>CM074736.1:39015019-40254102 GCA_037367245.1 Phrynocephalus guinanensis
AGGCAGCTAGCAGCATGGAAATTGCAGTGGAGCTTCCTCAAGCTGTCCCCTTGAAGCACCCCTAATTTGGAGAGATTTGGGATACAGGGGGCCAAGTTAATGAACTCCAAAGGGCTGTCCATAGGAAAAATCATTTGTAATTTAAAAGTATTTGAAAATACTGACCCCAGCCATCTAGCAGCAGGGAAATTGAAGTGGAGCTTGCTCAAGCTCTCCCCTTTAAGCACCCCCAATTTGGAGAGGTTTGGGATACAGCGGGCCAAGTTATTCAACTCCAAAGTGGAGTTTCCTCAAGCTCGTCCCTTTAAGCCAACCAAGGCACATTGGGCTGCATCAGCCTTGCACTGCACCAGGCAGGCAGGCAAGAATTAAACATCGATCTTGGGCCATATGACCCTCAGTTCATTTTGAACGGGGGGGGGGGAAACGCCGTTTCATTTTGTTACTAACGAAACACTGCTTCCCCGTTTCGTTTTGTTAGCAAACAAAGCAACAAAACAGTGTTTCATTTTTTGTTTGGTGCCCATCCCTACAATCAACAAATAAAATCTAGCTAACTGCATTTTGGCTGAATAAAGTAACATGACAATGTTTTTAATTCTCTGGAGGCATCTTTAAGATAAGCAGCTGAGATTAGGTAATTTGTTTCAGAGGCTTAAGAAAACAAAGATCAACATTATGTGATTGCAAACCAATGACAAGCATATCTTGAACATAGCTACCAACCTGAGGCCATATAATACTGTGCCATCTGGGTGAAGGCGAATCATCCGGTTCTTAACAGTGACGCCATGAACAAACGACTTCTTGTCATTTAGAAAGTAAGTATCAGGCACCCATAGTTGATCTGCTACTCTGTTATCAAGGGTCAGGTTCAGAGGAATCCCAGCATACGCAAGTCTTTTATCTCTCCAGTATTGTTGAAAATACATTGTTAACGTGTAGTCCTAGTGAAGAGAAGAGAAGAAAGCAAAGTTAAATCCTGTTTGAAAACTGCATTCTTGGAATCAGCTTTCACATATCTTAGGCTATTACAGCTCATTTGAAACTTAGTTTGAGAAACCTGTGTTCAAGTTTGGAATACTGTTGCATATTTCAGTGTTGCTTCACTTGGGTGTGTGAGAGTGTGTGTCTCTATAGTTTAAAAAAAACCCAGCTCAGGATACATTTTACATTTATCCGGGTGTACTTCCCATTCCTAAAAGGGGCGTGGTGGCTCACCGGGCTAGAGCACTGAAAACTTTCAGCTACAAAGTCGGCAGGTCAGCGGTTTGAATCCTGGGTGCCACGCAGCACAGAGAGAGCCCTCTGTTAACCCCAGCTCCTGCCAACCTAGTAGTTCGAAAGCATGTAAATGCAAGTAGATAAATAGGTACCACTGTAAAAAGCAGGAAGGCAAAACAGTGTTTCCTTGCAGCCATGCCGGACTCATGGCCATGGACTTGCACAAAACTGGCTCTTTGGCTTGAGAATGGAGATGAGCACTGCCCCTAGAGTTGGACATGACTAGCATGCATGTGCGGGGGGAACCTTTAACCTTTTACTTTTTACTCCCCATCCCTACTTCTTTCTTTCTCAAAACTCTCCTGTCAGGTGGTACTTGCTATTACTAAGACGCCCTCTTGATTTGCCTGCCTGAAAACACTTCTGGGATGATTTCTGTGGAAGAACATGTTAGAAAGATATATACTGTAGTAGAGTTGGTCCATCATCTGGTTGTTTGGATGTCCAAACCCTACAGTAGAGGATGACATTTGATATGACCAGCATCCTCTGCCAGGAACTAACGGTTGCTACTCTTCAGAGGAATCACTGTTACATTTTCCTTTCAGTTTATGTGGATGATTCCTATTAGAACATCACCAAAATGACCAAAGACCCCCTGGAGTTTTCTGGTTTTTTGTTTTTTTGTTTTGTTTGTTTTTGTTTTGCTTTGTTTTTGCTGTAAAGGATGGGAAAAAAATACAGTCTGTACTAGTGATTGCTTAATTAAGAGTTGCGCTTTATCTGTAACAAAATTGCAAAGTATTTTTCATTGGCCTTGGGAAAAGAAAAACTAAATTACTAGGTATACAAATGTAGCACCAGAAAGAACATTATGGTACAATACTAGTGCTTTGATTAAACTAGAAGCAGTGTATACATCCCATGTGACCGGAATAAAGAATAGCAAAGATGTGCAATCACAGCTCTCTTGCCATCTCCTCTGAGCAGCATTACGTGGTTAATGGGAGAAATGTTTCTTTTACTTCAGAGAGAAGAGAACTTCTTGCCCAGCAACAGAAGATGGAGCTGGCTGACTTGATGTGGAATACAGTAGGACCCCAGTATCCACTGATTCAGTTATCCACAGTTGGCAGAAGAATAAATTAAATAAATAATTCAGCAACCACAAAGCAAGCTGCTGTCACAAAACAGCATCTGTAAAGTAAGCTACTGTCACAAAGCAGCAGTTTGGGGTTTTTTTCTTGGCGTTCTCTCTTATCCACGGTTTTTGTTATCCATGGGAAGGCCAGGAATCAATCCCCAAAGGATACTGGGGTCCTACTGTACCAAGCAATAGCCTCCTATACTAGTACAGTGGTACCTCGACTTACAAATTTAATACGTTCTGAAGACATGCTCTTAAGTCGAACTACTCTTAAGTCGGGGTACCTATCTAAAAATTGAAAAAATAAGTTTTAAAAAATGGAAAAAATTATAAGTCGAGCAGGCCATATCTAAAATTTGTAAGGCGGCAGTTAAAATGCCAACAGTTTTCCGCTCTTAAGTCGAATTGCTCTTAAGTCGAATTGCTCTTAAGTCGGGGTGCTACTGTAATTGGTATGGTTAAGCATATGAAAGAGGGAAACATTTTGTTTACTTATTTAAAATAGTTCTACCATACCTTTCTCCTTAAAAAGGATTTGAGTGATTTACATCATTAAAAGACAGTGATTAAAAGCTAAAACAGTTCTATTCATATGAATCTTTGCCCCATGGTGAATACGAATAAATAACGTTTTAGTTATTTTTGATTTGTCAGTTTCTTGGGATTTAAATGGCCCCCAAGGCACCTAGAATCACTGAAAATGTAGTGAACCTTCCCCTGACTCGAACTATAAAGTATTTTCTACATTGGAGTAAAATGAATGACACTGATAGCAGGATATGATATGCTTGAATAAACTGGCCATCTGTTGTGCTGTTATCTCATTACAGTTGTGACTGACTCTTCGTGACCTCATAGTCATGAAGTTTTCTTGGCAGGAATACTGGGATGGTTTGCCAGTTCCTACTCCAGGCGCCTACAGCACCCTGGTATTCTCTGGTGGTTGCCCATCCAAGTACTAACCAGGCCTGATCTTGCTTAGCTTTCAAGATTAGGCAAGATCGGATGTGCTCAGGGCATTTAGGCAGACAGCAAACTGGCCATAATTTGGGGCAAATGAGTGATTTCCCAAAATTATTCTTCATTGTGCATTCGAGTTAATACTTAACAATATACTAATACTAAACTAGTTATGGAAAAACTTGCATAGGATTTATAATTTCTGAAAAATACTGAATTGCATTTTATATTCATTACTCACCCATTTATAAAGCTATACTGCTGTCATAATAGTCAGTGACAAGATTCTATCCTTTTCAGTAATGATCATCTCACTTTACTTGGCTATTTGTTTATTATTATTTATGTATTTTTACTCTTCACTGAAATAAGACTAACAATATAATGGGGGGAAGTCACCTGATGCAGTTTAAAATAAAACATTTTATAATTAAAGCACTAAACTATGCTAAAATTAATTAAAACAAACACCTGCCCAGTGGGGAAAAATATATTTCCTGCTGAGGGAGCCTAGATTCCACATTAGTGAATCAGCAACTCACTTTGTAAAATACTGTAAAGAGAGCTCTTGTGACGTTACTTAAAAGTGTCAACATTGTAGAGCATTAAAGCATCGCAACATGGGGGAATCACCAAGTTTTGCTACTGAAGCTTGAAAAAGTTACATTTTCAGATTCCAAGCTCCAGAAGAGACAGTATACACCTTTCCCACCTTGTTCTTCTGCATATTGAGATTTTCAGGGGGCCTTTTGTTCTGTCTCCCAGTTCCAAACAAGGCACTTCCGCTCCCCCAGATCAGCAATATTAGTAGTGACAGACTACAGGCGGAAGTCCAGGGATTGACAGTGCAAATTTACAGCATTGTAATTTAAATAATCCATTCCACAAATTTGACTGCCAATCGCCCTGCTTCCACTGAGGTTCCACAGAGCCCTTCCCCTTTCATCTCACCACTTGGGTGCCCTCACTGACCGTGCCCCCCCCAACCCCAACACCACGTGGTGCTTGTCCAGTTGCTACTTTCTCTCTGGCAAAATAATTGAAATTCAACTGCAGCCACAGAGACAGCAAGGGGCACCATTTGTATTTAAGGTATCTGCCATATACTGTAGCAGAGGTGGCCTCCTTATCTCCTTATCTCTTTTGCCAGCCCGCCAGAAGAGAAAAAATTAAGCCAACTCCCTGAACAAAGGCAAATACAAGGATGCCCCAAGTAAAAAAGAAATAAAAAGCAGTCCGGGGCAGAGTGAAAACAGCAGCAGCAGCAGCAGCAGCAGCAGCAGCAGCAGCAGCAACAACAACAACACTGCTGATCAACAAAATTATAAAATAAGTAAATGGTGTGGGGAGAATTCCTTTTTTGTCTCAGGCCTTGCCAGACCTCTACCCCCAATGCAGTAATATATGTGAAGGCATCTATCCCAAATGGAGTCTCATAGAAGTGTGAGGAAGACCTTCCAAAATAATAAAGAAACCAGATAATTAAGGGGGTAGGGGGAAAAGAAGATGCTTGTTCATCCAACAAAGCATCAGTGGAGGGAAGGGGCAGCAGGTGGTCACAAAACAACCATAATATGCTATGGAGGGACAGGCTCCTACATGACGCATAATCGATCACACTAAACAGTATCTGTGGAAGATAGCAGCTCAGTTCAGCTACTATATGTAAGTGAAATTTTATTCAGACGAGGAAGGACAAGAGTCCTAATTTTGTGTGTGTGTGTGTGGTAACACCTTAATTTCTCCAGCTCTTTACACAGACAGACGGAGGAAGAAAACAGGAGAAAGGGGGATTTCAACATTCCATGTTAAATACAACATCAGCAATGCTATCTCTTCTGAAGTTATCAGTGATGTTTGCTTATGTAATGAGACAGAGAATGGCTCCTCCCAATAAGAACTGCCAGGATCACTCGTTCAAGCCAGGCTGCCCATTTGCAGGTTCTGACCCCAAGGGAGGCTCAGAAAGTAGAAACAATGAACTGGGCATTCTTGGTTCTTGGTGGTCGCACCTCACTTTTGGAACCAGGTTCTGCAAGAAATTCACCTGGCGCCCTCACTACAAGCCTTTAAGAAATTACTGATAACATGGCTTTATAGGTTGGCCTTCCCTGACCATTCCATTCTAACTTATCAATATAAATAGGACACTACTCTTTTTTCCCACCTTATAATAATTCTTTATCAGCCCTTTTTTGTTTCATTTGTATTTTATTTTTAATTGCTGAATGGTTTTGATTTATTTGTGTTTACTTGGCTTTCTTTGATTTATGTTATGTTGGTTCTGATTGATTAGTCTGTTTATTTACTATTTCAATTTATATAATGTGTTTTATTGTATTTTGTTTAAATTTGTAAACCATCCAGAGTAGCTTTCTGCTAGATGGCTGCGGTATATGAATGAATGAATGAATGAATGAATGAATGAATGAATGAATGAATAGTACATCTCACACATATAGGCATATTGTTAGCTCCTGCATCTGGGACATTTCCTTACAAACATTTACCATACTGTATACAGTATATGTTTTCTTTCTTTCATGGGTAGCCACTTTTTACTAACAATTCTGCCCTGTACTTTGCTAGATGTCACCAAAAACTTCTATTAGGATTTGTTCCATTTTACAAAGACTAGAGACATACTGTACAAATTCTATGGAGAAAATTGTCCTTTAAGCAAACACACACAAGGTGAATACTGTAATGACAAAAGCACATGGATCTTTATGGATAGTGACATGCTAAAGCCAAGTTAGTTATTTCTCTGTATTATGCTTGTTGTATTTGCAAGGCTTGGACCCATTCCAGAAATTAGTTTTTGGTAGTATTTTTTGGTATTAAGTTTTGGTAGTTTTTGGTATTCAGATGTGCTGCTGGACCTGACAGGTGATTTATATATATACAGGTGAAAATCAAAAAATTAGAATATCATGCAAAAGTTCATTTATTTCAGTAATGCAATGTTAAAGGTGAAACTAATATATGAGATAGACTCATTACATGCACAGCAAGATAGTTCAAGCCTTAATTTGTTATAATTGTGATGATTATGGCTTAGAGCTCATGAAAACCCCAAATTCACAATCTCAGACAATTAGACTATTGTGAAAAGATTCAATATTCTAGGCTCAATGTGTCCCACTCTATTCAGGCAATTAATCAATAATACCTGCAAAGGTTTCCTGAGCCTTGTTTAAATGGTTTCTCAGTCAGGTTCAGTAGGAATCACAATTATGAGAAAGACTGCTGACCTGACAATTGTGCAGAAAACCATCATTGACATTCACCATAAGGAGGGAAAACCTCAATAGGTAATTGCAAAAGAAGTGGGATGTTCCCAAAGTGCTGTATCAAAGCACATTAATAAAAAGTTATGTGGAAGAAAGTGTAGGAAAAAAAAGGTTCACAAGCAGCAGGCAACACTGCTGTAAGCCATAATAATCACAATTATAACAAATTACGGCTTGAACTGTCTCACTTTGCATGTAATGTGTCTGTCTCATATATTAGTTTCACATTTAAATTTGTGTTACTGAAATAAATCAACTTTTGATGATATTCTAATTTTTTGAGTTTCACCTGTATAGGTCATCTCCTTAGTGCAATGAAAACAACCTCCTTAAAAAACAATGCATGAAGGTAATGAACCTAGCAGAAGGGGAGAGAATGTCAGCACAGGATGAATTTGTTGATAGACCAGGTCCAAACCTAGAGAGGAAGAAGATAAATGCATGTGTCTTGTTAGATATGGATACGCGGGTGGGGGGGAGCCCTAGAACTTTCCATTGGCAAAACTACAAACAAAATAGAAAAAAACAGATGAAGACAATGAACTTAGCAGAAAAAAAGAAAACTCAGAACCATTGGTTTAATGAAGTGATCACGTAGAAAGTAGTTAGGTTCCCTGTATTTTGATTGTTTAAAGACATTAATTTATTGTTATGATCTTGGAATCGGATAACAGAAATATGAAGACCAGCCTGATATATAAATACCTGTATATGCTAACCTGTTAGACTTTTAAAAGAAATGCTGTAGTTAGGCATAGATGGGAATTTTTATGCTTAAAGGAAAACCTATAGATCAGGCATCTTCAAACTTCAGCCCTCCTGATGTTTTGGACCACAACTCCCAGAATTCGAAGCTTAGATTGCCCATGGCAAAGGACTGTGGGAGTTGTGGTCCAAAACATCTGGAGGGCCGAAGTTTGGACATGCCTGCTATAGATCAAGATGTAACCCATTTACAATTGCCCACAAAGAACTAACTATAGTTATTGAAAGAATATGTATTTATTAAGTTAAGGATTTACAGTGGACCCTTGTATAACAAACAGCTTGTATAACATAAAATTTGTACAACATAAAAATTCCAGAGATAGGGGAAATTTGCTTAACATAATTGCCTATGGGGAAAATCCGTACAACATAAAAATGGGATCATTCCTATCGAAATTTGTATAAAGGAAAATTTGCTTAACATAATTTCATTTGGAACGAATTAATTCCTTTATACAAGGCGCCACTGTATTAAGTAAGCTAAAAGGATTTTTAAAAAGCAAAGTGTTCTGCTTATATTCAAGTAGTCTCTGGGCGATTTGCAGTTTAATTATGCAGGCTACACATTGCCTCCCCCCCCCCCCTCAAGCTGGGTACTCATTTTACTGACCTCGGAAGGAGGGAAGGCTGAGTCAATCATGAGCCTGCTACCTGGGATTGAACCCCAGGTCGTGAGCACAGTTTTACCTGCAGTACAGGCATTTAACCACTGTGCCACGAGGCTCAGTTGCTTAGGTACTGGTAATAGTAGAACTAAAATATTAGGACTGAGTATACTGCTAAGATCAGATAGGTTATTGCAAGATATGAGGAAAGATAAAATTATGTTGTCCCCATTTTTTTACTGTGCTTTAGTTGTTTGTTAACCATTGTAAGCCGCCCAGAGTTCCTACGGGAAGATGGATTGGGGTATAAATATAATAAATAAATAATAAATAAATAAATAAATAAATACTGATGGAATAAAAAAGAAATTAAGTATGAAAATACGAAATATGTTCTTCTAAGATGTGAAAGGACATATGAATTACAATAGGCTGAAAAGTTGGGAAAATAATTGTGACTGACCTATGTAACACAACAGGTGATGAGCAATATATGTTTTATTGTATAGAAAATAAATAATAATTATATAAAAAAATGAAACCATCTCCTTAGAGGCCATGTCTTCTCTTTAGGGTACTGAAAACTACTTGGGTGAGTATAAGTATGATGAGAAAGGTTGCCATATCAACCCGTTAGTGACACCACATGCAAAAGAAGGTTGGTTGGCATAGTAACCAAAAGCACGATATCTTCTGGCA
The DNA here is from genome assembly GCA_037367245.1 of Phrynocephalus guinanensis. Classification (NCBI taxonomy): domain Eukaryota; kingdom Metazoa; phylum Chordata; class Lepidosauria; order Squamata; family Agamidae; genus Phrynocephalus; species Phrynocephalus guinanensis. The sequence goes on from CM074736.1 coordinate 39,023,716, forward strand.
CGTGATTTAGAAGTGGCCATAATAGAATGAGGCACTGCCCTTTGACGCACAGGATGAGCAGAGATAAATTAATACCATGAGATAGTTTTCACTGTGCCAAACTCTCTCCTTGCCTACTCCAAAAGATTCCTTCATTAACATACAAAAATACATCCTGAAACCTGACCTTTTACGTAACTAGTAATTTGACAGTCTACACAAGCCACAAACAACACTGTGAATTAATGTATACCTTTACCAAAATGATTGTATAGCACCTTTATCAGCAAAATGTGTATACCACCTTTACCAGCGCATCCCAGGCAATTACCCTCCCTCACTACTCCTTGTCCCTTAGCTTGCCTCATCACTCTTAGGCCATTATCCCACAGCCGGAAAAAGTGACTCAAAATAAAAGGCGGTTTCCCCACTCCAATGGCCACATTTTATGTTGAAGACCCACTTTATGTTGTTCCCTCTATTGCTGAAATCACATCTGGCTTGGATGCACTTGCAGATTTGGAAGCCACTTTAAATCGGCATTCCCACCTCCCCTCTGGAAGCCGGGAGTCCAACAAAAAAGGATACCTTCCAGGGATCAATTGCCATCCATTCCCCCTTGGCTGTGTGTGTATGTGTGCATGTGTGTATATGTGTGTGTGTGCTTGTGCGTGTCTCTGTTGCAGAGGAAGCACCAGAAAGGCTTTGTTCATCGGAGGGAAAGGGGAGGAGGGGAGAGTGAAACAGCTGGAACCTCGCACGCCCACCCCCATACTACCCCCTTAAAGAGGAGGCTGTGATTGACAGGCAGGCAGGCAGTTAGTGGCAACCTGCACTGTCCAAGCCCTTCCCCTCTTGGCTTCACAAATGTGTGAAAGGTGGTGGGTGATAAACACTGAAAGGAGTAGCTTCCTCCTCAGTACACACATGCACATGCAGACACACACACCCTCCCTCACTGCATTGCAAGCCCTTCTCTCCCCCCTCTCTCTCTTCTCCCCTCCCACAACCCAAGCTCCAGCTCCCTGCCCCCCTCCCCAAATGCGATGTTCAGCTGACTCGGAATCCCCCACCTTGCTATAAACGGGGATAAGAAATGGCTTTTCTAGTCCCATTGTCGCTTGCGTCGGCTAAAGAGGCGCATCATCATGCGACTCAGAAAAACACTACCTCCAGAGGTAGTACCAGGAAAATGTGCTTCGGGGGGTGGCGGTGAGGCATGGCTGACGTTTGTTTTCAGAAAAGCCGGCTGCTTATGAGTCCACTTTTCTGGAAGTTAAAAGCGCATTTTAGTAGTCATGGGATAGAGCCCAAAGTTACTTGCCTGACTGGGCATCAACAATCTATTCTGTATTAAGCTGGTCAGGAAACTGCAAGTTATGTGTACAACATCCCAATGGATTTTTACAAACAACATATGTTTAGTAGGGCTTCTATTACCTGTACAGAGGAATTCTGGAGAAGGTAGCCATGTTAGTCTTTTCAAGAATTCCAGGCAAAATCAAAGAAAAATGAAACAAAACAAAAGACACAAAACATGTGGCTCCTTAATGATTAACTTTAATATTTTAATGTAACATTTCATGGACTATACGTCCACTTCTTCAGACATATAGAAGAGGAATGGAGTGTGCAATATAATATGTGTTGGGAGATACAGTTCATACCAAATATTCATTGGCTGTAGTATCTGTATTTGCATGACTGCCTGGTTGTAAATTCCTATAGACAGTGGTTAGGGGAAGGGGAAGAGGAAGGGTGGTGGTAAAGATAAGGGATAGGAGGATTTGCCCAGGGTCTCATGTGCAGAGGAGTATAGTCTAGTAACTGCATTGTGAAGCCTTCACTGAGTGGTTTACAAATAATTATGCAGGCAATATATCCTCCCCCCCACGCGCAAGCTGGGTATTCATTTTACTGACTTTGGAAGAATGGAAGGCTGAATAAACCTTGAGCCTGCTGCCTGGAATTGAATCCAGGTCATGAGCATATAGTTAAGGCCCCAAAAACTGTTGGCTGCAAAGTTGGCAACTCAGCGGTTCAAATCCCAGGTGCCACGCAGCGGAGTGAGCTCCTGCTGTTAACCCCAGCTCCTGCCCACCTTGCAGTTCGAAAGCATGTAAATGCAAGTAGATAAACCGATACTGCCATAAAAAGAGGGAAGGTAAACAGTGTTCTGTGCAGCCATGCTGGCCACATGGCCACGGACTTGCACAACACTGGTTCTTTGGCTTGAATACGGAGATGAGCACCGCCCCTAGACTTGGACACGACTAGCACGCATTTGTGGGGGGAACCTTTACCTTTACCTATAGCAATTTAACCATGGTGCCATGGGTCATGGAATGTTCCTAAAGTGACAAGGATAGGATGACCAACAAGAGACCTCCTAGATGCTTCCTAAGGGAAGAAGTAGGCTTTCTTATACTTAAAAAAAATAAATCTCTTAGTCTATAAAATATCATAAAGTGCTTCTTGTTTTTGCTACAGGAGTCTATAGATCATCAACACATCCATCCTACTGAAACACTAGCCACAAGGATGAACATTATGGGTTTGCTGTAGGACATCCTCATAAGAACACCATTTTCACATACAATATAGAACTTTCCGTACTTGGGGAAGATTGCATTTGAGAGTATTAAAATGCACATGAAGAATGTAAGATGTGGAGGGGCTGGTATTCAGGATTCAGAATTCCAGCTGAATAAAAGCTTTAGAGAAAGAGATAGCCAACGGGTTAAGAATGTTGATCTGTATTTTTTCCCCAAGCTCTATAAGCTAAACATGCAAAGAAAAAGTCCTTACCAATTGGAAAGACAAATAACCTTAGGCTCAGCAAAGTGCTGGAATTGCTATATGCAGCACAACTATTTCCCCCCCTTTTAAGCTAACAATCCCAGGGGAATAGGCAGATTTACTTGGAGTCATTGCAGCTACTTTAAAGAAACCAATAAAACATTCAAAACCATTTACGTCTGAACCCGAAGCAGCAGTGAGTGGCCAGTGGAAGGCTTCTTTTTCGCTTTGGGCTGAGAAAGAAAAATATTCTTTCTGCCCTTCTATTTTTGAATCATGCTGTAGTTGTATTTTTCCAGCTTTACACTGCTATCCAAAGACACTATGAAAAAGGGGGTGTCTCAACCAAATTTTGGTACTTCTAAGTTTCTTAACAAACCTTCCATATTAAAGATGGGTGTGAACCCCAGATTTAGCTGTTTGATGAACAGGTGTCTGGCAGTTCCCAGCTCTGTCTTCTCTGGTCGGCGCCCACTCAGAGACAGTGCCCAGAGTAGTCAGGGGGCGGGGAGCTGGAGTACTGCCTTTGAGCAGGTGCCTGCTGGGGGAGGCGGGCCTGTGAGCTGATGATGAACAATGATTCGTTCAAAGGATAAACCAGCATGAACCACTGAACCAGTGTTGTGTCCATCAATAGTTTGTGTCAAAACCATAATGTTTGTCAGCACAGTAATATTCACAACTTGAGCATTCTCTACACAAGGCTGCCAAGACAGCAGGGAAACTTCACCTGATGTAAACACGGCAGGCAAACATCTCTGGGCATGTAAAATGAGTCCCAGGAGTGGACACTCTGAAAGCACTCTGAAAACATCTTGATTTATAGCATGGCAAGATGTTTCAACAAAACTACAGTGAATGTTTATTTTCTTTTCAGTAAACTATAGAAAACACAAAGTGAAGGACATTTCAGAGAGTTATTAAACACTGTATTTATTTATTTATTTGTATATATTAATTTAAATTAGCACATTTAAAATTTACTGCGAAATGCTTTCTGTGAAGAATATCCTTCTGTTTGATGTTCATTGTCTCCATGTCCTTTATTGTTGGTGATATCTGTCCTTTTTGGTGATGGAACAGAGGTGGCCTAATAATGTTCCATAAGGGTGATGACATCAATGGCAGAGAGATACTGCTGGTAATAAAATAATTCCTGCTTTGATCTTAGAATTTGACAAACTCCCAGTCAATGAGACTTATTGTGGACATATTGTGGGGAATACGGGGAAAACCCTGGGGTCAAAGCAGAAAATTCCTTAACTAGTGGCAACATCATCTGGGAAGGGTGGTGGAACATGTCAGTTTTGCTGGTTGCAAGCTAATCTGAAGACATGTGTAACGTCTATAAGCAACAATTTCGGCCCATGGTCCAAACATTAGACGGTATTCACCCAGTTTCTGGGAGTACGCTCTCTACTGTTAGACTATAGACCACCATGGGGCTTGCTCATACAACACATGACTTCCAATCAAATTTCCATCTGAGACACTGCTTTGGACCAGGTGTTTGAGGCATAAATACTAAGAAGGAGCAAGAACAACAACAGAGCTAAAAAAAATAGCAATAATATTGCTATAATATTAGCATAATATTGCATTGATATTTAACAAACATTTAGGTTTTTTGGTTAAAGCTTGTATTGATATATAATACCAGTCCATGTTTTATATTTTTATGTCTGGTATTTCTTCTTCTTCTTCTTCTTCTTCTTCTTCTTCTTCTTCTTCTTCTTCTTCTTCTTCTTCTTCTTCTTCACCACCATCATCATAATCTAAACTGGTATTTTAAAATATCTACTAAACTTATAAATGTAATTCTTATGAAAATAGTTTCTTTCTTTGCCAGAATAAAATGCTGCTGAGTATAGAGTGGATTTAATTTTTCAAATTCAGGCTTTCATATATGAAGAGCTCAGGTGGTAGAAGAATTTCTCACAGCAGTTTGAATATTACTCTCCCTTGCCCACTACACTGTTCTTATGCTCAGTGAATTAACACCACTGTGGTGATTTAAACTCAATTTATTCTTGAAGGCTTTCATGGCCGGGATCTAATAGCTGTTGTGAGTTTTTCAAGTTTTTGGGCCACGTTCTGGAAGTTTTTCTTCCTGATGTTTCACCAGACTCTGTGGCCGGTATCTTCAGAGGACAAGGAGTTTAGGGAATTAGAAGTTATCTCTGTAATCTGGGGTATAGAGTGAGTGAGACTGTGTGTTTTTAAAGTTGTGGGAAAGAGAAGACTTGTCCTATGCAGGATAATAGGTGTTAGTCGTATTATGATGGAAGGACTAAGACCTTTCACTTCAATCAGGGGTGGCAGCAATCCTTCTCTGTTGTTGATGGGTGTCGTTAGCTGTTCTATTGTGTGAACTGATCACCAGTACTTGTGGCTGGGTGGGAATCATTGAGCTTTGATCTTTCGCAGGCTGTAGTTTTCAGTACTGGAAGCCAGGCTTTGTTGATTTTTAGACTTCCTTCTTTTTTGTTGAAACTGTGCTTATGTTCATGGATTTCAATGGCTTCCCTGTGTAGTCTAACATAGTGATTGGTAGTGTTGTCCAGTACCTCTGTGTCCTGGAAGAGGATTTCATGTCCAGTTTGTTTCAGGGTGTGTTCAGCATCTACAATCCATCAACTACAGAGAAGGCTTGCTGCCACTCCTAACTGCAGTGAAACGTCTTAATCCCTCCATCACAATACAATGACTAACAGCTATTCTCACAGAGAGAACTCCTGAGCCACTTGCGCTCCGAAGATGCCAGCCACAGAGTCAGGCAAAACGTCAGGAAGAAAAACTTCCAAAACACAGCCAAACAGCCCAAAAAACCTCACAGCAGCTATTAAACTCAATTTCTTTCATGCTTGACATCATAGAAAAATGAGGAGGAATCTTCATCTTTCTCACCAAAAGCATGCCCATGTACTATTATCATGAGAATGTGTGAATGGGTGTGTGTGTTTCCCTAAAATTCATTGGGTGGCTTTAGCCAAGTCATTACTTGCTCAGGTGAACAGGGCTGCTGTATCGAGAAAGTGGGAAGGGGATAGCCATGGAGGTCACCTCGAGTTCAATGTAGAGAGAAAATGAGATATACTGTAGTATTATATAACAAATGTAGTGTCTATCTATCTATCTATCTATCTATCTATCTATCTATCTATCTATCTATCTATCTATCTATCTATCTATCTATCTATCTATCTATCAAGGTTCCAGAAATGTGCATGATTCTTTGCAAAACAGAAGGAAGGATCTACTCTAGGATGTGGGGAGGACAATTTTGTATAATCATGCAGTTTTATTCACACTGTCTTTCTCTGCCTTTCTCTGTGTTGCAGTTGGGTGGGGCAGAGAGAAAGCATAAACACTTTGTAAGTTTGTACCAAATTTTTAATTACATAAGGACTAACAATGTAGAAATTTCAGCTGAACCTCTGAAAATGTTCATGTTTAGGATAAGAGTACACAGAAATTGTGCACATTATTTTTTTAAAGCAGTAGACCAACTGTCCTAATGACAAGTATTTAATCTATTGAAGATTAAGAAATACATATACAGTATACACTTTAGTTTAAATAGTGTTGTTGAGTATTTGAATAATACAATTTGTTTAACATCTGCTTGTGGTAAATGTTAGCAGATGTTTCTCATTATTATCTTTCAGTCCCTGTGTATGCACAATATGAACACAGACATGATAAATTAGACTTGCACAAAACAAAGGTAAGATGAATGACACAGAAAGAAAGAGTATGTGACTGATTATAATATATATGCTTAGTCCGGAAATTCAAAAATAGACCACAACACATTTTGAACTACAAAAGTGGAAGATGTTTTCATTGCATGGTAGAATTTACAGTGCTGCAGTGCTCTGTGATGGCTTAAGCCGGGAATCAGTTAACGCATGGACTACCTGTAGCTCTCCCAGCCTATTTCATGGAGCACAAGGCCCTGTCAAAATTATCATCATGCCAACAATGTGGTGGTGATGCAATAAAGTGTTTGGAGCCTTGGTTACTCAAGATGCCTGCTTTGCCAGCAAACTATCATAATTTCTTTTGCACAGCAGGAATTATGATGAAACATGTACCTTCTGCAGTCACCCTGTTTGGTTGATCTGGTGTTCAGTGTAGTCTCTGGGACACCCAAATTTGCTATTCCCCCATCTAAGCTTTGATTCCACACTGAGGATTTTGACTCAGTTTGTAGGCAACCATTATGGTTGTAGGTCAGGTTTTTTTTAAAAAAAATACTTTTATTAACAAAAGAAAAAAAGACAAAAGACAAGAGAAACCTTAACATAACTTAGTAATATACATTGTAATTTTACTTATTAGTTAATTAACCATCTTAGGCACCAACTATTTACACAATTTAACAGGGTTACATTTAGTCTCCCAATTCCATCCTAAAAAAATAAGAGACTAACAATGTAGATTATTTCCTAAAGCATGTTTTTTTCTCAAATGAGCCACACATATATTTAGTAAAGGTTTCCATGAACTGACCATGCTTTATTTCTCCTTTATATATTCAAATCTTATTAGTCAATTTCTCTGCCAGCACTGTTTGCCATGTCCCGTTCAGAGTCTGCAGTGAAAGATCCTGAGAGTTTCTCCAACTTTTAACAATCTCACACCTTGTTGTCCCTATCAGGTTTGCAATTAGCTCTTTATTAGCCCGCTTCTCATTTCCCCCTGTAAATAATGAAATTATGTTGCATTCATAATTATTTTTCGATTAGTCAAGATCTCTAGCCAATTCATTACTTCATGCCAATATGCTTCTATTTTGGGGCAGAAAATCCACATGTGTTCAATGTCCCCCTTTGTCCACAATTCCTTTCATTTTTGCTGAAACTGACTTACTGGTATATGGTCATTTGTTCCAAATTTGCATCCATACCTCCTCAGGTATATTAATATTTAGATTAGTTTCCCATGCTGTCTTAGCTCCTCTACCTTTACCATATTCTTTCTGAATAATACACTTATACTGTATATTAATTAAGTCAATCTTATTCTTTTATTTTTTAATCTTTTTGAATACAGTATTGTTTGAATTGTGTTAATAATCTTCTAGGGTCGGATTTTTTGACATAATTTAAATGCAAAGCTTCTTACTTGCTGTAGGTTGCGTTATGTACTTGAAAAAGCGGGTGTAGGACTCAAGGGGACACATTCTTTCAAACATCCTCCCACTATACTCTTTGGAGGTATAAATAGATCCCAGAACATTGGAATGGAAGGCTAGTGTACATCTCCCAGATATCTCTTGATTTTCTTCTCTTGTGCTAGTCTATAAAATATTAGGGTTCCAGGCAGATGTGTCAGTAAAAGAGGAATCATTATTTTCTCAATCAACATTTCATGATAGTTTTTTTAAGACAATGGAGTTGTAAGTAAGGGTGGGAGAAGAGGGTCTCTCTCTCTCTCTCTCTCTCCCCCTCTCTCTCTCTCTCTCTCTCTCTCTCTCTCTCCCCGCCTCCTCTCTCTCCCGCCTTCCTCTCTCTCTTCCCTTTCCTCCAAGACCTTAAGCATTTTTTTCCAGAATTTAGAGTTGAGGTTTAAAATGTTGGAAGTGTCTTGTGATTTCTGTGAACTAATAACATCTTTCCAGTATTTGCAAGCCTTACTCTTGGATGCACGTTCCCCTTGTACTGCCAGATTTTTTGTGATTTTTTTTATTGCACACTATGAAACAAACAGGTTAAGATACCAGAGTGAGAAGAAACTTTGCTTTGTCCATTTTGAGTTTTGTTTGTTCCACCTTCAACATATAAGCATTTAGTCCAGGCATTCCATCAATAATCAAGTCTCCAAACAGAGAAATCGCTTAACTCTGGACTCATATCCGTAAAGCACTGAAATTGATGGCCACATTCCAGAAGGGCAGTGGCCTTAGTTGCTACAGCTTCAGCATAATCAATACTGTGTTATCTGGCTCTGTGCTGCAAGCTGTTTACATGGGACTTGTCCAGACTATTGGAACAGATTACATTGAAGCAGATGTTATATTCTAAACATCCAGACATTCTTTTAACATTTTTTCTGGTTACTTCTTCATTTCTTGGTCACAGTCCAGAACAGAAAATAGGAGAGAATCTCATGTGCTTAGAAGACAGGATGCTTCACAAAAAAAGTTAGTATGCTTAAACTGCACATTTAAACAAACTATGTAATTTTAAATGTAGAATATTCATGCACCTCAAATGATAACATAGTATTATTTTATTATACTATATTATGGTACTTTGGGTGGTTGGTCTCCTGCTCCCAGGGTTTATCCAGAATCTCCTCACAGAATCATGGGAATAAAAGTTCCAAAATAGCATGCTTCAGGACAGATTATGCCTACCCTTCTTATGTTTTCGTAGTTCTATGGGAAGCACCGTTTATAGGTTTCATTGGGCATCAAAACTATCACTTCCACGGGACACGAAGCACTGTACTGCTTAGAAGGCTCTGGGGCACTTCCATTGATTTCCTAAGGAGCTCAAAAACATGCCGATGACTGCACCATGGAGACCGAGCCAGCTCTGAGGCTTCCTGTTTGTATGCTCCCTCTCCCTGAATTCTGGCTGTGGAAATCTGGGTGAATTCTGAGAGGGTAAATCCAAAAAAATCCATATGTCCTATTCCTAATCATGCTCATTTCAATCTAGAGTATACAATTAACCTTCTAAGCAAATTTACAGTGAATGCCTCAAATGGTTCAGGAGAAGGTGAACTGGGGAGTCCACTTCTCATTCCAAGTCCTGCTCACCTGATGGAAAGTAACGTATAATAAGTGTACAGTATGTTGGGGATGAGAGGAAAGAAAGATTTTCCCCACTGAAAAAGGGACAGGAGATGTGCTATATCTGTTCCAGGCTGGTCTCTCTCTCTCTCTCTCTCTCTCTCTCTCTCTCTCTCTCTCTCTCTCTCTCTCTCTCTCTCTCTCTCTCTCTCTCTCTCTCTCTCTGTGTGTGTGTGTGTGTGTGTGTGTGACTGACTGACTGACTTAAGTTTGGCTTCCAGAGAAGAAGCAGTAGCAACCAGCAAGTGCTTTTTGATTTTTTAAGAAAAATATGTGTGGATAGGCATTTAAGTGAGGATCGCCTAGTAGATATTAAGCATGATTTATGGGGACAGATATCATGGAAATGAAAAGGGGGCAGACTACAAGCTAAACCACAGCAGTGCCATCACCCTAATCCCCAGCCCAGAGGGACTAAAGGCTATAACAATACATTATGAGTAGAGATGGGCACGACCAGGAAAAATAACGTTTCGAGTTGTCGTGTGTCGGAGCCGGCCCGTTTCGGCTCGTTTCCGTTTTTCGCGAAATTTTCCAAAAAATTTGTCGTTTCGTTTGTCAGTTTTTCGTCTGTCGTTAGTACTGGTTTTGGGGGGGGGGCTCCTGGAGGCACCTCTCTGGGGTGGGTGCCTCCTCTGGCCCGCCATGAAGGGAAAGCGGGCTCCTGGAGGCACCTCTCTGGGGTGGGTGCCTCCTCTGGCCCGCTACAAAATGGCATGCATAGCCAATTGGATATGCATACCATTAAGTTGCAGTTGCAGCAGGCAGAGGCACCTCTCTTTCGGGTGCCTCTGTGACTCACTGCCTGCAGTGCACTTGGGCTGGGGAACGAAGTGAGAGAGGACCCCTACGGGCGCCCGGTGTGACTCACTAAGAAGGGAAGTGTACTTGCTGTAGTGCAATGCGAGTACACAAATCTGGCTTGGGGTTAGGGGTTAGCGCAAGGGCTAGGCTTAGGGTTACTGGTAAGGTTAGGGTGAGTTACTGGGGTGCACCTCTGGGTGCCTCTCTGACCCACTAAGAAGGACAGTGTACTGGCGTATGGGTTAGGGTTAGGGTAAGGTTCGGGTTCGGATTCGGGCTAGGGTTAGTGGCTTTTTATGCCCGACTGGCACATCCCAGAAGTCTTGGTCAAAACCTGGCCAAGTGGCCATGCAATTGGTGGAATGGCTCCAAAAATTTGCATGGTCCACTCCCATGGCCAGCCCATCATTGCGCAGGTGTAAAAAAATAAAAATAAAATAAAATAAAATAAATGGAGATGTTTTGTTGCAAGAAAAACCCACTGCTGCTACTGTAAAAATTCAGGCAGTTTTAAAATAGCTATTTTTGCATGTTTCTGTGGTGCTTTGGTGTGTTTTTGGACCACGCAATTTCAAAATAAATATTGTGGTCGCCCCATTTTGGATCCCCCGCCCGCACCGCATGGCATGGCGAGTTGGCGAGACGACGAGGATGCGCAGCCCAGGAGAGGAGAGTGGGGGAGGCTGGGGACACCCCCCCCCCCAGAAACCACCCCTCTGGTAGGTGCCCTCACCGAGGCAGGCATATTTTCGCCTGCTTTTTTGGCCGGGAATCTGGTTTTTTAAAACTTTTTCTCTCTGCCGCGCCGCTTGGTGAGTTGGCGACTCGACGAGGATGCGCACTTTGCGCAGCCCAGGAGAGGAGGGGGGGAAGGCCGGGGACCCCCCCCCCCGAAACCACCCCTCTGGTAGGTGCCCTCACTGAGGCAGGCATATTTTCGCCTGCTTTTTTGGCCGGGAATCGCGTTTTTTTTATTTTTAAAACTTTTTTTCTCTGCCGCGCCGCTTGGCGAGTTGCGACTCGACGAGGATGCGCACTTTGCGCAGCCCAGGAGAGGAGGGGGGGAGGCCGGGGAACCCCCCCCCCAGAAACCACCCCTCTGGTAGGTGCCCTCAGGCAGGCATATTTTCGCCTCATTTTTGGCCGGGAATCGGTTTTTTTTTTTTTAAAACTTTTTTCCTGTGCCGCTTGGCATCGCGCGATCGCTGCAATGCCAGGAACGACAACGACAAATCAGACCCAATTTTTCTTTAGTCGGTTCGAGTTCGAGTTCTGGCGGAGTAATTGTCATTACCGTTTCCGTTACGTAACGGAAACGAGAAACGGAAACAGAAACGAGAATTTCGCCAAGTCGTGCCGATGTCTAATTATGAGATGTCTGTGGAACAGAACTGCACACCTCCCTACTCCCTGTTCTTCTAGTGCAAACCACTCACCAGAGTTCCTAAGCCTGGAGAGCTATGTGCCAAACCTATGCCTGAAACCAATTTGAGGGATAAGTTGTAGCTCTTATGGACAAATGGGATATGGCCTATTACCTAATTGGTTGATTTCAGAAAACTGGTAGCTTCAAAGAATATCTGTAGTGATGTAACAACAAGCCCCATGTTGCAGTAGTTATACTGCAGTATTGCAGTCAAGCCTTGTCTCACATCCAAGTTTGAACCATGATGCATTCAGGTAGCTGGCTTAAGGTTGACTCAGCCTTCCATCCCTCTGAGGTCAGTCAACTGAGTATCCAGCTCACCGGGGGTCAAATTGTTCCATGCATAATTATGGTGTAAATCACCCCGTTCTTGCATTATGGAGATGGTATATAAGTCACAACAGCAACAGCAGCAGCAGCAGCAGCAACAACAACAACAACAACAACAAAAGCAAGCAATCTCTGAGGTCCTGAAGCCAATTTTCATACCGGCAGCAAACCAAGAGCTACAATCCCAAAAGCTTGCAGCTTAAGGTGTGGGGCAGGATACATCACCCACTCACTGAATCACCTTCTTTAATTTTTCCAGAAATAAACAATTTCACATTTCTGCCTCTCTGCCCCCCACCGCCCCAAAGCACCTGAGACTCCAATGGAATTCCTTTCATCATATGGAAGCCACTGGTTAGGAGTATTTAATTGCAAAAAGAAAAAAAAATAACAGCTGCCAGTAGAGTCATCCCAGGGGTGCCAATATTTGGAAATAACAACTGGAACCCACCCATTTAAACAGAACCAGACACTCTTTTGTCTACTTTCATTGAATTAATCATCCAGGATCAAAACAGATGCAAGCAACTTTATCTTGAGAGTGCTTTATGAACAAATCACAGTGGGCCACTGAGAATCCTGTTTGTGTGACAGGCTGGAGAAAGTGGTAAATAGTCAGGAATGCTTCGCTGACAATATTAGGTATATGTGACTGAGGCTCGTTTCTCTTTAATGCAGCCATTATAATTTTCACTGCAGGACAGTAGATTAAAAATGAGCAATGTTTGCTTGGATTCACATCAAGATTACCATTATCTGCATATTCTAAACCAGGGGTCCTCAACCTAAGGCCCCGGGGCCGGATGCGGCCCCCCAAGGTCCTGAATCCGGCCCACGGGACCAATTGCAACCCCCTCCCACCTACCCCTGCTTTGCGAGCAAGCCAGCCTCCGCAGCTGCTTCTATTGCTGAGGCAGATCAAAGCAGTGGGCTATGTCACTTCTCCCACTCCCCCCCAACTACCGCCCAGATGATCAGCATGCTGGCTAGTGGGGGATTTAGAGTGGGATGGCTACGGCAAGGTCGCCCGCTCCCCCCACCCACTGTGGTCCGGCCCCCAGTGGTGCCTGGGGCGTGGTGGACCGGCCCGCTGTTTGAAAGCTTTGAGGACCCCTGTTCTAAACCATCTCACTGTCTGTTCCATTGTCTCAACTCCTTGAGCTGAATGGGTTCCACTCAGTAAAAGAGGATGCTTGGGAGTAAGGACTGCAATTTCTCATTTCATCTACATAAGCCAAAGTGACAAGAGCTTTGACAGGAGTACCAGTATACTAACAGGAATCTCCCAAGAGCTCTCAAAAATCCCTCATCCATCAGCCTGCAGGATGGACAATTCTTCACCTCTGCTGATGGAATAAGTTGCTGCAAGCCTAAACATCACCAAGAAGTGATCCAGTCATGACAAGGAAGTCACCAAGGATTCATCCATTTATTATCATCATCTTCCAGCCCAACCTAGAACATTAAACCAAAAATAAAAAGCGAAATGTTTTTGGCAGCTAACAATCAGGGACGGCCCCATGGCTCATTATCTATTTAAGCCAATATCTTATTCTGCTTCCCCTCAGCAGAAAGTCCCTCCAGGACAGCAATGCAGGATTGTGCCACTTACTTAGGCATTGTTATAGCACAAAATGAATGCCAATACTAGGAGAAATGTCACGATCTCATGCTATTATGGGTGGGTCACACTTGTTTCTGAAATTAATATCCTGTTTTTTCTAATGGAATTCCAAGATCAACATATGAGAAAGGAATATTACAATTTCTTCAAACAACAACGTAAGCCCATAGTACAAAGGAAGCAGATGAAGTAAAAGAGAAAGAGATGCAGACCAGAATCAAAGAGCATTAAAGACACTGCAGATTAAAACAGCCTGAAAAATCAGCAGTAGCTGAACACACCCTGAAACAAACTGGACATGAAATCCTCTTTCAGGACACAGAAGTACTGGACAACATTACCAATCATTATGTCAGATTACACACGGAAGCCATTGAAACCCACAACAAAGTTTCAACAAAAAAGAAGGAAGTATAAAAATTAACAAAGCCTGGCTTCCAGTACTAAAAGCTGTAGAGTTCAAGAGGTCAAAGCTCAGTGATTCCCCACACAGCCACAAAGGTGATCAATTCACACAGCAGAACAGCTAACAACACCCATCTAGGATCGCTGTTACCCCTGATTGTATTGAAACTTCTTAATCCCTTCTTCACAATAACACCTATTTTCCTGCATAGGACAAGTTTCCTCAACTCTAAAATCCCCAGTCTCACTCACTTTATAACCCAGAGCACAGAGAGAACTGCTAGTTCCCTGAACTCCTTGCCCTCATATGCACTGTGAAACAAATGCAGTGACCCCTCTGTGCCATTTCGCGGTTCAGGTACCACGGCCCTGCTACATCACGGGATCGCAGTACCTGCACCGTGCGGGGCAGGGGGGGGAACAGGAGCAATCGGGTCACTCCGCGCCACTCAACCAGGCTCACCCGGGAAGGCTCAGGCTGTGCGGGCGGGCGGCAGCGGGAGGTAAGATACCCCCCGCCCCCACCCCCCACCTGCATCAGCATATCACAGGTTTTCTTGCATCGCGGGTGGGGTGGGTCCCTAACCCCCATGATCAGCGGGGGTTACTGTAACTTGATTCACTCAGGCTGATGAATAGCAGCATCTTTACATTTACTCTGTATGTTTAGACTCACTGTAACATGTAAGGATTACAGTGTAAAGATTTACAGATTAAAAACAGTTATAAAACCATTTATATAACATTTATACAACAGTGTCTGAGTATTTTATGCTTCCCTTTATTTGTTTACTCATTGTTCTTAGCTTTAATACTGTTTTTAATAACCTAAGATGTAAAATGCCTTTCACACTCATTGTTCTTAGCTTTAATATTGTATCAGTTTCTTTAACAACTGTTGTTTACTCATTACCTCCAATTGTCCTTCAGTGTTGTAAGCCCACTTGAGTTCTTTCCAAGAAAAAAGGCAGCGTAATTAATAATAATAATAATAATAATAATAATAATAATAATAATAATAATAATAATAATAATAATAATAATATACTCTACCAGAGAATCGGACAATCATGAAATGCTATTATAGAGCGGAACCTGAAAAACGTGGCTACCAAAAGCGGATGCATCAGTTATGGAAACAAGAATATCCAAACTCCAAGATAACTGAATTACGATTAGCTGACCAGCAAAGATATATTATCAGAAACAAGGTGTTTAGTAAAGTTGAACTAGAAGAAATACAGAGGAGTTGTGAAATTGGAGGTCAACAAATTATCCAAATAGAAGAAAAAAAATAGATTAATAACACCTGGGGACATTGAACAGTCAAAAGTTGAAGAAAATATGGATGTTGCGCAAAACTTTGAATCAAAAGAAGGTTCAAATAGGATTGGAACACCAGCAGAGCTCACTATTAGGCAGCAAGAATTGAAGAATAAAATACTCACACATGCTGCATTAAATGAAGAGAGAGGAAGGCTCCCAATTTTAAAGACTGTGCCTAGAAAAAAATTGGTACAATTGATGAACGATGTAAACTCAGCACTTGCAACAATCCAGAGAAGGTCAATTGAAGAGATAAATCAGCTTGCTTATAGTGCAGCAGTAATAGTAACGGAAGAACTAGGGATTCCACAATTGAAGCCCCCCCAAAAATGCATTGAGAAACCACGGTGGAAAATCAGACTGGAGCTTAAAATCAAAAGACTCCGAGCAGATGCGAGTAACTTAAAAAACCTGCAGGAGGACAAATTAAAGAATGGTAAGTTCAAGAAATATTTGACTAAAAAATACTGGCTAAGTACAAGGAAAATTGGAGAAGCATTAGAAATAGTGAAGCAGCAAATAATAGCAACAGCTAGAAAAATTGAAAGATATGATGCTAGATTTACTCAGTATAAAGACAACCAGTTGTTTCAATCAGATCAAAGAAAGTTCTATCAGAGTTTAAATCAGAAGATAGGTAAAAGAGATGAAAAGCCTGAAAAAATGGCAACCATTCAGTTTTGGAAAGACATATGGGGGGCTGAGAAAGACTATAATAGAAATGCTGGATGGCTCCAAGATTTTGAGAAGAAATTCTCCAAGTGCACAATGGACCAACTAGAAATAACAGTAACAGCTGATATGATCACCAAAAGAGTACAAAGAGTCAAAAACTGGACATCACCTGGCAATGATCAACTGCATGGGTTTTGGCTTAAACACCTGACCAGTCTGCATGGAAAAATGGCCCAACAATTTAATGAAATGTTGAGAACAGGTTATATTAATGAGTGGTTAACAACTGGGAAAACCTATTTGATTCAGAAGGATCCAACAAAAGGAGCAATACCTGAAAATTACAGGCCAATAACATGTTTACCAACTATGTATAAACTGCTAACAGGCATCATAGCTGATAGAGTCCAGGATTATTTGGAAGCAAATAACATCATGCCAGTAGAGCAGAAAGGGAACAAACGGGGAAGTAGAGGCACAAAAGATCAGTTACTCATTGATAAAATGATCCTAGACAATTGTAAAGCCCGGAAAACTAATTTAAATATGACTTGGATTGACTATAAAAAAGCCTTTGACTCAGTGCCGCATAGTTGGATTATTAAGTGCCTGGATGCCATTGGAATATGTAAAAGTATTAGTGCCTTAATTGAAAATGCGATGAAGAACTGGAAAACAGAATTGTTTGTCAGAGATGAAAGCAATGAATTGGTTAGCATCAAACGAGGGATTTTTCAAGGTGACTCTTTGTCACCTCTGCTATTTACTATTGCCCTGATTCCCCTCTCAATAATTTTGCAGAAGACAAATTTAGGTTACCAAACTGCTAAAAATTCAGGGAAAATTTCTCATCTATTGTATATGGATGACTTAAAGTTGTATGGAAAATCAGAAACTGAAATACACTCACTGACCAACACTGCCCGAATTTTCAGCACCGATGTTAGTATTGAGTTTGGACTAAACAAATGTGCCACAGTGGCACTGAGAAAAGGAAAAAATAATTGAGAGTGAAGGAATTGAAATGCCAAATGGACAAGCTATTAAGTATCATCAGTCTGAAGCCTATAAATATCTGGGCATACTGGAATTAGATAATATAAAGCATGGGCAAGTGAAAAATGTGGTCAGTAAAGAATATATCCAAAGGGTCAGAAAAGTATTAAAAAGTAAGCTGAATGGTGGTAACACCATCAAGGCCATTAATAGCTGGGCCATACCAGTCATCAGGTTTACCGCTGGCATTATAAACTGGGCTCAGATGGAGCTAGATATTCTAGATAGGAAAACAAGAAAACTTATGACCATTCACTATGCATTAAATCCACGCAGTGATGTTGACAGTCTGTATTTACCGAGAAAATTAGGTGGTAGAGGTCTTCTGCAAGTGAAGCAGACAGTTGAAGAAGAGAAGCATGCATTGGCAGATTATGTAAAAAATAGTACAGAGCCAACATTATTGGAGGTTAAGAACAGGGAGGTGTTTAAAGTAAATCAAACAAAGGGTCAATACAGGAAAACAACAATGCAAATATGAGCTGATAGCTGGCATAATAAAGCGCTGCATGGGCAGTTCCTCGAAAAAGTCAAAGGAAAAGTAGATGAGGAAAAGACTTGGTTATGGCTCACCAATGGAACACTGAAAAAAGAGACAGAGGCCCTGATTTTTGCAGCTCAAGAACAAGCTATCACAACAAATGCAGTTAAGGCTAGAATAGAAAAACCAGCTGAGTCCCCCACATGTAGACTCTGCAAAGAGGCAGATGAAACTATTGACCATATATTGAGTTGTTGCAAGAAAATTGCTCAGACTGATTACAAACAGCGTCATAATGTAGTTGCTCAAATGGTCCACTGGAATTTGTGTCAGAACTATCATCTGCCCATAACAAAGAACTGGTGGAACCATAAGCCTGAAAAAGTGACTGAAAATGAGCATGCAAAATTACTTTGGGACTTCCGAATACAGACAGACAGGGTTTTGGAGCATAATACCCCAGATATTGTGATTGTGGAGAAGAAAAAAGTGTGGATCATTGATGTTGCTATACCAGGAGATGGTAGAGTCACTGAGAAACAACTTGAAAAAATTACCCGATATCAGGATCTCAAAATTGAACTTCAGAGACTCTGGCATAAACCAGTACGGGTGGTCCCAGTGGTAATTGGCACACTGGGTGCGGTGCCCAAAGACCTAAGCAAGTATCTAGAAGAAATTGGAGTGGACAAAGTCACCCTCAGTCAGATGCAGAAAGCCACCTTACTGGGATCTGCTCGCATAATTCGCCGATACATCACTGAGTCCTAAACACTTGGGAAGCGTTCGACTAGTGATTGGTAATATAAAATCCAGCGTAGATAGCTGTGCGGCTAAATAATAATAATAATAATAATAATAATAATAATAATAATAATAATAATAATAATAATAATAATAATAATAATAATAATAATAATAATAGAGGTCTTCTGCAAGTGAAGCAGACAGTTGAAGAACAGAAGCATGCATTGGAATATTATGTAAAAAAATAGTACAGACCCAGCATTATTGGAGTTTAAGAACAAGGAGGTGTTTAAAGTAAAGCAAACAAAGGGTCAATACAGGAAAACAATGATGCAAATGCAAGCTGAAAGCTGGCATAATAAAGCACTGCATGGGCAGTTCCTCAAAGGAAATCAAAGGAAAAGTAGATAAGGAAAGGACCTGGTTATGGCTCACCAATGGAACACTGAAAAAAAAAAGAGACAGAAGCCTTATTTTTGCAGCTCAAGAACAAGCTATAAGAACAAATGCAGTTAAGGCTTCAGTTAAGGTGAAAACTCAGCTGAGTACCCCACATGTAGACTCTGAAAAAAGGGGCAGATGAAACTATTGACCATATATTGAGTTGTTGCAAGAAAATTGCTCAGACTGATTACAAACAGCATCACAATGTAGTTGCTCAAATGGTCCACTGGATGGAATTTGTGTCACAACTATCATCTCCCCATAGCAAAGAACTGGTGGGATCATTACCCTGAAAAAGTAATTGAAAATGAGCATGCAAAATTACTTTGGGACTTCCAATACAGACAGGGTTTGGGGCATAATACCCTAGATATATTATGATTATGGAGAAGAAAAAAGTGTGGATCATTGATATTGCTATACCAAGTGATAGTAGTCACAAACAACTTGAAAAAATTACCCAATATCAAGATCTGAAAATTGAACTTCAAAGACTCTGACATAAACCAGTACAGGTGGTCCCAGTGGTAATTGGCACGCTGGGTGCAGTGCCTAAAGAGCTAAGCAAGTATTTAGAAGAAATTGGAGTTGACAAAGTCACCATCAGTCAGCTGCAGAAAGCCACCTTACTGGGATCTGTTCGCATAAATCACTGATACATCACGTAGTCCTGAACGCTTGGAAAGCGTTCGACTAGTGATTTGTAATACAAAATCTAGCATAGTTATCTTGTCTGCTATGATGATGATGATGATGATGATGATGATGATGATAATAATAATAATAATAATAATAATAATAATAATAATAATAATAATAATAATAATAATAATAATAATAATAGAGCTGTCAAGATGACAGAAAACACTTTAGCTGCAATCCAGCAATAAGTTAAACATGTTTTAGTTCATTGACCTGGATCCAAAGATGGGACTAGCTATGCATGCTGATGGAAGAATTGGCCTTATATGTTGTTCGCACAGTAGCCCTTCCAGTGTGACAGAGAAACTGTTTAGGAAACTGAAAGAAGATCCATTAACAGCTTTGGATGCTAGATGACATTTTTAAAAAGAAAAGAAGGGAAGTACTATTCCACCTGATATGACTTATACATGCCATGCAGAAACAGGAACGAAGCAGATAAAAAGCATTTCATTTTCTTTCATTTTCTTTGCTATTCCATTTGGTTATGATTTTTTTTAAAAAAATCATTAATAACAAAATGAAATAATACAAACAACTAATTACACTATATGAGTCTGCTGCTCCCCTGGAACCTAGAGGCACCCAATTTTGTAGGTAGCTCAAGTGTTGGGATAGCAGGCTGGAAATTACAATCTGTGTGTGGAGAGATGGCACCTAGGAATAGCTGATGTACCAGTAATATATTGTGAGTCATCTATGGAAAGAGATGGGCCATCAGGTAGATCAGCGTGGAAGATGATTTGATGCCAATTTGGGAAAGCTTCCATGCAAAAATCATATGAAATCCAGAGGATAGAGTAAGATCTGGCTTCTTTTACCAGATCTAATGATTCATTTTCTTTTTTTAATTAAAGAGATTTATTGATTTTTAAAGGGAAAAGGAAGGGGAAGGAAGGGGAAAGAAATGAAGAATAAAACATAAAAAGTTACATTAAATGTATCAAGTCAAAGTGAAAGATTTATACATATCAAAGTCTAATAACCTATCAGTTAACTAGTAAATTTACTACTTCTTGCCATCTCCTTTTGGTGATCTCTTCATAGTCTGAGCATAGTCATGATTCATTTTCAAAATGGAAAATGGTGTTTCATTTTGTTACTTGATGGAATGCTTGCTTGTATGTTGTTTTGTGATGTTTCATTATGTGACAATATAGCATGCCAGTTTTTGTTTTGTCCTCATCTCTAATGCTATGTATAGTTCTTTGGTGAGGTAGCATATCCCAGGAGAGCAATCTCCAGCATCTCCAGGTAAAACTGTAGACAAATCCTGGCCCAAACTCTGGGGAACCACTGCTGACCAGAGACACCAGATTACAAACAGACTGGCACAATATGAGGCAGTTTTCCACGTTTCCTATGATTCAGATGTTTGCAAGAAATGGTTTTAAACTACATATGACAGTGACTACTGGTCTTCTTAGGTTTATCTGAGTGACACTCCATGTCATGAATTGCCAAGATAAAACTGCACATGGTCATGGAGGAGGGAGACTTTGAGAAGAAATTAGAGCAATGCCACTTATTCCAGTGGCAATCTGCTATTTTTTAATTGCCTTTAATTGCCTTGATTATTTAATTGAGTGGGGAGAAACATCATTGTATTGCCAGTGATGTACTTAGCTCAGAAAAGATGCTTCAAAATAAATATGTAGGAATCACATACTTATTTATCATGAATTAGTGCCCTGGAAACTCCCTTATAGCAAAAGTCTTTTCAGCATTAGTCCAACTGAATTGCAGAGTTTGCTGCAATTTGCTGTGGAGGAGGCAACTACAGGAGCAGCCATTTTAGATCTGATCTTAACCAAAAGGGAGGACCTTGTAAATGGGGTCAAAGTGGTGGGATCTTTAAGTAGAAGTGACCAGTCTCTTTCGGAATTTGTTATACAGAGGGAAGGGGAAGCTAAGCATAACCAGACATGCATCCTATTTTGTAAACTTAGGGAATTATTGGCTGTGATTCCATGGACCGAAACACTGAAAGAGAAGGGAATACACGATGGATGGGAGTTCCTTAAAAGTGAGATATTAAAGGCACTGTTCCAACCAGAAGAAAAAATGGGAGATATAAAAAGAAATTGCAATAGTTAACTAAAGAACTTTCAACTCAGCTAAATATAAATAAAACTGTGTACAGGAAATTGAAAAATGGGCAATCCACCAAAGAGGAATGTAAGCCAATAGCTAATATATAGAGATAGGCATGAAACAATGTTTTGTTTTGTTTTTTGTTTTTCATTTTTTTTCCAGAATGAAACAAAAATGAACTGATTTTTTTAAAAAAGAAACAAAATGGACTTTTTGGTTCATTTCCTTTTGTTCTTTGTTCCCACCAATCGGGCACATCTGTGAAAGGGGTCCCTAAGGCCTCTCGGTGCCTGCTGCCACTGCCACTGCTGCAAATTTGGTATGGGGTGGTCTCACAAGGCTGCGAGGAGGCCTTCCAGCATCTGCTGCTGCCACCGCTCTGCCACGGATCCGGCGCAGGACGGCCTCACTGAGGAAACTGGCTGGGAAGGGCAAGCAATGCCAGCGCGAGGCCCAGCCACTGCCGCTGGAGCTCTGCCAGAGCCCAGAAGCCTCTGGAGCCCAGAAGGAGGAGAGGGGCTGAGTACAAGCCCCCAGATGAATGAAACATTTTGTTATTGCTTCATTTCATACACATTGTTTTCAAAGATTTGCATGAAACGGAACAAAATGAAATGTAGGCAGGGACAAAATGGAATGAAACCAAACACCATTTTCCCACTTCATGCCCGTCTCTACTAATATATGCATGGAGATGGTAAATAAAAGATAAAGTGCAGAATGAACTTATATTTTTCTGAGAAATTAAAGATAGTAAAAGGGTTTTTTTATTATGTCTGCAGCAAAAGGAAACATAAGGAAATGATAGGCTCTCTGCGTGGCAAAGATAACCAGTTACTAACAGGAGACAGGGATAAGGCAGTACTACTCAACACCTTCTTTGCCTCAGTTTTCTCCAAAAAGGAAAAAAGAGTTCTGTTGGGACAAAGAGTAGAGGAGGTAGGATGGGAATTACAACACAGAATAGGTAGGGGGGTAGTACAGGAACACCTGGAAATATTAAATGAATTTAAGTCTCCTGGGCCAGATGAATAACACCCAAGGATAATAAAAGAACTGGCAGAAGTAATTTCAGAACCATTGGCAATAATCTTTGAGAAGTACTGGAGAACTGGTGAAGTCCTCAAAGATTGGAGGATGGTGAATGTTGTCCCCATCTTCAAAAAAGGGGGAAAAAGAGGACCCAAATAATTACCACCCTGTCAGCTTGACTTCAATTCCTGGAAATATCCTAGAGCAGATTATTAAGCAGACAGTCTGTAATTATTTAACTAGCAATGCTGTCATTCCCAAAAGTCAACACGAGCTTCTTAAAATCAAGTCATTCCAGACTAATTTGATCTCATTCTTTGATAGAGTTACAGGACTGGTGGATGAGGGAAACACTGTGGATATTGCTTATCTAGATATCAGTTAGGTCTTTGATAAGATTCCCCATGGTATACTTACAAAGAAGTTAGTAGAATGTGGGATAGATAGTGCTACTGTTAGGTGGATTTGTAATTGGTTGACTGATCGTACCCAAAGGGTGATCATAAATGGCTTCTCTTCAGCTTGGAGAGACGTGACCAGTGGGGTGCCCCAGGGTTCTGTTCAGGGTCTGGTGCTATTCAATATGTTTATTAATGACATGGATGAAGGAATCAAGAGTATGCTGATTAAATTTGCAGACAATACCAAATTGGAAGGGGTGGCTAATTTCCTAGAGGATAGGATGAAAATCCAAAATGGCCTTGAGAGATTAGAGTGCCAAAGCTGAAGGAATGGGTTTTAACAGAGAGAAATGTAGGGTGCTGCATCTTGGTAAAAAAACTGAATTGCACAGATATAGGATGGGAGACACCTGGCTAGAAAATAGTACCCGTGAAAGGGATCTGGGAGTCTTGGTGGACCACAAATTGAACATGAGCCAGCAGTGTGATCTGGTGACCAAGAAAGCTAATGTGATTCTTGGTTGCATCAACGGAAGCATAGTATCTAGATCAAGGGAAATGATAGTACCACTCTATTCTGCTCTGGTCAGACCCCACCTGGAGTACTGTGTCCAGTTATGTGCACCTCAGTTTGAAAAGGATGTTGACAACCTTGAACAGGTCCAGAAGAGGGTGACCAGGATTGTTAAAGGTCTCGAATAAATGTTGTATGAGGAACAGCTTACAGAGCTGGGAATGTTTAGCCTTAGAAAAAGAAGACTGAAAGGGGATATGATAGGCATGTTTAAATATTTGAAAGGATGTCATATTGAAGAGGGGCCTGGCTTGTTTTCCGTGACTTCAGAGACTAGGACATGGAGCAATGGTTTCAAACTACAGGAAAAGAGATTCAATTTGAACATTTGGAAGAACTTCCTGACAGTTATAGCTGTCTGGCAGTGGAATATGCTGGTATGGAGGGTGATGGTGTTTCCTTCTTTGGAGTTTTTTAAGCAGAGGCTGGATGGCCATCTTTTGGGAATACAGTGATGGGGGTTCCTGCATGGCAGGAGGTTGGAATGGATGGCCCTTGAGGTCTCCTCCAACGCTATGATTCTATGATTCTATCTATGCCTGTACATTCTTCTGTCCATTAATTTCTGAATATACATTTAAAAACGAAAGAGAACACTCAACTTTTAAAAAATCCTCACATTTATTCCAAAATATGTGCTTAATTTTCCACAGCATATTGATCTAACTGAAAGGTGATAAATTTTGGTCAGAATTTAAGTTAAATATATAGTTATTGTATAATATGATAAAGCCTTCCGAATTTGCTTCTGGGGAGTTAACATTGCTGTTTGTTGTACCTACATATTTTCACTAGCAGTCACTATTCCTATCTATTCTTTAGCATCCACTCTTCACAATTAATGTTTTGTATATCAAAAGCACCATCCGCCACTCCTTGTTTACTGATGGTATGCTACTGTTGTACAGCTAGAGCACAATACATATGTGCCAGCATACATACTACCAGCTACAAATTCCATTATTATATTTACTTCATCCTTTAAATTTAGAGGAAGTATTTCATACAGGCAAAGTGCAATAAAGCTGGCAGGCTAAAATGATATGATGGGCAGACACCTCTATAGAATGGTGCAATCTTCACCATCCTAGTGAGCACCAAATCAAAGCCCTGTTTATTGAAAAAAACTAATTAAAATAAAATATTAAACAAGTCTTAACTAGAAGAAGCTAATTAAAAGCATAAAATAAGTCTGCCTACTTATTAAGTCTGATCTAATTAACTTAGTTGCTTAATGCAATTCCCCCTCCCCAAGTTTTGGTAGGTGTTTTTTTTTAAAACTCACTAAAATGTTTGGTATATTCTGGAAAGAGGGCCAGAGGTATCATAGACCCTAACAGTCGCTAACATGCCAAGCTTACAGAATATGGCATGTATTACCGTATTGCAATTTCTAAACAAAGGCTTAAGAAATACACGAAAGAGCTTTCAAACAAAGAGCTTGGCAGAGAGGATGTCATTATTAACTGGAGCTGGTTACACCACCTGTTACAGAGGTTCCACTGGCTGCCAACTGGTTCTGGGCACACTGCAAAATGCTGTTTTTAAACTATAAAGCCCCCAGTGGCTTGGGTGCAAGTGATCTCAAGGACCCTATTTCCCTTTATGAGCCTGCCTGAGTGTTAAGCTCACCAGGAGTAACCTTTCTCTTGGTTCCACCACTTTCACATTTTTGTGTGTGTGGTGGGGACATGGAGGAAGACCCTTATCTGCTGCTGAGACGCTTGCAAGTTGTAAACCTCCGAAGAGCAATGTGTGTCAAATTAAAACAGTGTAGGGAGTCATTCTTAGTTTTATCTGTCAAGACCCACTTCACATCAGTACCATTTTCTTAGTACATCAACATTCAATGGACACAGTAGTATTGAATTAGTTAAATGTATGTTTCTGTGGGAAAATGTAGGTGCCACTCGTGCATTTAGCCCATAGATGGTGATTTTTATTTATCTGTTTTATTTATTGGTACTATAATGCAAATAGTTGGTGGGAACTGTAATGGAAGAAAACTATAATGGAAAGGGATTCTAATTTACAGCTTGATAGATTCAGATATTTGATAGACCCAGGGAGCTCCACATTGAGGTAACTAGGAGTTGCCCCAAAGTAGACATTTATGTTTATTTAAAATATCAGACATATGTGTTTAAAGGCATCAGCAAAAACGAGTGCAATTTTAGCCCTAAATCCCTACAATACCATCTGATATTCCAGAGAGAGGGGAGAGGGAGAAAGAGAGAGAAGGCAATGAAGCTGAAGCAGAGACAGACAGACAGACAGACAGACAGACAGACAGACAGACAGACAGACAGACAGACAGACAGACAGAGACAGAGAAAGAACTGCCTGTGTATCTGGGAGTTGAGTCATGGCTACTGGACTTCTTTTTTGAGAGATAGAAACGTTTCGCTGTTCATCCAAACAGCTTCATCGGTCTGAATGCAGCTGGTGCAAACCCTGACTCTTATAGGCAGCTTTGACCTCTAGTCACCCTGGCCTCAATTAGGCTCATCAGATGAACTAAATAGGCTCGTTAGAGAGACAATGGTATCCTTAGCCTTGAGGTGAACCATGGCTTAAGGTGCTGAAACCTATCAAGAAAGGGTCGTTAATGGTCGTTAGCTATGGCCTTGGTGGTAAAGGCTTTTTGATTTGTCTTGGTAGTGTGGAAAGCACAGCTTGATAAGTAGCAGATAAACTATGCCGGAGGCCACCACCTCTGTTGAGGGAGGGATTTTCAATGCTCAATGGCTTACTCCTCTTTCAAACCACCTCAGTACGATTTTCTATGCCGGAGGCCACCACCTCTGTTGAATTTCTTAGTCTAATATGTGTACATCCTCATCTTTGAAAGAGTGCCCTTTCTTTCAAATGGAGGTGTACTGCTGATTCTGGACCTGATTAGTTACCCCTCCTATGTTGGGCCCATCCTTCTGTTTCTGGCTGTTTGGAAAAATGTAGAGGTCCTAACACTCCTCACTGCATTTAGGACCGCATATACTATATTGCTCCTTTTATGGTTGGGTACCGGATCCTTTGGGTGGACAAGTCTCTGCCTTAGTTTTTTGTGGGTTGATTGGTACCTATAAGCTTCTCTGCACTCCAGCCATGTAAGGTTGGTGACCAGGTTCTTCCGCTGGGTCTGGGTCTCAGACTGATCCCTTGTTCTTCTGGAAAGGCCCATTCTTTGTTGAAGGCCCACTTTGGATATCCACAGGCCTTACAGTGCTGTCTTCAGATGCCTGTCTTCCTTCTTCTTGGCTTCTGCGGATATGCTCTCTGCTCTGTGGCTTAGGGTCCTGATGACTCCTAGTTTGTGCATGTAATGGATGAGGGAGTCGAACAGTAAGTATTGATCTGTTGCCCTGTAAACTTCTACTTCCAGGCCACGGTCAGGTCTGATGATGACTGCACAATATGTTGTCTTGGGTTCTTCTCTAGTGAACCTAATATTAGGGTCCACTGCATTGATGTGGTTGTAAAGGCACTTCCCGAGTCTTGATTTTCACCCAAATCATCTACATACCTGAACCAGTGAGATGGTGTTGTCCCTGGGAATGCCTTCTTCTCCACTTCTTCCATGATATTTTGCAACATTGGTGACACTGGAGAACCCATGGCACAACCATGCTTCTGTCTGTAGAAGTCCCCTCTGTACATGAAATATGTGGTATTCAGACACAGGTCCAGGAGCAGGCATATCTGGTCTGGGTTGAGTCGGCAATCTGGAGGTGAGGGTGCTGTCTTCTCTTAGTCTTCTCTTTACCATTATTAGCGCATCAGACTGGTAAAGAGTGATGTAACATCAAAGGATACCATGGTTTCCTCTGTATCCAGTTTGAGCTCCCTGACTTTAGAAACAAACTCTTCTGAGTTGTGTACGTGGTGGTCCGTGTGTCCAACCAGTGGGGCTAGGATGGTTGCAGGTACGATGAAGTCACTGAATTTTTATACTGCTGACAATAGGTCTGAGGGGGATTCAGCTTGTGGATCTTGGGAAGTCCATAAAAAGAACTGCTCTCCGTGTAACAGCTCAGGTCCAGAATCAGCAGTACACCTCCATTTGAAGGAGAAAGGGCACTCTTTCAAAGATGAGGATGTAATACATATTAGACAAAGAAGAGAGGTGGTTTGAAAGAGGAGTAAGGGAGGCCATTCATGTGAGCATTGAAAATCCCTCCCTCAACAGAGGTGGTGGCCTCCGGCATAGTTTATGCTGCTACTTATCAAGCTGTGCTTTCCACACTACCAAGACAAATCAAAAAGCCTTTACCACCAAGGCCATAGCTAACGACCATTAACGACCCTTTCTTGATAGGTTTCAGCACCTTAAGCCATGGTTCACCAAGGCTATGGATACCATTGTCTCTCTAACGAGCCTATTTTTCATCTGATGAGCCTAATTGAGGCCAGGGTGACTAGAGGTCAAAGCCTATAAGAGCAGGGTTTGCACCAGCTGCATTCAGACCGATGAAGCTGTTTGGATGAACAGCGAAACGTTTCTATCTCTCAAAAAAGAAGTCCAGTAGCCATGACTCAACTCCCAGATAAACGCACCTGGATAACTGAGAATCTTCACAGACGAACTGCCTGTGTACCTTGGATAGAAAAAACACCTCAGTTTAATATACAACATTCTTTAGAATCAGAACATTTCACTTGAGGAACAACCCTAGATGCAGTATGTTTCTACCACATACAGGCATCTTGTTCCCAACACACTGGCAATTTCCCAGTTATGGTTTGTAATATTTTTCTATGGCCTGCAGCAAAACCTTGAGCAGTCTTATGGCGTATTACCACCACCTTACCATCATGATTGTACGCCTGGAAACAAAACAAAACCATGGCTATTACTAATGGTGCTCATAAAATAATTTTCTACAAGTTATTATTTGAGGCAATGTCCTGCAATCCCAGAAACGAAATAAACAGAATTCTCAAAAAACTTTTAAAAACAAAAGTGTAGGCAAAACTATATGTAAATACAGCTCCTATGAAGTTTCCATCTCAGACATCAAACTCAATGTCTTTAGTTAGTTCTCAAAAGAACCAAGGCAGCAAATCACATAGTTCTCCTTGGAGAGAGAAGGCTGGAAAATCAGTGCAACCACTAAAAATAATTCCTGTCAAATGGGGCTTTTATTCATAAAGTAACTCACAAATGAGTGCTGGCTTCAAACTCAATGTCTGTCCCTTTCAGGCTTCTCATTTTGAGGGAAGGGGGTGAGGCTTGGATGAAATGGTCTTGGCCAACAGGCACTTAAGTCCTCAGTTGAGCTCCAGGGAACTTCCTGGGCCAAGGTGTGCAGGCTGAGCTCTCCAAGGTGCTACCCAGTGTTCCCTGTGCATTCCTACTACCAGCCTGAGCTCAACACACCATGCCATATTGTGTAGTCTCGAGTTGCACAATCATGATGGAAGGTCATTTCAGCCTTGGATCCCTCTCTGATTTCTCCTTCTTTCCCATGTCACTGTCCGTCCCACCTATTTAAGCTCTCTTTCAAAATCATACCCCCCCTTTTAAACAGCGATCTCGATTCTTTGATGAAGGGCTTATTCTTTGAATGTGTCAAGTCTAACGTTAGAGTAAGTTCAAGAGTTATTTATTGGTAATGTAATGTTTCTTGGGATAATGACTGCACAAAGAGAAACACACAGGAAACTGACAAGTCTAATGAGGTTCGATTTTTAAATCTTAACAGGAAATACTTCAGAAGTTTCCTGTATAGATATAAGAGTGTTCCCAGTCTACGGCATGTGGAAACACCTACTTCTTTAGGGATCCAAAGCAGCCATCTCAGACTGCAGAAAACAGAAAGCAGTAAAATGTCACCTGACACAATTCATTCCTGTGAAGCTTCAATGATACAACTTGGCTGGAGTACGAAAGTCATAGTGAAACAGCTGGGGGCATTAGTTCTATAATGCTGCTGTTCAGATTTATTATTTTAATTTATATTTCTAAGGATAACTTTTAATACACTGTGTGTATCTTTTAGATTTTGCCTTCTACCCTTCTGTGCTTCTGTTTTGCCAATGCTAAATAACACTGGTGCAGAAGGAACTATGTCAGTATAACAGGATTACATGCTTGTTACCCCTTTACTGTAACAAACTTGAATTCCCTCTCCCAAAAAAAGCAAATAACCTAGATGCCATGCCCTTCATCTTTTGATGTCACATCAATTGTTATTACTTTAAAAAACACAGAAGTCCAGTGCTACCAAACAGCCATAAGAAGACTGTATTGATAAGGTAACCAAAACAATCATAATGCATTCAGAAAACTCCTTTAAATTTTGTGTTCTTGATCTTCATAACCAGTGGAATTGCAAGTCAGTTTTAAGAATGGAACTACAAATCCATTATAGATAAATGGTAAATGAACAACAACCATATACTGTACAAACAACAGCCTATGCCAAATTTTGTACATTATGGGAACTCGGTGCAGATTATATACCATTACCAATGCATGTCACTTTTGCAACATTGGCAAGCTAGCATTCCACCTTGGCTACATATTGTTTTGCTGTACCATGATGGTGATAGAAACACTTATTGCACATTTAAAATACAAACCATGGTGATTGTTTAAAAAGACCTTAAAGATTTATGTGATTTATTTTACAGATTTTTTTAAAGGCAAAGAAAAATGCAAATCTTGGTGTTTGGAGGGAAATCTCACTTGCCTCACTGAGGCTTCTCTGCAGTTTTTTTTCTTTTTCTCCTGAGAAACCTCACTGGAAATCTTGCAGGGTGATTTAAAAGAAAAATGGGGAAACGAGGCCTCATTTTCACTGGAAACCAAGAAATTTCCACTGGTGTAGGGAGAAGTTTCAGCAAGGAGTCATGCGGCATAGAGGGGCTTGGAAAATGACTGAGAATAAGAGATTTCACAAGAACTTGTGATGTCCCAAGTAGAAGCTGTTTAATTTCAAGTAGAAGATCACTGGTTTTTGTGTCACTGTGTCCTTCTGTCAATTAAGTTTTTGTTTTGGTGTTTTTAAAAAAAGAGTTTTGGAGGTTAGAAAGCAGTTGATTAGCATGCCATTTCCTTGCTTAAATAGAGAATCTAGCTAATATTTTTCATAATTTCTAAAATGTTGTCACGCTGGAAACAAATGAAACATATAATTACATGGATCACTCCAGCATTACCTTTGCCCCCTAACTACCATTTAAAATATTTGTAGACAAGAACAACTATGAAATTCTAAGTTGCATGGAAGGTCCTCATTCATACACCTTACGAAATAGCTTCAGAGTTTATCCTGAACAAGTATCACCAAAATCATTTTTTCTGGGAATTGTGGGGAATAAATGGCGTCTCCTCTAAATTCATATTGACACCATAACATTTTATTCCTATAAGATGCAAGGCTACTGCAGAGTAAAAAACATTAACAGGGTCTACCCAGGTTTTCTCTAAGCAAGGTGACAATTCTCCCCACTCCCCCACCCCGGTACCACAAATTGTCATCATGGCATGGACATTGCTGAGGCAATTAACTTGCTTTGCTGTACTGAAAGCTGACAGAACCTACTGCAGGAAAATAAAAGCCAAAGCAAAGTGTTCTGCTTATATACCGCCCCATACCACCTCAAGTAGTCTCTGGGAGGTTTACAGTTTTAATTACAGTAATGCAAGCTGGGTTACTCATTTTACCGACCTCGGAAGGATGGAAGGCTGAGTCAACCATGAGCCTGCTACCTGGGATTGAACCTCAGGTCGTGAGCACAGTTTCACCTGCAGTACAGGCATTTAACCACTGCGCCACAGGGAAGAGATACCCTGTTTCCAAAGCAGAGCAGGAAAGCAAGGGAAAGTGCATAGAAATACACGGGCACAGCAGAGAGGCACAACAGCTGGCTCGGCAAATAGTGTTTGGAAGACTGCCCAATGAAATATGACTAAGGCATTCTTCAGGAACAAAACATTTTCATCTGTGTTATTCAAGGGCACCATATTAAGCAATTTGTTTGCCAATAAATGCTTTATTCTCCTAAAATACAGAGTGTCCTTTCACTTTGTATGTAGCCTACCCCTTTCCTGGAAAGTTGGTAAGCTCTGCAGTCTACAAAAGAAATAAAGCAAATTACCCAACCTGCCAGCCTCCCCTTACTATTGATCAGGAGCCCCTGAAACAGCTTTTCTAAGGAAAATTTTTGGACTATGTATATTTAAATTCTTAAAGCAGGGAACTTTGAATCCTGTGGTTTGACTTCTGTTCGTTTATAAATATTAGTGCATGTATCCATCCATGAACTCACAAACATGCATATAAAGAGAAAGATGTCCTTGCTTGATAGATATGGAGGAATCATTCTAAGATTAACACTTTTGTAGACAAGAAATGTTCTACAAGAAATGACCTTGCTGCCAGATGGGTGGTATAAAAATCCAATAAATAAATAAACACATAAATATAAGAAGGAAAAATGAATAGGAGTAACAGTAAAGTGGTTTCCTCTGGTAAGTATGCATGAGACTGTTTCCTTAGAACATGAAAATATAGCCGTATGTATCAAGAAAATATGTGGTAGTATGAAATTGGGGTAAAATAAAATGAAACACTGATAGGTTAATAGTACAAATGTTAAGAGACACATTATGGTAAAATTCTTCCTTGACTGCAAAGTACATGCACAACTATTCATGTCTCAAAACCAACTGTGGAAAATGAGAGGTGATCATTTTTATCATTCTGAAAGACCCTAACCACATGTTGCCATCTCAGCAATAGTCCTACAAAATTCTGTTAGCTGTACCCATGAAAATACAAGCTTGATTACAAAGAGAAAAGGGGTGCATTTTTAAATTCATGCTGGGATAGGGAAAAACTTGCCTCCATTTTATAACAGACATCCTATGGACCTAACTGACATTTTTATCAGAAAGGATGGTAAAACACAATAGTTCAGCTTGAAATAATGTCAATAAAGAGAAACTGAGTTACTTCAACATATTAGACATCAGTATTTATGTGCATATGGAAATGCAAAGTGTGTCCTGTCAGCACTATGTACATAAAGAGAGAAAGAATAGCATCAGTTTTTGACAACTATGTTATTCAGATAGTGTATATATCTAAGTTTCTAAAGCCTTAAGGCACTTTGGTATGTCAAACATTGTTGAATTATCAGGCTTAATGACCCTAAAATGTATATTCTCTTTTTATGAACATTATAAAGTATATATTTTATGTTAAGTGGGTTCAACTCTTTAAATGGCACTATTCCACTTAAATGAGAAGTCCAGATAGTGCATGTGGCTGACTGAAGCTTTTGATCATATCTTTTTTTGGAAAGAAAAAAAAACTAAGGGAAGTAAAATTGTACATGCCAGGACTCAAACATAAAATTCCACTTTCATTCCCACTTATTCTTCAGCTCTGCTTGCCCATCTGAAATGGTTATAACCTCTACTTGTATCATCACAAACACCAGGCATATGTTTCTGAGGACAGGCATGGGAAAAAATCTATTAGTCCACAAATAAATTAGATCTAGTGTGCTCTGTCAAATAGGCCATGCAGCTATTGTGATATTATCCGTGTTTCTGAATTTTGCTCTCTCTGTTTTCCTGTATACAAGACATTCCACAGCTATTAGGTTTGTTCCGGCAGCCTGCCCTGAATGCTGAAAGCATTATTACTGTAGAGATGCAGTGTAAACATTTTAATGCTCTCTTATGAGTGTATACTTTGAGCAACAATCAGCAATATACCTTGCAGAGCAGGCACCTAAAATCTGTGACATAATTAAATACTGATCCACAAATTAGATTTCTGGCTCTCTTTTATGTAAGGTTGTAGGCTCCCCCCCCCCCCCAACATTACAGTGTTTAGAAATATCTGTAAGGGCAATCACCCAAAGAATTCAATGTCATACAAGTAACTAAAGCAGTATCATGATAAATGGATGATTTGCTCCCACTTTTCCTGCAGTGACAAAATATACCGTAAGTCTAAACATCTAATACAAGGGACCTGGATATACAAGGGACCTGGGCGAGGAGCTTGGCCACTGCAGATCCTGCACATGCGTAACAATCCAGGAAAAAAGAAAAGCCTTTTAAAAAACATAGAATTCTAAGGGTGCATGAAATCCCAAGGATCATTAAGTCCAGCCCACTATTGTTTGAAATAAATAAATAAATCTGCAGCTATGTCTGTGAAGATTCTCAGTCATCCAGGTGAGGTTATACAAAAGTTGAGATATGGCAACTGGACTTCTTTTCTTGTGAGATTGAAAGGTTTCACTGTTCATCCAAGCAGCTTTGTCAGTCTGAGAAAGGTTGGTAGCAAGTCTTCCAATTCATAGTTCACCTTACTTTCATGCAACCCTGATCTGAATAGGTTTTGGACAGTGGCCTGTTAGGCAGACAGTGGCCTGAATAAGCTCATTAAGTGGACAATGGCCTGCACAGCCTCATTAGATGTACAGAGGTCTCCCTCTTAGGAAATTTTGTCCTTTTCCTTGTAGTTTGTTGACAAAAAAGCAGGGTAGTGGAGGGGACAAAATATACTTTAAAGACCTGACAAATTTGCTTCTGTGTCTCTTTTGCAAATAAAAATGCACTTCCTTTTGCAATGTGAATCCAAAAGTTTGTGACCTGCCTCCACGGGCCACACAAAACAATCTTATTCCATCTTGTACATGAGCGCCTTTCAAATATTTGATTGTTATGCAACTTCTCTCACTTTCATTATTGCCCTCTCCACATTGAGAAAACCATGTAAAGGTTGTCACTTGTCTCTCCTGGATGATGGGGAAATATTGTGAGCTCCAAATAGACTTCATAGCCCCCTCATCTAGCCCACCCTTTTTGAGGTTCTGTAGAAGAATACAACGGGGGAGATCTTGTTAAAAGGTGTGCCGAAATGAAGATACACTCTCTATATAGTAATCCTAGATCTAGCAACAGTGTAACTTCATTTCTAAAATCAGTCTGACATGACTTATTTTTGAGAAACCTCACGGCAGCTCTTAGACATTATTCTTTTCTCGGCACTCTTGGACTATACAATGCATATTCTAGAATCTTTCCTACTTTGAGATGATTGGTTGGTAGTTGCCCTTTCATCTTTCTTTCAAAGTACGGACAATATCTGCCCACCCATAGTCTTCAGGTGGCTCATTCCCCTCTCTCCCAAGAATTCTCAAAGGCTGTACACAGAGGTGCTAAGATTATACCTGTAAGTTCTTTTAGGATGGGATGTAGTTCAACTGGTTCTGGAGACACACATTCATTGGAAATAGCTAGGTTTACCTGCATCACCTCATTATGTTGGGATCCAGCCCCCCTCAGTGTATTACTGATTCTGTTTTCACCAGATCTATGACTTCTTCTCATTCCTATCCTATCCGAAGGTGAACATAATCATGGCTATTTGGTCTTTAGAAACAGCTGCTCCAACCTGTCTGCTTCTGTGTCAGATTTAAGGTGTTGGCATTAACATAGAAGGCCCTTAATCATTTAGAACCTCAATACCCATTGCAGCATCTCTCCTTAAAAACATCTATGTGGACTATATGGTCCTCCCAGGCCTCACAACGCAGAATGTCCATGCTAATGGAAGAAAAAAATAATGGCTAGGAAGAAGTTACGGTCCTGTCCATGAGGTCGCAACATGAAAACCAACTGGAGGTACACAAGGTCTCCTCCCTTCAAGTCCTTAGAAATTTAGTGAATGCAGAGTTGCACAGCCTTGAGCAGCTTGCTTTCTTTGGATATATCATAATATTCATCAATTTTTTTAGTGTTTTCCATCTGGTCTGGGGCGTTGGGGGACGCCCACATGCGGAAATGCTTTAAATCACGTAAAGCGGGTAAAAATGAATAATGAATTAACAAACAAACAAAATGAATTTTTAATGAAAATTCACGAAAAATGAAACAAAACAAACCTCTCAACAAAATGAAATGAAACATCATTTTTTCGATCCGTGCCCATCTCTAATCATAATCCTTTACGACTGTCAACAACAACTTCTGGTAGTTTTTAATTTTTTAACTTCCATTTTGTTTCTTACTTTTTTTAGCTTTTCTTTTCGTATATTTTACTTTGCCCATTGTTCATTGTTAGTTGTCCATTTAAATGTATTAATTCATATTATTGTTATAATTTTGTCATATATTTGTGTGCAAACCACCCTGAATAAAGGTTAGCTAACTTAGGCAATGATATAAATGATACTCTCAATAGTGTAAATCTCCCCCACCCCAATTTTCCACAAACACACACCATATTTTGATTTTCATGAATTGCATGTTTAAAACCAGCTTTAGAGGACTAGCACTAATAAAATGTCTCTAGGTATGTTGTCTTAATTTCAACAAAGTAAGCAGAGGAAATATCACGTGACAAGGCTTCATCAGATCATCAGAGTGGGCCATTCTTTTTGGTTTTTCAACTGGAAAAAAATAAATAGTCAGGTACACCTAGCAAATACTGGATTCATTCTGGTTTACAATTGGAGAAAAATGAAACAATGTCATTTTCCTGGATGAGTGAACTAATAGTTATAGGGAATGACATGAACTTTATAAATGTATACTTCACAATAGTCTGCCATTTTCAAGTGTTCCAAGTAATTAATGTGCTTTATTTAGCTCTGACATGGGAAAGACTTTGATAAGCTGTAAATTCCCTGTGGAAAAGTTTGTTTAACCCAGTGTTTTTCAACCGGTGTGCCATGGCACATTACTGTGCCGCGAGATGTTGGCTGGTGTGCCGCGGCGCCGGGGAGCCGGAGGAAGGCGGAGCGTCCAGAAAGAAGCCGCGGCCGCTGCCGCCGCCTCCCAGGCCGCTCCCGCCGCCGCGGCCGAAGCCGCTCCCGCTGCCGGAGCCCTTATCAGGGCTCCGATCAGAGAGCCCAGCTGGTAGGCGGCCTGTCAAAGAGAGACCGGCCAGAGCCCGGCAAGGCCGCAAGCCTCGCTGCTGCTGCTGCCGATCACGGGCGGTGTGCCGCGATCCTCGGCTGTGCGGACGGAGCCGGGATCCCTCCCCCGGTAAGGCAAAGGAGCCTCAAAAGGGGTGGGGTGGGCCGCCGGCTGGAGTGGACAAACTGCACGTCCGGAGCAGCTAAAAATCTCGCCGCCGACCACCCAGAGACTACTTGAAGTGGTATGGGGCAGTATATAAGCAGAACACACGCACACACACACACACACACACACACACACACACACACACACACACACACACACACACACACACACACACACACACACACACATGCACCCCCTTGGCGCGGGTGAATTGAAGGGACCCAGGCAGTGGGAAACGACGGATTGGGGGTGGGGAGGGGGGAGAAGATGCTTGGACAGCCGGATGTGCCATGAATGGTTGGAGGAGGGGTGGGCGACTGGGGTGGGGGTGGGGTGGGGGAAGGCGCGCCAGCATTCGGACCGACGGAATGAATGAATGAAGCTGCAAAGCTATGGCTGGTTTGCCTTTTGCATCAGTGGAGAAAGCAGCTTCCAGTGGAGACTCGTGTGGTATGTGACAGATTCAGGCAGAAGTCTTTCACCCCAGTTCTAAGGATACCAAGGGATCTTTGTTATGAACTGGAAGAGAAATACCCAACCATCAAAGTAAATAAGCCAGAAATTCTAGTGCTATATCAATGTAAGTCACCATGATGGTCATGCTTTCAAGAAAACATTGTACGTGTATTCTTATTTAAAATGGGGTGAGCATTTTGGGTGGGTCTAGGGGGGGTCTGTTTTCTGCCCCCCCACAATGCCATCCCTCCCCACCACAAATTTATTTATTTATTTATTTTAGAGTATTTTTACCCCACCTTTCTCCTTGGAAAGGGACCCAAGGCAGCTTCCGCCCCAGGTCAAGCAGCGCACCCCACTCCCTCCCCCCACCCCCGCGGCCACCTCCGCTCGACCACCTGCGGCCGCCCGGGGAAAGAGGGAAGGAGGGAGGGGAGAGGAGGGGCAGCAGACACGGAGGGGGGGTGAGCCGGGGAGGGGCACCCTTACCTGGCACCTGCACGCGGTCCGCCCCCCCCCCCCCGTCGCCCAAAAAAACCTAACGTTGCATTGGAACGGATTAAATCCAGTTTCAATGCATTCCTATGCAT
The DNA here is from genome assembly GCA_037367245.1 of Phrynocephalus guinanensis. NCBI lineage: Eukaryota > Metazoa > Chordata > Lepidosauria > Squamata > Agamidae > Phrynocephalus > Phrynocephalus guinanensis. The sequence continues at coordinate 39,061,523 of CM074736.1, forward strand.
TTTTAACATTTTCTAATGGTGGTGTGCCTCGTGATTTTTTTCATGAAACAAGTGTGCCTTGGCCCAAAAAAGGTTGAAAAACACTGGTTTAACCCATCAGAAGATTTTCCCATGAGGATGATGATATTAACAGTATTGCTCACTTTGTATCAGAGAGCACAGTGTTAATGATGGCCTGTTCTCTGGGTTCATGTCCTAGTTCAACTGTGAACCTATTGCTTGATTGTTCACTAGAGGCCATTAAAGTGGCTGGCACTGTAGTGGCACCTGGTGACAAGCTGAAAACATTGCAATGGAACTTGAAAGCAGCAGAAAATGTCTGGAGAGAGGGTTAACCCAACGTGTGAACATGTTACTGTTCAGAAAAGACAGCACGGGTAAACTACAGGTGTGATTTCATGACTGATTACTGTTTGCTTGCACTTCCTAGCTCATACTATCCTGTAAAGAAAGCAGGGTTGCAGTGTTGAGATTTCTCTCAAATGCTAGCATTTGGAGGATGGTTCCTAGCTATACATAGGCCCAATCCTGTTGTAAATTATGCCAGTGTTAAGGTAGGTGATGTCACCACCAGCAGCTGATTGCCAGAAATTAAAGAACTCCTGCTTTGATATTGAATCTCACGTCACTCATGTCTCATTGTGTACAAGTTGTATAGTAAATGGCCCAGGATAAAAAAGGTGCTATTAAATGAACAGCAATCTGCTGCTATCAGTGACATCAAGTAGGGGAGATGACTAGTAACTGGAAGCAGGAACTGTACAACTACTGGAGCTCTCTCCTTGGTAGCAGTATCATCTCTTTTACACCAGCTAATTTTTGCAACAGGATTTTTGACCATAGTTTAGCCATTTTAACATGAGGTCCCTAGGAGGAAAGCAGCCAGTTCAACATAATTTCAGTTTTTGTTTTGCCTGTTTATTGTAATTATACTCAGGAAGAAGCACAAGAAATAATATTTTGACTCTAATAAAAGTGTTAACTTCTTTTCTATTGTTTTGTTTTGTAAATTTACAGATGTCTCTCTCTTTCTCTCTCTCTCCCCCTTGATTCTCACAAAAATTCTGGGAGGTAGGGCGGGCTAAGCAATAACAGCTGGGTCCAAATCAGGTAGTGTAGTAGACCATGCACTTCCAGGCTGAGAAGAGGTCTGAATCCAGCCCGTCCCCCATTCTAGTTCAGGAGTCTAAATTCAGTACTTTACCCCCTTACCTACAGCACATCTACTTAAATATTATTCATGAACCAATAAAAGTAGGAGACAAGAACCTCATCTTACTTCCTGCACATATAAATATGAGTTGCAAATTAAAAACAAGAGAGGTCTTGTTTATTCTCACTATGACAATGAAATTCAAAAATAAATAATAAAATCCCACTTCAGGCTAAATCCAGCATTGAATTTCAGCTTGTCACATTTTTTCCCAAAATTCAGCAGGATTATGTTCAGAACTTTGAACGTTAAACGTGAAAATTAAATAGCTAGCATTAACTCTGCTACAATTGGTCAGAACTGAAATCATTTAACTTCATAAATCAGCATTATTAACATTATAAAATGTTAATCTGAGGTGACCTCTGAAGAAATCACACTTCACCCAACAGGCTCCATTTGGAAAGGGGAAATCACCTATACTGTATTCCTCTTTCAGCTTTTATAACAGGAAGCTCATATCTCACCATATACATTTCGTTGATTACAATACCCAGAGGTTTTAACTAGGAACATTAAGGATTGATTATGTTTTTCAGGGATTCTGAGATGTATGATCCAAAAACATCAAGACAGAGCTTCAGGGTAGGAATAATTACATTATCAAGATCCTATTAACCATTTCCAGCTACACTTCTTTAGCATAGTATTACAAGAAGCTTTGATTGATAACGGTCCTGAAAGTGTCCCTTGGAGCCTGTCTACCTCATCCAAAGCAGCTAATTAGGTCATAGTAACCAAATCCTTTTACGCTCGTATCAGTTCAACAAGTGAGGGGGGGGGGGAACTGGCTTCAATCTTCCATGCATAATACTTGAAAAATAATGTTATCTGGAACAAACCGAACAACTCATCCCATGAGTGCCTAGAAATTTACCAGTTCAGAGGAACATGAAATCGAAATGGGGATGGGAGCGTTTAATGGTGTAAGCAAGAGCTAATTTGTACATCACCTCCCCCCATCACCCATGCTGGCAGGTAGGCAGCATTGGTGATACCCAATGCAATGGCTTCTATAAACTCAATTTGTATGCTGTAATATGTCTAATGTGCTCTAATATATCAAGTCATTTCCAATTCATGGCACATGAGATGTTCCAATCCATTCAGAGTATCATTTAGGGTTATAATTTTGCTCCATATAACATTATTTTCCCAAACATTGTCCACTGGAGATTCAAACCAGTCTTACACAGTTAAACGGAAGCAGCATCGAAGTAGTAGTTGTGAGCTGAGCCTATGAAGCTCCCTGATAGCCTTAGAAAAGAACTCTCAGAAACTCTGGAAAACAGCACTAATCCTTAATGCTCCTAATTAAAATTTCTAGGTGGTGTAATCCATATAAACATGCATGCTAACAATTACTACCTACCATTAGTCAAATTTCAAAAGGGAAATGTAGAAGTTTTTAGGTTGATAAAAGGAAAATGCAGATGGTTTTTCCTGGGATTGATGTCGCCATGAGTGTCATACCTTGTAAACATTAGATTCCTAAAGTCCTTGTCAGGTGCAGTGAAAAGAATTTAATGCTGACATTTGCATATATCTGATAATTGCATTTGAACGCCAAGTCAGTCTGAGGAACAGATAATACGAAGCAATATTTGGAGGCCAGCATGGTATTTTCACAAAGAAAAGAGTCCAGCTAATATCCTGAGGCTAAATGGCTGAAAAAGGTATCATAACTGGTCATCAGAGAAGAGCCAATAAATGAACATTCAAATTAGGTGATACCTAATTAGGTGTTATGAAAGTACTCTAGCAAAAGCCTTTTCTGGCTTGGATGGACATACACTACCCATAAAGAAAAGAGATTTGCAGTATGGGGACTTCTCTGCATCCACCTTTGCTGTTTGAGATCCGAACCACTTCTTTAGTATTGGGATGATAAACCATTATAAATCTCCTGGATAGAGACCTCTCTAGTTAGAAGGAAACCATCCTATTCACAGAGATTGCCTTGGCCCACCTTCTTCTTCCAATCCTGGATATATTTTTTAAAATTATCTCCAGCAAAACATATCAAATCAGTGTTAGATTTTATGGTGACGAGAAGCCAAGCACAGGAGAAGAAGAAGAAAAAGCACTCTCAGCACTTTTGGAAGCTGGAATAGTTGTTTTCTGTAATGCAGATTCTGCCTGCTTCCCAAGGGCCTTTGTTTAGGAATAGATTTGCACACAGGAAACATATCATATAGGCAAATGACAGTGGGATGCATGGTAAAATTGGCTTTGCTTTCTTAATTTACTACAAGTATTTCCTGCTGTCCTTTACCCCTTTGCCGTCTGGGTTTCATTTATGAAGGAAACCATGCTGACGTTCTTGTTGGGACTCTGGCTCCTTTGGCTCCCTACTGCCTTCATAATTATCAGTGATCCTGATGACTATGCTGTACCTATTTATGTTATTACCAAAGAGGCTGCCTGGGGTTTCACTCCAGAATGCTGAAAGTTAAAGACATTAAACAGCTGATAGCAAGTGTGCCAATTTCAAAAACATCTCCATCAAATTATGAGTTAGACTCACAGTTTATTTAAATTATATTTGCTGTACCTAAATTACCATACAGCAGTACCTTGGTTTTCAAGCACAATCCATCCTTTGACATTGGCAATACAGGCTTGAAATTCAGGGAGTTGTGGTCCAAAGCATCTGGAGTGTTGAAGGTTTGCTACCACTGTAATATGCTCTCATATCTGGCTATCACGAGGGAACAAGGCTTCTGCAAGAAGCTTTGAATTTTTAAAATACTGTACCATGTTGTTGAGCTATATTTATTATATTTACTCTGTGAAACAATTACAGGCACCTTTTAGGCTAGGGTTGGTAAAGTGTGGGCTGTATACCTTCCTAATCATCATTTATTTGGGTCCTGAGCAAGTTGTTCTGATCCTCTCTCACATTATGTTGGAGGTGATCTGGCTTAGTATATATATGAATATTCTTAAAGCACACCTACATTCTATAATAAAGTCACAGTAATGGACATCATTGTTTAGAGTTGCCCATATCCAAAGTATGAATGATCATGATGGCACCTTATCTATGGTAAGAGGAGGAGGAGAAAGAGTGGGGATAAGATGGGCTGGTACAGAAATATATTCAGCAAATTTAACGTCAGCTTTGCCCCAGGAAAATTCAGTTTAGCAGCTCTTTATTGTACAGTAGAAAACCTGCACTTTCCTCATCTCCAGTTATCAAAGGAGCTCATTGAACTTAAGTAATGGCCATTGGCCATGATGGGATTTGGTGTAGCTCAGACCTATCAAAGACGGATTGCCCAATGCCCCAAAGAAGGAGAAGAACAAGCTTGAGAAGATAAAAGGACTACTGGGAGACCTATGATTTACATAGGCTGAAGGAACAGGGACAATTTCAAAAAGGCTTTCATACAGACACACTCAAAGTGTATTGAATTTCAAACCATCCCACAATCCTGTTGTATCTGTCACTATCTGGTTGAGGAAGGGCCCAACCCTTTGCTGAAGCTGTGTCAGCTGAGGGACTAGACTGGATCTGGTAGAAGCACTTCCAAGTCCTTTTTCTCTCTCTGAAATCTTTAAGCCTGTCTTTTTTAAGCCCTTGGAACAGAGAATCCTCCAAAAGAGGACTGGCCTTTATGAATAATCCTCACATAGGTTAGTAGAGAGGCCCAGCCAAGGCACAAAGACCATGGAATTGTCTCAAACTTCATCAGTTTTTCAATCTAAGATGGGGTTGGGCAAAGTGTAGATCTTTTTGGACTATACTTCCCATACCTTCTCACCACTGGGAATGCTGTTTCAGTTGGAAAACACCTGGAGGCCTGCCGGACCTTGTATGTCCATCCCTCCTATAAGAAGAAGCTTCACATTTAACTTCTTTAAGAAATTTTTGACAAATATCATCTGGATCTGACTATTTATTTGATTTTCAACTTCACAGTAAGACCTAGAACCCCCCTTTTCATCTTTGTGTCATTACCCTGGAATCCCGTTCTGGAAATATCAATTGAGACACAGGAATCTGGTGCTACATGCTCTGCACTGAAGACAAGACATGATTAATTCATTGAGCTTCCCTGCTTTGTGTTCTTCATATTGTGTTTTAATTTTTACTCTATAAACCTCAAAGGGGGGGGAGCAAGGCGTGAATAATTCTGATTACAAATAGATAAAATGCTTGATTTGTATCTTTGAAATGCTTACAGGCGATAACATAATAGGTAGGTATCAAGTTGATCAGCATACCTTCACTATAATAGGCTTTACTTTTGGAAAGGTGGAAGGATTCATCCATGGGGGGGGGCTGACTAACTGGATCTATTGCCTGCATCATAGCACAACCTGGCCTTCAGATTTGAAATGCCTTTTCTTTAAAGACAAATTGCCTTAAAAATCACTGTCCGCTTTTCAAATCGCTTTTTCTGAAGAGCCCCCTTGGCCACGCCCATTTTTGACCGCCGTGTCGGTTTTTCTTGCGAGGACCACTGGAAGTGGTGTTTTTTTAAAATCAGTTCCCTCACCTCCTTTTAAAGCGATTTGGTTGTATTTGTGGACATACTACGCCACCGTTTTTCAGTTTCTCCCCTGTTTCTGCCATTTCCCTGTTGTAGTTTAAAGCGGTTCGGCCAAGTGCGAACGGGGAAGACAATTTCTAAGCAACCACTGAAGTGAGGACTGCCGAAACACTGTAGTGACCACGTGACCACGGGAGGAGTTAAGGTGATGCAAAATAAAAAGTGGCTGCTCAAGGAAGTGTGGTAGTGGCCTTTGTTGCCAGAGGCCGCCGGAAGCACCACAGATTGTTGTGCAACTACCTGGAGAAGATGTCATTTTATGGAAAAGAGACTATGCAAAGTAACGAACGGAATCCTATTACTACTGTTCTTGGTAGAGGAAGAAATGTCTTTGCTCATTTCCCCATTTCAGAGATCAACTAAGGATTCAATGGAATTATTCATCAAAGATGTGGGAAACTTCCCTAAGGCAGCTGCAAAACCATCTGGGTCCATCAACTTTCTTGGACGAATTGCCTTTGTCTGACTTCCACCCCTGCCAAGGCTTTGAGTTCCAGTGAGCCTAAAACACACTAGATAATGGTCTGTCCAAGACAATGGGACTACAGAAATAATTAAGTTTAACCGTTTCATAGGCTGTCTTGCTGTGCTGCTTCTCAATAGGTGAATGAATATAAAATGCAGTAGATCTGACTATCCTGTAGCTGAAATCAGTTATATAAGAGGTGATTGCCAGTTTGCTACAAATAAACAGCTATGTTTAGAGGCCAACCTGCCTTCCATTTGAGATGATGATGATGATGATGATGATGATGATGATGGGTCATTTTTAAAGAGAAAGGTAGGGTAAAAACATTTTAATAATTAAAATAATAAATCATCACAACACCCCTTTCTGTGCACCATTATCTGGCTGAGGAACTAAATAAATTATTTTTTAATGTTATAAACAAATCATTCCAGCTAACATTCTGGGCATCGCACAGGAGCTGACATTTCTTAAGAAGACCATGACCTTTTCCCAAGCTAGAAAATAAAATTACATATATGAACTCTCCTTTAAAATTTGAAAAAGGATACTCAAATATACTAAACTTGTCTCGTGTCAAGTCTCTTTATGCTCATGACGTCAGGTAACCACAGTCTTTATGAAACTGATATGCTTTCTTCTACCCATTAGCTATTTTGAAATGACCTAGGCACACGTACACTTGGATTATGTAAAATGAAAAACTAGCTAAATCACAAACTGGCTTGGAACAAGTCCCAAGAGTTTAGCAGTAATCACAGAAAAAAGTGTCCGTGGGAGAAGAGGAAGAGTCACCCTAGCTATGATAGTGTGATTTATACGTTATGAAATGCATATCTGCATTTGGAGTCCTTATGAGCAGACCAAATGCTTTATATATCCACCTCTCTCTCTTTAAGCCCCATGATTTTATATTAAAGCAGATTATATGTAATGGAGAGATATGCTGAGCTTTCAGTTGTCTCTGTGAGAACACAGTCATCGACCACTGCATGCCGTGAACATATCAATTTCACAGTGGAAAACAAGACTCCATTCAGTCAAATGGGACCACTGCAATAGACATGAAATCAACACATATCTCTCAGGGGCAAAAAACACTGGACTGTCTTTGGAATGGATGTCAATATATGGGAATAAGCTCTACAATGGCTACAGCAACAAAAAGAGAAGGAAAAAGTCAAAAGACCTAACAAGTATTATTCGGCATGAGCCAAGAAAGCTTGTGCCAAATAAAGTTTGTTAGCCCTGAGGAGCCATGGTAGGGCTCTCCGTTCTTCAAGTACAACAACAAAGACAAATGGCTTCCTTGACACAATGCTGGATAATTCTAGCCAAATAACAAGTTAGTTTTAGTGTGTTAGGAATAATGGTTCTTTCAAAGGAAGCACAAATGTCCCCTAAACTCAGGTATTATTTATGGATTAACAATTTCTATGCACAGTACAAGTGGCTTATTCAGAAGAGATGCATGAATCTCAAAATTTATCTGTTTTATTGCTATTCCCAATAAAATACATGTTCCCTCACTGTGGGTGTAATATTTTATTCCTGTGCCACTTTCGTGTAATAAAATAAATTGTTCTCATTCCTGAAAACGTTTAGATTGCCATGTAGACTGATGAATGCAAAGAAGGAGTTTGAAGAACCACCGTATTAAAATGTTGTTGAAAGTGGAATTATACCCATTTCTTCCAATAGCTGAAGTCAATGTATAGTATTTTAAAAGAATTCAGAAAGTAAGGTTCTTCTAGCCTGAAGAAATATTTGTAGTGTTTAACTTTGCTCCCCTCATACAATCATTATGGCAAAATTTGTGCAATTAAAGTTGTTTTAGTGTATTTTATTAAGCATTTAATATCATGCCTATTTTTTTTTCTACATATAAGCATCTGATGGAGAGCATTTGGATTTTAGTTACATAAGCAATTTTGTAAAAAAAAATTATCCCATCATATACAGTATTGCATTTACTGTACAGTATTGCAAGCCTAATAGGCGTTTCAGGGTAAGTGAGATATTTACGGAGTGGTTTTACCAGTTCCATTCCCCTATGAGTTTCCATGGCTGAGAGGAGACTCAAACGCTGTTGTCTCCAGTCCTAGCCTGTCACTCTCTCCCCTTTACACTACATTGGGTACAAATGTGCTAGGCAGCTACACATAATCGGCTTAGCTGGCTTAATGCTAGAAGCACTATATAGTTTTCCAGAACACTACTGCTGAAATCTAGTAGTCTGACTCAAGGCTGCAGAAGGTCAACAGCCTTACCAGCTGTGGCCATTTTTAAAAAATAAACATTTCTAACTGCTCCAGCACCATCACCCCGTCCCCCCCCCAAAAGGTCCTAGGCCCCCCTTGGGATCCCTTTCATCATGGCAGTGGGATGTGAGTTAACTTTCATTTCAGAAAATCACTGCAGGCAGTAAAATAATCCCAGTGGTGGCCAATTTAGGAAATTAAAGACTACCTCTATCCTACAAATCCCAACAGCTTTTGGACAATGACGAGGATTCCAATGGGACCCCTGAATCTTGGATTGGAAATGACCAGTGTCTGGGGGAGGAAAACCTGTTGCCATAGCTTGCCAATGCCATCATTCCCATGTGATGTCAAGATGCTATGCGAAAAAATGCTCTGAAGTCACATTAAGAAATTAAATAAAACAAAAAGGAAACTAAAAAATGGCATATAAATGGAACACAAAGCTAATCAGAGATCCAGACTGAATAGTTGGTGAAAATAAAACCTTGACACTCGAAACGTACCAGTGATGTGAATTGTCAAAAAGAAGACCTTTTCCTTGGTCACCATCTTTTTACTGTACTTCTGTTTGGAGGTACCTAGAGAAGGGCATTTGATAATAAGCTCAGCATAGGACCAGGCTGCTGTAGAACTGGGTGATTCCCTCATGTATTTGGATCTCAAATTCTGCAGTGTAGTGCTTTAATGCCCACAATATGAGTTGTGTCTATTAATGGAGCAGGAGCCAGACTAGTTGGTGCAGGACTGGAGTGAGCTGCTTGTCCATTTAACAGTCCAATATCTTATATGAATTGCTGAACTCAGCAAACTTCTGGGCAGTCTTCAGTGGCAGCCCCGAACGAGACACACTGCAGTAGTATAACCCTCAAATCTCACAACAGCAAGACTACTGCAGTAAAGGAGATGTGTAGGTAGTAGACATGGGCACGACTTGGCGAAATTGTCGTTTCCTTTTTTGGATATCGTTTCCGTTACGTAACGACAATTAAGCTGTCAGAACTCGGAACTCGAACCGAAAAAAGAAAAATTGGGTCTGATTTGTCGTTGTCGTTCCTGGCATCACGCGGCGATCGCGCGATGCCAAGCGGCACAGAAAAAAAGTTTTAAAAATAAAAAAAACCCGATTCCCGGCCAAAAAAGCAGGCAAAAATATGCCTGCCTGAGGGCACCTACCAAAGGGGTGGTTTCTGGGGGGGGGTCCCCAGCCTTCCCCCCCTCCTGTCCTGGGCTGCTGGTACCGGGCTGGGAGGGGGCATCCTCGGCGTCTCCATTTGCCATGAGGTGCGGGGGGATCCAAAATGGCGTCCGCAATATTTTTTTTGAAATTGTGGTCCAAAAAACCACCAAAGCACCATGCAAACATGCAAAAATTAGCTATTTTAAATGCTTGAATTTTTACAGTAGCAGCAGTGGGTTTTTTATAGCAGTAAAAGGTTGCACTGATTTTATTTTATTTTATTTTATTTTTATTTTTTTACACCTGCGTAATGATGGGCTGGCCATGGGATGGGACCATGCAAATTTTTGGACCCATTCTACCAATCGCATGGCCAGGTTTTGACTGACACTTCTGGATGTGCAAGAGGGCATAAAAAGGCGAGGCACTCCCAGAAGAGTTGCAGTCTGGGCTTGGATGTGGGTGGGAGAGGGCTGTGTGTAGCTGGCTGCTGTGCTAGACTAGTTTCGATTTCGCGGAGCCTTTAGATTTCAGTTAGGCAGGCAGGGAGGGAATTGATTCAATTGAATTTTTAGGAAATAATAATAATTCCTTTCATTCTCTGTCTGCTGTGGGGAATAGCAACACAGTTTATTCTTTTTTATTCTCCTGCAGTTTGTTAGGATTTCTTTTCTGACAGTGCTTCAAAGGGGGGAAGGTTTGAGTGGGAGGGGAGGTGTGGATTTATTTTAAAAATTTCATTTGCTTGGTGGCAAGCCAAGGTCCTTTCATACCCTGCCTGCAGCTCTGCTGTGGGTGCACTGCCCACTTTGTTTGCAAAAATTGCAATTGCTTTATTCGATACAGTCTTGTGCAGCAAGTCAGTTTAAAGTGTTTTCCGCCTGCTCTGGGTCATTGCAGGACCCCCGCCCGGCGCCCGTGCGCCCGCCCCTCCCCCTGCCGCTGCCGCCGCCCGCCCATGCCCCCCCGCCCCCCGCCTGCCACCTAGGGCGCAAAAACACCTAACGCCGACGGGACGCCACTCGCTGGGACGTCAAATCACGCGAAATCACGGCGGCGGTAACGACAAATGACAAACGACACGACGAAACGACAAATTTTTAAAAAATTTCGCAAAAAACGGAAACGACCCGAAACGGACCCGTCCCGAAAAACGACAACTCGAAAAAAAATTCTGGTCGTGCCCATCTCTAGTAGGTAGCTTATGCCACATTCTCTGTCACTGCATCTGTCTCCTCCATTGCTGGAAAGCACTCCATGCTACAAAAGTACCTTGGCCTTCCAGGGACAGGAATCAAATGGCACATTTGATTTTTTAAAAAGGATTGCAACTTCATTTAGGCTAAAAAAAATGAATGAACAGTTCTTGCTGTTTGGTTTTATGTTTTGCTCCTAATTTCCTCACTAATAATTTTGTGGGCATCAATCTTTATATAAGTTGCAAACTCATTCTTCACGTGCAGAGACTGACATTAACCCAGCAGCACCATACTCAATATGAGTGAGGCCTGAGTCACACAAGGAAAATGCTCTCTAGTGATCTCAAGTTAGACTGTTGCTTCCCCCCCCCGTCTCATGATGCGCACAGTCAACACTGAAACATTTCTCTTGCCAGCTGTGCAACTGTGGCTTAGTTTCCACCCCCTGGGAAGGTTGTTGTATTCTGTACCTCTGTTGTATTGGAACATTCCTTGCCAAAACTGCCTGTGTGCCCTGCTTCAGATGCAAAGCCAGGAAAGTGGACACCCTTATTGTGGCACGCATATTCATTTTTGATTTTTTTTTCACGGCCAATACACTGATACATTGGTAAAAGTATGTCACAGAGCAGTTTGAGCCTTTGCTGCAGTACCGGCATTTCGACATGACATTTTTCACCAGTCATTTTGAGTAAACAGTTGCCAGTGGGGTGTGTGTGTGGATGTGGGGGGAGGACACGGCAGATTAGACTGAGAGGGAGAGGAGATGGAAGGGTAAGTAGAGGGACCAAGGATATCTTGAAGGACAAAACAATGTAACTGAGGACATATTCCCAAACAGAAACCCCTACTCACTACACAATGCCCTCCCAGCAAGTTGGTTACTCCTTGGAGAGACGGCAGAGTGAACCTGGGGATTGAACTCCATGTTACATACATAAGTTTATTACGGTTGTGTGACCCGACAACAGTTTAAACAGAACAATACACAGAATAAAACTATATCATAACATTGCCAACAGTAGATTACAGTGTCATTTATCTGCCACTATGGTAGCCCTTCTATGAATTGCTGCCAAGAGGAATTTAGCCACCTGGGTAGTTATCTATGAGTTCTTGTCTGAAAGGCAGTACTCTACCAAGATCTTATCTGGACAACTTTGAAATTTAAAAATTAAAGGATAAATCAGGTCTCTTCTAATTTCTTTGTAAAAGGTACAGTATAAAAGAGTATAAGTTAAAAATTCAGGTACCCCAGCTCCACAGGGACATAAACGTTCTTGGCGTGGAACCCCATGTTGTGAGCACAGTTTTAGCTGCACTATAGCAGTTTAGCCACTGTGCCATGAGGGTCCACATCATCTAAGGGCCTTTTTACACGACCCCTAAGATCCGCTGGCCACTTAAATTCAGACCAGAGATCTTAGGGGTTCGTCGCTCTTCCTCTGTCCCCACCCCCCTCCGCACTTCCTGTTTGCTGGCTGTGTGAGAGAGGGAGAAAAAGAGAAAGAAAAGCATGCCGCTCACCTCGTTCTGCCTCTCGTCTCTGTAAAAGTAGCTCTTAAAGGGGCGGGAGCCAAAAAGCAGCAAACAGAAGCGAGGAGAGCCCCGCACTCACTATCGTTGCACCGCATCAAAGATTTTTCACCTCCAAAGAGAAGGTACAAGAAAAGTGCGCTGGGTCGCGCTAAAGTGGGCGGGGTCGCACTTAATTGTCTGCAAACTCCGGAGCTGGTGGGAAAACATTTTTAAGCTCCGGAGCTTGCAGCCATTTGCAGCGGAGCTTAGGGGTCGTGTATAAATGCCCTAAGTTGCCTCTATTTCATATCTATTTTTCCTACTCTCTGTATTCAGAGGTGATGTAGCATTGAACTAGTATTATAAATGTAGCGATGTGGTGATCTATTGCTAAACTTCGTAGTTTGTCTAACAAAAATACTTTGGGTCTAATAGGGAAAAGGACCACACGGGTGGGTATTCGCGCTGTCTAGAACATCACACCCAGCTTAGTACTTCACTAGAAAGCCACCCACACTCACGCTCCATGCCCTTTCAGAGAATGACACAACCAATCATGCAGGGGAAAGTCGATTTGAATCATTCTGGCTTGAAAAAAATTAGAAGCCCCCGGGGAACACAGGAACAGAAGGAGTTGGATCCTGCACTAAGTTTAAAAGGCATGTGATCTCTTAGGATATGCAATAAAAGGGAGGAGGGAGATTTTTCTGTGTCCACAGAAAAGCAGAGTTCTTAAAGGACACACTTCTGCAATAAGCTTTGTTATACGAGCAGAGCAGTATAAGAACTCTGGATCTATTCTGCATCTGGAAATAGCCAAAACAGGTCTAATAATTCCTAGGTTACCACTTTATAAATTAGAACTGGATGCTGTCCTATGTTCTTAATGTAGCTGTAATGTAAAGTAATTACTAGAAAGAGCACCAAATGTGAACAACTGCTTCAATGGGAATGAACAAAATTTTCCTTCAGAGTTACGTTTTAGATCAACAATAAAGCCAGAGTAATTTCTGAGGTGGAGAGGCTTATATTACTTTAAAATAACGTCATGAAACCTCATTAAATGAAAAATATAGAAGATGGAAATTGTAAGTGGGTTTCATAATGGAAAATACAAAATGAAGTTATCATCCATGCTTTTCTTCAACACTTTATATCTTTCACCTATCATTCAGATCTGCCTAAATCCCAACTCTACAAAAATGTTCTTTTCCCTGTACAGCATATTTGTGAGCATATGGGCGCATGTAAATGTATGGGGGGGTTCAGAATCCTTTTTCAATGAATACATTCCTGTTTTTCCCCTTTAGCTTTCCTTTTACAGTGGTACCTTGTATAAAGGAATTAATTTGTTCCAAATGAAATTATGTTAAGCAAATTTTCCTTTATACAAATTCCCATAGGAATGCATTGAAAACGGAGTAATCCCATTTTATGTTGTACGGATTCTCCCCATAGGCGATTATGTTAAGCAAATTTCCCCTATCTCTGGAAATTTTTATGTTGTACAAATTTTATGTTATACAAGCTGTTTGTTATACAAGGGTCCACTGTATCTGACTTGTTCCATTTACCGCCTCCGGGCCCTGTTCTTGAATCTGTTACTCCAGCATGTTGCCAGAGTACCTTCAGTGAAGTCATTTCGAGCAAAGTCTAGTTCTCCTGAGGCTAATCTGCAGCACTACTTTTAGACTGGTGTGTAACTCATCCAACAGTTCAACCATCCTATTGATGAAATAACACAGAACTATATCCGTGTGGGAAGCCAGTTCTACATGGCCTCTTCTTTCTTCTCACCTCTTCATACCAAAGAATAAGAACATGATGAAAGAAAGAAAAACTTATCCTTCCCTATCATCTTCTTGCCTAAGCAAAACCAAGCCAGTGAAGTCCTCGAACCTCTACTGGGCTGCGACAGAGTGGATCCACAATACTGGCAGAGAGCTTCTAATTAGAGATGGATAAGATTCAGATTCATTTCTATTTGTGATCCATCAAGGTTGATTGACAAATCACAAATAATGAATTTAAGTGTTTTTGATTAATTAATATGCTCATTTATTTTTATCTTTAAAACACTGTAAAATACCCCCCCAAACCCCCAACCTAGAAACACCAACAGTGCAGAGGTGCTTCCCTCTGACGCTCTTCTACAAGCCCTCCAGGTTTGGTGAAGACTGGGCTTCAGACATTTGAATTATACATCCACAACATGCTTCCCTGGGGACATGTCCTTTAGCAATAGGTTTAGGGAAACTCAATCTTCATGGAGGGATTGTAGAGGGGAGTCAGTGGGAGCTTCTCTGTCATTTTCTCTGGGTGCCTTGCGGAACTTTCCAGGTAGGTGTCTTCATGGATGAATAACTTGGACATCTGAAACCCAAATGTCACCAAACTAGGAGGGATTGTGAAGGAGAGTCAGAGGAAGCTTGTCTGCCATTTTAGTGTCTGCAGTTGTCTGGGGATGTTTTTCAGACTGACAAATTGACAAACCCAAAACCGCATCCATTATTAATTCCAATTTGTTGGACTATCTGTTTGTATGAATATGAAACAGTGAATTAGCCATTTTTGATTAATTTTGCAATTCATTTTTTAATTTGTGCTTATCCTTACTTCTAATACTCCCACTCAGATCGTAATATGCAACTATTCTGGCTTTTCCTCCTTAATGTATAGTTCAGCTAATAATAACAACAGAAGAAACAGTGAGATCTGAATCCCTTGCAAAATTCCATAAATGCAATATGGTGATGGCACAGTAACGGGCTCATCATGAAGCATCCACTGTCTACCATCCCAGCATGGTCCTTTGGCCCAACATCTGTCTCTGGGAATCTCATTTCAAAACCAACAGAAACTGACAGGTAAGACCTAAAAATGCCTAAACCAACAGAACTGAAACCCCCATCTATACTAATCATCCAGCTAATCAATTCGGTCACTTGCAGTATCAAAACAGGACAGAGACTTCCTACTCACTTGGGGGTAGGCAACTGTGTCTCTCCAGATAGTTGTGCACTGCATTTTATACAAACCTTCACCATTTCCTATACTGTCAAGAACTAATCACAGCCACTCAGCTAGAGTATCTGGAGAATCGCCATTCCCCTCAGCCATGCACAAAGCCACCCCGGAGTTCTCACCTGCACAAATCCATCTGATTCTCTGCTTATTATTTGTTAGGAACTTAAAGAGAATATATAATGCAAATATGCTGAAACTGGGTTGTTGGGTTTGTCTGTTTGTTTCCTTGTTGCATACTTTGAGATTAGAGATGGGCACGACTTGAAAAATTTTTTTTTCGAGTTGTCGTTAGTCGGGCCGGTTCCGTTTCGGGGCGTTTCCGTTTTTCGCAAAAATTCGCAAAAATTAGTCGGTTCGTTTTTTTGTTTTTTCGTTTTCGTTAGTACTGGTTTTTGGGGGGGGTAGCGGGCTCCTGGAGGCACCTCTGTGGGGTGGGTGCCTCCTCTGGCCCACTATAAAGGGAAAGCGGGCTCCTGGAGGCACCCGTGGGTGCCTCCTATCCTCACCCACTAGGAAGGGGAAGCAGGCTCCAAGAGACCCCTCAACATGGGGGTCTCCCCTCCTCACCTGCTGCTGCAAAATGGTATGCAATAGCCATATGGATATGCATACCAGTTGCAGACAGTGAGACCAGTGAACCCAGAGCCATAGGGTGAAGTGATGCCTAAGGCTCTCGCACCGCCATGTCTCACAAAGAAGGGAATCATACTTGCGTGTAGTGCAATGCAAGTAGATCTGGCTTAGGGTTAAGGTGGGTTAGTGCAAGGGCTAGGGTTAGGCTAGTGATGGGTAAGGTTACGGTGGGCTAGTGGGTTGCACCTCTGGGTGCCTCTCTGACCCACTAAGAAGACAGTCTGTGACGTATGGGTAAGGAGTCAAGGATTAGGGTTAGGGTTAGGGGGCTAGGGCAGGTTTTAGGGGGCTTTTTGGCACATCCCAGAAGTCTCCATGGCCAAGTGGCCATGCGATTGGTGGGATGGCTCCAAATATTTGCATGGTCGTCCACTCCCACATGGCTGGCCACTCGGCCAGCCCATCATTGCGCAGGTGTAAAAAAAATAGAAAAAAATAAAATCAATGGAGGACAGAGGAGGAGAGGAGAGACATTTTGTTGCAAGAAAAAACCCACTGCTACTGTGAAAAATCTGGCAGTTTATAAATTTTCGCGTGTTTCTGTTGTGCTTGTGTGTTTTTGGACCACGATTTCAAAAACAATATTGCGTTCGCCGCCCCATTTTGGATCCCCCGCCCGCACCGCATGGCATGGCGAGTCCGGCTGCCCAGGACGGGGGGGAGGCGGGACCCCCCCCTTCCAGAAACCACCCCTCCAGCAGGTGCCCTGCGCCCTTAGTCAAGCAGGCATTTTTCCGTCTGCTTTTTTGGCCCGGGAATGGGTGGGGGAAGAGTTTAAAAGTTTTTTCCTGTGCCGTCCGTGCCGCTTGCTTGCACTTTAATTGCAGCGGCCGGCGGCGAGACTGGGCTTTTTGCTGGCTGCGAGCCTGCGGCGAGTCCCACCAGAGCAGCCCAGGACGGGGGATGGGGGGGAGGCCGGGGACCTCCAGAAACAACCCCTCTGGTAGGTGCCCTGAGGCACGGCAGGCATTTTTCCTGCTTTTTGGCCGGGAACCGGGTTTTTTTAACTTTTAAAAACTTTTTTCTGTGCTGCGTGGCATCGCGCGATCGTGCGATGCAAGGAACGAGCACGACAAATCAGACCAAAATTGTTCGTTCGTCGGTTCGAGCTCGAAGTCTGGCGGAGTAATTCCCGTTACTGTTTCCGTAGAGTAATGGAACCAAGTAACGGAAACGGAAACGGGAATACCGCTAAGTCGTGCCCATCTCTATTTGAGATTACTGGTATATATGTGGCAATAAACAGCTGTACCAGATTTAAAAATTCCCAATACAGGACACCAATTACCACCACTACCATACATACTCTACTCCTTTTCTGAACACCATCAAAGGCAAAAGATTCTAAGAAACTTGAACATCATCTTTATACTTGTGCACCAGTTTACTGTTTCTTACAAATCCATAAAGTGAAAATAAAAGATCAGAACACATATATCACAAATATAGTAGGTTCCAACATTATAGTTTGTGTAAAAGAGGGCAAATTAAAATGATTAATGTACTATGGGAGTGTTGCAAGATAATTACGAAGTAGTATTACTTTACACTGTATGTTCTTAAATGCTGTGCTAGCAGAAATAAAATAATTACTTCTTCAAACATTTATATATGGGCCTGAGCATAGAAAGACTCTCTTTCTATTAATAGCTTTTGCCAATCAGAGTAAAATGGCTACATACATAACAGCATAGTGATATGGAGACATAGTTTCTGGTTAATTCAGGCATTACCCTGAGCCAATGAATTTAATTAATCAGCATCTAGCACATTGTTTATTCTCTAACATGTCAATTTCTGTTTTAAATAGAACTTTTATTTAAGGAAGTGTTGAGACAGCACAAAATGCGTAAAAAAATCCTTGCATAGTAAAACAGCAATTACATGCAACGCTTGTTGAAGCTACATATCCATTTTCTTTCGCCGTGCTACAGAGATTACTGCCGAGAAACCCTCAAGGTTTCTGGTATTTTAATCTCTGATTAAGCTCAAGGCACTGTGCTGTGTTTTTGTTTTCGGGAAGAACTGTCACGTGGCCAACCCTATTAGCATTCCCCTGCTCTGTTTACCATAGTGCTTCTTGCTCCCACAGTGTTTAATTTCCCACTTCTGACTGAAAGTAAGTAAGTTATTCTTAGTAGCATCGCTCTGGGCCTGACACCAGTTTTTAGGCAACGCCTGAGGTCAGAGACAATGATTAAACAAAACAGCCCACAGCAATTGTCCTGGCAGGCAAGGCACGTGAAGAGATAATTTTCTCCACACTTCTCTAAGGAGAAGTGGTAGAATTTGTGGCTAGCTTACCTCAGCAATCAATTATTCCACTGCCTCTACCCTTTTCATGCCATCCTTGCTGTAAAACAACAGACTTTGAAATACTGTATCAAGTCAAGGTCTCCAAAACAAATTAAAACATCTCAAAAGAGAAAATATGTGTTCCTTACTTTTTTTTGAGCAGAATTCAATGGCATATGTAATACATACCCTACCTGTCTACTTGCAGTAGGGAGGTGACAAATGTCTTACTCTTGAAGAGAAGGAAGGGGGAGCCCTCTATTCTCCTCTGTAGGTTGATTTTTCCGTGCAAGATCTTTCCCCCTAGGAAATGTTGCAGGAAATCTTGTTAGATTCCTCTTATGTTTTGTGGCCCCTTCTCTTGTATATTATTATTAGAGTTCTTGCTCAGAATGGCTTTTTTGTTTGCTATACACAATTCATCTAGAAAGGGCTGAATAGATAGCTGTGCAGATTTATAAAGAATTCCTGCTCAGGATGACATTTTTCCTGTGTAGGATTCACCAGAAATGGCATCAAACTGTACAAGATCTGGCAATCCCACCCACACCCACACACAGAACAATGGAAGAAAAACATACAAGATAAGATTAAAGGGAAAATGAAACCTGGCCCTCATTTTCTCTACAACTGGGAAATCTCACTGACTAAAATCTAAAATGGGCATTGGCTACCCGTTGCCTACCGAATACGGTTCAAGGTTTTGGTTTTGGTTTACAAAATTGTTCATGGCCTGGGACCTAACTATCTGGCAGAGCAGATCTCTCAGAGGTCAGCTTTGTCCTGATCAGAGCCTCGCTCTCTCTCTCGCTCCGAGTGGCCACTCCAAGGGAGGCCCAAAGGGATTCTACCCAGAGTCAAGCCTTCTCAGTGGCTGCCTCGACACTCTGGAATAAACTGCTGTTGGCAATTAGGCTGGCTGTGTCTCTGCCCGCCTTCAGGAGAGCTTTAAAGACCTGGCTCTTTAGGGAAAGCTTTGGTGATCGCTGAGTGCATAATGGTATGTTCGTCTGTTGGTTTGTAATGTTTGTCCCAGCCCTTTTCTTGCCGGACTTTTGTTTGTTGTATGGTTGTTTGTCATTTTGTTTTTATGTTCTTATTGCACGTTGTTTATTTGGCAATTTGTTGTACACCACCCAGAGTTCCCGAGGGAAAGTTGGGTGGTCAACAGGTAAAATCACCTGGGGCAAATGCTGCAGCCAGACTGCTGACTGGCGGTGGTTATGGGGAACACACAATTGCCTGTGTTACTGCAGCTTCACTGCCTACCAGTCCCTTCCTAAGTCCAATTCATAGCCTTTAAAACTCTATAAAGCTGGAGCCTAGCCTGCCATGTAAGTCCTAAGATTGTCCAGGAAGGCACTATTCTAATTTCCCTCATATTTACAGGGCTTTCTTGTTGGCTACCCTCAAGTTATTGGATGACATTCCCCAGGAGGCTAGACTGGCTCCTCTCCCTTCTCTTTTTGTCAACTAATGAAACACGTTTGTTCTGACAGGATTTTAATAGTTAACAATAGGGATAGTTAATTTTAACATGCTTGTTGAAAATATATCATTTTAATATATTAGTCATGGCTACAGAAGAACTAAGTAACTTTTGACTAGTGAGGCAGTATACACATGGAATGAATGAATGAATGAATGAATGAAGAATTAGAAGAGATCATCAAGTGTAAGGATGTGTCAGTGGAGACCAAGGCCAAGACCATCCACACTTTTGCATTACAGATCAGCATATATGGGTGTGAACGCGGGACAATAAAGACAGATGACGAGGTTGGGGGAAATCGATTTATTTGAAATGTGGTGCTGGAGGGCAGCTTTGCCAATATCTTGGACAGCCAGAAACATGAAAAAGTGGGTTCCAGAACAAATCAAGCCTCAACTATCTTTGGAGGCAAAAATGTTGAAACTGAGGCTATCCAACTTTGGATACATCATGAGAGGGCCAGGTTTCCCAGAAAAGACAATAATTCTGGGAAAGCTGGAAGAGGAAGACCAAATATGAGATGGGATGACCCCCTTGGAAGCCATGGAGCTTTACAAGAGCTGAGCAGGGCTGTTGAGGGCAGGACATTTGTGGGAGATCACTCATTCACAGGCTCTCCATAATTAGAAGGAGACTTGATGACACATATGAACAACAACTATGACCAGCCACTTTGGGGGCATGTCGTTCTAGCCTCCCATAATCATGGCAGACCTGTGGGTAGTGTCTCCACAAGGTGGAATCTTACTGCTAGAGACAAGGAAAGTCTCATGCTCCCCTCCCGCCCCGCCAGCTATTCCTTTCTGTCAGAGTTTCTTCACTTAACACTGTCTTGTCTCCTGCTCCTCCTCAACTTTGATTTAAACAGGGTTTTTTTCTAGAAAGACTTCCAGAAATGGAACAGACATTTTGCCTTGGCTTTCAACTCCTTCAACAGACTTGCATTTCTTACCCGCTTAATATTACCAAAGCAGTTATGTGCACTGACAATAGAGCACTTCAGAGAACAAATAAACCCTATTTTGATTTCCGTGGGTATGTAATTGTGGCAGACAAGAAAGAGGTGGACATTAGTCTTGGGAGTGTAACTAGGCCACAACTTTATTTATTTACAAGCATTGTTTAATCATTAAATATATGAGCATGGAGCAAAGACAGAAGGCTGTGGTTTCTTTCTACAATCAATGTCTCCAAAATGAGCTTGTCTGCCTATCCGTGTTCCATCCATGAAATTTCTTTGTGTACTAAAGGGCCCATGCGCTTATACCAAACATTGATAAAATAATACAGTTAAAAACAGAACAGTAAAACAGCATACAAAATCATGTTCTGGACTGGACCAGGACGCACGGACTCAAGCTCAACCCCGGCAAGACCGAGGTTATGTTCTTCGGGGGTACCTCGGAGGGGTATTGTGGCCCTCTTCCCAGTCTGGGTGGGTCCGCCCTCCAGCTGGCGCAAAGAGTGAGGAATCTGGGCGTCGTCCTGGACCCGGATCTGACCCTGGAATCCCAGGTGTCAGCCGTGGTCAGGTCGGCCTTCTACCACCTAAGGCTTATCGCCCAGATTCGCCCATACCTCGATGAGGGCTCCTTGAGGACTGTGGTACAGGCACTGGTCATGTCGAGGCTAGACTACTGCAACACTCTTTACATGGGGCTCCCCTTGAACCTTGTCCGGCGATTGCAGCGGGTCCAGAATGCGGCGGCCAGGCTGGTGGTTGGCGCGCGCCGTTTTGACCGCGCCACCCCCATCCTGGCCTGCTTGCACTGGTTACCCGTTGCCTCCTGGATAAGGTTCAAGGTGTTGGTTTTGGTTTACAAAACCCTCCATGGCTTGGCCCCTGCCTATCTGGCGGAGCGTCTTTCCCGACAATCAGATCTAGCCCGACCCACCCGCTCATCGATGGCCCTTTCATTGAGGACTGTTGCCCCGAGGGAGGCCCGTAAAACAAGAACTCGAGGACGGGCCTTCTCGGTGGCTGCACCATCCATGTGGAATAAGCTCCCCGGTGAACTGCGGCTGGCTCCCTCACTGGCGTCATTTAGGAAAAATTTAAAGACCTATCTTTTCCGTGACGCCTTTGGAGATCTCTAATGGATCCACATATGTAGGTCCTTTTTTTTTTTTTTATATATCCCGCCGATCTATTTATTCTTGGAAACCATTGTTTTAGTTACTGTATTGATTCATTGTTTTATCATGATTGCTGTAAACCGCCCTGAGTCCTTCTTATGGGAAATAGAGCGGTATATAAGTGTAAATAATAAATAAATAATAAAATAATAATGTTCCAGTTGCTTCATCGTGGCATTGAAATAATGTCTGTGAGCATCAGTAAAAGCTGAGCTCAAAAAAACCAACAAAAAACACAAAAAAAAAACTGTATATGCACCTACCAGGAACCTCCTTTTAGACGATACACAGTGGAGGACGAGAGGAACATTATCAGGATGATAGATTCCTCTCCTGACCCATGGGCACTCCGATCATGGGCTTAGACCCTTGCATGCATTGAGGACTTTTGAAAGATGACTTAAAATATCTACAAAAGCTGTTCATTGGCTTTGCCCAAGGCATGTTGCTAATTGAAAGGAAAGAAAGGATAGCACCCTTTACCATACATCGAGTGGCTGTCTAATCTACCATTTGAACAAAAGAGTGTCTCTCAACACATCAGAGGGCAGCAGCATATATATTTAAGGGTTATGAAACAGGCTGTATGGCACACACACAGCCTCATCCTCCAACAGGGATGTATAGCCACTAAGTTCAGAAAGATGGTGAAGAGATTGTCTTGACTGCTCTGTATCATCTTTCTTCTAAGGTTATTGACTCATTCTCTGTAATGACTGAGTTGGCATCAGCCCTTTGCCGGAACAGTTGGAGGAAGAGGTCTTTTCCCAAATATGCACATTAATCAGGCGGAGTCTGGAAGAACTCAAAGGACAGAAGATGTCACTCACTCTTTAGCACATTCACTATCGCTTAAGTGAATTATCAAATCCATCTAATCCATCCATCCATTCAATATTTTTTTCATTATTTTGCCTCCTCCAAACCAGATTCAAGTCAGTTAACAATACAGTAGGACTGCCGTATCCATGGGGGATCGGTTCCAGGACCCCACCCCACCCCCATGGGGATAGTAAACTCTGTGTACCCAGCTCGCTGGGGGGGGGGGCAATGTGTAGCCTGCACACTGTAATTAAAATTGTAAACCGCCCAGAGACTACTCGTAGTGGTATGGGGCGGTATATAAGCAGAACACTTTGCTTTGCTTTGCTTTGTGGATAAGATAAAACACTCTTATCTGGGTTGACGGTGGTGATAGAGGTGGTGGGGTGCCAAGACAAAAGTTTTCACCCCCAACATCCCCCAAATGGTAAGGAAGGAATAAAGCCTCCCCTTCTCCTTGCTGCTGTGCTTGGATGGGGGAAGTAGAAAAGGAAAAGGAAAAATGCTTTATCCCCTCCTCGTTGTTGCCACCGCAGACCAGCCAGGCACCCTCCAGAGGGGTGGAGGACTTGCCACCCCTCCAGAGGGTGCCTGGCTGGCATGCAGTAGTGGCAGCAGCAGCAGCAGTGAGGAGGGGAAAAAATTAAAAATAAAACTTACCACCCAATGCCCGCCGTCCTCCTCTGCACCGCTGCCGTGGGCCAGCCAGGCACACTCCGGAAGGGTGGGGTGGGGACTCTGTCTGGGACGTTCAAAGGCCAGTTGGTCAGCCGGATGAGTCCCCCACCCTACCCCTCCAGAGGGCGCCTAGTTGGCCCACGGCAGAGGCAGTGGGCATCGGTGGCGGCAAGTTTTATTTTTAATTTTGCCCCCTTCTTGCTGCCCCCATTCCCCCGCTGATCACCAACCATGGATAACTGAAAGTGCAGTTGGTGAATCGGCAGATGCGGGGGTTATACTGAACTAAAAAGAAAGCTACAAAAATAGCATGAACAATTAATCTGTTTTAAAGGCAATTAAACCAGTATCCTATTAAGACTAGTATATAAAAGCAGTTTAAAACAATAGTAAAAACACATAAGAAAAAAAAAGATGCAACACCCCCATTTTAAAGCCCCTTTGTACTTGTGTGTGTGGAAGTGTGTGGGAAAGCTGCCTGAAGAGAAAGCTCTTTGCCTGCTGTGGAATGTTAACATGATTAATTAAATGGCTATTTGGGGCAGTTTCATACAAAATTAAGTTTCCAGTTTATATTGAAAGTGGAGTGAATGCTATGTGAAGCTTACCACTTCTGATCAATAGACATCTCTTTTCCACTGCATGTATTTTCTCATGTGACTACATGTGTTTCTTTGCAGATTTTTTTGTGTCTTGTGAAGATGACCTTTCTCTCTTTGAAGATGGGTTCCTACGAGGTGTTCCCCAAATTATTAATGTTGATTGGAATGCTTAGTTTAAAAGTTTAATTATCTCGGCATCACCACCTCAAAAGCACCATGCCTTTGGCAAAAATCCATAAATATTTTGCATCTGCAATGGCAGCAATTTTACACAATTACAATTAAAAAAAAACCTTCTGTCTTGAGTATTGCACTCTAAATAAAAACATTACTGAATTACACACATAAAGACACACTCACACATTTCCTTAAAAATTAGTATTCACCCACAATATGCAGTTCCTTGTTGTTGCTTAATCAGTCATTAATACATTGAAATGACTGTGCTCATTTAAAATTAAAAGGATGTTTGCCACTGGTTTTGATGAGTTCAATTTTTTCTCGTGTGGCATGAATTATCCTGACGCCACTGGAACCAGTAAGTTCCACTTTAGCTGATAAAACACAATAATGCTATTTTTCTTTTGTCCAACTCTTTACTCAACTCCTAGGGAGATCTGACTGTCAGTACCCAGTATTTGTCTTTGAAATTCTAAGAAGTTATTCATTCTCTCTCTCTCTCTCTCTCTCTCTCTCTCTCTCTCTCTCTCTCTCTCTCTCTCTCTCTCTCTCTCTCACACACACACACACACACACACACACACACACACTTAAAATTGCTATTCAGTGCTCCACCATATTCCTCCCCCTGAGATAAGCAGAATTATCAAACTAACAATGAACAATTGTTTTATTTCTTTGTGTAAAGCTGCCCTTTTTCTACTACAGTATTTGAAATTGAATTTGGATCATTGGTTCAAGGACTCATTTAATCTTTCCCTCTCCACTTGCTAAATACCGGAAAGAATATATATGATACTCTTTTAGCTATATGCAGTGGTCCATTTTGGCATGTTAAATCAAAGTTAGGTGGCATTAGGTGAAAGTGTAATTCACTTTCAGCAATCCAAAACGCCACACACATAGTGATGGAATAAGTCTAAAACGTGCACATTCCCATCAGAACATATAATGTCATGTCCATCCAACTCAACCTTCAGACAGGTGGATTATGGAAATCCACACTATTTACATAAAAATGTGCAATCTCTGTAACAACATGTACAGAACTTCAAAATTGTAACATGGGAGCCAAATGTAATAGCTAGATTACTCGCTTGTAACCTACAAATTTGCATTTGTGCACGGTCCACGGGTTTTGTGTAGAGGTGGGCATGAATTTCAAACTGAACTGCAACATTTGTTCAAAAATGCTAATTCATCAGTCTGTATTTTTACAAATCAATAACCCACAACCAATATGAATTGATTAATTTCATATAGAATTTCCCAAATGCACCTTTTTTTTTTTTCTTCTTTTCTTTTTTTATATTCCCTTTCTTTTTTATTTAGTCCATTTTGTTATATTTTGGTTATATTTGGATTTGTCCGTCCCATAACTCCCCACTCCCTTCCTGTTCCTTATCCCTTATCTTTCCCAGCACATTTTTCCTTTTCCCTCTTTTTTCTTTTTTTTTTTTTTCTCTATTTTTATTTATTGATTTTTATTTTTAATTTTATTTTATTTTTACCTTTTTTTGGTTTTTTTGGGGGGGGAGGGGACTGAGGGAGGAAAGGAGGTGAATAGAAGGATCTTAAAATTCATACTATCATGTTATTTTTTTAATACATTCTTTCTTTTCAACTTATCACGTATACAACTGTAAATAAGACTAGACAGTGCTAACGCTAATTTAGAGCTTCTGAATCATTATTTAGCCATCAGGAAGTGTACGGGTGCCTTCCCCCTCCCTCCTATTAGGGCGCATACAGGAAGTGTATGAGGGCCAAGAGGATGGGAGAACAGAAAATAAATGCAGGTGGTAGGGTTTGGGTAATTATTGTCTTTTTCTATATTATATGTAATGTTTGTTTGTATATCTGCACAAAGAGACCGTTCCAGATTGATAATAGAATGAAAATATGGGTAGACTGTTGAAATTAGTTACATTGAATGCCAAGGGTCTAGGAACTGTCATGAAGAGAAACAGGATAGAGTCATTAATTAAGAAGAATAAACCGGACATCGTCTTTCTTCAAGAAACACACCAAGCGAAAGATGGCCAAAACGAACTGAAACTACCTAATATCAACATCTATGAGAAAAGTTTTGGTACATCAAAAGCAAGGGGGGTAGCAATCTTAATATCAAAGCACTGTGATTGTATTGTTGAAAAAACTGTGAAAGATTTGGAAGGTAGATATATTATTCTTCAGGCCACAATTGGGCTAGAACAATATACACTGATAAATGTTTATGCACCAAATGCTAATCACAATCTGTTTTACAAAGAGGTATGGGAGCAGATAGAAAAGGTACAGAAAGGACATGTGATTTTGGCAGGAGATTTCAACATGGTTATGGACAAAATAAAAGATAAAACAATGACTAGGAAGGTAGACTTCAGGGCTAGACATACAATCTTAACAAAATTCATCGCAAATACAGGATTAAAGGATGTTTGGAGAGAATTAAAGGGCGATGAAAGAAAATTTACTTTTTATTCATCAGCCCATAAAGCTTACTCAAGAATAGATTTTATATTTATCTCACAAAGTTTGCTACCTAAAGTTGTAAATACAAATATAGAATTGATAAAAATTTCTGAACATGCTCTAATGTCTATTGAAATAGAAAATAAGAAGAATTATAAGGAAGCAAGAAGGTGGACAATAAATCCTAGAATTTTTCAAACCCCAGATACAGTACAAAAAATACAAAGAGAATGGCTAGAAACCTGGAATATCAATGAAGAAGGTGGTGGTCAAATAGGAGTTATCTGGGACACTCTCTGAAGGCAGCGGCTAGAGGTTACATAATAAAAGAAAGTGCTATTATTAAAAGTCGAGATCAGCAAAATAAAAAAAAATTGGAGGCTACGATAGCAGATCTTGAATCT
The DNA here is from genome assembly GCA_037367245.1 of Phrynocephalus guinanensis. Classification (NCBI taxonomy): domain Eukaryota; kingdom Metazoa; phylum Chordata; class Lepidosauria; order Squamata; family Agamidae; genus Phrynocephalus; species Phrynocephalus guinanensis. The sequence continues at coordinate 39,088,666 of CM074736.1, forward strand.
CAATTCTTTCTAACTAAAGACAAAAAATTTTTAATTCAGATTGAGGCTAGGAAAAGGGAATTAGAAGATATAGATCTACAACAAACTCAAAGAAATCTACTATATTTGAAAAGAAATTTTTTTCGAATATAGCAATAAAAACTCCAAGATGCTAGCAAAATTAGCACAGAAAAGGAAAGAAAAAAGCATGATAGGAAGGATAAAGGATTTAAGCGGTAATATTTCTACTCAAATGAAAGAAAAACTAAAAGCTATTCAAGAATTTTATCAAAACTTATATACAGCTAATAGAAGTAGTAAGGAAGTTATGGAACAATATATTGACAAAAATTTAAAAGTAAGACTAGCGGAAGAAGACAGGTTTGAAATGGAAAAAGCTATTAAAGAGGAGGAGATAGACGATGTTATAAATAAGCTAAAGAATGCCAAAACTCCAGGAGATGACGGATTGGGTCCAGAATTTTACAAGGTATTTAAATCAATGTTAATTCCTAAGTTAAAGAAACTTTATAACGAGATATTGGAGGGCGAGCAAGTTCCTTCCTCCTGGAAACATACCTTAACTATTTTAATTCTTAAGCCTAATAAAGATCCAACAGATGTTGGATCCTACAGACCAATATCACTTATAAATCAAGATGCCAAGATTTTTACAGCAATTCTAGCCAAAAGAATGTACACATTTATAGACAAATATATTAAGGAAGACCAAACGGGCTTTATCAAAGGTAGACAAATGTCAGACACTGTAAAAAGAGTCTTGAATGTTCTTTATGAGATGGGAAGATCACAGGATAAAGCATGTATTTTGTCTCTAGATTTATTTAAAGCCTTTGATTGTGTCCAATGGCCTGCGCTAAAACTTTTATTAGTGAAATGGGGATTTGGCGAAAAATTTCTAAGTGTAATAAACCAACTCTATTCTCATAGCACCTCATCAATCATTGTCAATGATGGGATGACAGAAAAAATTACCCTAGGCCGAGGAACAAGACAGGGATGCCCTTTATCGCCAGTTCTGTTTTGCATAGTGATAGAGCTACTAGCTAATGCAATAAGGGAGGACCAACTTATTAAAGGTATGGGTAAGGAAGGCAAGATAAAAATCAGTTTATTTGCGGATGACGCTTTGTTAACAATAAAAAATCCGGCAGAAAATATATTAAGAATAAAAGCTCATCTAAAGGAATTTGGTGAAACCACCGGATTATGTGTCAACTGGCAGAAATCTGAAATCATGCTTTTCAATCAGGATAATCGAGACATGGAAGAGATCTCCAATTACGAACTGAAAATTTGTAAATGTATAAAATACCTAGGGATACTTTTGGATAAAGACATTAGCAAAACGAAAGAACGAAATTATACAAAAATAAAGGAAGAGATTAGAAATAAATTACAAAATTACTCCAAATTAAACTTATCATGGTTTGGTAGAATAGCAATGGTAAAAATGAAAATACTTCCTAAAATAAATTTTCTTTTTAGAATGTTACCTATTCAATACACAGAAACTGAAATTAAAGTCTATCAAGATCTTTTAAATAAATTTTGCAATGGTGAAAAAAAAGCAAGAATAAATAAAAGCTTATGGTACAGATCTCAAAAAGAGGGAGGTATAGGTATACCTAATCTTAGAATGTATTACATAGCTAATCAGATTAGCTCCCTGGGGGAAATACTATTTAAACCGCAAAAACTAATATGGTGGGAACTTCAATCAGAGGAACTAAATGAAGACATAAATAAATATGTATTTAGTTTCCCCCCAAAAAGGAAAAGTTACCCAATTAAAAACCCTCTTCTAAGTTCCCTATTGCTCACTTGGAAAAAATATGGAAAGAAATTGATACAGGAAGGTTCCCCGCTTGGCGCGGTGATCGATCAGGAAAATTTCCCCACGAACATGAAGAAATTGGGAGACTTATTTAAATTAAGGAAAGTGGCAAGATTAAAAGATTGGATTAAAAAGATGACATCAAAACAAGAAATTAAACGTATTCTGCAAACTCAGGAATTGTCCTGGTTGAATTACGCCCAGTTAGACAGCTGGACGAAAGAATGGACTAGGAAAAATACACAACTTAGAGGATATACAAAATTTGAGCAATTTCTGACAACATATGAATCAGAGAAAGGAAATACAGGGAAAGGAACAGTTGGTAAACTATATAAAATAATTCAAGACTCATTTGAGAATAGGGAACAGGATACAATAAGAGAGCTATGGAAACAAGACATAGAGAAAGAAATAAATAATGATGAATGGAAAAGAATCTGGAATTTGAGGATTTTACGGGCACTATCAGTCAGAATAAAAGAAAACTACTTCAAACTAGTTTTAAGATGGTATATGACTCCAGTCAGAATGAATAGAATGAATCCAAAATACTCTAAGCTCTGCTGGAAATGTGAAAAAAAGACAGGTACCTATTTTCATTTATGGTGGGAATGTGAAATAGTTCAAAAGTTTTGGCAAGAGATCTTTGAGGAGATAAGAGAAATAATACAAACCGATATTAAATGTGTACCGGAAATTGCTTTGTTATCATTACCATCTATTAATGAATATGATGTGAAAACTAAAGAACTAATAGCAAATCTTATGACAGGAGCTAGACTGATTATTGCTAGGAACTGGAAATTGAAATCAGACTTTAAAATTGCTGAATGGTATAAGGAAGTGTGGGACATAGCGTTAAATGATAAACTATCCTGTAATATAAAAGTTTTGAGAGGTGAAATAAAAAAAGATATTTTCTATGATGTTTGGGGGAAATTTATAGATTATGTATTATTAAAAGGGAAAGGGATACAACCAACTTATAACCCAACACAGTTCTGGCGTAAAGGACCTTAAGAAGCCTATTGGAAGAAAAAGAAAAAAAGATGAAGAAGAAAGAGAAGATGCAAGAATACTGGACGGTTTCTTGGGGGTGGGGGGCACTTTGTATTGTTTATGATTGTCTATTACTGTTTATTATTGTTATTTTGTTCTTTTTCATAAAAATAAAAAAAAATAATAGAAAAAAAAAAAAAAAAAGAAACAGCAAAAGTACAGTGAAGTTTCCCTCCTCTACATTTCCTCCAAGTTTGGTGAAAACTGGATTGGGGGCATTTTATAGTCTCTTAAATGAAAAAAACAAATTGATGGATCGATTTGTCTAAAAACACACAAATTCTTTATTCATGATTCATCAATGACGAAACACAAATTGAACTGAATCCCCATTTTTCTAATTCATGTCCATCTCTAGTTCTAAGTATACTGTCCGCAATATGTGTAATGTGAGATTTTATTGTTGGCACATGCGCAGCACACCTGACAAATCTGATTCTCCCAAGGACAAAGGATCATGAAGATCGATCGATTGATTTATACATTTGTATATCACCAATCTTCCCAAAGGAACCCCAGGCGGTTAACAGTTACCAAAAACTGAAGCATTAATACTAAAGTACTAAAATACTAAAAGTAAACACTGATTATTAAACAGAGCAGGAAACTAACCAGAAAGGGAAGCTTAAAAATAAGCAAACTCCTGGAGCAAAAACAACAGAACAAAACACATTAGCAGTCTCCCTATGCTTCTTTAAAGAGCAAGGTTTTACATGCTCTTTTAAAGGCAGGCAAGGACTATGCCAGATGTATCTTGTTAGGAAGACTATTCCACAGAGTGGGGGCAACCACTGAGAAGTCCCAGTTTCGAGTGATTGTTTTCCGGGCCTCCCTAAAAGTGGCCACCCATAACGAGAACATCTGCAAGGCTCTGTTGGGCTGAGCTGCAGCTGACCTTGAGTTGAGAGTTATACAGTATAAGCAACATTGTAATGTACCAATAGTATCATAGAGACAAATGCATATGCATGCTTCAACATGATATCTCTAATCCACAAGGTATCTTTCTATGCAAGTCTTAACCAACCCTAAATATTAAGAAGATCCTGTCCTCTTCTTCATCAAATTGATCAGTGATCAATTTAAAAGTGTCTAGCCATGGGCAGAGTTGCACTGCTAGCAATACAGGGTGCATGCCATGTATAATCATCATGTCCATTTGTTGTTAATAAAACACATTCCTTCAACTTAGCCAAGATTTCTTCTGTTGAAACAACAGAAAATTCCCAAGAGATTGTAATATCTGTGCAAAGCCTTTTAAGCGACATTGGGCTGAATTTTAGGTCTTAAGCCAAAAGTGAGAACTTGGCTGCTTTGGAGGATCAATCCAGTATTCTGTTATCTTTGGTCCGTTCCTATTCTTCTAAGTTAAAGCATTTTTCTTCTCTCCACCTTTGGCTAGAGATACAAGCAAAGGGATATAAAAAGGTTTTTAATATTCTTCTGCCAAGTAAAAATTCAACATATCAAAAATTTGTGGAACTGGGTTCTGCATTAAAAAATGATTTATTCGTACTCAGCACTAGATTTCATTTTGAACATCTCATACTTGCACTAAAAACCCTCGGATTTTTTGCAAAATACAAGAGATCTTTTTAAAAACTGGTCAGATAAATGTGTCTTTTTGGCTTCATTTTAAAAATATTTATTTATTTATTTATTTATTTATTTATTTATTTATTTGCTTATGTTGTTTCTTATGGGAGGAAATCTTGGTCCTTGATTCTTATACAGTATTTTATGACTTTACTGGTTGAAATTGTGTTCTGTAAATTATGCTACATAAGGTTGATGACATCACCAACCAGAGCAATTATTTGGAAACAATTTCTGATTCTCGCAAACCCTTTTTGTCATGGAGAAGGCATTGTGGCTGTGGAATGGAGCTGATTCTTTAATTTCTGAGAATGCTACCCCTTGCTTGAAGGTTCTGTAATTTTCAAACCAAGTTGCACATCTTTTGCATTTATAGTAGTTTCAACACCTGAATACATCACAAAAGTAGAAAGAAAGACAATGAGAAGTTTATATTTTTGGAGAAAAATGTCTGGGTTAACAATGCATAAACCAAATGATCTAAATAGCAACCATTCGTCTTTGGTTAAAATACAGCACTGCACTGCAGATCAGATCTCGTTTTAAGGCACCTCGTCCGATAAATCTGTACCAATGCATATTTTATGAGGTCATATTTCATCTCAGTCAGTGTTTATTGGAATTCCTTTCCTTTCCTCTCCTGCATGTATAGTAAAAATTACTTGGGATCGTCTACAAGCAAAGGTAAGAACGGCTGCATGTGCTCGTACTTGTATTAAGAAGAATTCTGCAGAAATGGAAGTCTCCGAGTTCATCTCGGCGGCGCTGATGAGATCCCCCCGCCTTTTGGTTTTGGGGGATTTCAATGTGCATGCCGAGGTTGGACTGTCGGGAGCAGCTCTGGAGTTCATGGAGTCCATGGCCTCCATGAACCTGGCCCAATTTGTCATCGGTCCCACTCACAAGGGAGGGCATACCCTGGACCTGGTTTTTGCCTCCACATCGACGGGTTTCGATCTGGGGGTCGGGAACCTGCTGGTCTATCCCGTGTCATGGTCAGATCATCATCTGCTGACTTTCTCCCTGTCAATCGCCACCCCTCCCCGCGGGGGGGAGGGCCCTTCCATCTGGGCCCGCCCCCGGGGGCTCCTGGACCCTGTGCGGTTTTTGGAGGCCCTGGGGGTTTTACCAGATGGTCTGGATGACGATCCGGTCGACTCCCTGGTCAAAAGGTGGTTTTTGGAAGTGGCCGGGGCAGCCGATCGGATCGCCCCCAAGCGCCTGATCCGGTGCCGAGCCCGCTCCTCTCCTTGGTTTACCGAGGAGTTGCGGGCAATGAAGCAGGAACGGAGGAGGCTAGAGAGCAGATGGCGGAATGCTCGGACGGCTATGAATTGGGCTGCTGTTAAGGCGTCGACCAGTCGCTACTCTAGAGCGATAAGGGCAGCTAGGAGATCATTTGTTGCCCTGAGAATTGGTGAGGCCTCAAATAGCCATGCGGAGCTGTTTCGGGTGGTTCGAGACCTCACCAATCCTGGTCCGCCGGGGCCTCCTCCTAGTGATTTCACTAGTGAGTCATTCGCAGCCTATTTTAAAACCAAGATAGAGGCCATCCGTTCAGAGCTGGACACCGGTTGCCCTGATCCAGTCCCTGGCGTGGCCGATACTGGGCCGCCTCAGTCGCCCCGGTTTGTTGAGTTCGGGTCTGTTACACCTGAGGATGCCTCCAGGGCCCTGGGACATTGCAGGCCTGCGGCTTCTCCGTTTGACCCTTGCCCGTCCTGGTTGATTAAGATCACAGGGGGGAGCATGCCAAAATGGGCTTTGCTAATTGCCTCAGCCTCCTTCAGGGACGGGATTTTTCCCAGTCTGCTGAAGGAGACGGTGGTGAAGCCCATTATCAAAAGACCAGGCTTGGCTGTGGACGACATGTCCAACTATCGTCCCATAGCCATTCTTCCCTTTATGGGCAAGGTAGTCGAGCGAGTCGCCGCCCTGCGTCTCCAGTCGTTCCTGGAGGAGAACCATGTCCTGGATCCCTTCCAGTCTGGGTTCAGGCCGCGTCATGGGCCAGAGATGGCCCTGGTCACTCTGCATGATGATCTGTTGAGGAGGGCTAACAGGGGTTGCTCTACCCTGCTGGTCCTCCTCGACCTGTCAGCTGCTTTTGATACCGTTGACCATGGTATCCTGCTGGAGCAGCTCTCGGAGGTGGGGATCGGGGGCTTGGCCCTTGGCTGGCTCCGTTCCTTCCTTGAGGGTCATACCCAGCAAGTGAGCTTGGGGGGTGAGTTGTCGGCTCCCTGGACACTCTCTTGTGGGGTGCCTCAGGGGTCGTCCCTCTCCCCAATGCTCTTTAATATCTATATGAAGCCGCTGGCTGAGATCATCCGGAGTTTTGGAGTCTGCTGTCATCAGTACGCTGATGACACGCAGCTCTATCTCTCCTTTTCCACCTGTGCAGTGGAGGCTGTCCGCTGCCTGGCTGCAGTTTTGGACTGGACCAGGACCCACAGACTCTGGCTCAACCCTGGAAAGACCGAGGTTATGTTCTTCGGGGGCGGCCCGGATGGGTACTGTGGCTCTCTTCCCAGTCTGCATGGGTCTGCCCTCCAGCTGGCGCAAAGAGTGAGGAATCTGTGCGTCGTCCTGGATGGGGGTCTGACCCTGGATCTCCAGGTGTCAGCCGTGACCAGGTCAGCCTTTTATCATCTAAGGTTAATCGCCCAGATTCGCCCGTACCTTGACGAGAGCTCCTTGAGGACAGTGGTACAGGCATTGGTCATGTTGAGGCTGGATTATTGCAACACTCTCTACATGGGGCTCCCCTTGAGCCTTGTTCGGAGACTGCAGCGGGTCCAGAATGTGGCGGCCAGGTTGGTGGTTGGTGCGCGTCGTTTTGACCGCATCACTCCCATCCTGGTCCGCCTCCACTGGTTGCCCGTTGCCTCCCGAATAAGGTTCAAGGTGTTGGTTTTGGCTTACAAAACCCTCCATGGCTTGGCCCCTGTCTATCTGGCAGAGCAGCTTCACCGACAATTAGATCGGGCCCGACCCACCCGGTCATCATTGGCCCTCTCACTTCAGACGGTCCCCCCCGAGAGAGGCCTGCAAAATGAGTACTCGCGGGTGGGCCTTCTCGGTGGCGGTGCCGCCTTTATGGAATAACCTACCCAGCGAGTTGAGGCAGGCTCCATCGTTGGCATCCTTTAGGAAAGGTCTGAAGACCCTCCTTTTTAGGGATGCCTTCAAAAATGACTAGAGGGTTTTTTTCTTTTTTTTCTTTTCTTTTTTTTAGCCCATATGCTGTAAGTTTGTCCCTGCCGCTGCCACCGTCTTTGCCTTTTGTGTTTTTATGTGAACCGCCCTGAGTTCCTGCTTGGGAAGTAGGAGCGGTATATAAGTGTGAAAAATAAATAAATAAATAAGTCCATGTTCAAAACATCGAAGAATCGGCAGGAAGTGAAAAGAAAAGGCTATTTACAATATGCCTGTAGCTTAGGGTCAGGCATATTTGATTCAGTCTCCACCAAATAAATACTTGCAAGGAATCCGTGAGCCAAATTGTTTTTAAGGGGCAACACCACTGACTACATTTTTTTCCAGAATAGTTCAGCCCATCTGATAAATCTGAAACCACTATTTTTTGAAAGTGTGGTTTATGATGAAAAGAATTCTAGCTGAACTGCAGCAAATCTTCTGATGCATCCTTAATTAGTCCGCTGCAGGCATAGGCATATAATTTACGTAGGAAAAGCGCTCCCATAGGGTGGGATCAATTTGACGGCACATTGTTGTTATTAAAACAATTGTAGGAGCTTCCTAAATCTTTACAGTGGGAAGATCTCACACTGCTTGCCTCCTTCTTTTAAATCCTTAGTGTTAACTCCATATTTCCTCGGATTCATCATAGATCTCTTTGTTTAAATCCAGGCTACTGATGGGACTAAAACGAGCTGGTGGTTAAAGCATTTCTTCCAACCTACAGCTCCTGCCTCAAATGGCTCACCTAGCCAAGGCAGCTACCGAAGGTTGTCAATGCCTCACTGCTCTATGTTGGGAAAGTTATTCAGATGTACCTTGTTCCAACCAAGAAAAGGACAATTCTATTTAGCCAGCAATATCTCAAGTCAAAGAAGACACGTCAAAGAAGGCTGACAAAACAACTGATTTCGGAAACCTGAAATTTGGTATATGCGGAACTTTAAAAGTGTTCAAGTGTGTGTTTAAAACACATACATTAAACTCTATTTCAGTGGTTCTCAACCTCTGGGTCCCCATATGTTCTTGGACTGCAACTCCCAGAAACCCCTTCCAACACAGTGAGTGGTGGAGGCTTCTGGGAGTTGCAGTCCAAGAACATCTGGGGACCCACAGGTTGAGAACCACTGCTCTATTTCTTAATGATGTGGGGCATCACTGCTCTATTTCTTAATGTGTGGGGCATGCCCCAGTTTTGTTTCTAGAGCCTCAATTGGCAATTATGGTTAGAAGTTCAGCTCTGTGGATACAAAAATCATGCCACAGTGATGCCACCATGGTATACTCAGGGCTGAATTACTGTACATAACATGTTCTTTATTGGGCTACTTGGTTAGCTGTTAGGAAACTACAGATACTAGACCTTGTGGCTGCTCTCTTATAGTCAGTGGGCGCACATGACACTTTTCCTTGCATTAGCTCTGACTCCTTGACAAGCTAAAAACTGAAGATTAAAAATATCGAAAGTTGTTTAAATACCTAGAGGAGTACAGAATTTTTGACTTGGCATGAGAAGCTATGTTGTCACATAGCTCCGGATGTCAAGGAGATAACCTCTTGATAAAGTGAGAACTATTCCACACTTTGGGAACCATAACAGAAAAGGCCCTGCTCTGAGAATCCTTACATTTCACCATAACACTCCTGACACAGGGCACGAAGGAGAATCCCCTGGAAGAATTTAATGTATAGGAAAGTTCTTGCAGGAGAAGAAGCTTCTAGACATTTACTGACCATGAGCTATTTGGTATGCAAGCTTATACCAATTTCCCTGGGAGTAATCTCTTCCCTGGACACAGAGGTACTTAATTCTGGGTAGAAAAGTCACATTGTCTAAGATTCAGGAATGTAATACAGCCTCTTGGATCTGTTGGAACAAAGCATCAGTAGATGGTAACACATGATCTGAACGGGTTGGGGAAGGGTTAGACAGGCTCATAGCTCAAATCTGTCTTGTCTTTTCTAAATGTATCTGCAGATTGATATGATAAAACTTACTTACTTACTTACTTACTACTCCTCATCTTAAGTAAGCAACAAGAGATCTGTGCAAAGTGAACTCTAGAGGTTTATGTAACTAAGTTGCAATATTCATTTATCCTTTCGCAGTACACTTAAATGCTAAAAATTGAGAACAAGGATCTTTTCACTGTTGTTGCCTTACTATCAAGTTTTCAGAGCAGCTATTCCGATTTCAGCTGTTAAAAGCTCAGCACTAGGTCATGGCACGCTGCAACTAAAAGACAAAGAAAGTGTAACTGAGCTCCAGACAGACAGAAACTTCTACAATTAATGGAATGTTTGGAAAAAAAGAAAGAGGAGGGCCCTGGGAGATCTGGTCCCATAATGTCAGACACCAATGTAGCTTTATATTTGCAAATAAAACAAGTTACAAATCAGTATCTGGAAATGCTCAGGCATAATGCTTCAGTACACACAATAGTTAAAAAAAGACTGACAAGAAATGACCCTGAACAATTACATCTCTTTGGAGGAAGAATATGTCACTGTAACATTGATTTCCAATATTTATACAAACAACAATGGCCAAAACAAGTGGCTAGATACTCCTTTTGGCAGCTATACAAATACAGCTGAGAAAAATGCTGGGATTTGTACTAATTGGAACAAAACAAACAAAAGCTGAAGACAGCCTGGATGAATAATTTGCAAAAGGAAACACTCGGGATAGAAAGAGAGGATGCTAACACTTTAAATGTGTGCTTTTTGTGGCTTTCAATTATATTGTGGATGATGTTATGCGCTGTCAAGGTTGAATTGTGTTACAGCAAACATAACAAGGTTTTCAGGGTAAATGAGGTATTCAAAGAGTTACCAGTTCTTCCTTCCAGTAAGTTTCCATGGTAGAACTGGGGACGTGAACTCAAAATCTCCTGAATCCTAGTACTGTACATTATTGCATCCACTATACCACTCTATTATATAGCAAACAAAAATAAAATGAAGGTAAGAGTCACTACTTGGTTCTAAATGGTTTCTTATAGTATAAAACACAATTTATTTGGGGATGGGGACTTAGTTGAGACCTGCTTTCGAGTCCAACTTAAATCGCAGCGGTGACTGGATTCAGAGTCAACTCATGTTCTTGGTTTAAAAAAAATAAGACCTGAACTTGACTTACAGCTCAGACCCATTTGTCTAAGCGGCATTGCCACATCCCTGTTACCACCACCACCACCACCTGCTCCTGCTGATATCATTATCCTCAGTGGCAGCAGGCCTGGCTTCCCTTCCAGAAGCTGGCTGCTGCCTCTGCCTCCTCCGCCCCACATGCACCGCCATTGATCAGCTGACGGATGTGCAGAGGCAAGGGCTAGGTCCAGGAAAAGAAGGTAGCCTGCTGTCTCTGCACATGTGCAGATGCCCACCTCTCTTCCCTTCCAGGACCACTGTCTTTGAGCATTTGCTGGCCTATCAGCTGAGTAGCACATGGGCAGTACACATCTTTGGATCAGAGTCGCAAGCCTCAGGGGCAGGGCAAATTACCCAAGACTCTGACTTGACACTTGGGACTTGGGACTGAAAGACTCAGACTTGGGCCTAAAGACTTGGATTTACTGTAGACTCAGGACTCGTATCTGAAGACTTGTGATCATGCTTGTTTATATTTGAGTCCAAGTTGCAACACTGCAATCTGAACTTCTACCAGATCACCTACAAATTCTTTCCACGGGTATTTATAAAATGAAAACAGAGACACACACAGCTCACTAAACCTGAAACTGCTTAAGGCTCAAAGGGGTCTGCTGGAGTGGGTATACTGGTAAGCACTAGCTACACGTCCCCATAGCAGCTGGAATTATGCAGATCTTTTCTTGTTCAGAGAGCTGGAACTTAATGTGTGCATTACCACTTTGAGACCTAATGAGAATAAAGGAACCAAAAGCACATGTAGAACCAATGGTTTCAGATTATTAAACTATTGTAGTAAACTTGTGCTCTGCAACACATGGTAAAGCAAACATAGGAAGTACAGCTGCTAGGGATGGGGAATTTATTTCAGAATAAGCCACACGAGCCCAGGTGATGTTTGGAAGCCTCTAACACACAAGCAGCCAATCACTTACCTTGTTCTTTGCCTACACTGAGCTGAACTCCAACAAGGAAGCAGGCACCGATGTCATCTTTGCTCCTCTATGGTGCTGGCCAGTCAGATAGGGAGGCGGAATGATGCCTGTCCCTGCACAGCTCCTGATTGGCCTTTTGTTTATTCTGGTCTGCTTGGATTACAGACTGTCTATGAGGAGCCCCAAATACCTTAAGGTGAAATGTGATACCCAGATATTTAAACTGTTTTACTTGCTCAACACAGTTGCCATTGATTAACCACTTCCTTAATGTTACAGACTGAGCAAAAACCATAATTTTAGTTTTGGTGGCATCTGTGGCCAGTTGATTATTCTTGAAGTAAGGCATGAATGCATGCATTAGCCGTTTGAGGCCTAATTTTGATAGTGACAATAAAACAGCATCGTCCATGTATAACAAACAGTAAGGGACATTTAGTCTCTGACATTTTAGGAGGATGAAAGTCTGATGCAAGGCAACACTCTAGCACGTCATTGAGATAAATGTGAAATAATGTGGGGGCTAATATGCAGCCCTGGTGAACCCCTTTATTAGCAGCAATAGATTTTGTCATATTTCCTTCTATGCCACACCTTATACATAGTGTGGTTCCCTGATCGAGACCTTTAATGAGATAGAGGAGTTTCTTATTTAAAGAAGTCTTGTACAACTTCGACCATAATATATCTCGTGGGACAGACTCAAAGGCTGATTTTAGGTCTATAAACGCAATATAGCAGTGATGGCAAACCTTTTAGAGACCGAGTGCCCAAATTGCGATTCAGAACCCACTAATTATTCACAAAGTGCCAATACAGCAATTTAACCTGAATACCATTGGCTGTGAAGGGGCAATCTCAGGCCCACAGAAAGGGCTCCGAGTGCCACCTTTGGCACCCATGCCATAGGTTCGCCAACACTGCAATATAGAAACCACTACCATGAAAGGACATATATTTCTCAGCAAGACAGCGTAATATCATACACTGGTGATTTACCCTTTCTAAAGCCATCTTGTTCCTTCCCCAGAATGTTTTCTTCCTGTATCCAAAATTCCAGTCTTAGGTTTAAATGACTGGCATACATCTTACCCAGCTGTAAAATACAGCAATAAATGACTATATATGTTATGTTACCCAGATAGGGCCTTCAAGGTAAGTGAGATATATGAAGTATGATTTTAGACATGTCACCCAGCCCCATGACACCTCGACACCTCATTTTCCATGGCTGAGTATGGTCATGTTAGCCATTACAGTCAATAAAGTTACAATTGTGATCAAATAAAATCAAATAAAATCACAATCATAAAATAAGGGTGCTATCCACGGGGAGATCCAATATGTGGCTGAGTATGGATTCAAATTCAGTTCCAGTCTTTTGCTGTATCTACCACACCACACTTACTAGTACAGTGCAAATTCATGATTTGACGCCAGAATGTTCAAGCAGAAATAACAGTTAAGTAACAATAGAGTGCTTAGAGCATTTGATTAGTGCTTGCACCTCACAATTGAATAAATGAAATATTTCCACATGCCTAGAAGCATTATTTTTAGTTTTTAACAGAATGATAGCATGTTTCCCAAAGATAATTATAACTGTATTGCCAGGGTAGATGAAGAGGGAAGTCCTTAAATGTAATAAAACAAAAAGCAAAGACTGCTGCTTATATACCACCTCATAGCACTTACAGCACTCTGAGTGTTTTACAATTTAATTATGCAGGTTAAACACACATACCCTGACGGGAGCTGGGTATTCATTTTACCGAGCTTGGAAGGACAGAACACTGAGTCAACCATGAGCTGGCTGCCTGGGATTGAACCCTGGGTTGTGAGCACAGTTCTGGCTGCATTACAGCAGTGTAACCACTATGCCATGATGCACAGAAATGTAATGCTTATATAACCACTGTTGCTCTTGCTATTATTATTGTCACAACAATTATTTACAGCTCTACTTTTCAGAGAGAATGGGCCATTAGCAAGGAATTTATGATTTATTCAATAATACAACACATGTAAAGAAAACCCTAAAATCAACATTCAGAATTTAACTAATTAAAACAGTAGACATGACATACCAAAATATTGATGGAGAATAACCTTCTAATATTTATATAATTTCCCCAGGAAAGAAACTCTGACAACTTACTTTCGAAAGAAAATAATGTTTGTTAGACACTAAATGAAGAAGATAGTGAAATACCTTGAGCCCTGAAGCAAGTAAATGCATAGGTATATTTTTAAAAATATATCAACATGTTTGACAATTGTAATGAATTTACCAATCCTATAACAGTAGGGATGAGAATATAGGTTTGCTTAGAGTGACAGTAAGCAGAGAAAACTGGCAAAATACTATTTAAAGAGCAAAGAGAAGACTCTGCTTTCCCTTTTGATTTGGGAAAGGTTCTATTCATTGCTCGATCATTTATATCAGCATTAGATCAATTAGTTCAAATTCAGCAACTTCTGTTAATGAGTTAAGACTTCTGCTGACACAGATGAACTGTTCAATGTTCCTTGCATCCATTATATAGTAATGCTTTTCAATGACCATATGATGCAAAGTTGAAATTCGTGTTTACAGAATAAAAGCAGAATCAAAAAAAAATCTTGCTTTCTGGATTTTTTAAAAAATAATTATGCTCGTACTTGGAGGCATGACTTGACTGTGGACCCCAGTACAATACTGGTACTTGTTAATTGGTCCACTTGGTGGGAATGCAGGATTTGATTACGTTTCCTTATGGAAGTGTTTCTGTTGATCAGTCTTCATTTCTTCATGCCTCACTGCTGCCCCTTTTTAGTTTTCTTGGGATATTAGGTCTTCCTAAATCCTGCTTCTTTGTTTTCTAAAATGATAGTATCAGTTTTGCCTTGTTGCAGAAAATGAAGCTACAAAATTAACAACAATAAAAAGCCAGAAAGCATTGGCAAAAAACCAAAGGTTTAAGAGTAGTAGTGGGTAAAACAGGGATGGAAGAGAGAAGAGAGAGCCCTGGCCAAGGACAGGGGGAGAGAAGACAAGCACAATGGAACTGAAATCTGTTTGGGGCGTGCCATCAAGGATGTATGTGAGAAGATGGGAAAACTGGGACAACCAATACAACTCAGTACATCCAGCAACTAATGCCCATGTGTGGATAAGAGTACCAGAAGAATTCATTGAAATCTGCAACAAAAATGCCAGGCCAATCTCAGAATGACAAGGGACAACACCACAGTATGTCCTAGTCCTTAGCTGTATATATACCCAAATAAGGACTAGAACCTGGTTAATGCGGTTTGATTGAGCCTTGGAAATATTGCAAAGGCTCAACTGAGCTGAATCAAGTAGGCTGAAAAGGGAGGCCATTGCAAACCGTTGGGCGTGTAGCCACCAGCCAATCCTCTCTCTTTAAATAAAAGAGGTTTCTGGGTAAAAGAAGCCATATCTTACTGTATCCTCTTGATTTCATATGATCTTTGCAGAGGATCTTTCCCAATCACCATAAAATTATCCCCTGCACTGATATATCTGACAGCCCATTTCTTCCCAGATTACTATATCTTACTGGTACATCATCCATTCTTAGGTCTCACCTCATTGCACACAGATTGCAGTTTCTAACCTGCTGTTAACCTTGAGTTGCCCACAAAATTGGGTGCCTCTAGGACCGAGGGGAACAGACCCATATAATATAACAAATCATTTTGTATTATTTTGTGCCTTTTTTTTTAAAAAAGTTACTAATGAAATAAAATGAAACAGCAAAGGAAACAAAGTGTGCACATCTCTCAATTTCCTCCTTTCGCTATTGTATCTTGTGAGTTCTTTGCTTATGAATGTGGCCAACCTCTCTTGTTCTGTTCTGTTTCCTCCCTTTATAATGTCAACCATTTTCATTTGTTCATTCCATTGCTATGACTGTGCCAAATTCTCAGACTGTAAACCAAGACTGGAGACTATGATCATTCTGCAGCACTCCTAGCTGGTGTGTTTCACCACCAAATGATATCGACCTACATCACTTAGCTTGTGGTTGCTGTTTAGTTGGTAAAAGGGATTCCTTCCCCAGTCCTATGTCTTTTACCAAACTAGAAAAGAGCCAGTATCCCTTTTCCACTGCTGCTTAAGCACTGCCGCAGCTCAGGACTGGGTTTATAGTGCTTTTTTTCAAATGAGTAAGAATACTCATTTGAAAAAGTAACACATACAGTCTGAAATTATTTCAGTGACACAACTCTAATTCTGAATCCCAGTGCTGGCCAGTAGTATGTGTGGAACAATATCTAATGATTTTTAAGCAGAAAGATTGGATCACCATATTTTAAATAACAAACAAACATATTTGATTTAACATCTGTATACCCATACAGATGGGTATCATAGGTTTTAGATTCACTCAATTCTAATTGGTTTCATTCCAGTTATTTTCTTAGGGGGAACCATTATTAGAAAAATACAGAGGTGTGATACATTGTATAAAGGTCAAAGCATTTGTTTGTGCTTCCTACAAACACAAATATTTGATGTTTCAGCAGACATCCAGTATTTTTCAGACAGAATAACTAGTGTTTCAAGGAATGGAAGAAAGAAATGAAAACACATTACAAAATCTAATGCCAAAAAAGAAAGGCCTATTCTGTGTCATTATCTGAGATTACACAAGTGCAAAAGTATTTACTATCTGACCACTAAATAAACAATAAATAACAAACTTTTGTGGATGAAATCCATTTTCTCTGGCTCTATACACCACCACCCTTTCATGGATGATGCAGAAAAATTGTCCAGAAATTGATGTTACAATTCTGGTAGAGTTCTTTTTGTGAGGCTGGGCCTCTTGCAGGCTGTTGTAAGGTTTAGAATTTAATTCTGGCTCTTACATTCTGAACAATCCACCCATAGCAACCTATGAATTTACAGACTATTAATTATTTTTACTGCAGATGAACATGGATTAAAGTGATGAGGTAGCACCAATAATCCACTACCTATATAAGTGCCAAGAGGAGCAGTATACATCGGTTTGACTGCATGATCTGTGTCCTCCAATAAAAAATGGGTACAAGATGTGTGGACAAAATCGGTATTTCTGCAAACAGAACCTTAAATACATGAAAGTTTGGGTTGGAACCAGCAGCCACCACTGTCACATCAAATCCACAATGCCCAGGTACATGTTTATATAGGTTAAATGACATCAAGTACAGCATAATGAAGAGAGGGATAGATTGCATGTTACAAATGTGTGAGACAACATAAAAGAGGAAGAGCTAAAAACGAGGAGAAAATTTCTTTTACAGAAGAAGAAAAAAAGATCATCAGTTGTTTCCATGTGGGAGGTTCCCAGATTACTGCCAGGCTGAGAGGCTAGGGGAAAACAAGGTACCACAAAACATAGGAACAGAGAATTGTAACAACGGTCACAATTCCCAGTCAAGATCAAGCCACAAGGAATGCCAGCATTTTTTGCACTTGTTCTTTGTGGCTAGAACTTTTTGCATTGTTGCTTGCTGCTGCTTTCTAAAAACAAATGGATCCTCCTAGCTGTGCTCATGTGGGCAAGCATTTCTCTCCTCTTCTGCCTTTTCTTCTTCTTTTTCTCACAGAGAATATTCTAAATACAGTAGTACCTTGGTTTATGAGCATAATCAGTCCCGAAAACATGCTCATAAACCAAAATACTCATCAATCAAACAAAATTTCCCCATAGAAAACAATTGGAAACTCAAATGGTTCATTCTAGGGCCTCTCGCCACTGCTGCCACCCCCTCCTCCGAGGGGCTTCCTGATGCCACTGTCGCCCTCCATAATGGATTTGGGGAGGAGGGGTGATGGCGGCAGCTCAGAGGATCAGAGGAGCCACAATTAGCAAAGCAGGAACCTGTTGATGAAGGGTACGGAGAAGAGCCCCTCCTGCTCCACGCAGAATTTGAACTTCAACATGCTCATGAAGGCCATGGGCTGGCAGAATGGAGGGTGGTGGTGGGGAAGGAAGCAGGGGAAGGAAGCGAGGGGGAGCTGGGGAGGAAGGGAATGAGTCAAGCAACAGTCGAAGGGGAGCCCCCCCCCACCCAGGCAGCGCCGCCGGCTCCTCCCCCAGGAGTCCAGCAGCCACCGGATCTCCAGTGACCAAGCAGAAGAGGAGAAATGGAGGGGGAGGGGAAAGGTTGGGGGGGAGGGGAAAAACCAACACAAAAATGCATATGCACACAAACACTTCTTTCTCTTGCAGAGCCCACCTGCCTCCCTGACTATCCTTCCGAGACAGCAGCTGGAGCCACCACCTGTCTTTCAAACCAGCTTGCCTCTAGATGGAGAAACATCCTCGCCTGCTTCCTCAT
The DNA here is from genome assembly GCA_037367245.1 of Phrynocephalus guinanensis. Lineage (NCBI taxonomy): Eukaryota > Metazoa > Chordata > Lepidosauria > Squamata > Agamidae > Phrynocephalus > Phrynocephalus guinanensis. The sequence goes on from CM074736.1 coordinate 39,106,789, forward strand.
CCCGCTTGAGCTATATAAACATTTAAAGTGATATGTGCTGTGGCTTAACGCTCCAAACTTTCTCCTAACAATCCACCTTTCAGAGAAGGATCCAGGCAAGATTCAGTATTGCTTCTTGCCATACGTGCTTCTCTTGTTTTAAACACAATAGGGGTTGACTTGTTTTTGATTGTGCAAATGGCCAGGTCCTTGTATTCTGTGTGATGTTTCCTGTGCAGATGTCTTGGTGTTGTATTGTTTTTGAGGTAGTGTAGGATTTCTCCATTGGGAAATTGTGCACACTGTCTGAACTATTTCTCTTTTAAAATTTCAATAGACTGTTCTACCTTAGCACTGTATCAAATAGGCACTGGAGTTTTTCTTTCTGCAGCATTGATTTTGTGCTATGCCATTTAAAACAAAAAAAAAAATACTCAACATAAGTTAGTTATGCACAAGGGCAGAATGCAGGAGGAATCAGGGCAGATCTATAGGTGGATTAATGTGCCAATCCCACATCTATTTTAAGGACATTTAAAGAGCAGTGTAAGCTGCCTGGATGCCCTAAGCACAACCAATCTCACCTGATTTCAGAAGCTAAGCAGGATCAGCCCTGGTTAGTACTTGGATGGGAGACCACCAGGGAATACTAGGTGCTGTAGGTGTCTGGAGGAGGAACTGGCAAACCATTCCAGTATTCCTGCCAAGAAAACTCCATGGACATGGGTCCTGAAGAGTCAACCATGACTGTAACAGCGCAACACACACACACACACACACACACACACACACACACACAAAGAGCAAGAAGGAACAGATAGGTTCTTTTGAGGCTGTGCTTGCAAGACTGTGACTAAATGATTATACAGTGACAGATATTGAGTCTATTAATATCTTTGCCAATGAGTGAATAAGGGACCAAGCAAAAATTAATTTGGTCGACATGTGAACTCTCCCACATATGTTGGCCAACAAGTCTGATATCCTTAAACATTTTTCTTACATGGAAGGTGTAGGGTGAATGTGTACTCAGGCCTAAATCTGAATGGTAGTCCTAATTACAGCAGACCCATTTGGTTAATGCAGTGGTTCCCAACCTGGAGGTCTGGACCCCTTTGGGGGTTGAACGACCATTTCCCAGGGGTCACCATGAGCAAGTGAAGAAAAAGGCACAAATGGCTTGGGTCTGGAGGAGGGGGGGAAGGGAGAAAGAGTGAGTTACAAATTGATAGGTTGGAGGAGATGTCAGTCAATGGCACCGAGGCTGCGATTGGCTGAGGGTACCTGTAGAGGGAAGTTCTCTATGGCACCTGCGGCAGTGGCCTGCCAAAGGGGGCTTGTGGCCTCTTCCAAGCAGGGCAAGGGGTCACCACAACATGAGGAACTGTACTAAAGGGTTGCGGCATTAGGAAGGTTGAGAACCCCTGTGTTAATGAAACACACACACACACACACACACACACACACACACACACACACACACACACACACACACACACACAAATAAACACAAACACAAATTTGATTTTGGTCATAGAAACCCACTTAGTAAATAGTCCTGCATCGTCATTAGAAGATGTGCTCTTCTAATGAAAGTCAATATCATAAAAATTATAGACATTGTGAGTTGTAGTTCTTTTTCTTTGTGCTATCTATCTATCTATCTATCTATCTATCTATCTATCTATCTATCTATCTATCTATCTATCTATCTATCTATCTATCTATCTATCTACTCAATCGAACAGTGCCCATATATATAACATTGCACATAAGCCTATCACTGAAGAAACAACATTTAATTATACTGTTAAATTAATTTGAACAAGATAAGCCGACATATTTTAATTGCCAGAGAAGAACAATACAATCAGGACTGTTGTTCAGTCAATAATTAATTTAGTCCCCTTTTCTGAAAATATTGTGACAGCTTTGTGACAAATGAACAGCTGCTACACCATTGTTGAAGAAAATCCTGGCATCCTCCCTTGAGAATGTGCTTTTATTGTGGAAACATCACATTTTCTCAGCAATCAAAGTAAAATACAAAAAATGTAATTCTCTTCTTCTCCAGCTAGCAATTACATTCCATTACATATCATTACACAACCGACAAATTGTAATTGTTTATGGAAAACTCCCTGTCCTAGCACTAAAATATAAGCGCATGGAGTGAGAATATAAGAGTTGGTTCCACCTTTATAGAAAAGGCAGAACCAACATTAACTCTCAAAAGGCTGTCCTATTTTTCTGTTCCTACAATGTTCTTTCTAAACAAATCATATCATAGATACAACCACGCCTACAGCATTTCTATATTATCTTACATTAATACATGTTTCTTATTCCTATCGCTTCACCCATGCCACTTTCACCTTTGGGGCTATATTCTAATTTTAATATTTAATCCTGCCCATTTTCTCTCCAGAAGCACATGGATTCTTCTCCTGGCATATAACCCACTCCCTTTCCAAAACACATACAGCAGTATTCCAAAAAATAAATTCCATACTGTTTAAAAATCATTGCATTTTATTAATACTCTTCTGACTTTCATTTCACAAGTCACTTTGTAATTGAGAGCCAGTTTGACCGACACAATATCCTTCCTGTCCTGTTTATTTGTCCCGCACTCCCCATTGCCTCCTGATCCAGCACGTGGATCTCCAATGCTCCTTTCAATATTTGTATCAGATCTGTTTACAATATGCTAGTTCAGTGCTTTAGGTCTCTCTGCCTGTGGAGCCTGAGGTTGGGAGTTCAATTCCCCACCGTGCCTCCTTGAGAGGGGCTGGACACAATGATTCATAGTCTCTTTCTACTCTGCAGTATATAGGCAACTGCGATCACTTCTCCATTTTATCTTCTTGAGGTTCATTTTCCTCTTAGGAAATGGTTTCCAACTGCCTTTTGCCCTTTTCCATCCTCTTTTTGTTCTATCCCAGTTTGTCAACATTCCTCTTTAACGGTATGAGGGTATTATTCCAGATCACATCTGTTGAAAGTGGACTAGAGTGGTTCCCTCATTCAACATGACCTTAGCACTAAACTGACACAGCATAGAACAGCACGAGCCCATTTAATCATGGCGTGGTACAGCCAACTCATATTTCACTTGAACTATGGAAATGCCCAGAACCTTTGTACATCAATGGCTGTCAAGTCAGACATCAGTCCATTCCTCCACTAGCGTTACCACCCTTCCATCACTGCTGGATGTGAGATCATCACCTGAATGCAAATATATCTTGTCGTTTCAAAATGAAGCACTGTGGTCTTTTTAAAAATATATATATAAAGATGAAGTACGCATCTCTTGTTAATGGATAAGAACATTATTTATGCAAGCTCTTTATTTCTATTTTGGAGCATAAGCTCCTTTGTGTAATTTTTAAAAGCAATTTACTCTGCCACATGAACAGACATGCCAGGAAATAGGGGGCTCAAAGCAGCCACTTTACAATACATCAAAGCCTCAGCATCTAGTTTCCAGAAACTCTATTCCACAACTGAGAGTACGATCATTGGGCGAACTGTAACAGTGAACATTACTGAAGTGAATCCATTGTAAATGTCAACTGATCAATTCTCAAATGCACTTTCTAATTACTGAGCATATTTCCCCCTTTTCCTGCCATCATCATCATCATCATCATCATCATCATCATCATCATCATCATCATCATCATCATCATCATCATCATCATCATCACACAGCAGACAAGATAACTGCACTGGATTGTGTATTACAAATCACTTGTCAAATGCTTCCCAATTGTTTAGGACTATGTTTGTTTGTTTATTTATTTATTTATTTATTTATTTATTTATTTATTTATTATTTTATTATTTATTATTATAATAATAATTATTATTAATAATATTATTATTAATATTATTATTATTAAAGCATTTTATTAATCACTGCATATTATAATGACAGTGGGTGAGACTGGTGACTGTGTACAGCTGAGATGATGTGGTAACTGATGTCTAAAATTATTATCTCCTCATCAGTTTACTTAATAATATTTATTTAATTTATATAATAATAAAGATTACTCTGGAACTTAGGCCCAAATCAAGTGCATATTATAATGCACAGTTATAGAGATATGGTGACTGTGTACAGCTGAGATGATGTGGTAACTGATGTCAAATAAATCAACATAATATTATTATCCTCATCAAAAATTACTTATAAAAAATTTAAATTATGTGATTTATATAAACCACAAAAAAAAAAGATCAGTGAAATCTGACCAAGGCAGATCTCAGAGGGCAGCTGGTTCCACAGGCATTACTCTGGAACTTAGTCTCCACTATAAAGTGGAAACGTAAATAATGCAATCAGTTATAGAATATACAATATACAACATATAACAAAATAAAATCAACATAATAACCATAATTAAATCAAATAAATCAACATACGGTCATACCCAATTATTAAAACAACAGGAAAAGAACAGGAACAGCGATAGTACAAAACATAAATGTGAGCAAAAAAACTAAAATAACATAAAAGAATGAACAGAGGCGGAATAGAAACCTCAAAAATTGCAGCTAAGAAAAAATTAGAAATTGATTTATCAGTTCTGTCAGAGAAAGCACTGTCCGTGGCACACAGTGTGCAGAGATGTTTAATTGTTGTTTCTAAAGAAACTTGCACAGCTGGGAGGTGCTATAGGTAGCCAGGCAGATCTCAGAGGGCAGCTGGTTCCACAGGCATGCCACTACCACAGAAAAAGCCCAATTCCTGGTGGAACTTTTGCAGGCTTCCTTTGGGGTTGGCACCCTAAAATAAACTGCCTGAGAGGAACAAGTGATATGGGCAGTATTCTGTGGTAAGAGCCATTCTGACAGATAGTGGGGTCCTAAACCATTTAGGGCTTTGTATGTCAGTGTGAGAACCTTGAAGTCAAATTTCGTTTTTTACGGTCATATTCGTACCCTTTCCCCTCTTCATTCAGTAAAAGCAACAGTGACAAACTGAATTACAACTGAACAGCGATAGTACAAAACATAAATGTCAGCACAGAAACTACAACCCTCAAATGGGCTTTTGGGTCTTATTTGGTTCATATAGGCCCCTCTCAGGTCTCCAGCCAGAAGTCCATGCAGGGCAAAATGTCTTTAAAAAAAACATCAGGTAAGTGGGAACTGGGTGCTAGAGATGGCCTACCTTCTATGGATTGCAGCTAAGAAAAAATTTTAGAGACTGATATAGAGTTGAGTTAAATTTTTTAACATTTTCTAATGGTGGTGTGTCGTGATTTGGTCCTTTGCCCCAAAAACAATATATGCAACCAACCACTTATCTGAGTTCCCTTGAAGTCTATGGATCAAGGGATAAATCAGATCCCTCCTGATTTTCTCATAGAAGTTGCAATGTAGGAGGACATGTGACATGAACTCTGGGACCCCATCTCCACACGGACAAAGTCGTTCTTGTTGGGGAATTCCCTGGAACCTGCCCTGAAGTAAGGCTTCGGCAGCACATATACTAAAATTGGAACGATACAGAGAAGATTAGCATGGCCCCTGCCAAGGATGACACGCAAATTCGTGAAGCGTTCCAACCTTGAAGTCAATGCGGACCTAGATTGGCAGCCAGTGCAGTGTGGCCAGCGTTGGGGGTAATATGTCGATATCTTTTTGTACCTGTTACTAATCGGCCGGCTCCTTCCGCAATATCCTCAAAGGCAGCCCCATATAGAGGTCACTACAGTAGCCTAATTTCAAGACTATGAGTGCATGGACCAGCCAGGTGAGAGGCTCCGGATCAAGGTAAGTGCAGCACAGCCGGGCAATCTGCCACAGATGGTAATGAGCAGACCGGACAACTGAAGCCACTTGGGCCTCCTCCATGGTGACCACTGGGTCCAGTAAAACACCCAAACTGTGTGGAGAGAGTCACTCCCCAAAACTGAGGGAGTTTCCCAACCCACCGATAACAGGGGGACCCACCAGTGGACTTCCCTCTTGCCCAGGTTCAACCAAAGTCTATTCACTTTCATCCATCCCAAAATGGCATCCTGGCAGCTGGGAAGAAGTTGATATAAATCTGGGTGTCATCAGCATACTGATGATATGAAAGCCCATAGTTCTGACAACCTCACCCATATGGACTCATTTAGATACTGCATTAAAAAGCATGGGGAAAATGACTGACTCCTGTGGCACCCCACAATTGAGGGCCCAAGGAGTGGAGGCCATCTGCCACAGCTGAACTCTCTGGGGATGGTCCCCCAAGAAGGAGCGGAACCACTTCAAAGCACTGCCTCCAATCCCCAACTCGGAGAGCCACCAAAGGAGGATACTGTGGCCGATGGTAGCAAAGGCCACTGAGAGATCAAGGAGGACCAATGACTTGCCAATCAGCCACCCTCAGGAAGTTGTCATGCAGATCAACCAATGTCAACTCCATACCATGGTTAGGCCTGAAGCCCAAACAGAACAGATCAAGAGCATCAGTTTCATCCAAAATCCCTTGAAGTTGATTGGCCACAACCTTGAGGGCAGGGGGGGACCCATTAATTATTACAGTGGCCCATTCAGTAGTCACCAGCCTGGCTGCTTTTATGAGCTAGGCTGTGCAAAGGGCAAAGGAGGAGGTGGTGGCACAACAACGATCAAGGGCCCTGTACACTTTGGATGATGTCACAGGTTGAAAGGCAGTAAAAGTAACTGGTCCAGAAGCCTGTGTGGCTGGACCATCTTAATGGGTCCAAGCTGCCTGTGAGGCTGCCACTGACAGGGAGGTTGAGGTGCCAGTGTGAGGCTGCATTTTATCAAGTGGTCAGCAGCTGTGGTGGTCACAATTGTAGTGGAGTCAAGAAACTTATCAACAACGTTGATTTTCCTATTGATACAGAAATGTGGAGGAATCATACTATGAATTCTTCATCCCAATTAATTCCCTTTGTTTCTACTTTCTCCAAATTTTTACTGATGGGAATTGTGACACTCTTCATGTAATTTCTCTTGATCTGCCATTCTGTGATGGTGGCCACCCAGAGGAGGGGGGGGGAGGCCATGCGCATGTGCCCAGCGAAGACCACCAGAACTTCCCCTCTCTTCTTGCCTCACTGGAGTGCAGGGTTTAAAGGAAGAGCCATGGGAAGGAACATAACGGAACATGTCAATCTCTGCGTTGCAGTGAATTCAATGGCTGGTGGGCCAGATTCAGGACCCTGGCGGGCCGGATCTGGCCTGCAGACCATAGTTTGAGGACCCCTGCTCTTAAAAAAAAAACCTACAGCAATCGAAGAACAAAAGTTCCAGATTTCTAAGGACAGGATTATCTGACATGACAGAATGTACAGAAGTCTATTTGAGGTAGTAACATAACTTTAAATCCCACGAAACAGAATTGAAGCTGGATTAACCACCTTAAATTAATCGCAGAACTTTGGAGAATATTTTTTCTAAAATAAAATAAATGCCTTTCACCTCCAGTCTAAACCATCCTAAAAACTGGAAATGCTCCAGTTTTATGATCCTGGTATATACTCTTTTGTCCCACACGCGAAAAAGACATTTACACATTTTCCCAAATGGTGTCTCCCCAAAATGTAGCTCTGTGTGTGTGTGTGTGTGTGTGTGCGCGCGCGCGCGCGCGCGTGTGTTGCATCGTTACAGTCATGACCGACCCTTCATGACTCCACGTCGATGGAGTTTTCTTGGCAGGAATACTGGAGTGGCTTGCCAGTTCCTACTCCACGCGCCTACAGCACCTGGTATTCCCTGGTGGTCGCCCATCCAAGTACTAACCAGGGCTGACCCTGCTTAGCTTCCGAAATCAAGTGAGATCGGATGTGCTTAGGGCATCTAGGGGTATCTAAAATGTGGCTGTATATTACTGTACAACATTTCCCCTCACTTAAATCCCCTGCTCCTTGGCTATCAGGCAGAAACATCATTTAAAACATAGCTTGGGTTAGATTATTATTTACGTTTTTCACTTTGTTCTCCTTGGGGTTCACAAATCCCATCTTGTATGATTGTTTTTAGTCCGTGGCCAAAGGGAAACAGACATCCTTGGGCATCCATTTCCCCCCTTTTAAAATCTCTACTTTCAAACTCACATGCAGTTGTATTTTCCTGCCCTTGAGTAATTTCCTGCTCCCTTTGTACTTGGTCTATCATATGCTCAGGCTTCATGAAGGTTCCCTTCTTCTCAGACCTCAGAACCTGGCTTCAGGAAACAGACTTTTAACTCAAAGTATCCTGTGCAAATATATGCCTTGTCTTTTCTTAACATTCCAGGATAAAGAAGGATGACTTTTTTTCTGCCTGTAGAAATTGCCTCCTTTTCTTTTACATCTGAATGCCTACTGATTCTTATTTCCTAATGAATAAACCTACTTTTATCTATTGCATAATGTGGCTAGGGATTTAAACTCGTTATGCCTACTCATGCTTAAGTACTCTGTCATGTTACCTTTTTACAGATGAATAGGTAGACTGGGTTTATTTGTGGTATTCTGAAATACCAAGAGGGCATGAAGAAAAACGTTTGGAGTGGGGGCAAGTAATAACTGTCTCTTTCATCTTGGTGATCAAGTAGATAATGCCATTACAGGTGCAGATCACAGGAACTGTGGAAAACTCCTTCCTGACTCTAAGGTTTTTCCACCACCTCTACTCTCACACCAACTCCATAACTGATGCTAATGTACCTCAAAGCAAAATGCAATAGGCATCTTTATGCAATCCTTATAACTGGCTTTTCTGTATGCTACTCTCCTTTCCCTACTACGTAATCTTCTTTTGCATAGAGCTGGGAAATGATAGGCTGGCCGACAGCCAGACTACACGGCTGTATAACAAAGTTGGCATGCTAAGTTAATGTTCCCTCACCCTTACAAAATCTGACCATATTCTGTTGTAGCATAGATCATAAAGCTTCAAATTAACAACGAGCCTTTCTTTACACACAACACTTAACCCTAGCAACCATGCTCTATTTCTTATATATTGGATCGGGCGCGCACATGAAATATTCTAATTGTTTAATACAATACTGCACTAAACCAATTTGTTATGTGCAGTCAAGTTAGAACCAACCTGTGATCCACTAATAGTAGAAGATAGAGATGGGCACGGAACGAACATTTTTTCGTTTCCATTACCGTTTGTCGTTTCCGTTACGTAATGAAACAACAAACGAAAATTGTGATGAAAATGAAACAAACGAACAGAACCACGAAAATTGTGCTCATTATGTTTTGTTTCCGTTAATGGCGACACACAATGAAATGAGCTGTTTTAAATGTTAAAAAACGCCCTGGACATCCGTAAAAACGCAGCGATGATTATTTATATTGTCTGATAATACCTACCAGGGGGGTTGGGGTCCTTAAAACGTTTGTTTTTGTCTTCTCCCAATGCAATGTATTTTTCTTTTCCCTTTAAAATGGATGTCATCACCAGCCACAAAATGGAGGCAAGCCATGTGATGTGGGATCATGTTCAACCAATAGCATGCCCGGGTTGCAGACTGGGTGGGGCAGGTCTGGCAGCCACAGAGGGCATAAAAAGCTCTGGCAGCCCCCGTCCTCCTTACAGTCTCTGGTGGGAGTTAGGGTGGGATTGCTGTCTCTGCGACTCTAGCTTCAGTCCTGCAGCCTCCCTGTGTGTGTGCGTGCTGCGTACCTCTCGGTGAGTACCCTGCCCTGCCCTGCAGTGCAGTCACTCTGCAGTTGCCTTGCACCCTGGGCAACGCCCGCCACTGCCTTTGCAGCCTCCCTGCATACCTAGTCTATACTGTGTCTCTGCCAGCATCCATTTTTTTTTAGTGTTTTCCCTCTGGTCTGGGGCATTGGGGGATGCCTGCGCACGGAAATGCTTTAAAAATCGCGCAAAAAGCGGGTAGAAACGACAAACAAAAATGAAAAAACGGTAACGAAATTTTTCAAAAAATTCCCAACAAAGGGAAACAAACTGAAACAGACATCTCAACGACATACGAAAAACCGAAATGCCATTTTTCTGTTTCGTGCCCATCTCTAGTAGAAGATATCATCCTCTGTTGGACCGTGGTCATACCTGCATTTTCTGTGTAGTTTCCCCATAGGCGAACTATGCAGTAAAAGATTGCGTGCTAACCAGGAAGAGAAGCAAATTCTGCTCCCGGCCGACCACGCCCCTCAAACAGCAGTTTTAGCGAAGTTTCCTAAACCACCGCCAGGGGTTTGATTTAGAAACTTCGCTCGGAAAATTCTTGCTTGCTTCTGTTTCAATGACAGGACACTGAAAATATGCAGTAAATTCAGTTTCTCCCCTTTCTACCCAGCTTAAAAGACGGAGCCTTGGAAACTGGAGCCGGAAAGTAGGACAAAATGCGTAGTACACAGGTTAGGAGAGAACCAGAATAGGAAGGTATGACACAGAGGAGAGGACAACAACTGCTCATTAAAAACCACGTGACCGCTCCCGAAAACAATACGCAGGAAATTTAAATATGAAGGTCTTGCTTTCAATTCCAAAAATATCACAGTGAAACAATGAATTCAACAATTAAGTGAGGGGTACATAGAAAAGTGTAAAACATTGTGAGTACATTTGGGTGTCCCCCGGGCAACATTGTGCAAACACTTCCAGAAGGACTACTGCTATAAATTTCACAGTATTTAAAGCTGTGGAATATTGATAGGAAGGAAGGAAGGAAGGAAGGAAGGAAGGAAGGAAGGAAGGAAGGAAGGAAGGAAGGAAGGAAGGAAGGAAGGAAGGAAGGAAACTGCAAACTGTAGTAATACAGTATGAATTTTTTTCAGCTAGAAAATATTGTGGCTTAGCTCCCCCCCCCATATTTTTCTCCTCTCTTTCTAACACAAACATAAACATAGACTTACTACAGTACTAATCCTGTGCAGCACTTCCTTCCTCAACCTGCACCTCCATTAAGTGTTGTTTCACTTCTTTGCTCTAGGCTAAAGATGGGCATGACGTAAAGCACGAATTGCAGAATTCCTGAAAAAATGGCAAATTCAGTTATTGATATTCATACAAATCTATGACCCTGGTGAATAAGCATCAATAAATGTTTAGTGATACCTAGAGCTACCTGGACAGCAGGGAAGCTTCCCCAGACTCTCTTCTACAATCCCTCCATATTTGCCAAAAATTCAGTTTCTGATGTCTGAGTGCTACACCCACCAAAGTCCCCCTAGGAATGTTCTCCCCCCCCCCAGGCACCTACAGACACCAAGCTTCCAGAGAAGCTTCCTTTGTCTCTCCTCTACAACATCTCCAAGATTGGGTTTTCCCACGCCAGTTGCTGAAGGGCATTTTCTTAATGGCCACATTTTGTGGGTGCATAACTTAGACATCTGGATGCCAAAAAATGCCAAACTTGCAGGGCCCTGTAGAGGAGTATCAGGGGAAGCATCTCTGCATTTTTGGTGTCTTTAGGCATTCATCATTTTTGTGGTAGAGATTGAGATTCGTAATCACACTTAAGATCATTTACTTTTTGGATTAATCTATCCAGAATCTCTCAGCCAGAAAAGTCAATGCCATGTTGGGTGTTGTAGTCCAAGAAAGTAAATTTTTGACTCTCTGCTTTCAAAAGGAACCATGCTTATATATATGTTCTTCTTAAAAGGTAGACCAGTCCAAGTTAATAAACTGAAAATACCGAAACAAATTCATAAGTTTGTGAAAAACTCCACAGGTTCTTCCTGTTCCCATATATACAAAAAGAATTAACCCCTCCAATATCCAAATAAACATCTTAACTTAATGTGATTAGGTCTGAACTCCGTTATATGATTATGTAATTGCTGCACCAATTATTATGCAGCAGTGTTATATACTATATCCCTTGATGTTATTACTTCTGCAAAAACAGCTATATGAGAAGCACATGGAAATGTAGAGTTGTAATTTAATCAACCAGGTAATATGGAAAATATTAGCAGAATATATTAGGAGCTCAGTACATAGAACCACTTAGAGTCTCAGAGACATAAACATAATACATTTATTGCGGCACTCAACTTGAGTGGAAAACTGAGCACCAGTAATACCAATCAAGTGCGAAAGGTTCTTCAAGATTAAATCATGCCGTAAGGATAAGATTAGATTTCTATATATATAAAACCAAATACATTGTTGGTGCTGAAACACTAACATAACAACAGAATTGTAGACCTGTACTGCTGGAACACTGAGTCCAACTCCTCCACTGTCAAACCTGGGAAACTGCAGCTCAAGTATCCCTGACATCACAAACTCTGTTTGAAAGCCTTCAACAGAAGAGAAGTTTTCCATCTTTCAGAGTGGCATTTCCCCCTTTTATTTGTGTGCTTATTTGTTCTTAACTTCAATAGTGCCTTTATTGTGATGTAAGATGCCTCTTTACAACCATTATTCTTAAATTTGAATATCTTGAATATTGTACACTATTGTACACTCATACACTCCAAATTTATAGACCTTTAGTCAGATGGTGCAGTATAGAAATCAAATAAATAAATAAATAAATATCCAATCAAGATGATTAGACAAAATCTCATTTCTCTTAATTTTAATGCATTACTTCACACCTCACCCTCTGAGATGCAAAAAAGAAGACGCCTCCCCCATGTTCCATGTGCCATCCCTTCACAAATTTGAAGATGGCTATCATATCCCCTCCCATACTTCCTTTATGCAGGCTAATAACCCCCAGCTTCCTCAGCTATTCCTCACAGAGATTGGTTTTCAGACATTTTGTCACCCTGGTAGCCCTCCTTTGGGCTTTCTGATATTATTCTTAAACTGGATACAGTATTCTAGGTGAAGTCTGATCACAGGCAGAACAGAGTGGCATTATTCCCTTGATAAGGACACTATGTACCTGATGTATTATGTAGTTTTAAGCATACAGATTAAAAATGAAAAAAAAATAGGTGGATTTATACTTTGTATAGATGCTTTAACCTCATCCTACATCAGTTGAATTCACTGCACAGAGTTCCACTAACACGTCCATGTTCAAATTTCTGCTTCTATATTTAACAGAGATAAGGCTTCCAGCCTGCCTTGTTACATAGTTGTTTGGGATTTTTAATATAATTCCACTGAGAAAATGAATGCTCATCTAAACAATTTGTGGCCATTAATGTTAAAAATATATGAAAGCCAATGTCTACATTTGGAAAGGCAAACTCAGTATTGTCTTTTACAATTATTTTATAAAGTTCACCAGAACTTATCTTGTTTATTTGTTTATTTATTTTTGCATTTGTATACCGCCCCATTTCCTAACGGGAATTCTGGGCGGTTCACACAAAAGTTAAAAACAGAAGAACAATTAACAATCTAAAAAGATGCTGGGCAAGAGGCAAAAATTGAAAAATAAAAGTAAAAATAAACCTTGGTACAACCCTAGCAATTGCCAAAGGCGTCCCTGAATAACCAGGTCTTTACTGCTTTTTTGAAGGACGCCAGTGAAGGGGCCTGGCGTATCTCGCTCGGCAATGAGTTCCAAATTGCTGGGCCAGCCACTGAGAAGGCCTGTTTATGGGTAGCCACCTTACGGGCCTCCTTAGGTGTGGCGACCCGGAGCGAGAGAGCCATAGAGGATCGGGTGGGTCGGGCCAGCTCTAATCGTCGGGAAATACGCTCTGCCAGATAATCAGGACCCAAGCCATGGAGGGTTTTGTAAACCAAAACCAACACCTTGAACCTTATTCGGGAGGCAACGGGCAACCAGTGCAGGCGAGCCAGATGGGGGTGATGAGGTCAAACCTGCCCACACCAACCACCAACCTGGCCGCTGCATTCTGTACCTGCTGCAGTCGCCGAACAAGGTTCAAGGGGAGCCCCATGTAGAGAGTGTTACAGTAATCTATCCTCGATATGACCACTGCCTGCACCACTGTCCTCAAGGAGTCCCCATCAAGGTAAGGACGAATCTGGGCGATAACCCTAAGATGGTAAAAGGCCGACCTGGTCATGGCTGCCTCCTGGGATTCCAGGGACAGATCCGGATACAGGACGACGCCCAGACTCTTCACTCTTTGTGCCAGCTGGAGGAGGGGGGACCCATCCAGACTGGGAAGAGGGCCACTATACCCATCTGGGCCACCCCCGAAGAACAGGACCTCGGTCTTTCCAGGGTTGAGCTTGAGCCTGTGAGCCCTGGTCCAATCCAATACTGCGACCAGGCAGCAATCAAGGGTCTCGACGGCCTCCACTGCAGAGGTGGAAAAGGAGAGATAGAGCAGCGTGTCATCAGCGTACTGATGACAGCAAGCTCCAAAACTCCGGATGACCTCAGCCAGCGGCCTCATGTAGATGTTAAAGAGCATTGGGGAGAGAGCCGACCCCTGAGGCACCCCACAAGAGAGTGTCCAGGGGGATGACCAATCACCCCCAAGCTCACACGCTGGGTACGGCCCTCAAGGAAGGAACGGAGCCAGCCAAAGGCCAGACCCCCAATCCCCACATCAGAGAGCCGACCCAAGGGGATACAGTGGTCGACGGTATCAAAGGCCGCTGACAGGTCAAGAAGGACCAGCAGGTTAGAGCAACCCCTGTCAGCCCTCCTGAACAGATCATCCTGCAGTGCGACCAGGGCAGTCTGTGTCCCATGACACGGCCTAAACCCAGACTGGAAAGGATCCAAGACATGGTTCTCCTCCAGGAACGACTGGAGACGCAGGGCGGCAACTTGGTCAATCTTGTTTTTACATTATTTGTTGCACTGAACCTATGGCTGGAACAAGGCAAGGCTGGACACACAGGCCAAAGCACAAGAGCAGAAGACACTTGCCTTGCTGAGGCAAAGTCTGGGAGGGACAACCACTACTTAACTAGGCCTTAAGAACATAAAAAGAGCCTTGCTGGAGCAGGCCAAGGGCCCATCTAGTCATTTCCTGTATCTTACAGTGGCCCTGACAAATGCCTCAGTGCATGAGACTAGATATCTGTCTCCTGATACCACTCCCCTGCATTTGACCTTTGAAGTACCCTCTTTTTAAGCCTGGAGATTACACATCCCCTTCATGGTTTGTATCCTGTGATGTACTTTTCCTCCAGGAATCTGTCCCACCACATCCTGTGGCAGTGAGTTCCACAGACTAACAACATGCTGGGTAAAGAAGGGTTTTTTTTTGTCTGTTCTCACTCTCCCAAATCTCAATTTGAGTGGTTGTCCCCTAGTTCTGGTATTTTGTGAGAGGGAGAAGAGTGTCCCTCTATCCACTTGACTCATGCCCTGCATAATTTTGTACGTCTCAATCATATCCCCCCTCAGGCACCTTTTTTCCAGACTAAACAGCCCCAAATGTTTTAGCCTTTCCTCATAAGGGAGGTCCCCCAGCTCAGTAATCATTTTGGTCGCTCTCTTCTGTACCTTTTCCAGTTCCACTATGTCTTTTTTGAGATGCAGTGAAATGTACGGAATGCTCCAGGTGTGGCCTTACTATTGTTTTGTACAATGGCATTATAGTGTTGGTGGATTTCTTTAAGTCTCCTTTTTTATAATCCCTAGCATGGAATTGACCTTCTTCACCTCTGCCACACACTGGGTAGACACCTTCATGCTGTCCACCAGCACACCAAGGTCTCTTTCCTGATCATCATAGATAGCTCAGAACCCGTGAGTTGGTAGATAAAGTTTTGAATTTTTTTTTGCCCCAATATTCTTTTCTTTACTTTTTCCGACATTGAAACACATTTGCCATTTCACAGCCCATTCTCCCAGTTTGGAGAGATCCTTCTGGACCTCTTCACAATCTTCTCTGGTCTTCACCACCCAGATAATTTCTGTGTCATCTGCAAACTGCTTATCCCTGTCTCCAGGTCATTTGTGAACACATTGAAAAGCACCAGTCCCAGGACACAATGCTTTTCACCTCTGGGGCACACCGCTTTTCACCTTTCTCCATTGTGAAAATTCCCCTTTGCACTTACTGTCTGTTTCCTGTATCTCAAACAATTCTCAACCCATAAGAGGACCTGCCCCATTATCCCCCTGACTGTGCAGTTTTCTCAGCAGCCTTTGGTGAGGGACTGTGTCAAAAGCCTTCCCTCTAGGCTTCCAGGCAGGCCTCAGGAGTGGCCTAGTAGCTGCTGCTCAGGGCAGGGACTGAGCATGCAAGCGCCAGGCAATTCCTGGGTCAGGCTGCTCCTGATCCTGCAGTTACCAGGATCATGTAGGCTAAATCCTGACACTAAGTTACAATGTTAGCATGTGTGTTGTTGCCTGTTGGCATGCTGAATGCTGAGTGAGCTATTAGCACCCCTGCCCAGTCTCATTCTCAGTGGACAACTGACTGCAAACAGAGTTCCCCTGCTTTCATTTATGTGGAGGAGGGGACTCCACCCCCCTTCAATTTCATAACCCTTGGCGTAGGTTTTCAACCTGTGGGTCCCCAGATGTTCCTGGACTGCAACTCTCAGAAATCCCAGCCAGCTCAACTTAGTGATGAAGACTTCTGGGAGTTGCAGTCCAGGAACATCTGGGGACCCACAGGTTGAGAGTGCTCTTGTTATTGTTGTATATATCTCTATGTAATCATTCCATTTAATGTTGGTGGTCCTTTTTGCAGATCCTGCTTCAGCTGCACCATTTGCCGTACTGCCCCATATGGCCCATGGTAAATTCAACTATGGAAAATTTCTGTGGTGCCCCCTCTTCCCTTGATCCCTATACACACACACCTCACTAATAATGTCCATCTTGCCAAATCCTGTTAAGAACATATTGGTGTGCTGCCAAATTATACCATCTGAGTCCACTTAGTACTAATGTTTCCATGAGTGGAATGACAAGTAGAGATGGGCACGACTTAGCGGTATTTCCGTTTCCGTTTCCGTTACTCGGTTCCGTTACTCTACGGAAACGGTAACGGGAATTACTCCCCCAGACTTCGAGCTCGAACCGACGAACGAACAATTTTGGTCTGATTTGTCATGCTCGTTCCTTGCATCGCGAGATCGCGCGATGCCACACGCGGCACAGAAAAAAAGTTTTTAAAAGTTAAAAAAAACCCGGTTCCCGGCCAAAAAGCAGGCGGGAAAATGCCTGCCGTGCCTCAGGGCACCTACCAGAGGGGTTGTTTCTGGAGGTCCCCAGCCTCCCCCCTCATCCCCCATCCTGGGCTGCTCTGGTGGGACTCGCCGCAGGCTCGCAGCCAGCAAAAAGCCCAGTCTCGCCGCCGGCCGCCGCAATTAAAGCGCAAGCAAGCGGCACAGACGGCACAGGAAAAAACTTTTAAACTCTCCCCCCACCCATTCCCGGGCCAAAAAAGCAGGTGGAAAAATGCCTGCTTGACTAAGGGCGCAGGGCACCTACCGGAGGGGTGGTTTCTGGAGGGGGGGGGGTCCCGCCTCCCCCCCGTCCTGGGCAGCCGGACTCGCGAGTCACCATCGCCATGCCATGCGGTGCGGGCGGGGGATCCAAAATGGGGCGGCAAACGCAATATTGTTTTTGAAATCGTGGTCCAAAAACACACAAGCACAACAGAAACACGCGAAAATTTATAAACTGCCAGATTTTTCACAGTAGCAGTGGGTTTTTTCTTGCAACAAAATGTCTCTCCTCTCCTCCTCTGTCCTCCATTGATTTTATTTTATTTTATTTTATTTACACCTGCGCAATGATGGGCTGGCCGAGTGGCCAGCCATGTGGGAGTGGACAACCATGCAAATTTTTGGAGCCATCCCACCAGTTGCATGGCCACTTGGCCATGGAGACTTCTGGGATGTGCCAAAAAGCCCCCTAAAACCTGCCCTAGCCCTAACCCTAACCCTTGACTCCGTACCCATACGTCACAGACTGTCTTCTTAGTGGGTCAGAGAGGCACCCAGAGGTGCAACCCACAAGCCCACTGTAACCTTACCCGTCACTAGCCTAACCCTAGCTCTTGCACTAAGCCACCTTAAAGCCAGATCTACTTGCTTGCATTGCACTACACGCAGCAAGTACAATTCCCTTCTGTGTGAGACATGGTGGTGCCAGAGCCTTGTGAAGGGCGGGCATGACCCTATCACTCTCACACTGGTCTCACGTCTGCACATTATGTTATGCAATATC
Organism: Phrynocephalus guinanensis; assembly: GCA_037367245.1. Lineage (NCBI taxonomy): Eukaryota > Metazoa > Chordata > Lepidosauria > Squamata > Agamidae > Phrynocephalus > Phrynocephalus guinanensis. The sequence goes on from CM074736.1 coordinate 39,124,802, forward strand.
CATATGGCTATTGCATAGCATTTTGCAGCAGCAGCAGGTGAGGAAGGGAGACCCCCATGTAGAGGGGTCTCTTGGAGCCTGCTTCCCTTTCCTAGTGGGTGAGGATAGGAGGCACCCACGGGTGCCTCCAGGAGCCCACTTTCCCTTTATAGCGGGCCAGAGGAGGCACCCACCCCACAGAGGTGCCTCCAGGAGCCCGCTCCCCCCCAAAAAAACCAGTACTAACGACAACGAAAAAACAAAAAAACAAACCGACTAATTTTTGCGAATTTTCACGAAAACCGGAAACGACCCGAAATGGGACTGGCCCGACTAACGACAACTCGAAAAAAAATTTTTTTTCAAAGTCGTGCCCATCTCTAATGACAAGTTAGTTCACCTATACTGGAGTTACCCGTAGTTATACTATACCGTATGAACTCACGATAATTTTGCTTTCTCTTCTTCACTGGGTCTTTCTCTTGGATTTGCAATAACCCATTTTAGTGGCCAAAAACACAACCTTGCAAATCAAAGAGTTCCAAAGTTTCCTCTGCCATGGGATGCATAGTTAGCCATTTGCTGTCTTGTTTGTAGTAAGGAAAGCACTTTCAAAGCACCCCTTATGTGTTATGGAGAAAGATGAGGCAAATCCATTTTACTTTTCTTCTTTAATCTCTCTCTTATCTTCTGTTTTCTTTTATATCTTCTTCCATACCCACAACTGTACTCATTTCCATCTCTTATTATAACTGGAATGCGCTCTATTGTCTTCTTAATTGTTCCCTCCCTGTCTCCATTTTCTTTGTTATGTAAATAAAGGCAGAACTGGTATAGTTCATTGAGTTGGAACACAGGGGGTTCTAATGCCTCTTGAGGGAGGATCAGCTGAGATTCCATTATCTCAGTGTTACATGTCCTGGCATCTACGTGGCCTTGGGCATGATGCATTCTAAATATTTTACACCAAGAAAGCCCAGTGAGGCTTACCATAAGTCAGAAATGACTTGAGAAGGTAAAAGATTATATAGGTTGTCCACGTATACTTGTAAGGTTAGGTCTGATTAAATTAGACATAATTTGGGAATAACATACATAGTTGCAACTAAGTCCCATTCATTCCAGTGGATCAGCTTAAAGCAGGACAAAATTTGGATGTACCCTTCTGATATTATCTGACCACTTTTAATTTTAACCAGAGTAATTCACTCAATGACAATACATATAATGATATAATAATACCCTTAGAACTGCACAGCTGGAAGGACCCTCTGGTTCATTGAGTCCAGCGCCTGCCAAGGAGGTTCCATGGGGAATCAAATTCCCAACCTTTGGCTCTGCTGCAAAACATCTAAACTACTAAGCTACCCAGTAGCATAACCATGCAGCATGCCAATAAATGAACAAGCTCCTTAAATAGTTCAATGAGCACATGGATATACTAATTATTAGAAATGAGCCTGGTTCGTCTAGACCAAGCATGTTCAAAGTCAGGCCCGGGGGCCAAATGCAGCCCATTTACAAATCTCAAGTGGCCTGCGGCTTCTTCTCCCCGCTGGCTCGGCCTGTGATGCATCCCTGCCAGCTGGCTCCTCCCCTTACAGGATGGAGATATCAGCTTGCAGTTTTATGGTTTGCTAGCCCTCCCTGCCTCCGTCTGTCACCCCAACCACCCGCCCAGCCTACCCACCCCAGTTTTCGTTGCTGCAGCGTCCTCCCTTCCTCCTTGCATGTTTTAAAGACTTGTCCAAAGTTCAGCCCAGGCATCAAATGCGGCTGAATGGTCATCCACAACACATTTTCATCTCACCAAATCTGGCCCTCCTTGCAAAAAGTTTGGACACCCCTGGTCTAGACTGCTTACTACTTTTGTTTCAAAACTAGAGGAGATTTAACTTAGCAGTCTCACCGGCCTTCTCATTCACTTACACGACAAATACACTCAACATGCAACTCCCTTCTGTCCTCATTGCCCATCAATACGACAAATCACCTTCCCTGCATTGTAAAAAACAAATAAAGAAATATCTTCTTTTCCCAATTAAAACTCTTGGTTGGTTTAATTTGCTGCGGGACAGGTCAAATCCAGTCCACGCAAATGTTCTTAAAATTACATCACTATGAAAATCATCAACTCAATTTAGGCATTTAGTGCTGAGTAAAAAACTATTTTGGTGGAGCTGTGGGTTCAACCACTGAGTCGCTGGGCTTGTCAATCAAAAAGTCAGCAGTTCAAATCCTCACAACAAAGTGAGCTCCTGTTACTCGTTCCAGCTCCTGCAAACCTAACAGTACAAAAGCACATGAACATGCAAGCAGATAAACAGGTACCACTTCAGTGGGAAGGTAATAGCATCACTTTGCCAACTAAGGTCAGGATAGTCAAAGCTATGGTTTTTCCAGTAGTGATGTATGGAAGTGAAAGCTGGACTATAAAGAAGGCTGATCGCCACAGAATTGATACTTTTGAGCTGTGGTGCTGGAGGACAGTCCTGAGTGTCCCCTGGACTGAAAGGAGATCAAACCTATCCATCCTGAAAGAAATCAACCCCGAATGTTCACTGGAAGGACAGATTTTGAAGCTTAAGATCCAGTACTTTGGCCACCTCATGAGGAGAGAGGACTACTTGGAAAAGTCCCTGATTCTGGGAAAGATTGAAGGCAAACGGAAAAGGGGACAGCAGAGAATGAGATGGTTGGACGGTGTCATCGATGCAACCAATATGGATTTGACAAAACTCCCGGAGGTAGTGGAAGATAGGAAGGCCTGGCGAGCTCTGGTCCATGGGGTCACGAAGAGTCGGACACGACTGAACGACTGAACAACAACAACAACAACAACAACAACAACAACAACAACAACAGCAGCAGCAGCAGCAGCAGCAGCAGCAGCAGCAGCAGCATTCCATGTGCTTGCATATTCAGTCATGGGAGCATCTGAGTATCACCTGCACATAATCCTCCAGGATTATGCAAATTAGCTTGCTTTGTTCACTGAGTGTTCCACAGGACAAGAGATTCCTTTGGGCTAACAGAGCCTTCAGCTCTAATTATGAGCTACCACTAGCATCTATTTCTGGCCTTACTCTGTAAATTGGAGTAGCAGGTTCCTCAAAGAAATAAAATACTTTCCTTTCTTTGTGAACACGAGAAGAGAAGAATGTCCAAGGTTTAGTAAAATTCTATTAAGCATCTAGAGTTCGATAAAATGAGTTTTTGTAATTTATAGGTAAGTATGCATTTGCAACTTTACAATGCATTGTTATTTAATGCCAGGCATTGGGATTTAATTGCATGTGCTGGAGCACTTGTAACATAGCCTGTAATGCTATAGAGAATCACATTATGTGCTGCCTATAAGGCAGTGTAACTTCTAGTTACTTGATTTATTTGCATACATTCACAGAATTTTAATTGTCTATTTTTAAGATGGAGCTGGGCTTTTCATAGACCAATTATGCAAAAGTTGATTCCAATTGCCAGGTTTAAATCAAAGAAATTAGTATCATTACCACTAGCAAGTATCAAAGAGGGTACCTGAAAGTCCTTAATAATTATTGAGATTAAATTTTAAAACCCACATGTATTCTTGAGCTTACTTGGCTCTGATGATTAATTCTAATGTAGAATACTGATATGATGGTTCTGCTGATACTGATATATTCTTTTTAGAAATCATGATTTATTAAGAAAATATAGTTGCTTTTAATCAAGCATTAATCTTTACATTCTAGGGTGTCTTAAAGCTTAATTATATGAATATGCGGTTTAACAAGCAGTCCTGAGGAGCTGGTTGTACAATACATTAGGCTGTTAAAAACAGCTTCACTGGTAAATTAGAAATATAAATTCTATAATTATAAACATTTATAGCAACAACATGCCAATCACTCCAGATGGTTCTCAGTCCTTGATGCATAATTACATATTTTACAAATAAAATAGTGTTTACATGCTCTTTTTAAAATGTTGCATCTTTGCATAGAAATTGCTAATGCGATTTCATGAAGTCAAGAAACTATATTTGCCAAAAGTCTCATTTTAAAAGTCCCAAAGTTTTGTCACATCAAGTGAAGGAAAGCCAGGGCCATATAGGACATAAAGGGGCATGGTCGTTCAGGAAAAACAGGAGCCTTCATCCTCAGTGATCTCCGTTCAATACCATTAGACAACGTCACCAGGATACCGTCTGAATCCCTTTCTCCCAAATAACCAAAATCTCTGATATTTACTCCTGGGTGGTCTCTATGAGCATGACCTGCAATTGCTGCATGCAACCTTTGAGGCTGTTAAGAAAAAAAAATCTGACTGAGACTCTGAATCTAATGACTACATATTACAGAGATAATCAGTTGGAGCCAAACTGCCTAAAAACTCAACTCTGTGCTTTCCACTTGCAAAACCGTGAGGCAACAATAACGCTGCACATCACATGCAATGGTACCAGGCTAGAACACCGTGCTAACCCGAAATATTGGAGAGTTACCCCGGATTGAACTCCCACTTTGAAGAATTATTGTTTTAATACCAAACAGAAAGTTTTTGCTAAGAACAACATTCTGAGGAAAATAACGGGGACAAGATGGGGTGCCCATGGCATACATTAAGGACTTCAGCACTTAGCTCTATGTTACTCTGTAGGACAATATGCCAGTCCTGTTTGGTATAGATCAAAACAGGCAAAACAGGTGGATGTGGCCTTAAATGAGGTAGCCCAACCTTTTTTCAGGGTGTTTAAAACCAAACGTAATACAAAAAGGGGCATGACCTAGCTGGGTTTCCTTCACCTTATGCCCAGGGGGTGGGCATTGTGCATTGTTTTGACTCCTACTTGTGACACACCCCAAAAGCCATCCCAAGGATGGGTTTTTTAAAAAAAAAACAAAACTAATCCTGAAAATCACTTGGGGCAGCTTAGGGCAGGTCTGAAGCAGTCTGAAACATGAGGAAATGGCTTACTGAGGCCACTAGAAGGGGGTTAGGGTTAGGGTTTGTAGAAAATGATTGTTTGGATGGTAGGGGAGCATGGGGATGGATTTGTCCTTCCAACTGATGGGGATAGCCATGTACCGACCAGAAACCTCTGCAAGTTGCTCCCCTCTGCCCAAAGCAGGATTCAACCAGAAACAATATTTCCCAAAAGATCCGTATTTACCTGGCAGTTTTAACAAAGTAGCCATGCTGGTCCATTTCATGTACATCTACAACAAAAACAAAACCACTGTGGTAGCCTAAATACTAACACGTTTACTCCAGGAAGACCTGTCATCGCAATCCCACAGCAGATGCCAAGGATTTCACATCTGGCCTGGGTTTGGGGCATTCTGCTTGGACTTCAACTACAATACCATCTCTGCTGTAAAGAGATCTGAAGAAATTGAGAACTTGCCTTATGTGTAAGTTTTTAATGATCTAATAAAGATTGGAAAGACCACAAAGAGCTACCTGGAAGAAATTCTGCGGCTGTGGGAAGACACTTTCCCATGAGACAATGCTGCAGTGAGGATTCCATCTGTTCAGATTACAAGGCATGATTATCAATTTGGCTGTTAGGTAAGTTTTTAACCTAATGCAACACATAATTCATTCTCTTACTTTATTAATGAAAATGCTGACATGAACACTCAATGATTCTGCTCTAAGTCTACAACCGTCATCTATGGTTTCACACAAGGCAACTGGCAGATCTGGTGGGCATGGGTGTGGCAGAGGGCAAAGGCGGCCTTTTGTTTTCAGAGAGATGGATAGTTTGCCAATCAATATTCCTACCACCGCTCTCTCATTTAGCATCTAAAAGTCTATTTTTTTCCTTCCTGGCAGTTTGACTCCATGATTCACAGTCCTCACCTCCAGCTTGACGTTCGAGCTTAATGTTAGAATGCCATCTTTGCTTAATGAAGAGCTCTGAAAAACTTGAGGGATCACTTTCATTGCTAGATTTCAATGGTCCAGTACAAGTATCATGCAGCCCATAACTTGTCAAAAGAAACAGATTTATTTATCTGTGATACGGGACGCAAGAGTCTGAAAATCTATGGTGTTGCTTCTTTAAGACACTGGACAATGAATAAAGGGGGAAATTCTGTTCATCTCTCCAGAGAGGTCTAAGAGAAGACAGATAGATATTTAAAAAGAAAGTCAACAGGACATTTACTTGTCGATAGTGACTGCTCCACTGAGATCCACTTAGGACTGAAAAAGAGGACAAGAAAAGGGCACACTGGGTCTATTGTGATTGTAGGCCACAACCACAAGAACTTATCTGTAGAAGGGTAGTTTCTTTCTTTCTTTTATTAAGATTAAGGAAAGCTTCTCATTTCTCACTAACATTTTAAAAACAGTCAATTTGTAGCTCTTTTTATTTGTTTTTGTCACAGCCTACAAATGTCAGCTTTACACATTATTATTATTATTATTATTATTATTATTATTATTATTATTATTATTATTATTATTATTATTATTATTATTATTATTATTATTATTATTATTATTATTGCTAACAGGAGTATGACAACATTCCTTTTACAAAGTAATTGAACAACCAATAGAGTTACTTTTTTGGATGTCACTTGGGGAGGTGGTGTTTTGAAGTTGCTATTTTTTAAACAAATAAAGATTTAGGCCATTTAAAAAATTCTTTTTGCTCCAAAAAGGAGCAAAAAAAAGGAGAAGCAGTGCAGCAAGCAACAGAGAGAGCAGCATAGTGGGGAAAACAAACAAAAATGGCAATTATCATTATTCCTTATTTTAAAAAGTAACTCCCTCTGCTCTTTTTTCTTCATGTCCTGCTACTCCCCACCCTGTCCAAAGCATCATCATCATCATCATCATCATCATCATCATCATCATCATCATCATCATCAACAACAACAACAACAACAGGAGCAACAACAACAGGAGCAACAACAACAGGAGCAACACAGATGCAATCTGAAAATAACATTCAGATATGAAGATTAAGAACTGATGGATTGTTCAGTGAATTAGATATCTGTCTGCAGAGCCAGAGTTTGGGAGACTGATTCTCCACTGTGCCTCTTTGACTGGAACTGGAGTCAATGATCCAAAGGGTCATTTCTAGGTGACAACACAAACAATTCTATCAGCTGGTTAGGAGCTCAAGAAGAATCCATGCCCTAACAAAGCAACACAACATGCACACAAACAAAAGCCTGGCATGACATGGCTATTCTACTGCTGAGCTTTCTGGAAAGCTACATTCCAACCTGGTGAGAGAGAAGGAGGGAAAAAAGCCCTTTAAAGATGGAACCCTACACATTTCCCAGAGCAGGATGTTCCATAGTACTGGCTCAATAAATAAGAAGGCTCTGTACACAGAAGCCCACATGATAAAACCTCAGCTAGCAGCAGGGAACAGAGCAGAAGACTGAACAGAATATAAGCAAGGAAATTTATGGGTGAAGGAAGTCCTTAAGACATCTAGATTGTACAGTAAACAACTCAATGCTTTTAAAAAATCTGCATCCTGAATAGAGTCTGGACATAAACAGATAGCCTGTATAGGTACAAGAGAACAAGCTATACCTGTATACTGCATTTCTTTTGACCCATGCTGGACAAACATTTGGGCTGTAGTTTGAACTAACTGAATATTCAGGGTGGTTTTCAAGGTTGCTGATTTGCAAGCTGCTAAAACATAAACATACAGGTAGTCCTCTAAAATAGACCACGGCTGGCATATCAGCCAAAGATGATGTAAAAAGTACCACATGCCACCACTACCATCTGACCATCTGCTAGCAACAATGGTTCAAGGACCATGCACCGCAGGAGTGAATACAACCAGATTTGTATCACAGTGGGTCTACCTCTGTAAACTAAAAAACTGATATGTGAATCCAGGTTTGTTTTACTTTCATAGAAATAATGAAAGCTGATTGGAATTAAATTATCACAATGGAACCATGCCCTCATTGAGGTTAGAATCAATGTACTTGCAAGGGAGGCCAGGAAGATACTTTTCCTATCCTTCAACCAAACCCTAACACACACAAAGTTCTAATGTTTCCCCAGCTTGGCTGCAGAACTGGAAATGAGTCCGTCTGTGTGTCTGCAGTGATGGCCATGGACGTTAGGAAGAGTATTGCAGGCACCAATGGCCTTAATGCTCAATAATTGCCTTTGCAAACACAAGGTTGGGATCCTGGACCTCCAAACTTGACATTGGACTCTAGGGATATAGAACAAGTCGGCAGTGTTTTATAGAAGAATTGTTTGTGAATGCTGTTTCCCTCCTTATTTCATTTGGAGATTGATATTTCAACATCTCTGCATTAGTGAGTTGTTCTTGTGGTGTAGTATGGATTTCCAACAATTCCAAGAAAGGATATCTTGAAAATATAAAACAGCATTCCCTAAAGTTGGAGAACAGTCCCTACGTACCACCCAGAGTGACCTCGCTGTCAGATGGGCAGTATAGAAATCCAATAAATAAATAAATAAATAAATAAATAAATAAATAAATAAATAAATAAATACCTATTCAAAAGAAGTATATAAAATGGGTCAAGCCATCAGAAACATAAATGTATCCCTATACAAACCCTCTTGGAAGTAATGCCCTGTAAAATAAATGAAACTGGGGTCTGTTTCTGCTAGTTGGAATTATACATACAGACATGGGAAGTGAGCTATGGGGTGAATTTATAAATGCTGTACTACAGAAAGGGAAAAGGAGAATGCCAAACCAAGATTATTTGTATTTTGGAAGGGATACAGGGGCAGTTAAAGAATGGAATGAATGTTATATATAAGTAAGGGGAACATTGAGTAAGATATATTTGTCCCCAGGGTGAAGGGAGCATTGGTTGTATTTTGTTGTTCTTATGTTTGTTCTTGTTTTGTTTTAGTTTCTATTTTTTAAAATAAAAACTAAAAAAAAAACTTTTAATGGACCTGGGAAGTGCAATGGATGAAAAAGTACTCCTTACACTGTTTTATCATTTCCATGGGGTCATTACTTACTTATGTGTCACCAAAGACATTCTGACTTACACTGACCCCTCCCAGAATTTTCTAGATGTGGGGGGAGTGCTCTGAAGTGGCTTGTCAGCCTTGTGCAATGGAGGAATAATGGTGCATAGGTGGGAAGGTACGCAATTCCATCAACCACATTCGTCCTGGGTAAATATGGCTGGCCCCTCCCAGAAGAGACACAGAGGGGATTTGAACTCCTGGTACCTAGATTCACAACTAAGTGCTCTAACTCATTTGAGATCAATTTATTTCCAAGCAAGTAGGGTAAAGGCAGCATATTAAATGTTAAATAGCATACTGGAAGGGAGCAAAGACCACAACTGATGCTTTCCCAGCACAGATAGTTATCCTAGTTTTAAAAAACAACAGTGTCATACTTGAAATGAGGAAATAATTTCTGCCTTGTAGATTAGTTTACACTAACACAGAATACTTTTTGAAAGCTTCTTGCTCTTAAACATAATAAATCTGAAACTCAGAATCAGTGGGGGATGTGGAAAAGCATCAATACATCATAATATCTTCAGCTACGCAGAAGGAATTCATAGAATCAGCTTATTTGTACTGTACAAGATATACTTCATCAAAAAAAACCTTCTGGGATGAGTAATAGTTTTACTGGATCACTGAAAAGCTACAGTCAAGGTGAATATGTTGAATGCAACGTATTTGAAACATAATAACATTCAACAAAAGGAAACACTATGGAATAGTTTATCCTGTTTTTATCCTCTTTTTGTAGCCGAGTACATTACCCATAGAATTTTAAACCAGTCCAATCTTCTCCTGTTCCTTTTATACTTGAAAACACATAAATCTGCATACATACGCTACTCCTTAGATTACTTCCTAACAGTAAATCATCCAACATTTCACTACTAAAAAGGTTTACAATTGAAAATGAGGGATAAACCCCGACCAGAAGGCTATATTGATGTGGGAGCTTTGTATATTTGTATTTATTTCATTTTTGTTAAAAAACATACTTTTCATACAGATTACTTTTCTAAACTAGATGGCATTCATTACAGGGCACTCACAATGCATATGTACATTGATAAAGTGGGGAAACAAATAAGAGGGGGGTGAGGGGGGGGGAGAGAAGGAGAGAAATCTTATTTGTTTCCCCTTTTGTTAGAAAGTTTTCCCAGTTGTTAGGGCACTATAACACTCTCTTGGTTTGAAAGTAAGCTGATAGGGCTGCAGTGCTACACTTGCTTATGAGAAAGAGAGTACCACGGAATTTAGCAAGGCTCACTTCTGAACGGACATGTCTAGCATTACAGGGTTAGCCCACCCATGATCAAACTGAAGTTAATGAAAACTGAAGGCAAAAACAGTTAGCTTAGTTTTTTAGCAAGGCCACACATTTCTATTTGCACATACCATTTAAAATGTTGCACACGCTACAGTGATAACAAGCAACATAGCTTTTAAAGTACAACCGGGTCATGATTTAGACAGCACAATGCTTCTTTCACACACAATCAAGGCGCCACAGTTTAAGAACTCCGATTATGGTGACATCTGCAAGCCCAACGAGAAGCAGGAACAACAGAGGCATCTGGGCAACAGAAGTTTCCTTTCAGCACCTGAGACAGCTCTCTAATATCTGGCTGGATTCCCTTCAGTAGGCTTCAGCATGCACTCTACTCTGCTGCCATCAACTGAACACCCACATCCAAGGAGTGCTAACTGCATATGGCACACCCAAACCAGCCATTATAATACTGGCTTATGCTGCACTACAGCGTCTCAAAACACACTAGGTCCTAGCTCAGAACAGAAACGTTAAGTACCACAAAACATCTTTAGGAAAGTACTGTTTGTGACAATGTCAGGGATACCTCTGATGATGAAAAAGAAAACTGTAGTTTCTTCTCAGTTGATCCCTCTGATTGTTGCAGATGCGATATGGGTGGTGTGTTACCACTCAGAGAATTCCACCACCAGGTACCGTCCTGCAGAAAGGAGCCTTTGCGACAACAACATCCCACATCCCAATATCCCCAAAAAAACACACCCTGGCTCTTTCTGCACCAGAATTATTGCCAAGAACAAGACACAGACTGGTTGACAGGAAGCGGGAATCTCAGACTCCTCCAATCAAGAAATAACGAGACGGATCCCAAGACCTACTCACCATGTTGACTTCAGACACCATGTCTATACTGGCAATGTCTATGTTCATCCCGACATTCACAGGAGGACCTAAGGAAGGACAGAGGGATGGTATTACCACCTGGCATAGTTGCTAAGAACATGCCTGATCCCTCTTCAAGAGGATTTTTTTTAAAAAAAAATCACATAGAAAGAGACTTTCACCCATTCACAGAATCAAAAGGCAATGGGGGGCATATAGTGCACTCTGTGTGTGTGTGTGTGTGTGTGTGTGTGTGTGTGTGTGTGTGTGTGTGTGTGTGTGTGTGTGAGAGAGAGAGAGAGAGAGAGAGAGAGAGAGAGAGAGGAATAGAGACTCATGAGATGTATGTATAGTATGCACTCATGTATGTATGTGTGTGTGTGTGTGTGTGTGCGTGCGTGTGAGTGAGAGAGAGAGAGAGAGAGAGAGAGAGAGAGACTCATGAGAGATGTATGTAGTGTGAGAGAGAGAGAGAGAGAGAGAGAGAGAGAGAGAGGAGCCTTCACAAACACTCTCACCTCCAAAATCCGGTCTGAGGCGAATGTCGTAGCCTTTCAGCAATTTATCCACCGTTTCTTTCACGAAGGACATGTTCCCAGGATCGTTGACGCTGTGAAGAAAAGAGGGAGTTCGAGAGGGACGGAGGTGGGGGAAGGAAGAAAGGAAGGCCGGCAGGAAAGGGTGAGAAGTCAGGAAAGACCGTGGAGGGAGAGAGAAAAGTGAAGACGGGGTGCCAGGAGGAAAGAGGGGGTGCAAATCACGCCCCAGGGACGCCGGTGTTGTGGAGGGGGGTGGAATCAAGAGCAAGGAAAGGGGAGCAGGAGAGGCGGCAGCGGAGGCAAAGGGGAGAAAAGAAAGGGGTCACGCCGGGTGGGGTGGGGTGGGAGAGCGCAGGGGTTGAGAAGGGGGGGGGTATGATGATGGTTCTGGTCAGTTGGGCTCCACCGAGAGATGCAGCCGTCCCTCCGTCCCTCCCTCCCTCCCTCCCCGCGTCCCCTCCCCTCCCCTCGGCTCGCCTCCCCGCCAGGCGCCGCTCCTACCTCTGGGCGCAACAGACCACGGCCACCAGGAGAGGAGCGGAGAAGACGCCGAAGATCCTGCCTCCCCCGGAGCCCCACATCCCTCCGCTCCGGGCTCGCTCGCTCGCTGGCCGCCGCCGCCGCCGCCGCCGCCGCCGCGTGCGGTTCCGGCTGCCCGAAAGGCGCCGAGGAAGAGGCAAGGCGACCGTCCCCGAGCCGCCTCCTCCTCCTCCTCCTCCTCCTCCTCCTCCTCCGACGCTGGCCCCCTCCCGCCTGGCCGACGCATGAGGCGGTTGCGAAGCTCCGAAGGAGGGGAGGGGAGAGGGAGCGAGAGACACCGAGGAGAGCGTTCTCTCTCTCTCTCTCTCTCTCTCTCTCTCTCTCTCTTTGTGCCCCCCCCCCCCCAGCACACACAACGCAGACACACGAGGAGGAGCCCTCCCGGTCGCCTGCCTTGGCCGCCTTGCTTTGGCCCGGAGGAGGGAGAAAGTGCGCGCTGAGGGCACTGGCCAGCCACGGCGGCGGGGCTCCACGGGGCGCCTCCTCCTCCTCCTCCTCCTCCTCCTCCGAGGAGAGCCCGGGCCGTCCTGGAGGGCGTCCATGGCACCGAGGCAGCCGGGCGCCTCTGCCGCCTGGACATCTCCTCCTCCTCCGTCTCCGGGAGCCCCCCTCCCCGGCGACCTTTCCCCGCCCTCGCCTCCTCTCCAGGCCCCCGACCCCCCCCCCGGCCAGGGCGCCCGACCACAGGCAGCAGCCCGGACAAGCCACAGGTGAAGGTGGCCGCAGCAGGGTGCCAGTGGAGCCCAGGAACCCAGCCTGGGTGGTGACTTCTTCTTCCTGGCCTGTCTGGCCATGGGTGATGATAACAACCGCGCCCCCCCCCTCTCCTCCACGCACACAAGGCCTGTCTTGAAGTTCCCACGAGGACACCTTATAGCAGTGATGGCGAGCCTATGGCACGGGTGCCAAAGGTGGCACTCGGAGCCCTTTCTGTGGGCACCCGACATCGACCCTTCATAGCCACCTGTATACAGGTTAAATTACTGCATTGGCACTTTGCAAAACAATTAGTGGGTTTTGAATTGCAGTTTGGGCACTCGGTCTCTAAAAGGTTCGCCATCACTGCCTTATAGCCTCTCCACATTGATGGGGGCCTGGGGTTCAAGCCATATGGCGTGAGGGGTACAGATTTGCATATGGGGAAATCCAGGGCTTTTAAGACTCTGCTGAGCTGCTCCCCCCCCCCTTTTTTTTAAATAACCTGACTGACTGGCCCAGGACATTTTTTCTGCCCCAGGCGTGCATTCAAACCTGATGCTGCCCTGTCTGTTTGGAGGCACATAGCATGTCAATCCAGCCAACTACTTGCAGCATATAGTGCAGCCAATTCCAATGTAAGCAGCATACGGCATGAATAAAAAATTAGTTATTAAGTAAGTGATTAACAGTTTGCTGCCCTTTCCTAACATCCACCATCTGTGACAAAACAGTAGGACCAGCCCTGCAGCTCTCAGTAACACAAGGATAATTCCACTCCCCCTTTTCCCCAAGTACAGTTAGCTCCTTTCGAACTCTGAAGGTCCAGCTAACCCAATAAAGCAAATTATTTCACTTCACTGAATTTGAAATGTATGGCTGTGCTCCAAAATAGGAGAATCCTGCTTTATCTGGAGGGAGTCTGCCTGCTCCTTTTTTTTTTTTTTTTTGCAAAGTGGTGTCCTGGACATCTGTCCCAGAAATCTGCCCTCACCCTACCTATCAGTCCAGGCCTTCATTTCCTTCCTCAAACTAACTAACTAACTAGATAGATAGATAGATAGATAGATAGATAGATAGATAGATAGATAGATAGATAGATAGATAGATAGATAGATAGATAGATAGATAGATAGATAGATAGATAGATAGATAGATAGATAGATAGATAGATAGATAGATAGATAGATAGATAGATGTTGGTGAGCACCTGGCAGTTGCACTGGGAGTGCCCTATGGAAGACCAAGTTCCTATGAAGTTGGTCCTTTCACACATACTTCAGGATTCCTCGCTGACTGGAGATGAACCCAAATATGAGTCCAGCTTCAGCCTCTCTAGCAATAAATCCCTTCCATTATCTTCATGGCTCCTCCTGATTCAGCGGGCCCTTGGGTAAAAACATCATCACTTGGGCTTTGCCCCACTGAGCTCTCTGCTCTGACATCCTACTACATGTGTGTTATTGACTTTTATCATTCTAGCTCCACCACTGTCTGCTATTTGACGGTATCCTCTCAAAGAATCTGCCCTTTCCTCTCTTGCTGCAGACCCTTGCATTTGGCTGTGATGCCAACTCTCAAATCCTTCCTTATTACTGTTGACATTTATATCTCACCTTTCTCCCGTGGAGCTCATTATTTGGGTACATGATCCCTTCTTTACAGCAATCTTGAGAGGTGAGTCAGGCAGAGAGATCATGTTTGATGGCCACAGTGGCTTTCAAGTCCGAATAGTGACTTAACCTTCAGTCTCCTGAGCCTTAGTCCAGCTTTCTAACCTTGCACCATACCGATGCCATTCTTATTTTACAGTGAACTGAATGGAGATCAGATTGTACATTAAAAGACATGCAAATATCAAAGTGGATACTTAATACTGTGGTCACTATAGTCCGGGGATGGGGAACGTCCAAGTCACCATTTTTTATAATCTTTTATTATGGGGTCAAGCGAGATGAGTGTTTTGGGAGTTCAAAACATTTGGAAGGCCATTGTTTCATTACCCCCTGGATGACAGCGGCCACAACATCGGTGGCACTCTCAGAACTGATGCATCATTGCTAGGACAACTGAAGACACAAGCTTAAAATCAAGTATTACTTTTCCTAAGTTTTTGCCACTCTTGACTGACATCCCAGACTGGAACTTACTGGGGTCAGTGTTCAAGTCTATTCTGCTAAAACAGTAGCAAGGTTCAGCTGAAGGTTAAAATGTGTTAAAGAGATGAGACTCCCAGTCATTCAGCAAGCCTCAGTAATCAAATCTGCAATTTGTAGCATTCATCAAGGCTTCAGATTCTTTTTTACTTGCTGATAGGTATATGTGAAGGACCTCACTGGACAGGCATCTTTTGCAATTTTTATTGCCTATATGAAAAGTTGGGGGAGGTTTCAGGAAAAGACTCACTGGGCAGAGTTTAAATTACTCCTATCCTGAGGGTACCCTTGCAGTTACAATTTTAAAAAGGGAGAAATATGTCTCTAACCATTACATAATTAACATAGTGTCCAATTTAATTTCCTATGACTTGACTGCTCCCAGACTTCCACATACTGTGTATTTCAAGAAAGGAAAAAAAATTACAGAGTTGGAAAACATGCCGAAAAGGGCTATCTAAATAGTCAAGGGCCAGAAGCGGCTTCCCTGAGATGTAGGATCTCAAGGTTTGAATATGAGTGTTAGCTCAGAAGAAATAAAAACTGTGTGGATATGTGTGTTCATGCAGAAGATGGATAATATTGGGCATTGTGCCAAGGAAGGGGTTAGGAAAAATGTTTTCCTATACCTAGAGCTAACACTAGAGCTTGGGTTGATCTATGAAAAATGGAAAGTGGGGCACTGAAGACAGATTCCTGGAAGAAAAGCCCATCGTTAAATTGCAGAATTCACCACAGTAAAGCTATCAACTTGGATAGTTTTAAAAGGCAAACAAATGCGTGGCATATAAAAAAGCTACCTGACATGGCAACTACATATTACTCCCCAATTATAAGGACGTAAGAAGAGCCATGCTGGATCAGGCCGAAGGCCCATCTAGTCCAGCCTCCTGTATTTCACAGTGGCTCCACCAAATGCATCTGGAAGCTCACAAGACTAGATATCTGTCTCCTGATACCACTCCCCTGCATCTACCCCGGTTTTAAGTCTGGAGATTATACATGTCCATCATGGCTTGTAACCTGTGATGGACTTTTCCTCCAGGAATCTGTCCAATCCCATTTTGAAGGCATTCAGGCCAGATGCCATCACCACATCCTGTGGCAGGGAGTTCCACAAACTAAAAATACATTGGGTAAAATGTTTTACTTTTGTCTGTTCTCACTTTCCCAACCCTCAATTTGAGTGGATGTCCCCTAGTTCTGGTATTGTGTGAGAGGGAGAAGAGTGTCCCTCTCTCCACTTTACTCATTTTGTTTGAGGAAGCTTCCAGCTGATTCCTTTGCTTGAATAGAGGTGGCTCTTTGCAGTTTAAATTAGCAGAGGCCTTTAAAGGAGCTCTACTCCATCTGCTAGCACCCCAGAAACTTACCAGCGCTCACTTCCTCCTGTTCGTTTGGCTCTCTCAGCAGCAGCTCTGCTTGGTAACAGACACAGGCTCAAAATGGCTGATGCTGCCCTTGCTCAGGGGAAATAATTAGTCTGGCTCCACCACCAACCTGCTCAGAGAGAGGATTTGTCTGCCTCCATCCTCCTGCTTCCTTTGTTTGAGGAAGCTTTCAGCTGCTTCCTTTGCTTGAACAGAGATGGCTCTTTGCAGTTTAAATTAGCAATAGTAGTGGCTCTTTGCCGTGTAAATTAGCAGAGGCCTCTAAAGGAGCTCTACTCCAGCTGCTAGCAACCCAGAAACTTACCAGCGCTCACTTCCTCCTGTTTGTTTGGCTCTCTCAGCAGCAGCTCTGCTTGGTAAAACACACAGGCTCAAAATGGCTGATGCTGCCCTTGCTCAGGGAAAATAATTAGTCTGGCTCCACCCCCCTGCTTCCTTTTTTGAGGAAGCTTCTAGCTGATTCCTTTGTTGGAACAGAGGTGGCTCTTTATTATCAGAGGCAGCATGCCTCTCAACATCAATTGGTGCAGACTCCAAACATAATTGGAAGGTTGCTATCATACTCTTCTCTGGCTTGGGGAATCCATAGGCTTGTGGATAGACATGAAGGAAACAAGGGACCAGACTAGCTAGGCCTTCAGTCTCATCTGGCACTGGCTCCTCTTGTTTTAATGTATGCCCAGCTTCCTCTGTTAATCCACTGTTTCTTGAATTAAATAATTATTTCTTTTTGTATCACACAATCTAATGAAGGAAACATACATTATCACATTCTGTGTAAGCCCTATATAGGCAAATTGGACAGAAGTACAAGGTGTGAACAAATCAACGCTTATGCAAAATGTGTAATACACTTATCTAATTAAGGCTATCCCTCCTGTTAAGGTTGACTGTGAAATATCTTTCATTTGAGACCTCATGAAAGGGGGAAATTGAATTTATGGGTAAGTAACAGTTGCTTCTTTCTCTGGGTTCTTTCTTCTATGGGAGATTGTAATCTCCAGGCTTAAAACCAGGATACTTCAAGGGCCAGATGCAGCAGAGTGTTATCAAGAGACAGATATCTAGTCTCGTGTGCTCCAAGATGCATTTGGTGGGACCACTGTGAGATACAGGAAGCTGTACTAGATGAGCCTTTGGCCTGTTCCAACATGGCTATTCTTATGTTCTTAGGATGCTTTAGGAATAGTTATAATGCATTACATATTATTTGAAGTCTGGACACAAGATGGTATGTGTCTTTTAGACAGCAATCTATTGGAAAAATGCAGAATAAATAGAATCCACTCAGTGACTTGGGAGGTTTCTCTTATAGAAACTAAAATCTTGCTACTTGGTAATCCCAGCTGTCTGCTTGTTATTTCCTGTTGTTAAACTGGATCAAGGTTATCAGAGATGACAGGGAAGGGTAAAGTTTTGAGTTCAAGGAAAAATTAAAAATTGAAAAATTGAAAGCAGAACCTTGCACTTCCAAGAAAAGTGTACCATTGCAGATTCTAGTCCTGACATGGAAAAAAAGATATCAGATGCGGAACAAGATTCTCAGAACTCCTGAAGAGCTGTATGTTTTGTGCCGTCAAGTCAGAACCAATTGATAGTAACCATAACAGAGCTGTCAAGGTAAGTGAGAAGTTTAAGGAATGGCTTTACCAGTTCTACACGCCCAAGTCAGTTTCCATGGCTGAAAGGAAATTCAAACCTTTTTCTCCCAGAGGTCTAGTCTGTCACTGTATCCACTACATCACAAGGAACCCTCCAAAGAGCTGTGGTGAAGATTAAAAGCAAAGCAAAGCAAAGCAAAGTGTTCTGCTTATATAATGACCCATACCACTTCAAGTAGTCTCTGGGTGGTTTATAGTTTTTAATTACAGTATGTAGGCTACACATTCCCCCCCCCTCCCCGCAAGCTAGGTACTCATTTTACTGACCTCGGAAGGATGGAAGGCTGAGTCAACCATGAGCCTGCTACCTGGGATTGAACCCCAGGTCATGAGCACAGGCTTTAAACCACTATGACACGAGGCTCCTTTTAAAACAAGCAGAGCCTCAAAAAATGGTTACAAACTCATAAATGTTTCTCTCCACGGAAATCTTTAGTAAAAGGTAAAAGATTTATACAATCTGAAGAGAAATCTCCCCAAAGGAAATGAAAATCTATCATTCATGCTTTACCTTTTAAAGGGTTTACTTTGATTTTAAAAACATCAAATTCTTTTTTAGGGGAAAGGATGTGCGCCTCTGGTATGTACAGTATACTCGAGGACCAGCCAATTTAGATCAAAATGTGTTGCAAATTGAAAAGAGAGTATGCCACAGAATGTGAGGCTTATTTATTTATTTATTTAGCAACAGAGCGCCCCGACTGCAGAACTTAACTTTCCTCAAAATAATTTTCAACAAGTGGTCCGAACTACATTATGATGTTAGGCAGTGGGGGTTGGGGATACCTGCATCATGGATATTCAAGCCTTACCTTGAGCAAAAGTTTTTAAAAAGTTGAGTTTAGGCTCAAGGGAGAAAGGCAAGAAAGCAAAAAGGTGGGAGGACATTCAAATCATGTTGCATTATCCTTTCAGCTGTGAGCCAGATCCAACATCCACCCACGTCCCCTTCATTTAGTGTGGCATAGCAAGTGGACTGTTGGGGAGGCATGCAAAAGATTGGTTTTTTTTAAAAAAAAAAACTTTGAGCACCCAGGTCACACTGGCTTTGGGATGAGGCTATTTAGGGCATTACTACTGAAGCTGAATTTCTTGAGTCAATTCTGCAAGCTACTTTCATACATATCCTGTCATGTCTCTTTTTGAGGGGGAGGAGGTTTCTTTCTACCTGCTGCTCTAAAGCCATATGGCTGCAGAAGACAGGGGAGAGCCTTTGATTAGGGTATGTATGCAGTTACACACAAGCTGTAGGGTCTATATGGAGGTATGGATACAAGTGGACACCCCTTGGCACCTAACTTACGTGGACTGGGGGCATAATTCTTCTTCAATTTTGCAATGCCTGCACTGCGTAGTGGGAATAAATTAGGGCTGTGAGTACATAGCTAACATTCAGACCCCCTTTTTGTAACTGAATCAAGTATTTGGCTATTTAAACCCAGTGAAGGCTTCTTGTTTTTTTGTTTAGAGGGAATAGCTACAAAATTACCATTTCATACAGTAAGTAAAACATGTATATATATCCTTCTGGATGAGGATCCACAAAGATCCTCATGGTTCAAAAAGCCTCGTGGTGCAGTGGTTAAAATAGCCACAACTGTGCTCACAACTTGGGGTTCAATTCCAGGTATCCGGCTCAAGGTTCACTCATCCTTCCATCCTTCCAAGGTCGGTAAAATGAGCACCCAGCCTGCACGGGGCGGGGGAGGGGGAAGGATGTGTAGCCTGCATTATTATTTGTAAACTGCCCAGAGAGTGCTTTAAATACTATGGGGAATTAGAGAAGCAGAACACTTTGCATTTTGCTTTATAGCCAGTTATAGGAAAAAACATGTCTTTAAAGTAAAATAGAATATGTTGAGAACACAAAGCTTCCTAAATTTTAAAGTCTGTCCCACTCAGTTTGGGGAAAGGCCAGAGAGACTGAGAGAGAGAAAGAGACCAAGTCCAAAACTGAGCCATTTGGATGTCACGGGGTGGAGGGTGGGGTGTCTTTTCACAATGGTCTTCTTCTACAGACCAAGAAACTGAGACTCAGAAGATGGACCATGGAAGAGGAATTCAACTTTCTCCTGAGCGTACCCCCACTGAGAAGTTGGGCTCATGACATCCAAGTGCTCCAAGGCTCAGAGGTACATCCAGGTGACAGGATGGGTTCTTGTTTCCTTCCAAAAAATCTTCCCTGAACATCACACGTTTGCTTTTGGGATCGGAGGCTGGAAGGCCCTGGGCCAAACGTATTCTGAGAGTCTCTGCCTAGCCTCCTGTCGGTGAGCTAAACCCTTAAAAGGGGCAGAGAGTGGCGCTTCAGCATGAATGCAGCTACTGATAGGTCACTCTGGAAAGGTGGCAGTGGTGGTGATATAATATGGACTTTTAAAATGCAGTATATTTCATGTCATTGAAATTTCATCAGTTTTCTGCTGCATTTATGGTCATTCCATGCTTGTTGATGAACAATGTGTTTGTTGATGAACAATGTGTTTGCTTCTTGGGTCTCAGAAATTAATCAGTGGCACAGCCATCTACTCTGATCACAAATGTGGAATTTTTTCACTTCAGACTTCATATTCTCTAGAGAGCATATGGCAAGGCAGGTGCCAGTGTCATAATTTTATTATGCAGAATATTACCGGGCATGTTGAACTGAGTTGTGCCTAACTGTGCACTGTGTCTCTGAACAAATTAAGAATCAGAAAGTGCCGGATGGTCTTCCAGCCTCATTATTTTTTTTATTTATTTTTTTAGATTTCTTAAGCCGTAAACATGTCTGATAAGCCAATATGTTATAAATGCCATCTTGGTAAGTCTCCAAAAAAAAACTATCAATTAAAAGCACAAGTTCTTAAGAAAGCAAATGTCAGCTTCTATGAATAGCCATATGCTTTGGTTTTAAAACACATACACTCATGCATCATTTTTCAAAATCTTGGAGGTTTTTCCCCTTCTTTAGGGCTAAGCTACACGTGATATGCAGCTGTGTTCATCTTTTCATTTTTTTAAAACACCAAAGGCAGCCTAAAGAAGTTACATGTTGAGGAAAGATGCAGCGGAGGAAAGGAGGAGAGGCTTAATTCCTTTGTGACAGTTATCTGCTCAAAATTGCACCCTATCAACATTTCCAATAAGAGAAAAAAATATCTGAGTATATTTTCCCTCTGTAGGCTAAAGCTGCTAAGAGAAAACTATTCTGAGAAATTTTCTGAGAAGGTTTCTGGACACAGAAGGAAGAAAGCTTCTTTTCCCAATTGGTGGATTTTCCTTTTAAGTGAAAACATATTAACAGAAAGATGGGTGTTACTCTTTAGCACACTTAAGGCCTCAGTTGCCAAGACACTGACCTTGTATCTAGAAAGAGTGCTCTCTCAAATAGAGAAAATGAGTGATTGTGAAAGAATATTCAAAGCTGAAGCAGGATTGTCATCCTCAGGATGATTGCTGGAGTGTTAAATAACGACTCCATTTGCATACTCAGCTTTGGAGATCTACACACCAAAGAGAAGACATAGATGCAGAAGAAGCATGCTAATTAGACAGGATCAACTTTTCCTTTATTGAGTCCTCTACTTTAGACTCCAGGTCTTCTCCCCCCCCCCCCCCCCGCTCTGCTCCCTTCCTCTCAGCATTGTGCAGCACTTAAAACATTAGTCTGGATCTTAGAACAACTAAATTGAAATCTTGACTGATCTGCAAAACTCCATGGATGACCTCGAAACAGTTGATGCTTAGCACAGACTAACACAGCTACCTCTTGAGACGGTCAGTCTCTCTCAATATGAGCTACCTCACAGGGTTGTTAAGAGGTTAAACAACTTTAGCATATTCTTTTTGAATTTGGAGAAAAGCTAGCCTCTTACTGGTTAGGCACTGGCCCTCTTGCCATCGGTAAGCCAGATGAGTGAATAATTGGATGAATGAATAACAGAAAAAAACATTAAGTATTGTGGCACATTAAAAGCTAGAACATTTATGTGAGAGTTTATACTCTCTTCATGTCAGAAGAACTAGATTGTAATTTGCAAAACCTCATGCTGAAATAAATCAGTGAGTGAAGAAACCATATTATATTTCTGTTGGTTGTATTTTTGTGATATATGTTGAAACTGACTTGCACATCTACTGGCTCCAACAAACTGCTTTTTGATGTCTGATCTTTGAACATCTTCAGACATTTTGATGTCTCATCATTCGAGACTTCATCTCTTCACTCCATCCTCTCCTAATAGTTGAGGGGGGGGCATCCAAACGCTTTAGTGATGAAGTGCTGCAAGGAGAGCATTTATCCACACACTTCTTAGAATTCTGGCCGCACACTAATCCTGGAGGACTTTTCTATTACAGAATTTTGGGACACTGGTGTTTAAATTTTCTCGAGGCAAGCCTGGAGAAGTGACTTTTGTTTTCAATCACAAAAGCTCACATAGACTTCAGTGATCTAGCCCAGGTATCACCTCTCCTGAACTGCTACTATGTAATGGGCCACACAGCTTTTTGCTCTCTCCCTACTTTTATTTAGAATATCTGCGAAGGCATCCAATGAGGATTCTTTTGTGGATTTTAGACAAGTCTAAGCTGGACTGCAACCCATCTGCTGGACTGCAACTGAGAATAGCATCTGCTTGCAAACTCCCCAGGTAACATGTTAATTTGATAATAATTCAGCTTTGATTGGTTTTGATTGGCTTTTACTGCCTGGTGAGTTAACAAAAAATTATCACAGTTTCATGGTGGGGACAGCTTGGGTTCTGTGCAGCCTTTTCCCACCCCCTCACCCCAGGCAAAACAGAAACAGGCATATGGGTGGTGGTGGTGTGTCTGGTGGTGGGGCGGAGAGATATATTCAAGGACAGCCTTCTCCGAATTCCTGAGTGGAAAATTCTGACCAAACAGGACCAGGAAAAAGCGTTTAACTGCACACATCCTCAAGCTCTCACCTGATTGGGCAGACTTTTCTGTCATAAATTTTTGGAACATTCCTCTATGCTTTTCCTACTCTTTCCACAAGATTTTGATTTATGCCAGAAAAAAAACTGAGGAATCAAGATTTTGATTTGTGCCTGAAGAACACAAAAACTCATGTTGAATGTTGGATTTTAGTGGTCCAATAAAAGCATCAACTTTCCTGACCTTTTATTCCTTCCTACAGATTCTCACCATCAATTCTTCAGCCTTTTACCTATTCCTAGTTCATTTTCGCATTAACTGGGCAAGCTGTCGACTTCACTGGCATCTGTGCAGTGGTAAAATCTCGTATACTGTGTGGCACGTGAGCCTGGAACAACATTTTGCACACGCTGCCAATAAAATATTGCAGTAAATCACAGCTCATATGAATTCAGCGCTCAAGCTTCCCTGTGCCAGCCAAGAACAGGACAGAGTCTTGGGGTGTTATTATTCAAGCCTCTCCAAGGAGAGAGTTGGCAGCAAGAAGAGAGGAAAGGACATTATTTTTCATTTCTACTGCAAGGCCATGTTGTGTTAGAGGGACAAAACGGACGTGAAGTAACCGCCTTTTAGAGTGCTGAAATTTTGGAAAGTCTGCCAGTCTGGAATGTAAACATGTTCTTGTCCCCTTTCTCTTCTCTCCCTTCCCCATATACTTTCAGAGCAGTGGGCTGAGTGAATTGAGGTTCTCCAGACATTACTGCAATACAACCTCCATCATTCTTATTGGCTGCAGAGTCAAGATGAAGAATGCTGAAAGTAGTAGACCAGCAGCATAAGGAGGACTCAGAGGGACAGACCGAGTGCCTCTAAAAGGGTGCAATAATGTTCTTTTTTTAAAAAAATGTTAGGAAATAAAGCAGGCTGCAGATCATGCTATCTCTAGTGTCTATACACGAACACCAGGAATATGAGAAATAAACAAGAACTGAAAATCCAGTTTAGAAGGGTAAAGGTGAGTCTTCGGGGATAACTAATATTTGGTAAGATGACTTCCAGGACTGGGATACAGAAATGGAAAGATATATATTGTTCAAAAAGAACGGAATGAATAGAAAGGAAGGTGGAATCACAGCATAAGTATGTCAAAAACATATTCCTAAACAGAAATACAGGAGGATAAATTTCATCATGCTAGCCAGAACATCTGGATTAGTGTAACTGTGGAGGGAGAAGAATGAACATGGTAGCTGGAGTCTACAAAAGATGACCAAATCAAGGAGAAGATGCAGATGAAACTTTTTGGGGGGGATTGCAAAAAAAATGTCAAAGAGATTCAATGAAGCCATAATGGGAGATTTAAGTTATCCTGATATCTGTCAGGAGGCAAATCCTGCCATATATGGCCCTTCTGAGAAACTCCTGGCTGGATTGGCTGAAACTTTATTTCTTTAAAACATGGAAGGAAAAAGCAGAGTCATGATTATCTTTGTCTTGATCCTAACCCAATAGAGATGACTTTGTGGCAGAAGGGGCAGAAAGGGGATCTCTGGGGGGAAAGTGACCATGTTCTATTTAAGTTTTTGATTTAAAAGGGAACAAAAACAGAGTACAGTTCCATGTATTTTTGGAAAGCCAATTTTAATAAACTCAGGTAGGTAAGGT
This sequence comes from Phrynocephalus guinanensis, assembly GCA_037367245.1. Taxonomy (NCBI): domain Eukaryota; kingdom Metazoa; phylum Chordata; class Lepidosauria; order Squamata; family Agamidae; genus Phrynocephalus; species Phrynocephalus guinanensis. The sequence goes on from CM074736.1 coordinate 39,149,456, forward strand.
CTCATGGCAGGATATCTTAACAGGGAAAGGACTCCAAGTTGGGTAAGAGTTTCTCAAAGAGGAAATTCTAAAGGCACAACAAGAAACAATTCAAACAAGCAAAACAAAGGGTAGAAGACAGACAGACAGACAGACAGACAGACAGACAGACAGACAGACAGACAGACACACACACACACACACACACACACACACACACACACACACACACATCAATACAAATCAATGTGGTGGCTTCACAGTTACTCTCAGAGAGCACTTGATTTGAAGGCCAGGCCACAAAGGAAGAGCAGACAGAGATATCAAAGAATTGCAGAAATGGCATTAGGAAGGCAAATGCTGATAATGATCAGAGTTTAGCAAGGGGTGTTAAAAGCAACTGCAACAAAAAAGCATTCTTCAGTTACACAGATAGCAAAAGACAGAGAAAAGAAATTGTGGCTCAGTTACTCAATGGGGATGGGGAAATGATTCCAGGTGACAAAGAAAAGGGAGGTGGAAGGAGAGTGAACTGCCAGAAGGTTGGAGGAGTACTCACATTGACCAAAAGGGGGGGAAATGGAACTACAGACCAATCAGTCTAAAATTAATCCCAGGGAAGATTCTAGAGGGGAATATAAAGTGGCCACTGTGCACGCATGTTTAAAACAATGCATAAATAACTAGAAGCCAACACAGATTTCTCAGGAGCAAGTGCTGCCATACTAATCTTATCTACCATGTAACTTCCCTGGTAGATGGTTGGAATGTTCTAGACATAATATAGCTAGACACCAGCAAAAAAAAAAAAAACCTGTCCCCTGATAAGCTAACTAGGTATAGACTGGATAGCAGAAGTGTCAGGTAGATGCACTGTAGGTATTGAATTGTAGATGCAATTCAGAACAGACTCAAATTTAATTCAAACAGATCAATTTACTCTCTTCACTTATTATCTTATCATTTTTTCTTTCTATGGCTGACATCCTGAAATTTCATTTTAATCAATAGATTCTCAACCTGAAAAACTCTGGTTCACTCTTCCCACCATTTGGGGGATCCTCCAGGATGTAAATGTAACCCGCCTACCAAAATAATCTGGATTTCAGATTCAATATGTTTGAAGTATGTCCTCTACTCCCACCAAAAAAACTGAAACATGCTATCTAAAGCATTACACCAGAAGTTCCATCTCAGTAAGATGATATGAGTTATTCCAAAATACCCTTGCTTGTCTAGCTTTAGCTCTGTTCTTTGGACTGAGTGATTCAGATTTTCTTTTGCTGTTTGTTTTTGTTTGCCAATTTCTGTTCTTCTGGTTAATCTGGGAGTTCCGAAGTATGTTAGAAAAGCACAGTTGTTTGGGAGTGGCCATTTTTCCTGACAAATGGTTATTGACATAACAGCTCAAATTTGCTATTAAAAGTAATTATGTTTGTAATTATGTCCGTGAAATAGGGACTGAACAATGTTCAGCATTATTTCCCCAATATTAATTTTTAAAATCAGGTTTCCTGTATCAGATTTAGAAAGAGAACTGCAAATTTTGTAAAGTTCTTTGCTAAAACACAGCCAGCCAATTTTTTCTATCCTTACTGCAGAGCTGCATGTTTTCCTGGATACAGCAATATGTCTTCACATGTATTATCAATTGTATTTGTCATACGTGATCCAATAGAAATCATTACAATTAGAGAGAGACATCTTTGTTACTCACCTTGTGTCATAAATCGCGTATAGTTTTTTATTCTCTTCCACTGCATTCCTGAAAATAAAGAAGAAATGTCTTTAGTCAATGTATCCCATGTCTATTATACTTGTCATTGGCTGTTTCAGCTTCACTGCCTTCTCTCTCTCTCTCTCTCTCTCTCTCTCTCTCTCTCTCTCTCTCTCTCTCTCTCTCTCTCTCTCTCTCTCTCTCTCATATACTAGCTTCCTGCAAAATCTAATCACTTACCAAAGGCTTCTATCTCAAGATATTGTTCATCCAAGCAAACAGACTCCTCAGGTGGCATAAAAGCAAATATTAAAACTTTGTATAGCTGTACATCTGTCTTATAACCTGTTTGGATTGTGGTGAGTTGTATCCTCATTGATTGATTAATTGAACATTCATTCATTCATTCATTCATTCATTCATTCATTCATTCATTCATTCATTCAAACTCATGTACCACCCAGTAAGGTGATACACACTCTTTGGGACCCTTGTGTGTTGAAATTAGAGATGGAAAAAAACTTGAAAAGTAGACCACCTGGAAAATAAACCAGTTTGTGGTTCATGGTGGTTTGGGGCCATCTCTTCCCCCCCACACACACACACACTGCTGCCAGCACCTGACCTAGCTGCACCAATGCTGCTATCACCACCATTACCACTAGCATTGCCACCCCCTTGGCCTCCCTGGTGCCCCAGAGAGCTGATGGTGGCAACAGAGAGGCCAACTAGAGGAGCCTGGTCATACTAGGGTTCACTGCCTGAACAGCTGGCAGGCAGGCATATGTGCAGACATAGCAATCCAAATTCTACACTGCCACCATTGTCTCTTCATTGCAACCCAAGGAGACCAAAGGGGTGATGGCAGCAATAGCAGCAGTGATGGCAGGTCAGCCAAGGCAATGGTGGCTGTGGGAAGGAGGAAGGTGAGAAAGTGAAATATCATTTTACAAAGCAAACAAACTGCTAATGCTGAAAAGTGGGAAATGGGGAAAATGAGATCCATAAAATTACTCATAAAACAAACTAAGAACTAGCTCAGTTTGTGCCTGCTTTTGTTTTGTAGTTCATTTCAGGCCCATCTCTAATTGCTATTATAAACTGTATAGCATATTTCAGGCCTTCCCAACAGGTAGACCGGGGGCTACCAGTAGCCCGTGAAGGGTTCAAAAGTAGCCCACCAGCCATCAATAAACAAAGTAGGGGATAATTTCTCCACCTCTACCTCCCCCAACCCAAGGACCACCACGGCCCCAGCAAAGCTCTGGGCCTGCCAGCCCAATGTCTCAGCCAAGCGGGGCAGTTCAAGGGCCATGGCACAGTCCCCTGCTCTCCCTACCAGCCAGATGATCTGCGCGCCACTGTCTCAGGACCAATTGAGTTGTTGGTGCAGAGCGGAGGAAGGGGAGTGGAGGGGACAGAGAGGGGCGGGGTCACGGGCATGCCCACCTCCTTTGCTTGTTTACATCCCCCTCTTCCTTTGCGTGGTTACATCCCCCAGAGAATTCCTTCCTCCCACCCTTTCATCTTCCTCCTCCATCACCCCCACAATTGCCTCACGGAGACTGTGACCTGCCGCTCCTCCTGCTCCCCTTCTGAGCCATTCCCTCCTCCTTGCACTGCCGTGGCGATGTGATTTCCCCACTGCTGGCTTGGCCCATCCCAGCTGTGCAGCGAACATGGCAGAGGTGAGTGAGAGCTATGGGTGGTGGCAGCAGTGGGAGCGAGGGGGCTGGAAGGGAGAAGGGGGAAAATAGGAGTAGTAGTGTGAAGTCAGGTCCCAGGTGGGTTGGGAGAGAAAGTGCACCTTTTTTTAAAAAAAAGTCTTCCAGCAGCCCAGGTAAGCAGAAGGGGCTATCTGCGCAAGCATGCATGCACCTCCCTTGCACCCGTCCACATCGGCTTGAGCAGGTGTAAAGGAAGCATCTGCATGGTCAGCCTTCCCATAGGAATGCATTGAAATATGTTCTCTCCAGAAAGGATTAATTGATTTTCAATGCATTCCTATGGGAAACCGCTGTTCTACTTACAATTTTTTTTTTTACTTACGAGCATATGCTCAAAACAGATAAAATTCATAAGTAGACATTTTAGTGTAGTAGCCCTCAGGCACTTTCATCCAGAAAAAGTAGACCTTGGCCTGTTCAAAGTTGGACAGCCCTGGCATATTTTAATATTCCGAACAGATAATCTGTTCAATTAACCAGCATTCTTCATGTTTGTCAATGCTATTTGAGACCATCAAGTGCCACTAGAGAGTTGCAGATAAGTTGAAAGCAGAACTAATGTCTAGAAATGGGCACGACTTGGCGAAATTGTCGTTTCCGTTTTCGGATATCATTTCCATTACGTAACGGAAACGGTAACGACAATTAAGTTGTCAGAACTTGAACTCGAACCGAAAAAAGAAAAATTGGGTCTGATTTGTCGTTGTCGTTCCTGGCATTGCGCGGCGATGGGGGGGTCCCCAGCCTTTCCCCCCTCCTGTCCTGGGCTGCTGGTACCGGGCTGGGAGGGGGCATCCTTGGCGTCTCCATTTGCCATGCGGTGCGGGGGGATACAAAATGGCATCCGCAATAAATTTTTTTTAAATCATGGTCCAAAAAAAACACCAAAACACCAAAGAAACATGCAAAAATTAGCTATTTTAAATGCTTGAATTTTTACAGTAGCAGCAGTGGATTTTTTATAGCAGTAAAAGGTCGCACTGATTTTATTTTATTTTAATTTTTTTATTTTTTTACACCTGCGCAATGATGGGTTGGCCATGGGATGGGACCATGCAAATTTTTGGACCCATTCTACCAATCGCATGGCCAGGTTTTGACTGACACTTCTGGATGTGCAAGAGGGCATAAAAAGCCGAGGCACTCCCAGAAGAGTCGCAGTCCAGGCTTCGATGTGGGTGGGAGAGGGCTGTGTGTAGCTGGCTGCTGTGCTAGACTAGTTTCGATTTCGCGGAGCCTTTAGATTTCAGTTAGGCAGGCAGGGAGGGAATTGATTCAATTGAATTTTTAGGAAATAATAATAATTCCTTTCATTCTCTGTCTGCTGTGGGGAATAGCAACGCAGTTTATTCTTTTTTATTCTCCTGCAGTTAGGATTTCTTTTCTGATAGTGCTTCAAAGGGGGGGAGGTTTGAGTGGGAGGGGAGGTGTGGATTTATTTTAAAATTTTCATTTGCTTGGTGGCAAGCCAAGGTCCTTTCATACCCTGCCTGCAGCTCTGCTGTGGGTGCACTGCCCACTTTGTTTGCAAAAATTGCAATTGCTTTATTCGATGCAGTCTTGTGCAGCAAGTCAGTTTAAAGTGTTTTCCGCCTGCTCTGGGTCATTGCGGGACCCGCGCCCGCCGCCCGCCCGTGCGCCCGCCCCTCCCCCCTGCCGCTGCCGCCGCCCACCCATGCCCCCACGCCACCCCGCCTGCCGCCTAGGGCGCAAAAACACCTAGTGCCGGCAGGACGCCACTCGCCTGGGATGTCAAATCGCGCGAAATCGCGGCGGCGGTAACGACAAACGACAAACGACACAACGAAACAACAAATTTTTTAAAAAATTCGCGAAAAACGGAAACGACCCGAAACGGACCCGTCCCGAAAAACGACAACTCGAAAAAAAATTTCTGGTCATGCCCATCTCTACTAATATCATATGAGTATGTGTGTTTTGAGTTTCACTAATTCTTTACTCTTTTGCTTCTGAGGGAACTGTTTCTACAGCTGAAACCCAGAGCTCTTTCATATGTTAAAACCACCTGCTTGTAACATGAGCACCCACTTTGGATTGATTGGAGTGAGCTAAAGCCATACAAATTGCCCCCCAGTTTTCAAGCAATACAGTGATGGCAAAAGCCATATACTACTTATATCCCAGCCTTTACATAGGAGCCTATGGCAGTTAATTTAGTGCTGCTCTCATCTCATATGACTACAGCAAGCAAAGTAGAAGCATTGCATTTCCTGCTCTGTTTGCATGCTCTCACTGAGAACTTTTTTTAATGGTCTATTGAAACCAGACTGGATTGTCATACAAAAGTCAAAATGGTTTGTATCACTAAAAATAGTTAACACTAGCCATTCCAGTGGTACCTCGGATAATGAATTTAATTTATTTTGTGAGTCAATTTGGCTAACTGAAAAAAAAGTTATCTGAAATGCCGTTTCCCATTGAAATGAATGTGAGAAACTGATTAATCCGTTCTGGAGATCCGAAAAAGACAGAAAAGCTGGTCCCCCCCAACCCCTTTTTAAAGCGCACTTTAAAGGCATGCAGTGCTAGGAACATCCCCCTGCAGTGCAATACAAACATGAAGAAAAGAAAGCAGCAAGACTACCCCAGCCTGTTCCTGCCAAAAATGCAATGGGGAAAATTGCAAACAGAGACAAACAGAAGCAGCAAGAGAAACCCAGCCTGTTCTTGTCTGCAGAGCAATGGAAAATATTGTAAACATGGACAAAAGAAAGCAGCAAGACTACCCTCAGCCTGTTTCCGCACAAAGTGCAATGAAAAGCAGTGCAAAGATGAATAAAAGCTAGCTTCAAAACAAATGCCAGGTCGTTCCTGCCAAAAGTGCAATCAAAACCAATGCAAAACATTAATGAAAGCAAGGAAACATCAGCTCCCTACCTTTCCAAGTCCGAAAAGGTCCAAATCACTCAGCAAAAAATGTCCAGAATGGCTCCCAAACATGACAAAAAAAGTGCTCCAACTCCTCCCACCCCTCCACAAACTATGGGGGGCGCAATGCATTCTGGGTAGGCTTTTTTTCACAAAGCATTATGGAAAATTTGTTATCCAAGGCTGCCCATAGGAAAAAATTTGTTATCTGAAACATCCCTATTCTCTGAAATAACAATTCTCTATCTGAATTATTTGTTAACAGAGGCATTCGTTATACAAGGTATTACTGTATTGGTTACCATTTGAACATAACAACAAACTTTAGTTGGACTGGACAAGAACAAATATTTCCCATTTCATGATTATATTGAGTGTGCATGTGCATGAGAAAAGGTTTCATGGATATACAGTGGTACCTCTACTTATGAGCAGCTTTACTTATGAGCAATTTGACAGGGAAAACCATTGGCATTTTAACTGCTGCCTTACAAATTTTAGATGCAGTCTGCTCCACTTACAATTTTTAATGTTTTTAATTTTTGATTTATTTTTCATGTATTTTTTTAGAAACAGCTGCTCTACTTATGAGTTGTTTGACTTACGGGCATGCTTTCAGAATGGATTAAACTTGTAAGTAGAGGTACCACTGTAATGATAAGTGATGGCATAATCCAGTGTGGCAAAGTCTTCCTAAAAGGTTGAATGAAGCCCACAAGACCATTTGGGCAGCCTTGCCCCATGGAAAATTCCCCAGTAAACACCCAGGTCACATTAATGCTCATGTTGGCCATTATATGTGGAATGCAGATCCATTGTATATGTTCTTCAGATGGACAAGTTGGAACTAAAGCTTTCAGAAAGCTGTAGCCTCAAAGGTGAATTAGAAAAGCAACCAAATACAGGTGATGTCAGTTATCTTTTCACAAAACCCAAGAGGGGCAGGGTTGTAAACTTTCATATATTAATATAATATCTCCCTCCCCATTTTGCACAGCAACTGATGATACACATTTTGTTTCTCCACCCCAGGGATATCCTTTCATTGCTGGTGATGGTGTGTTTATCTAACAAAGCAATAATAAAGAGAGGACTTTGCAAACCCCTAAACTCTAAGCATTGTGGTTCCTATTAAAAATTATTCACACCAACCTCTCACTAGCTAATAAATGTCATGTGCTTATTAAGAGCCAATATTATTAGGCAAGGAATGACCGTGGGCATCCAGGCAGTTGCTGTTGGTGGTAAATTGAAAAAGAGAACATATGGTTTTGCTGTCTCGACCATCCGTGATGGGGTGTTATTGAGAAAATGAATGTTTTACGTCTGGGCTAATTATGACTCAAAATAGAGATTCAGCTTTCGAGAGCAAAGCAAAACACCACAGACATGACAGAGGTAATGATACTGTGTACTTGAACCGTACTACGTTTAACCTGGCCGGAGCATCTTGGAGGTTCGGAACAGTTTCAGAATAGGATTTCAGGCTGCCATCCAGGAAAGACATTATGTACTTGAGCCATATTAGATTGAAGTCCAATCCTCAGACAAACCATTAATGTCGATGTACCTCTTTTAACTGCATATGATTGTAGGGAAGTACATAATGGCCCAGTTGGCTGAGAGAATAGCACTGCCCTGATGTTCATTCAGTGCTGTCAGCATGCCTCCCCATTATGTACAAAACAAATGGCTATCGGGTGTCCTCCATTTTTTAAAAAAAAAATCTTTGCAACAACCATTGGGCACATGTGAGGTTCAGAAAAGACGAGTGCCTGGCTTAATATCATCCAATGGGCTTCACAGCCCAGTGGTGATTTGGACTAGGGATGTCCAGGGGACTGGAAATCAAGCCCTATGAGGAAAGATTGAAACATCTGGATGTGTTTAGTCTTATTTATTTATTTATTTATTTATTTATTTATTTATTTATTTATTTATTTATTTATTTATTTGGTGCATTTTTATACCGCTGCCTTTTTCCATACAGGAACTCAGGGCGGTTTCCAGTTAAAAACAGCTAGAACACAGCTAAAACAACAGAGACAATAGAAATAACAAAGGCAAGGATAAAATAGGAGAGTGGCAGAGAGGGAAAACCCTCAGCGGTGAGCAGCAGATCAAAAAGTAAAAAATGAAAAAAAAATTAAACAGAGATGAGGTCACCATATGCCTCCTTGAAAAGCAAAGTTTTTAATGCCTTTCTGAAGGTGGACAGGGACTCTGCAAGGCGCAGCTCACTAGGTAGATGGTTCCATAGAGAGGGGCCAACAACAGAGAAGGCGCAGCTACGGGTTACCGACTTCCGCGCCTCTCTAGGAGTGGCCACCCCGAGTGAGCGCGCCCATGACAGTCGAGTAGGCCTGACCTCAGTTGATCTCTGGGGGATCCGCTCCACCAGGTATTCAGGTCCCAAGCCGTGGAGGGTTTTGAAAACCAAAATCAAGACCTTGAACCTTATCCGGAGAGCAACGGGCAACCAATGCAGGCGTGCCAGAACTGGGGTGATATGTGTTGAGGAAAACAAGACTGAGGGGAAACAAGACAGCACTCTTCAAATACTTTAAAGGTAGTCATACAGAGCAGCATCTGTGCTCAGTCATCCCAGAGTTCAGAACTTGTAATAATGGACTCAAGACAGAAAAAGCCAAATCTTGGTTGAATATCAGGAAAATCAGCCTGTGGGAGCAGTACAACAACGGAATTAATTACTTCAGAGGTAGTAACCTCCAAAATTAATTACTTCATAGGTTATTCAGGAGGTAGCAAGCTGTCCAACACTGGAGGCATTCAAAAGAAAAATCAGATATTTCTCAGATACACTTTAACTTGGACTCCTGCAGGGGGTTGAACTCCATTCTTATACGTTTCTATGAATACCAGTCCAACTCTTTGGCCAGAGAAGATTCAGCTTTCACGAATACTGTTCTTGAGGAACAGTTCAAGAAGAAGGATGTCGACAGGGCTTTTCCCCCAGGATTTATCAATAGAGCTTGGCTGCTAGTAAGATTTCAGACTCTGCTGGCATCCTCTGAATGTCAGTTCAGGGCATTCCTGTATCCAAGTTCTTTTGAATATAGTGGCACTACACACACACAAATGTTTTCAACTAATGTTGTTCATTAACCTCCCCTGCCCCGTAGAACACAAGCTGACATTAAAGAAACATAATTGATCGAATGGCCTCGGGATTGTCGTAACTTTTCAGGAGATGGTGCAGGCCTCAATTGCCCCTGTGCTACCGCATAGCTTTTTGTTCTGCCGGTGACTTGGTGGCCCTGAGGCCTTCTGGACTTGTCTCTTAGAGACTCTTAGTACACAGTTAGCACAGACAACTGTTCCGAAGGGAAAAAAAAGACACTAGGGTGGGTTACTCTGTCTTTTAAAAAAACAGCCTTCACCTGGTGTCTTCCAATTGTGTCCAGTAATAGGCTTGACAGATCAGCAAATAGAATCTTTCATAGGGTCCACACCCTTCACACCCCTTACTGATCTCAAGTGACTAGAAGTGCATGTCCTGTCTCTTACTATTTATTTATTTATTTATTTATTTATTAATATACTGCACCATCTAGCAACACGGCTTACTCTGGGTGGTTATAGTCACAGTCCATGTTATTCTGTCATTTAGACTGAATTAGAACACTGTAACGACACAACACACACAGAGAACATCCATAGAATGTGCCCCAGATACCTTCCACGCTACTGCCCCGGGGAGTTTTGGGGCAAGCAAGGGGCTTGACTCCAGTTTTCCGTAAGGAATGCTGAAGACATTGTGAAATGCACTGGGTTTTCTCTTCTGAGAAATCTCCCATTGTTATTGATTTTGTGTTTTGCTTTTTAAAGGCTTGATGCAGCTCTCTTTAAACAAATCAATAACATTTCTAACATGACATTTTATGTTGGGAAAGTGGGAAAAACAAAGAGAGGGTTGAGATCATAATGCTGTCAAGTTAGAAGGCATCTCAAATGTAGACGTGGGTGTTTTGTGCTTTGTATGAAGTACTAAGTGCCACTGGCCATGTGTGCAAAATCACACACCCCATCCCAACTGTCTGGACCAATTGCCATGCTTGATGTTCCACCAGGGTCCTTTGGGTGGGGTAGCACATCAACTACTGCTGGAGCTTGGCTGGCCCTTCACACCTCTGTATGCAGCTGATCTCCTCTGTGCAGGGAGACTTTTCCTCCTGCCTCCTTGCTGGAGTGGTCAGCTTCAATCAGGAGTAGGAAGAGCTAACTAGACTCCAGTGATTTTTGCCATGCTGTCACAACCAAAGAACCAAAAAAGGATCCAGAGGTGGTCCAGGAAATTACCGACCAGTCAGTTTGACGTGTCCTAGGTTAAGTGATGGAAACCATCCTAAAACATAAAATTAATAGGCACATGGAAAAGGTGCTACTGAAGGAGAGCCCACATGGCTTCTGAAAGGGCAGATCATGCATCACTAATCTGTTGGAATTCTTTGAGAGTGTCAACAAGCATGTGGATAAGGGAGATCCAGTTGACATTGTTTGTCTGGACTTTCAGAAGGCTTTTGACAAGGTCCCACACCAAAGGCTCTTGAATAAACATGCCAGTCTTGGAACCAAGGGACAGGTCATGCTTACTTTGATTTGCTTCTCAGTTTGTATAGAGTCAGAACATGCCTACACAGCTGGTTGGATGCTAGTTTAGACGCCCCTCAAGAAAAGGTAAGGGAAGAAAGCCTTGTGCTTCTGTTGCTTTCAGAAAATACATGGGTGTTGACTTACCATCCTATAAGAGAAAGCCCCATCACCACTTCTGTAGCTATCTACTAAAGAAATGCCAGAAACAAATGAAGATTCCTTCTGGTGCAGGAATATTTTGCAGTGAAAACTGTCACTGCTAAGTTACGCACTTGATCTGGTTTTAGGGGATTCTCTCTCTCTCTCTCTCTCTCTCTCTCTCTCTCTCTCTCTCTCTCTCTCTCTCTCTCTCTCTCTCTCTCTCTCTCTCTCTCTATCTATCTATCTATCTATCTATCTATCTATCTATCTATCTATCTATCTATCTATCTATCTATCTATCTCTGGTATTTAAACACCTGATTATCACTTTACTTCTGAGTACAGTTCAAGATGATGGGCATTACTTATGAAGTTCTCCACTGCCTGGAAACAGGCATTTTGAAGGATACCTTCCTACCTCGTCAGAAACAAAAGATCTTGGGCACTTTAACGTGAATAGATTATTTCAATGTGAGCTTTTGTGGATTGTGGACCTCGTCTTCAAACACACAAAGCGCAATAAATGGGTCATAGGCTTATATACAGAGTAACTGGTGGTGAGTATGCAATTGGGAACCACATGGAATGGCTTGAATGGAAGGACAGGTGCAAGTTAGCACCTTGTAGCACACTTCCAAAGGGACATTAGCACAATTTTTAAACATTGAAAAAGTTGATAAAATTAGTAGGTGCATCATCAGAACATTTCTTCTGAATGCTCTCAAAATTCAGACAGGTGCAACCTCAGAGAGGACTTTCTTGACCATATCAACTAGAATGCCTTCCTGATACCACCTCTGATGTGAGCTTAATACCATTTTTTTTCTTTTAGGCATTCAGGCTGGTTTTTGCTTTCATCTCTTATGTAATGATCTACATATGGTCTACTCTTCTTGTGAATTTATTATTTTAAAGTTTTGAATTTATAAAACCCCGAGTTAGTGTTAAGCACGCATTGTCCTGGGAACCTTGCACTCAACCACACCTCACGTATTTGCCAGCTAAATAAACATACCTACTTATAGGAAGGAACAGCATTTCCCCCTCATGATCCTATAATTTTGGATCTCCCATTAGGGGTTCAGCTGCCTTGTGGTAGATGCAAAATCACATGGATGAGCCCCTTCTTATCTTGTTGACACTTTATTTCAAGCGAAGAATCAAAAAGTTATTTTCAGATGGGCTAGTATGTAGTTGTAGGATCTGAGATTGCTTGTTCCAGTAAATAAGCCACCTTGGGTCATTTTCCAAGGAGAAAGGCAGGGTGAAAATACTCTAAAATAAATAAATAAATAAATAAATAAATAAATAAATAAATAAATAAATAAATAAATAAACAGAGCTCCCTAGACTCTTTCCCTAAACTTGAATATGCTGAGCTACCCACCCAACAGATTATTGCGTGAGCAGTAGGTGTGAACAGGATTACAAACGCATGGCTGGAGAATACCGGGAACAGGACTCACCAAAAGGTAAACTCTGCTTCAGTCTGTGAAATGAGCCAAATAAACCAGTCCATGAAATGGATCAGGTGAATAAATAACAGCGTAACCCTCTTGCTTCTTACACTACTATTGTACTGTTGCACCCTATCCTAATGCCTGCAAAGCGTGGCTACAATCCAATTTAGACACAAGTGGACTTAAAGCCCACCAAAATCAATCTCATCTCACTTATGCTGGAGATGTAGGGTGCTTGACACTTGCGCTCCGGAATCTGAAATATATGCTCACTGTGGCTAGCATCCCTCAGGATCAACACCAGTTACACGATTGCAGTCTTTCCAGCAAACACTTCAGCTCTTTTACATCAGACAGAACTTGATTAGTTTTGTGCCTAGAGACTCATCAACGGGAATCAACCTTGCAATGGCCAAAGCAAAACATTCAAGTTATGAGTGTAAGACTTGGAAAATGTTAAAAATACACTGGCACTGACTGAATTATCGCTGGAAATTGTTTAACTCACAATGAGGAGATTCTCTCTCTCTCTCTCTCTCTCTCTCTCTCTCTCTCTCTCTCTCTCTCTCTCTCTCTCTCTCTCTCTCTCTCTCTCTCTCTAAGGCACCAAGTGTTTGCATGTGTGTCAGGTTTTCTCAAATGTTTATGTATGAGAAGATGCTTGTTGTTTGATGGCCCTGTTTAAGGACTATTTCTTTTTATTTTCTCAGACACCTTTTATTTGGTATTCAGTATCCTTGGAAATAATTCTTATGCCTAACCTACTCATGATTATGACTTTCACATGTACTATATTGCATCCTCCCATATTGCATAATCCCATAAATAAACAGTAAATGCAATCAGACGCCCAATCAAAAAGCCATCAGGAATGCCTCTTAGGCAGCAATCTTGCGAATAAAAAATGGGGGGGGGGTCTCAGTTCCCACTGCAGAAAGGCACTCAGCACCTCTCATCACAGGGGGTAAAACGGTAAAAAGATGGTATCAGAACACTTGCATGTTTATTTGCTGAGTCACATCATGCAGAAAAATGGTTTGTCACATGCAAGAGCCAGAATGGATGGCTTGTCACATGCGAGAGCGGTCTGACATGGTGATACATCTGCTAGATCTCTCTAACCTGTGTTTATAAAGTGAAAGGTAGATGTATCCCAGATAGATTGTAGGATACCCACACTGTCTTTCAGGTCAAAATCTTTCCTTCACTCTGATCATCTCTGAGGCGTAAGTGGAACAAAATCCATCCCCAAAGCCAAACAGCAACCCTGTAATTGAAGTTTGTTTGTATCCTTCTTGTATTCTTTGTGCTTCTTTGAGTTTTTTTCCTTTTCTTTTTAGTTACTGTGCAACTGGGTAAATATAGACCACAATTTCATTTTTATGTTTGGTTAATACTGTACTTAGTACCAATCCAACCACGATATTGCTGAAGATGTCCCAGTTCATTGTTGCCAAGATGGCCATGCCCTAGAAAGATCTAGCAATGCTCAGAGTGGTGAGCATGACCTTAGTTCGGGATTCCTCATACTGTGTTAAATCTGTTCTCTGTTTCTGTTACTGCCATTGCTCTGCTGTCACTGGGAAATTGTTTGACCGGAAAGTTTAAATTACAGTTTGAGCCCTTCTCCCACTGCTTCCATTCAAATTTCCCTCCTTGTCAACTGTTATTTTTCAGTCACAGGTGTCCTAAGAACATAAGAACATAAGAAAAGCCATGCTGGATCAGGCCAAAGGCCCATCTAGTCCAACTTCCTGTATCTCACAGTGGCTCCACCAAATCTGTGATAATGTCTACAGCAGGCCTGCCCAAAGTCTGGCCCGGGGGCCAAATCTGGCCCGTCAGACCATTCTGAGTGGCCCGCAGTTGGCTGGCCCGCCCCTCCCTCCCCCTCTTCGCCCCATTTTATTTAAAAAAAAAATCTTCCGCCAACACTGACTCCGCCTCGTGGCGCAGTGGTTAAATGCCTGTACTGCAGGTAAAACTGTGCTCACGACCTGGGTTCAATCCCCGGTAGCAGGCTCAAGGTTCACTCAGCCTTCCATCCTTCCGAGGTCGGTAAAATGAGTACCCAGCTTGCTGGGGGGGCAATGTGTAGCCTGCACACTGTAATCAAAATTGTAAACCGCCCAGAGACTACTTGTAGTGGTATGGGGCGGTATATAAGCAGAACACTTTGAGGGGCTGGCCGGGCCGGCTGGCCGGTGAGCAGAAGCTTGTGGGGCGGGTGGGCAAGGGGGTGGGCCACCACCACCAGCACTGCCAGGAAACTTGTGGGGCTGGGTGCACGCACGGGGGTGGTGCGCGGGTGGGCCACCACCACCAGCATCATCGGGAACCTTGTGAAGCTAGGCGCGTACACACAGGGCAGTGCGGGGGTGGGCCGCCACCATAGCCGGGAACATTGTGAGCTTGGGCGCACGTGCGGTCAGTGGGTGGGGCTTATGGGTCAGTGGGTGGGGCTTGCAGTGGGGTGGCAGGGTCAGGGAGCAACTGGCCCCTGACACATTCTCAGCCACCAAATCTGGTTTGACCATCACCAAAGCATACAACTTTTTTTTTTTTTTTGCTCAGGAGCTTTGTGGGGCTGAGCAAGATTGGCCACCCTTTGTTTTCAGAGAGTCAGGATTTTCAGACCTTACTGAGAATTCATTCTATTGACTGCCAATGGAATGCAGACCCGGTGCAATGCCGTAGTTAGAGTGATCAGTTCACTCAGAGAGGCCCAAGTTTGCCTCACAGAGAGTCAGAATACTCACTGGGTGGCTTTGGACTTCCCAACAGTTCCTCACCCTGCCTATCTCAAGGACTGTAATGATAAAAGTAGGAGCAGGGGGGGGCTGTAAAAATCCAAAAGCACTGCCTCAAATGGAGCCAAGTTATACACAAGCCAAGTAAACAGTAGCTAGAAATGACCTTGAATTACAGCTGCAAAAAATCCTACAGGCAGTAGGGCTATAGCTACAGCCTTACATTCTGAGAGATCCTAGGAAAATTAACAAATAAAACAAACAAATAAACAAAACCAAAGCACAAAAAGAGTTCAAAATGCTATATATATTTTTTTTTCTTTATTAGACAATCTTTGAGGCTTCCTGATGATTTAGGCCTTCAGTGTGTTTTAATCTGACCCTCAACTTTGAGATTCTTTGGGGAGGGCTGTGCCTAGATGCCCTGAGCACATCCAATCTCACCTGATTTCAGAAACTAAGCAGGATCAGCCCGGTTTAGTACTTGGATGGGCAGCCACCAGGGAATACTAGGTCCTGTAGGTGCCTAGAGCAGCAACTGACAAGCCACTCCAGTAATCCTGCCAAGAAAACTCCGTGGACATGAAGTCATGAAGAGTCGGTCACGACTGTTAACGACACAACACACACACACATGGTATAAATATGGCCAGAAGGGCACAGGTCTTTCCCATCATACTCACTAATGTTGTAGGAGGGGTTTTAAATACCTGGTAAACTGAAGAGGAATTGGCACCCCATCAGTTAGCTACAATTTTGTTCTGTTTTGTTCCGCCATCTTGCTGAGTATTATTATTTGTTTTGTTCTGTTGCTTTTATTTGGTTGTTGTGTTTGATATTTTGTTTTTTAAATTGTTATATGCGCTTGTTGTACACTGCCCACAGTTCCTTCGGGAAGACGGTGTGGTATAGAAATAAATAAATAAATAAATAAATAAATAAATAAATAAATAAATAAAATTGGCTGTGCCGAGGTATGTCATGCCCCTGCCAGCCAATAGGACTTTACCCAATGAGAAATACACCTCCCCAACACACACACACACACACACACACACACACACACACCAATCCAGTTCACTGACTGTTCAGGTTGATGAAGCAGAGGTTAAGAAGCCGTTACCTAAAAGGTGGACACAACAAGCCTGCCACCAGGGATAGTGTACTTTATTTCATTCACATGATTGCCATTGCAATGTTAATATCTACAGTTCTCAACAAAACATCAAGTCCCTAACTACATGTTACTTTTCACAAGTCAGCAGAATTCTACTTTAAGATGCTCTGAATGCAGTAATATTTTGGTGACGTGGGGTAGGATGGGGTAAGGAAACTCTAAGGCCATTATGCAGAACACTGATTTAAACATCAGAAAGTTTCAGACTAGAGATCTTCATTTCAGCATCATACCAATAGCAGCACTATTTATCTCCTCATTCCCTCTACTTAATATGAAGCGTTACAGCAGGGAGAATGTATAGAGTGAAAGTAAGTGCTCCTGGCACCACACAGACAAGCAGGAAAACACTTTGATAGAGAAATGACTGGGAAGAGCCAACACCATCTACATTTCTAACACACACATACAGTATATGAAACAATAATTGAGTGAGGAGCTTTTAAATGGACTTGAATGTAATGGAGCCTCTTTGGCTCCATTGGCAAACTAGATCCCCCCTTCCACTCATCATTGCATCTTTTTTTTAAATAAATGCTGAAGATCGTCAGCTAGGTGGGTTTTGGTTTGCCAGTTTACCTGAATCATCATCATCATCAAAACATGGGAATAAAAACATCATAAATGTATATATACATAAGTAAATGTCATCGTGA
Source organism: Phrynocephalus guinanensis (assembly GCA_037367245.1). NCBI lineage: Eukaryota > Metazoa > Chordata > Lepidosauria > Squamata > Agamidae > Phrynocephalus > Phrynocephalus guinanensis. Next base: position 39,166,566 of record CM074736.1, read on the forward strand.
AAGTCTTCTCTTCCCCAACCTGTCTTGTGTAGCCTCTTGCCTGGTGAAGAAATTAGGAGATCACAGTTGTTGGCATTGTCCCTTTCAAGGGTGTTAGGTGTTCAGGATGCCATTATGACTGGCCTAATAAAGATACTTTATACTGAGCTATATTTGGGATATTTTCCTTCTGTTCGTACAGACACATTTTTACACACAGGGCAAATGGTTTACATGACCAGAGCTGACCAGAACAATGCAGGCATGCCTACTGACCTGCGAAGACTGAACTGTAGACCTTCAAGTCAAGGAAGGCCTGAGCAATACAAATAAATCAGATTCTGCATGGTCAGAAGCAATAAGCATCTTAGAGACAATCTATGCATTCACAGGAAGCTGGCTTATACTGATTCAGACCATTTATCCATCTGCCTCAGTATTTTGGTCACTTAGGGCCAGCTGATTTCTGGGTTTTTAGAATGAGCTATCTTCCAAATATAGTTGGTGGTTCTGGAGACTGGAACAATACCTTCTAGTGTGCATCCACCATTGAGGTAAAGTGGCCAATTATACTTTGTTTAAAGAGAGGACACCTGCCACCATATAGGACAACAGAAGGTACAGATCTGCATAGAATTAACAGGGACTAAGTGCTCATTTACTTTAAAATGCTGTTAATTATAGGGAAGTGTAATACCTCACCCATGCCATAATAAAGGTCCCAGAGATCAGGGCTGACAGGTCCTGAGCCACTTTTCTGATAGATATCCTTCCCATAGACCTTGTCTGGGTCTCTAATAACATTTGTGTATTTCAAGTTCTCTGTGATGGTCCCATTGGCAGGAAAAACAAAGAGGAAGGCCAGGTGGGCACTTTTTATAGGCCAAACAAAAGTCCTGACAAAGTGCATGCTCTTGACAATACTACTTCTGCACCAGGCAGGATGCTAAAAGAAAGCGAGTGAGGGCAATAGGCATACACAAGGCACAGCTTTCCCCTTCATTTTCCTCCCCGCCCCCTCAAGAGAGTGTTGTGGAAAGCTCATACACTGTGTTGTGTCTCTCTCCCCCCCCCCCCGTTGGCCTAATAAAGGCATCACCTCAGTGTGGATTCTTTCATGGAGGAAGCTCCAGAGAGAAGCTGGCCCCTTAGGCACCACCACTGTGCATGACAGACTGAGCTTTCCCACGGTATCCTAATTTAATTACCAGCAGGATCCTTGGGATTTTGCATGGGAGATGCGTACGCACAGAACCAGGCAAATCGTTTAAGGACATGTCTAGAGGAATAGCAGCGTGGGCGTACTGCTGCAGAAGCTCATGGCTTTTGCTTCCTCGGTGCTTGGAATAGATTATACAGGTAGGTGGTAGAGATGAAAACAAAAAAAATGTCCATTATATGGTACTATTATTTCCCCCCTCTTTAGCATTAGAACCTGATAATATAGACACCAATAAATATTTTCCGGGGGGGGGGGGGGGGGAGACCACCACCTGAAGATCAGCTAATGCCTGTACTTGACAATTCCTAACACTGTGGTTCTTCCTCAGCGTTGCTTACTGTGCAAACAAGCTAGCAGGAAAAAAAAGACAGAGTTCTAAGACCCTGCTTATTGTGAGACTTTTTTAAATACATGGCTTGCTTGCTCATCCCGAATACTAAATTCTCCATTCAACAAATAAAAAAGAACAAAAGCTGACAGTGTGTATATTTTGCTGGGAAAGATACTGGGGTCTAGCCACATCCCTCTGAATGCTGGCATGATGGATTTTTTTTGTGGCACACCACTTTTCCTGCTGTATTTTTAAGGTTCTTTTTGACACGATTGTTTTACTGAGTTGCTATATATTGCCTTGATTTGTTTGTTTGTATAGGTATCTTGATAAATCATATAAATAATAAATACTAGGGCTGTTGTTGGGTTAGGGTGAACTCATAACTGAATCGGGCTGCTTTGGGCGGTTACTTCACATCCTTCCTTGTTCCGAGATTACGCACGTTCATTTTGTGATAACGTCGTTAGCAGTCATGTGGTCTTGTCCCAGTTCTGTCCCTATTTCCATTTACCCACGGGCCTGATTGATGGTATTGTGATGACTGTTACTTCACGTCTTGTTTCGTGACAATATCTGTACTTCCCCGCCTTTGTTTCCCCCCCCTTTTTTTGGTCCGACCTTCCGTTTTTTGATATTTCGATTCTCCGTAACTTTGCCTTTCATGTGTTAAGCAGCAAAGTTCGAGGTTTTATGCCTTCTTATCTCTCTGCGGTGCATTGTTTATGCCATTGGGAATGTACTGGAGAATGCAACTTCGCACTCCTGCCACTAGATGGAGAATGTGTAGGTTGCATGATGAGCCTTACTTCACGGCCAATTGTCTCGAATCAGGAACCGAGACAAGAGAATTCCTGAGGTCAGGGAGAGGTATGGATCATCACGCTTAAATCCCAGTTCAGGGGGCGTGGTCGGGATGAGATTCCGCCATCACACAATGGACGTGGATTAACATTTTCTCGTACCGGTCCCAAGTGTGACCGTGAACCACGATGAGAGGGACGTGAAGTAACCATTTTGGACAGACATTAGAGATGTCCAGAATGAAGAACTATGCCTCCAAAGTGGACTGGAATGAGAATTCCTGAAGATTTGTCAAAATTTGTTTTTGGATGGACATCAGCAATGCAACGCATTTCTCCGCAAGCTTACCATACAAAAAAAAAAAAAATAAAAAAAAAAAAAATTAGCAGGGTGGGGCGAGGAATGAAGAAGAGGGGATGCAGTTTTTGTGGCTGGTAGCTCTAACTTCTAATCACAGTAAATGGTTTTATCAGAGTACGCTCAACCTAGTGCTTTGTGGACTGAAACACTGTGTCATAAGACTAATGCAGTGTTCAGTGCTCTTGGACGATTTCTCTCTTTGGAATTTTAAAACTGCTCTGGTGCAGTCTGTGGGATCTGTAAAGGTATAAAAATTTGGTGTTTGCTTAGAAAATTATGCACATTCATGTCTTTCTGCTGCTGTCACTGTATGTTCCACAGCAATAATCAAACTTAACTCCATTGACTTTTCTGAGATTTTGCTATCCAGTGAACTCTCTGTGTGTATCTGTATATGTATATGCAAACCTCTATCTAAATCTGTGTTTATATGATGACTTTAATATTTCCATGTTTAATAAAATTTTAGTGCTCGCTCTTCTTGTTGTATTTTGTACCAGTTCCTCTCTCTGTTTAATGGGCTGTCTTGAGTCTCATTACTGGGAGAAAGTGTGGTAGTAAACAAACAAAATATCCTATTACATTTTCTGAGACTTCAGATGGGGACTTCAGATGGGGTATTAAATGAGGACTCAGATATGTTGCCTTCTGAGGGAACTGTCAAGTTTGCCCAGGAGTAAGGGAAGAAAATTAAAACCTCCCATAATCTCAATACTCCCCCCCCTTCTTCCAACTCTACACTTTCTTTTCTGAAAAGGACAGGTTGTCTTTACTCCGTATGTTATTTTCATGGCAACTGCCCATAAAATGTTAAGGCATAGGTGTGGTCTTATTTGGAAAACCCTCAAAATGTGTCACATGTACAAAATCACCTGCAGTCGTTCTTCTTAAATAGATCAAGTTCGATCCCCTCAGAAAGAGCAAGTGTTCCTCAAAATTTCATCCGCCTTTTCCCCAGAAGTAAAAAAATGTCACTCTTTAAACTATAAGTATAGCTATTAAAGGACTGTAGAATGAAACCCCTTTACTCATTCATGTGAAATGTCATAGGGGTAATCTCTTCAGAATTGAATTCTAGCACTTGTGGATAGGGTGTGAGTGGAATTATGAGAACATGATGACTTCCTGTTACACTCAACAGAGATTTGTATTTCCAGACTGAAATCTGGATTTCTTTGAGGAAAACTGAGCATCCTATCAAATAGAGGCAAATCAGGATATCTTGTCATGCACGCCACCTCATGATACCTCACGATGACAACTCATTTAAGATTAGTACATATTAAGAGCATTTCTGAACACAAAAATATTTGATAATAATCCGATTTGATTCAGAGTGATGCCACAGTACCTGTTTAATTTGATGGGGAAACTGACTTCCATTTGGTTTTTGCATTGGTGGAGATTGCTCTTTATTTCTGCTATCAAAAGTGAAAGTGCTGGGTGCCAGAACCACACTGCTTGTCTCTCTTGATTATGTAGAAGCGGAAACATAAAGAATAGAGATGGGCACGACTCAGTGAAATTTTCATTTTTGTTTTCATTTTTTCGTTTCGTTTCATAGCTAAAACAAAAACAGAAATTTTTCAAAAACCAAAACGGAAACGGAAACAAAACGACCAATTTTGCTGTGTTTTTCGTTTTCGTTGCGGCAAATCCATTGAACTGAAAAGAATGCTAACGAAACAGCAATTATTCGTTTTCATTTTCGTTTTTTCGTTTCGTTACGAACCGAAAACGAAATGAATTTTTTTTAAAACAAAACGAAAAACGAAAACGAACCGAAACGGATCCCCAAACGACCAAACGAAAAACGAAACACAATTTTTTTGAGTCGTTCCCATCTCTAATAAAGAACATGGGTAGCACCAGCATGAGAGGTAGTTAAAAGATAGTAACATGATTTAGTGCTTTTTCTGTTGCTTTCCCCTCCGTCCTTGTTTTCTGCCATCATATTTGATGAAGAAATCTGAAGACCTTGAATGCTTGCCTTTGTGTCATTTTGGGTGGCCTAATAAAAGGATTTGATTAAAATGGATTTTAGAATGGTTAGATACCCCGTGTGGTGTAGTAGACTGAGTGATAGATGGACGGCTGGGTTCAAAACCCCACTCACTGGTGGAACTGGTGAAAGTACTCCTGAAACAATCAACATCCCCCCCTGTTTTCTAGCATCTTCTTCTCCCTGAGCAGTTATATGTTATAGTCACGTGACATATATCCCTGGGTGTGTTCTGATATGTTTTTGAATTATAATTTGATTTTAAAATTCAATTTTTGGTAAAGAAATTTTACACAGCAAATATTAATTGAAACTCATCCCACATAACACAGTGTTCAGTCCTTCAAAATTTGGGGAGTAACAGAAAAAGGAAATAGAAACAATGGGGTGTGTGTGGGGGGGGAGAAGGACATCTAGAAATATTATATGACTTTCTGCACCCTTCACCCTCTGTACTATTCCTGTATTCCAGCTTGTGTTATTATTAACTTGCTTGCTATTACCTTTAGTAATGTTGCCCCATTCTCTCTAGAAATACATGGAATCTTCACTAGGAGTATGTCCTTTTCCTTTCTCAAATATGTACAGGTATGCCAAGAATGGATTCCAGGTATCTTTAAAATTTTTGGTATGAGATACACCTTTCTTATTTTCAAGTCACAAGTTAATTTGTCGCTGATAGCCACATTCCACATTTCTTTATACCACTCTTACATTTTAAGTTGACTATTAATTGTCAGGGTTCGCCTCAATTAGCCTTGCTACAGTTACCATATTACTCATCAGCTTCCTTCCTTCCTTCCTTCCTTCTCCTTCCTTCCTTAGTTGTTTAAGTAGATGGTTATTTAAGTCTACAGATGTATGTACCTCCTTAACCAATCTTCTTCAAGTGCCATGTCCTCATAGAATGTTGGCGATCAGTAGCCTGAACTGGTTTCTATCTAAAGCTCTTCTAAATAGAGCAGCTGTGCTCACTGTGGACCATTGGCTTAAGTTCTTAAGCCAGAATGTTCTTCTACACCCTGGGCCACACTTCCCATCTATTTTTCCTTGATGGATGACTTGCAGCAGATGGTGTTTCTCATTATGCATTATGTGTCTGAAATATTGTAATATGTTCTTTGTTTCTTGAAAAAAATTCACAGTCTCTTTTTTCCCCTCTTTTTGCAAAACCAACATAATGTGTTTTTGAATAACTGCAACATTTCCCTAAATTTGATGCAATATGACTGGCTACATTTTGGTATTGGAATATTTCCATCTGGGTTTTTTTATAACTCCAGTGCCCCCTTTCCCTTTTCAAATAATAATAATAATAATAATAATAATAATAATAATAATAATAATAATAATAATAATAATAATAATAATAATAATAATAATAATAATAATAATAATAATAATTAAAACAACAACTTAATAGTCAAGTCAATGTTTTGGCAACATTCTTTTGATGGGTATGAGTTTCTCTGCTCCATTTTTGCCTCTTGTAGCTGATAAACATGGAGTTAGGCTTTGTTCTCATTGCAGCTCTACCAGTAGTTCCCCAAGGAAAAAAATGAAAGGGCTAAGGAAAGGAGCACTACCAAAACTCAGAGGCCAATGACATAAGTGTTCCAATCATCCAAAGCTCTGCTTGCTAAAAAGATTTTTTTTAAAAACATACAAACAATAGAAGGCACATACAGGCCTAGATGCCCTAATAAGCACATCCTGTCTCACCTGACTTCGGTCGGCCCTGGTTAGTACTTGGATGGGAGACTACCAGGGAAGACCAGGTGCTGTAGGCAAAACACTCCCGTATTCCTGCCAAGAAAACTCCATGGGCATGAAGTCATGAAGAATCGGTCATGACTGTAATGACACCACACACACACACACACACACACACACACACACACACACACACAGGAAAACAACGTCACTGGTAGAAGCAATGCAAAGCTGCTTGCCAGGAAAAGTATTGGTCCAGCTGTCCACCCAGGACACCACTGAAAAAACTGTTGTGTGATACATCTCACAACATAAAAAGTAGAAGTCACCTGGTAGGCGGGATTTGATTTGGAGATTGCATGGAGGCAGGCCGCACAGACACTGTGTGTCGACTGACCACCCACGCAGGCACACACAAATGAAATCGATGAAGAAGAACTGGGGACATTTCACTGACATGGCCACAACCTCCCTTACTTTGAAAGCCCAATTAGGGTCTCTATGAGTCAGTTCAGACTTAAGGGCTCGTAACAAAACAACAAAGAGAATGTATGCAGGTGACTTCCAGAAAATTATTTTGCTTTTCAAATGAGTAATCACAAATAAATAAAAACAACGGGCAATGCAAGGAAGACTGTTACAGCAGGAATGGAGAAAGACCTTGACATTCCCTTTAAAAACTGGGGAAAAAACTGGGGGGGGGAGTAACAGAGATTAACAGTGACATCTGCATTACCATGGAGTTATTTTTTGAATTGATGGTGATTTAATATGTTCAAAGCCAAGAGGCAGCCCAACTAAAAGTGAAAAGCATTCTTAAGTCAGGCAGATCATGTATTTTAAAAGCCCTTAAGACTCTGTACATTTGGTCATGTACTGTTTTGACTGAGGGCATGTCAGGGCATCATACATCTTTCTTCCATTGTTTAATAATACTGTTGTTTGAAGTCTTGATTTGCCTCTCCCTGATACAAAGCAGCTTCTATTTTTCACAGAAATGTGTGTAGTAGTCTTTTTTTCTCATGCAAGCAGCTCAGACAGAATGAACTAGATGAGAATCTGCTGATCCCCAAGGAGTTTATGGAAACCGAAAGTAGTAAAACAAAGCAAAAATAGGTTTATAATGGCAAACTATTATCTCCTTTGTCAGAGCTGCCTAGATGCCCTGAGCACATCTGATCTTGCCTGATCTTGGAAACTAAGCAGGGTCAGCCCTGGCTAGTACTTGGATGGGAGACCACCAGGGAATACCAGGTGCCTGGAGGAGGAACTGGCAAGCCACTCCAGCATTCCTGCCAAGAAAACTCCATGGACATGGGGTCACACAACAACAATCTCCTTTGTCAATATCGAGAAAGGGATTTTCTCTGAGTTAGAACAAGGTGCATTGTGTGTCTACAAAGGAAAGGAGTTTTTTTCCAGTTTTTTGTGTGGTGGCAACATTGTTTTTGGAATTCCATATTATTACTGTTAGGTGAAATCCCGTTATTTTCCTCAAATAGAGTCAATGTAGTGGATCAATTGGATTTTTAATATAAGCACTGACTTATCAAGTTCCATCCATTAAAGCGGTGGGCCCCAACCCCCGGGCCGCGGACCGGTGCCGGTCCATGGACCGGTCGACACCGGGCCGCCTGGGGAGGCCGGGGAGGCTCCTCCCCTTTTCCTCCGCCGCCCTCCTCCTCCTCCTCTTCTCTCCCATGGGCGGCCGGTGGAGGAGGAAGGCTGGAGGAGCGCAGGAGGAGCCGCCGCCTTTGCCTTTGCCTTTGCCTTTGCCTTTGCCTTTGCCTCCCTCCTCTGCCCGCCGCCGCTGGCGGCGGCGGCGCATCCTCCTCCTCCTCCGCCCTCCTCCTCCTCGCCCTCCACCAGCAGCAGCAGCAGCAGCAGCCACGGCGGCGGCAGCGCGTCCTCCTCCTCCTCCTCTGCCCTCCTCCTCCTCTTCTCTCCCACGGGCAGCCAATGGAAGAAGAAGGCTGGAGGGCGTGCGGGGGCCGGCGGGGAGGAGGGGGCACGTGCGGGAGGCGCGAGGAACGGGGGAGGGACGAGGGAAGCCCCCGCCAGGCCCCGCTGGAGGAGAGGAGAGGAGAGGAGAGGCCGGGGTGGTGGGCCGGGAGCCGGAACACCGCCACCGCCACCACCGCTCCGCTGGGAGAGGGAGAAGGAAGGAAGGAGCGGCCGCTCCCGTCCCCCGCCCCCCCCCCCAGAGAGAGAGAGAGAGAGAGAGAGAGAGGCTGGCCCCCCCGAGCTCCCCCAACCTGAGTGTGCGTGGCCACCGCGGCCGCCGACAGGAGGAGGAGGCGGGGGCCCACCCGCCCAGAAGCCCCGGGCTCCCCCCAGCCCGCCCGTGCGCATGGGGGGAGCGGCACGCCCGACGCCCCCAGCCGGCGAGCGCCGCTGCCGCCGCCGCCGCTCCCGTGCCCCCCTGCAAGGCACGCACGCCAAGCCCCCCCCCCCCCCTCGCTCCCCCTCTTCCCTCCCCCCCGCCCACCCCACACACCCTCCCCTGCCACCCCCTCCTGACCCCCCCCACCCCCCATATCCCCCCCTCCCCACCCCCACCCCCACCCCCGGGCCACGGAAAAATCATCAAACATTTACCGGTCCGTGGGGACAAAAAGGTTGGGGAGCACTGCATTAAAGGACTGATACTACAGTACTTGTAATGCATAACAAATGGATTTAGCCCTTTGCATTTCTAGTTGCATTCTTACTGTTATTCATGTGTTTGCACACTGTTTTGGGATCCATTGGGATTAAGGGTGGTTTAGATCTTTGAAATAAATACATTGCATTCATTTTCCTTCTTTGTAGATCAAAATTTCATATGTGCATTTAGAACTCTAAGGACAGTGACCATGTTTGTAGTAGCCATTCCAGAGTAGAATCTGCTTGGGAAACCCACCCCCCCAACTTGTCTCAATAGTAGCAACTCTTGCTGCAATCTTTGTACTTTTAGATGGGGCCTTCAATGCCTAGAAATTATAGCCAGTACATTATGGAGGAAGTGTAATCTAACAAACCTTAGTTTATTAAAAGTGCTTGGAGTATTGATAAAGTCTGGTTTTTGAAACTAAAAGACGAACACAACTAAATTCTCTTCATGCTATGGCATACTATGGGTGACATCCCTATAAAAAGGGAGAAAGAGACTTAACTTTTAATGTTCATCTACTCTTATATCCGTTTGAGTCTCCTACCACCATGAATGTTTTGTTCAGGGCCACTAAACAAGTATGACATATTGAAAAAGACCACATACAATTTAGATTTGAATCACCTGAGTAGCAGGAAAGGAAGGGCCTTTTTACACGACCCCTAAGATCCGCTGGCCACTTAAATTCAGACCAGAGATCTTAGGGGTTCGTCGCTCTTCCTCTGTCTTCCTCTGTCCCCACCCCCCTCTGCACTTCCTGGTTGCTGGCTGCCTGAGGGAGGGAGAAAAAAGAAAGAAAAGACTGCCGGTTTACCTCCGTTTTGTTCCCGGCAGCATTCAGATCTCTTAAAGGGGCGGGGCGCAAAAAAAGAACAAACGGAAGCCAGGAGAGCCCCGCACTCACTATCCTTACACCGGATCAAATATTTGTCACCATCAAAGACCAGGTACAAGAAAACTGCTGTTTGGTCGCGCTAAAGTGGGCGGGGTCGCACTTAATTGTCTGCAAAGTCCGGAGCTGGTGGGTAAACATTTTTAAGGTCCGGACCTTGCAGCCATTTGCGGCGGAGCTTAGGGGTCGTGTATAAACGCCCGAAGTCAGGTTACAGGGTGAGTTTTAGATGTCTTGGATGTGGGGTGATGAGGGAGGGGAGATCATATCATGTTTGACAACCTGTCTGAAAGGATCATGAAATATAAAAGTTGCAAGAGCAGTTAAATGATTTACCTACACATCAAACAAGATGTAAACTTCTTGTCCCAAAGAAATATTGCAGGCAAGTCAGAAATTAAGATCCAAGATGAAAGTAGTAAGGTCAATGATATGCACATCATATTTCTATAATGAGTGTGTATTTCTGTACGCATAACACACAGTTCATTCATAATTCTGCTGCAAGAAAACACAAATTCAGTAATGAAGTAGATTCTACATTCCTCCTGTTGTCTCCTCCTCTTTATTAGTCTTTTGTGGGTTGGTGGATAAGCATTTTTACCTGATTATCAGAGGTCTGAGGCAGTTAAGGCTCGAATAAGACATTTTGTTGCCTGTGTGAGGCACAAAAATGTCACTCTTTTGCCCTGTTCATTCATTCATTCTTTATTATGCGGTCATAGATCCGATTTAAGAACACAGAAGGAAAATTGGTAAAAACAAATAAATAAAAACAATTTGTAATACAAAATGTTAAAATACTAGCTAAAACCAGGACGTGTTAAAATGCAGAGAACCGTAAGACCCAGTGCTAAGGGAAATCAGTAGCATAATTGAGACGTTGCTTATTTTTAAACTTGACCATGGAAACAAAAAATTTAGCCACACATTCCGTATTTAGTTGATTTTTGCCCACCAATAATTGAGACAAATGCTCTGTTTTTGATCTTCCAGGACACTTCTTCAAAATTGGCACAATAAATCTGTTACGTTCTTCTAGGTAAAAACTGCATTCAAACAAAACATGATCCAAAGATGATATAGACGATGGCTGGACCCTGTAGTATGATACTGGCAATCATTTTTCATTATCCTGAGGCAACAAGCAGTTTGAGGGGACTCAAAACAGGTTGTGGGCATACATGTAGCAGAGAATGTTGGCTACGATGACAAAAAGTCGACATATCTGCTCAGGTTTCTAGTCCAAACTTTAAAGATGCTCTCCAAAATACTGGACCTTATTCTCAAAACTGGTTTTGAACTTTGGATGCTTCAGTCAAAGTTCAGATTAAAACCTGAGCAGACACATGACTGCATGGATATCAAAGCCACCACTGCCTCCACAGCTCTGTCTTCCGGAGTGGCCTTTGGCCAGATGGGCAGGACAAAAATATAAGAAATAAAAAAATAAATAAAACCCTAATTCTAACACAACTGCTTTCATTTATTTCCTCCTATATCTACAGTCTCAAGATCAGGCACTGTCCATTGTCAAAGCCTGGTTAGACTGAAATTTCCTTTAACCTTTCCTTATTCTTTGCACCAACCCCTTTCCTTAGCAATGAGATGGGCAATGATGCCTTGTAGTCTACAAGGTAAGATAAGCTCATTTCTTGCTGTAATACAGTACAAAGAAATAGGCAATGTACAAGGAAACATACCAAAAGTAAAATTTGGTTTCCTACTTTTTAATCTTCTGATTCTTAGTCACCTTTCCCTCAAAATCAGTGGTTTAGATGTATCTACTTGTTTTGCTTGGAGGATGGGTGAAAATGCCAAAGGACGTGCCAAAGGTCTTATGGACTTAGAAAGCAAAAAGGAATTATGAAAAGGAATAGGGATTTCTGCATTACTCTGAAGGTCTTCTGAGTGATCAAACGGCATTTGATGTTCAACATGCTGTTGGCTTCCTCAATAAACATAAGCCAAAATATCATTGCTTAGCAGAGTTAGGGCCTTTTCACACGACCCCTAAGATCCGCTGGCCACTTAAATTTGGACCAGAGATCTTAGGGGTTTGTCGCTGTTCCTGCGTTCCCACCCCCTCCGCACTCCTGGCTGCTGGCTGTGTGAGCGGAGGGAGAAAAAAAAAAGGAAGAAAAGAATGCCGCTCACCTCCGTTCTGCCGTCCCGGCACTGCATTCAGATCTCTTAAAGGGGCGGGGAGCAAAAAAAGAACAAACAGAAGCAAGGAGAGCCGGGCAGTCACTACGTTATATCCGCATCAGGAATTTTCACCTCCAGAGAGCAGGTACCTGAAAAGTGCGCTGGGACGCACTTAGGTGGGCGTGGTCGCACTTAATTATCTGTAAACTCCGGAGCTGGTGGGGAAACAATTTTAAGCTCCGGAGCTGGGAGCCATTTGCGGTGGAGTTTAGGGGCCGTGTGAAAAGGCCCTTAGTTACAGTAGAGCAGAACTTACCAAGGAGCTGCTCCCCAAAGCTCCACTGATGGAGCTCGTGGCGCAATGGTTAAATGCCTGTACTGCAGGTAAAACTGTGCTCACGACCTGGGTTCAATCCCTGGTAGCAGGCTCAAGGTTTACTCAGCCTTCCATCCTTTCGAGGTTGGTAAAATGAATACCCAGCTTGCTGTGGGGGCAATGTGTAGCCTGCACACTGTAATTAAAATTGTAAACCGCCCAGAGACTACTTGTAGTGGTATGGGGCAGTATATAAACAGAACACTTTGCTTTTGCTTTGATTCAATGGGCCCAAGCTAGTCCGACTTACTGTGCTAAGGAATAGGATTTCAAACATCAAAAGATTGAGTTTTCAGAAGAACACTGCCTCTGAACCGAAAACAGGTTCTAGTATCTCTGGCCTGAGGGCTGGAGGAAGATCACTGTCTCTTGCTATCCAGCCAGCCTGCCAAACCTAGTGCCTTACTGAGTCACACCGACACCCTGTGTCTGGTTGAGCCACTGATATTCTAAACATGGGTGGAAAATATATACCAAGATCTATTGATTTTATTATTTTTATCACTGTACATTAAGAAGGCACACCAAAGCTTTTAACCTGATCTTGAAAAATAATCTGTGAGTGTTAACTGATAGACCAGTGCTTCTCAACCTTTTTTTTTAGTCGCAACCCCCTTTTAAAATAGTCATGTAACCAGAGGTACCTGTCAGATATTAGTTAGTGAAATACATGTATTAGACAGGATGTTCTACATGTGTTTGATATGCATTTAATTGATTTAAAGATGGAGTCTGTAAAAGTGCAAAGTCACAGTGACTCAATGTATAGTTTTTTTCTAATGGAGTACAGATGTTAAGAATGAACATAATGAATTTTGGCTGATGCAAGGGGTTGCAATAGCTATGAGGTAATGTCATTTATGATTGGACAGCCACATGTATAAAAATGTTCTGTAAATCATTGTTCATTGGGCCTTCCGTGAGTAAGGCACCCACTTTGTTTCTCTGTCATATATTTTGTCAATGTAATGTATGCTGTTATGCTGCTATGCTTTGTTGAACTTTGTATACGTTCTGTGATGCTGTGATATATTTTTGTAAAGTTTGTAATATAGCTGTTTGATTTTTAAGAAAACTCTGTCTCTGGCTAACTATTTATTCAATAAATATTGCTTCTGCTGGCTTATCAAATAGCACATACTCTGACAGTACCACTCCCTTCGGTTGCTTTTGTTGGTAGATTTCGTGTGTCTCTCTGTAAAAAATACCTTGGGACCCTCCCTGCGGTCCTGGTTTTTCCAGTGGTACAGCTGTCCTAGGAGAATCTGCCCAATACCTCCCAGATGGCTGCTGCTTTCTCTCTCTGATGATTGCCCAACGAAACAGACTTTATAGGTGGTACTTAAGGGTGGGTGGGGGGCTAAGCAGCTCTACTCCCTGGCTTCTTCCAGCCTGCTTTAGCCATCTGTGAAAGAGCCAACAAATCAGCCGCCACCACAATAGCAGTAGCAGCAGTGAACTCATTTCCTTTCCTTTTCCTCCTCCATTTCCTTCCTCCCTAGGCTAGCGGAGAAAGGAGAAAAAGGAAAGGATGAATTGAGTGAGAAAGCAGAGGGTGGTGGTCGTGGTGGTGCACACTGGCCCTTTGGAGAAAGGGTAGCCTCTCTTCCTTAATCCGGCTCATAAGGCTCAAAACCCACACCCTCCCCTCCGGAGCAGCATCAGTGCGTTCCATTCACACTCACACCCTACCATGTTGGATTGTATGGCTGGAGCCATGTCCCTCCCCCCCACAAACTTCTTTGTCACCTCCTTGAGGGTCACAACCCCAAGGGTGGTAACACATGAATTAGACAAACATTGCTAATGGTCAACAAGAAAAACAGGTCAATGTGTTGGCATTACTTAATTAGCTAATTATTGTTACTTAATTAGTTAATTAAATTGTCAAATTTGAAATCAGCTCTATATTTCCAGGGAATAGCAAGGGGGCTGTTACTACTGACCCACACTGATCAACTTTTAAGGTCTTTCAAAAGCTACGTTTTCCCCAATCCAGCACTGGGTAGGAATGATAGTTGGGTTCAAAACAGCTCATTATTGTCATGCAGGAAAGGCGGCTGGTCCTAAACCAAAGGATCTTACCTTTGAACTAGCTTAATTACATTCTGTCCCTCTAAATATGTGTGCCTTTTTTTTTGCTCCGCAATCATTCACCACAAATATGCTCAAAGTGATTTGGAAGTGAGAACCATCTTTAAAAATAAATAAATAAAAGTAGTTACTGCACTGCATGTGTGTTTAAAATGTCTTAAACATGAAGGGAACGGCTAATGAAATAAAAAGCTTCTATGATTGCGATTGGGATTTGTACTCTGACAAGTCTTCCTTAGTATAGTACACATCAAGGTATTTCCCCTCTTCTCTTCCTAAACTCTGTTTGATGCTTGATTCTCCCAATCCACACCCACCCATACCCAACCCTTTGTGGGGGGGGGGGGGGGCTGGCTGGAGGTGCACAGGAAGGCATATGCACGCCAGTTCCTTTGAGCATATTCTTAAAAAGTAACATTTAAACCAATGCATTAAAACACTTCTCTATCTGGTCACCCCAGATAAACTATAAAACTGTTAATCATGAGCTAAAACGGCTCTGCACCCTACATACGGAGGGAGGTTGCTTCTCACTAATATCACATGCCACGGTGTCTCCACCCCTCTCCTCAATGCACACACATTTTGTCCACCTTTTAATGCTAAGAATTGGGATGGTTGGGGATTCAAAAGTTGTCTTAGGGCGCTTTTACATGACCCCTAAAATCCGGGGCAAAAGGGCTCCCAGATCCAGAGCTTAAAAATGTTTTCCCACCAGCTCCGGACTTTAAACAAAATAAAGTACGACCAGGCCCACCTAAGTGTGTCCCAGTGCATTTTCCAAGTACCTGGTCTCCAAAGGTGAAAAATTTCTGATGCGGATGTAAAGCAGGGAGTGCCGGGCTCTCCTCGCCTTGGGTTTTTTTTTTTTGCCCCTGCCCCTTTAAGAGACTGAAAGAGACTGTAATGGTTCCCGGAGCAGCTCCAGGGCAGAGCGGAGGTGAGCCTGCATTCTTTTCTCCCTTTTTTTCTCCCTCCCCTCACACAGACAGGAGCAAGGAAGTGCAGAGGGTTGGGAACCCAGGAAGAGAGACAAACCCCCAAAATCTCTTGTCTGAATTTAAGTTGCCAGCGAATCTTAGAGGTCGTGTAAAAGCGCCCTTAGAGATTGAAATAATTATCTGAAGGATCACCTGGAAAATGGACTTGAAGGTTGCAATCTTATTCTCAAGTAAAAAGCAAATCAAAGTGTTCTGCTTATGTACTGCCCTATAGTTCTTAAAGCACTCTCAAGGTGGTTTGCAGTTTAACTGTGAGGGAAACACATTCTCTCCCTTCACCCATGCACACAAGCTGGGTACTCAGTTTACCAGCCACAGAAGGATGGAAGGCTGTGTGAACCTCAAGCCGGCTACCCGGGATTGAACCCCAGACCGTGAGCACAGTTTAGGCTGCAGTACAGCAGTTTAACCCCTGTGCCACGAGGCTCCATAACCATTATTACCTAGGAGAAAACCCCACTAGACTCTGTAGGGCTTACCTCTGAGCAGAATGTAGACTACTGTGCTGCATTTTCACCAGTTTTGGAACTGCCATATATTTCCCCCCTACAATATATTGGTGCACGGCCTTATGAAGACTGGCATATATCAACAGCTAGCATTTCTTAATTTTAAAAACATGTTGGTGGTCTAACCAATGCATCATCTGGTTTTGCTTCTAAGTTCCCTTTGTTTTTATTTAGTGAGACTGTGACTTTACTTTTCCCATTGAAGAAGCAGGATGGAAGTGAGAAAAGCCAACTTTTAAAAGCCCTTTTAAAGGAAAATGATGCAGCAAAATATTTTAAATAAACAGAAATGAGTGAACTGTTTAAGAAAAGGAACAAGAGACCTAATGTTAAAAAAAGGACAGGTTACTTGTTCCATAATTATATTGCCCTTAGCAAAGTCAGAGTTATTTTCTCTCTGTATAGGATTTTATAAGGTCACCTACTACAGTAGGTGATCCTTTATGCAAATATAGGAACACTACAGCTTTAATAAGGAGTCAGCTCTCAAATCCAAGATACCACATTGCCTATCTATGGTCAGAGAATGTTCTTGTAGAAGCTTGCAGAGCTGAATGGAAAAAAGATGGCTGCTTGAGGCAGAGGACATAATGGCACCCACTGCCATTCCATGTACAGTGATGCCTCGTGGCGCAGTGGTTAAATGCCTGTACTGCAAGTAAAACTGTGCTCACGACCTGGGTTCAATCCCCGGTAGCAGGCTCAAGGTTCACTCAGCCTTCCATCCTTCAGAGGTCGGTAAAATGAGTACCCAGCTTGCTGGGGGGGGCAATGTGTAGCCTGCACTCTGTAATTAAAATTGTAAACCGCCCAGAGACTACTTGTAGTAGTATGGGGCGGTATACTGTATAAGCAGAACACTTTGCTTTTTTTATTTACAGGACTTGAGCAATTTAACTTGCAGTTAAAACTTACCTTAAACAGTGGCGATGGAACTGAAAAGCAGCAGGTTCATTTTAGAGGTGCAGAAAAAGCTAGATGTAGAACCACAGCGTTGACCTGTACACAATTTCAGGCACAACACCTGAATATGCTTGGGTTTGTATCCAATAAAGAATTGACTGGTTTATTAATTGTTTTCTTTTGTATACTGTTCTTCTGTCAGAAGACACCCCAAACAATACACATCACACTTCAGATGCTGCCTTGTGTCCCTTTGGGTAGAAAGGTGGGATAGAAATACTTTAAATAAATCAATTAAATAAATAAATAAATAAAAAGTATGTAAAAGTGTAACAGTCAAATAACAAAATAATTCACATAAATGGTAAAAACATAAATAAAAATTAGCAACAACAGAAAACCCACCAAACAATTTCACCTTATATATTGTTATCTCACAAAGGCCGAAATCCCTTTGCTCAGCTACGCAAACAATTGCAATTTTTAGACATGAATTGCTGTAAGTTAAGAAATCTCTGTGGGCATTATCTGTTACATGGATTTATTAGCCTAATGACAGTTTGCAACAAAAGCTTACACGGTGTATCTGAGTAACTGCACAACAGGTTTCAGCCAATGCCTCACCACACAACTGGTGGAATAGCAGTTTAATAGCACCCAAAGGCCCACCAAAGCAATTCCTCCTTACGTCTCCTACTGAATCCCCCCTGGGCTGTCATCTTTTTCAGGGACCAAGGAAGAGAATTCCAAATCATAGGAGCAGCAACATGGACATGCAATGTATTCAAGCAGAAACTGCTTTAAACAGTTGGCATCCTTAGAAGGGCATCCTAGATCAGTTGGCATCCTTAGAATTCTGGATGACCTCAGATGGCATATGGATTCATACAAATGGATGTTTTGTAAGTATTTGGGCCCCACGTTGTGTGAGACTTAAAGGATAATAATAACCAACACCTTGAACTGAATCTGGAAAACCAGTGGCAACCATTTACCTGCTGCACAATAAGTGCTAGATGGATGTGGTGGGAGGGACTGTTAGTAACCTAACTGTGCCAGTTGCCACTTTGGAGTTATGAGTCATGAGCAAGGCAAGAAAACTGGTGTGGTTTGCTTACATCACCAGAGTGCATGCAATCAAGTTTTATTTCACCGAGAGATCAATGCAGAAGAAATTGGTCCAGCAAGCTCTGCGTTTATAATACAATCAGGATAGGGTTGGGGATAGATGTCTGGGAGCATGAAATGGCACCCTGTGAAGTCTGTGCAAGGTATATTTCCTTGTGTAGCCACAGAAAAGCATTCAGCAAGCTGATGCTCTCTGGGTGAGTCAAAACTACAGATCCCGTCACCTTCAGCCCGCATCTTTCTCCTAATGAGCTACATGGAACCATCTCGGCAGCCTTGCATCGCTTATATCTGTTTAACTGCTAACGCTGTTAATTTGGCTGCAGACTGAAACAGCAGGTTGAAGCTAGCAATAACCTTGAGGCGAACCTGTTACAAAAAGAAATTGCAGGTGGAGGTTAGCACAAGGAGCCATATTTGTGTTCACCAATGAGGCTGCTGCGTGGTGAGGATGATGAGAGCCTATCGGTCAGCTGCCTTGGGTATAATGTGGGTTTTCCCATAAGAGCACAAAACGAGGTGAGGATGTGATGGTGTTAGGGACACTAAGGGCCTTTTTACACGACCCCTAAGATCCGCTGGTCCCTTAAATTCGGACCAGAGATCTTGAGGGTTTGTCGCTCTCCCTGCGTTCCCACCCCCTCCGCACTTCCTTGTTCTGTCTGCGTGAGGGGAGGGAGAAAAAAAGGGAGAAAAGAATGCACTCTTACCTCCGGAGTGCCGGTGGAAGTTGCTCCGACCCCCCGTCACTTCCTGGTTCCTCTTAAAGGGGCGGGAGGCAAAAAAACAAACAAACAAAAAGAAGCGAGGAGAGCCCGGCTCTCTCCGCATCAAAATTTTTCACTCTCCCAGAGCAGGTACTTGAAAGGTGCGCTGGGTCGCGCTTAGGTGGGTGGGGTCGCACTTAATTTTCTGTTAGCTCCGGAGCTGGTGGGGAAACATTTTTAAGCTCCGGAGCTGGGAGCCATTTGCAGCGGAGCTTAGGGGTCGTGTATAAACGCCCTAACAGAAATAGCAGATGTTTCTTCTTTTAGATAAAATATTACACATAGGGATGGGCATAAAATGAAAAACGAAATGCTTTTTCATCGTTTTGTTACATAACGAAACAAAACAAGGAAGCAGCATTTCATTACAGATGCAACGAAAAAGTCGTTTTTTTTTCATTGAAACAAACTATTCCGTTCCATTTGTAAAAGGCATCCCTTACCTGCAGGGTGGCCACCACCGCTGGAGCACAAGAGAGGGAAGAGGAGGAGGTGGGTCACCGCCACTGCTCCGGCGCTCCCCACCTACTCTCAGCCCGGCTTCCAGGCTCCTCTCAGCTGGGCAGGTGGGTAGCGTGATCGCCTGGAACTGCCCATCTGACTATTTTCAGAGGGCTCCTGCCAAGCTGTCATGGGCTAGACCCCTTTAAAAATTGCCCAATCAGCACCAGGGGGATCTCCTGGTGCTGACTGGCCCAGTTTTAAAGGGGTCCAGCCAATAACAGCTAGGCAGGAGCCCTTTAAAAATTGCTCCCGGGCACCAAATATGGTGCCTCTAGGACCCAGAGGAGCCATTTCATTTCATTTTGTATGGGGGTTTTTTAAATTGTAAGAAATGAAACAAAATGGGGTTGTGCACAAAACAAAACAAAATGAAACATTATTTTTCCATTTCATGCCCATCCCTAATTACACACACACACACACACACACACACACAGAGAGAGAGAGAGAGAGAGAGAGAGAGAGAGAGAGAGAGAGAGAGAGAGAGAGAGAGAGAGAGAGAGAGAGAGAGAGAGAGAGAGAGAGAGAGAAATATCTTTTCAGCCAGGCTGATGATTTGTGGAAACAGTGAATTTAGAGAAGCTGGGAAGGAAGCAGCAACATACACTGTCTTAACCATGTCAAATGTCTTCTCTGGTTTACAACCATTAGTTGCTTTTCAAGAAATGCATTCTATCACAACCTAGAAAGTTACATTTGAAAAGCCATTTGTTTCCACCAATCTTCTCACTAGGGGGAAGGATTACTGTGACATGTCACACTTTCTGTGCAACCACATGAAGCCACATGCAAGTTTAAACATGCTTACGAGTAAGTTGGCCTTTTTTGCTAGATTACTTTTCTAAACATGTCCAGACTCACTTATACATTAAAATAGAGGCTTCGGGGGGGGGGATTATGTCACTGAAATCCTTCCCCTACACCACTATTCAAAAAAGAAGCATTGCCATTAAACACTGCTGAGGAAGTAAGTGGTTGTGCTACTTTTAATGCTGATTTGTTACTTTGTGTCACTTTCTATTAATTTTTTTTTGGGGGGGATGGAAAGCCAGAATTGGCGAGAAGGCACGTTTCTTTTGAAAATGCTTCTAGAAGTATCAGAAAATGCACTTGAAAAGTAACTCCTCAGAATAACTAGAACAATTATTCAATACATCAAGGGGAAAAACTTCATTACTATTTGCTACATTACTTTTGAAACGGTTTTCCTATTACCCCTCAAAAGAACTAGTAAACAAGTATGTTGCTTATTCGTTCTTGCTTCCATTCTCTACATTTAATCATTGGTTTTTTTTTAAGTTAAAAACTGTCTCCCTGCCTGACTAGGAAGAAAAATCATGGGGATGAGTATTTCCACTATCCACCGAACATCACTCTCAGGTTGATACATCAACGGATTCCTACACGCAGTCATGCCTACAATTCTTTTGGAGAAAAATATAGCTGATCACAGTGGGGAAGTCTGTTCAAACTGATCTGGACTGGAAAAAGTAGAAGCCTCCAGTGACAGAAGGTGGGAGGGGGAGCAACTTCTTTATTGAAAACAAAAGGGGTCGGGTTAATTTGAGCTGGCCTTTATGTTGTGTGTGATCAATAAAAAAGAAAAGAAAAAGAGAGGAGGGGAAAGCGTGAATCCGTTCATTTTATACATGCAACAAATCCCGCCATATTTGACTATGTAGTTGCAGCTTGGAAAGTCAGAGTGAAGACAAGGCAGCACAAGCCTGAAGAGCAACACAGTGTTTTGTGCCATACGGGAGCAATGTGATTGCCGCGGTGTCAAGGGAGCAATGAAGGCGTAATAACTATTAAAAACTGCATATAGGAGCTGAGAGAAAGTGGTCAGGTTTGGCTAGTGAGAAGACAAGTCAAACATCCACAAAGATAATGAGTAGATCTTTTTGAAAGTGGGTTAATTTCATATTTATAATATTTAGAAAAGTATTCACCTGAAGATTTGAAGGTAGCAACTGTTATTCCTGCTCACCAATTTTATTAACTATTTCGTTCCTAAGGAAAACTTTTATGGTCATATGTCAAGAGTATGTTTTATAACTAACAATACAACAAAGGGGAGCTCTGTTAGTATTAATTCCCCCCCCCACACACACACATTCAACATGTTTTAATCTCAAGTTCTTCCTGTCTCGCACAGGAGCAAATTCACAAACCTTGGTAAAGCAAAAACCACTTTCATTCCCACGGGCTCCCACCAAATGGAACTTGTGTAAAACAGCCACTTGCGGGAGACTCTGGGATGCAAAGCGGCATAGTTCATGAAATATTTCCAGCCAGCCATGTTATTGCTCTAAACTATCTCTAAGAAGGGCTATAGAACATAAGAACATAAGAAGAGCCATGCTGGATCAGACCAAAGGCCCATCTAGTCCAGCTTCCTGTATCTCACAGCGGCTCCACCAGATGCATCTGGGAGCGCATGAGACTAGATATCTGTCTCCTGATACCACTCCCCTGCATCTGGCCCTTGAAGTACCCCGGTTTTAAGCCTAGAGATTACACATCTCCATCATGGCTTGTACCCTGTGATGGACATTTCCTCCAGGAATCTGTCCAATCCCTTTTTGAAGGCATCCAAGCCAGATGCCATCACCACATTCTGTGGCAGGGAGTTCTACAGACTAACAACATGCTGGGTGAAAAAACATTTTCTTTTGTCTGTTCTTACTGTCCCAGCTCTCAATTTGAGTGTATGTCCCCTAATTCTGATATTTTGTGAGAGGGAGAAGAGCTTCCCTCTATCCACTTTATTCATGCCCTGCATTATTTTGTATGTCTCAATCATATTCCCCGTCAGGCGCCTTCCAGAATGCTAAAACTGCGCAAATATCTCATGAACAGGGCTCCTTGTGGCAATCCGGGGGCGTGAACTTGCAACTCTACTTTGCTCACCCCAGTTTTAAAGGTTTCAGGACCAGGCTATTAAAAAAAGAAGAATTGAGCTAAATCAATCTTCATTGTTCACTAGAATAAATTCCAGGCAATCAACAGATCCTAAGTGAATTGCAATTGACATGTTCTGTTCATTCTAATTAGGTCTACTCTAAATTATAGTTGCATTTAGCTTACAGTATACATGATTCCTACCGGCTGGATAGCTGAGTGGTTTAGATATCTTACTGCAGAGGCAGACATTGGGAGTTCAGTTCCCCACTGTGCCTTCTGGGAGAAACACCAGCCTGTTTCTAAGTATTCTCTTCCTGAAAACCCCTGGGGTTTACCAAAAGTCAAAATTGACTGGATGGCACATGGTTCTTATAAGTGACACCACACAGCAGAGTTGCATTTCATTGTGCTGAAGAGGTCTCAAATAAAGGTTTTCAATATTCATGTCATGTACGTATAGCACCCGCTTCCAATGCTAAACATGCACACCCATCCACTCTTTTGTGGTGTCAGCCAGCAGCAATTCCGTGCTTTGAGTAACTTGTCCAAAATGCCAAACATTCCTAAGTTACAACCTAGCTGGCAAAGTTGAACAATGGGAAGGGAATAAACTAATTTCAGCACACATTAAGTATAGATTGATCAGTTTGAAAACTCTTTCCCTCTTGAAATTACATGAATTATAGCAATCAGTCTGGTATAGCCTCGGTGGAATTTGAAACTGCAGAGCGTATTCATTTTGGTGTAACACATGCCAATAAATGCAGAGGAAAAGCTCTACAGTGGAGACTCTAAAGCAAATACCTCTGCAGTTTTCCAAAGATTATTTGTTCCTTTCCGCCCCCCGCCCCCAGCTAAAGGCACGATGACAAGCCAACATTAAAGCTTACACACACATATTTGTAGAAGTAATTTTGATAACCAATCATTATTAGCTGGTGGTGCTGATCACCAGCCAAAATAGGAGGCCTTTATATTTATGTCTAGTAGGTAATTTCTTGAACAATACAATGATGAAAAGTATACCATCAAAAGCAATATGAGAAGATTAATTGATGTCCCTTGGCTACTGAAACATTGAGGCAACAGAGCTAATCAAACAGTAGGATTCAGAAAACACAATGTGTAGTGGAGCTGTTATTGGAGACGTACAAAAATAACCCAGTTCTGAAAATAGAGCCAGTCTCTATTTCACCTCCCCTTAGAATTCATACAGATCTAAGTTGAATAACTCAGCAATTTCGTCACAGACATTGCTTTAAGTAACATTCAGTAGCTGTTCTTGCTACATTAGACTGTTCAGTGGGATATGTGTTCCCTCAGGATTTCTTTAAATGTGTGTGTCTCAGCAATCACACCCACAAATTAAGCCCATGTTTACCTTCTACTAACCTAAATGAGCAAAGCACACTGAGCACAAGATCATCATGAAGATTATGTGCTATGGGTCATACAAGTCTGTCACCACTTGGAGAAACATCTCTGCAAAAACCAATGATCCAAAAACCAAAACCAAGATATTTATTTTATTTATTTTAGAGTATTTTTTACCCTACCTTTCTCCTTGGAAAAGGACCCAAGGCGGCTTACAGTCTATTTTTGACTCCCTATTTCCTCTGGTGATGAGGTGGCCCCTTGAATAAGGAAATCTATCCACAAACAGTTACACATGAAATCTTTTGGGAAAATGGATGGATGGATGGATGGATGGATGGATGGATGGATGGATGGATGGATTGCAGAAGTACTTCCCCAAATGTTAAAATATTAGTTTTTCATAGGGTGATGCAATTTTCTTTACCTATTTTAGTGAGCTTTATTTTTGTGATTAGTTATTGGAAGACAAACACATGCTTAATTTGGAAATCTGATTGCTAAAGCAGTCTGAGAAACTTCTATTACAGTATAGAAAATGCATTTCCCTTAAAATCTGGTATTAATCCTAAAAGGACCTGATATACAATGGGTAGAAATGATGCCTGCTTCAAATTTTGGAGAACTAGTGCTGTCCTGACATCGCAAGTCTGCATGGGGGTGGGGAACTTGGACCTTCCGGATGTGATAACCTGCAACTTCTACAATCCCTTGTGAGTGGCCATGTTGAATGGGACCACTAGTAGTTATAATCCCAAGCATCTGGAGGGCCAAAGTTACTTCACTCCTCCAATTATTTTTGCCACATATGGCCCAGGCAGAGCTTGGGAAAATTACTGTTTTGGATATCTCTTCCCAGTCTCTTCTACTCTGCCCATGCTGGTTGAGGGTTTGAGGGAATTGTAGTCCATAAAGTAACTCTTCTAAACTCTAGAACAGGGAGGTTGAACTTGTCCCACCAAGAGAGATTAGACTTCTGGAGGTATCTGGCATTATCACAGGCTTTTATCTGCTGGGATCCATCCTAGTTAGAATAATACACAGGTTCAGGATTCTGATTACCAAAGTATCAAAACTGTTGCCAGGTGACAATAATAAATCATTAACTGGAGCAGAGTCTCAATCCACTTCTGAGGAGGAAGCAAGCCAAACAAACAAAAAGATCACCGTCAATTTCCTTTCTCTTTGTATTATGGGGATTCCTGAACTGAAGTGTCTTCTTACTGCAGGACCACTGAGCTGGGTGGGGATACTTTCAGAGATGCCAGCCATCAGAAGGTCCGGCTGCACCATAATTCATTTTCAGTAGCTACAGTCTCTCTCCAGGCACTGCCTTCCCTTCTGGCTGCAACGGAAAGAACGCTTCCTGGACAGGTACCTGAAGATAGAAAATCCAAGGAATTCCCTACCACAAATGCCAGAATGTATAGAATCAGATTTAGGAAAAACATAGGGCGTTTATACACGACCCCTAAGCTCCGCTGCAAATGGCTGCAAGGTCCGGACCTCAAAAATGTTTACCCACCAGCTCCAGACTTTGCAGACAATTAAGTGCGACCCCGCCCACTTTAGCGCGACCAAACAGCAGTTTTCTTGTACCTGGTCTTTGATGGTGACAAATATTTGATCCGGTGTAAGGATAGTGAGTGCGGGGCTCTCCTGGCTTCTGTTTGTTCTTTTTTTGCGCCCCGCCCCTTTAAGAGATCTGAATGCTGCCGGGAACAAAACGGAGGTAAGACGGCATGCTTTTCTTTCTCTTTCTCTCCCTCCCTCACACAACCAGCAACCAGGAAGTGCGGAGGGGGGGGGGGACAGAGGAAGAGCGAGGAACCCCTAAGATCTCTGGTCCGAATTTAAGTGGCCAGCGGATCTTAGGGATCGTGTAAAAAGCCCCATAGTTACGCATACTTATTCAGAGGGTTGGAGCATCTGTCTGTAGATCAGGGGACTCGGAATTTATATCCCGACGGTACGTCCCAGGAGAAGATCCAGCCACAATCCTATGGAACACGTGTAGCTGATGGGATCACATGCCCTGGTATGTGTGTGAACTTGAGCATGCACCACCACCCCAAAGCACCACCAGAAGGAGGGGATAAAACCAATCCTGACTACTTTGCATCTAAAAGATGCTGCATGGATCAGCCTAAGTCAGAACCGATTTGATGGCACATTGCCATTGTTATTGTCACTATTTTTAAGACAAGGGAAGAATGACTGAGTCTACATGTTAGCAATACAGTATTTTATTATGAAATACTGAATAATATATGGTACTGGTAAAATAAACATACAGTGTATAATAAAATGTGCTACTCCTATTTTACAATAGCTGCATGTTGTATCATTTTGGAAGAACTATACCTGAGAGCCAAATACCTGGAAATTCTGAAAAGTGAAGCCTGTGATCAGTGTTTTAGAACACTGCCTATTAATCATGATCTAATAGTAAATCTTTCTTCAATGAAGTGTACAGATTGAAATACAGGCTTTAAAAAGAGTTAGAATGATCAAATGAAAGGGAGAAGACTCCTGTACTTACAACAATTGTGTCAAAGAAATATTTTTTTTTAATTGTTGCAAGTTTGCTGGCTAAGTGTAACACATGTAAGAAAGTCTAGGTCTATTAAAATTATTCCATTTATACATATATTAAAAGCACACTCACTGTTTTCCTTTGGGGTTGGCCAACTTAATCTGTTTTAAATAACAACTCCTGTTGTCCTTTAAGGTAGTTGTGCACAAAATTAGATCATGAAGAAAATACGTTTTAGAAGACACTCTATAATGCAAGCATAGCAACATAATGGAAATATATATTAAAATTAATAAAAAATTAAAAAGGGGAACTATATTGAATAAAATGAAGCTGTTTGACCATGGTAATATTTTATTTTGAATGTAACAATTTATGGCAATAAGTGTTTTTCATGTCAGCCATATATTCCCCTCTGCCTGACCGTGCTCCACCCCCCTCAAGATAAACAGGAAGCCACAAATGATTAAATGGAAATGGAAATATGCATTGTATTCCCTGGATGGGAACCATCATTAGATGCTATCCAAAGGAATGCTTGTAGTATTTTTTTTTTTGGGGGGGGTCACTGATAAATGGTTTTTTCCGGTCTTTCCCTTGTTCATCCTCGTCTTTACAAAGAGACACACACACACAACGGCACTGCCCTCAGCCTTCAGCCCAGAATGAGAAGGGCAACCTTACAGACAGAGCAAGTGCTCCACCCTCAGTTCCAACGGCCTCACTGGCATCAAGGACCACTCTTCTAAAGGGATCTTCCTCGTTTGCCCAGCCCTGGCTTCTGTGGAACAAGGATACCCTCTAACGGCCCTCTTCCCAACTGCACATATTTCTGCCTCCTGCTTCCTCCTCAATATCAGGAGGAAAAAATGCTGACTGAACAGATGGGGTTTCGCAATATGTGCCTGGATGCTAGTATTTCTCGTGGCAAGCACAACCTCCTAAGATTAAATTGATATTTATCCAATGTTCCCCCCTCACCACCACCCTTTTTTTTCCTGCAGTGGGATACACTTTTTCCATTCTTTTACACGTGCCTTGGCATTAGCTATCGTAGTTTCAGGAATCTTTCTTGCTAATGTTTTTTTCCCCTTCCTCTCAATTTTTCTCAAATGAATATTCATCTCAATCATGTGCTCTGAGGGAAAAGAACTGACACAATAAAAGGAGTGACTGCTGGGCTAGATCAAAGTTGAAACATGTAGCAGGGAACAAGACAATGGGGCTCTCTTATCCATTTAAAAAACAAGCATTCTAGGCCAGCATTCTTTTTTTCAGTTTCTACTTGATGAGAGTTCATCATTTATATATCAAAATGAGATAGCAGTTTTTAATACACACACACACACACACACACACACACACACACACACACACACACTGGGCCACACTTTTTTAACAAACAACAACATAACAACAACAGGAGGGGCCAAGCATCTTCTCCATTTGGTCGGAACCCCGGGGTCTCCCGGGACCATGTGTGTGTGTGTGTGTGTGTGTGTGTGTGTGTATTAAAAACTGCTGTCTCATTTTGATGCTTAGTTAGCCTACATTAGAAATCTAGGGTAAAACAAAAAGACTGATTTAAATCTAGCAGAGGAAGAAGGAACTCTCATTAGAGGCTGAAACAATATTCTCGTGTCAGCTTATTTTGGCCAAGTGCCTTAGAATTTAGAAAGCTACCCTGTAATTGCTGAGTTCAGAAGTGTTTTCCTTGTTAGAATCAAAACAAAAGGCATCAGATCTAAGACAGCACCTTTGTTATCTTCTTGCCCTTGATGAAGATTTTTGACTAATGTGGAAATTTGCTTCCTTATCAAAGTAGCTAGCCAAAGAAAAAATGAAGATAGAATTAAAATGCTTCTATAACCCCTTGTCAGTTTGAATTCATGTATGAAACTCCCAGAAGTCCTTGCAAGCACAGCTAGTAGTGAAACTTTTGGGAATTGTTGCAATCCAAGAACATCTCAGGACCCAAAGTTAGGAGCCACTTTACTAAATGATAAATCCCACGATTCCATAGGACAAAGGCATGACAGTTAAGATATCTGGCTGTTATACCTCTTTTAATGTAGAGACATGCCCTATTTTTATCTAACTCCCTGTCCACATAAAGGTGAAAACATTACTCTTGACTTGTCAGAGACCAACTGCATGCACTGATGATCTTCTCCTTCTTTATCAATGCATTGTTGGCCCATGGTGCTGAATTGTTTTTTCTCCAGAATGCTGTTGGGCTGCAACACTTCTCTGCCCTAATCAGCATAGAGGATGGCAAAGAAAGATGGGAGGTGCTGTTGAATAACATCTGGAGGGCCATAAGTTGCCCACCTCTGAGTTACAGTCAATTCATATCTTGCAAAGAAATGTTTTACACTGATATAGCACAGTCTTTTAAAATACTTTCCAGATATGTAATACAAGCAGGATGCCTACTGTTTGAAATTGTTGTCCCCTTGTCCCCTCTTCCCTCCCCCCCATGAGTTGTCTTTCATAGTTGTGTCAGGTTTCATTTGTACAAATGTCCCTGAGTCAAGTAGTTTCCGAGTGCAGGGATTTAAAATATATATATATATATATATTTTAAAATTAAAACTTAAAGCGGGCTTTAGGTTGCCCTGTCAGTGAGCAGGATTTATTACCTCTCCTCTCTCCATCAGCAGAAGGAAAAACGAAGTCGAAGAATGGGCAAGACTTATAGGAAGCAGAAGCATCCATGGGAAGCCATTTGCTCTCAAGAAGAAATGGGCATGGCCTGAATCCTGTCAGAGATAATAATTCCACCGTCCACTTTCCTTGGAACAAGTAGACAGGCTGTCACAGAGGAGACGACTTTGGCAGTCCTATGGGAGATCATTATGATGAAGTGGCTCTAAGATGTGTCTGCTAGAAGAGGACAGGTCACAGTTAGTCTTATTTTTAATTTAGAATAATTTCAACTTGGCCTGTTGTGAATGAGACATAGCATCAATTAAGACAAAGGTAAAGGAGGACATGTTTCCATGCATATCATAACTGTACCAATAAGAGGAAAAGTGGGTCATTTTTTCAACAGATGCAATTTAGTGACAAAATAAGCACTGTCTGAAATTATCCTTTGCCCGTTCTGCAATCCTATGCATGTATGCTCAGACATACATCCTTGTGAGTTCAATGGCATCGGCTTCCAGATAAATATTTATGCCTATCACACAGTTAACATACAGCAGGTGGCCTAACCTCTCTTGTGCCTCTGCATCCTTCGGAAATACAGCTGGATTTTTAAAAAATGAAACGACACCCACTCTGTTTAGTGGGACCTACTCTCTAGAATGTGGGTTCTATATTATCTATACTATACTACATCTTGCCTTAATGCTAGCAGATCTGGGCCATTTAGAAAATTTCTTCATTCTTGCTCTTCACACTGTACATACAAGCAGAACGCCATTTCACCCCCTGATTTCAGCAGACAATGCTGATTAAGGAAACCTGCACACCCCAATTGGCTCTGTAGGGGTGGTAAGAATTCATCTTATGATACTGAAGGTAATTCTTCTCAGAAAGGACTCTGCTGTCTCCTCCTACCAACACCTAGCCCACTTCACAAGTTTTATCAGCACAATTCTCCTCTGGAGGACTTTAACGGAACTGTCCAAGGTTCTGAACGTATTTTGATGGTATGTTTCAGCCCTCTTGTAATTCCAGAATCCAGACTGAAACAGTGGCTCCACTGCCTGCACTAACATCAAAAACCAGTACTGTACACACTGATTGGCAGTGGCTTTCTGGGATTTCAGGCAGGTTTCTTTCACAGCTACATCTTGAAATGGTGGTATTGAACCTGAGACATCTTGTTTCTTGGGACTGAGCAGAGCCACTGAAGTACAATTTTCCCTCATCATAGGTGATCACCTCCTGGGGCCTTCTAGCATAAGCATTCAAGAATTCCCAAGCTCTTGGGCTAGCCCCAGTGAAGAGGGGGGGGGGAAAATACTTTTTGGGACTCTTAATACCCAGAATATCCCCAGATGCAATAACCCACAAAAAAAAAGAAATAACTGTTTTTTTAATCTCTGCCCAGACCATTTTCACATTTTAGCATCTAGATGGAAATGGAGATGGTGAAAAAAATTGGGGGAAGATTAGGACAAAAGCAGTAGGAAAGCTAAACCTTGGAGGATGAAATGACTCGTGCATTAGTTGTAGCAGCTGCTTCATCTGGATGAGCCCAGGTAGAGGGTCTCTATGGAAACCAAGGTTCAGGTTTGAGGCATGAGAGAAAGAAGTGAATCGACAAGGAAATCCAGAAGAGAAGGAGATATGAGCAATGGAAGAAGTGGCAACGCCAAGGAAAAAACAGAGGCAGCAACTGTTGAGAAAGGAACAGGCAACGGAAAGCATTGTCATAAAGAAAGAAGCAGCTGGGTGAAGTGTTCGGACTGCCACGGGAGGGATCAAGAGACTAGGATGAAGGAGGACACTGTTTCCACCCCTTCCCTAGGAACTGTGAAACAGCACATCAGTGGTTTTCCTACAGATGGGCAGATGTGAAAAGGCATCTGTAATAGACAATAGGAAATTCACTCTGTGTATGTTCAGAAGCATTCCTTCCTGTTTTAAGTTCTTGATTTTAAATGCCACAAAGTCTGCCCTTTGCCCTCCTCCATGGTGTTTTGAGAGATAACGTATCATGGAGACAAGTTCTGTATGACAAAGATGCTGATCAGACCTCAGGGTATGCTGCTATCCTGTAATCCTAGTGGAAAAAAACATAGTGGAATATATTGGTGCCTGGCACTTGGCATTCTTTTGGCTGGGAGAATGGACCAATAGCAAGCAGGAAATATGAATACCATACCCAAGTAAATCTCAGTGCGGTGGGGTGGAGATACTAAGTCAGTGTTGGCACCTGACATCACTACTTCACAGCAACCTGTATTCAGGTTCAATTGCTGTATTGGCACTTTGCAAAAAATTAGTGGGTTTTGAATCACAGTTTGGGCACTCCGTCTCTAAAAGGTTTGCCATCACTGTGCTAAGTAGTATCTTCTGTGTTTGGAGGACGAGGCTCCATGGCCTGCAGGGGTCTTTGCTCCTCTACACAATAAGCAAAAGCAGACGTGCTCCAATCCTACGGAAGTTCATGGAGCAGTTGTGTTGGCACAATTTGCAGGCCAAATTCAGAGCAACTGAAAACATTCCAAATGGTGAATTATAACTTTCACAGACCTGGGGATGGTGTAAATCGGAGTCCAACAACAACTAGAGGGCTACAGATGTGCCAGTGGATAGTATTTATTTGAGAGTAGATTCACTGGGGCATATTTCTTCTAAAATAATGGTTTTAGAGGGCATCCTTAGGATTAGAAAATGGGAGGCACCCTTGGATATAGGGCCCTGTTCCAATTTATCCTTAGTAGGGTTGTTACCTCTCACATCAGAATACAAGCTTTGGGTTTCTTTTAATGAATTTCCTTCCTGGGTGGCACTCCATCAGTCACTTCTCTTTTTCTATATCACCTGATGGTGCTGATATGATATACCTGTTCCTCCCACTTCTGAGGGGTAAGGAAAGGACATGTTCCTTCAACTGTTATTAGACAGCAAAGTCCCATCGGCCTTCATCATCCTAGCCAATGGTGAGGGATTATGAGAGCTCTGTTTTGGGCAGCAGGCTGTAAGTCCCTCACACCCAAGGATCTGCAGAAAGCACCGGGTCAGGCCAGCCATCAGGCCAAAGAAATGGCACCTTGGAGGCTATATGTTCAGGTCATTGTGTGAAATCGCTAACCCTGTGTCCCACACCGACCTGTTCACAGACACACACGTTGCCTACTGCGCACAGCGGGGTAAGAATTACCCCAGCCTGAAAACCTTACTTCTGGCAACTCCAGGTTCTGATAGCGGTGCCTTGGCCACACAATGTGACCAATCCCTGCTGCACGTGAGGCCACGGGGGCAAAGATTGCCAAGGATAACTGTGGCGATGACCGAGCTATCCAGGGGCCACGTGGTGCAGCCGCGTTTCTCCAAACTTTCGAGCATTCCCAGCCCGGTCTCCAGGCAATAGAGACCACGGAAGCCCTCCCCGTCCGCCAGCCACCCAGGCAAGCCCTGCGGAGCCGACTGGATCTCCCTTCCTAGAAGACAATACGAGGAAGCGCGCGCTTTAGCGCAACTCCGGGTCCGCCCCTGGAGAGCAAAGCGACGCAGTGATTAATATCGGTTTCCCCCCCTTCCCCGGCCCGGGGAGAAGAAGAAAAAAAAAGGGGGTTCCAGCGGCCTCTACTGGCGCGCAGCTGCTTAGCAACCGTTCCGCTCCCCGCCTCGGCGGAACCATGTGGACTCGGATCCGGGCGAAAGACTAGCGGTTGTCAGAGCGGATCCCAGGAGCTCTCCAGGGGGTGCGAAGCGAAAGTAAGGGCGCAGGGATCGCCTCGGCAGGAGGATCGCTCCTGGGATCCCAAAGCCCACCGGCCCCACGGTCCTCGGCTTTCTTCCCGGGCGCGGGGGATGTTGTAGGGAAACAGCCTGGAGTCCATCGACGAGGTCGAAGGAGGCTCCGGAGCGAGACGGAATTGACGCCGAGGCGCTGGGATCCCCCCACTTTCCCGTTCCAGCCGTGGGTAAGAGGTGTGTGTGTGTGTGTGTGTGTGTGTGTGTGTGTGTGTGTGTGTGTGTGTGTGTGTGTGTGTGTGTGTGTGTGTGTTTTTAACTCCGAATAGGAGCTGGCTGGAAGACTGGCGCAATTCCTTTCGGGGGGTGGCTCTCCGAGGGAGCGGCTCTTCCTCCTGGGGAAGTGGGATCGGGATCGGAGTGGAATTGAACCCGAACGGAGACGGAAGGGTCTCCGGAGAGCTTCGCTCCGGCCGCTCTCCTCTTTCCCCTGGTGGGCGAGAAAGAACCAGCCCGGCGCGCAAGGCAAACTTCGCCGCTCCGTGCCCAGGCTGCAGTGGCCACCCCCCCCGCCGAGGGACGCGCGGCCGGCGGCGCTCCGTCCAGCCGCCTCTGGCTTGGGATCGCGGAGGGCTTTTAGGGCCTGCTGTGGGAAGCGGCCAGGCAGGGGGGGGGGTCCCAAGAGGACGAGGAAAGAGGGCGGTTTCCCGGCGACGCGCTTGGAGGTCCCCGGGCAGAGTTTGCTGGAGTTGGGCCACGCGGCGGCACGGCGCGAGAGGGTCTCGGGAGGGAAGCGCCGGAGGGGCTCCATTGCGGCGCTCGGTGCAGGAGAAGCGCCGCCACTGCAAGACAGCCGGGGTTGGGTGGAGCTGCGGCGGGTCCAGCGGTGGACTTGGGACGGCAGGCGGCCGGTGCCTGGCTCCGCCGTGGCTGGGAGATGCTCTTGGGACGTGGGATCCGAGAAGGATCTGGCGGGGACAGGGGGCGGGAAGGTGGCGGTAGTTTGGGGATGGGCGACGACGAGAGAGGGGCCAGGTCTCTATCCTAGCCGGGTGAAGAGGTGGCTGCAGTTCAAGTCTGCAGTGCACTCTTCCTCTGTCCCAGCAAGGGAGGCGAAAGGAGGGAGTTCGAAGGGTTCCAAGACATGAGCCTCCCCAAGATCCCCGGTCTGGAAGGGTACAACTGGACAGCTATTTAAAACAAACAAACAAAAGAGGTCAGAAGAAAACAAAACAAAACACCAAACAAACCCAGTTCCCTTTTCCCGGCTTTGATGAGATTTTTGTTTTGTAATTTCGACTTTTTGTTTTTCAAAAGAGGCCACATTCTTCATTCATGATACCCATACCAGTGGGCTATTTCCTAGTTTGAATACCCCTTATTTCAAGTTTCAGATAGACACAAAACTCTGGACTCCCTTAATTGCCTTGAAAGACTTCTTTCCTTGGTGGTCAGACCTCTGGCAATTCTGCTTCAATCAATGGTCGGTGAAATATTTCCCAGAAATATATATAGATAGTCATGATTCACCTTTTTGAATCACACACACACACAGGCGAGGAACCAAGAAATGCCAGTTGAGTCTTGGAAGCAGGCGTTGTTGCCACACTTCCTTTCTACCACAACCCCCTGCCTCTGCCTGCTTTGTGTGTCCTGAAGGTGTTCTAATCTAAAGCACACAAGGCCTTTGTTTTGTTTATGACCATTCTCTCTCTTGCCCATCCTCCCGATTTATACATATAAAGGGGGAGAGAGAAAGAGAGAGAGAGAAGGGGGACATATGAATGTACACATGGATGTGAGAAAATGCAATAAACTAAAACGATGTGCCGAGTGTATGCTGCTTAATTTCTACACATATGTTCCAAGTGTGCTTCAATTTGCTTGATATGCAGTTTCTTACTTTCCTGACAGATTTTTGAACCAGAGCTCAAACACACCACTTCTATCAATATATCCTGGAAACATGGTTAGAGCCTCCAATGATTTCCAACATGCTAGGCTGATCTAGGCAGCTCAGGATAACTGCATTCACTTTAATGTTTGTTGCGTAGAAAGATAATCACACAACCTTATGTCAGTTCTCTATTTCCCAATGAATTTGGGATTGTGAGGGCTTTTTAAAAAGGGGGGCTGGAAAAGGTTACGTTGTATGATACCTGACCTTTCTGAGGTCCGAAGTTTACACATCCATGCATTTTCGCCTCTTTTGTCTGCTGCAGCTTCGGAACAAAGGTGGCCAAGATACACCCCTGCAAACTCAGCTGCTCTGTTAATCATTTCACTGGGAATGGACCATGGGATGCTCTCTGGTTTTATCATGATCAAAAACTTCTTTTTGCTCTGCGTTTCCATGAATTTAGCCAGTCATTTGGGGTAAGTTGCGGCAACATTTTATTTTCATTGGGTTTCTGAACATACAGTATTTATTTTAAAGAACAGGCATTTTTTTTAAAAAAAAACCTGAAAGACCACCAAAAAGGGGTAAAGAGGAAGCATTTTTATGCACCCAATACTCAGTCATTATCATGACTATGGAATGTTGGATTTGTAGAAATCTGGATTGAGGATCAAGCAAAGCATGGGCCTTGGTTTCTCAGATTTCTATGGACCTAGAGTATGGTGTGTGTGTGTGTGTGTGTGTGTGTGTGTGTGTGTGTGTGTGTGTGTGTGTGTGTGTGTGTGTGTTCTGAGACTGAATTTGATACCAAGACCTAAATTGAATTGTTAGTCCTAAATACAATAAATTCATTGGTAGGAATCCTCTTGGATTGTTGCGATAAGACCTGTGTAATTTGCTGCAGCTAACAGCGGTTAATTGATGAGGCGCCAATGTGCATGATCAGGAATAAGACCAACATGCAGCATGACACCTTGTCAGTTTTCTACAGTTAGCTATCCATAGGAGGGTGTATAAACCTTAAGTAGACACCAAAAGGAATCTGGCCACTGAATCAACTGGAATTCAGTAAGGCACAACCTTATGTAATATTTACTGACTCCAGGACCATACTCTAAATTAGAACATTCATAGGTTTATTTTTTTTTAAAAAATATTGTTATTTATTCATTTTTCAGTGTTCCCAGATGCATGTCAGGTAGTAAAAAAAAGGAAGCAAGTCAATTCTCTTTCCTTGCTACTACTATACCATCCAGAGGGGGGATTTATGAAGGTGTTGGTGTTTTATCTATTGAAGGTTCATGCTTTAGAGCAGTGGTTCTCAACCTGTGGGTCCCCAGATGTCCCTGGACTGCAACTCCCAGAAGTCTTCATCACTAGATTTCTGGGAGTTGCAGTCCAGGAATATCTGGGGACCCACATGTTGAGAACCACTGCTTTAGAGCATCCAAGTAGAAGCACACTACTTCCTTCTTCATCAACTGCCTACAAGTGGAAGTCATCTGTGCATCTATCTGCTGCTGATAGGAAAAAGGATCCCCCCGCCTTTTATCAGTTATTGATTCCAATAGCTTGGATTGTTTCCCACTAGGCCTAAGCCCCCAATGCACATAACCTCGCTTCTTGGATTTCTTTTGCTGTGTGTGTTTGTTTCTGTCATTCACCCTGAGAGGTGAAATGGGAAGAATGGAGGTGAGGGGGCTCAGGGCTCAGAAATGTGACTGTCCTCTATTCAAATGAAGACATTCCCCATCACATTTGGCCACATTCATCTCTTTGTGTGGAACCCACCCCAGAATGGCTCGTGCCCTACTTCCCTCTCCATTTTCAGGCTTCCATGGGGATACAATTGGGTAATTCTACGCTTCTGGAGTGGATGGCCTTAAGGATCACCCTGGTTTTCAAATCAGGATATGAATCCCTTTGAACTGGAGGATCTCAGAGGGTTTGAGTACCTCAGGACAGAGTTGGGGCCAGGAGTTTGAATCCGGTCTATATATTCCCAGAGAGGGGCTAGCTACGATCATCTGGAACATGCCCTATTTCCTGTATGGTCTTAGGCAAGCGGCATAGTATTTCTGACTACTGTATGGCTGTGAAACCCTGGGAGGGTCAACCTAAGTTGGAAGTGATGACACAAAATAATTGTCCTTTGCTTACTTCATAAAGTAGTAAACCAGTGCGGCTGGATTTGAGGCCTCTTTGCTGGCACCTTGGGTGAGGGGTAAAATCATATTCAGCTCTCCTTGCCGATATCTGATAGTTTTTCTGCATGTCATTCCTTCATGTCCTGTAGTGTGGTTGGTGGAGGGTGGAAGAAGGTCTGAGCCAAGCCAAAGTGAGGTAGCGTCCTCATGAAAGTTGTAAATGAAGTCATTGATTCTAATTGGGTTTTTTTTACTGCCAAGGAGCAGGAGAGGCAGTAGTGTAATTTTGTTCCTTGTGTTTTGTTGCCAAAGTCATGCTGTCTTGACAGGTGTAGAGGGGGGAGAGATGGGGAAAGTGATCAGTTGGGGGGGGCTGATGCTCTCAGAATAGCCCAGAATGACCACTGGCCATAGTGACTGGAATTATTTGGGAGGTATAGCCCCCCAAAATGATGCTTTCTCTCTCTCTCTCTCTCTCTCTCTCTCATGTGTATGTGAGAGGAAGCCATTTGTCTCATTCTGTCCATGGGCATAGGCTATTTGACTGTTCAAAGGTGGGCTACTTCTTGTTGTTTTAAGGGCCATTGAGATTTGTTGAGATCTTCATTTTAAGCTCTTCAGGAGCGCAAGTGATTTATGAGCTGGGCAAGTGAGAGCTCACGCATTCCTGGTTAAGCAGAGTCAGGCTCCTGCTCTCATTCTCGAGTCTGTCAGGTTCACAAAGTCAGCATCAAAGAATAAATCACCTGAAAATAAAGGCTGCCAGTAGGCTTCACACTGTAAGTCAACTGCAGGAAGAAGAAATGCTGTCAAGGCAGCGGGCAGTAAAACAATACAGATTTCAAACAAAAAGACACACACACACACACACACACACACACACACACACACTACCCTCTTTTATTCTCACTGAGTTTTGGAAAACGCATTCATTCTGGCTTCAAGGATGAATCCATTTCCTTAGCTCACTTTACTGCATACTTCCGAAACCACAAACAATTTAACTAACCTGAAGCAAACTGCCATCTCAGGAATTCTGCTTCCTGAAGGCTGCACATTATTTGTATTAATCTGAATCCTATTTGGGGAAATATCGCTGGATGGGAAAAAGTACCCCGTCTACTTGACACTTGACAGAATCCATTTGGGAATACCTCACTTGTGTGGTATTAAAAGTGCCTAGAAACAATTTGAAAAACCCAGGGTTGTAGCAGTCTTTAGCTGATTATTTTGTACAGAAAGGAGAAGAAATCTCAGGTAGGGTTCCCTGTAGCAATGATCGACTTTTGTGGGAATAAATATATAATATATTTTTAAAAAGGGCAAAATCCATTTCATGCAGCCCCAACAGTGTAAACCTTATCGGGGAGTGAGAAATAATCAATTTAGACACATTGAAAACTTCCTATGCCTTCTTAGTTTCTGAGGCTCCCTTGGATCCCCCCCCAAGGAAGACTTGAAATTCTCAGTTTGGGGGCAGGAGGGAGCCTTTAATAGTCATAAAAATTACCATTGAATCACCACCGGCCATCCTGATCCCAATGGCGGCAATTGTGTGGTGATTTTGGACAATTAAAGGTTTTTCGCTACCACCATCTGGAGTTTCTCAAAGGCTTCCTGAGGGCAAAAGGGATGGAAAGCATTTGGTTTGCTTATATTTATTATTTCCTGTGTTCAGATCTGTTGTACACCAGCATAACAGTGTGAACAGGATGTTGCCCAGTTTTTACACATTTGAATTGCCTCACCATAATTCTGCTAGAGCTGGGTTGAAATTTTAGTTGAAGAAAGCTAAAGTCTGGATCCAGCTAATATGCAAAGCAGGTGTTGGGAGCACCTCTCCTCCCTAGTTTTGCCTCCTAATGTACATTCTGAAAAAAATCAAATGAAATGCCTGGACATGGCACACTGAGTCAGCCCCACCGCAAAGGTTACACTAAAGCTGAGAGGGCCTAAGACAAGCCATTCTGGGGCCAAACAGTTAAGGCCACCATGCCCTGGAGCTATTGGGTTGCTGAGGCAACTGTGATATCTGCCAATGTGAATTGTTGGCCTCAGCTTTAAGTGACTTGTTGCCTTCGTTGCCTAGGTGACACTTCTCTGTGCTCCTTCAAGGAGGGAAGTTTCACTATAGTTCAGGGAGCAGAAAGGAAACTGGTATAAGGAGGAGCAGGGAGTGGAAAGAAGAGTGGTAACTGAGCCAAAAAGGATATCTCCCTTTGGCTCTTGAGACCAGTATGGAGACAGCAAAGTGTGAGGGAAATCATGAGTTTGGAAAAATTGCTCCTTTGGACTTTATATCCCAGAACCTCTCAGTCACCATGACTAGTGATTAGAGATGGGCACAAAATGAAAAACGACATGCTATTTTGTTGTTTTATAAAGGTTATGAAATATTATGAAACAAAATAAAACATAAGTAAGCATTTTATCAGGTAATAAAATAAAATGCCATTTTTCTGTTTTAGGAATGCAATGTTTTATCATCCCTTGTCAGAACATACCAATACCATCCTAAAGAGACAGGATAGCAAGCTAGAAATTACAATCTGTGTGGAGAGAGATGGGACCTAGGAGCGGATGATTTACCAGTAAGATATTGTGGTCCGTCTGGGAAGAGATGGGCCGCCAGGTAGATCAGTGTGGAGGATGATTTTATGGTAATTGGGAAAGATCCCATGCAAAAAATCATACGAAATCAAGAGGATACAGTAAGATCCAGCTTCTTTTACTGATAAACCTATATTATTTAAATTTAAAGAGGGAGGATTAGTTGGGGTTAGCCGATCCTCTCTCTTTAAATTTAAATAAATAGCCACCAGCCTCTGAAAGGACTCCCAAGGGCCAGTTGAGAAAGGCTGCTCCAGGCTACCCTATTGTTCCCATCCAAGGCTCTAACAGCAGTAAAGAGATGGGGAGGTGTGTAGTAGTAG
This sequence comes from Phrynocephalus guinanensis, assembly GCA_037367245.1. NCBI lineage: Eukaryota > Metazoa > Chordata > Lepidosauria > Squamata > Agamidae > Phrynocephalus > Phrynocephalus guinanensis. The sequence goes on from CM074736.1 coordinate 39,206,124, forward strand.
ACCCAGTCCTGTTCCTACCATCATATGGTATGAGTTACTGTTCAACCGGTTTAATAGTAATGCTATCAGCAAGTTTAGGTATCTCTAGTAGAGGGCCCTTAGGACAACTCACCACACTAATTCCCAGGATTCTGTGTGGGACATCAAGACAGAAAGAGGTCCTGTCACTCCCACCACTATGTGTTATATTATAATTACTATCCTGCTTATTTTATTATAAGGAGGGGTTTGATTGGATGGCTGTTGAGAGCACATTGCACCAAGAATAGAGTCTTTTTGAATCTTGAAAAGAACCTCAGTGCAATGGAATTACTGAGGTGGTTTCCTCCAAGCACTGAAGAATGAAAGAGGAGCAATTAGCTGAAAACAGTGGAGAAATAAATAATAGCTACATTTTTTGAAAACCTTCTAACCACAAGAAGAACTACAGATATAGTGAGGTTCAGGATGCAGGGAGGTTTCGTTGGTGGTGACAGGAGAGGAATAAAAAGCCAGAAATGAATTTTCCTTTGTTTTTTCCAACCTTTTACATGAAACAGCACTTTCCCATCTTGCTCAGAGAAGAGCATGGCAAGCTCAAGACAAAAAAAGGAAGGTACAGAAATAGGAAATGCAAAATACTTGTTCTTCCTGCTCATTTTGCATCCTTGCCATATCCCACATTACCCTGAACCTATCTAGGATTGTAATAAATGTGGAGAGGGGGACTGAGGATAAGGGAGAGGGATTTTATTTTTAAAGTATAGTTTCAACTGCTCTGATCCAAGAAGTGGCAACCAACAGGACGGTACATCCAAAGTAAGTGATGGAGTACAGTGAACCGGGGAACTTTAGAGCTGTCACTTGCATACTCTGGGATCCACCAAAACCAGAGGGATTCCAGGCAGTGGTGGCAGTGTCTCATTCTAATTGTCTATAGTTTCTACCTCTAGTCAGTGCTTGGTGTTGTGTGGACTGAGGGGAATTAGGCAAAGCTGCTAGTCTGATTCCCTGAGCCCTTAGTACTGTTGCAGAGTTTTGAATTTAAGGTAAAATTATCCTTTTAGTTATGGAGTATAAGCATAGAAATCATAGAATCATAGAGTTGGAAGAGACCTCAAGGGCCATATAGTCCCTCCCCCTGCCATGCAGGAAACCCCATCACAGTACTCCCAACAGATGGCCATCCAGCCTCTGCTTAAAAACCTCCAAAGAAGGAGATTCCACCACCCTCCGTGGCAGCATATTCCACTGCCAGACAGCTCTAACTGTCATGAAATTCTTCCTAATGTTTAAATTGGATCTCTTTTCCTGGTTTTTGAGACCAGTGTCCTGTGTTCCCAGTCTCTGAAGCCATGGAAAACAAACCAGTCCCTTCTTCAATGTGACATCCTTTCAAATATTTAAACATAGCTATCATATCCCCTCTCAGACTTCTTTTTGTAAGGCTAAATGTTCCCAGTTCCCTAAGCTACTCTTGGTAGGACATTTCTTCCAGACCCTCAATCATCTTGGTTGCCCTCCTCTGGACCCATTCAAGATTGTCAACATCCTTTTTAAACTGAGGTACACAGAACTAGACACAGATGAGGTCTGACCAGAGCAGAATAGAGTGGTACTATCACTTCCCTTGATCTAGATGCTATGCTTCGGTTGATGCAACCAAGAATCGTGTTGGCTTTTTGAAAGCTACTCCACCAAGTAGCTTCTTTAAATCCTGCAAGAAAACAGTATTCAATTCCTTTGTTTTAAAGAAAAACTGCTGGTAATACTAAGATACAGCCAAACCTCCAAGCCCACCTGATCTCAGGAATTTTCCAAGCAGTCTACTTTTTACTAGAGCAATCCACAGAGGAGAAAAGCTACAACTTCCACAGAGTCCACCTCTTTCTCATTAACTGACAAAAGTCTCAACAATCACTCAGACATTTCTTTACTTACCCTTGCTTGAAACTACATACACATGTATGCTGCTTTCTTTACTGCACTCATACTTAGTAACAGTGAACAGATCAACAGCAAAGAAAACAACTGCGACCAACCAATCAAAGGGTGGGAAAGCATGCAAGAGAGAGGCAAGGCTCTCATTGACTTCAAAGGCTGGAAGGAAGGATTGGTTAGTGCTGGATGGATATACAGTCTAGAGATGGGCATGACTCAAAAAATGGTGTTTCGCTTGTCGTTTGTCGTTTAGGGGGTCTGTTTCGGTTCGTTTTCATTTTTTGTGATTTTTTTGCAAAAAAAATCATTTGCAAAAAATTTCGTTTTCGAAAACGAAAACAAAAACTTGCTGTTTCGTTAGCATTCATTGCAGTTCAATGTATTTGCCGCAATGAAAACGAAATGCACGGCAAAATTTCTGTTGTTTCAGTTCGTTTCGTTTCATTTTGGAGACAAAATTTGTTTTTCATTTCGTTATGTAACGAAACGAAAAAATGCAAATGAAAACGAAAAATTGGTCGTTTTGTGCCCATCTCTAATACAGTCATCTTAGGCCAGAAATGCCCCTCGGTCACATTAAGTACAGACAGCTGTGTGGCTGCAAACAAAACTCCAACAAATACTGTATTTGTTTTAAAGCAAGACTTTTTGCCAAATGATCCAGTATCTGAATCCATTTAAAGATTGTGAATCTTCTGAGCATTTTTTTTGAGATGATATTAAACTTCCTGCCTTTAGTGTTTTATGCAACATAGGGCATGTGAATGTGGCAGGCAAGGCAGTGAAACTAGTCCACTTACCTAATTCTGTAGAAGACTGAAGGGCTAGAATGAGGGAAATTATTCCTTTTGTGTGTTTCCTAACAAAGCTTTCTCAACAAACAGTTAGAAAATGGGGCTTTTAAAGCACTATACTAGCTCGGAGGAGTGCCTGGCAATTATTCCACATTATGTCATTTGTTCTTCAGACTGTAACAAAAACTTCAGTTTTCAAGAAAAAAAAGGGACCCCCCCAAAGGGGGGGGGAAGCCCTATAATCCACTGCAAGGTTTCAATCCAATTATACTGCAATACTATACTGATCCAAAGCTTCTCACTCATTTTCTCCTCTCCATTTCTCAGCAATGCAGGGGTGTGTGAATGTGGCAAAGAAATTATGTCTTGATTTAACTAGGGTTCATTAACCAGCTTGTGAAATGTTTGAGGATTCCTTTGAAATGCCATATAGATCTTCACCAGTCTTCATTCAGTAATTTTAAGCTATGTTTGCAGGGTAATCAATTGACACCTATTGTTGCCATTTGTCACAATCAGACACTTCTGTAATTACTTTGTTTTTTGGTGAATTTTGTCAAAGTAGTAAATTAAAATCCATTATACGTATGCCCTTCAATACATGATTGTCTCTGTCATTGCAGAAACCAGAAAAGCTGCTTGGGTATCATGTCCCTAAATTCTTTACGAGCCATTAGAATAGCCTTTCTGGGCTGAGCAATAGAACATCACATCTGAAAATAAATCCATACCTTGGAAATAGCAGCAAAAACGTGCTGCAATTCTGAAATCTGGCAAAGTTTCCAAAAGGGCTAATTTTGGGAATGCGAATTTCCCGTTAAAGCTTTATTGCTGGAGAAATGTCCTCCCAGTTTCATTCAAACTGCAGTTTTAATATTATACCTGAGCTCCATAACACATTTTCATTTGTCATCCGAATCTGACGACTCTGTTCATTATTTCTATTAATGTATTGGTTGCTCATCTCCAGTAAAAAATAACTCTGAAGATAACATGTAAATATATGTAATCTGAGTTTGGAAAAACTACTTTTTTGAATGCAACTCCCAGAATCACTTTGCCAGCTTGGCCAGCTGATGGACAGCAGGCAGCAGTCCAAAACAAAGCAAACTTTCTGTATTCTGCACGTAATAGGACATTCTTGACAATGATGTGTGGCTGGTGGTAAGCCAAGCAGTGGATGGGCCTCACCTTCTAACAGGAATACCTTCTGCCAGTCAGGCAGGAGTGGAGCAGGGACGGAGGTCATAATTGTATCCCCTCTCATTCTACACCTCTTTCAAACTCCACCCATTCTCCTATTAATTTCAAGGGGGAGAATCAACCATGCAAATGCATGAGCTTTGGATCCAGCAGACCTCAAACTGGATGTCTGCTCACAACTTGGCTTTGTCAAGGAAAGGTGCTGCCTCCATATGGATTTCTGAGATTCAGAAATGTGACATCAACATGAAATTTTATTTTATGAAATTTTATTTTGATTTTGGTTGTTGACCGTAAATAAAAATTTCGTGACATCAACATGTAATGATGTTACCAAGTCCTCCGTATGTACTTCCACAGATACAAGTTGGTTTCAATTTTGGTCATCCAAGGAGCCCCTTCTCATCGGATCTGTTGTATTTGTGTAGGGATGCTGTGGTGTGAATATACACCTGTTGCCTGTTTTGCAGTGATGGGGACTTGAGTCAGACTTACGTCACACTCGTGATTCAACCTAGTCTCCCTCCCCCCACCCATGACTCAGACTTGAGACTCAGAACCCATCCACCCCTCACTTTCTTCTGGGCGAAAAAGCTCATTTATAACTGGGACTCAGATTCAAAGCTTAGGACTTGGTACCAAAGACCTGTCAACATCCTTGACGTTTGGTATGGAAAGTACATGTGAATGCTACAGGTCTGTGCCCCTGGCAACCCTCTGGCAATAAACAAAAACAATAGTATGGTGGATGGGCTAGCAGCCTGCTTCAGATTAAATCAGTAAAGATTATTTAAAGCAAAACAAAACCTCATCTACACAGGGCATAGAATCTGAACCACTGGAGCAGCTTCCACTGTCATGGCCCATAGCCGGGAATGGTGGGAACTATGATTCAAAAACTCATGGATAGATCTGTAGCCAGAAGTTGAGAGTTTGATATTCCTCACTGTGTCTCCTTGCAATGAGTGATGGTGGAACCAATGATCCACAGGGCCCCTTCCTGGTCTGCAGTTCTAAGATGATGATGATGATGATGATGATGATGATGATGATGATGATGATGATGATGATGATGAAAAGGGGATGTACAGACTGACCACTGTGAATATTGAGGCCAAGAGGCAGTTATTATACATAGAAGCTTAGCAAAGTACTTCAGCATGGGCAAGAAAGGATGGAAGAGTATAACATGGAGAGGATCCAAAGGCATCCTGCAGTTCGTGCTCTGATCTGGGCATGTCTTTTGGATTTCTGCCCGTTTAAGCATGGTTCCTTAGCACCCCTTAATCCTGAAGCTGAGATACCAGGGCAGGCAAAAACGGAAGAAAAAGAAAGAAGGGGGGGAGGGAGAAAGAAAGAAGGCAAAGCAGCCCCTTCTTAATGAATGAAGGCTGCAACAAATAATGTTGAAGCGATCCCAAACTGACACAGTTACTAAAAGGAATGTGCAGAATGACTCAAAACCTGGAACCATAAGATGCAAGCAAGAAAGGTTGTGTTCATTGTTGCTGCATCATTTACTACACCAATACCTGCTGCACCTGCACTTTCCATTTTTCATTTTTGTTTTCAGTGACTGCAGTTATTCAGGCTCTAAGCTTTGATTATTTAGGTTGGAACAGACATAGTCCTGGCTATAAGGGCTGAGGGTCACCTAAGCCAAGGCGAGGACAGCTGGGCTGAATCCCAGCCCCTCTCAACTTAGGTCTGTTGGAAATTACTTAGGTTGTTCCTTGCCCTGGCCTGGCTTTATGTTGGCATGATGGTTGTCTCTGTGGGCTGTGGAAGGTTTAGAGTGGGTGTCATTTGGCTCCTTCCTTGACTTACCTCTTTTCCTCCCTTTGCTTCTTCTTCTTCTTCTTCTTCTTCTTCTTCTTCTTCTTCTTCTTCTTCTTCTTCTTCTTCTTATTATTATTATTATTATTATTATTATTATTATTATTATTATTATTATTATACAGTGGTACCTTGTTTAAAGGAATTAATTTGTTCCAAATGAAATTCTGTTAAGCAAATTTTCCTTTATACAAATTTCCCATAGGAATGCATTGAAAACAGAGTGATCCCTAATCACGACCATTTTTATGTTGTACAGATTCGCCCCGTAGGCGATTCTGTTATGCAAATTTCCCCTATCTCTGGATTTTTTTATGTTGTACAGATTTTATGTTATACAAACTCTTTGTTATACGAGGGTCCACTGTATTTTGTTGTTGAATCCAATGAAATGGTCCCCAAACCTTCTTTCTGATCTAATCAAACTCACTTCTCTGCTTGCTTGCATAGACCTCTTTCTACAGTCATACAAACCTCACCTCCTTCAGTATTGCTGAACTCATCAAACAGGAAAGCAAAGGGGGGAAATGGAACCCACTCCATTCTATTTCCCCTTCTTAGGGACAGGTGAGAATTAGGGTTTGGTTCATTATTATTTTTTGAATGAAAACTTTCCAAAATGTGCTAGTTTCTCCATGAATTCAATAGATACAAAATGAGTTCAAAACGTTTTGTCATATGGGAAGAAGTGAAGCCCACAGTTTCCCCCAATCATGGAGAGAGGCTTGAGTGGTTATCTCTGCAATGACTGATTTTAAAGCTTTTAATTTGCAACCATGAACCCATTACATTAATATAAAGAGAGCAACTCCTATTCTTACTGTACTTTTTTCATAATCACCAGGAGTGTATCATTTTTTTAAAAAAAATCCAATAATTTTCCAATAATTCTTCAGACAGCATTCTATCAGTTCCAGCTCATCCAGCCCTAAATTTCACTCACCTGGAACAGAGCCGACCTTGGAGGCTTCTGTGACCTGTGTTTTCTGTTGTTAATGTGAAACTGCAAGTGTCCTTCCCGGGTGACCTAGATATTTGTGGGACATTTACCCCCCCCCCCCCCGCACCATAAGATGCACTGGGTCGTAGGATGCACCTAGTTTTTAGAGGTAGTTATGTGTGAAAAAAATATATTCACACATACATACTGCAGTCCCAATACAGCCCCAGCCCCAGTTTACTCTCCAGCCATGCTGCTCTTGGGAGGCCAGGAGCAGTATGGATGGAGAGTAAAATGGGAAGACAAGCCCCTTCCACCTGGGTCTCCATGCTGGGAAGCCTCTGGCCCTTGGAGAGGCCTCCAGACCCAGTACAGGTCCCCAGCTCCAGCTGCAGCCGCAACAGAGGCTTCCCCACCCGGCTGTTTAAAAGAAATTACCTTGCATGAGCATGATTGATTTGTTCTGTAGAATAGGAGACTGAGATCATTCTGCCCAATTGAAGACCACAGAGATAAGAAATGGGCTAGAGAGTAAACCCTAACATGATGATCATAGAACTGCAGCTAGAAAGTGACCACCCACCACAATGACCATAGAGGAAAATGGTATAATGTGTGCCCATGCATTGCTCTTTAGCCCCTCCAACCACGCCAAGCTGCAGCCCCCAGCCAAACCCGGGGCAGCTTCACTGACCGCGGCACAGCAGGGAGGGATGGCAGCCACTGGAGCAAAAGAGGAGCAGCTGCTGCTGCTGTTGCTGCCTCTGCTGCTGCCACCATCTCCACCTCCCCCATGTCCTCTGCGGTGTTGTTGCTGCTGGTATGGTGTTGGCAGTGGTGGTGGTGGAAGGGGCACTTGCTGCTACTGCTAGCCCTCCCGCCTACCTATACCATGCCCTGGGAGGGGACGCGCTCTGCTCATGGCCCAGAAACCATGCCCCTGCCCTCAGTAGTCTACCCACTTGAGGTCTCAGTTGATCCCTCCTCCTCCTCCTCCTCCTCCTTTCGGTGGCAGCTGCAGGTGGCGGGGCGGGCAGGTGAGGGTGCCTGTTCAGCTTTGGCTGGCTTGGAGGGAGGGAGGTTGTGCCTCGTGGCTCCATAGCCACCACCCAGGAAGTGACCTCCTCCACCGACCGGGCCTGCCCTCCTCAGCTCCTGCCCACACGCATGCTCTTTCTCCACCACCACCCCATGCACACACATACAAGCACACTCCTCACTCCCGCAGGCAGCTTGCTCTCCCTCTTGCATGCACACTCCTTGGCTTGCCATTAGCTGTGGCACCAAGTCAGGGGGGCAGTGAGAGTGGGCCGGAAACAACTCTGCCAAAAGGCACCTTGGGAGCATCTGGAAAGGTGCATGTGCTGAAAGACTCCCTGTCAACCACGGCCCCCCAGGACATTTCCAGGAAAATAAATGTTCCGGGTAGATGGTGGGACAAAGGCGGAAAAATGACAATGTCCCAGCCAAAATGAGACACTTGACAGGTATAACTTTGAATTGGGTTTGGGCAGCAACTGGTAACCAATGAAGGTTATATAGAATTGGTGTGATATGGTCTCTGGTGGCCCCACCACTCACCAGCCTCACTTCACGATTCTGAACCAGATGCAATCGCCGGCCCCATGTAAAGTGCATTACAGTAATCAATACAGGATGTTACCAGTGCATGTGTAACTGTCTTGAGGCTCATCAAAGTAGGGGTGTAGCTGGTAAATTTTTCACAGCTGAAGAAAGGCACCCCTGGCCACTAAATCCACCTGGGCTTTCAGAGTTTGACTAGGGTCCAGGAGCACCCCCAATCTGAGGACTCTGTGCCTTAGGGGGAATGCAACCCCATCCAGAACAGGGAGATGGCCCTCTAACCTGTCTGGAGAAGCACCCACTAACAGCACTTCCGTCTTGTCTGGAGTGAGTTTCAATTCATTAACCCTCATCCAGTCCATTATCTGGCCCAGACATGAGTTCAGCACAGAAACTGTCTCACCTGGATTGGTGGAAAATGAGAGGTAGAGCTGAGGATCATCAGCATATTGCTGACTCCTCAGCCCAAACCTCCTGATGACCTCTCCCAGCGGTTCCATGTAGATGTCAAACAGCATGGGGGACAGTATTACTATCTCTATTACTATTTGGTTTAGAATATTTGGTTTAGAAACCTTGGTTTATACAGCCAGATTTGTAAGTCTCTGCTGAGCTTGTAAGCATTTTTTGGTCTACAATTCCCATAAATCCCATAAGAGCATAAGAAGAGCCATGCTGGATCAGGCCAAGGGCCCATCTAGTCCAGTTTCTTGTGTCTTACTGTGGCCCTGCCAAATGCCTCTGGGAGTCCTCAAGACTAGTAGACATCTGTCTCCTGACACCACTCCCCTCCGTCGGATCTTTGAAGTACCCTGGCTTTAAACCTGGAAATTGCACATCCCCATCATGGCTTGTAACCTGTGATGGACTTTTCCTCCAGGAATCTGCCCAATCCCCTTTTGAAGGCATCCAGGCCAGATGCCATAAACACATCCTGTGACAGGATTCTGGGAATTGTTGTCCATAGACGTCATATTCCCAGTCTTGGGTAGATGTGTGGAGATCCATTAATATCCCAGGACTTGAATGGTAAATTGGACATGGGAGATTACTTAAAATGAAAATTACTTAAAATTAGCTACAGGCTTCTAGCTCTCAAGTCTTTTCTGTTTGATTTTCGAAGCAGTTTCCTCACAGGAGGCTTTAAATGGAACTGAAATTGCACCAAATCTGTACAAAGCATTGACCGTTAGTGTAATTGGAGAATTTGCCAGCATACTTCCAGAAATTTTTAGCTGGCCAGGTCCCAAACAATGCAGACGTTTCTTTCTAAATAGCTTAGTGGATTTCTTACCTTTCGAGAGTGGGCCCATGTAGCAGCCCTAGTACTAAATGACATTACATAACACAGAATGTAATCACCTCCAGGCAATCTGGGAAGCACAATATGGTTTAGGTGAGAATCGCCAGCTATTATCAGGCTCAATGCTTCCTTTAAAGAAAAGCCCAATTTCATTCCCTTCCCCACCCCACCCCAGTCCATTGGGAGGAACACTTTATAGTGCCCTCTTACTGTGCTTAGAGAAGCAAAATTGCACAAAGACTTTCAGTCCCTCCACCCACCCCTGCTATGCTGTTAAGTATGATCATTGCCTTCCTTCTTACGTCTGCACTCAGCTGGCAATGCTGTTTCTAAAGTTCTAAATAGGACTAGAGTGGGAAGCCTCTTCGGCTCTGGACACAATGACCAGGGTCCACTGAATAGGGTGTTTTCTTGACCTTGGAACTTAGCATCATGATCAAATCTTGACACTTGATTCAGCTACGAATGTCAACTTCCAAGCCTATGCAAAATACTTTTTAGTTTCAAAGGTAGATAAAGTAACAAAACCATGCTCACATGCCCCCCTCGTTATCCACACAAACACACATGGTCACAATTACCCGATTCTGACAAGACCCTTACACTGTGTCCACTTTTCTCAGGCAGAGGTGGCATCATCATCAGCAGCAGTAGTAATGCATTGAGTTCTTTACTTTGCTTTTGCAGTGTTGTCACTGCCAGGAATGGAAAGAAGTACTTGTTGGGATTTGATGCCTCAGGTGCCAGAATAATTTGGCTGCCTTTAGGAAATGTGTATCTTGACTTGGATGGGGGAGGGAGAGCGAGATGCTATTTGCTGCTCAGCCTCAGTCAGCAAAATCAGCTCTGAATTCCACAAACAATGTTGCTTTCTTGGCTGTGTCTGTAGGTGTTGTCATGATGACTGTGTGTTGCTGCTCACACCTCCCAGGCTTGCGTCCAACAGCATTCTTCTCCCAGCAGAGTGGTCTAGATTTTAACTTTCCCCTGAAATCCAACTATGGCTGCTTTTACACAACCCCTAAAATCCAAGGCAAAGGGCTCCCAGACGCGGAGTTTAAAGTTGTTTTCCCACCAGCTGCGGACTTTAAAAAAAAATTAAGTACGACCACGCCCACCTAAGCGCGCCCCAGCGCATTTTACAAGTACCTGGTCTCCGCAGGTAAAAAAAAATTCTGATGCGGATTATAAAGCTGTGGATGCCGGGCTCTCCTCGCCTTCTGTTTGTTTTTTTGTCCCTGCCGCCCCTTTAACAGCCTGGAATCACTATGGGGCTGCTCCAACAGCAGGCAGACGAAGGTGAGCAGAGGCGAGCCTGCATTCTCCCTCCCCTCACCACAGGCAGGAGTAATGGAGTGCAGAAGGGTGGGAACACAGGAAGCAGAACAAACCCCCACGATCTGTGGTCCAAATTTAAGTTGCCAGCGGATGTTAGAGGTCGTGTAAAAGCGTCCTATGAGTTTCCAAAATCTGCCCTGGAGCACTGCAGTCTCTCTCTGGAAGATTTAGGGCAGCCGTTTGCTACAGGGGCCATATAGCCGCCCCCCCCCCAAATCCTGGCATGCTTGAAGGGGGCCACAGACTGGAAATAATCCTCCACCCACCACCTTATGAGATCTGTTGTGTGACTTATGTAATCCTGATTTGGCCTGTATTTCTGTGTTTAAGCCTATGGCCATTAAAAGGTGGAGAATTGCTGATTTAGGAGATGCACAGCACGTGGCAAAGGCCCTTCCATTATATAAGTGGAAATGTGTTTGTGTAAGGTTGAATTTAGTTTATGGATGCCTTTTCTACTGTTTACAGGTTTTTTGGCCCCAGGTATGATATTGTTATGAGCAGTTGTGTTGTTTTAGACCCTGAGCTTAATTATTTGAGGATTGATGCTTAAGACAGTCAGTTGTCTAGTTTTTGGTTTTGAAGTGTGCAACTTGCATTTGTTTTTCCTTCCTTCCTCTATGCCACACTTTATCACTATTTATTTGCACCTGATAAGTTACAGAAACACAAGAAAATGGCCAAGCTCTTTACTGACTCTGAATTTAAAAGGAACAGAAATCCTCCACATTTACAAGGTTCCACATTTAAAAGTCACTTCTGCTACAACACTATTATAACTACAGGGATTAGATGCAGTTTACTTTTCCTCCCTGATATTAAACATGTTTACTTTGGAATAAATGCCATTGTATTGCAGAAAAGAATAGGATATGTCTAAAGTAAACGTAATAGAGTGAGGTGGTAGACCTTGACAAGTACAGTGGAGCCTCGTATAACAAATGGTTTGTATAACATAAAATCTGTACAACATAAAGAAATCCAGAGATAGGGGAAATTTGCTTAACAGAATCACCTATGGGGTGAATCCGTACAACATAAAAATGGTCGCAGTTAGGGATTACTCCATTTTCAAAGCATTCCTATGGGAAATTTGTATAAAGGAAAATTTGCTTAACAGAATTTCATTGGGAATGAATTAATTCCTTTATACATGGTACCACTGTACATTTTTGAAAAAAATAAAAAAGAAAGGAGGTGGCCAGCACTGTAATAGGTCCTTGTATGTCCTTACATATCTACTTAGGCCAGGCCAGTTCCTGTTTCCTTCTTCAGTCTTCAGGAAAGACTCTGGACTTTGATTACAAGGTCCAGCCATTGAAGGGCCCCTGGTTGTAAGGGCAAAGATGAAGCTGCTAGAACTGCTAGTGATTATAGGAACTTATAGTGCTGTAATGAATGTGGCCATGGAATCTCTGGCACTGATTGGTTGAGCTGCTCAGTTGTCCTGGGAGGGGAAGGGCAGTGGGAAGGGTTGCTCTGGCTGTCTTTGGTTGAGGTGCAAGAGTCCCTCATATCAATGGATCAGCCAGCTCAGATGCCGGAGTGAGGCAAATTAGGTGGAAAGGCTAAGGAAAAACACGGGGCCTTGTGGTGTGGGGAAGTAGCATGGACATAACAAATGGCAAGGCCAGGTAATTGGGAGTGGAGAGATGATGCAGAGGTCAGATGGAGGACTGTGCATGGCCAGGAACTACAATGGTAGTTTTGCTTGGCATGAAGCTTTGGTGGGTGGCTCCTATGCTGCCAACAGTAATGGTTTACAGAGCTATAAGACAGTCATCTACACTCTTCTGTTGACAGACAAACTTGATAGATGCTGCAGCTATTCAAAAGGCAAAGTGTTCTGCTTATAAACCGCCCCCTACCACTTCAAGCAGTCTCTGGGCTGTTTACAATTTTAATTACAGTGTGCAGGCTACACATTCCTTCCCCCCCCCCCGCCGCCAGCAAGCTGGGTACTCATTTTACTGACCTCGGAAGAATGGAAGGCTGAGTCGACCCTGAGCCTGCCACCTGGGATTGAACCCCAGGTTGCTTCCTCAGCCACCTCTACTTTTCTCCTCTTATCAGCCCCCTGCAGATGGCTTACTAACAGGACAGGTGCAGCAATATAGGTGGGCCCACAGGATATGGCTTCTCCAATGCTAAGTGGCAAGGGTTAAGTGGCCTTTGGGCTAGATGGGTGGTATAACATCTAGCAAGCAAGCAAGCAAACAAACAATTTTTTACTTGCACCCTTTCACTGTGTGCCTTTGTCACATCACCCCCAGACCAACTGAAACTCGGGCTTGCAGGCATGTTTGGTAACTTTCAAAGGCTTAATGATAGTAAGTAGGATGAAATTGGATGCAAGCTCCTTCTATCCATTGTCTCCTAGTCTCTAGTTTTGTGCAACACACCTGCATTTGCTTGCCACAGATTCTTGTGAAATCTGGAAGAGGAGCAGATGAGGATAGCAAGTCAGAGAGAAAAACAAACTGCTGGTGGGAAATATACCAATCAAAATGATTTTTTAAAAGGTTACTAACAGCAACAGCAGCAACAAAGACTCAGCACTTTACAGAGATCAAAATGAGACAGGCAGGGCTTTGACTTGGACATTAAAAAACAACAACCCTACCTTTCATATATGTTGATGGAAAGTGAGCTGGTGATGCATGACTAGAAAAGTGAGCTCAGAGTTGCAGGGTGTAGCTTGATGAAATGTCAGGCCAGTTTGAGGGTGTTGCGTTGAAAGAGAGAACAATAATGTGCTGAATGTGATTAGAAAAGTAATTAAATATAAAACCATGCCGTTAGATCAGTCTAGGCGTAACCATGCTTAGAATACTGTGTTTGGTTCTGGTCACACAAAAAATCAGGGAAAAAAGCTATTGCAGAGCTTGAAAAGAGGGAGCAAGCTCTCCAAAATGTACTGCATTACCCAGCGTAAATTATATGCCTCTCCTTTGTAGTGTAACTATAACTTTCTGACTGCTTTTTGTGGCCTCATTAAATAGCAGAGATCCTGGCTTTTGCTGTACCCAGTTCTTCAAGTGCTGCCTTATGCTGTGCCTGATGCTGCTGCCTTGTGGTCTGCTGGATGCTCACATGACAAAGAGATTGATAGCAAGGGGCTGTATTTGCAATCACAGGCTAATGCCTGGTAGCAGACAGATATGTAACTTTAAAACAACTTTAATTACTTTTGAGAAACATGAATGTAAAGAGTTACTTCCTAAAACTCAACACACCCCTGTTTTCTGGGGCATGGAACTCTGTCTGCAGCTTGTGACTGTCATTTTTCTAAGCTCTGATAGAAATCCTGTACAGTCAAAGGACAACTGTCAAGAGTGTTTTCTGCTGCCTTCTTTGCCACAAATCCAAGTTGTTCAACCCAAGATGATTGTGAGACTGAGACATTCCTAAGCATTTTTGCCACCCTGCCCAATTTTTCACAATATTGACTCCTCCCCTCCCTCTTCCCCTTTGAACAGATTCTCACAAATGCCGACAGCGTCTGGGAAATATGAAACCAATGACAACATCACCATCTTCACCAGGATTCTGGATGGTCTCCTGGATGGCTATGATAACAGACTTCGCCCAGGCCTGGGAGGTATGGTAGAGAGATTCCTGTACATGCATATACCTCTTTGAAAGTGGAAGTCACTGCACATTTCCGACCAGTGGGTTCTTCCCTTGAGCATTTGCACAGAAACAGTAGCACATTCAGTGAATTGCATATTCAGTATCTCTTGAATTGCAAAATGGAAAGTCAATTATCTAGAAATCTGACAGCAGCAGTATGGTACGAAGTCACTGAGATGGCTATTACAGGTCCCTCAATCTACAGAATAATAACAAGCCTAAGAATGTTTAAAGATGCAGACTGTTGCAGGTTTCTTGGCAGTCAAATCTCTGACGTAACATTTGCAAAATAGATCCAAGTCATTAAACTAGATGTTAATAGCAGCCCAAATTCTAATTCATTTTAATGACCTAGATTTATTATGAAACTATCATTTAATGAAGCCCAAAATGGGAGGGGGGGAAATCCCTGAATCAACAGGATGCTGTGTTGGGGGGGAAATGCAATAACTTGATTAGAGGACCAGATCTCTAGAGGGCGTAAATTGGGAAGTCATAATTGAATCATAAGAATAATAGCAAATGCAGCCACCTTGCAAAATTGTGCGTTATTAAATGTTGCAGTTGTAATTTTGACATTCAATCTTGTTTCAAAGCCATTCTGACAGAATAAATATTGGGCTTTGCCCCAGTGCTTGGCAGAAATGGGGAAAGCTATTTTTTTTTGCCAATAGCTCCCCAAATCCCAAAGCTAGTATGGTCAGTACCATAGCCTCGTGGCACAGTGGTTAAATGCCTCTACTGCAGGTAAAACTGTGCTCACGACCTGGGGTTCAATCCCACATAGCTGGCTCAAGGTTCATTCATCCTTCCAGCCTTCCGAGGTCAGTAAAATGAGTACCCAGCTTGCTGTGGGTGGGGGCAATGTGTAGCCTGCATACTATAATTTTTTAAAAAAACTGTAACCGCCCATAGACCACTTGAAGTGGTATGGGGCGGTATATAAGCAGAACACTTTGCTTTGCTTTATAGCCAGCATGGCTCACCTTTCCCATAGAGAGAGAGCAATTCATCCAATCTGAATACTTTTTGTGCAGGGATTGGAGAATGAATGTGGATATGTGTCACTAACTGGCCATTAAAGCTGCACCATTGATATCAGTGGAGTGGCCATTCTGGGATCAAATTCCTGCGTGTATATGGAGATGTTCCATTTATGGAAGCAGCCTACTTGCACATCCTGGGTCCAGTTCTGTGTTATGTGTTGACTCACTGAGGTGTAAGACTCCCTCCTTCAGCTTGATCTGGCACGTGTGCTGGTTTGGCTACTTATTTCTGTTCTAATGCAACCCAAGGTTAGGACCAATGACGTTTTAGCTACAGTACATAATGCCGAAGAGCTGTGGAAATTGCTCAGATGTTATATAGAATCTTAGAACTGCAAAGACGAGAGGAACCCTAAACGAGGTCACTGAGCCTCATTTCTCGTCCGTGCAAGCTTGGGCATCTTTTGGCAAATGGCCATCTAGCCTCTGTTCGAAAGTCTTCAATGAGGGACCATCCACTACCCAGTTTCAAAGATATTCCATTCCACTAATAGCTCTTATTGTCAGGAAGTTCTTCCTAATGTTTAGTCAAAATCCTCTTTCTTCTAGTTTCAATCCACTGAACTTTGCTTTGTTGAGCCACATAAATCAATATTTCACAAGCTTCAAATACCTCCCAATGACTTATCATATCACCATCCAGTCTTCCCTCCTCCAAGCTCACCTGACTTTCTCACAAGGTATCTTCCTGAGCTGTTCCTCATAGGGTTTGATTTCCACACCATTCTCCACCTTTCCCATTCTTCTCTGGACACATTTCAACTTGTCAAGACCTTTCTTATGCATTGTTACCCAGAAGTGAAAACTTTGACTGAAGCAAAACAGAATAATACTATTAGTCTCCTGTTCATTTAGGCCAATGGCTCCTGAATTTAGGTCCGCGTATGTTCTTAGACTAACGCTCCAGAAAACTTCACCACTTTCTGTGTTAGCAAGGATTTCTGGGAGTTGTAGTTCAAGAACATCTGGATTCCCAAGTTTGGGGACCACTGATTTAGGCACTATACTTATATTGATACAGCTAAAATTGCATGTACTTTTATTTGAAGACACAACCCCTGTTGATTCACATGTAGAATGTGCTCTGCTAAAACTTAGTGTACATCTTGTCATCTTAGTGACATAGTAGGTATTAGCACTGGGAGACTAATGAGATGTGGTAGTTTGTCTACTGGAATTAAGAGCTGCAGGGCGGCGGGGGGGGGAGAAGCAGTCATTGTTGGAGCACCCACTGTACTGGTGCTTCTACGCCAATACTCGAAGCCTCCGAGCAAAGATGGGAGAACTTGAACATTTGGCAGCTAGGGATAACATTGATATAATAGCTATATCAGAAACCTGGTGGAATGCGGAGAACCAGTGGGATACCGCAGTTCCAGGCTATAAACTCTATAGAAGGGATAGAGAGGGGCAGGTTGGAGGGGGAGTGGCCATCTATGTCAAAGAAGGGGTAAAATCCAGCAGAATGGAGATTGACGGTGGGTCTGACTCCACCATAGAATCACTGTGGGTTAAACTACCAGGTCCCAGGAGCGGTGTGATAGTGAGGGTGTGCTATCATCCACCAGATCAAAAACTTGAAGGGGACCTTGAAATGAGGAGACAAATAATGGAGGTGTCTAAGAGGTAAGAGGGACAGGATATTAATCATGGGGGACTTCAATTATCCCCACATTGATTAGGCCAATGCAAACTCAGGGCAAGAAAGAGAAGCCAGGATTCTCGACACGCTGAATGACTGTGCCTTAGAGCAACTTGTTGTGGACCCCATACGAGATCAGGCAACTCTGGATCTAATACTGTGTGATACTCAGGACCTGGTCAGGGATGTGAATGTCACTGAGCCTCTGGGGAACAGTGACCATGCTGCAATCTCCTTTGCCATGCATGTCGGAGGAAGAGTGTCAAGCAAATCGGACACAAAAACCCTTGATTTCCAAAGGGCGGACTTCCCTCAGATAAGGAAACTAGTTAGAAAGAAATTGAACGGGAAGGTAAAAAGAATCCAATCTCTCCAGTGTGCATGGAGCCTCTTTAAAACAACAGTAGTAACGGCCCAGCACAAGGCATACCACAAAGAAAGAAGATCTCCTCTAAGTCCAAGAGGGTGCCGGCATGGTTAACGAGTGGAGTTAGAGAGGCTCTAAAGTGCAAGGAGAGGATTTTCCGTGAATGGAAATGTAGGAAAATGTAAAGTAATGTTATGCATATTGGTGCAAAAAATCAAAACTTTATCTGTCAATTCATGGACTCTGAGCTATCTGTGAAGCATCAGGAAAGAGATCTTGGTGTGCTGGTGGACAGCTCAATGAAGGTGTCTACCCAGTGTGTGGCAGAGGTGAAGAAGGCCAATTCTATGCTAGGGATTATCAAAAAGGAGATTGAAAATAAAACAGCCAACATTATAATGCTATTGTACAAGACGATAGTAAGGCCACACCTGGAGTATTGAATAATGGAACTGGAAAAGGTGCAGAAGAGAGCGACTAAAATGATTATTGGGCTGGGGGACCTCCCTCATGAGGAAAGGCTAAAACATTTGGGGCTCTTTATTCTGGAAAGTAGGCGCCTGAGGCGGGAATATGATTGAGACGTACAAAATAATGCAGGGCATGAGTAAAGTGGATCTTTGACCTGATCCAGCATGGCTCTTCTTATGTTCTTATCTTTATGTTTTTTCTCTGTTGGAACTCATTTCATTTGGACCCTGCTCTCCAATCCTTTGAGGTCATCTTTGATCTTGGTTTTGTCTTCTGAACTATTAGATCGCCCGCCCCCCCCATCCCAGTTTGAAGTAATCTACACATTTGACTAGCATCTTCACTGTGTTTTCATCTGGTCGATTTAGAAAGATGCAGCACAAAAACTGGACCCAGGGCAAAACCCCACTGTCTCCTCTCCAGGTTGAAGTACTCTTTGGCTACAGCCCGGCAGCCAGCTACAAACTGAACTAAGAGTTGTGTTATCCAGCTAACCATCTTTTACCAGCTTGGTCACATGAATATGATTAGAGCACCCATCAGAATCAGGATACACAACATATATTGCATTCCTTTCAACTGTCAAGCTTGTGGAACTCTTAGTCATGATTAGACTGGCGTGAATTGTTTTGGAGAAACCTATGTTGGTTGTTGTTAGTGACAAAGCAGCAGTATCAAGCACAGTATAGGCCACCTATTGGGCAAAACTGATCACATGATGAGAATGGTGCAGCACTTCCCCATTCTGTCGGGCTCCTTGTCACATGATCTGTTGTTGATCAGTGCACAGCCATTGCCTTGACTAGAGGCAAAAGGGCAACAAAGAGTGCACAAAGCATGTAGGCTAGTTTTTAAAATTTCCCCTAGTTTTGCTTCACAAATCAAATAGGCTTCTGACCAGTATTCTTTTCAACAGTTGATAAGCTGGCTAACTATTTAGTGATTCTAGAACTTATCCCAGTGTCATTGTCAAACTGTCCCATTGCCAAATCCTCTTTCCACCACCTTTTAAAAGACAGTGCTATGTTTCACCAGCTCCAGTCTTCAGGGACCTCACCACTCCCTAAGAATTATTTTAAAAATGACAGACCAAGAATCTGAGATTAAATCTGTAGATTCTCTTCATACCTTTGGACATAGTTTATCTAGACCTAGAGATGTGAATGTATTTAAAGCAGCTACTTCTTATTGTACTACTCCCTGGGCAGCAGCCCTAAGCAAATATCTATCTATCTATCTATCTATCTATCTATCTATCTATCTATCTATCTATCTATCTATCTATCTATCTATCTATCTATCTATCTATCTATCTATCTATCTATCTATCTATCTATCTATCTGTCTGTTTTTATGCCACCTTTCTTCTTAAAAAGATCCAAGGCAGCTTACTTAATTAAACAATAGTATAAAAGCTAAAAACAGTGAGGATACAAGTACTGTACTAAAAAGGGTCAAACAAATAATGCCCCTCCCTCCTAAAAAGCAGCACTAAAATAAATTCAAAGTAGTAAAGTACAATAATGCATTTAAAAATCCCACTCATGCAGCGAATCATTCAAGGAAAGACTGCCTGAAGACAAAGTTCTTTGCCTATTTCTGGAAGGATGGCAAAAATGGGCCAGCCTAGCCTCCTTTGGGAGGGCATTCCAAAATCTGGGAGCAGCAATGGAGAAGGCCCTTTCCCAGGCACCCACCAAGCATATCTGTGAAGATGACAGGGCCCAGAGACGCAGGCCTCTCCTGGCAATCTTAGCACTCAAGCTGGCTCATAAAGGGAGTTGTGGTCCTGCTGACCCATCAGGATGCTCCAATGTGGGAAGAGTGCTTTCTAAAGCAAAGTAATGGAGAGCTCGTGCAGTGTTGTGGTTTGTGTGTTGGACCAGAATTTGATGTTGGTGGCTTCAGGTCCCAGCTGAAGCACTGAAACCCCTTTGATGACCTTGGGCCAGTTACGGTTTGTCACCCTGACACCACCTTTCATGGCTGTCGGTGTTGAAGGCATAAGAGGAGAACCATGCATTTCATGTTGAGCTTATTGAAAGAAGTTTTAAATTGACTGAATAAATATACAGGAAACCTTTTAGATCCTATCAGAGGGCCATATTCTTCAAGGTGTAATCAATCAGAAGGTGCCTGACAGGGATGGGACAGGCCAAAGCCAGCTGTGGGAGAGA
The DNA here is from genome assembly GCA_037367245.1 of Phrynocephalus guinanensis. Lineage (NCBI taxonomy): Eukaryota > Metazoa > Chordata > Lepidosauria > Squamata > Agamidae > Phrynocephalus > Phrynocephalus guinanensis. The sequence continues at coordinate 39,226,378 of CM074736.1, forward strand.
CTAGGATAAATGCACCAGAAGAAAATAAATAACTTGAAGGGCTGGCACATGGAGTGTGCAGCAAGACTGGTTTGTGTGGCTCAACAGAGCAATGCCCAAATCAATGGACTGAAATTACAAGAAAGGAGATTTTGACTAAACATTAGGAAGAACTTCCTGACATTAAGAATGATTAGACAATGGGATAGAATATCTTGGAAGTTGGGTGCCTACCTCTCCTCTCTCTCTTTAGGCCACCACCTGTTTTCTCTCCCTTATGCCACCATCTCTCTCTCTCTCTCTCTCTCTCTCTCTCTCTCTCTCTCTCTCTCTCTCTCTCTTTTCCCCTCCCCACCTTTCCTCTACTTCTTCCTCAATATACGCTACGCTGTGCTGCTGAGGAGGAAAAGAGTTTGAAATTGATTTCCCAGGAGTTTAGATGGACTTCTCTCAGAGGGCTTCTAAAATTAGTCTAAGGGATGCAACTTGACTGTCAATATATTAGGGGTTATTTGGTAAGTTATATAATGTATGTGTTGATAAAGCAGCCTCTGATTTACATACTGCATTTTTTTGCTGCAGAGAGAATAACAGAAGTGAAGACGGATATTTATGTCACGAGTTTCGGTCCAGTGTCAGACACCGAAATGGTAAGTTGCATCACCGTGTTTCAAAACATCTCCTTCTTAATACTGTAGAATGTTTAGATTAGAAGAATGCCCCATTCTGACAAGCTACACAATTGTGTCTATTTTTGTACCCAGGAATATACTATTGATGTGTTTTTCCGTCAGAGCTGGAAAGATGAAAGGCTCCGGTTTAAAGGCCCAATGGAACGCCTCCCTCTTAACAATCTCCTTGCCAGTAAGATCTGGACCCCAGACACCTTTTTCCATAATGGGAAAAAATCTATCGCCCATAATATGACTACTCCAAACAAGCTTCTGCGCCTCAAGGACGACGGGACCCTTCTGTATACAATGAGGTGAGGATATTGCATGCTGATTTCACATGATTCTTCTGTGGTAGGCCTTGCATTCTTCAGAAGACAGCCAAAGGGGAAAGGCTCTTGCACGTATTTATGAGAATATTATCAAAAGAAAGTGGGAAGCATAATAGCACTTCACAACCAGCAATTAATGTGCTGCTTCTGAACAATGCTGATTTTTTTTAAAAAAAGGTATTATCTGAAGAGCAAATGATTCAGACTCTCCCACCAAATCAAAAACCTCTTTGTTATCACAGAAAGAAAGAAAGAAAGAAAGAAAGAAAGAAAGAAAGAAAGAAAGAAAGAAAGAAAGAAAGAAAGAAAGAAAGAAAGAAAGAAAGACATTTTAAGAATTTGTAGATGATCCGCTGATTGTGATCCAAGTCCAAAGTCAATGGTTTGATACATTTTAGAAGATCAAAGCTAAGGGCTTAAGGTTTAATCTAGGATTTTGTGTTTACTTTAGCAATTTTAATTTAATCAAAGAGAGGATATCCTGGAGTAGGAAAGAGGAATTATTTTAGCAGGTGCTCGTTGCCAATCAACCAAGTTCATTGTTAAGTCTTCATGACTTAATATCAGTGTCAAAGATTTTGCTTTTCTTGTAATCTAAGGGTAATAGAAGGGCTGGCTGGGGCACTGTAGAGATAACATGAACTGCTGATATGGAATATATGTTCCCCCACTCACTGATTATTTTTTATGCACTGCATCTTAATGTTCTGTAATGATTAAGATGAAATTATAGCACTTTTTGAATATGAGGGGCATCACCTGTTCTCAATCATCCACGAGTACAAGGCACACAACAATGGTTCAAGTTATGAGAATGTAGCTTTTCAGCTGAATATCAGGAAAAACTTCCTGTTAGAGCAGTACAACACTGGAACCAATTACCTCAAGAGGTGGTGAGTGCTCCAGCACTGGAGGCTAGAGATGGGCACGAAATGAACAATTTTTCGATTCTGTTTTCGTTTTTTCATTTCGTTACGAAACGAAACGACAAACGAATTTTATCTCTAAAATGAAATGAAACGAACAGAAACACCAGAAATTTTGTCGTCCGTTTCGTTTTTGTTACGGCAATTAGAGATGGGCACGACTTAGCGGTATTCCCATTTCCGTTTCCGTTACTCGTTTCTGTTACTCTACGGAAACGGTAACGGGAATTACTCCGCCAGACTTCGAGCTCGAACCGACGAACGAACAATTTTGGTCTGATTTGTCGTGCTCGTTCCTTGCATCGCGAGATCGCGCGATGCCACGCGGCACAGAAAAAAAGTTTTTAAAAGTTTAAAAAAAACCCGGTTCCCGGCCGAAAAGCAGGCAGAAAAATGCCTGCCGTGCCTCAGGGCACCTACCAGAGGGGTTGTTTCTGGAGGTCCCCGGCCTCCCCCCCCATCCCGCATCCTAAGCTGCTCTGGTGGGACTCGCCAGTCGCCGCAGGCTCGCAGCCAGCAAAAAGCCCAGTCTCGCCGGCCGCCGGCCGCCGCAATTAAAGCGCAAGCAAGCGGCACGGACGGCACAGGAAAAAACTTTTAAACTCTCCCCCCACCCATTCCCGGGCCAAAAAAGCAGGCGGAAAAATGCCTGCTTGACTAAGGGCGCAGGGCACCTACCTGAGGGGTGGTTTCTGGAGGGGGGTCCCGCCTCCCCCCCGTCCTGGGCAGCCGGACTCGAGTCGCCATGCCATGCGGTGCGGGCGGGGGATCCAAAATGGGGCGGCGAACGCAATATTGTTTTTGAAATCGTGGTCCAAAAACACACAAGCACAACAGAAACACGCGAAATTTTATAAACTGCCAGATTTTTCACAGTAGCAGTGGGTTTTTTCTTGCATCAAAATGTCTCTCCTCTCCTCCTCTGTCCTCCATTGATTTTATTTTATTTTATTTTATTTACACCTGCGCAATGATGGGCTGGCCGAGTGGCCAGCCATGTGGGAGTGGACGACCATGCAAATTTTTGGAGCCATCCCACCAATCGCATGGCCACTTGGCCATGGAGACTTCTGGGATGTGCCAAAAAGCCCCCTAAAACCTGCCCTAGCCCCCTAACCCTAACCCTAACCCTTGACTCTGTACCCATACGTCACAGACTGTCTTCTTAGTGGGTCAGAGAGGCACCCAGAGGTGCAACCCACTAGCCCACCGTAACCTTACCCGTCACTAGCCGAACCCTAGCCCTTGCACTAACCCACCTTAACCCTAAGCCAGATGTACTTGCATTGCACTACACGCAAGTACAATTCCCTTCTGTGTGAGACATGGTGGTGCGAGAGCCTTAGTTAGGCATCTCACTATGGCTCTGGGTTCAGTGCCATCCACTAGTCTTCACAGTCACTGTCTGCACATTCTGTTATGCAATATCCATATGGCTATTGCATAGCATTTTGCAGCAGCAGCAGGTGAGGAGGGGAGACCCCCATGTTGAGGGGTCTCTTGGAGCCTGCTTCCCCTTCCTAGTGGGTGAGGATAGGAGGCACCCACAGGTGCCTCCAGGAGCCCGCTTTCCCTTTATAGCGGGCCAGAGGAGGCACCCACCCCACAGAGGTGCCTCCAGGAGCCCGCTCCCCCCCCAAAAAACCAGTACTAACGAAAACGAAAAAACAAAAAAGAACCGACTAATTTTTGCGAATTTTTGCAAAAAACGGAAACGACCCGAAACGGAACCGGCCCGACTAACGACAACTCGAAATTTTTTTTTCTCAAGTCGTGCCCATCTCTAACGGCAATACATTGAACTGCTTTAAAACTAAAAAAATCACAAAAATTGAAATAAATGGTAACGAAACGGTAATGAAACAAACAAAAACGAATTTTTTTGCAAAAATTTGCGAAAAACGGAAACGAACCGAAACGGACCCCCTAAACGACAAACGAAACACCATTTTTTTAATTCATGCCCATCTCTACTGGAGGCATTCAAGAGAAATTTTATCAACCACCTGGGAAATATACTTTGGTTTGTATTCCACCATCAATATTTGTAGGCACATTCTGACTTCAATGGTGTATGATTTTATGAAATACAAACAACATTGAGAGTCTGGTCACATGAACCAGGGCTAACTGGTGTATCCTACTTCTTAGAAAAAAAACAAGGTGGTAACTGGTTTTCAAAGTACACAGTGGACGAAATATTTTTAAATCTGTACAAATGAGATGTACAATTATATAAAACATTGCTAAGCCACTGTTTTATGTGATACAGAATATAAGGTCATGGCAGTCGCAGGGAGCATAGCTGTTCCTGAACTTTCAGAGAGCAAGTGGGGAATGGGGAGAGAATGCATGGTTGAATATAAAGAGCTTTTGTATTGTGCTCAAGCCAAGCATGTTTGGAGTGGGACAGGATTTGGAGGGACTTGTTTCTCTCAAAAGAGGAACCATGAAAATCTGTGACCTCCCACCTGACCTGTGAAGGGCAACCATACATCAGGAAATATCTGAAATATGCTAAATGGTTGAACATATGGCCTTTTAACACAACCCATTGTGCTGTAGTTGCTTCTTAAAGTGGCCACAGTGTGAGGTTCAGGAAGCATTGGGTGGTACTCTCTCTTGAAGGACCTATGGAATCTGTAATACTATATGGACAGAAAGGGCATTGATACCACGGAAGGTAAGACAAAAATAAATCTGATTTATGTCTTGTGTGGTAGATATTCGCCTGGAGTAGGAACTGGCAAGCCACTCCAATACTCCTGCCAAGAAAACTCCATGGACATGGAGTTACGAAGAGTCGGTCATGACTGTAACAACACAATACACACACATGTGGTAGATACTAGAGGGGGTCAGTTTGGCTGTTTCCCATGTTTGTTGGATTAAACCCCCAAGTACATTCTATTGGATTTATGAAGAAATGTGTATGATTATTTACTGTAGGTTCTTAAGATAACCGACATAGAATCAAGATAATGTAATTCAGAGCTGTGAAATGGTGGGGGAGAGGACAGGAGTAAGACAGAACCTAGACATAAGATCTTTAGAAGCATCCTCAGTGGTGGTCTCGGCTGCGGGTGTTGTCAGAAATGACATGCTATGTTTGTCAGCTGCCCTAGATGGAAGGAAGATGGATTTCCACTTTAAGCATCCTGTGTGGAAAAAAGCATGATGGACATATATATTTAGACAAGAGGCAAGAAAACTGAGCTGGAATTGACTGGAACAAACCAATTACAGTGGTACCTTGTATAAAAGAATTAATTTGTTCCAAATGAAATTATGTTAAGCAAATTTTCCTTTATACAAATTTCCCATAGGAATGCATTGAAAACAGAGTAATCCCATTTTTATGTTGTACGGATTGGCCCCATAGGCGATTATATTAAACAATTTTCTCCTATCTCTGGAATTTTTTATGTTGTACAGATTTTATGTTATACAAACTGTTTGTTATACAAGGGTCCACTGTATTTAAAAGGCTCTTAGAAGGACAGGTGTCTGGTTTAGCATCCTAGGCATGCCAACGAGATGTAGCTAGATTTGTGGTAGTCAATAGTTGCCATGAGCAGGCTAAAGGTGGAAACCAAGTCAGAAATAAAAGTTCAGTCTGATCCTGGATCTGTTCTGTAAGTACAACAATATTGTCCTCTCCTTGGCTGACAATAGGTTTTTGGTGTTGAATTTGGCTGGGGCACTTGGGAAGTGTTTTATTTATTTATTTATTTATTTATTTATTTATTTATTTATTTATTTATTTATTTATTTATACAGCTTATATGCCGCCCACTACTCAAAGGTCTCTGAGCAGCTTACAATCAAAGATTTAAAACAGTAAAAAATCATATATCAATAAATAATGAAAACAATGATAAAAAACCTTACGCTAAAATCATTATGCTAAAATTGCCATCAAAGGACCCACAGTCTATGTTGTGTCAGTTAAAAAACTTCTGGAACAGGAAGGTTTTTACCTCGCGCCGAAATGTCATCAGTGTTGGCACCAGGCGGATCTCACTTGGGAGGGCATTCCATAGCTTGGGGGCAGCTGCCGAGAAGGCCCTGTGTCTGCAAACCATCCCTCTCACCTCCTTGAGGGATGGCTCTTTCAAGAGGGCCCCCTGGCTCAATCTTAATTGCCGGATAGGTTGATATGGAAGGAGGCAGTCCTTCAGGTATCTAGGACCTAAGCCTAGATTCATTTAGGTTTTGAAGAATTTACCAAGACATGCAAATTGCTCCATATTTAGGACAAAAAGAACTTGAGGTTTAAAAAAAATATGAATGCAGAAAGAAGGGAAAACTCACAAATTTTCTTAGTGTAAGATAATTTTTCTGCTTTTGGGAAAGGGAGCACACCCAGTGTTGTTCTGTATTTTAATCTCATGCACCAAGAATTAAAATTGGCATAAAATCGACCGAAGAGTAAAGGTAGCAGTCAAACCAAGTCACAGAAGAAGGCAGGTTCAGACATTTGGTTCTTTGCAAAAGTAGTGTAAACGGATCGTGGCTCTGGTTCCTATCCCCCTCCTCATTTCTTCCCCCTCCTCTTCCCCCTTTTTCCTAATGTGACTTCTCCACCAAAGTGCCTCTCGCCTGCTACATATTCCTAGTGGCATGAGGCAACTGCTGGGCCCGGGCATGCACACATGGATTGGCCGGCTCCCATGATGGGGGGGGAGAGGATCTGTGGTTAATATGGGAACCATCAATCAACTCCTCCCCTGGCTTCCCCCCTTACACCTCCAGCCAACTTCCTCTTCTCCCTTTTACATGGGGAACACCTACCTCTACCTGCAGCTTGTGGTGCTGCTGTGTCTCTCTTCACGTGCGTTCATTCCGTTTTGAGTGTGTTTGTGCATGCGTGCACACACATGCACACACGCACACACACACACACACACACACACATTACACCTCCCTTCGCCCATCCCGGATGACGCAGGGGAAGACTTGACAGGTATGAGCATTGCTTGTGCTCTTTGACGTGAGAAGTCCTCACTCCAACCACTACAAGGCCTCAGTCAGTTTACACAATGGTTTGCTCTCAGGAGGAAAAAGGACTTTTTGGTCTCCATTCTTCTCTTGACACACTAGAACCAGACATTTTACAGCTATCAACTCTTTCCCTCAGGACAAACATTGTATGTTATTTTTTTTTAAAAAAAAAATGCCAGTGGAAAAGATCACAGAAACACTTCTGATGAAAGAACTGCTATTCTTGGAGTGGCACAGTTTTGGCAAGGCATTTTGATATGATCATGCGTTACTAAGGGAATTTCTAAGCTAAAACTGAGAGAATAATCCAGAAGACTGACATAGCTCTTGGGAATAACAGGCCTCTCTCTGTGTTGACATAAGTGCCTGACCTGCATACAGCTCCTCAAAAGCAAAAGCAAAAGCAAAAGCAAAAAAAAAACCTACAGAATTTTAATGTTCAGGACTGACCCACCTTACAAGGCTGTTGGGAAAAACTCATTGAAAGTTGACCTTGATTGCATTGGCAGAAGGTCTGATGCATTATAAATTAATACAAAAATTAAAAGCAAAAGCACCACCCTCCTCCCTCCTTCTAGAACCCTCATGAACATTACAGTCTTGCAAGGTTTGCACCAGGGCATTCTAGCCCATAGACCCACATATTTACACTAGTATGTGGCAGAGGCACTGTTAAATTCAAATATTTGTGCTCTCCTCCTCTCGCTCCACACCGAAAGTTCTGCCAGAAAGAAGAGCCATGTGGTGGCTATGCAGGTGGAGGGGCTGCCAGGGCTGGTTGCTTGCTCTCCCTGCTTGCCTTGCTGATTGTCCTTCCCTTGCCCCCAGCATGTGCAACCTCGCACAGATCGGGGCCTTCAGATCCCAGCCGGGGCTGCTGGCCTGCTGGCCTGCCTCCATGACATATGCTGCTGTTGCTGGGATGGTGGGGTGGAGACTCCCAAGGCCCTGCCTTTCTCATGACCCCAGCAGGAGCAGCATACATCGTGGAGACGGAGCAGTGGGCCAGCAGCCCCAGGCGGAATCTGAAGGCTTGCCACTGGCCAGAGTAAAAAAAAATATATATGAAATTTCCTGGGAAAAGGTTCACGTGGGAAGATGGCGGGAAAGAGCAATTTAAAAAAACTGGAAATACCGCCCAATATGGGACACTTGACAGGTCTGGCAATGCTATTCTGATCCCAAAGATAGCTACAGCCGGCTGAGGGGAACTCTGTGCTGAAACTCTCTGTTGTTACTAAACCCAGGCTGGATTTGTTCATTTGTTCATCCCATGCTGAACATCTGAGGGTGCAGACTCTGAAAGAGGCCCCTAAGGCAGTGACAAAGAGTGAGGCCTACCCAGTAGTCCCCCGTCTTTGGAATCAACTGCCTTCAGGAATTGGCTGCCTCATTACAAGCATTCAAACACCAGCTAAGAATGTGTCGATTTAAACTGGCTTTCTCTGACTTTTCAGATCATAATTAAGACACTTGATAATGCTCCATCTCATCCTCCTCTGGTCCTGATCTTTCTATTTGTCATATTTATTGTTTATTTTGCCTTTGTTTTTTGTTATTGATTATGTCCTTATTATTTCTATGGTTCATTATATCATTATATTGTTGGTGCTTATAATATTGTATGTATTTATTTGTTGCTTAGTCAGCTTTATTTGTTGTATTTTTAGTTTACTATACACCACCCAGAGTAGCACTTGGGCTGGATGATGCAGTATACAAAAATAAATAAATAAATAAATAAAATAAGTAAAGATGAAGCTTGGTTTACCTCCACAAAATTTATTTTGAGCTCTTGGTCTGTGTAAATGGCCACTGAGTAGGTTTGGAGGTAATTCCTCTGCTTTCGGTAAAACTCTGAGCAGACTTTTCTGCTTGACAGTGCAAACGTAAAATAAAAGGGAACAAAAAATTAAAAATGCATGTGGAAGATTACAAGGAAAAAAAGAACAGTGCAATCAAATGTGAAAAACGATTCACCCGAGAAGACGTGAGCCGAAATAATATGTGACACCAGTAAGAATATCGAAATCTAGACTTAATTAGCATTTTACTGAGTTCATTAAATTGGCATGTGAGTTCTTTGTAGGAGACTTAGGGCTTGATCAACATTTCTCCATGTCTTTGGTGGACTGTGGGAGCAGGTTGGTTCACTCTTTTTTCCAGCGATCAGACAATCTGGTTACTAGAGCGAACCAATCCATCTAGAGAGCCCTTCTTTGCACCTATTTGAACCCCAGAGAGGAACTTCCACTTTTTTTTGTATGGGTAGTTGCTGTTACTAGGATTGGGTCAAAACCGAACCTTGCAGCCCCCAAGGCTCCTTCCATTATCAGTTTTCAGTATTGTGATTAATAAGTGAGATACTTCAGGATACTAGAAAAATGGACATTTCCCCTGCTCCTTTGTGCAGGGTCGGGGAAAGTGAACTTATTACATTTTTGCCTTTGCTAGATCATCACTGATGTACTGAATCATGCAGATTAATTTAAAAAAAACTGTATGCCTTTGTGTGAAGTGACACTTGAAACCATGGCTGCAGACAGTTTCTTGACTGGTACTTGAATTCGGATGTATAGCTAGGAGAGCTTTAAAACCATATTTAAAAAAATTAATCTAAGTGATTCTGCATATCTCCAATGGTCTAGCAGAGGCAAAAAGAAACAAACAAAATTTCACTTCCTTTGCCTCCTCGAAGAGGACCCCTGTCCTCAGGTGACCCTACTTCGACTTCACCAGCGGACTCCAAAAGGGCCAGTGCAGTTGTAGCCTCAGTGGGCCACGCATAACATCTATTCTGACTTTCTAATTTACAACAGTGAAACATAACACTGTTGGTGTAATTTGTGTAATGTCAATGTAACACAATATTAGGATTTTGCCATAACGCTGATATAGCATTTAACAGGGCTAGGCAATATACAGTCTGCAGGTTACATATTATTGGGGGGGGGGATATTTTTGAGGTCATATGATCCCCAGAAATTGAAAAAGAAAAAGAAAGGTTGCTGCTACAGACAGGGTTTCAAAGCCTCACCCAAGCACAGAAAATCCTCCTCAGCACAGAAAATCAGAACTAAAAGTGGATGTCCAGGTATTCCCTTTTTATTTATTTATTGTTTTCAGTCTTGGCAATTTCCTTTGGGGTATGTGAGGGTAGGAATTTGGTTCCTGGCCCTAAGCATGGTGCCAGCCATTAATAATTCTTACATTCCCCATTCTGTAATGTACAAGCACCATAGTTTTGCCCATAAAACCTTGCCTTTTCTAAATTCCCCCGTCTTTGAAATGTGCATGTGTGTGTGTGTGTGTGTGTGTGTGTGTGTGTGTGTGTGTGTGTGTTTTTGGCTTTGAGCCACAAGTGCCCATCTTGAATAAATCTGAACACCTTCCCTGACCACATGTTCATCTCTATTGTGCTAAGGGTTGTGAAGATGGTAATGGGACGACTGCCTGTTTGTGCCTTTCGTCCTTGCTGCCTATTTGGATTTATTTTATGTTAGTGTGAGTTGCCAGTACTGAGAGGAAAGGTGTGGCTGAGCTGAATTAAAACTAGAGAGTATGTGGCAAAGACGCCTTTAAATTCTTGTCTCCCCTGAATTATAGGGAGGGATGTCACATGGCAACGGGAAGAAAACATCTCCTGAGGCCAAACGGAGCTTCCCTTCCATGGTTGGCACATGAGCTTCCAATAAAGCCTCCTGTTTTGCACATTCTGCAAGCATAATACCACTCAGCTTTTTTTTAAAGAAAAACAAACATACCAGGGTTAAAGATGTGAATGGGGTCACATCTAATATGGCCCTAAGTAGTTGTTGAAGGACTATGTGTTCCAAAGGCAGAAATGGCTCAAAGCCGTTTGACTCACTAGCAGGACTCGTAATCCCCTTTCATCCTGAGATCAATTTGCCACGGTGCGACGCACTCCTGAAAGACACGGTGGGACGAGAGAGCCAAGTCCCTTGCAAAGCTTTGCATCTGAGAATTCACTCATGCACGTCATCATTATTGTGGTATGCTTTACACAACCATCAAGCTATAAATTAGAGGGGTTTTTTTTAATTGTTAAAAAATAACTCCTGGCAGACCTAAACATTTTCTCCCTTTCCTGGAATATTTCTCTTAGTGGACATGTTCTGTTCAAGTCTGATTTTGAGTAGGAGAACTAACCTAATATTTAAGAATCTTCTGTCCCCCACCCCCCCACCCCATAGCCTTCCCAACTATTTTGCTTCCTCCTGCATTTTGTGACTGCATCCCAAAGCACCCAGGACCGTAGCTTCTGTGCAACTATTATCTAGGGAAGATGGGCGGGATACAAATGCAATAAATAAATAAATAAATAAATAAATAAATAAATAAATAAATAAATAAATAAATAAATAATACAGATGGGGGGTGTAGGTGAGTGAGGAGATTTCCCTTCTTACTCCTACCATGGAACCACGGGAATCAGATCAAGTGTAACACTCCTCCAATGTATGTATGTATACACATATCATACATCTGTGTGTATGGACACATGTATACAATTCCACTCTGTCCCTCATCTTTGCTGGATGTGTTTCTTGGAATCTATGGGGAAGATACTGCCAAACAGCATGAATTGAAAGATATGCACCTTTCCCACTCCTAGAGGGAAGAACTGCTTGTATCTAAATCTGGAACAAGCTATTTTCACACAAAATACTATTTCTATAACTCTTAGTGCAGTGGTTCCCAACCTGGGGGTCAGGAGCCCTTTGGGGGTCGAACGACCATTTCACAGGGGTCGCCATGAGCCACTGAAGAAAAAGGCACCAAAGGCTTGGGTCTGGAAGAGGAGGGGGAGGAATAGGGGGAAAGAGTGAGTTACAGCTTGATAGGTTGGAGGGGATGTCAGTCAATGGCACCGGAGGCTGTGATTGGCTGAGGGTGCCTATAGAGGGAAATTCTCTATGGCACCTGCGGCAGTGGCCTGCCAAAGGGGGCTTGTGGCCTCTTCCAATAAGGGCAAGGGGGTCACCACAACATGAGGAACTGTATTAAAGGGTCACAGCATTCAGAAGGTTGGGAACCACTGTCTTAGTGTGATTTACACCATTTACAGAGTTATTGTGTTGGTTTAAGTAGAGGGGGTAGGGGAGAGATGACACCTGTGGCTTTTTCTTAACTTTTCAATATCTGACCTTGCGGTTTAGATAAAAAACAAGATATTTTTCAGAGAGGGGGTTATGTCTTTTGTCAGATAAAGCAAAAACAATCGAAAGGAAGAAGGAAAATCAAGGTACTGTGGCCAAGAGCAATGTAGTCTCTTTAAGACTAAGTGATGTACAGGATTCCTGTATGGACATTGATGCCTTACAGTCCAGTTTTTCAGAGAAGTAACTGCTAGAAATAATTGTTAGTAACTGTTAGTAAATTTGAAAAATTCATAGTAAAATGATCCGGTCATTTGGTTGTCAAAGAATCCAATTACCATGGTGCTTTATGATGGCCATTAGAGATGGGCACAAAACAGAAAAATAAGATTTCATTTTGTTTCATTATTACTGTTTTAAAAAAATCATAACAAAACAATACAAAATCATCTATTATACTGTATGGGTCTGCTCCCCTGGGTCCTAGAGGCACCCAATTTTGTGCATAGCTCAAGAGTCAGGGCAATAGGTTAGAATATTGCAATGTATGTGCAGAGAGGTGGGACCGAAGATATTGTGGTCCATCTGGGAAGCGATAGGCTGCCAGGTAGATCTTTAAATTTAAATAAAAGAGGATTATGGGTAAAAGAAGCTCAATCTTACCATATACTCTTGATTTCATATGATTTTTGCATGGGGTCTTTCCCAATTACCATCAAATCATCCTCCGCGCTGATATACCTGACAGCCCATCACTTCCAGATGGACCACTATATCTTACTGGTACATCCTCCATTCCTAGGTCCCACCTCTCCGCACATAGATTGCAATTTCCAGCCTGCTGTCCTGACTCTCCAGGAATGTATGGGTAGGTTTTCACATGGGAAGATGAAATGTTTCATTTCCAAAACAGAAAGGGGCATTTCATTTTGTTATTTCATAGAATGCTTGTGTTTTGTTCCATAATCTTGCAAAATGATGAAATAGCATGTCATTTTATTTTTATTTTTATTTTTGCTTGTGCCTGTCCCTTTTGCCATATGAATCATCTTCTTGTTGATGAAGGAGAGGGTAATATGTAGAATATCCACTGGATGGCAGCACAGCCTTATATTAAGCCAAAATGTCTTGGACCCCCCTCAGTTGTGCTTGTACTGTAAAATGATTTCTTCCATACTTTTCCTTGCTGTTTTCTTTCTGCACACTGTACAGAATAGGTGCACTTCAGTTGAGACCCCTGAGTTACATTATCTAGAAAATTGATAGGAACTATAATGATTACTGGATATTAAAATCTCAATTCATTTGGAATTAATGGACTATTTCTAGTGCCTCTGTAGCATGGGGCAGATTATATTTTCTTCCTTAAAAGAAAAGAAAACAAAACTGCAACAATTCCTCTTAATTTTAAATCTTGTTGATTCTCTGCAGAGGCCAACTAGCATGCCAGATGTTTTCCTTGCACAGCTGCTTAATCCCTTGCGGGGGTCTACAGCAGTAGCTAGGCCAGCTGCACCTCAGTAAGCTCCACTATTATTACCATCAACAAGAGCTGCTTCCACTGAAGCCCCTTTAATTTAATCGTCAGCTTTGTTATTAGGCATGTGACACCACCTGCTATGGTCACAGGGGATGGAAAGGAGCAGGCCTGCCAGGTAGTGAAAATGGAAAAGATAAAAGAAGATATATTAAACTGTTACATTCTGTATTGGCTATTGGAAGTAATGCTGGGGGTAGGACTCGGCATGTCCTGCATACTAAGACCACAAGGAAATGAGAGTTCATTTATGAATTACATCCCCTGCCTATTGCTGCCTTCACCCTAAAAAAGGCAGCCCCAGGGATCAAACTGTGCTATATGTGGATTCTCTTTTTTTAAAGGGTTCCCTGAATTCTCCTCATCAGGATTGTGTATGTGCAATGCATGCACATGAGCGTGCGTGCAGCTGGACACAAAATAGACTGTTAGGAAAAAATGTGTGTAGTTGAAGACAGATAGATGTGCAAAAAAAAGCAAGAGAGAATCAGAATGGTTATATGAGTCTGTTTATTAAAACCTTCGCTGTCAGGCAGTGTCATATAATACGATTTATAGAAGTGATTGGTTGCTCTGTTCAAATCAAGCTGCCCAAGCCATTTTAAAACAGCCGTTCTCAATTTTTTTTTTTTTTGGATGGGGGGGGGGGAGCGATGGCCATGAACACAATATGAAAGACAGGACACCTCTTTTTTTTCTTTTTCTTTTTTAAAGGAACTCTGCTTCATGGGCAGCAGAAAATTTCCTTTCCACAGTCCTTCACCTCATGGTGACAGCAGTAGGTAGAGAATGTGGCTCAGTAATTAATTGCTACACATGTCTCTAATTGCTCACACTTTTGTGACACTCTGAATAGGGCTAAGTATTTTTCCAGATTTCACAGATTCCCACTTTTCCTCTTATGCTTTGGGTGAATTACTGTATATACTCGAATATAAGCCTAGTTTTTCATCCCTAATTTTGGGCTGAAAAAAGGGGTCCTCGGCTTATATTTGGGTCAATACTTTTAGCCACTGAGGCAAGTTTGGGTCAGTGGCTAAAAGTCATTTTAAATATTGTGCACCACTTCTCCTGACTCCCCATGTTTAAAATGACTTTTAGCCACCAACTCAAGCACTTGCCTCGGTGGCTAAAAGTCATTTTAAACATCACACACACACCCAGCTCACAAAGGAGGAGTTGCCAGGCCCTGCTGCTATTCCCACCCTAGGCTTATACTTGAGTCAATAAAATTTCCCAGTTTTTTGGGTTTAAATTAGGGCCCCCGACTTATACTCGGGTCGACTTATACTCGAGTATATACGGTAATATTTTTCTGTGCAAAAAGAGTAGTGAAAGCTTGTTTTCACTGGGATCAGCAAGACACTTTTTCCAGAAAACTTCCAATCAGAACAATTTCTAGGAATCTTTTAAGTAACGTTCCATCACCTGGAATCGATTGCAGTTTGATCCTATATGTGTTCAATATAGATATAACTCATGGTTAATAAAGCTAATTTAAAGAGTTTGACTTTATTTTTCAAAATAAAGACCAGTCAATCAAAATTATAAAAACATTGACTGGTATTATATAAGAGATTCAAGTTTCAACCAAAAGCCTAAGTATCTGCTGTCCCTATGATTGCCTATTTTATTTATTTATTTATTTATTTTATTTTATTTTATTTTATTTTATTTTATTTTATTTTATTTTCACAGCTTATATGCCATCCACTACCCAAAGGTCTCTGGGCAGCTTACAATAAAAAAGAATTAAAACAATAATAAAAACATTACAATAAAATTGCCATCACGACCCACAATCTGTATTGTTTCAAACAAACAAAAAACTTATGAAACAGGAAGGTTTTTACCTGGTACTGAAATGTCATCAGTGTTGGCATAAGGCGGATCTCACTTGGGAGGGCATTTCATAGCCTGGGGGCAGCTGCTGAGAAGGCCCTATGTCTACAAGCCATCCCTCTCACCTCCTTGAGCGATGGCTCTTTCAAAAGCCCCCCCCCCCGGCTCAATCTTGACAGGTAGGTTCATATGGAAGGAGGTGGCTCTTCAAGTATCTAGGTCCTAAGCCATTTAGGGCTTTATATGTCAAAACAAGCACTTTGAATTGGGCTCGGGCAACAGCTGGTAACCAATGCAGGTTACACAGAACCAGCATAATTTGATCTCTGGTGGCCCCACCACTTACCAACTGTGCTGCACGATTCTGAACCATTTGCAATTGCCGAACTGTCTTCAAAGGCTGCCCCACAGAGAGCACCTTGCAGTAATCAATATGGGATGTTACCAGTACATGAATAACTGCCATGAGGCTCCGTTCGTCCAGGTAGGGGTGTAGCTGGTATATTTTCCGCACCCCCAAGCTGTGGACTCAGCCCCTTAGGGGAAGTGCAACCCCATCCAGGACACCCAGTCTGGCGAAGCACCCACTAACAGCACTTCCATCTTGTCTGGATTGAGTTTCAATTTATTAACCCTCATCCAGTCCATTATCTGGCCCAGACATGAGTTCTGGGCCAGATAATTTTGTAGCTCTGATTATTATTATTTAATTAACCACACAGCTATCTACGCTGGATTTTATATTACCAATCACTAGTCGAACGCTTCCCAAGCATTCAGGACTCAGTGATGTATCGGCGAATTATGCGAGCAGATCCCAGTAAGGTGGCTTTCTGCAGCTGACTGATGGTGACTTTGTCAACTCCAATTTCTTCTAAATATTTGCTTAGCTCTTTGGGCACCACACCCAGCATGCCAATTACCACTGGGACCACCTATACCGGTTTATGCCAGAGTCTCTGAAGTTCAATTTTGAGATCCTGATATTGGGTAATTTTTTCAAGTTGTTTCTCAGTGACTGGTATAGACCTGGTATAGCAACATCAATGATCCACACTTTTTTCTTCTCCACAATCACAATATCTGGGGTATTATGCTCCAAAACCCTGTCTGTCTGTATTCTGAAGTCCCAAAGTAATTTTGCATGCTCATTTTCAGTCACTTTTTCAGGCTTATGGTCCCACCAGTTCTTTGCTACGGGCAGATGATAGTTCTGACACAAATTCCAGTGGACCATTTGAGCAACTACATTATTTCAGAACCTACCTTCCAGTGGGGGGGGGAAGGTCCACCAGAAGGGGGGCATAACTCCATTTTTGCTTTTGATGCCAGAAATGAACCATTAAAAGGGGCACGTCAGCCTTTCAGAATAAGGTGATGATGGGAAATCCATAAGATTATGTAGTGGAGGCTGGTGGCTCTGATGTCAGTGGGCAAGGAAGCCACATTGGGTTTTGCTCAGACCTTCAAAGGAGGTTCCAAGGTGCAGGGTCTACAGTATTTTGTGGACAGGCTTCAGCACTATGGATAGCTCCTTTAATGTCCAAAAGAGCTCATAAAAGATTTCCCCATCCTATTGACTTTGGCCACCAAGCTGGAATTCAAATTGTGAAGTCATTGGCAGAGGTGCATGGATGTCCACGAATGTCAGAAAGGCCAGATTCAACCCCCGAGAGGGTCAAGGTTCAGCCCCAGGGCCTAAGGTTCTTACAGGGTGAGATTACTTTATATGGCAGAGATGTCTGTTCTATATTTTCCATATGTCAGTTTAAGTCAGTTGCCCATCAGGCATCCATGAAGCTGTAGAGCAGTGGTTTTCAACTTGTGGATCCCCAGATGTTCCTGGACTGCAACTCCCAGAAATCCTGTCCAGCTCAGCTAGTGATGAAGACTTCTAGGAGTTGCAGTCCAGGAACATCTGGGGACCCACAGGTTGAGAGCCACTGTTGTAAGGCTTACTGCATGTCCCCTTCCTGCATTGGTAACAGTAATGAATATGGCTCAGCCATCGTGATAACAGTGCTTTATAATGGCAATGCCTGATCACCCTCTCTGCCAAAGGAGGCTCCTGCTCACCTGGAATGAGAACAATACTTGGCCCTTCTCCAACTCTTGCATTATTGAATGCACTTCATAGAAATATACAAATAGTAATTAAGCCTCATTACAGCTCTGCACAGCAAAGTGATGGTCCCGTTTCTTAAATTTAGAAATCTGTGCTGATGGGGACTAGGGCAAGCACGTTAAATGGTGCTCTGGATTCTGCATTCACTGTGTTCTCTGCTAGGCTAGACTCCTGCCCACTGATGGCAGAAAAGAGGATAGAGATGTAGAGTGCAGGAGGTGAAAAGCTTGAAGACAGCTGGGATAAATATAGTTCCCCCGATGACGTTTGCTTCCCTGCAGAAGGCATCAGCAGGGTTGGTGTGGCTGGAGTCCCCTAAGGTTTAAGAAGGGCTTAGCAGTAGCAGAGAGCAAAACAGGGAAATTCATTTTAATGAGATTAGAGGGGAATAGACCGCTTCAAGTTTACAGAATATTGAACCGCTCATGGAAAAACAGAAAATCAATTGGGCTGTGCTCTAACATTTAACCTGCTCTGTCCCTTTCACAGCAATTTTCCTTAGAAGGGCTAATTCAGAATACGACCACTTTGTTATTCTAGAACTTGTTAGCCTCCAAGTGTGTGTATCATTTACTTCACAGAGAAGGGTTGGTAACCCTGTGAGTACAGTGGTGGGAAGTTTTGTATTTTTCTCATAATGTGCAAGTTTTGATGTTGCAAACCTGTTACTCAATTCAGAAAAAAAAGAAGGGAAGACATATAATCTTTGTACAGAATTTGAAGCTAAGGAGGGAGAAGGGGAGTTACTCCTCTATTAGACCACCGTGTTTTACTGTTGTTGTTTTAGCTGGTACAACAACAACAACAACAACAACAACAACAAGAAGAAGAAGTAGTAGTAGTAGTAGTAGTAGTAGTAGTAGTAGCAGTAGTAATAATAATAATAATAATAATAATAATAATAATAATAATAATAATAATAATAATAATAATAATAATAATAATAATAAACAATGGATTTGTTGAGATGTTTCTTTTGTCCAAATTTTGTTAATTAGAAAAAAGTATAATATATAGAAATATATATATATATATATATATATATATATATATATATATATATATATATATATATATATATATATATATATATATATATATATATATATATATATATATATATATATATATGAAGTGGCTGAAATGTATGGATATTTTTATAGCTGTACATTACACATTTGATTTTAAACCTGCTGTTATGGTTGTGTGTTCACAGTCATATAGGACGTATGCACCTGAGATCACAGCGTTACAGAATGCCTCTACTGGGGTTCTCTGTGGATTCTGCAGGAATTCCCTATCTTGGGGCATTAGGAATGAAAAACAGAAACAAAAACAAACAAGTACAGTGATACCTCTGATAACGAATTTAGTCCATTCCCAGAGGCAATTCGTTATCAGAAAAAAATGTTATCCAAAATGCAGTTTCCCATTAAAATGAATGGAAAAACAATCAATCCATTCCGGAGGTCCAAGGAAAAAGCAAAAGTGTTCTGCTTATATACCGCCCCATACCACTTAAAGTAGTCTCTGGGCGGTTTACAGTTTAATTACAGTATACAGGTTATACATCCCCCCCAGCAAGCTAGGTTACTCATTTTACTGACCTTGGGAGGATGGAAGGCTGAGTCAAGCATGAGCCTGCTACCTGGGATTGAATCCCAGGTCATGAGCACAGTTTTATCTGCAGTACAGGCATATAACCACTGCGCCACAGGGCTCCTTGCAGCCTTCCAATGTATACATATATATACATTGATACATTGGTACATATCTTTTTTTTTTAACCATTGCCGCCCACGTCACCTTTTGTGGAGGGTCTCCCCCTCCTATTTTACTAGTTCTCTCTCTCTCTCTCTCTCTCTCTCTCTCTCTCTCTCTCTCTCTCTCTCTCTTTTTTGTTATATATTGTTGGTTTTATTTCATTTGTAAACTGCCCAGAGTTCCGTCCGGAAGATGGGCGCTATAAAAATACAACAAACAAATAAATAAATAATAAATAAATAAATATCTAGAAGTCCCATTAAAACACAATAGAACTTCTAAACAGTTATGTACAAGATTGTGCTTGAAATTAAAATTGAGCTCAGAAAGTGACATGTAGCAAAGTGGTCTGCTTATATACCGTCCCATATCTCTTCAAGTAGTCCCTGGGCAGTTTACAGTTTAATTACGGTATGCAGGCTACACTTTGCCCACCCAGTAAAAAAGCCTCCCCTGACTCCTCCCCCATTGCCCTGCCCCCACCTCAGCTGCAGCTGCTGCTGCTCCTCCTCCTCCTCGTGCAGCCAGGCAAAAGGGCCCGCCAGGCCCTGGCAGTGGCTGAAGCTGTGCGCCACCGCCAGTGGCTCAGCTAGCCGCTGCACCTGCCAAGGTGCCCTCGGAGCCAGGCAGATGGGCTTCCTAGGCCCCAGAGGCAGCCGAAGTCCCGGTAGTGGCCAAAGAGCACACATCGCCCTCCTCACCTGGTCCCCACCTCTGCCAGGTGCAAAGGTTGCAGACTTCACAAGAAATCTAGATAGTTTGTTAGAGAGAACTGGGAAGGAGTCAGTGGTCATGGTACACTTTGGTACCAATGATGTTGGGAAGGCAAAGCGGTCAGTCCTGGAAGACAAATTCAGGTTGCTAGGAAGAAGACTGAAGTCTTGGACTTCCAAGGTAGCATTTCCAGTTCCTCATGCAAGACCCACCAGGCAGGCAGAACTCAGAAGCCTCAATGTGTGGTTGAGGCAATGGTGTCGAGAGGAGGGCTTCAGATATGTCAGGAACTTGAGAACATTTTGGGATAAGCCAAATCTGTTCAGGAGGGATGGGTTGCTCTTGAACCATGATGGGACCAGATTGCTGGCACTCACCATCAAAAAGGCTGAAGATAAGCTTTTAAACTGATAACCAGGGGAAAGCCAACAGGAGCTGGGCAGCATCTAGTTCAGGAAAGTGTCCACTTGAGTAGTGAGAAGGATGCAATAATTACTGAGCAGAGCGAGGAGCTAGTCACCAGCAGTCTAATGATGCAACTGGACTCAAAAGACTGCATCAGAAAAGCATCTATAAATATTTGTATGCAAATGCCAGAAGCCTCCAGAACAAAATAGGGGAGCATGAATACTTAGCAATAGATTAAAAAATTGATATTATTGGCATCACTGAAATGTGGTGGACAGATGATAACCAACGGGATACAGTTATCCCAGGCTATAAACTGTATAGGAAGGACAGGAAGGGGCAAATGGGAGGCAGTGTAGCCTTGTATATCATAGAAGTCATAAAATCATACGAAATGGAATATCCAGGTGATATGAAGTCACTATTAGAAACTCTGTGGGCAAGAGTATCAGGCCACAAGAGTGGTCTAACAGTAGGCATATGCTATCAGCCTCACATCCAAGCCCCTGGGGGGGGGACTGGCAGTTGGAGAATGTTGTAAAGGAGGCATCCAAGAAGGGAAGCCTGGTTATAATGGGGGACTTCAATTACCCTCACATAGACTGTGTGAGCTGTTGTTCAGCACATGATAAAGAGATAAAGTTCCTAGATATGCTAAATGATTATTCATAGAACAGATGGTTGAAGAACCAACTAGAGGTACAAGAATCCTTGACCTGATCCTGAGTAATACACAGCATCAGGTTCAAAATGTTAATGTGACTGATCCAACAGGGAACAGTGACCACAACACAATTACTTTTAACTTCCAATCACTGATTTATTTATTTATTTATTTTTTTTACACTTACCGTATATACTCGAGTATAAGTCGACCCGAGTATAAGTCGAGGCCCCTAATTTAACCCCCCAAAACTGGGGAAACATATTGACTCGAGTATAAGTCTAGGGTGGGAAATGCAGCAGGGCCTGGCAGCTCCACCTTTGTGAGCTGGGGGAGTTGTGTGTGATGTTTAAAATGACTTTTAGCCACTAATGCAAGTGCTTGGGTCAGTGGCTAAAAGACATTTTAAACATCACGCACCGCTCCCCTGTGATGCAGAGGGGGGTCATGAGAAGCGGCACACAATGTTTAAAATGACTTTTAGCCAATGACCCAAGCACTTGCCTCAGTGGCTAAAAGTATTGATCCGCATATAAGTCGAGGGCCCCTTTTTCCAGCCCAAAGTTAGGGCTGAAAAACTAGGCTTATATTCGAGTATATACCGCAAAATCTAACAGAGACCTTAAATTTTCAAAAAGGAAATTTCCCAAAGATAAGGAAACTAGTAAAAAGGAAGCTGAAATGGAAAACTGAGAGAGTCCAAACACTCCATGACGCATGGAGGCTGTTCACAAAAACAATGACAGAGGCCCAATGGGAATGCATACCCAAAAGGAAAAGGGCACTGCCAGGTCCAAGAGGACTCCAATGTGGCATACAGGAGCTGTTTGGGAAATGATCAAAAGCAAGAAAAGCTCATTTAGAACTGGAAGGCTTGTCTGAATGAGGACAACAGGCAGAAACATAAATTCTGGCAGAACAAATGCAAGGCAGCAACCAGGAAAGCAAAGCAGGACTTGGAGGAGCGTATAGCTAAAAACACTCAAAGAAATAACAAGTTCTTTAAGAACATTAGATGTAAGAACCCAACTAGGAAGGCCATTGGATCATTAGACGATAATGGAAGGCAAGGGATTATTAAAGAGGAAACAGAGATTACAGAGATACTCAATGAATTCTTTGCTTCAGTATTCACTGCAGAAGACAGAGACCGCATGCCCAAAACAGAGCCTATCTTCACAGGTAGGGAAACCGAAGAATTAAGTCAGGTAGAAATAACCAGGGAAGAGGTTTTTGCATGTCTTGTTAAACTAAATGCTAACAAACCACCAGGACCAGATGGCATCCATCCATGAGTTCTCAAGGAACTTACAGATGAAATTGCTGAGGTCCTAGCCAAAATATATAATCTTTCCCTCAAGTCAGACGTTGTGCCTGATTACTAGAAGGTAGTGAATGTAACACCAGTCTTCAAAAAAGGATCCAGATGTGATCCAGGAAATTGCCTGGTCAGTTTGACATGTGTCCCAGGTAAAGTGATGGAAACCATCCTAAAACATAACATTAATAGGCACATAGGAGAGAAGGTGCTGCTGAAGGATATCCAAAATGGGCAAATTATGCCTCATTAATCTGTTGGAGTTCTTTGAGTGTGTCAACAAACATGTGGATAAGGGAAATCCAGTTGACATTGTTTGCCTGAACTTTCAGAAGGCTTTTGACAAGGTCCCACACCAAAGGCTCTTGAATAAACATGCCAGTCATGGAATCAAGGGACAGGTCTTGTCCTGGATCAGCAACTGGCCAAGGGACTGGAAACCAAGACTAGCACTAAATGGACACTTCTCCAAGTGGAGGGAGGTAAAGAGTGGGTTCCCCCAAGGTTCAGTACTTGGACCCCTGCTTTTCAACCTCTTCATAAATGATATAGAAATAGGAGTAAATAGCAAGGTAACCAAAATTGTGAACAACACTAAATTATACAGGGCAGAAAAAACTGAGAGAGATTATGAGGTGGTCCAGAGGGATCTCTTGACACTGGGGGAGTGGGCAAACCAGTGACACATGAGTTTCAACATTAGTAAGTGCAGAGCAATGCACGTTGGGGCAAAAAAAAAACCCAGTTACCTTTATAAACTGATGGGGTTTAAACTCTCTGCAACAAACCAGGAAAGGGACCTTGGTGACCTGGTGGACAGCTCAATGAAGGTGTCAACCCAGTGTGGCGCAGCAATGAAAAAATCAAACTCAATGCTAGGGACCATAAGGAACGGTATAGAAAAATCAGCAAGTGTCATTTTGCCTCTTTATCTATCTATGGTGAGGCCCCATCTAGAGTTCTGGTCACCATACCGCCAGAAGGATATTATGGAAATGGAAAAAGTGCAGAGGAGGGCAACCAGAATGATTAGGGGACTAGAACACGTTCCTTACTATCTGAGGCTGCAACAGCTGGGCCTCTTCACTCTTGAACGGCAGTGTCTAAGAGGTGACCTGATTGAAGTTTATAAAATCATACACGGTGTGGACAAAGTAGATAAGGAAAAACTGTTTTCTGTGTCACACAACACTAGAACTAGGGGGCAGTCTATGAAACTTTTGGATGGATGGATGGATGGATGGATGGATGGATGGATAGATAGATAGATAGATAGATAGATAGATAGATAGATAGATAGATAGATAGATAGATGAAACAAGGTGCTGCTGTTCTGCTCTGCAACTCCTCTCATACCAAATCACTGGGCATGCTGCTTAGACCTGATGAGCACTATGACCTCTTGAGGGGACTATATTAGGAAAAGCTAGTGGAGATGGTCAGCCCTCAAGCAAAGGGGAATAATAAAGTTTCAAAAGTAGTGCAGTCTATTACTGTCAGTGTTCTCAGTACTTGCCTAATTCTGAATCACAAGAAGTATTAGTAATAGATGCCATCTGCTCAGTCACATGTCTTTTGGGAGCTAATAAAACCAACCAAGTAGGGTTTAGCTTATAATTCTAAGTGATTTATTTGGGGCTGGTACAGGCAACGGGTAGCTGAAGGCTGCATTTTGGAACTCCCGGGAGTCCTTAAGGATGCCCTACCATTGCTGCTTCAACCAATTACTTTTTGCTATCAGGAAGATGGGTGCTTTTAAGTATCCTCCAGGGAGGCCCACCGCTAGGGTCTGTGTCATCTGGGGCAAGCATGGATTCCACACACACAAAGTGTGGGGTGGTGATGGGATAGTGCCAATATTATTTTGTTATTTTGGTGGGTGGTGGGGGGACACACACAGTATTTGGGCACATGTCCTGCTTGGCCCCACCATATAAAAAGCAGGTCCACTCAGCCTCCAAGCCTTCCAAGGTTGGTAAAATGAGCACCAAGTCCACTGGGGTGGGGGCACTGTGTAGCCTGCATAATTAATTTTTAAACCACCCAGAGTGTGATTTTAACACTATGGGGCAGTATATAATCAGCAGCCTTCATAGGGTCCCCGTAATGTACAGACACAAGCACTCCCCATGAGTGAAGGAGTGTCATGTCATTTACAGGGTGTGGCATGAGGACTGGAAACAGTAGAGGAAAACGGCAGAAGTGAAGGTGTCATTTGCTTCAAACACAGGCACTGAATATTTTATTATTACTAAATAGCTTCATTTTACTTTATCTTTTCATGTAACCTACACAGCACAGAGCCAGATGAAGCAGACTATGGAAACGCCCCACAGTCCAGATCTCCTGTTTCCTGATACCCAGAATCACACACACACAAACAAACAAACACGTACATGCATGCGAAAGCAAGTGTCAATATAATGGGGCTACTTCCTAAACCTCCATCCTTGTTATTTTATTTCACTGCTATGAAACTAACACTATAGTTGGAAACGAGATTCCTGTCTCATGTGTTTGTTTCCAATTCACTTTTGGGGCTAACTTGTCGAGTATCTTTTAGCCAGAAGACTTAAGGACCACGTTGGCTAGTAGATTCCAGGAGCTGTAGTCCAAGGACATAATATTGCCAGTCTCTCCTTGTCAACATATACAAACATATTCGTTCCAATTTACCGATGTAGTAAGACCAATTTATTTTAAACTTTTCAGATCCATATGAGAGTCAGCATCTCCCAAGATAAATGTATGCAGAATTAGTTCTTCAAAAGGGACTTGATCATTTCCTTTGCAGGAAGTAGCCTCTCCTGAGGCACACCATGTCTTTGTGTTGCCCAAATCCAAATTAGACACAGGGACACTACTTTTTCCTCCTTGCTTCCCCTCCCTCTGCTCTTCTCTCAATACATCCAGTATCCCCGATAATGTGACACTCAAATTAACCGGCTGTTCTGTTGCAACTCACTGAACAGTGCGAGGACCCAAAAACTTACTGAGAGGCCATTTTCCAGCCATCCTTCAGTGTCTTGTAGCTGGACGAATCATTATTTGAACATGTAACTGTGTCTCATGCAATCTTAGAGCCCTCTTTGCACAGTGGTTAAACTGCTGCATTGCAGCCATAACTGTGCTCACGACCTGGGTTTCAATTCCAGGTAGCAGGGCCAAGGTTCACTCAGCCTTCCGTCCTTCTGAGGTTTGTAAAAAGAGTGCCTAGCTTGAGGGGATGGGGGAGGGTGGAGGGAGCAATGTGTAACCTGCATGATTACTTGTAAACCACCCAGAGAATGCTTTAGGTTTGAGGGGTTATCAAAGTTTTTTAACAGGGGGGCGATTCATTGTCCCTCAGACACTGTTGTGGGCCGGACCCTGCAGCTCCCAGACACAGCTCCAAGGGGGGAGAGGGAAGGCCCAAACTGCTTCATCCCACCCTTAACCCAACACCACGGCCCACCCTGCTCACCCCCCCAAGACGCTACAGGCAACGGTGGACTTTGCCCTTGGATTGGTGGCTGAGGTAGCGGCAGCTGCTGCATGGCCAATTTTTGGCTCAAGTGGGGGAAGTGGGGGGTGTTTCTGCAGTGGCTGGCGGGCCAGATTCAGGATCTTGGCTATGGCCCACAGGCTGTAGTTTGAGGACCCCTGCTTTAAATGCTATGGGGTGGTATATCAGCAGCACACTTTGCTTTTTTGCTTTTATGGTCTTGAAACTACGCCTCACCTGTCCAACATGCAAGGCCTTACCTGAGACTGCTCTACTGACTCCACCAAATAATAGCTTTGGAAGGAATCTCAAGGACTGATAAGACCAATGGTGGTACCAAATGCAACCTTTTCATTTAAAAAAAGAAACAGACTAGCTACTCTTTGACAAAGTAATTAGCATGGGTTAAAACCCAAAGCACTAAGGACATGGTTATTTACACTGAATGAAAAGAACAACAATTCTTCTCTCTCTCTTTCTGCCCCCCTTCTCTCTTCCAGGCTAACTATTTCTGCTGAATGTCCCATGCAGCTTGAAGACTTCCCCATGGATGCCCATGCTTGCCCATTAAAATTTGGAAGCTGTAAGTGTTTCATTGCATTTTGCAAACTCTAAGAACAATATTTTATGGGACTTTGCTGTTTGGTCTGTGCAGTCAAACTTAATGGGAAGAACGTGTTGCTTCTCTCCTGTTGCCTGTTCCAAACATTTCCTGGTTTGATCTAGTACAAGAGTGGCTTAGGTCTATGGAAGCTTGTTAGATTTATTCTTGATGATTTTCTTTACACAGTGGTACGATCTCTTCCTTCTGAACCCATTGAAGCAATGTAGCCCACTTTATGTCACACTGCTCCACGAATTGTGATGCAAATTTTGGCTTAAACTAAACTACATTTACAGACGTATCTTTTTACGGTTATGAATTTTTACACGGACGTATTAAAAATGCAAATAAATCTGGAAATAGGATTTAGGAGCAAACTCACTTAAAAGGAACACAACTTGCCAACCGCTTCATTTCTTCCTTGTTCAGACACTCCCTGTGGTTTCTTCCCTATAAACCCAGGGGCACTTAACCCAGGGGCAAACCATGCTCATGTGGAATGCTGTGAAGGTTTTGCGTGTATTCTTCAAGCAAGCAGCTGGAGGAGAGAATCGTGTATTGAGAGAACTGGGATTGTATTAACAACACAACACAGTGCGAGCCACAAGCGGAGCCCTCCAAGGGTCATATGCTCTCTGGTTTAGGGCTGTTGGGTTGCCCACAGGTTAGTCAGCTGCCTTTGGTACAATCACAGGGAATACTTCCTGTTGTGAAGAGCCTTGTTTCTCTGCTTGCATCTCCCAGTACATTATTGGGATGAGAAACAGGACACGGAATGCATTTACTTTCTTAATAGGAGAACTGCCTTGTGGCGGACTTATTCTCTAGGAGCTGCTAGTTGCTGTCTGACTAGGGATCTGTGGCCTTAGGATTTTGTCTCTGTGTGAAAATGATAATCCTATTAAGCCTCAGTTCATGGCAGTACAGTATTTACATCTGTAGACTTATGTAACGTTCTAGCTATACAACACCCACCCACCCTTTTCCTAGAAATGGAGCCTCTGTAGTGTTTTCTGTCCAAGGGCCCACAATGGAACTCTTATTCTCTGGAACATAAAACACAGCTAACCACCACCACCCCACCCACATCCACTGCACAGAAGCTAGATATAAAATTATATGGAGACCAAGATATAAATCCCTGGGATATGACAGTCATATTGGGGTCAGGGAAGGATTCCAAGTCCACAAAGATTTGAGCACTGTATTGGCTTTTTCATATGTGACAGCATTCACAGCAGTGGGCTGCAGATAAACCAAGATATCTAAGATGTCCATGCCTAGTGTTGTCAAGCTTTGCTGTGGGTGAAAACGAACAGCCCTTAAGAAATGCCGTAGCAGAAAGAAAAGGTGCTGCTGCCGATCAAGGGTGCCAAACAACTCACCCCTCCCACGTCCTGTTGTGTGACAAAACAAGAGCTTTGCGTACCACAGTGATGCCCAGTCTTGGGTCCCCAGATGTTCTTGGATTGGCCAGCATAGAGAGTGATGTAGGCTTCTGGGAGTTTGAGTCCATGAACATCTGGGGACCCAGGGTTGGAAACTACAGGCTTAACTCAACAGGCATGAAGAATATGCAGAATGAACAATCTAGAAGAGTATTAGAATGTCAAGATGTCATATGTTGTTGTTTAGTCATTCAGTCATGACCGACTCTTCGTGACCCCATCAACCAGAGCACCCCAGGCCCTCCTGTCTTCCACTGCCACCCAGAGTTTGGTCAAATCCATGTGGATTGCATCGATGACACCGTCCACCCCTCTCCTTCTCCGCTGTCCCCTTTTCCTTTCGCCTTCAATCTTTCTCAACATCAGGGACTTTTCCAAGGAGTCCTCTCTCCTCATGAGGTGGCCAAAGTACTGGAGTCTGAGCTTCAAAATCTGTCCTTCCAGTGAACATTCAGGGTTGATTTCTTTCAGGATGGATAGGTTTGATCTCCTTGCAGTCCAGGGGACTCCCAAGAGTCTCCTTCAGCACTACAGCTCAAAGGCATCAATTCTGTGGTGATCAGTAGAGATGAGCACAAAATGATTTTTTTAATTTCGTTTTTCATTTTTCATTTCGTTCCCTAATGAAACAAAAAAATGAACTGCCCCTTCAAAGAAAAAGAAAACGAAATGAAAGAAAAAAATTCAGTTTGTTCCATTTTGTTTTTCATTTTCCCATAGGAATGCACTGAAGCAATGTATTCCTATGTGAAACCACTTAAAAAAAACCATGCCATCCCCCCCCCCGCGCCCGACTGGGTGGGGGAATGGAGCGGGGTTTTAAAACTTATTTTTTGTTGCTGAAGTCCTGCGCACTAGCTGATCGGCACTTGTTTCATTGACAAAAAAAGTTTCAAAAGCTTGCACCATTACCCCCAACATGCCCAATGGAGTGGGGGAAAGTGCGGGCCTTTTAAACTTTTTTTAAGTCCCCAAAGCAAGTGCTGATCAGCTGGCATGCAGGGCTTGCCTAGGGGACTAAAAAGGAGTTTTAAAAGCCCCTGCTCCCCCCCCCCCCCCCCAATGTGGCCGATCAGGTGGGGGAAAGGGCTGGCTTTTAAAAAACATTTAGTCCCTGACTAAGTACTTTTTGCTTTGTTTGCTTAATTGTTACTTCCCCTTTCCTGAAGAATGTTGGGATTTGTTGTTTGCTGAGGCACTTAAAATTTAGTGCTGCAGTTCATTCAGGGGTATGCACTTGACCAGCAAACACCTCAGGAAATACTCATAAACTAGTGATCATCTACAATGATACCCATTGGATACTATTTTCCCTTCCAGGGCTACATTTTATGATGTTGGAGGGTTAGTGATCTCATGCAGGCTTTGACCTTCCAGGACTTTTCTACCTCCCACAAAAGTTACTTTCTTTTTTACCTATCTCCAATACTGCGGAAATGTTACCACACTCTCTTCTCTCTGCCTACTTTAAGCTTGGCCTGAGCTTCTCTCAAGAACAGCAGCTGCTTGAGAAAAACATGTTCCCTTGAGCCTAAAATAAGCCAGAGAGAGCCAAAACATAGCAGAATTGCACTATGTGTGCAACCCTATCAGCTCTCTCTCTCTCTCTCTCTCTCTCTCTCTCTCTCTCTCTCTCTCTCTCTCTCTCTCTCTCTCTCTCTCTCTCTCTCTCTCTCTCTCTCTCTCTCTCTCTCTCTCTCTCTCTCTCTCTGTATCTGTAACTCCTGACCCTCTGGAAATGTTACCACTGCCTACTGTGGGCTTCTGTATGGAAATGAAACTCAAAATAGGAGCATTAAGATTTATTTATTCATTTTTATTTAATTTATTTTATGCCACCCTCCCTACCTCTAATCTGGCTACCAAGGCTACTCTAACTGGTTTTCAAAAATAAAACAGTAATAACCATATGAAATATTAAATGCACCAACACCAGCATAATATAAGTATTAAAGTGAACATATATTAAGCAATTAAACATAAAAGGGAAAAAATATACAACAAAAAAGACAAGTAGGTCCTGTTCCTACTTTGGTCAGCATCTCTTCTTAATTGCAATGCGAGTTAAAGTAGTAGCTCATCATAGCCAAAATCCTATTGACTGCAGTATTACATGCAAAAGGAATGGTAGAGCTTGCCTCAGCTAATTGTGGCTAACTGCCCAGTTGTCAAGAGGACAACTTGAAGCAATTGACTTACAATTAGGGATGGGCACAAAAACAAAAAATAGTATTTCGTTTCGTTTCGTTACTAACCAAATTTTAAAGTAGTTTCATTAGTAATGAAATGAAACAGAAACGAATGGTTATGCTCCCCTGGGTCCTAAAGCAGCTTGGCTTCTTCCCCATTCTAATTAGGAAAAAAGGCTCCTGGGGTACCCCCTTTGGAACTTAATAACTCAGCTCCTTTACCCCCAAACCTCTCCACATTTGGAGGTCTTAATGGGGAGAGTCCAAGGGAGCTCCCTCCCCCCCCCCCAAAAAAAATTGTTGCCCGTTGGACCCTTGGAGCCCGTTTTAGACAGTAACTAAATTTTTTTTTCCAACCAAAAAATTGCCTGTTTTGCTACTATCCGAAACAAAACAGGGTATCTCATTTCGGTAGCTTACAAAATGATCCGTAAGCTAATGAAACAATGAAACAACATTTAGTTTTTGTTAGGCTGCCCATCCTTACTTACAGTACAATGGACACCTTGTCAATTAGCCACAACAACTTCCAGGAATCTTCTTGTGCAGCCTTTGGGGTAGATGGCATGGTATGCAAATCCAGTAAATAAATAAATAAATAAATAAATAAATAAATAAATAAATAAATTATTGTATGTGTATGAATATCCAATGTGATTCTGGCCTGTGTGGTTTTGCATACATGTTGGACCAAGGTCTCCATTTCATCAATGAACAGTGAGAACTGATATAGCCTCCAGGTCCTTCTGCTTAATGTCTATTCAGATGCAGAGGGCCGTTTAAAAAGCATAGAGTAGTTGGGATGGGGTAGAGCTCCTATGGTGCTTTCAGCTTGTCAAAAGAAATCAAAGGTGGCAGTAACATTACTCATGCTGTCCATGGTCCTCAAACTCTTACCAACTGATGGTAAACAGTCTATTGTCCAATCATTTACAGTATTTCCTTTTCAGGCCCTGCAGGTCACCTCTCAAATATACCCCACTGTGTCTAGGCTTTGAGCCAGTATGCATGTGGGAGCGGCGTGAGTGCTAAATGAACACATCTTTAAAAACAATTTGCCTTATTAATTTCCTTGCTGATGCTCAAACATCCCATGCACCAATCTAAACAGGAGCCCTGCGGGTTAAGGAAGTGACAGCCAAGTAGTTCTACATTTGATTTGTTTATGAAGCAGCCTTCTTCCCCGGGAACAACTAACATAATACTTCCAGCCCACAGCATGTTGGACTTGTATTAAATGAACCCCCGCCAGAGGTCATTTACTGATGTACGTTCTATAAGAGCTTATTACTGAGCCTGCTAAAACAGCCACCTTCTCCCGTTTCCCTTCTCCAAAATTTGATTTTAATATTCGACAGTCAAGCTATTTGTGAACAGGTGGAGACAAGCCAGAGAGGTGGCAAGCAAACCACAGGGAAACAGTGCAGAATGAGAAGAACTGAAGAAAGATGAAATGAAAACATGGTGTGCTAGAAAAAGTGGTGAATAACCATGTCATGTATTGGAGAATGGAAAATATGCAGTAGTTACTGCTGGGAGATCCACATTTGAGTCTAATTAGTTGTGGAACCCATGGAATAGTTGTGCTGGTGTCATTCTTTCATTTCTGTCCCACTTCACAGAATTGTGGTGAGTCTGGCCACAGAAATCATGCATGCTGCCCTACTGATTGAAGGAAAGGATATCAAGGTATCATTCAAAGAGCCAAAGATAAGCCACATGCTGATTAAACAATTGCAGCTTTACCATCATGAGGACACAATCAGTGCAAAATTAATTAAGTGGTATCATTTATTCTGTGTCAATAGACATAACCTTCATCAATCTTTACCTATCAAAGACTTCTGCACAGCTAGAAAATGTATAGACCCACTTAATCACTCTGGAACTCAACACCAAATCCAACACCACATCTTCACCATTTTAAGCTCCTTCCTGCCTCACCCCCAGCAAATATTCTGCAGTGACCGAGTCAGGTTTTCCAGCAGCTCAATAGAAGCAGGTAAATAAGATTATGATTTTGTATAAATAAGCTATTTGGAGCAGGAAAAAAAGATTAATTGACTTTCCTTCAAGGTCAAGCCAGCAGAGCAATGTCAGAATGAGGATTTCACCACACTTCTTTGGTCTACTGAGCAAATGTCTAATTGAGATGAAAGAGCCCCCTGCCCAGACAATGGACTTAGTGCCCAAATCTCATTTTGTACCTCTTGTTAATGATATTGCATTCACCTCACTGAAAGATGAATTTGCTAATGCATGCCTCCACGCTGGCAGTGGATGGCCTGTGTAGGAACACTGTGTGACAGAAGTTTTTTTCATGTTTCTTTACTCTTGTTTGAAATCTTTTCTAAATCTCTAGCAGGACAGGGCACGCACTTTTGATCTGAATTCTGTGGTCAGAGAAACAATCTGGGACTACAGCTACCTGTTGTTTTGTCCACACACAAGGAAAAGGTAATGTTTAAAACACTTTGTGTACCGTTGTACATTTCCTAATGTACAACGGTACACAAAAACTCAATTGCTTTATAACACCTTTCCAACTTCATTATTCTGTGGGTTGGCATCCTCTCCTAAATGCCTGCCTCCTTCTTAATGAAGAGCTCAGGGCAACTTGCCTCTTTCTTCGTCTCATTAATTCTATCAGCTGGCAAGGCTTGATGATTTTTTTTTAAAGAGTAAAAATCATGGCCACAAGGTATTTGGACACTGCTAAATAATCCGAATAGTTTCATAGCTACTGTACTCAGCCTTAGGTGTGGTGATACCAAGTGATTAACCTACATTTTTGTATGCCGGCTGATAGCACTGCCCTATGAATAGGCAGCCAGGTCAGGATGACTACATTTGTCCACTACTTAAGTCCTATATTAGATCCTTTGAGCTCTTATAATGTACCGGTGTTGAGCACTAGGCTGATATTTGCCCTGCTTGCTTTCTGGCTCTGGACTTTTAACCTTATAAATATTTACGTAAAATCCATCTTCCCTAACTGTTCATGCCTGTTAAGCAAGTGTTGGATCAGAATTAGTAAGAATTGGGGAATGGAGGGAGGGGATTTGAACTAACATGCCCCTTCTGGTTTGGAAGCAAGCATTTTACAATGTGAGTCTAATTCTCTTTGAATTTCAAATAAGTCAGACCATTCTGTATTGCAGGGCTGTTCAACTTTGAACAGGCCAAGGTCTACTTTTTCTGGCCCAAAGTGCATGAGGGCTACTACCCTCAAACCTCTACTTACGAAATTTAACTGTTCTGAGCACATGCTCATAAGTAAAAACTTTTGTAAGTAGATCAGTGGCTTCCCATAGGAATGCATTGAAAACCAATTAATCTGTTCTGGAGGGAACAGATTTCAATGCCATGGCCCTTGAACTGCCCAGCTTGGCTGAGACAGTGGGCTGGCAGACCCAGAACTTTGCTGGGGCAGTGGAGGTCCTTGGGGTGGGGGAGGGAGGGGTGGAGAACTTATCACCTCACTTTTTTTATTGATGGCCGGCGGGCTACTTTTGGACACTTCGTGGGCTACCAGTAGCCCCCTGTCTACCTGTTGGGCAGGCCTGCTGTATTGTATCTTACAATATTGTGGTTCTCCAAATCTGGGCAAGATGCAAATTATAATGAGCCTTATTTCCACAAAATAATCTATGTAGTGGAATGAATGCATCCCCTCCATGTTATGATGATTAAGTGTATTCATCACATCATTTTTCTACCACTCTGTTTGAACCTTGGCACTGATTTGAGAGAACTGGTGGGCTTGGGACAGGGAAAACTAAGTTCAGTCATAAAATGTAGAGGGTAACTACATGGGCATTTAGCCTGCTGTCTGGACTGCTACAGGCATGGGCTGGCTCACTTCTAAAGATGATGATCAGATGCTGTCTTTCCGGGAGTAAACCAGTCTGCCTCCAGAACAATCCTACCTGAAGCTTTGTGGCCCCTGGTAGGGGCTTCTGCTTTTTTCCATGCAGTGTTTTGGTTCATTTCCAGTGTGTGTGATCATTGGAATTGAAACAAAATTGAGTTTTCCACTGTCAATTTTGCCATATCATAAAGTGGGTTAAGAAGACAGCCACTTCAGAATATTGGTAAGTTAAACATTTCCATGGAGGGACCAAGGCAGTGATTTTTTTTAATGGAAGAGGGCAAATGGAAAATGTCTTTCTGCATGGAAGAAAAGCAAGAACAGGAAATTTGTTTGCTTTTCTCTTAAAGAACTGGTTAAGCGCCTGCCCACAGCCAAACTGTGGAGGAAAAGAGTTCATTTCTCCATTGTGCTTCCCATGAGTACAGCCAGCCTGTGTAGCCATGGGCAAGCTTCCACAACCCCAAGGCATCTCCAGAAGAAGGGAATGGTCAGCCCCTTCTGAGTATTCTCTACCTGGAAAACACTGAAAAGGGATCAGCATAAGTTGGACTGGATTTTATGGCACATGCTTGCTATTACAGTGGACCCTTGTATAACAAACAGGTTGTATGACATAAAATCTGTACAACACAAAAATCCTGAGATAAGGGAACTTTGCTTAACATAATTGCCCATAGGACGAATCCGTACAACATAAAAATGGGATTACTCCGTTTTCAATGCATTCCTATGGGAAATTTGTATAAAGGAAATTTTGCTTAACATAATTTCATTTGGAACAAATTAATTCCTTTATACAAGGTACCGCTGCATTTATATTTTGTGGATGGTCCTGAGTTTATAAATTTGGCCCTTGGATCTCAGAATGGTCCACATCTGTTTTGGAGCATGATCCTTATTCAAAATTGTTATGGCTCTTATTGAGACTACAAGAACTCTCCATACAGAATGGTCTATGCCTCATGGTCATCAGACTGTATCCCTTTCTGGATACACTTCCTTATGTTCATATTAAAGAAATATTTCACTCGGTACAGTGTCACATTTACAAGTTGTACTCATTTAAGAGGTTGCTGCTCCCCCTCCTTTCAGAATGTGTTTGCTTATTAGACATCTTTGGGCCTTTTCACATGACCCCTAAGATCCGCTGGCCACTTAAATTCGGACCAGAGATCTTAGGGGTTTCTTGCTGTTCCTGCGTTCCCACCCCCTCCGCACTCCTGGCTGCTGGCTGCGTGAGGGGAGGGAGAAAAAACAGGAAGAAAAGAATGCCGCTCACCTCCGTTCTGCCTTCCCGGCACTGCATTCAGATCTCTTAAAGGGGCGGGGGGCAAAAAAAGAACAAACAGAAGCAAGGAGAGCCGGACAGTCACTACGTTATATCCGCATCAGGAATTTTCACCTCCAGAGAGCAGGTAACTGAAAAGTGCGCTGGGACGCGCTTAGGTGGGCGTGGTCGCACTTAATTATCTGTAAACTCCGGAGCTGGTGGGGAAACAATTTTAAGCTCTGGAGCTGGGAGCCATTTGCGGCGGAGTTTAGGGGTCGTGTACAAAGGGCCTTAGCTAACACCAGCAATTCATTAGCAAAGCATTATGTCACCATCTTACGTGTTGTTATCTTAGTTGGAGCCTTAATGAGATTCATTGTTCTACAGCTGTTCCAAACAGCGTATTCTAGAGAGAGTGTTTCAGAACTTTACTTGTATAAACAACTTCTGAGGTTCTACATAGTCTGGATAATGGATAGCTGACACCCATTTGTCCATCTGCCTCTGTTCTTCTTTAAGGCAAATACTGCATCTTTTCCATTTTATTAACTCACTTAATGTGTGGTTGTTTTTTTTAA
Organism: Phrynocephalus guinanensis; assembly: GCA_037367245.1. Lineage (NCBI taxonomy): Eukaryota > Metazoa > Chordata > Lepidosauria > Squamata > Agamidae > Phrynocephalus > Phrynocephalus guinanensis. The sequence goes on from CM074736.1 coordinate 39,262,229, forward strand.
TGCAGTCATATCAGCATTGACATTATTTATTATGCATCATAAGTAGCGGACCCTAATAGGGTTTTCAAGGTGTGAGGAATTAAGGGATAGTTTTGCCAGATATATACACACGTCCCAGTGAGTGACCATGGTACATCTGGGGAACTGAAGCCAGGTGTTTTGAGTCCTAGATAATTACTTTGTCCAGTAGACCACACTGGTCACACACACACACACACACCAGCACGGTCTAATCTGTAAAGTCTTTAGCTTGACTTAATAGATTCAAAAAGAAAGCTTGTGTAATTCCTCATCTTTAAAAATTCTGACACCAAAGTGGTGAACGTCTAGTCTCCTAGATATCTGAGAACTGTCAGACCCCTCAGCATTCAAAATAGGATAAAATTGGTGAAGACTGATAAGAACTAGTGTCCAACAACATTTGGAGTGCCGGGTGATCCCTGGGCCCACTCTAATGGAACTATTCCTATTGGTTTCAACTTGAATTTGCTCTCCTTGATGGTGTACTTTGCTGTTAATTAAGAAAAGAACAGCAAAGAATTTTTAAGTGAGGAACATCTGCAGAACCACAGAATTGTGGACTTTGTTGTCTAGTCTTAATGACTCCCCATTCAGAAAATCCATAATTAGATTGCCCTTGACAGATGGCCATCTCATGTCTGTATTAGAACTTCCCACTAGAGATAGGCATGAACGAGTTTGTCCCATCCCCTGCCTCCTCTGGCTCCATCAATCACTCATCAGCCCAATGTACTAGCTTCTTGCCAGTCCTCAACTGATCTTCCAGTCCTGGCAATAGGTTAGGCTTCTTTGCCCCACCCTCTTAGCTGATTTTTCCACTCAGAGAAGAGAGAAGGGGTGGGAAGTCTGTGCTCTTGATCTTGACTGGAAGATTAGCCAGGAAGGTGGGAAAAGCAAGCAAACTGTCCCTGATGAGTGGCTGATTGGCTGAGGCAGGGGTTGGGAGTAGTAGCATCTGTGCTGACACCTTTATGAGATGGGGTGAACTGGGACAAACCAGTTTGTACCCATCTCTATTTCCCATAAAGGACAATCCACCCCCCTTCCATTCCACTATCAGATAGCTCTTACCACCAGGAAGTACTTAGTTTAACTCCTATCATTGTCCTCTAAACCCATTGGTTCAGGTCCTAGCCTGAGGTGTAGGAGAAAACAAGCTTCCTCCATCTTCTCAACATGACAGCCCTTCAGATATTTGAAAATGGCAATCTCCTTCTCCTCTACTCAAAATACATTTTTTGGGGAAAGGTTGAATAGAAGGTTGATTAGAAGGTAAGAACACATTAAAAAAGGACAGCAGGGTCCATGGACAGAGAGCAGCACCTAAGTGGAAGATAAACAGGACAACAGTTCACAGCTTCTACACTTTAATAAGGTATAATCTGTCTTTATTTACTGTACAGAGTAATCCCCCACCTATTGCGGAGGTTAGGGACCGACCCGACCCGACCCGCAATAATTGAAAATCTGCAATTAGAGATGGGCACGACTTAGCGGTATTCCCGTTTCCGTTTCCGTTACTCGGTTCCGTTACTCTACGGAAACGGTAACGGGAATTACTCCCCCAGACTTCGAGCTCGAACCGACGAACGAACAATTTTGGTCTGATTTGTCGTGCTCGTTACTTGCATCGCGAGATCGCGCGATGCCACACGCGGCACAGAAAAAAAGTTTTTAAAAGTTAAAAAAACCCGGTTCCCGGCCGAAAAGCAGGCGGGAAAATGCCTGCCGTGCCTCAGGGCACCTACCAGAGGGGTTGTTTCTGGAGGTCCCCGGCCTCCCCCCTCATCCCCCGTCCTCGGCTGCTCTGGTGGGACTCGCCGCAGGCTCGCAGCCAGCAAAAAGCCCAGTCTCGCCGGCCGCCGGCCGCCGCAATTAAAGCGCAAGCAAGCGGCACGGACGGCACAGGAAAAAACTTTTAAAACTCTCCCCCCACCCATTCCCGGGCCAAAAAAGCAGGCGGAAAAATGCCTGCTTGACTAAGGGCGCAGGGCACCTACCGGAGGGGTGGTTTCTGGAGGGGGGGTCCCGCCTCCCCCCCGTCCTGGGCAGCCGGACTCGCGAGTCGCCATCGCCATGCCATGCGGTGCGGTGCGGGCGGGGGATCCAAAATGGGGCGGCGAAACGCAATATTGTTTTTGAAATCGTGGTCCAAAAACACACAAGCACAACAGAAACACGCGAAAATTTATAAACTGCCAGATTTTTCACAGTAGCAGTGGGTTTTTTTCTTGCAACAAAATGTCTCTCCTCTCCTCCTCTGTCCTCCATTGATTTTATTTTATTTTATTTTATTTACACCTGCGCAGTGCGCAATGATGGGCTGGCCAAGTGGCCAGCCATGTGGGAGTGGACAACCATGCAAATTTCTGGAGCCATCCCACCAGTCGCATGGCCACTTGGCCATGGAGACTTCTGGGATGTGCCAAAAAGCCCCCTAAAACCTGCCCTAGCCCTAACCCTAACCCTTGACTCCGTACCCATACGTCACAGACTGTCTTCTTAGTGGGTCAGAGAGGCACCCAGAGGTGCAACCCACTAGCCCACCGTAACCTTACCCGTCACTAGCCTAACCCTAGCTCTTGCACTAAGCCACCTTAAAGCCAGATCTACTTGCTTTGCATTGCACTACACGCAGCAAGTACAATTCCGTTCTGTGTGAGACATGGTGGTGCCAGAGCCTTGTGAAGGGCGGGTATGACCCTATCACTCTCACACTGGTCTCACTGTCTGCACATTATGTTATGCAATATCCATATGGCTATTGCATAGCATTTTGCAGCAGCAGCAGGTGAGGAAGGGAGACCCCCATGTAGAGGGGTGTCTCTTGGAGCCTGCTTCCCCTTCCTAGTGGCAGGAGGCACCCACGGGTGCCTCCAGGAGCCCACTTTCCCTTTATAGCGGGCCAGAGGAGGCACCCACCCCACAGAGGTGCCTCCAGGAGCCCGCTACCCCCCCCCCCCAAAACAGTACTAACGACAACGAAAAAAAACGAAAAAACGAACCGACTAATTTTTGCGAATTTTCGCGAAAACCGGAAACGACCCGAAATGGGACTGGCCCGACTAACGACAACTCGAAAAATTTTTTTTCAAGTCGTGCCCATCTCTATCTGCAATATATGGATGTGGGGTTGAGTTGGGATTGGGGGGCCTCTCTGGGGCTTCCTACATCTACTTGAGGCCTGGCGCTGCCCTGAACTGGTCTCTGACAGGCTTCCCAGGCCTTTCGGGGGGGGGGCATAAGTAGTTGTGGGCGATCGGGAAGGCACTTTTGCCGGAAACCACTTCTGGGGCCTCCGACAGGCCCGGGAAGCCCATCAGAGGCCCGTTTGGGGCAGTGCCAGGCTTGGGGTAAGTGCAGGAGGCCTCAAACAGGCCTAAGCAGCTAACCCTAGGGGCCCTTGCCTTTCATATACTGCGACCCCTCGATATACCGGAACTACAGTATATGAATCACGAAATGGCAGGGGACCACAATAGTTCCACACTTCAGTCTCTATATGCAGATTCAGAAATCAATATGATTTAAAATTGTTGCTGTTGTGTCATTACAGCTGTGACCAACTCTTCGTGACCCCATGTCCATGGAGTCATCTTGGTAGGAATAATGGAGTAAGAAATATTTGCATTTTGAATTACCAAGATGTTAAAACTGGTGAACTCAAAATGTTACTTCACCCTTCCACAGGGCAATTACACAACATATAATATGCTGTATGTAATTTGGATCAGAGATTTAAAATAATATCCTCCTGCTATTACCGTGCATTTGGAAAAGCTTTTGTGGCACTTCTTAGCAATCACACCTAGCTGTTCCATAAAAAGCAGCTTTTATATTGGTGGAGAGAAACAGAGACAGTTATTTAAGACCCCATTTTTCTGAGCCTCAGTGCATCTTCAGCATTGTTCAGAGCAGTAGTCATAAAGTGGAGACAGCAAATGACCCTCAACCTTGGGGCAAAGATAAAGCTTTTAAATCAAAATTAGGTAGTCTCTCAAGATGAATTAGTGTGATATAGCGCAGCACCTGGCACTTCCACTGTCCACAAGGTTCAACCTCCTGCTGTGGTCGGAGAAGCACTTTAGAGAAAGGAGCAGAAGTCAAACATTCCTCTCACAAGCACAGGTTGTGTTCCACCACTGTTGAGTCCTTCCAAGCCACGGCAGATAAACTTAGGAGTGTGACCGGTTATTGTCATCAACATTTTGGAATGAAGGGCATTTTCAGCTTGAAGCATGTTCCCATCACTCTGTACAGTGTATACCACTTTCTGTTTGAAGGAGATTTACTAGTACAGTTATGTGTCTTTTTGTTCTGCTTTGGTGCTTCCCGCCTTCCCATATTTCTAAACAATTAAGTGGCAGGATCCTATGGAGAACGTGGTGACATAATGACAACAGATTTGGTTTCATCAGGTTATTGCTGAGGACAATCAAATCCAGTGCTTTTCTGTCAGTATAAACTGGGTTGTTTTTGATTTTCGGGGAGGAGAACGATTCAGTTGTCAAGGTAGCTAGGCCTCTCCTTGGCAAGAGAGAAAATTTGAATTTCCTTAGTAAAAAAGGCTTCTTTTTGCTAGCATTAGCACCTATTTCTGAGGAACCAAAATTCTTGGCTCAAGGATGATATATTTATTTTAATTTATTTTATTTTTAATGAGAATCCCCCACCGCTTTAGAAATAGAAATTTATTGTCATTGCACAAATATACAGCATGTACAATGAAATTTAATTATATCTGTATTCAGTGGAACTGTGTACCCCAAGGTGGGGTATCATAAAGCCATATATAACAGCATAAAGCCACTCTGTCCTTAAAAAAAGAGTTCAGTTCACACACCATAATCCAAAGCAACACATCAGTACAACCCTTTAATACAGGGGCAAAGCAACCACAGCCCACTTCACAAGTCCTGAGATTGAGATGTCTATCTTGACTTGACAACAAAAGAGGGGTGGAACAGAGAAAGCCCTCTGGGTTTGGGAAGGATAGTGCCTGTTGAGCCAGCACAGACACCTGAACCTCAGGTAGGTCTCTAGGGTTCCACTTAGAGTTCAAATTACTATGGCAAGTGAAGAGGTACATACAGTATATGTCAGTGATGGCGAACCTATGGCACGGGTGCCAAAGGTGGCACTCGGAGCCCTTTATGTGGGTACCCAACATCACCCCTTCATAGCCACCGGTATACAGGTTAAATTGCTGTATTGGCACTTTGCAAAAAAAAAAATAGTGGGTTTTGAATTGCAGTTTGGGCACTCGGTCTCTAAAAGTTTCGCCATCACTGGTATATGTGTTTCCTCAAGAGTGATACAACCCTAATCAAAACAGGCTGCCTCGCCATCTCGTGGACCTGAGAACTCAAATGTGGCTTCAGTTTATTGGCTCGATTAGCAATTCTAGACAACTGTCCACTATTTAAATTCCCTCCTGGTTTCTGACAGAAGAGAGAGAGATATCAAAATGGATGTCACCAGTATTCAGAAACCATGCTGAAAACTCACAAAAGAATCTTACAAAGATTTGAAATACCATGGAGGACAAAAAGAATGGCTGTGGGATACCACAGGTCAGCTGTGCTGCCTCCCCAAGAGATCAAAATTGTTTCAGTACTACTGAGTCCAAGCCAGATGCTGAAATGAAATGGGTCTATATAGCACATTTCCTCTGAGCATGCTTGAAACTGACCTGCCACTTGTGCTCTGGAATGCTTTGCCCTCAAAAGTGGATATCAGCAACCAGGCAATAAGTGTTAGACACGTCTGTTTCCAGGAAGATCCTATTGAAGAAGCCTGGAAATCAGTAACGAGGAACCAGGCTTTCTCAGTGGCGGTCCCTCGCTTATGGAATCAGCTTCCTGCCGAGATTTGTCTGGCTCCTATGCTGTTAATTTTCAAAAAAGCATCTCAAGACATGGCGATATAAAAAGGCTTTCCCTGGCTATTAATTCATCCTTTCTTGATTCACTGATCTTTGATCTGCCCTTTCTGTTTTAGTTATTCCTTTGTTCCTTGAGTGATTTTTATGATGCCATTCTTGATTAAGTTATGTTCATTTTGCTTATTCGTTTCATTTTTACATTGTATACTGTTCTTGTTTTGTTTGTTGAATTATTTGTACACTGCCCAGAGTAGCCTTGTTGCCAGATGGTATAGTATATAAGTCTAATAAAGAAGAAGAAGAAGAAGAAGAAGAAGAAGAAGAAGAAGAAGAAGAAGAAGAAGAAGAAGAAGAAGAAGAAGAAGAAGAAGAGAGAAGTATTGCTGTCTCTTTAGTGGCACATGGGAACACCCTCTTGGGATATGACAGTCACTCCTCCCAGAAACCACTTGATCTTTCTCTTGGCTTCCTCTTGTAAACTATGAGAGACAAATATCACAAAGGCTAGTTGTTGGCTGAAACCTATCAAGCACTTTTGTCATCAGGCACAGCATTGGTTCAATATAATCAGACCAGTCCTGTGATGAACTGAGGCAGCTCTGTGACTGTGGTGGAGGCTAAGTCCTGAGCTACCACTTTTTCATCTAGAAAAGAAAGAGGAAATCTTCTGTGGATGGGTGGTAGGCAGAGAATAGATTACCCAGTTGTAATTTGTGAGGAAAAAACAGTAAGACTTTGTTATTCTTGGATAATATAAATCCGACAGACTTTATTCTGCTCTACTGCAATCAGTATTGTTCCAAATACATTGCTTGTACAGGATCCTTATAAGGAAGTCCTAGGTATACAGCTTTTCTCTCTCTCTCTCTCTCTCTCTTTTTTTTAAAAAAAACTGATATGCTGTTTTTATGCATAAAAGCTTTCGGGAAACCTTTCAAGGAAAAACAGTGAACAGAACACCACTGATTTAGGCAAAAGTTACAAACGTCATAGTAGAACTACAGTAAAAGAGCAACAAAGTACAATAAGAATAGAGGCATCAATGAAAGCCTCTAAGCAGCAATATTTTAAAAAAGCTAGTTTGACAGTGTGCCCCATGAAGTTCTGTTTAACAAGCTAACTAGCTGTGGGCTGGATGGTTCAACTATCAGGTAGATAGACAGCTTGTTACAGATACTCAGAGAGTGCTTATCAATGGTTCCCTCTCAAACTGGGAAGAGCTAGGCTACCACAAAGTTTGGTGTTTTTCAACATTTTTATTAATGACTTGGTTAAGTTGGTCCAAAGAATACTTGCCAAATCTGCTGCAGATGAGATAAAATTGGGTGGACTAGCTAATACCTTGGAAGACGGGAACAAAATTAAAAAAAAAGATCTCGATAAGCTGGAGCACCGGGCTGAAAACAACAGAATGAAATTCAACAGGAATAAGTGCCAAGTTCTAGGACTAGGGAGGAAAAGCAAACACACAGTTACAAGGTGGGGATACTTGGCTCAGTAATACAGTAACACAAATGCTACGATTATCCCCTCTTCCCAGAAATCCTGGCCAGCAGAGCTACTGGGACTTGCAGTTCAAGAAGACCTGGGTCACCCAAGGTTGGAAGCACTGCCCTAGTCCTGTTCTGCCTGATGGTAGCACTGGTCCTGGTCCTCTTGGACCTCTCAGTATTAAGGGAAATGAACCATATAACTACTCTTACCACCTAAGTTCAAATATTGATGTATAGCTGTAGATAGATCTCCTAGATACACTTGCTCCAATGAGAGGGTGTTGTACTGCAGCTTGGGTATGAGTGGGTGGCCCAGATGAGTCATTCACACGCATTATAGTATTATGGTGCTCTGTTTGCAAATTGTACCCAGAAATGTAATGCTCTGTAAGCATCAGTATCAGTGTGCTCTGTTCCTCTTTCCAGACCTTAGTATTGTGCTGATCCGAAGCATTTCCCTGCTCGAACTTGCGTTTCATGGCTTACCATTACTGTGCTGTGTTGTAAGCAAATCCACTCATCCAGTGGTTGGTTTCATCAACTACCTTTTTATTATTTTATGATTAAAGGTTTGTTCCCTTTGAACTTGCTCCTTGCTATTCATGAATATTTATTTAGATTGTTTTCACCCATTCTGTCCCAGAGACTAAACCCCAATTATAATCTCCTTTCATCTTCCCTACTTTAGCTGTTTCATATGCTTTTTAAAAAAACAGCACCATAACCTGAAGAGTCACAAGTGCCAAGGTTGTGCTCTGTAAAATGACAACAGTGAAATGATTCCTCTTCAGTCTCATTCACTGGATGGGTTATTATATTGTTTTTTTAATGCTTAGTGACCTTGATACAAAATCTGGGATCTCTTAAAAATGCTCTTTTGGCGAGACTAGTTTAAATATCTAGGGCAGCCTCCCCCAATTTAGGTACTTGAGATGTCTTAGACCTACAGTTAGCATGTCCTCCTCTTCTTGGCCGCGGGGGCTGGGGTTTGCATTTGCCAAAAACATCTGGAGGCATCTAGGCTAAGAAAACCTAACCTAGAACATGAGGGACTACTGTAGCTTGATGTTTATGGAGCAAGGTTCGCTTTCCCAACCCAGCACAAGCCTATTCTGGCCACATGCTGATCTCACTGATGTTCAGAATCATGCCATAAATTTAATCAGGAGGCAATTCCCCCACAACTCTGATTTGTTGGGAACCAAATGTCTGGATCATGCTCTGAGTAATCAGGGGTGATCTATTCTGTAAACACCTTGGTGTGCTCTCTATTCATTGTGTGTGTGCATGTGTGAGGGTAAAAAAATTCTGTAAATTTCTTTACCCTCACTGGGATTCCCAGATTTAAAGGGGACACTGTTCCTATCATATATTTTTTGTATTGATGACTACCACCTGAGCTTTATTTCTTATTTATGGATGATCATATTTCCATATTCATATTCAAAGTGTGCTGTTTATTTGCTATTCCTTTGTGCTTAAAGACACCTGGGTAGTTTACAGTTTAATTTTGCAGGTTACACAGTGAATAGTCATGATGCTCGTTTCTTAAAAGTACCTTATTTCATAATAACGCATTTAGGAATATGTTAGTATCTGCTTGACGTGATTTCTTCCCCCTCCCCCTTTCTACTAGCTTCACTTACAGTGCTGATGAGAGAAATGCTTTTGACCACACTGAATATAGAACTAGTATGGAATTCACCCTCCGTCATTAACAGCCCCCCCCCCATTTCCTTATGGTTGCAGGGATGACTCTGTGCTCTAGAGAAGATTTCTGGTTTACAATCAACTTTGAGCAAAGTGGCTTGAACCTTTTTCTGCAGCCTTCTACATTCTCATTCCAAGCATGCAACCTTAGAACGGTACTGCCAAAAACAAATTCACACTCTATGCACCTGTGTTTGTAGATGCTTAATGACAACATTTGGTGCAATATGTTAATTTGTATTTCTTGCAAAAAGTGGATACAACCACTGGATTTTACCCTCCTATGTATTTTAAACACAACACATTGGCTTTTTCCAATTTAGAGAATTCTTGGCTCCATGAAATCAGTCTATCTTCCTTGGTTGGCTTTGAACCCAGTGTTCCATTGTCCAGCTGACAAGACAGTCAGTCCATGCAGAACCTCCCTAGACATTTCCAGTTTCTAAAGATGTTCTTTGAGAATAGCCCGCTTAAAATGCTCAACCACTGTGGTCCTTTTCAAAGCAAGATTTATAGTGGCAGTAAGTCGACAAGCGTAGCAGGAAAGCACACAAAGGAAAAAACATTATCAGCTGAAATAACCGATCCCGGCTGTTTCCCTTTGAGAGATAATTATGCAGCCGCTGCCAATGCACAGTTCAAAATCAATTTTCAGATTCATTCCAGATCAAATGCCACATCCAAAAATAAATACACCACTATAAATATTAACAGCAATAAGCAAGGGGACAGAAGGGGATGGAAGGCAATGAGGCACTGCAGATCAAGTAAACCTCAGAGCAAGAATGCTCTTGGCAAACCACCCCGTGCTGCTAAAAGTCACTTTAGAAGGACTAATTGCACCAGTAGTGGAAATCAAAGGCAAAATATGCCAAATTAAGAGTATTCTTCTGGAACTGGAGGCGGGGTTACTGCAATAGGAAATGCTTTGTCCAGCCAACTTGGCATTCACTCTGCAGCTGTTTAATGAGATTGGTGGTGTGGTTGTTAAGACTTTCCCCTTCTTGCAACAGCTACTTTCCCGAGATGATTTCGAGTGTAAACGTTCAGGCTATTGGACTATTGATACTGATTAGAGTGTAGCACTCGCTCTGTGGTGCTTTCCATGATGCCCAGCTTACTCTTGCATGATACAGAGATCTCCCCCATTGAAACATGCCAGGAGTTATGAATTGTGTAAATGCCAAAAGAGTCCAACTAGGCAGTGATGCCAGGAGTTATGAATTGTGTAAATGCCAAAAGAGTCCAACTAGGCAGTGAGTCAATGCATAAGCAAAAACAGGCCAAAAGGGTTCTTAGCTTAGTCTTCCACATCTCACCCTACCTATAGTTTAATACACATTTGAATGGAAACAAAGCATTAATAGATGAATTGGTGAAAACAAGATCGCTGGCTTAGAAATGATACGGAAATGGAAGGAAGAACAGAAACATGACAAGTCTTATGATATGGTCTAGTCCCGAGCAACATGTGTACAAAAACAGCCAACTGTGCATTGTAAGTTCATGAACTCCATTCCTCAGTAAAATAATATCACACAGACAATATAGAGATTTAATTGTACTGCATTTGTATAATATTTCGTTTTGGACCATACGGATATCCTTTACTTCAGTCCCCCCAAAGAAGTGAATCATGTAAGTGAATACAGAGCCAGATCCATATCGAATATGCCAGTGTACTTCCTATAAAGCCCCTTAGTGACTAAACAGATGAATGATATTAAGTGAAAAAATACATACTTTTGGACTGTCACCTAACCACTTACTGACTAGTGGTTATAGCAGGGCAAGTAAAGTACTGGAGCAGTGCCTGTATGATATCGAGCATCATAAATAATGTATCTGTCCCCCAAAAACCATGTCTTTGACATGACTATCTTTTAACGTCCAAACCCAGTGGCATAGTATCTTCAAGAGCTAACTGTGCCTACATACTGTACAAAAGGGCCTTTTCATATGCATGACTTCATGTCATGCTTCCAGCACTACTTGAAGGTCATTTCAAAAGAAGAAATATGGAGAGAGTATTGAAACACTTACCCATGTATTACTGTTTTGCTCTCTTTAGTGAGATGTGCACAAAGAGTTAATTTGCAGTTTTTTAGACAACAAGCTAGGGCTCTCATTGTTTTTTAATGTTTCTTTTCCTCTTACAGACTATGATAAACGGGTGATGGTACAGTCTGCAAACTTTTCAGTAGCAGCAATTAAAACTAGGTTAAATAGGGTTTCAAAATTGTAATTCTTTTCAGCCTTACCCCTTTCTGAGGAGGAGAGGAATATATATTATGAATGTGTGTTTATTCTCTTAATTTTAGTCTAAGTCTATATCCCTTCAACTTTTATGTTGTACTTGCAAAGGCATGTTAGTAATGAAAATAACAAATATCAGTACTACTAACAAGTAGCTGCAAAGTTTTTAAAAACTCACAAAAATTAAAACACGATTAAATAAATTGTCATATTAAAAGAAATGCTAGATTTAAAAGTATTTTTTAAAAATACAACAGAAAAGAACTATAGGACCCAACATTCGAAGAATCTTCATGCTCACTTGAGCAGCAGCCATAAGGCCTCTCTAAATACAAATGTTTCTGCTTATTGGCAGAATGATAACATGAAAGGGCCAGGCTATCTCTTGGAGTTTCTGAAATTACTAGAATAGACCCGTTCCTTACATTTTAAAAAAATGGCAATATTTTTTTTTTTGGGGGGGGGGGGGAAAGCTAAGTAGTTTTTGCCTGCCCAGCCCAGAGTAAAGAGGTGAGACAATGTAATTGGGTTTAAAATGGGCCACAACTATGTTAATCAGTTTAACCATTTAATCTCCCCTTATTACCAGGGGGGCTGGATGCAGTGCAAGTCTGGCTTGACCTCCAGCCCATGCTTAATTTCAGTGAGTTCCTACTTCAGAAGTGTGCTGCCCACCTGTTCAGCATGCTTCCAAACACTTCTCGTCTGATTTCCCCCCCCCCAAACCAAACCTCATTAACCATGTTTCTATCCACTGTATATTCTTTACTTTCTTCCCCGCCTACCTTTCTTTTCTTATTTTGGTAAGAGGGCTGCCTAGCATCCCTTGGATGCCTTATCCTAGACCTCGCTTTAATTCTCTTACCTCTTGCACTACCCACCATTGTGCCTTGGATGAACACTAACTTCCTAGCCTAGGCCATGTGTGAGAATGGGATGGGCGAAAAACTCACCGCTACCCAGCAACCCATACAGGTACAGTCAAAAATCCCCATCCGGCCCATGTGTGTCCAGCTCCTTTCATTCTCACTGAAGGGTTTGAGGGAGGGGTTCCTTTTTGCAGGCAGAGAGGCTGAAGGCAGTCCCTATAATGTTTGCCCGGCTCCTGCTGACCAGCCCTGTAGCAATGCTGTTCTCTCCTCCTTTGGATAGGCAGGCAAAGAAGTCCCACTTTCAGACTTCCCCCATCATGGAAGGACCCACTGATTTATCACTTAACTTGCACAATATTCCACCTTTCTTTCTTACACAGGCGAAGGTGGCTCACAACATGAATTTTTTAAGATAAGAAATAAGGGCAGGAATTTTTTCCCCCTTAAAGAAAACTTCATTTTACAACCTGGAGTGATTAACAGGGCAAGGAAGTGGCTGACCTTTCACCAGAGAAAATTCACATTTATATGTGTAAGGCAAACTAAGTACCCTTAATAGTACCCTTGTCATTGAATGGGTTTACAGTGGCCATGTGTTTGGAGATCCTAGTAAAGCAGAACCTGGATCACACGAGCACTGTGTGTTCCGTGAATCGACTACACTGTAATAGTTCCCAACTCTGGCCAGAACAGCTGGTGGTGGAGGCTTCTGGGAACTGCAGAACAAGTACTCCTGGGTTACTCAAGGTTGGGAAACCCTGCTCGACTGAACTATTTGGGTATATGATGAAATACTGAGCCTGATGGAGTCCAGTTTTTCAATCGAAATTTGTTATGAAATGAACGGCATCAATCAGAATGGGATTCATTTGGGTTACCCTATTCATCTCATTTTCAGGCAGTGGTGATTATATTTTGGTTGTTGGTGGCCGCCTTTTTATTTTTACAGATTGCATAGGGTGTCATATTTTCCCTGGGGGAATTTAGAGAAAGGGGGACACTGGGTGTGTCTACTGTGTGGGTGTGCACACACATTTGGTGACTATGGTTGTTTTTCTCGAAGGTACATCTGAGCAAACACAACTGCAACATTCTCAGAAACTGAAATGTGATCCATATAGGACAGTCCCCAACAATAAAAGAAGAAAAATGAGAATCGGTGTATCTGAATTTAATGCATAACTGAAGGAATGGATTTAAATAAATAAATAACAAAACTAAAAAAAAATAGTTATAAAAATGAGCATTCAAATTAAGATAATTTTTTTGCTCCTATACTCCTATGAAGTTGGGATAAAAATAGTGCCCTACATGAGCAGTGTTATTCTAAGGATTACTGAAATAATGTGTGTGAAGTGCTTTGAACAGTCTGAAATATGCTACATAAATTCTAAGCATCATCATGATTAGGAACAGTGTGCTTGGGAGCAAACCCTCTGAGCATTAATGGTGATTTTGCTGGTATTTGCAAGCAAATGTATTTAGAATTGGGGTATAATGCACTAATGACTGGATATTTAAATGAAATATGTTTTTAATAAGAGATGGACCCTAAGAGACAGGACCTCGATAGAGAGCAGCAGTATGTCTAAAAGACATTAGAGGGGAATAGTCCTAAGGCTGTAAGTGCGTTAACGCAAAGGCAAGTGTTCCCAAGTGCATCTGCTGGCTCATTAAACTCAATCCTATTGTACACTGATGTATACACACACACACACACACACACACACACACACACACACACACACACACACACCTCGCTGATTATCTTTACATTTCACTGCACATAGTACATTCCCTAGCTTTTACACACCGTGTGCATCTCTCAACCAGGAGTACACTGAACAAATAAGTAAGTCCTCTCTCATATCCATATTGAGACTTTCATAACAGCAGAGAATGGTGGTACGGTAATCCCCCATTTATCGCAGGGGCTAGGGACCTGACCCAACCCACGATAAAGGAAAATCTGTGATATGCAGATGCTGGGGTGGGTCGGGACTGGGGAACCTCTCTGGGGCCTCAAACTTACCTGATGCCTGGTGCTGTCCCAAATGGGCCTCCGACGGGCTTCCCGGGCCTGTTGGAGGGCCCAGAAGTGATTTTGGGTGATCCAGAAGGCACTTCTGGTTTTCGCAAGTGACTTCCGGTTCACCAAAACCCACTTCTAGGCTATCTGACAGACTTGGGAAGCCTGTTGGAGGCCCCAGAAGAGGTTTTGGGCGATCCAGAAGGCACTTCCAGTTTTTTTGGAAGTCACTTCCGGTTTGCTGAAAACAACTTCTGGGTCCTCCGACAGGCCCAGGAAGTGTAATATTCTTTGTAGTCACTGTGCAATGCCTGGAGTGCTTTTAGCTCTTAACTGAATGACTGAAACCATGAAATTTATTGTTTCTCATTTAGTGTCCTATCTAAAAAAGATTCTATCTTGGGTTGCCACAGGTCTCAGGACCCCAGTTGAGATCTTGAGATGTTGCCGCACTTCCTTGATTCTCCAGTAATTTGGTGTCTGGGTTATATGTTTATCTGACTAGCTGGTTTTCAGATTCTGGCTCCATCTCCTTGGACATGACTTGTGCTGCTTTTACCATCAGTGGGCTTAGGAGCAGCTCTGACTACCCATGCCTACCCTTTCATACTCTGCTTCCGTGACATCACAGAAGCTCAGTTCTTGCCCTTAGATTTTTCTGCTGAAATCTTAGATAATACAACGCTGTTAACCTAGCAACTGTATTTGCTTACCCTTATTTGGAATTGCATTTTGATGGACCCCAACACTAAAGAATACCTATACATTTGCACAGTCACCCTGTGAGTGTTAATAATTACTGCTTAATTGAGTCAAAAAATGATGGGGTTCAAGCAAGTTCTTCTTTTTGTCCTCTGTGCACAAGAAGAGTCACCTCTGACCCCCATGCTTATCCTTGCTAGTCCTTCAGCTGCTCCACTAATAAATCCTGACACCGATAAGAGATTCTTACTCATGGAAAATTCCAATGAGCAGCAATAGTATTTCATAACATTCTCTTTTTTCCCCATCCCCAGATGCTTATCCCAATTCTGAAGTGATCTATGTGTGGACTAACACCCCGGCAACATCGGTGGTGGTAGCAGAAGATGGTTCTAGGCTTAACCAGTATCACTTGATGGGACAAAGTGTAGATTCAGAAAACATCAGCACCAGTACAGGTAAGATAGCAGAAGGATGTCATTTGCCTTACAGTAGTCAATAAAAATCTTAAGTTCACTTCTCGAGTCATCATCTGGCACATTTTCAAGATAGCTTATCTTTGTTTGTTTAACTTGGGATTTAACCATGTATTTGCTTGTTTTTTTAAACTATGTTTTGCTCTTCAGGGTTCAGTGTAGCTCAAGATGGGCTCTCTCCATTTCACACACTACCTGCCTTCTGTCTGCACTGATGTTTTGAAATGGTTTTAATTGGTCCCTATAGGTGTGCAGCACACCTCCCTCCCCCACAACTTTATCAAATCTGTAATACTTGACCAGGTAGACTTGGTCAATCAAAGTGAAAGGCATAGGCTCCTTTGGAAAGCATTGTGATAGGAAAGGGGGAGCTAAGGATTCAAAAATTAAGTTTGTAGGGTAAGGGCTCACTCATCCATGTTCAAGTCACCACTGGATCCTGCAGTGTACCAGTGAGGCCTGTCCATCAGCAGCCCACTGATGATGAAGGGGTACTACTAATGGTACTTTTACACTCTGTGCTATGTACCTCAAGTAAGGTGTGTCTGCATATTATAACAGCAACTTTCACGCCTCCAGGTGTTAAGACTCCCAGTGCCCATCATCCTTTACAATGGATGCTAGCTAGAAACAGACAGGAGTTGCAGCCTGGAGAACAAGGAGCCCACCTGTTCTACTTGCATGTTGGAAAGGACAGGCACCACTAGTACAGTGCCCAGTCTTGACGTATGCTTCAGAGAAGTCATGCTTATTCCCATAAAATCAGTGTGCACCGAAGTGACCAGAATTTGAGACGTAGCTACCAATACAGATCAGAAATCAAGGGTGTCTTTTTCCTACTCCGTGGGAATGAGTGCAGGAATATGAAGTACTGTATGAATAGATGGGTAACGTAATGTAGAAGGGAAATCATTAAAATTTTTATTGAACGTGCTACCTCCGTAACTTCCAACTGCTGGAGAGACCCAAGAAAAGGTCCACCGGTTCCATACCCCCCCCCCCGCTTCTCACTGTCTGGGGGCAGCTGCACCTGTCAGACTTCTGCCTTTCTCCCGGTTCTCTAAAAACCTCGCTTCTCGGCCAGGAAATTCTGGCGGTTAATTAATTAATTAATTAATAAACAAACAAACAACAGTGGCAGCCCCCACTTGGGCCCCGTTGGCCTGGGTGAGAGACGCCCATCCCTTTGCGGTGGAAGCCCTCGGGGAGGAAACGGGGCCGCGCCTGTGGCGGGTGCGCGCGGCCTGATCTCCCGGCAGTAGGAGGAGAGCCGCCCGCCCGCGCAGCGCGCGCCGCTCCCGGGTCCTCCCGGAGCTTTCAGGCGATTTGGTTGATGAAAACAAGAGAGAGGGGGTTGGGGAGAGAGAGGGGGCCGACCATGCCGTGGCTCGAGGAGGAGGGCGGCGGCGGCGGCAGCTGTCCCCGGTATCCGCAGTGTGCCCCGGGCACCACGTGGCCTGAAAAGAGGCGCTGCTAACCCGAAGGGTTCCCGTTGCCTCCGTAAACGGGAAGTGGAGGCGCCAGATGTGGCAGCATTAGAGAGCCAAAGCAGCTTTAAGCCGGGGGCCGGCCGCCCCACGTGAGCCCTCACACTGACACACACACACACACACGGAGAAAGAAAGAGGACGCTCCAACTCCTGGGTCAGGCTTCCATGGCAGGGACACGGAGGGCTTGGACGCGGGAGAGGAAGGGGAGGGGGGCTCCGCCTGGCCAGAGTCACATGGGGTTGCAGATGGGAGCCTTCGAGGGGAGGGGGTTACGCAATTCCCTCTCCTCGGTGCTCCTCCTGAGGTACCAGTCCAGGCAAAAATAAAAGAAAAATAAAACAAAAGATACAAAACGTGTGGCACCTTAAAGACTAACTTTCATGTTTTACTATGTAACGTTTGGTGGACATGTACACTTCTTCAGACATATAAGCAGCCGAGGTAGAAGGCGAGGGCTGTGGACATCACAGGGGGGGGGGACCTCTCGCCTGAGGAGACATTTTGGTGCTTGCGTGTGTGTGTGTGTGTGTGTGTGTGTGTGTGTGTGTGTGTGTGTGTGTGTGTGTGTGTGTGTGTGTGCGTGTGTGGCACGCAGCCCCACAGACAGAACCCTTTGGGTTTAGTGGCAGTTTTGTGGCTCGTGTAAGCAGAAGCGCCGGGCTGAGGGGGGGGGAGCGTCAGCCGCCTCCTGGGGCACTGAGGGCGAGGGATCTCGAAAGGACTTTTTTAAACCAAGAAACAAACACAACCGAGACACGTGTGCGCGCCCTCACAACACGGGGGGGTCGAAACGAGTAAGGAGAGGGACGGACGCTGCTTCGACTATGCCTCGGCGCTCGCAGCAAAGAAACAACAAGTGGCGGGTGGCTTCGTGGGAAAAGCCCGAACCGTCTAACAAATGCTGTGACAAAAGGGGCGGGGGGGGGGAGAGAGACGGACGTGAAGGGGACAACTTGGGCGTCCCAAGTACAACCTTAGAACAGAATTAAATTTCCAGATCTTATAATTGTTTTGAAACTCGCACAGCCAGGGCGCTGCTGTCGTTGATTTTTCCCCCCTTCTCTCCGCCTACGCCTTCAAGGGCTGCCCTAAACGAACAAACTCCCAGCCAGAAGTCAAAAAGCCCTAGGCTTGCTGTTTGTGTGTGTGTGGAGAGAAAGAAGCACCTGCACAAAGCACACCAGCGAGCGACGAGGAAAAGGGCGCCAGCAGGCAGAGCACAACAAGAAGAGTGTCTCTTACCAGTTCACCATCATCGCTGCATTGTTCTCTGCAATGAAGGGCAGCTCTCCCTTTGCCTTCAGAATCACCAAGAGAAGGATCCAAGCTGTGCGCTGAAGCATCGCTAGAATTGTGTCCAGTAGTTCCTTGGAACAAGACGAAAATCCAAAGCAAAGAGTGGGTACTCCAGGGTGCCTGGCGCTTGATCCCACCAGGGCTTGCAAAGGCTGCGTCC
This sequence comes from Phrynocephalus guinanensis, assembly GCA_037367245.1. NCBI lineage: Eukaryota > Metazoa > Chordata > Lepidosauria > Squamata > Agamidae > Phrynocephalus > Phrynocephalus guinanensis. The sequence continues at coordinate 39,280,619 of CM074736.1, forward strand.
TCCTCCAGCCCTAAGGAAGTGGCAGGTTCTTCACAGGAATCCCAAAGTTTCTGCCCAGGAACCACCTCCCAGAGGCATCCTAAGATTAAAGCTAATCAAAGGCTTGTTTTCCTGCATGGAAGGGGGGGGGTGTTGATGGTCTTATTTCTCCCCCTTTTCTACTTCTTGCTAATGTCCCAGGTTACATCTGGCCATGCTGGATTCCGATTGCAGAGTTGATCACAAAGAGCAGGACACAGATTGTAACCAGGGATTAGCAAAATACAAAAATCCGATTTTACACAGGGAAAGCATCAGTCAGCTATGGATTTTCTGGACTTCATCAAGCTCGCAGGAGGCCTGTAATCAGGGTTACTCGTGAACGGATTTCTAAGATGTTCTTTCCTTCTATGGAGCTGCAGAATATATATATATATATATAAGTCCATAAAAGAAAAACTCAGTGGGGGGTGGAATTTACTTTTAGTCTATCTCTTTTGTTACTATGTTTCCTTTTAAAATACCCAAAGGTAGTTATTATTTTGATTTTTAAGCCATGGGGGGAAGGTAGGAAACATTACAGTTGTTTCCAAAACATTCCCAAACCTTTATGTTTTTCTAGACATTTTAATTGACTATTGTGGTCTGATTTTTTTTGCTGATTTTCATTCATTCATTCATTCATTCATTCATTCATTCACTCATTCATTTGAATTTAATTTTATCATTTTAAGTGTTGGGACATTGCCCTAGTGGCCACAAATGTAGGCGATTTAAAAATGTTTAAACAATAATCCTTAGTAAAAAAAAATTAATGCAACACACAGTTCCTTTTACCTCTTTCTGGCCTTGTTAAAGGAGATGTAAAGGAGAAGCAGCTTTCCACAGGCATGTCGCTTGTGGCATTGAGAACTGCAGGCAAATAGATTACGCATCCAAGTACATATATGTAAACTGTCTCTCTGCATTGTGTTGCTTTCCATGGGATATCTACGCAGACTGCAGAAGGCTGTTTATGTAGCAGGATCGCCAAACTTGGATGGTCCTCATGTAAGCAGTTAAAGGAACATTCACTGCAGTTTCTTCCCGTCACCCTCTGTTACGGTTGAAGAAGATTCTGATAAGTAGGAATTCTGCGGAAGGCCTCTCTCTGCTGGTGAGAATTGGGCTCCAAGGATGCATAGTTTCTAGGCAACTTCCATTTGGAGAGATTGAATGTAAGTTGACTAGAAACTCCTTGCTCCCAAAGCAGTTTTTCTGAATTGCTTGGGCTCGTTTGGCTGTGTTTGATAAATTTATGATGCATCTTTTTTGTTCCAGTGAAGTACGATTCTCTCTCTCTCTGGGCCTTTTTACACAACCCCTAAGATCCGCTGGCCACTTAAATTCGGACCAGAGATCTTAGGGGTTCGTCGCTCTTCCTCTGTCTTCCTCTGTCCCCACCCCCCTCGGCACTTCCTGGTTGCTGGCTGCCTGAGGGAGGGAGAAAAAAGAAAGAAAAGAATGCCGGTTTACCTCTGTTTTGTTCCCGGCAGCATTCAGATCTCTTAAAGGGGCGGGGCGCAAAAAAAGAACAAACAGAAGCCAGGAGAGCCCCGCACTCACTATCCTTACACCGGATCAAATATTTGTCACATCCAAAAAGCAGGTACAAGAAAAGTGCAGTTTGGTCGCGCTAAGTGGGCGTCTCTGTCTCTCTCTCTCTCTCTCTCTCTCTCTCTCTCTCTCTCTCTCTCACACACACACACACACACACACACACACACACACAGAGAGAGAGAGAGAGAGAGAGAGAGAGAGAGAGAGAGAGAGAGAGAGAGAGAGAGAGAGAGAGAGTGAGGGGGTACCTCAGTAAACAAAATTAACATATCTTCCAGTATGCTTCATAATCCGGAAATTTTGTAAACTGGAACTGCACGGGGGTGCGATTAATCCTGGGAAAGTAAATCCTTTGCAAATAAGCATAAACTGAGGTTTTTTGGGGGGTGAAAACTTTATAAATGGAGGCACTATTTTCAATTGATTTCCTTCCATCTAGTGAAAATTACATAAAATTGAGGTGTTCGTAAACCGGGATACCACTGTTCATAGACAGACAGACAGACAGAGTATAGATAGATAGATAGATAGATAGATAGATAGATAGATAGATAGATAGATATAGCCGTATATACTCGAGTATAAGTCGAGGACCCTAATTTAACCCCCCAAAACTGGGGAAACGTATTGACTCGAGTATAAGCCTAGGGTGGGAAATGCAGCAGAGCCTGGCAGCTCCTCCTTTGTAAGCTGGGGGAGTGGTGTGTGATGCTTAAAATGACTTTTAGCCACTGACCCAAGCACTTGCCAGGCCCTGCTGCATTTCCCACCCTAGACTCTCCTGTGATGCAGAGGGGGGTCATGAGAAGCGGCACACAATGATTAAAATGACTTTTAGCCACCGACCCAAGCACTTGCCCCAGTGGCTAAAAGTATTGACCCGCATATAAGCTGAGGGCCCCCCTTTTCAGCCCAAAATTAGGGCTGAAATACTAGGCTTATATTCGAGTATATACAGTATATATAAAAGTCAAATTAGCCAGAGTTGGCTATCGAGCCAGAGTATTACCAGTAATCTTTTCTGAACTGTGGTACAGTGGTTAAACTGTTGTATGTACTGCAGCCAAAACTCTGTTCACAACCCAGGGCTCAATCACTGGTAGCCGGCTCAAGGTTGACTCAGCCTTCTGTCCTTCAAAGGTTGGTAAAACACGTACCCAGCTCACGGGGTACATAACATATTAACATGGGGTACATAACAAAATGGGGTACATAACATATTAACATAATTTAACATATCAAACATAATTTAACATAATTTTAATGAAATAATATAGCCTGCATAATTAAAATTGTAAACTGCCCAGATAGTGCCTTAAGAACTATGAAGCAGCATATAAGCAGCACACTTTGCTTATTTCACCTTGGTTTATTTTTGAAATAAATAGGATTCTAGTGCAGGGTCTAGAAGGCATGATTCTTGGCACATATGACAGCCATTACAGTATTCTTGCTGTTGGTTTGGGAAATGTGTCTATCTCACGAGTTTCATAGTTCTGCTTCATCTTGCGTGCAAATGAGCGGTGATGAGCATTCAGATCCTAGTTTGTCTAGCCGTATGTTGGTGGTATGTATGTTGTAAGTTCCTCATCTCCTTGAGTTTGGGAGTATAATTTGATTGTGAAGTTTGAGACGTTCTAATATTGTACTACAAAAAATTAACTTCTCCAAGCTTTGCAGTTGTATATCCAGTCCAGACACTGGTGGCTCATCTCTTTTCAGACCTGAACGCTTTTCGGTACCAACAATGATTGCCTATCATCTGAATTTAAACAGTGATTTATATAATTATATGGAAGGGAGAAGAAAAAGAAGTATTTCTGTTTGCACATGCCAGCTGTGGTTTTTTCCTAAAGAAATTTTATGGATTAACAGGTTCAAATGAAAATTCAATATACAAATAATTGAACTGGTTATTTATTTATTTTAAAATATTTTACCTACCTTTATCCTAAAACAAAAAGGACCCAACATAATTGAAAAGGAGAATATATGAAAGCTAAAAACAGTAGCTTGTAAAAATATTTAACATGAATTAAATAAACATTATATTAAAGATGTTAGGTAAAAACATTACCAAAACAAATTTTAAAACAACAGAAATGCAAACCATCCCATTTCAAAGCTCCTCTTAGTAGCCAGTCACTAAAGGCAAGTCTGCCTGAAGAGAAAGGCCTTTTCCTTCTTGCAGGACAGCAAAGATGGGGCCAGCTTGGTCTCTCATGGGAGGGACTTCCAGAATTTTGGAGCAGCGGAAGAGAAGGTCCTCCCTTGTATCCTCACCAAGCACATCTGCAAGAATGATAGGACTGAGAGAAAGACCTGGAAAAACCCAACAGAAAAAACATCTGGGATTATATGTATAATTCTCTTGCTATCTCACATTGCAGTGCTACGTGTTTGCTGAAAAGTAAAGTCAAGGAGATTTATACCGTTAACAAATGTGCAATATTGTAGCACTGACAGATGCTAACAGAAGATGGTAGTTGGTTAAATTGCAAATGCCTGCATTTCATGCCGTCGCTGAGATAGACAATTGCAAGAGTGGAATTGATCAGTGAAAAGAAATCAAGGGATATGAATTCAGCTTCAGCTTCCATTATACAGTGGTACCTCTACTTACATGCAGCTCCACTTATGAGCCATTCGATTTAAGAGCAAGAAACTGTTGGCATTTTAACTGCTGCCTTACAAATTTTAGATACGGTCTGCTCTACTTACAAATTTGTTTTTATTTTATTTATTTTTATTTTTTATTTTTAGAGACGGCTGCTCTATTTACGAGTTGTTAGACTTATGAGCATACATACAGAATGGATTAAACTTGTAAATAGAGGTACCACAGTACTCCTAATCCACTTCCCATCCCAAATCCCGTATTGTTTTCCCTAGGGGAAAAATTGTTTTAGAACGCTGCCAGGAGCAGCAATTCACCTTTCAAATTAGTCACAGCTGCACTCATCAAGTTAAACATAAAAATGAGAGCTGTTAAAGACTAGAGGTGCATTTCAGGCAATTCTTGTATATTGCCTTGGGTCCTTTTAAGGAGAAAGGTGGGGTAAAATATATATATTAAACATACTGGGTTTATTCTCTCCCTGAAATGTCAGTCTGCAGGTTGGCCCTGTACCTTAATTGCACCCTAAACTTGAATGTCCAGCCACCCTCAGTGATCAGTACTGCTTTTGCACCCTGGTACTAGTGCATCTGCTACACCACTCCTTGAGATGTCTGATTTGGCTACAGTAACACATTCTTTCTTTACTCCCTCCTCAATTGCAACAACACACTCTAGGTAGGTCTGCCTCTGAAGAGTGTGTTTGGAAACTCCTGCTGATTTGTTATACTGTAACCAGACTTCTGGTGGGGCAATTATTAGAAAACAGAATATAACTCCTATTATGGCAGCTCTACTGGTTGCTGCCTGTTTCTGGACAAGTTCTGACAATAAAGCTCTTTAGAGCTTGGGTCCAGGCTGCCTGAAAGACTAACACCACCCATGTAAGTGTCCTTAGCCTTTAAGATCATTGGGAAAGTTCTTCCCTCACAGGTTCATTTGGTGAGTTCACAAGACAGGGCCTTTTCAGTGGCTGCTCTCGGGCTGTGGAATGTAGGAAGCTAGATTGGTCGTCTCCTTCCGGCCATTCCATCATCTTACAAACTCCTCTTTTTGAGCAGACATTTAACCAATTGAGACAAGCAAGATGTTATAGATGATTAATGATGTTTGGTGTGGATGTTTTGACCTTAATAATGATGATTTCTTTTTTAGTGTTATTGTATTTTCAATTGTTTTTCAGTGCTATATCATACTGTGTTTTTAATTGTGCATGATCATATTGTTTTAATTAATTCTTCAGCTGCACAGGGAGAAAATCAGAGAGAAAGACAGTGTTAAAATGAAATACTGTAAAATCCAAAAAAACCCTAAAGCACAGGGAATGTTTCCTGTGAAATATTGGGCTCTCAAAGAGGAGCCACTAAACTGTGGTCAGCTGGCAGTGATTTTAGAGGGAAACTTGGCATGTAGTGTCACAAATAGGTAATATACTTCATACTATATACAAAAGTGGAACAGGTGGTACCTTTAGTCTACTAGAAAATTAACAAAAATGTTCCTAATATTTCGAGGGGGAAACCCCCTTCCTCAGAGCAGTACCAATAGGTTATAACATGGCAGAATCTGAATTTGCCAGGAGTTATTTCTTAGATGTAAGGTCCTTGGCAAGATATTGGGGGGCAGGGGGAGAGCCTGGCAGTTTCTTAGTTGAGGCTCAGAGCTTGGATGTTCTTAGGCTGCATCTGAAATGGAGGGAGGGAGGTGTTTTTATTGTCCCAGTCTGTCCAAAGACATATGTCACGGCTCATGTACACACATTCATACCTCTCTTCAATGTGGCTCATCAAGGCCAATGCCCCCTGCCTTGCCAGCGAAGGGGGAGGGGTGGTGGTGCAGAAGGCCCATGCATTTCATTTGAGGATTGGGATAAATTTTGGGAAAGTCCACTGGGTGTAGCCAACTGGGTCAAATAAAAAGGAAAGATATTGCCCAGTGTTGCAGTCTTGTCATGTCTCTGTTGATGGTCCATTTGCCTCTTCCTTGGTACTTTATTATTATTATTATTTTTTGGGGGGGGCTTCCTGGTATCTCAGTATTTCCAGTTGAAGCGAAACAAGTTGAGGAGCATTGTAGCCGTCACAAAAACCAAATACAAAAGTGGAACAGGTAATACATTTAGGTATCATACTATATAGCACTGGTTTTCAATCAAACTGGGTGCCGTGGCAACCTGGGGTGACATGAGTGTATGCCAGGGGTGCTGTGGCAATAATATTTAATTTTTCACTAAGATTTAGCAATATAGCAGTAGAATCCATTTTTATAACATTGCAACACCATTATCTCCTTGTCTATGGTAGAACTACCATGCATTGACCTTTTGTTTGTTTGTTTGTTTGTTTGTACTTCATTTGTTTTGAGTGGCACCGGGTTGTCATCACACACACACAAAAGATTCCAGTGGATTTGATGGTAAATTTGTATTCTTTTAAGAGACTGATTATTTAGTGAATATAATGTTTACTGTATGGCTAGAAACTGCATACGTGCTTATATTTTCATTATAGTTCTATAAAATTAAAAATGTTTTGATGAGAGGTTAGTTTTTAAGTTATGAGGCAGATGAATGTGCAATGCATCACACATACTAAATCAGCTACATAGCCATGATACTGTTTCAGGAGGGGCCTGCAATGTAATGAAATTTTTTATTTATTTGGGTCCCTACTTTTATTGCAGAATTATGGACAATTGGCTAAAACTGGGTCTTTAAAATGGAAAGGTGGTGAACTCACTGAAGTTTCTGAAGCAACTGGTTTAGTGACAACCAGCATCGTTGGAGGAGATGAAATAGCCCAGCAGACACCTGCGAGCATAAGCCATCCAAGTTTGTCTGTCTTCTTTCGCAAAAAGGCAACTCACGACCAAAAGGAAACCCGAAGAAAAATAAGCAAATATGATCCTAGCTACCTCACGTTGTTTGGCTTTGTTCCATTTGGGAACAAACAGGCAACAGAAGGGCAATAAGTTAAATGTCATATAATTGTTGCTAATGGCTGCTTGATTCTATCCAAATTAAAAAGACATCTGGGATGCAATCATTCTGATTTAGTACATAAAGGTAAAGAAATCTTCAAACACTGTGCTTTATCTCTTCTGGCAGGTTCATCCATGATAGAGAGAGTTTCTAAAAATGAAAATGAAAATGCAACTGAAGCTGTTGTCAGTTTACTCATTGTAAAAGCTGGAAAGCTCCATAGTATTGCTGAGACCGTGATTAAACATTGAGTGAAGGATGTTGTAAGTTGAATGTTAGGTCCAGGTATGGCCAAGAAGATTGATGCTGTGCAGCTGCCAACTAGCATTATAAGCAAGAGAATTTACACAATTTCAGAGTCTGTGGAGAACAAGCTTATGAGAAGATTGAAAACTTGTGAATGTATTAGTGATGAAAGCACCAACATTGTGGAACTTGCTGGAACTTGCTGTTCTTGTGTTTGTGTGGTATCCATTCAAAATGCAAATAGAAGAAGGACATTTGATGAGTGAAGTGCCTGAAACTTACACTACTGGTGATGGAATTTTTGAAGCTATCTACAGATGTATACATAAAAATGATTTTGAATGGAGCAAGTGTGTGGATATTTGCAGCAATTGAGCAGCTGCAATGGATGGAAAAGTGAAGGGAGCCCTGTCTAGGATAAAGGAAGTGGCAGGAAATACCACTGGCAGCCACTGTGTCATCCATCAGCATTCTCTGGCAACTGGAAGAATGCCGCAAAATTTAAAAGTCGTATTGGATGGTGCTGTGAAGATGATTAATTGTGTTAAGAGCTGCCTGCTTCAAGCACACCTTTTAAAACTTATCACTGAAGATTTGGGTATGGATCACTTCCACCTCTTACTGCACACAGAAGTGTGGGGGCTACCAAGGGGGGGGGGAATTTTAGCCAGACTGTTTGAACTAAAAGATGCACTGGTGGTCACATTTAAAGAGGAGCCTTTTATCCAACTATTAACTGATGTCGATTGGCTGCTTAAATTGGGATACCTTTCCTTCATCTTTGAAAAACTAAATGAAACCACCACTTCTCTTCAAGGGAAAGGAGGAGCACAATTAGTGAAAATAAAAGCCTTGCACAAAATAATTGCCTTTTAAAGAGACATCTCCAACTTTCCTCGGTTGCAAGAATTTGTCAGTACAAATGAGATCAGCCTTCAAAGCAACTTCCTCAATTGTTTTTGCCCACTTGCAAGGTTTGGAAAGAAGCATAGTTGATTATTATTTTTGTGACATTGACTTGGATGACATCTACAGCTTGATGATGAACCTGTTTTCCTGCAACCCGAAACATAAACTTACTGGAATGACGAATGAAAAATTTTAAAATCTGTTTGAGATCAGCAAAGACATCAGTTTAAAACAGAAATAGTGTGAAGGAAGCCAAGAAGAGTTCTGGATGCAGGTGTATTCAGAAAACAATGCTGTTGGCAAGGCTGCAGTGAAAAGACTTGTGCGTTTTACTTCAACTTATCTCTTTGAGTTTGCATTCTCAATGTACCCATACATAAAAAAACAGATACAGGAGCAAACTTTCTGGATCAAGTGATTAGAGGGTAAAATTAACTAAACTTCCCATAACCATAAAGGAAACAATGAAAAATTCATCCAAACAGTTTCATTCATCGCATTAAAGACAACTGAGCATTAAATTTGCACTGTTTTTTCTTCTTTTCCTAAGTATTCAAACCGTTTTAAAGGTAGCTGTGCCATGATTTTTTTTTAGCCCAACAAAGGTGCCATGGTGAAAAAAGTTTGGGAATCACTGCTATATAGTACATTATACACCTGGTCATGCGTGAGAGAATATTTGTGGTGGACGTCCTCAAATTATGGACCTGAGGTATTAGGAATGGGCAGCAAATCACCCATTGTCATTGACAGCCCCCTGTGAGTATGCATGAGAAGCATGAGGGTTTACCATGGGCTATTTAGTTTCCCGTGCTCTGTATATTAGCTCTCACAAAACTTCAATATAGCATTCAAAAAGCAGACCCCATGCAGTTCTTGGCTGTGACCCCTGAAAGATCAGACCTTGAATAACAACTGTAGAAGCAGGGGACCAATATAGACTGGAAAGTTTGGTCTTGAATGGTCTGCGAAGTTTGGCATGAAAGCTATAATACAGAGCATCCGAGTACAGATCCGGTCCTATTGTTAAGTCAGGCAGAAGACCATGAGCATTAGGAAGAGAGTACAGTAAATGTAACCATAGTTACTTGCTATGTCTTTGAAACATTCTGAGAGATGGGTAAGGGGGGGGGAGAGGACTTCCATCCCACTGGCCACAATTGTTTTGGCTTGCTTTGAGCACTAAAGGACCTTACCCTATATCCTGTAGTAAATCCCAATTAGATTAAGCCTGTTGTCAATGAGTATGAGGGAACTGGTATACTTTACTGACAGACATGTAAATTCCATGGAATTACCATTTCTCTCCACCGGAGGTAGCAAAACATCTTGGTCTATTCCTATCTGAATCCTGATATGAGCTTTACGGGGATAAGTTGTGACTTTCAGTGGGAAAAAACATTGGTTGTGAAACAAGTGTGACAGTCTGGAGCCTGTTGTTCAAGGGCTGCTTGGCAATGTGACCTCAGTTCAAGCCTCTCAAGTTGGCTTCAGTTCTGAAGGGACGAAACCCTAAACGGAAGAGTCTTGTGCATGTAAATATCTGTAAGGGTGTCTCTGTATTTTCTCCTCCTCCCTAGGTGAATACACAATCATGAGAGCACACTTTCACCTCAAAAGAAAGATTGGCTATTTCGTTATCCAGACTTACCTCCCGTGCATTATGACAGTGATCTTATCCCAGGTATCCTTTTGGTTAAACAGAGAATCTGTTCCAGCTAGAACAGTCTTTGGTAAGCATTTGATTGCACTCCATTTTTCTAAAAAGTGTGTTTTACTATTTAAAGAGTTTGTTTTACTCAAAGTTAGGGGTGGGCAAAGTATGTTCCTGATACTGTGTCCCCCACCTGCTGTTTTTCAGGCACAGCTGCATCATCCACTCCCTCACCCCCCCCCCAATGCATCACATTCCTAGATTTTAAAATGGCAATTTTTTAAAAAATTGCAAGTGCATTTCCAAGTGCATTTCCAGCCTATGCTGGGTTGCTAGCTTACATATTTTGCAGTTGTGGCCACCTACAGTCTCCACGTGCAGAAGATTGGTTGCCAGATCCTTTGGCCTATGGCTGGTTTAAGGGTTTCTGAATGCCAGGTTTCCTTAGGATACTTAGCCAGACAAGCCATCTTATGGTTGGCAGAGGGGGAAAAGGGAGCCTTAAGTAGCACTCAGTGGTGGTTTGGAAGCCATGGTGACATGCTCTAGTGTAATAGAACCAGGTTTCTCAGGATCAAAGCCCTGGGATTTTCTGAGTGGTGGGGCCAAATAACACCTGCTACTCCTTCCACAGGCTCCCTTCTTTCACTCCTCATAGTAGCTAGAAGAGAAGTGAGTTTTTCATCTCCCTTGAATTCCACATGCCAAGCTGCATTATCTTGGTTATACATGGATTCCGCCCCCCATTAATCAACATCTAATAAATAAATAAATATATAAAAAGGTAAAAGCCCCGCCCCCAACACACACACACACATGCATGCTAGTCATGTCTGACTTTAGGGGCGGTGCTTATCTCCGTTTTTAAGCCAAAGAGCCAGTGTTGTGCAAGTCCGTGGCCCTGTGGCCGGCAAATTGAACACTGTTTACCTTCCTTAATGTGCTGATTGCTTAATGTGAAAGAAATATGGTGTATTGGATGGCTCTCCTTCTGCCTTGCTGACTTTGGGTCCTTTGTTTTTTTTAACCTCCTTGATTGAATAAGCATCTGCTTATTTTAAAAATCCATGCCTTCCTCCTAAGAATTTTACCTCTACAAAGGGACACCTATGCCATGAAGGGATGTTGTAACTGATTTCTCTTATACAAATAAAAATGTTCCAAATTATCATGGTATTGTAAATGTTCTGTATATTACTATGGCTGGAACCCAAAGGTATATTTTCATGGAAGGAAGCAGCACTGGGAATGGAACCAGGAAGGGTGATTCTCTCTCTTGCTACAGCTTCTGTGTACCTATAATGAGATTTTCTCCTTCTTCCCATCCTGAGTCACCCCACAGCCCAGTGCAACACCTGAAAAAAAATCTGCTTTACAGCATTTCCCAGGTCTTTAGAACATGACATGGAGACTATGGGGAGGGAGACCATCAACAGAATACCAGTTTCCATTTTCTCTTCATATTGCATGCATTTGAACTTGCCATCATATTTGGGAAGCTCCCAATCTGACACACCTCATGGCTTCAAAGGAAGCTTTCTGCCTAGGTGTCCCATAGCCACTTCTACCAAAGACAGAAGAGTCAATTTTCAACTTCTAGCATGCTTTGAGGGCCACACAGGCCACCCAGAATGTCAAAACACACACACACACACACACACACACACACACACACACACACACACACACCAAACTCTGCCAATACTGATTCTGAACAAATTGAGAGATATCTGTGTTTAAATATCTGTGGGTACATTTGAAAAGTGAAGAGACAAGCATCTTTTTATGTTTAAATAACCTTTTATTAAGTAAAATATTAAATAAACTTAATAAAAACATCTAAAGACAAAGAAGATCCCAAGGGAGAGTTGAGGTTGAGAAGAGCAGCTGGTGGGGAGAGGGGTCACACTCACCACCTTACATCTTTTATAGGTCATTCTACAGTTTGCTTTTCTCCCGTTATCTGTTCAAAGGAGTCACTACCGTTCTTACCATGACCACGTTAAGCATCAGCGCCCGCAACTCTCTCCCCAAAGTGGCCTATGCTACGGCGATGGATTGGTTCATCGCCGTGTGCTATGCGTTTGTCTTTTCTGCCTTGATTGAGTTTGCCACTGTCAACTATTTTACGAAGAGAAGCTGGGCCTGGGATGGCAAGAAAGCTCTGGAGGCTGCAAAAAAGAAGGTAGCGGTTTCCCCATATTCCTTTATGTAGAGCTACAGTTCTTGGCTGGGTTGGGAGTAGAGGTGGAGGGTTTGGACACAATCAGCTGGGAAGCTCTTCTGTCTAAGTCTGAAATAAGTTCTCTAGTCAAGTCTGAAATAAAATGTCTGCAGTCTGGCCCTGTGTCTTTCCACTATCTATCTATCTATCTATCTATCTATCTATCTATCTATCTATCTATCTATCTATCTATCTATCTATCTATCTATCTATCTATCTATCTATCTACCTACCATGACTGAGTTTCCTGATAGGAACTCATCTGCTTGTATATTATCTTTGCAAGGTGTAATAAGTTTTTTTTAAACTGAATGGCTTGCCATTCAGTTTTTGGATTAATTGAGTTATTTACATAACCTGGGATCGTGGCTTTTAGTTTGTTGTACACTTTCTGCTGTGACGTAGTCTGGACCAAAAGCAGTGGGGTGTAGGGAATGAGCTTCCCCCAGGAATTAATCTATTATAAATTGTGAACCCCCACTATCTAAAGTGGCCAGGGAATAGGGTGAGAAAATGGGACCTTTATAATGTTGTTTCCTTTGCCAGCAATGGCATGCTCCTGATTTGGCCACCTTCCCAGAGCATGGAACATCGAAAGTAGCTAAGTCTTATTAGAATTGTTAAATCCATTTCTACGCATTTGAGATTAGGACTGGGATTATTAAAGATTCCAGCCGTTTACCTACTATTTAGGTCCTAGTCTTGTGGTCCATACCCACTGGTGTCAACAATTGCTTCTGTGAGTGGTGTAGCAGAGGGCAAGGTCCAGGCTAGCTGAGTTATTCTATATGTTGTAATCTAGAGGAGTAACTTCACCCACTTCTGGAAGAAAATCACTTATTCTCCAAACTATCACTTTTTCCGAAGTCATATTGACAGTGATCAAAGCCACGTGAAGGTGAAAGTAGTCTAAGCACACTGCATCGATGCTAATGTTTTTAATGCCTTTAACGTACTGTATTTTCCCTTTCACCAGTACTGATTTTCTGTTGTCTTCCAGAAAAAAGAACGAGAATTATTAACAAAGAAAGCCATTAATGCTTATTCTGCGGGAAGGATGACACCCACGTTAAACCTACCAAAGGACTCCAGCCCTTCAGTCATCTCTAACGCAGCTGCTTCCATTTCATTAAAACCTGTTGAAAAGCCAACTGAAAGCAAAAAGACCTATAACAGCATCAGTAAGATTGATAAGATGTCCCGAATAGTTTTTCCTGTCTTGTTTGGGACTTTTAACTTGGTCTACTGGGCCACCTATTTGAACAGGGAACCAGTTATAAAAGGTGCTGCCTCTCCAAAATGAACGGACATGCTTTCCAACTCAAGCGTTAGCCATACTTGCAAAAACCATCGCCACCAAGGAGAATTTGAGGTCCCAAATGACTCACTCAACCTTTGGGCAATATGCTTCAGGAAGTTTTTGCATGTTTAACGATATGTACAAAAATTATTCTTGCCTTGATTTGTTTTTACATGTAACCTCAGAGATGTTTCTGATGACTCCATTACCGGCAGCAGGCACAAATCTTTCCAGGACAATGGAAGAAGTGGGACATGGCTTCTGTGCTGCTGAGTACCTTGCATCAATAGTTTACAAATGAAATAGGGTATATTTTTAAACTGTTCAGGCATATTGCATAGTGGCCATTTTTTATACTTCGAATGTACAGCGAGGCACATAGGCAGAGACTCGTGGACCTGGCAGTGGCTGGGATCCTTTACGCAAGCTATTTCAGAATTTGTCATTGCTTGAGCATTCTGGCTAGGAACTAGAGCACTGTCAGCCCAGAGTTTCCACCCACACGCGGATGTGTAACATCTCTCAGTAGCAGGATTTAGGAGTTAGTGACAGACCGCACATGTACACTGCTCCCTTGATCATTTAGATGAGCAAAACAACAAGTCACGTAGTTTTCATTTTGCCAAATTATCATTATTTTTATTTATTTATTTATACAGCTTATATACCGCCCGTCTTCCTAAAAGGAACTCCGGGCGGTTTACAATAGGTATAAAAAACAACAAGTTATAAAACAACAACTAAAATAAGTAATAACTAAACGAATAAACTCATAAGGCAACCCTTTTCAGGGAATCCACACTTTTAAATGAAAATCTCCGAAAACTGTGACAGAACTTTTGTCCTCCACACCTAGCTATAACACAGAAGACTGTGTTAGGGTTGCTGAATATTGTTGGCTCACATGGAAAAGCATATCATGGGAACATCATCCCTGTAGTGACTGTAACGTGGGTGTGCACAACCTTGTATGAGATGAGAATAAGAGATGCTATGCCTGTACACACACCTTCACCTCTACCCTTCCACCATCCCCTTTGTCTTCAACACATTGTGGAGAAGACCATGTTCCTATAATTTATTTATTTATTTATTTATTTATTATTTCCATTTATATACCACCTGATTTTCCCGAAGGAATTCTTCTTCCAGCTTCAGCAATTGCAGCACAAACTCGAGTCGACACCATAGAGGTCTCTGCTAATAACTAGCTGAGCACCTCTGAGAAGACCTATTGCCTGCCAGAAGGAGAGGACTGCTTGATTGGCATTTAGAAGATACTTTGGCTTTCTTCACTCAAAAGGCAGCTCTCAGAACCTGCTCGGCATGTTTAAAGGGGTGACTGGCAATGATTGAGAGAGTACAAGTAACAGAGAGACCGAAACACTGCATCACACGAACAGCTGGATGGGAGAAATAGGATGAAAGCAGATGTGCCATTTCATTTACTCATGAGAGCAGTGTCAACACGGTTTGACCACAGCTGCAGTAACTGCAGACCAATTCCGGGTGATGTTGTTGAGTGTTGCGGTATCAAGTCATGCATTTTTCTTTGGAGTGAGTCAGTGATTTGGTCAGAGTGGTCACATGCATGTTAGTTAACTGTCTCCAGGCATAAGCCATATCATCTGGTTTACAGCACATGTCTCAGCAATTGTCCCATCTCCTGGAAGAGTCAGGTTAAATTCCAAATCTAACAGCTGCTGCCACCACCACTACCCCAATCTCAGATGGTTGAGGCTGCTCCAGACTCTGGGACTTCAGAGACCTTGGTGACCTTAATCAAATGAAGGCAGTCAACTCATTCTTCATTCAAAACCGGAAAAGTGTGTTTTGCTTGGAATAACAGGTATGTTGAAGAAAAGCAGACCACTTCTTCATGTGTGTAACGAGGCTAGGGCTGGCAGTGAGGGATTTGAGTCAATTGCTGTGGTTAGTCGTTTTACCTCTTCTTTCGCTTCCAGGATTGTTTTTTCTTAAAAAAAAAACCCAGTAAGTCCACAGCTGACCTATATTTTCCTTTTTAGGCCATTCCAAACTCTGCCAAGAAATCCCACATTCTGTAAACAAGGCCAAGCATTGTGCACCACAGGGAAGACAATATTATGTAATTTAATAAGCCGACTAGTTTGCTGGCATATTTCATTTGATGTTTGATTGCAACATTATTGGAAGATCTGGAAGTTGAGTCATGGCTACTGGACTTCTTTTTTGAGAGATAGAAACGTTTCGCTGTTTGGATGAACAGCGAAACGTTTCTATCTCTCAAAAAAGAAGTCCAGTAGCCATGACTCAACTTCCAGATAAACTCACCTGGATGACTGAGAATCTTCACAGACATTATTGGAAGATATCATTGTACTGTCTGCATTGTTATTTATACTGTCTTTTAATACCTTCCTCTCTGTTATTTCCCATAAACACTCAAAATGAAATGTTCTCTCTGAACCTTCCGAAAACACAGTAGCCCTCAATCAATATGTAAAATCAATAAAAATCTGCCAAATAGTTTGTTAGCACAAGAGAGAGAGAGAGAGAGAGAGAGAGAGAGAGAGAGAGAGAGAGAGAGAGAGAGAGAGAGAGAGAGAGAGTACTATTTTTGCAACAATGTTGCTAAAGTGTAGAACATTAGTAATTGTTCAGGGACTAGACAGCAGACCAAGCTGCCTATGATTCTGCTGCACACTAATACCTTGGTTTACGAAGATAGTTCGTTCCAGAAACATGCTTGTAAACCAAAACATTCTTATATCAAAGATCATTTTCCCATAATGATGGAAACTCAAATGATTTGTTGTGGGGTCCCACAGACCACATACTGTACACATAAAATGCCAAAACTCACAAAAGAAGTTGGCTAGAAGTCCACGTCCACACAATCGTTTAGATACCTGGCTTTGGAATCTGCTCTGCTTGGGACTAACAACTGGATTTCACTCTGTGTTTTAATATGACAATAACAAAATGCAAAGTGTAGCCATATACACACTCGACTAGCTGCCCCATTAATAGAAATGGTTTGAAAAATAATAAAGGATGTTGAAAACAAATTAAAGAAAAATATGTGCTGGTGAGGTATAGAAATCAAATCAGTAAATAATATAAAGAAAAACCCTTAAACAACTCCCTAATTTGCACTCCCCTTTGAAAACATTCCTAGCTGGTGCATAGAAAACCTCCATTCCTCTCTCCTCCCTCTGCTTCTGGAGGCTGCCTGAGATGAAACGTTCCAGACAATCACCCACAATCCGGCAGGGAGAGAGAGAGAGAGAGAGCCACCATTGTTTCACTTGCGATCATGTGACCTGCTCCAGTTACTTGTATTGCAAGACATTGCTTGTTGCTCAAGGCAAAATTTAGAGGAAATGTTTGCTTGTCTTGCAAAATGCTCTTAAACCAAGTTACTCTTAAACCAAGATATTACTGTACACTGAAAACTGTCTTACCCATTTGCGTCCTACAGTATGTTCCACTCTAAATCCCATAATCCCCTGCCATCAAGGGCCATGCAGGGTAGGATGATAGCCACTGAAATCCTGCTAGTCTGCAGAGTGCAGCTTAGGGACAACTGCTTGAAAGCTTCCAAATGTGTGTGTATGTGTATGTTTTCAAATGTAAGGTTTACCAATGTACCAGCTCTTTAAAATTATATATGGTGATACTGACGACATCATAACTTGTTTAATGTTGTGATACCCCTCCCTCGTTTCTAAGGATTTGAGCTCTGCTGATCAAATAATTAAGGATTTGCTTGCTGCAGAAACAGACCTTGTAGAGAATTCATAGATTCTGGCATAACAAGGTTCAGCAAAATCATTCCCTCCTGTTCCTTCCAGCATAGCAGAAAAGAAAGATTTTTCCCGTCTTTATTCAGAGTGAACACAATTCCCCTGGGATCTCTATACTGTACAGAGAATTCCCGTCTGAAGCAAAGATGTGTAAGAGACAGATCACTGGTTTTCTCTCTCATGCCATTACAGTCGCATTTACGCAGAAAGACAATTCATGGTTGGAGGGCTCCCATTCCAAAGATTACATCACTGGCCCCTATTTACAACTGTTGTGAAACAACTGGCACAATAATATTCATGGAGTTGTTTTAAAATGCATTTGCTGAGACTCTGGTTTATGGATTACTTGACTAATAAGGCCATGACATACTTATTAGAGGAGTGGCAGGAATTTTGCCTTTCAGGGAAATCAGGACTTCTGTTCAGATTCAAGCTTCTTTCCACACACTAAGTCTTCACTGTGCAAAGTTTGAGACATGAATTTGCATGAGATTATCCTTTAAAAGTAGAATAGATCGAAGTGTGCCCAACAAAGCAGTGGCTAGTCTATTTTCATTACTGTAACAGTTTTTTTCATAGCATGAATTTCCCGAGGGAGCAACGAAATGCCTCTTTGGCTCTAGGTTTCCATGAGAGAAAGACACAAAGAGACAGAAAACAAATTTTGCATCATCAAAGCCAGCGATTTCAAGTGATTGTCAACATTTTCTTTGGTACCATGCCTTTCGGGAACTCTTATCGCTGCCAACATAGTTTACTTCATTTGGCGGATGATTGACACTGCATCCCATTGAACCCAAGGAGAGTTACCTCTGATTAGCCAGGCACAGGGTTGCTTTGCCCGGGCTGCAGCCCTGTAGCCACTTATTTGGGAGAGAATGTTGTTAAATAAATGGCACCTTATTCTGTGTCATCATGACATGCACGCACGTGTAATTTGAGTTATTTTCAGCATCCCCCCCAAGCATAAATTCATTGCTTCAGTAGCTTTTGTAATTTTATCTTAATGTTTAAATTAAAGAACACATTTGATAGCCAGTTGCTGTGTCATTTTCTTGATCTTGTCATTCTTTTCAAAAAGAGAGAGAAAACAAAAATGGCATTGCAAATTTCACACCATCCATCTATCCTTCCTTCCTTCCTTCCTTCCTTCCTTCCTTCCTTCCTTCCTTCCATCCATCCATCCATCCATCCATCCATCCATCCATCATTTTTCTCTCCCAGATTTCCATTGCCCACCACTGTGCCCTCAACATTCCATGGCCACTGGTTGTACTCAGTTCTCATAAGGCTGATGGTCAATTTGATGGGTATTCTTCCCCCCCCCCATAGATAGCTTATGAATGTGAGAACCCTCCCCACAGTTTTAGGTGGGACCCACCCCCACCCCCATCCTGTTCCACATTTAGCCTCCTGTTATGTTTTTTTTTTGTGTGGGTTGGTTCCTGCAAACCTGCAGATGGATCCTTTTCAACATGTGAAGTGATGCTACATATGCAACAGCCTCCATTTTTGAACATCAGAAAATGCTCAGGACAATTTGGAGATCACTCATCCACACGGTCACGGTAAGTCAAAGGTGACTTGATTGTATTTAGCAGCAGCAGCAGCAGCAGCAGCAGCAGCAGCAGCACAACAACAACAACAACAACAACAACAACAACAACAAAGCTGTTGTCCCTGAGTGTTCCTGACTGTCCACTGGACTCTGTTTGGCCATCTGAGCTTGTATCTTATGGTGACCCCATGTTGACATCTTGGAACTGCATTTGAACTGCTGCCACTTGTAGCTGCTCTCTGAAGCACTGCAGCCCAGTTCTGCTGCCAGGATCAAGGAGGAGTGGGGGGGGGGAGGGAGAGCTGGGGAAACAAGAGGCTGGAAGGCAGAGGTGTGTGTACCTTGTGCACCCCCCAAGTTAGCCTACTGCCCTCAGGTACAGTGAAGAATTCACATGGATGGGGACTACCGCTGCAGTTGATTAAGATGGCTTCTGTGTCTGGAGTACAGCCATCTTCCCCTTCATATCTGGCAGCAAAATATCCCTGGCAGCAATCTTTCTGAATAGGTTTAATGATTCTGTTTACAGACAGGAATCCAAAAGATTTTAGGAGAGCTTTCATGTTTCCTATGAAGGAGATGTGCCTCTGCACTTCTCATTCACAGTAGTCTATATTTTGCATTCAAGCTGTTATGCAAAAATCCCATGCCATGTAGCAGAATTCTGGGAGAGCCTAGGCCTTTTATCATTAGTGACAGCAAGTAGTACTTATGAACCTAAGCATATAATAACACATGATAGCTAAAACAGAGCTTGGAATAAACTCCTGCTTATTACCAATGGAATAATAGAAAGATTGACACATTTGGA
Organism: Phrynocephalus guinanensis; assembly: GCA_037367245.1. Taxonomy (NCBI): domain Eukaryota; kingdom Metazoa; phylum Chordata; class Lepidosauria; order Squamata; family Agamidae; genus Phrynocephalus; species Phrynocephalus guinanensis. The sequence continues at coordinate 39,300,287 of CM074736.1, forward strand.
ACTGGGGTCTAGATTTAAGATTTCCCACTCAGCTGTGAAGTTTACTGGGACGTAGAGTAAGTTTCAGCATACATGACCCCCACAGTGTTATCATGAGGGTAAAACACAGTGTTCTTGTGAGACTAAAAAGATGTTCCAAGGTTGTATAAAACAGGGATGGGCACTTCTTGGTTGAGAGGGCAGAACTTGGTGTGTTCTGGCGCCACCTAGGGCACAGTAGTGTCACTGGAGACAGATGCAGCCTGACTTGTAAACCAGGAATGCCGTCCCCACTTCCTCCTTCCATTTGTCCCTCCCTCTCTTTCTCTCACTTCTGCCATCATGATTGATAACACTAAAATTCAACACAGTGGCAGATTTGACGAGGAGGGGTGTACACCACAGACAGAAACCTGCCAGCTGCTCAAGGCCTCCAGCTTTTTCTGGACAGCTCTGACTATCTAGAGACTACAGTAGGGTCATCTTATCCATATGATCAATATTCACTGATTCACTTATCCACAGTCTGAAAATATTAAAAATATTAAAAGAAAAATTTCAGGGGAAAACTCTTTGAAGTGTATTATCAAAACCAGCCAATAGAGGGAGCCAGAGACCATGCTATGAATACAGTGCTTAGCATTGTCTCCGATGCCCTCTAATGGCCAGGCCTGGTAATGCATGTGAAAATATGTTCCTGTGTTTTTCTTTTTACCATATTATATATACAGTGTTCACTATTATCCACGGTTTTCAGTGTCCACAGGGTGAGGCTTGGAACTAATTTCCAGAAAATATGGGGTTCCTACTGTAGTATGGTCCTCCAGGCTTATCAATGCCCAAAGGAGACAGAAGAGGTCATACGTACACACTGCATCTGTAGGAGGGATTGCAGATGCGTCCCTCTTTTGCTGCTCTACTTCATATCTGCATTGGCTCTCCATTGAGTCTCCTTGTTTTCATCTGGCATATTTCTTATAAGAATAACTGTACGAAGCTGCGTAGAGTATGGCACAATGCACAGAAAGGATCTTTGAGGTTCAGGAGTAGCTCATTTTAATGGACTAATCCCCGTAAAACATTCACCCAGAGCTACTTTTCAGGAAAAAAAATTCTCTAGCTCAAAAAATGTGGACAGCAAAATATTGACAATAACCACTGTTTGGGAATTAGCATTATAACAATATGAACTCTAACTAGGAATTAATTAGCTGAGCAGCAATACCCAATCTGGTGCCTACCAGTCACAGAATTAAATAAACACAATTTTAAAAAATCTACTAATTGAGCTTCAGTCTGGAGAGATTAGCTTAGGGGTATGCTTGAAGTTTAACAATGCCCAGGTGAGACTAGCCTGGAATGGTATGGTTCTGATTGGCATCTGTTGGATCTCTGTTTCTAGGAGACTGCCATGGTTGCAACTAAGTACTTGAGTTCTTGCGGGGATTTCTATGAGCGCTAAAGAAGAGGGAAAAGCAAGGAAAAAGGAGAAGGATATTTGCAGTGCTTTATGGCTGCTTTCTACATAGAGTCAGGATTTCTTTGAAGTGGGAGGGCTAGAGTCATTGGTAGCCCCCATACTAAGTACGTGTTCACAACATGAACCCAGAAAGATGCGGTTCCCAGAGCTCCATGTGCTTCCATGTCCTTCCGACTGTTTTGTCCTGTTCCGTTGTTTTGGACTGCAAGAGATAAGACTCCATTTGGCTTCTTAAGGCTGGAAAAGGAACTCAGAATCAGAGAAGCCACATAACTCAAAAGGGAAGTCCACCACCCATCCCCGCTACTTTTCCTGCAATTAAGATTGCAGTGAAATCCCAGATAAGACTTTTCTTGGTAAGGGTGACAAGCCTGAAGCCCCAAGTCCAAACTTGGCCCTCTGGGCTTCCCAAGAGTTCCCTGACTCCTTCTCAATGACACCATCATTTGGTGTTTTCCCAATTTTTGTATTGGTCTGACCCATTTCAAAAGACTGAAATGCTTCTTCTAAGTCTTACTTGGAATTTAAAATTCATATATGCTACTAAATTTTAGTCCCCTTTCTTTGCTATATACACCATTGGAAGGCGATCCATGAGTCCTTCTATAGAGAGAACAATGGGGTAGGAGTAAAATAGACATAGCTCGCTAGAAAAAAGTATGTGGATAGACAGGCAGGCAGGCAGGCAGGCAGGCAGGCAGGCAGGCAGAGGCAGGCAGATAGATAGATAGATAGATAGATAGATAGATAGATAGATAGATAGATAGATAGATAGATAGATAGATAGATAGATAGATAGATAGATAGATAGATAGATAGATAGATAGATAGATAGATAGATAATCAAACTAAATTTGTGCTTAAGCATGAGAGAGGTTCCTCACAGTTGGTGTAGGGGGAAAACAGTAGGACTCCGATAGCTGCAGAGGATTGGTCCCCCAAGGATACTAAAACCATGAATAATTGTGTTTGCTATGTACATAGCATGGTCTTCTTTTCTCAGCATTTGTCCCACTTGGTTGTGGGGTCCTCTGTTCTTGTATTGATCCTCCACTTGGCACAGTCATGGGCTAGGCCTCAGTGAAACTGGGACAACTTCATGTCATTCTCAAGGGTGTTCCTCCAACGCTGTTTTGGACAACCCCTCAGTCAGGGGTTTTTTTTTTGTTGTTGTTTTTTGGCCAGAGTTTCCTCATCGGCATGCAGGACATGACCAAACCAATGCAGTTTGGCTTCACGTATCTTGTTGGTGATAGGTGCAATGCTGTATTTTGCTCTGATGTCATCATTCCACACATGATGCATGTGAGACCAGAGGTTCATCGCAGCATCTATGTCTCCATGACACCAAGGCAACGTTCAGTTTATTTATTTGCTGGCCAGCACTCTGCACCGTAAAGCACAACAGGTTGAACAATAGTGCGATAGATCTTTGATTTTAAAAGGTCGCTGATCTTTTTGTCACACATGATGCTTGATGTTGTACACCATTTTAGCCAGGCAATGCTGATCCTCGATGTCACTTTGTGACTCTGGCTCCCATCAGCTGTGATCGTGAAAACAAGGTATTTGAACTTCTCAGTTCTTGGTAGGTCAATACCATCAATTTGGATTGTCCCATTTTCATTTGGGTTGGTTGTCTGATATTCCGTCTTCCTCACATTCAGCCACAGGCCAAACTTTGTCAGATGGTCATTCCATACTTGGGCTTGGTACTCAAGCTCAGCCTTATTCTCTGATGCAATCTTGACATCATTAGCCTAAAGGAAAGTCCAGGGCACTGGATTCTTCAGCTCTCAAGTGGCTGCGTCCATAACCGGAATGAAAGAAGTGGGGAAAGTGCCGATCCTTGGTGGACCCCAACTGTGATACAAAAATCTTTCGATATACCAGCAGCGGCCTGTACACGGCTGTTTGGCAACTCATAGAGGAGTTTGACTCAACTGACAAGTTCCTCTGCGGCTCCATGATGTCACAGTGCATGCCAGATGATATCACGTGGGACTCAGTCAAATGCTTTCTTGAGGTCAAGGAAAACATCATGAACTGGTTTCCATTTCTCCCTGTGTTTTTCAAACAACAGCCAGGCAGCATGGATTGTATCTATTGTTCCGCAGTTCTTGACGAAGCCAGCTTGGTTGACACTTAGTTGAACTATGGTGAGGATTTGATGACTCGCTCAAAGATTCTAAGAGTATGTGAAAGTAATCTATTTGGTCTATAGTTGGTACATTCAGCAGGGTTTCCCTTCTTCTTCCAGATTGGCACAGTTGTACTAAGTTGAAAATCATTATGTATCATCTTCTCTTGCACAATCTGATTAAAGAATTCCCTCAGCCAGTTGCAGGGCTCCCAGTGTTATAACTTCAACAGTTCTGTCACCACATCATCTGGTCCTGACGTATATGGCATGGTAATGGGGGGGGGATCAGAACAATTATTTTCACATGCATTCACACAACCAGCCACTAGAGGGTGATAGAGACCATGCTATGCATTCTTCAGGAACATTCTCTGTCTCCCTCTAGTGGGCAGTGCTGGTAACACATTTTAAAATATTTTTATGATTTTTTTCCTTTAGTATTTTTTATATTTTCGAACCATGGATAAGTGAAACTGTAGGATACAGGGGTCCTACTATACACTAGTGAGGCTTGCCTTCAGCAAAAAGAAGTATTGTGGTTCCAGAACTGAATGTTTAGAGAGAAGACAACTGTTGGGAGGTTGACCTCAGAATGATTTCAACCCAGGGGCTGCGCAGTGACTTGAGCAAGAAGGTGGCAAAGTAGTTAATAAGTTGCAACATTGACAAGGATTTATCTGATGGACATGACCTGAGGGGCAGAACTAGGGTTTCAGATGACTCTAATTGATGTAGATGGTATTTTATGTCAAGCCATAGCCAAAGGAAAATGGGGATGGGGATGGGAGACTGAGAAAAATACAACTCCAGCATAAACATTCAAAGGTTAAAAGGCAATTAAATGTGAAGTGCATCAATTTAAAAAAATAAAGCAAGTAAAACAAATAACATACACTATTCGCCTGCCACCCCTTCTTAGCAATCAGTCAGTTACCCTATGCCAGTGTGTAGAAAAATGTCTTTCTTTTCCAAGGGGAGGACAAAGAAAAGCCAACCAGCTCAACTGCTCTGGGTCCAAATCCTATCAGGAAAAGACAGTATCCCACTTAAGTGGAGGCAAAATAGGCTGAATCAAGTGGTGTTTTTTTTCCTGAATGCAATGAAGGCAGGACTTTCCTGAGATGCCACACTGGTGGGACAAAAGACCTGTGGTATGCAACTGAATTTTTTAAAAATGATCTACCATTTATTTGTGTATCTAATTCATCTCATTGCTGCCTTTCCCACTACAAGTTATGCTCAAAAAAGGCTTATCCTCTTTGTGAAATAATAGGAACAAGTAAAACCATATTTTTACCATGGAATCATGGAAAACCAGCCCTACCCTGAAAACCATGATAGTCAACTGAGTGGATGCTCAAGGACAACACAGCAGATTAAACATCATATGACCCCCTTTAACATTTCTACACCCTTCTTAAATGACACATTTCTACACCCTTCTTAAAAGCAGCAGGAGAGGAGACAGATCATGATGACTGTGAAGGGAGTTCTCTCCACTGCCTTTGAGCCCCACAAGAGAAAGCAATACTCCTTTATTTATTTATTTATTTATTTATTTATTTATTTATTTATTTATTTATTTATTTATTTATACAACTTATATGCCGCCCACTACCCCAAGGTCTCTTTAGATATAAAGTCCTCCCTTTATAACCTGCTTTTCCCCTACTGAGCAGAAGGATGAATGCCTTGTTCTACTCACAAGACCTGTGATCCATGACTGCCTGAGCTGGGGTTGGGGGGTTGGGGAATGTCTAGCTTAAGGTCCCTCTGTGAATGTTCTTGCTGATTGTGTACTAGAACCCAGAGCACTAAAGAACCCATTCATCACTTCAGCCTTTACACAACATTGGCTTTCTTTAGCTAGGGATAGTCATATCTAGAACCTGGTTCACTGGCTGGATAGCTTAGTGGTTTATGGGGTCAGAGGTTGGGAGTCTAATTCCCCACTGGGCTTCCTGGGAGTAGAGCTAGCCTGTATAGCCTTGGGCAAGCTGCACAGTCCCAAGACATCCCTGGAGGTAAGGAATGGTAAACCACTTCTGAGTATTCTCTACTTGAAAATCCCAGAGAAGCACATCATAATCACTACCACATCACCACCACCACCACCACCAAAAAGGGCAAAACAGAGGAACCTTGGAAGTACAGGCCAGTCAGACTGAAACCAACCCCAGGAAAAATCCTAAAACATATTATAAAGCAGTCACTAAGAAGGCACCTAGAAAACAATGCCGTAGACTTAATATATCTCAGCTTCAGCAAAGCTTTTGACAAATTTCCCCATGGTATCCTGATTAGCAACCTAACTAGGTGTGGACTGGATAGATCAAGTGTAATATGGTGGATACACAATTGGCTACAGAATCATACTCAGAAGGTGGTGATTAGTGGTTCCTTCTCTAAGTGAGGGGAGCTAACAAGTAAGAACATAAGAAGACCCATGCTGGGACAGGCCAAAGCCCATCTAAACCAGCTTCCTGTCTCTCACAGTGGCCCTGCCAGATGCCTCTGGGAGTACAGTACATGAAACAACTAGCTAGCCCCCCCCCATGTCTGGCACTTTGAAGTACCTCCTTTTAAGCCTGGAGATAACACACACAGTATCCTCATCATGGCTCGTAACAAGTGGCGTACCCCAAGGCTCACTCCTAAGTCCAGTGCTCTTCAACATGTTTATTAATGATTTGGACAAGGGAGCTTGTGAAATTTGCAGATGACACAACATTGGGTGGAATCGCGAACACCCTGGAAGACGGAAACAAAATTCAAAACGGGATTGATAGGTTAGAGCAGACGGATGAAACCAACAGAATGAAATTTAACAGGGATAAATGTAAAGCACAGCACGCAGGAAGAAGAAATGAAATACACAGTTATAAGATGGTGGGGGGCACCTGGCTCAGCAATACTACAAGTGAGAAGGATCTTGGAATTGTCATAGCATATAAACGGATTATGGGGCAACAGTGTGATGTGGCCACAAAAAGGCAAATGCTATTTTAGGTTGCATTAATAGAAATGCAATTCCCAAATCCTATGAAGTGCTCGTTCCCCTCTATTCAGCACTTGTTAGTTCTCACTTTGAATATTGTGTCCTGTTCTGGATGCCCCACTTCAAGACAGATGCTGACAAATCCAAACAAGTTCAGAGGAGGGTGACAAGGATGATCTGGAGGTTGGGAACCAAGCCCTCAGAGGACAGACTGAAAGATTTGGGCATGTTTAGCCTGAAGAAAAGAAAAACAAGGGGTGAAAAACAAATGTTTTTCAAACATATGAAGGGCTGCCATACAGATGAGGGGCAGGATTTGTTCTTGGTCAGTGTAGGTCATGCAACAATGGGCTCAAGAACCCAGCTTTTGGCTGATTATCAGGAAAAACTTCCTAACCGCTAGAACAGTAACTCCGTGGAACCAACATGGAACCTACTACCACAAGAGGTGGTGAGTGCTCCACTCCTGGAGGCATTCAGGAGAAATGTGGACCATTTGCTTTGTATTCCTGCATGGAGGAAATGTGGATCCTTTGCTTTGTATTCCTGCACGGAGGAGCGGGAATTGGACTCGATGGGCTTGTAGACCCCTTCCAACTTCATTGTTCTATTATTCTGAGTCTATGAGTCTATGGAAGCTGCCTAGATGCCCTAAACACATCCGATCTTGCCTGATCTCGGAAGCTAAGCTGGGTCGGCCCTGGTTAGTACTTGGATGGGAGACCTCCAGGGAATACCAGGTGCTGGAGACGCCTGGAGTAGGAACTGGCAAACCACTCCAGTATTCCTGCCAATGAAACTCCATGGACATGGAGTCAAAGAGAGTCGGTCACGACTGTAACGACGCAACACACACACACATGAGCCTATGGCATGATATTTTGGAGGCTAAATATGTTTGGGCCAAGTATATATGGCTATTTCCCCGGCCACATTCCTTAACAAAATGTTTAGCTGAAAGTTTTATGCAGGGCATCCCAACCAAGTAGCACTAAAAAAGGAACCAGGGCTGCTAAAAGGCAGCCGTCTTGGCAGATGTGTTTTCCTCAAGGGCTCCCCCTAGGGTTAATTACTGGTGCTTCAAAGGTTTCCATCTCTCTGTTCTCAAGGCTCAGTTGAAGGGCTCGGTAAATTAGGGTATATGTCAATAATGTTCCACTGACTTCCCTGTGGATCAAGTGTGTGTGTGTGTGTGTGTGTGTGTATTATCAGCCTCTAATTTAAACAGACTTTGAAGTGATTTACTTAAGATATAGAAAATTAAACATGAACTGATGGAAGACATTAGATGCTCTAGCCGTGGCAAAAGCATCTTAAATATTTAACTAGCCTTTAAATTAACTGGAGAGAGGTGAGCATGTGTGTTTCCTGGAGAACATGATGATCAGAAATATGATTAGGCTTTACACTGGTACAGCAAAGGGCCAATTTGTTTGAAGTATCCTCCAGAAACTCTTAACCCAGTTCTTATCGCACTTTTTTTTAGAAGATTCAAATACCACATTCCTGATTTTGTTTCTTAATTAACACCGAAGAAAATGTAGCACAGATATATAATACACGACCTATTAGGTAATGACTGAAATCTTGTTGTTTAGCATAGTAAATCAGATTAGACTAGAGCCAATGAATCATTAGGGTTTTGATGAGTCAACTCCTGAGTAGGTTTCATTGATTCCATTAGGCTTTCTCTAGTTGTGATATCATAACCAACACTTTTATTTATTTATTTTATTTATTTATTATATTTAGATACCACCCCATCTTCTGAGACAGAACTCGGGGCACCAGTTAAAATAGGAGGGTCCAATACCTTCCACTGAGAATGACGTGGGCGGCACAGGGAAAAGAAAAAAAATCATCTCTCTCTCTCTCTCTCTCTCTCTCTCTCTCTCTCTCTCAAATACATTGTGACTTAAACTTTCATTATTAGAACCAACAAACAGAAATTTGGAAAGTTCTTAGGGAAGGGCAATAATTCCCAGAGCCCCCTTGGCAGAATGACCAGTGAATGGTCAATGGCCATGACAGCTAGGGGATTCTGGGAACTGTAGTCCAAAAAGAGAGATAAGTTTTACAAGGTATGCCAGATCATCAGTACAACAATGGCAGCACCTCCTTGTACATGTTTATACGGAAGTAACTCCAATATGGGAATGCAATAAAATCACATATTTATGGTAGCAGAAATTATTTTGCAAACACTAGGGATGCTGTTGTTGGAACGTCTGCATCACTGAATCAACACATCTTTAGCTGCTGCCATCCCAATCATATGGATATTCATTTGGAAGAAAATTCCAGGAACACTCTTTTATGGGACTTACTTCTGTGTAAGTTGGTTTAACCGTAAGAACAGCCATGCAAGTCGATATCCCTGTTGGGTGTCACTTCAGGACATGGGAGAATAAAGTGGATTGTACACCACAATATGTGAGAAACAGTTATAATTCACACACTCATCTGTGTCAACATATATCAGTGTAGAAAGAAATCGAATGACCCGATTACCTTAAGTATTTTTCCCGATTAAATTGCATTTTGGTGTAACTAGCAATTTGTCCTCAAAATGTTTTGTTTTCTGTAAGTCCTGCAAAGCAAATTATTGATTGAATGCAATGGAGTTATTATATATGTTTTATGATGTTATGCATAATGAAATGAAATATTTCTCAGTCTAAATCAGATGTGGGTCAAGGGTGGTCCTCCAGATGTTCCATTTCCTGGCTCTCCATGGCATTGGCTCAACTGACTAGGCTTGATGGTAAGTATGGTCCAACCATATCTAGAGGGCAACACTTTGCCTGCCCCTAATCTAAGTGATTCTACATCTGCCTATAGGCATCTATTAACTAGCAGAGTTTGATTTCAACTTTGCTTGGATTTCTGATTGTGAGCTTTAGCCTGTCCTATGTGATGAACTCTTTCAGCCCACATAGAGCATCTGCTATGAACCTTGATGCACTCTAGTCCTGCATTTGCTACAACTCCGATCCATGGTTTACATTATAGGTGGCAAAAATAATGAAGTGAACAAGTGACCTGATCCTGTCAGTCATCGAGACATCAGTTTCTATCAACAGACTGATGATAGCCTGTGATTGCTCTTTTGCTTTATCCTTTTTCTTAGAGTGTATTTAGAGATGGGCACAAAACAGAAAAATAGCATTTTGTTTTACTTCTTTAGTAGTTTTGTTTCATTTCGTTTGTAACAAAATTTTGGTTTCATTATGAAATGAAACAAAATGAAATGAAACACTATGCTCCCCTGGGTCTTAAAGGGCCAAAAACAGGAGGAGAGCTTCCTCAAGCTCTTCCCTGTAAGCCCCCCAAATTTGGAAAGGTTTGGGGGTTGGGAGGCTGAGCTATTAGGCTCCAAAGGGAGTGCCCATAGGGAAAAATCTTTCTAATAGGAATTAGAAGCCAAGCCGCCACAGCACTAACTGCTCACTCATGGCTTGGTTTCCGAAGTTCTGATTCCAATTAGAAATATTTTTTCCTAGGGCCACGCCCTTTGGAACTTAATATCTCAGCCCCCTGACCCCTAAATCTTTCCAAATTTTGGGAGCTTACAGGGAAGTGTTTGAGGAAACTCCCCTACCATTTTTTCTAGGATGAATCATTTTGTTCTAGAGGGGGAGATTGTTACAAAATGAAATGAAATATGTCCTACCATTTTGTTACCTAACAAAGTAATTTGTTATTGAATGAAACAATGAAACAGCATTTCGTTTTTTCATCTCGTGCCCTTCTCTAGAGTGTATACCTCACAGAGATGCTCCTCGCACTGTCTAACACTTGTGCTTCTTTTGTTTATCCCCAGAATAGTTTGCTTTTGTCATTAACGGCCTGCTGCTCCTCTTTCTTGCCTGCTAGCTTTGCAATGAAGTTGCCCTGAAAGGCGGCACAACAGTGATATCGTTTCCATGAGTTCTGTTCTAGGCCATTTTTAGCACATCTCTTATTTCATAAAAGCTGCCGCAAAGTCATAAGAGATTCTGAGGAGATGGATGTCAACATTGTACCGTGTTCTGTCGTGTCACTTGACTGCCAGATGGGAAGGTTTGAGTAGAACACCTTGAAGTGAGGGGTTCAAAGCACCTGTACTTTGTGTAGCTTTATAATACATACTTAATAAGAATAATTAAACTTCACAGTATATATTTCAGGCTATTGCCGATTGTCAGAAAAGGGTTTTTCATTCCTTTGTATGTGATGAAATGATAGTTTCAACTCAGGCACTGAACTGGAAGGTGTCTGATTATGTGTAAGAGTGTGTGGCCATTGGCCAGGCTCCAACACTGACCTTTGAATTTCCAGTAACAACAGAATTCATTCCTTGCCTAAATCTTTCCATGCCACAACAAAAAAATGGTCCAGGAGTTTTTCTCTGCTTACCAGGGCAGCTTTTAAGGGTGCACAGAAGATTGCAGGAGGATGGAAGGGGAAAACTGATTATTCTGATACAAACACTGTTGACCAATAGAAATTTAAATTTAATTCCTAGTTGATCTGTCTCCCTGTCTGCCTGCTAATCTCAAACATGAATTTCTGTAAAAACTGCAAGAAAGATTTCTAGCTCAAGCACTTTAAAGGAAAAATAGTTAACAGAAATGCTCCAGCAGTGAGCAATCTTCTTAACTGCCCAGAGCAGCCTTGCAGCTAAATGGGTTGTATAGAAATTCAACCAACCAACAACCAACCAACCAACAATCAACCAACCAATAGATCTAGAGCCAAGAAGGGCTTAGGATGGTAAATTCTCTTTAGTAGTAGACAGCCTGGAAGCCTCAATATTACTGTATAAAACTTTGTTACTGTTGACGTACCACTGACGTGTACTTTGTGTGTCTTGTTATCACCAAAATAGGATGTTTATGGAGTAAGGTCAAAGGAGCATTGGATCCAAAGTCCCGTCCCTTCCCCAAGGAACCCTGGATTCAGGTAACCTTGAACTACACTAGGCTGACATTTTTGTAGCTAATTTCAACCACACCTTCTTTGAAACTACTGACATTAAGCTACTATACACACAGAAAGAGAGGCAAAGCTTCACACTTCCTGCCTTATCAGACAGGAGTCAGTGTAGTACTCAAAGTGGCTCACACTCAATCTTTTCCAAAGCTCCCAGATGGCCAAAGTTAGATGGCCAATCCTTATTTCCATCTTGCCTTCTATTTTTGTTTTCCAGAGCGACAAAGGGTGCCATCTAAATCTCACCAAGTTTTAGGACTGGAAGATGGAGTTGTTGCAGCTTTACCTTGTTTTTTTTTTTTTTTTTTACTACAAGCTCACAAGGCACGTATGGAAGGTCATTGAGACCATCACAACAACAAAGTAAGCAAAAGTGGGGAACTCTTTGCAGATGTAATGGTAATGACAAGGGTTCTTCCTGTCCTTGCAAAGTGATGGTCCTCATGGCCTCAGGGACTCAGGCCTTGTTTGCATTAGGAAAAAGTTATGTGCACATCCCTCCTTATTTTAGGCACCTCTCAAAGAAGCTGAAAAATGTATTGATACTCACTGAATTCTGATTCCAATTAGAAATATTTTTTCCTAGGGGCACCCCCTTTGGAGCTTAATATCTCAGCTCCCTGACCCCTAAACCTTTCCAAATTTGGGGGGCTTACAGGGAAGTGTTTGAGGAAGCTCACTGCCATTTCTCCTAGGACAAATCATGTTTTTGCATCCTCCACTGTACCTACCTTTGGTGCTGAAATAAATGTGACGTTTACTGAAAATGCCAAAAGATCAATGAAATGAAATGTTAGAATTGACTATCTTTTTGAAATTTTGGAATTGCTTCCAAAACATAAACTTCTACATGACCTGGAAGACACTTGGTCATTAATGCCATGTAAATGATCTCTTAAGTCTAGTCTTTCACATTTTGGGAGGGGGGATATCAAAGTTCATTTGGGTTTTTAATTATTTTACGTTTTTAATTATTTTATGCGAACTGAAATGTAATCATTTTTCCCATTTAGAATAGATCCATAGAATCAGGTGCTGAATCGTGAATCAAAATAGTGCAAGTCTCAAATAATTAAATAGGTCTGCTCTGCTGAACTACCAGTTGTCTTTGGGTCATAACTTCCACATCTTTATAGGGTCCTGATCTGAAATATTCCACATATGAAATGTGTGATATGGTGTTGGGTCTTTTCTTCTTTTCCTTTTTACATCATATTTCAGTCTTTGGGACTACTGAAATGCAGATATGTCAGCCCTGTGATTTAAGTTCCCCGATGAATGATCAGCATTCAATGGCTGCAAAATCATATCATTTTATATCTGTGAAACAGATATTGAAGAGCAGGCTACCCTTTTCCAGAGATTTCATATCATCAGATATCACTTGAAACTCTCCAGTGGAGAATATTGTTCAGTTGCACTGGTAAATCCCTACACAATTATGCACTTGATGTATTTTTTAGGGAGGCACGGCTTAATGTGAGAGTCTTCACAATTCTTTCTGCAACATTGTCCTCTTCCTCTTCTTTCCTTAAAAAAAAAGGCTGCTCTTCTCACCAAGCTTACCTGACAAGGATATAAGAGTTTCTATTAAAGCACAGACTTCCTAAGAGCAGCTCAAAACTGCTGCCTTCAGATTGTTGCCACTTCCCCCACAACTACGGGCGTTTATACACGACCCCTAAACTCCGGGGCAAATGGCGCCCAGCTCCGAAGCTTAAAAATGTTTACCCACCAGCTTCGGAGTTAACAGGATATTAAGTGCGACCCCGCCCACTTTAGCGCGTCCCAGCGCAGCTTTCAGGTACCTGCTTTTTGGAGGTGAATATTATTTGATCCGGTGTAAGGATAGTGAGTGCGGGGCTCTCCTTGCTTCTGTTTGTTGTTTTCTGGCTCCCGCCCCTTTAAGAGCTACTTTTACAGAGACGAGAGGCAGAACGAGGTGAGCGGCATGCTTTTCTTTCTCTTTTTCTCCCTCCCCTCACGCAGCCAGCAGCCAGGAAGTGCGGAGGGGGTGGGGACACAGGAAGAGCGACGAACCCCTAAGATCTCTGGTCCGAATTTAAGTGGCCAGAGGATCTTAGGGGTCGTGTAAAAAGGCCCTACATGAGAACTTGAAGGGAGCCGGGAAGATGTTCAGCTGCCAATGACCCCACAGCAACAAAGGATATTTGAGATGTGCTTCTTGGATCAGCCACAAGAGGTTCCTGCAGCCCAGGAGGAGCGGTGAGGGGAGCAAGTAGTGCCTCGAGACATTTGCCTTAAAACACATCTTCTTGATTTTAGGCGGAGAAGCTTATTCTCTAAGAAGCCTGACATTCAGGTCCACCGTTTATGGGACGGGGATGCTCCTCACTACCCACTAGGAGGGCAAGAGTCACACTAGTCACGATTCCCCCCAAATTCTTCCCTTCATGCTCAGTAAAAGCCTGTGTCCTCTCAGAAAGTTACCACCCCAGTCTGTGCTGAGACTGTGGGGCTGTCCAGGTGTGGGGTGCTGAAATAGCAGTAGCTGCAAGCTTGGTAGGAGAACACTGTAAGTGTAAGGCTAGCTAGGGGCATACTTTCAGATATGCCGCTTCCTTTAGAAGTGGGAGCACCAGCCTGTCAGCTTGCAAAATCACGCAATTTCTATGCTAAATGTAATGACACAATATACAGAGCTAAGTTCCAGTAAAGCTCATTACATTAAAAGAAAAAACAGCAACAGGGTTCACATGCAAAAAAAAAGTAAAGGTTTCCCCAACACATGCATGCTAGTTGTGTCTGACTCTAGGGGCAGTGCTCATCTCCATTTTAAAGCCAAAGAGCCAGTGTTGTGCAAGTCCGTGGCCATGTGGCTGGCATGGCTGAATGGATTTCTGGACACAGAACACTGTTTACTTTCTCTCATTTCATGGCAGTACCTATTTATCTACTTGCATTTACATGCTTTTGAACTGCTAGTTTGGCAGGAGCTGGGGTTAACAATGGGAGTTCGCTCCACTGCGTGGCACCCAGGATTCGAACCGCTAAGCTGCCGACTTTCTAGGTGACAGTTTCAAGAATCTAGCCTGCTGAGCCACCATGCCCCACATGCAACATACCAAATCATAATGGGACCACTAAGATATCCTTAAAAGGGAATCTTTGAGCATTGCAAGGCTATTTATCAGGATGAACATTGCAAAGCTTAAGGTGGGGTGTGGGAAAACATAGCTATTGACAGTCATGCTTGCTAGATGCTGCAGCCAGGGGATCTGAAGTTACATTTCAAAAATAATGACTGCAGATATGAAGAATCAGTTACAGGTGTAGCGGATGCACAATCGATCATCTCTCTCCATCTCTATAGACCAGGCATGTCCAAACTTTGGCCCTCCAGATGTTTTGGACCACAACTCCCAGAATTCCAAGCCTATATTTCCAATGGCAAAGAACTGTGGGAATAGTGGTCCAAAACATCTGGAGGCCAAAGTTTGGACATGCCTGCTATAGACCAAGGACAGCCAGTCACTCAGGGAGTTCTCACTGTTAGAATTTAGGAACCTTCTTCATATGCTGTCATTAAGATATTTTAGCTGGGAGGGACCTTTCTGGGATGAGGTGAATGTCAATCAATCCAGCAGCAATCAATTGCCTCCTGTCTGCCTCAGATTTTGAATCTAGCCATGCCTTTTTACTTGAGAATTCTCCTCTCACCATTTCCCCCTCAGACAGTTAGAGTATGCAGTCACTTAGAATCAGTGTTCTGTTAGTCATGTAATGAGTCAGTTTGCAGCTAGTGAATAAATTAAACTCTGTTCATATAACTAGTTAATATTTTGCTATAGAATGTTGTTTGTTTTGACCTACAAAGAAGAGAGATTAAAGGGAACATTTTTTCTTTTCTCTTACCACTGTCTCAGGGCGTTTATACACGACCCCTAAGCTCCGCCGCAAATGGCTGCAAGGTCCGGACCTTAAAAATGTTTACCCACCAGCTCCGGACTTTGCAGACAATTAAGTGTGACCCCGCCCACTTTAGCAAGACCAAACAGCAGTTTTCTTGTACCTGCTTTTTGGAGGTGACAAATATTTGATCCGGTGTAAGGATAGTGAGTGCGGGGCTCTCCTGGCTTCCGTTTGTTCTTTTTTTGCACCCCGCCCCTTTAAGAGATCTGAATGCTGCCTGGAACAAAACGGAGGTAAGAAGGCTTTCTTTTCTTTCTTTTTTCTCCGTCCCTCAGGCAGCCAGCAACCAGGAAGTGCCGAGGGGGGTGGGGACAGAGGAAGAGCGAGGAACCCCTAAGATCTCTGGTCCGAATTTACGTGGCCAGCGGATCTTAGGGGTCGTGTAAAAAGGCCCTCAGAGTGAGTCATTGAGACAGTAAGTACCAGTTCTGGAGAACCAACAATAAGGGGAGGTCTACCGAGGGGAGGCTTGAAGCTAATTATGCCCTGTAGATCCCTGAACCTTTTCTGCTGCATAGCTAAAAATAAATAAATCAGCCAATCAATTCATCTTTCTGCCAAAACTCATGTCTGTTTCTTCTCCACCCATGTTATGCCCAGCCTGATGAAAAGTCCCAAGAGCTAAACTTTTAACTGTTCCCTAATTTATTAAAATTTAATTATGCCAAAAGTATACAAATGAAACACACAAAGGACATACACAACAGTTCAAAAGGACACAAAAGCAACTTATTTATTTTTATTCATTTTGAATATTTTTACCCCGCCTTTCTCTTTGGAAAAGGACCCAAGGTGCAATGATAATAACAATATATATAGATAAATTCATATAACTATCATCCTAATATCATCAGTTATATCCAAATGAAGTTGTCATCTATAACTGATGAGTTTGTATGTTAACAGAGTTGCAAGTTCCATTGAGTGACAGAAAATAGGCATACATCTTTGTAACACTGTAACAAAAATATGCTAGCTACAGTAAGACCATGTTATGTAGTTAACCACCAAATAATAGGGAAACATCTTAAATTCACATAAATAGCAATAGAGTTATGCAGCAAAAAAATAATTTCTATAATAATTTCCTCCTAAAAGGAACCTATAAATGGGCATTTCCAAAGCCTAATAGACATCAGATGAATTACAGCAGTAGCAGTTTGACAATTTATTCAGAAGTGCTAATAAAAGGCCAAAGTGTCCAGGTTATTCTAAACATGTTTTTTTCTGAATATTTTCCAGCTTCAAATTTGTAAGTGGAACATGTATGGAAACTGGCTGCCTTTCATTGTTCCAGCAAAAGGTGATCCAATATTCATGTTCTATTTATTCCTGAAATGAATGAAAATCCTATTCCTGCAGGTGACATTGGTTACATGACTGTGAATATTTGTAAATCAATGTTGTCCGTTTATTTCCCAGTATTGGTTCAGTGAGTGCAGTATTTCCAATCATTTAACAGAGGGCTTTCCAAAGCTGGTAGGTCTAGGATCAGTCCTCCCCACCCACACCCACCCCAGACATACAGTGGTACCTTGTATAAAGGAATTAATTTGTTCCAAATGAAATTATGTTAAGCAGTTTTTCCTTTATACAAATTCCCATAGGAATGCATTGAAAATGGAGTAATCCCATTTTTATGTTGTATGGATTGTCCCCATTGGTGATTATGTTAAGCAAATTTTCCCTATATCCGGAATTTTTTATGTTGTACAAATTTTATGTTATACAAACTGTTTGTTATACAAGGGTTCACTGTACTTTGGGGGCTGTGCTCTCAACTGACAACCATCACAAAAATAACTTCGCTCTAAAAAATTAGTATTTGTTTGTGTTTAATAATGTTTTGGGGGGAGGGGGACAGCAATATACTGCAGTTGTTCCACCTTTAGGGCACGTATGATGCTGTTCTTCCCCCAAAATCAGGACACTTCCAGCCATTTAATAAATAACTTATTTATTATTATTCCATAATAAATAATTTATGCAATTAAAATATTTTTACCTCACCTTTTTTCCTTAAAAAAGACCGAAGGCAACTTACAGCACTGAAGGAGAATATTTAAAGTTGAAGACGATGACTATGCAACAGTAGTTAACAAGATTAAAAACAATATTTAAAATGAAGAACTATGAGTGCAAAGAGGCATCTTATGTTAATTAAAAAGGCATTATTAAAGCTAAGAACAATAAGCAAACCAATATAGAAAAAAATCCCCCTCTGAGAAATGGAAAACGCAGGGAGAACTACAAATCAAGTCCAAGCAGTAATGCATAAGAATGCATCTAAAAGACACATAACAGGCATTCAGTTACTCAGGGAAAGTTTGTCTGAAAGAGAAAGGTCTTTGCCTGTTTGCGGAAGGACAACAAAGATGGGGCAAGTCTGGCCTCCTGTGGGAGGGAGATCCAAAGTCTGGGAGCAGCAACAGAGAAGGCCCTCGCCTGTGTCCCCATCAGACAGACCTGTGGAGATGGCAGAACAGAGAGGAAGGCCTGTCCTGATTATCTTATCTTAACACGTGAGTCAACTCATAAATGGGGATGCAGTCTTTGAGATAACTTGGACCCAAGCCTTTTTTTTACAGCTTTATAGGTTAAAAAAACCAGCACTTGGAATTTTGCCCAGAAACTGTATTGGCAGCCAGTAGAGCGGCTGTAACAAGGGTATCATGTGATCCCTGTAGCCAGCCCCAGTCAGCAATCTAGCTGCTGCATTTTGGACGTGCTGAAGTTTTCCTGTAGCCCCACATAGAGCATGCTACAGTAATCCAGCCAGGAAGCAACCAGGGCTGGTGTCAGAGTGGCCAGAGCAGATGTCTCAAGAAATGGATGCAGCTGGTGTGCTGGTTTTAATTGTGCAAATGCATTCCTGACCACGCCGAGACCTGGACATCCAGGGCCAAGGATGGGTCCTCTCTCTCTGTGTGTGTGTGTGTGTGTGTGTGTGTGTGTGTGGGTGTGTGTGGGTGGGTGAAAGGTCATACTCTGCAAAATGTACAGTAAACTTCCTGACGTGATGAGCTTGACATGTCCAAGCCTTGGACCAAAGGAGGCCCCAAAGTTCCCTTCCTGTTGCCCCCCCCCAGGGTCTTTGCCACATAGAAAAGCCTCGCAGAAGAGAGGGAGTCACCTATTCCAAGGAACACAGCCCTCAGGGACAAAACCAGCACTGCAGGGTACAACCACCACCATATCAAGTAGCTTTGGAGTGCAACAAGTCTTCAAGGCTGGTTTTCATATCCGCTCTCCAATCCACACTCTGAATAACTGCACAATCTGAGGAGAACTTGTCTTGAAGGAAATAGAAAACCAGATTTTAAAAAGAGGAATTTATATATTTAAAACAAAAGAACATTGTGTCTGTTCTGTGCCTTGCATTCCAAACCCATTTAGAGTGACCTTGGATGGGCGACCAGTAGGCACCTGGAATAGGAACTGGCAAGCCACTCCAGTATTCCTGCCAAGAAAACTCCATAGGCATGGGGTCACGAAGAGTCAGTCACGACTGTAACGAAACAACACACACACACCATGAGACTTTTTAGGTAAGTGGGATATTATAGGACTGCTTTTAACAGTTCTATTCCTGAAGCCTGTTTCCTTAGCCAGGTGTGGATTCAAACTCTGTTCTCCAGAGTCCTAGTCCATCACTCTATCCTCAATTGTATTTCAACCTCAAGTAATAATGATGGCATCTGACCAACATGCCCTCCCCCCACAGAACTCTTTTCTTTATGTGCCTACACTAGACACACATCATGCCAGTTTCACTGTGACCAGAAGAACAATGGTTGCAATGGGCGTGTGAGGCTTTCCCAACCCTGACCAGAGGCTGGTGGAGGCAGGCAAACATGCATTAGAGGGAACCTTGCCTCTGACTGGGGAGCAGATATCAGGAGTTTGATTCCCCACTGTGCCTCGTAGAGGAACAACCTGTGTGCCCTTGGAATGCTGCACAGTCAGAGAAGAAGGGAATGAAAAACCACTTCTGACTGCTCTCTACTTAAAAACAAAACAAAACACACAACACACACACACACACACACCAGACATCCCAAAAAGTGTTGTCAAAAATCAGAACTGATAACACACCCTTATTCTTGATTATAGAAATGGTACCCATCAACAAGTTCAGGAGAAATGTCTGAAATGCTGGTAAAGCTGCATATCTCCTGGGGTGGTGGGCAGGGAGAGAAAGCTAGTACTGATTAGAAATTATGGTCTGGTTGAAGTAACCATAGATAATACACTAAGAAAATAATGCAGGTGCTGTTCCCATGTATATAACTTTTTAGAAGGTACACAAAGCAAAACAACACCTCCCCCACTGTTTCAGTGCCTACCTGCCTTTCTGTATGAGGGCGAAGGAGAGAGGGAGGGAGGGAGTGGGGAGTATATTCAGTTTTGCCCCCCAACTTTGCCCATGATTGGTTGTTTTGCCAATCACAATGCCCACCAGCTGACACTAACATTCATCTTTGTTTTTGTTTTTTTCTTTTAAGGCAAAAGAGAGGCTATGGGGAGTGGGACAAGGCAGGAGCCTCATCTGGTATGGAGCGGCATGTGATCCTTTGGGAATGTTTCCCCTGATTTCAATACAGCCACAACCCTGAAAGATCCCACAGTCCTGAAGTCTGCCGGCTCCAATCTAGGGCTTTTTGGCTCCATGAAACAAAAAGCGGCTACACAGCTGTTCCACATTCTCCACTTTAATTCACTTTTTTTCTGGATAAAAAAGAAGCAGCAACAGCAAAATACAAGAGGATCACCAACTGGGGACCTCATTGTCTGGACCACTTGTAACATTCAGCAAAGATCACTCAGGCAACTGCACAATGAGAGCCTCACCTGGAAGCTCTTGTAGAAAACCACTGACCATACAGTGCTTCCGCCCCAACGCTTCCCCACTTAACAATGGGTCCATGACTCATGCTGTCTACTCTGCCTCTTACACCTGACACATAGTTAGCGATACAGAAGGGAGCAGTGGCTGCCTGATAGGCTTATGGAGCCAAAGCAGAGCACCCTGCTTCATTTAAGCAAACATCTGAAGTCACAAATTAGAAGGCGGAAGTTTGGTCCGAGTACCACAAATAAGCAACAACAGAAAAGCTTCACAGCAAGGACACCTGTGCCTGCTCTGGATTCGCCTTCCGGCAACAACTGGCAAATGCAGCTTTTATAGCCCATAATTATCAATTTGCATGCAAGGTAATGTAACTATGGGAATCACCTCCTACATGGAAGCAAATGCCTGAAAGGCTCCAGGAATGCCTTTGCCAACAATTATATCTGCTTCGGTGAGAAGACGTGCCCTGTAATCAACGACACAACCACAGGGGCACGCACGGGTCCACTATAAAGATGTAAACACTGACCTTTTTTTGTCCTCACCAGGCAAATAGGGGCGGGGGAACTCTCCCCTTGCTGTGAGATGATGACTTTTAAAAAAATATTCCACTCCCTGGAAGATTTTGCATGCTTTGGGAGATGGATTCCTTCCCCATTTCCATGAAATGCACATTGTCGGAAAACACGGACAAGTGGAGCCTTCTTGCGTGGATTCACAAGCAGGGTCCTTTTTTGCCTGCTCATCTGAGCTTTTTATGCTTCTTGAATGTGTTTAAGGAAAGGATACAGGTTTAATGTTGCAAACGTGATGGCAAACCTATATTAAATAGCACATGCATGTTGTCCAAACTATGGGCTGGATGCGACCGCTCTCCCCTGGGTTGGACTACCCTCAAGACCTTGTTTCGGGACATTAAGGCAGCTGCTCTCAACTACAAAAATGAAGCAGGAGTAATATTTCTTCATGGTCCCTGTCCTTGTTATGTATCCCTGATATTGTGTCAATATATTCATGGGAGATCTAAACCAATGGTTTCTGAGGACTTGTCCCCAAATGCTTCATCTCTACATGGGGTATATTGATGGACCCTTTAGGATTAGGACTCATTGTAACAGCAATCACTCGATGTCTCTCATCTCATCCACAACCTGGGCTTCAGCCTGTCCACACAACACACTCTGTATTATGAAGCAACTCTATCATGGATGCAAAAGTGCCAGCTTATACAGCTTCTGATACGCTTTTGGCTTCTACTGAGAACTTATTGCAAAATCCATCAACTGAACCAAGGTTCTGATACAACTGTTTCAGTTCAGAATCAGAATCCTTTTATTGGCCAAGTGTGGTTGGACACAGTCAGAATTTGTTTTGGTAAAATATGCTCTCCATATATAAAAGGAAATATAAGAAGCATATATTCAACAATAAAAACACAGTACAACAATACAATATAACCTATTATTAAAAAAGGAAGAAGAGAAGTAAAAATTAATTATTCAACAGTTTGATAGCACTTGGAAAGAAACTATCTTTATATCTAGTTGTCCTAGTGTGCAATGCCCTAAAACGTCGCCCTGAGGGTAACAGTTGAAACAGTTTATGTCAAGGATGTGTGGAGTCTGTATATATTTTCATCCCCCTCTTTTTAGCTCGTGTGGTATACAATTCCACAATAGATGGCAAATTAGTAACAATATTTTTTTCTGTAGTTCCAATTATCCTTTGAAGTCTATATCTGTCATGCTTAGTTGCAGAACTAAAGCAGACAGTTATAGAGGAACAGATGATAGATTCAATAACACCTCTATAGAATTGAATCAACAGTTCTTTTGGCAGTCTGAACTTCCTAAGTTGATGCAGAAAAAACATTCTATGTTGTGCTTTCTTAATAATACTTCCAATATTAGATGACCATTTTAAATCTTGAGATACAATAGTACCTAAACATTTAAAGGACTCCACTATTGACACTAAGTTATTTGATATCATAAGAGGTGGTTGTATGGAACGGGTCAGCCTAAAATCCGCCACCATTTCAACAGTATTGCATGTGTTTAATTCAAGATTATTTTGAGTACACCATAAAACTAGTTGTTCAATCTCTTCTCTCTGTTGGTCAGAGATGGACAGCTTTGTAGGTTTGCCTCAGAGATGTTTCATGCTACAATGAGGTGTGGTGGTGGTGGGAATTGAAAAGGTTTGACTGGAAATTATTTACAGAGGAAACCTCCAAAAGCAAATGACAAGGCTTCAGTGGTTACCTGCAGCTCCCAGATGAAGGAATACAAATGTTCCTTCCAGAAGCTACAAGCCACCCTGGGCAATTAGATTACCTTCTCAGAGGACTTCTGCGCTAGGCTTGTGCTTGCCTATACAGAAGTCCCTGAGCTAAAAAGCCCATGAGCAGTGAATGGCTGCAGGGCAAGGATAAAACATAGAGGCCGAATCCTGCTATATGCATAGTCACCAACAAATGTCCCGTAACTGGACTGACAACACAAATACAGGAGGGCTAAGAACACCAGGAGTCTATTTACCAACTCCTCTTCCAATGTAGGCCTACACAGTGAAAGGAAGCCAGCATTGATTCCTAGGGTGAAAAGTCTGTGACTTTTGGTGTCTCAAGACTCTTGGCTGCATTTCAAAAGCCTTCTGCAAATGAAACGTTCCCACTGCAAGAGAGCTCCAGCCCATCCCCATCCAAGTAGGAGAAAGAGGGAGGGAGGGAGAGATAGGGAGAGATAGAAGGGTTTTGATGCTTTTGAATTTGGCCCCATCCATTGCTGACTTCAGCAATTTCAGCCCTTGACAGATTAACTCCAAAATGCAGTCCTCCATAGGCATTATTTTGGCATTATGTTTGCTCTGTAATGGTTGCTATTGCTAATGTGGTATCAGAAATGGCAATATTTTAAAAATCAGTAAGCAAAAAAAATTAAATCTCCCAGCCTGCACTGTTGCTGCATTCAAATGTATTTATTATTATTTATTTCAATTATAATTTTTACCCTGCTTTTTCCCTTAAAAAAATAAGGCAGCTCACATAAAAGTCACAATATTTAGAAGCTGAAACAGTAGGTATGCAAATATTTAGAAAGAATTAAACAAGTAGCATATTAAGAACGGTAAATAAAATCGGTATTAAAACACAGGTAAAACAACCGAGCACAACAGTCCCTTTAAAATCCCTCTCAGGTCACCAGTCACTAAGGAAAAGCCTGCCTAAAGAACAGTTTCCTTGCCTGCCTGCTGAAGGACACCAGAAATGGAGCCAGCCTAGCTTCACATGGGAAGGAGTCTCAGAATTTGGCAGCAGTAACAGAGGAGGCCCTCTCCCACCTCCTTGCCAAGGGCACCTGTGAGGGTGGTGAGACAGACCAAAATCCCTCCCCCCCCCCAAGATCTTATTGCCCAGGCAGGCTCTTAGAGAGAGTTAAGTTCTTTTACATCACTTGGACCTAAGCTGTTTAGGGCCTTGTAAATTAAAATCATCCCTGAGAATTGTGCCCAGAAATGGATCGGCAGCCAGTGGAGCTTCTGTGATAGTCATGTTGCGGGCAAAGCAATGCCAGTGTGGAAACAAAGGCAGAGAAGCAGAAGGACAAACTGCTGATTGAGTGACCATTCACTGAGAGCTTCAAGTCTGCCTCTGAGCTGGAGTAAAAAGTTATTCTCACACAATAGGTATTAAGTAGCTTATCTAGCGTTGGAATGTTGGTGCTGTTGCCAGCTATTGGTTTGTAAATGCACGACACTAATAATGGGAATTGTCAGTACTTTCTGTATTTAATTTTCTGCTGACCTCGCCATCTACAATTTTCCCCAGGGCAGATGACTCAAACTTATCTGTTGTTGTACACATTAGAAGTGTATGCTGTGTTCAGAAAAATGTATAACATAGGCAGGGCTGCACGTAGGGTGGGGGGACGCAGGCCATGTGCCTGGGAGCTGCACTGGTGTGTGTGTGTGTGTGTGTGTGTGTGTGTGTGTGTGTGTGTGTGTGTGTGTGTGTACGTGCACACACACATTTGTGCCAAAATGAAAAATAGTAGTATTTGTTTTAGAAACCTCACAATGCAAATCCCAATAGCTTGTTCCTATTTTGGCTTTTACCTGGACGATGCACTATTCTGCAACTACCTGCTGGGGCAAGGGGAGGAGGCGTGGAATCCGTGTTTTCCCCAGAAGACACAGAACCTAGTTGTGGATCCAAACATGGGACCAAACTCAGTGTATCTGTTCAATTCTGATGACAGGGGAGAAACAAGGAGCTATTGTTCAGTCTCAGGGTGGAGCAGCACCAGAACTGATCTATGACTTCCTGTTTGGCATTTAAAGGGTTAAAGAAGAAAACCAGAGATTTGGAGTGAGGGGTGAGGAAGCAGAAAGTAATACAGAAGGCCAAACTGCAGCTGCTAAAGGAGAAGGAGAGTTGCAGAGGAACCCTGAAATGAAGCCAAATATGTCCCCTAGTGGTGCTGCCTCTACTGCTGAGGCACCACGAAAGTGACTGAGGTCATTACATAATATATACCAGTGTTGGAGAATCTATGGCGTGGATACCAAAGGTGGCAGATGAAGCCCATTCTGAGGGAACGCGGTATTGCCCCCTCACAGCCATGGCACTTCCCCCTCCGCTCAGAGCATGCCACTGTGCTCCCTGAAGAGAGCTGGGTGAAGGGGAAGCAGCAGCTTGTGGGCTCGTTCATAGCCCCCATTTACTCTCCAGCCATGCCACTCTGGGCATCCCGAAAGCGGTGTGGCGAGAGAGTAAACAGGGGCTATGAACAAGCCCACAAGTGGCTGCCGCTCCCCCCCCCCAACTTTCCTGGTGGTGTAGCAACCCATCCGCCTCTCTGCCCAGGCAAAAATGCTATGGCCAGAGGAAGTTCAAAAGCTTGCTCTTGGATCCTCACGTTCCCCTGCTCTTTTATCCATGCTTGCCTGAAGAGTAGCATCTGAAGCATTTGTAACCCAGCATACCACTGTATTCAGGTTAAATTGCTGCATTGGCACTTTACAAAAAGTAAGCAGGTTTTGAATCACAGCGTGGGCACTCACTCTCTAAAAGGTTCGCCATCACCAATATACTGTATACACACAACGCTTTCCAGCTACTCTGCCAAGCATTTAGTGAAAGTACAGGGTACAGAAAAAGAGATTTGTTGCTGCTTAGGAACATTTTGCAGATTCTGAAATATCCTTTTTCTTTGATCTCACACTCAGTTGCATTTCTAAACTTTACTGAATCATGAGGGCATTATTAAGAGTGAGTGTCTGTCACTGAGAAAGGATGATTATTGTATGGGCCTTGAAGGTACACAATTACAACACTTGTAGCCTCTTCCAGGTCACAGCTAAATACATTCCTCTAGCCACTCACAGGACTGCTATTTTTTTAAGAGAGATCTGGGAATGCAGAGATAATGCACATTATCTGGAAAGAGGGGGAACTGGAATGTTCCCTTAAAGATAAAGGATGGGGTATTGCAGAATTTTATGCTCTTTACTTAGATACAGAGTGGAGGTTCTGCATACCACTAGCACACCTACAAACCTGAAATTCTGGACATCATTTCATGCCTTGGGTGAACTGAACTCAGACCCACAAAAGCTTTTAACAAACTTGCATGTCTTTAGCTTCGTTTTGTTATCACAGGTATCACAGGTTTATAAAGATGCTCTAGCTGGAAGTTGTCTACTCCAGCAGAATTTTTTTTTTTGGGGGGGGGAACTAATGTAAAAGTGAATTCATCCATGAAGAAATATAAAGGCCAGACATTATTTTGCACAGTGCTATTCTTTAGGAATTACCATTCAAATGTGTGAAAATGCCACACACATTCCCTGAATATGATACCATGTTGCAGGGCCAACCCCAGCATTAGGCTACCAGGCATGTCCAAACTTCAGCCCTCCAGGTGTTTTAGAGTTGTGGTCCAAAACATCAGGAGGGCTGAAGTTTGGACATGCCTGTAGGTATGAGGTTTTTCAAATTTTCTGAAATACAAATCCCATAATCCTCCACTCTGAAAGTTTTCTGCACGAGGTGGACATCTTGCAGAACCTAAATATGGCTCACCTGGAAGAAAGGTCTGAAAGACTTTGAGGCCTAACTAGACCCAGGTCCATCCAAGCTTCCTATGTGGTACTAACTATGAGCTTTCCTGCTGAACAGGAAGCTAGGTGGAACAAGGTTTAGCTAAGCCTCCAAGACTTCTAGTTTTGGCTTTTCTGCCCAGTGAACCAAATGTAGGTGTTTGTAAGATGTATGTGTGTTGGAGAGAACTCCCTGAATGAATAATGTGTAAAATTTCAAACATATCTGAAAATCCCATCCTTGGTAGCAGATGCTGACTGCTGCCACTACTCCCAAGATTTCCTAATAAACTCTCAGGCTGTTTTTCTGTGTTGGAGAATACTGCTGTGGATGATATACAGCATGTCCTGGTGCCCTGTCCTAGGGTACTGTCCTCCATGTATAGACACTGTCCTATTGTCTGCGTGGGGCAGCAAGTAGTCCAGTCATTTGGGATAAGGGCATAAAAATAGTCATGCTTTTGAAAGAAAGAAAGAAAGAAAAAGAAAGAAAGAAAGAAAGAAAGAAAAGAAAAGAAAAGAAAAGAAAAGAAAAAAGAAAAGAAAAGAAAAGAAAAGAAAAGAAAATATGTCCAAAAACACTTGTAATACTCTGTGGAAAACAAAAACTGCAAGATTTTTCAGTTTTGTGTAAGAGTGACACACACACACACACACACACACACACACACACACACACACACACACACACACACACACACACACAATGTATGCCTGTTTTTTCTTGCAAATAGAAAATTAACACAGGAGCAGCTGGGCCAATAATAGATAGAGAGAGGAACAGGCATCCTTACAAGTTAAAGTAAAAATCAGATTTGAAGGATGTCACCAGGAAATGTCAGTGTGAGCTGTGATCACATGCTCCATTGAGAGCCACCCCCTTTGTGCTTGGTTCTAGGCATGTCGTACTGGGCAAAGGCTGCACCCAAACCAAGTGGAAGTAGAGCCGAAGTGACCATGTCAGCCATCAGATCACATTTGTTGCTGCTCAAGATTACATTTCCAAAGAAAGAGCTTGCTTGCTTGTTCCTGCAGAATTGACTACAGTCTGTGATCCTGGCACTAAAAACACTCAGCCTGTCTGCAAGGGCCTCCGGAGTCACCCCAACTGCATTTGCCACTTTCACTGTCAGAAGCAGCAACATATGTGGGGCCATTTGCATAAATCTCTGTGCATGTATTGGTCTTAATGTGAAATCTGAGAAAGAATTCGATAACATTGGATCACTTCTCATGAATCAAGCTGATTTGTGATTTCCAGAGGTGGGCCCTCATTTATGTATTATTTCCCAAGGCATCATCCTTTCAGTGCTATTTTCTGTTTCTTCTTTCTTGTTGTATGTCTATGGATGGCTACAACAACAGGCACCAGCATGCAGAACTAATAAAAAGGAGACTTCTCCAAAGAAGTGTCCCCTGAGGTCTCAGGTTGCTCCCTTGTCTTCCTGACATGGCTGGATATGTTTACCTGGCTGCAGAACAAGGTAGCAGAATGGACGGGACATTTTGGGCTGTAGACAGGTGATTTCCCCATTCTGACTTGCTTCCTCTAGCATCTTCTTTTTGCAAGCAGACACCAAGCAGCTGACAAAGAATAGAGACAGGACCTTTCCCTGTCTCTGTTGTGTTTGTCTCATGTGCCATCAGAGGTACATGTGAGCTACAGTGCCCCTAATAAGGTTTGTAAGGAATAGGAGATATTTAAGGAGGGGTTCTGCCAACTGTCCCCAGGGAATTTCCATGGCCAAACAGAGATCTGAACCCATCTCTCGAGTCCTTGTTTGCCACTCTGTCCACTGCACCACACAGGATTCCTGCATGGAACAGAGGTGGTTTATGTATTATCTATTTGTTACATTTATAACCTACCATTGGTCCAATTTGAGTAGAGTGAGGTGCATGGCCTTCTTCCTCCCCAACCCTGTGCGGTAGATAGGATGAAGGCATGGGACTGGCTGAAGATCATTCTTTGAGTATCATGGGCCAGTGGGAATTTGAACCCAGTACCACACTCCTAACCAAGTCTGTGAAGATTCTAAGTCGTCCAGGCGAGTTTATCTGGAAGTTGAGTCATGGAAACTGGACTTCTTTTCTTGAGAGAATGAAGCGTTTCACTGTTCATCCAGACAGGTTTGTCAGACTGACGAAGCTGCTTGGATGAGCTGCGAAACATTTCAATCTCTCAAGAACCATAGAATCATAGAGTTGGAAGAGACCTCAAGGGCCATCCAATCCAACCCCCTGCCATGCAGGAACCCCCATCACAGGACTCCCCACATATGGCTATCCAGCCTCTGCTCAAAAACCTCCAAAGAAGAAGACTCCATGGCAGCATATTCCATTGTTGGACAGCTCTAACTGTCATGAAGTCCTTCCTAATGTTTAAAATGAATATCTTTTTCTGTAGTTTGAAACCATTGCCCCGCATCCTAGTCTCTGAAGACATGGAAAATAAGCCAGTCCCCTCTTCAATGGGACATCCACGCCTTCTCAGTGGTCAGCCCTTCATTATGGAATCAACTACCGAGTGAGTTGCGCCTTGCATTGTCCCTGCCCGCCTTCAAAAAGGCTTTAAAAACTATGCTTTTTAAGCAGGCTTATGGGGACCTTATTTCTACTTAATATTTTTTTTTTGCTCCACCTGTTGCCTTTTCTTGAGGGCTCCCCTCCTAGTGCCCTTATTGTTGTTCCCCCGCTACTGTTCTTATTAGCTGTTTTATCTGATGTTTTTTATTGTAAACCGCCCAGAGTCCCATTGGGAAATGGTGCGGTATAAAAGTGTAATAAATAAATAAATAAATAAATAAATAAATAAATAAATAAATAAATAAATAATATTTAACCATAGAAAGAAGTCTGGTTGCCATGACTCAACTTCCAGACTCCTAACCAAGGCACCGTACAGGCACACAGATCGTTGTGGAGGCATTGTTTTCAAAAAAACGGAGAAACTGGCTTTTCAACCTCCCCCCCCCCCCCATGGGGATGAAATCTAAAACTGCCTTCTGAGCAGGTGGAAGAGAGGGATGGGAAGCTCAGCGGCCAAGCTGTAGGTCCTTTCTCCTTCATTCCACTAGAGGTGGGCATGAACCAGAAATGTGGTGGTTTGTGATAGTGGAGGGTTCCTGGCTAGCCACAAGCCATGAACAGCCATGATCACCCCAACACACAACCCAACCAGAGAAATTAACAAGTTGGCAGAACTTCTTCCTCCTCCCACCTCCGAACAAAGGTGGAAGGGACAAGCATGGGCACCAGCTGGCTCCTGGCAGAGAAGCATGGCCCCACTGCCTCTGAGGGTGGCACGCCTGGCATTGGTGTACCAGGAGCAGGTAGGCAGAGGCAATGGGGAGCAATGGGAAGGGGTCAGGCATCCCCTTTTGCAGAAGCAAATGAAACACCAAAAGGGGGGGAGTTTGTCGTTTTCTTTTCTTAGGCCAATCAGGATCCCAGAAATGGATGATGACACAAACCACTAGGAAGTGGCCCAGTTCGGGGTTTGTTGGCTCCACATTCCATCCAAGGAGGGTTTCATCCGGGCAGCCTGGCCTGCTGGAAAGCGAAGTTGGTTCCCCAACCCCGACCTCCTGTTCTGTAGCATCTTTCCTAGTGATAAGAGGTGGAGCCCAGGCAAGTTAGCCAAGATCCCTTGGCAGGATTCTAAGGAAAGCATGGCTCCGATGGCCGTCGTCCTGTGGATTGATCTGGTGGCCACTAACGAATGAATACCAGGCTGTCGATTTCAATGGGACTTGACGGTGGAGGGTCAGGCTGGTTTACTCAGTAGTTCTGAAAAGTGCGCTGGTAGAACCAACTTAATTATCTGTAAACGAGTGAGGCGGCGGGAGCCATTTGCTGCAGAACCAAGCCAGAATACACGTTAGAGAGTTTTGCCAGCTGAGCTCCCCGTCTCCTCGGACAGCGGCGCCAGCGATCCCAGGCTATTGGGGGGGGGGGGTGGGGGGGGGAGAGCACGGGGAGCCGAAGCCCCTATCCCACCGCTTTCCCTCAACCCGGCAACAACCAGTTCAGTCCCGTTCCTGTTTCAGGATTGCGTCGCGTCTCGCTGCAAGCGGTGCGGGAGCCTGGGGGGGGGGGGCGAGAGGAGCGGTGGTTGCCAAGGGAAATGCGCCCAACCAGAGCAGCAGCCGCGAAATATTTTAGACCGGGAGTTCTGGGTGGGGGAGAAGGGAGAACGAAAGACAGAGGGCGAAGAAAACAAAAATAGTCTTATTTAAGGGCTAGAAAACCCAGCCGGAGAGCGCCGCATCGACGGGGCTTCCGATTACCGTAAAAGCAGGTGGAGATGCGCAACTGGGAATATTAATAAGGGCTCCCCGGGGAGCCGATCATTAATCAAGCGGCGGGGGAAGGGGGAGGCTGGTTGGGGCGTTCCCAGGCACTTTCTGGAGAGGCAATGTTTTGACACACACACACACACACACACGCACACACACACACACACACACACACACACACAGAGACCGGGTTCCCATTCCGGACCTCCTGCCCTCTTGTCCCCGCTTTCCCGTCCGGCGCGTGGGAGGCTTGGCAAAGGCGATACTAGGGATCCGGGCGTTGCTCCTCCTGCTGCTGCCGTTGCCGCCTGCCGCTCTCCTCTCCGCGCCGACAAGGACACCTCAGGAAATATAGACGGCACTGCGGGGGGGGGGGGGGGACGCGGACCGGGGGGGCGGACTCGCTCCCCACGAGCTGGCAACACGGGTCGCCCGCTCGGCGGCGGCATCGGCGAAGGTGGTGGTGGGGGGGGGGCGGGAGGCAACCAAAGAGAGCCCGCCCGACGCCCTGCCAAACGCAGGCGACAGCTGACGCCGGGAAGTCTTCCTGCCGCGATCGCCGCTAGCCCAAAGCGGCTGGGCATTAGCCCCGCTCCTATCCTGGCCCAGAATACCCCCCCCACCACACACACACAACACACACACACACACACACACACACACACACACACACACACACACACACACACACACACCTTGCCCGCACGCACTCGTTTTGCCTGCGTGTGCTGGAGCGCCCTGAACCCTCAAGGAGGAGACAGATGGGGACTCACCGGCGCGGCTCCGACCACTAGGCACCAGCTGCTAGTAGAGGATCAACCCCGGTACCTGTTGGCCCGCTAGAGGATCCGGGAGGCGTTTCTCCAATGGTGAAGGACCCCGTGCAGCCCTCCTCCCGCGGAGACCCAGCCCCACGGGTGCGCCGCCCCCGCGACGAGCTCCGGAGGAAACCTCCCCCGCTGGGGATCGGGGCTTTCCTGGCGCTCAGCCCCAGGTGCGATCCCCGCCGCAGGTGCCGCCGCCGCCGCCTCCCGCTTGGACGTCCCCCCCCCACACACACACAGCACCACCACGGCGGCCGCGGCCAACCCCGGAGCTGCATGGCTCAGGCGGCTGCCCGGACGGCGAGACCTTGCTCGATTCTTCGGCCAGACCATTGATTGCCCCTAGAAACGATTTTGTGCGTGTGTGAGAGAGAGAGAAAGAAGGGGGGAGGGGAGGGGGAGAAGGAAAGAAGGGCGGGCGGGCGGGCGGGAGGGCTGGAACACCTTGGACCACCTGTCACACGCCCGTGGATGCGGACTCCCACTTGGATCGGAAAAAAGCTTGTCGTGGGGCGAGAGCGGGCTCTCTCCTCTCTTTTTTTGCCGGAGAAGTGGAGATTTCTTTCACCGCACGGGACTGAGAAAGAAGGGGGGAAAAGACATCTGCGAACACACGCACGCACACACACACAGAGAGAAAGAAAACAGAAGATTCTTGGTGTGTCCCCTACTTCTATCTTCCCCCACCTTCCTTTTCACCTTCGCCTCCATCTCCGCCTGGTCTGAGCCTCCAGCGATCTCTCCACCCCCACCCCCTCCCCCAGGGCTGCTTGGACTTTCTTCCCTGCTCGTCCTGCTCTTCGGATCATGTCCGCTAAGCTTCTGGTGGGTTTCTTCCTCCTGTCCGTCTTCCAGGCCTGGTAAGTTTCACCGCTGGCACACTTTTGGCTTGCTTGTTTGTCTCCTTTGGCCTTCGATCAAGACTGTCTTTTGCCACATTTAGGTTTTTTTTAAAAAAAAAAAAGAAGAGAGAGGGAAGCGGGGAGAGGAGAGAGTGGAGATCTACTCTCCGATACGGTGCCGATCGTTCAGAACATAATCCGTCCACGCGGTTAGATGTCGCTGATATTAGAGTAATTATATCACCTCCGATCCTGCTAGGCGGGCGCCGCAGCTGCAGCGAGACCCCCGGAGTGGAAGCCCTGGGAAATTGACGAGCCACTGGGAGTCGCGGAAACACTTTGAAATTGACTAACACCCCTCCCGAGCTTCGCCGTGATTTTCCTCCCGCGCTTGCTTTTTTTTTTTTTAAGGGGCTGGAGAAATCGGTCGTCCTTTGATCTGCTCCGAAGTTGCATTTAGCCCCGGGCCCTTCTCTCGTCCCTCCCCACCCGTCTTCTCCGAAAGCGCCTCTTTCTGGCTTTGGCCACGAAAAGTTTTCTCTTGCCTGGCCAAGGGAAGCGATCGATGTCGGCTTCCGAGCCTCTCCCCCCCCCCCCCCCCAAAAAAAAAAAGCCAAGCGTGGCTGCTCGGAGCCTGCGCTGGGACGCTGGAGTTGCCGGCCGGGGTCTCCCGGCTTCCAGCCGCACCGTTTTGTGTGTCTGTTTCATTTAAAAACCCTCTTTTGAAAAAGGCCCTCGAGGTGGCCGCTTGGGTGCAGCTGCGGTGGGAGCTCCAAGAGTGACGTTGACCGGAGACGCGCTTCTGGAGGGAGAAATGGCCGGGAAAGCAGGCAGGCAGGCAGGCAAGCGGAGGAGAGCCCACGGCACGAAAATTGAGCACATCGAGAAACAGGTCGCGGTTAACTTTGATTAACTCTCGCTGGTGCCTCCGCAGCCTTGCGAGACCCTCATTTTGTTAGACGGACCAAAGCGGTCGCCCTTGCAGGAGGCGATTAAGCTCCGAGACGCTAATGATATTATCACTGGGTCCCCCTTAGAAGGGCTTGCAGTGATCAGGCCACAAGGGAAGCGCTGCCGCTCAAAGGAGCGTGCCCTCCACCCCCTGAATTCGAATTCGAACCCTGACGGGCTTTCCACTCCGGATTGCTCTGTCTGCCCCTCCCCCTCCAAGGGGGGGCACCCCCTCGGTCCTCTTCCCACGCAAGTGAAAAATAGGCAGGAGCATGAAGGTTAATTGCTTTGCAGTTGCGGCACATGACATGGAAAGGAGGGGCCAATTTTTCCCTCCCCCCCCCTGTAACTTTAATACGAACTTTCCCCATTTCTGTGGTATCTGCACAGCGGCCTCCTCTGTTTGGATTGTAGGGCATCTGTTTCTCTTCCCGGGGTCTCCATGCATAGAGGCTGCAAGCGATGAAGCCCTTTGGCGGCTTTGTAAGCGGGTCAAACTGATGCAAGACAAGGGTATCCGTGGCTAGTAGTCAGTATGGCTCCAGTATTCCAGGCAGTCTACCCTGGTGTAATATGAGTAGGAGGATGGTCTCCAGCGGTGAACTTCCCATAGCCAGCTAGCTAGACGCTGTGGGAACAGAACACTTGACTGGTAGATCTTTGGTCTGACCCAGCGGGTTTTTGTTGTTGTTGTTTAGATATGAGCATCTTTTTAATCCTTGAAAAAGGAAAAGCTGTGATTTCAATGCAGGTACCATCCAAGTATGATCTTTGGACGGTGGACTTTTCAACAACCTAGAGCGCAACACTTGGTGACCAACTTGCAGTTCAGCTATGAGTATTATTTCTATGATTAATCCCAATGTTTCCAGACTATGGAAGTGCAGGAGTCATTTTGCCTTGGAGGTCATGTCCATGGAGTTTTCTTGGCAGGAATACTGGAGTGGTTTGCCAGTTCCTACTCCAGGCGCCTACAGCACCTGGTATTCCCCGGTGGTCTCCCATCCAAGTACTAACCAGGGCCGACCCTGCTTAGCTTCTGAAATCAGGTGAGATCAGATGTGCTTAGGGCATCTAGGCAGCTATGGTTATTCATATGCAAATGCACATTTAAATGAAGAGCATCTGATTTGATGAAGATTTCTGTAAACATGCGAAAGCCACATTTTCTTTCATTTTCACATCATCACCATCATCTCAGAAGGACAGTGATGGAAGGGATCATTAGGTTCAGCCCCCCCCCCCCCACACACACACAAGGAGGCACAGTGGGGAACCAAAATCCCAACCTCTGGCTTGCCAGCCAGAGACCTAAAACCACAGAGCTATCCAGCAGCTCTGTTCATGCTCCTTCATTACCCCCTATCATCCCCTTTGAAGCATGCAGTGAGAATCACAGCGATACTAGTTGATTGAGTGGGGTGGGGGCAGGAAATGGATTGATGTCCTTCACATTCCTCTTTAAAGGAAAACATCTAACAATCCTGGAATCAAGGGAACCAATGGAGCGTTCCTGTGATGCTCCTCAAGATGGCTGCCTCTCATTGCTGCTCAGAATTCATGAAAGATTTCTCTACGCTCAGTCCCTGTCATCGCCAGCCTTCAGTATCCCTCTCAGGCCCACAGCGCAAAAAGATAGTTTGAGCTACACGCGTGCCTCGTTGCACACACCCCCTCTTCCAAACCAGCAAATGGAGGAAAATACATCAAAATATATCCATGTAGATCAGGAGTGAGTCAAGTTTGGCCTAACATGGAAAGATCGAGACCATAGTGCTCCATTCCCGAATGGGGACACGCACATCCCGTGGCACCGTTGTTTGCTCTTTTTATGCAGTCGTACCCGCCATGCCTAGGTCAGGAAAAAAATGCCCCTTTAGCTGCCCCAACCCCCCCAAATTGTTCATAATACAAGATCTGTGCTGGATCTAACATATGGTGTGTGTGTGTTGTGTCGTTACAGTCATGACCGACTCTTCGTGACCCCATGACCATGGAGTTTTCTTGGCAGGAATACTGGAGTGGCTTGCCAGTTCCTACTCCAGGCGCCTACAGCACCTGGTATTCCCTGGTGGTCTCCCATCCAAGTACTAACCAGGGCCGACCTGCTTAGCTTCCGAAATCGGGCAAGATCAGATGTGTAGAGCCTCACTGCTTCACAGGAGGGCCCCCAAAGACAATTCCCATGGAATTCAGAGCTCTTTCTCCTGCAGGCATGGAGATTCTGCTCTAACCAAAGCTTTTGCTTAACCTGTCCTCATGCATTTGCATGGCCAAACCCATCTTGCCCCCCAATGCCACCCATCGCTTGTGCATTAGAGGAAGAATCTTACATTTTCCGTCCAGCCATTTTTGTCAGAGTGGAAACACTGAGTTCTGGTACTCTGAGCAATGCAAATAATTTCCACTTTTATATGTACCTTGCATTTTAATATTTATATTTTAATGTTGTTTTAAACCCATGTATTTTTAGCTGTTATACAGTGCCTTGAGTCCCTTCAGTGGGAGAAAGAAGGACAAAAAATCATTGCATACATTGTTTTTCTTTTGTGTGCCTCTGTTCAGGCCACTCTTGCACCTCTTTGCACCTCTAAAGATCCCAAACATTTGTGCTGTCCTCAAGTAGGTGGACTCCAGTGCCCTGGGCAGCTTTCCTTATTAGAGATGGGCACGACTCATCGAAATTTTCGTTTTCGTTTTCATTTTTTCGTTTCGTTTCGCAACGAAAACGAAAATGAAAAATTTTTCAGAAGCAAAACGACAACGGAAACGAAACGAAAAATTTTGCTGTGTTTTTCGTTTTCGTTACGGCAGACACATTGCATTGAAAAGAATGCTAACGAAACGAAAATTTATCGTTTTCGTTTATGTTTTTTTTCGTTTCGTTTCGTACGAAAACAAAAACGAAATATGTGCAAGAAAACCCTCGAAAAACGAAAACGAACCGAAACGGACCCCCTAAACGAAAAACGAAAAACGAAAAATTATTTTTTTGAGTCGTGCCCATCTCTATTCCTTATCCCTTTCTGCACCTTTTCCAGCTCAGAGATGTCAGTTTTGAAAGTGGAGTGACTCAAAACTGTTCACAGTATTCCAGATGCAGCCGCCGCATCTCTCCATCTAATTCAGAACGATGCCAACCTTCATTCCCAAATAATCTCTAAAACGAAATGTGCCTTCCTTTCTATAACCGCTTATATCCATGGGGTTGAAAATGTCACTGAATTCTCCTTGGCCACAGCTCCTCCCCCTGGTTTGCTGAAACCATTAAAAATCCCATCAGTGTATGTGTGTAACCGGGATCCTTTGCCCACAAGGCCATAGCTTGGCATTTGCAGTCAACCTCAAATATTGCCCATTACAGGAAAGTCTCTCCCCCCCCTCCAATGTTACTTGCAGTTTGATTGTGCTTTCTTTCTTTCTTTCTTTCTTTCTTTCTTTCTTTCTTTCTTTCTTTCTTTCTTTCTTTCTTTCTTTCTTTCTTTCTTTCTTTCTTTCTTTCTTTCTTTCTTTCTTTCTTTCTTTCTTTCTTTCTTCTTTCTCTCGCTCTCCCTCCCTCCCTCCCTTCTCTCCCTACCAACTATTATAAACTCAGACCTATTTTCTTACTTCCTTGAGCCACTATAGTGCAATGGACAGAGTGTTTGATAAAGGCTCAAGAGACTTGATTTTGAATCTCTTGCTCAGCCGTGGAAGCTCACTGGAGGATGACCCTGGTAAAACCACTTCTGAAACTTCTCACGTACTCTATAAGGGTCATCACGATAAGTCAGAAGCAGCTTGATGGAACACATCCACAAGCAGAGGGTCATAATCAGACCTCTTTTCTTCTTCGGATACTCGGGAATGACCTGTGAAGAAGATTGTCGATATCATTTGGGGAAGATACCATCGTCAGCTGCCAACTCTGTCCCCGATATGGGTCAGGCCTGATGGTGTAAAAACTACTCTCTCTGGCAACAGTGGGGACAAGGGGTGACCCCTATGCTGCCTAAAGTCTACAATGTGGGGAAGGAATTCTGGGGTTTAGATGAAACACAGGTGTGCCTTTCTTCCCTGCAAGGAAGTCTACTTGGAATTATCATGCACCAGGAAGCGTGCTCAGGAATATTCCTGCCACCCGTCCTTATATTTCCCAGAGGGCAACTTCCTTGTAGGTCACCCAGTGCGATGTAGTAGATAGAGTGATGGACTAGAACTTAGGAGAACTGCTTGCATGCACACTCCACTGTGCAGACCTGCGGAGAGGCTGCCACTGGCAAAACCACTCCTTAAACATCACAGACCCTTTTAGGGCTGGAAAAAATGGACTTCATCCATGAAAGCCCACTGACTAATTTATTTTTAATGGCCTAAGGAAGGTGTCACCTACTCCAACATGTGTATATGGTGTACGGACCAGATGGGTTTATTTGAGGTTCTTTTGGAAATGAGGAAAAAGCCGCTCCCCCAAGCCACACCACCAAGGTAACACAAGGTAATATGTTTATTAATGACTTGGAAGAAGGAATAGAGAGTATGCTAATTAAATTTACAGACGATACCAAATTCAGAGGGGTTGCTAATTCCGTAGAAGATAAGATGAAAATCCAAGAGTGCTGGGCCAAACCTAATGGAATTGGTTTCAACAGAAGGAAATGTAGGGTGTTGCATCTAGGTAAAAAGAATGAATTGCACAGATATTGGATGGGAGATTCCTAGCTGGAAAATAGTACATGTGAAAGGGATCTGGGAGTATTGGTGGAACACAAATTGAACATGAGTCAGCAGTGTGACACGACAGTCAGGAAAGTCAATGAGATTCTTCGTTGCCTCAACAAAACCATAGTGTCTAGATCAAGGAAAGTGAAAGGGCCACTCTATTCAGCTCTGGTCAGACCCGACCTGGAGTACTGTGTCCAGTTATGTGTACCTCAATTTTAAAAGGATGTTGACAGCCTCGAGTGGGTACAGAGGAGGGCGACCAGGATGGTTAAAGGTGGATGGCCATCTGTCGGAAATACTGTGATGGGGGTTTCTGCATGGCAGGGGGTTGGACTGGATGGCCCTTGAGGTTTCTTCCAACTCTATGATTCTATGATTCTATGACTCCTAATATTACCGAAGTAGCCAAACTGAAGAAGACACCACCAACCACTAGGTAATATCATTAATTTGGCTTTAATCTGCCCATAATTGGCACTGCCTGGACTAAATGTTAAGCCTGATGGAGCCTCACTAGGCTTTTGTGTTTCCACACTTTCAATGCAGCCTCCCCACTGCATTTTTTTCTCATTCACTCATAAAAAGCAGACCCATCATAATCATCTGCCATGAATTTTTGGAACTCTCTTTTGTACTTTTTACTCACCACATACTTGTAGATAGCTTGAAGAAGTGCACTCCCATTGTAGTAGTAGTAGTAGTAGTAGTAGTAGTCGTCGTCGTCATCGTTGTCGTTGTCGTTGCCGTCATTGTCGTTGTCATCGGCATCATCATTGCATAGTAGTGTAAGAAAAAGATATAACCTTTTCCTGCATTTTTATTGTGTAAGAACCACACTGTTTTTTTTTGTTTTCTTCTACACCCAGTGATTTCTATAGGCATGTAGAATCAAATTTTCTAATTCACGCACTTGTAATCAGGGGATAATGCATTGCTGCTCAAAAACAAAGCCTAAGAACATAAGAACAACACATCCAGTCCAGCATTCTATTTCACACAGTGGCTCACCATTTGCTTCAGGGTATTCCCAAGCAGATGTCTTCACCTGCTTATGATTCCCCACAAATGGCATTGAGAGCAGGGGCGTATCGGGGGGCGGGACAGAAGGGTACATCTGCCCCAGGCACATCAATCTGGGGGTACCTGAAGGGGGAGCAGGAGGAGGAATCTGTGCACTCTCCTGCTGCCCAGCAGTCCTCCTTTCCCCTAAGGCTTGGTGACAGCGCCCCCTTCACCACCTCTGCTTCTGCGTGTCAGGCAAGTGGAGAAGCAGGCAGGCAGGCAGGAGTGCAGTGGCCATAGTGCCTTCCTCCTCTTCCTTGCCTTGGTGGGAGAGGTGTAAGACGTGCACACTACCACATGTGCATGCGCTCACACACGCCCATCTGCCCGTGCGAATGCACGCATGCACATGTACCCACTCCATGCCCACAGGGTTCAACCCCCCATTTCTGGGTGGGCACGATGTGTGGGGGGCGGCAGGAAGGGTGCCAAAATGAACTTTGTCCCCAGGTGCTCCAAATCCTGGCTACGCCTCTGACTGAGAGATATTCTGCCTATCTCTCCAATCCAGAGGTTGTCCTTAGGCATCTAAAATTCCAGATGTTTGTCATGAACCCATTTCTAGCCAGGCTTGGCTTTATTTTATTTTCTTTATATTCTTTTCAAAGTATTGTTTGCCAGCAATCCCTTTCACTGCCAATTTCTGATGGCTACTCAGTAGCTTTAGCAAGACCAAGGCTGGTGGCTCTCCAGGTTTTGTTTGTCCTAGCTCTGGACAATAGCGAAGCATGACGGAATAGTCATTCATCAACATATGGATGTTTAGGTCTCCCTCTGCCTTAAACTATGGGTCTACCTCCACGATGCATAAAAAACATTCTGCATTGGGATTTCAAACAACCAGAGATCACAGGATGAGTAGAGGAGGCTGCCTGTCTTTCAAGTACCTTATAGAATTTGGCACTGAGGATTGATAGAGGAAAGTGGTGTAGGTGGGGAAGAATCAATCAACATTTATTTTATCTTCACATGCTACGTAGTACAGAAGTATTACTCTCATTACAAAAACACGGAATTCCTTTTAGACAGAAGGCTCTTGCTGGAAACTTCTCTCTCTTGCACAAGATATCAAAGGGCCTTTTCACACGACCCCCAAGATCCGCTGGCCACTTAAATTCGGACCAGAGATCTTGGGGGTTCGTTGCTCTTCCTACGTTCCCACCCCTCCGCACTTCCTTGCTCCTGTCTGCGTGAGGGGAGGGAGAAAAAAAGAGGGGGGGAAAAAAATGCAGGCTCACCTCCGAAGCCGCCCGGAGCCCCGTCGTTGTCCTGATTCCTTCTCTTAAAGGGGCGGGAGGAGGAAAAACAACAACAAACAGAAGCGTGGAGAGCCCGGCACTCACTCCCTTAAATCCGCATCAGGGATTTTCACCCTCTGAGAGCAGGTACATGAAAAGTGCACTGGGACACGCTTAGGTGGGCGTGGTCGCACTTAATTTTCTGCAAACTCCAGAGCTGGTGGGGAAACAATTGTAAGCTCCGAAGCTGGCAGCCATTTGCTGCGGAGTTTAGGGGTCGTGTACAAAGGCTCAAAAATGCTGGACAGCCGGTTGGTTATCAGGCATTTAGCAAGTCGTGGCCTTCTCTTTCTTGAGCAAAACAGGGGACATGACCTAAAAACAGCAGCAGAAGCAGCAAAGAAATATTAAAAATTCAGAGGTGGGGTTAGAGCAGCATGATGGGATCTGGGTTTGATCTTGAGCACAGATGGGTGTGATGATTAGTATATTCTGTGAGTCGCACCTCAAGAAGGGGTGGGGGCTTTTCCCATCTCTGGTTGGGTATTCACGGTAATTCCTACAGAGAAACATGCCAGGAAGAGAAGCCGTAGTGCAAGGGCTGGCCCAAGACATGGTGCCGCCGGAGGCAGAGCGGCAAATGATGCCTTTGACTCACTCTCAAGCCAAGCAGGCAAGCACCTAATGCCAGATAATTACTGTGGCACGTGTGTGTGTGTGTGTGTGTGTGTGTGTGTGTGTGTGTGTGTGTGTGTGTGTGTGTGTGTGTGTGTGTGTGAGAGAGAGAGAGAGAGAGAGAGAGAGAGAGAGAGAGAGAGAGAGAGAGAGAGAGAGAATCCCAGCCTTCCTAATCTTGGCAATCATGATGATAGCTCAGTGGTTTTGGCAGCTGGCTGGAGAGCCAGAGATTGGGAGATCAATTCCCCACTGGGACTCCTTGACAGG
The DNA here is from genome assembly GCA_037367245.1 of Phrynocephalus guinanensis. Lineage (NCBI taxonomy): Eukaryota > Metazoa > Chordata > Lepidosauria > Squamata > Agamidae > Phrynocephalus > Phrynocephalus guinanensis. The sequence goes on from CM074736.1 coordinate 39,341,612, forward strand.
GGCAGGGCTTGATGGTCTCCAGAGCCCCCAGAAGAAGGGGGTGGGAAACCATTTTGGAGTATTCGTCACTGGGTTGCCCTGAAAAGGGTACCATAAGTCAGAACTGACTCGACAGCGCATGGTGATTATTCTATTTGCTCTGCATGCAGTCATGATTATTTCAGTGGAGGTACATTGAGAGCAGCTGAATATAGATCAGATTTGCTTCACATCCTCTAACAACTTATCCCAGAAAGCAAATAATTCAGTTAATGTACACTGATAAATCATGGGTGTCAGTGTTTGAAAAGAAAAGAATTACATGCTGTATAAATAAACCAACAAGTGCCACAAGCAACAAAATGCAGCTTCCTTTTATTTATTATTTAATTTTTTTTAAGAACAAATATCCCAGATGTGCTAAGCTATAATTTTACATAGGCAATGTTCACGTCCAAATTGTTAGCTGGTACAATATATAAATAAAATGATACCGCAGCAGACTCCCAAATGCATTGAGCATATTAACAAATAAGGAAAGCTAGCATAAATACGAAAGCCTCAAGGAAAAAAACAAACCAGATTGGTGGGGAGGGGGAGAGATGTTGCTGAGAGACGTGCAAAGTCGGAACAAAAATAAGACCTGCATTTTGTACACAAAAAGTATTTTCTTGGTGACCACTGCTGCCACACACTGCTATTTCCTTTCTATATATTGGGGGAAATTTCAGTACAAACTGAAATTTTGTACATACTTTTCCCACTTCTATGCTGCAGCTTTAGCTACTGGCCACTCTAAAATGTCATTTTTTTAAATTGCTTTTCCCCTCCCCCACAGAAATCAGATAACCATGCTTTCTCCAAAGGGTGAAGAAAGCTGATTATCCAAAGTAAAAATATCAAGCCTTCCTTCATGGTATTGTCTGTTTTGAATGGGAGTGGCCTTCTGGGGTCTCCGGCAAGGTCTCTACTTCTCTTCCATTGGTTCCTTTTACCTCTGAGTGGAAAGGCTGAATCAGAGATCTTCTACAGTCAAAGCATGTGCTCAGCCCATGCGCTGCTGCCCTTCTGTCCCCATCTTCCCAGGCAAAGAGCTCTTTCTAAGGTGCTAAGGTGTCCACCTCTCCTCCTCTATTCGGGAAGAGAGTCCTCTATTTGAGAAGCTGCCAGAGGGCAGTCATCCAGTGATCTTGAAGTTGTCCATCAATGCTCGGAATCTGGACAGCAGACACAGTGGGCAGACCAGTTATCTAGTCACACGATCTTATGTACTCAGAAAGGGTGCATGGTGTCACTCAGCTTATATTTGGAAGTTGAGTCATGGCAACTGGACTCTTTTTCTTGAGAGATTGAAACATTTCGCTGCTCATCCAAAACAGCTTTGTCACTGAGGAAGCTGTTTTGGATGAGCAGTGAAACGTTTCAATCTCTCAAGAAAAAGAAGTCCAGTTGCCATGACTCGACTTCCAGATAAACTCACCTGGATGACTGAGAATCTTCACAGACTCAGCTTATATTATATTTTTAATAAATTGATTATTTATATGCCCACCTAAATAAATAGATGCTACTTTATTCAGATCAGTGTTCTCTTCTATCCCCCCCTATTCTGTGTGCACTGGTGTACTGGAGACAGAGCTTGAAGGTGCAAAACTCTGAAAACTTTCTCATCTGTCGGGACTCGGGACACCTCCTGGACTTCCCAGCTCTCTCTGAGCTTAGCCACAACCTTCACAATAGATGGGAGTGCAATGGATTTCCCCCAGGAACAGTATATTATAGCAAAGTACCCCCTTTTGTAATGGAAAGTATCCTAAAAGGGATTTTGCCTTGAATTGTTATGGGATGGAAGTTTACCAAAATTCTCATGACAAGTGTCATCCTCTCCAAATCCACTCCAACACCATTGTCTATATTAGTAATGGCAAACCTTTTAGAGATCGAGTGCCCAAACTATGATTCAGAACCAAAAGTGCCAATACAGCCATTTAACCTGAATCCAGGGGCAATATCAAGTGCCCACAGAAAGGGCTCCAAGTGCCACCTTTGGCACCTGTGACATAGGTTCACCAACATATGATGGTTTGCAAATACAGCAGAGTGGGGTAGAGGTCTAAACTAGTCGGATGAATTATATATTTCAAATTTTTGGAAGGAGAAACCATTCCCCCCCACCCCAAAGTGGGTGATTAGCAAAATGAAACTGAGCAAAGCAGAGAGGAAGGTTGTAATGTTGTCCACTCCCTTGTACATGGTATCTAGGCAATCTTTTGTGAGTGTAAGGGAATGCTCCAAATGTAATGATCAAATATGCTTATGATGTTAAAAAAATGATGTCCCATACGATGACAGATCCTTGGTGTACTTTGCCTACAAGACATTCTACTGCTGGGATCAAAGCAGCAAGGCCAGCCTAGTTATTTTGGCACCTTAGGCAGAAAATCCTATAAGTGCCTTTTTCCTCTTCCTTGGCAGTCAATCTAAAATAATAATTCTTCAAATACAGTAAATAGAAACCTCCTGCCTTTTTGTATTACGCAGAGGTTGCTGCTTAATGTTGTCCCCTCATTCAGCCTAATGGTAGAGCCTGCCCTACTTTTCCCCGTTATGTCTCAGTTGTGAGACATAGCTGACGTCCTGTTGCACTAGAGTAGGCCAATTAAATCAACAAGGTTTGGTGAATAGAATTCTCTGTGAGTTCCAATGAGTCAGTGATCCGAGTCCAGTTGTGACTTGGAGCCCTTTTACACGACCCCTAAAATCCGCTGCAAAACACTTGCACATCCGGAGCATAAAATTGTTTTCCCACGAGCAGTGGACTTTAAAAAAAAAGTAAGCCCACGTCCACTTAAGCGCGCCCCAGCGCACTTTACATGTACCTGGTCTCTGGAGGTAAAAAAATTTCCAATGCGGATTATAAAGCTGTGGATGCCGGGCTCTCCTCGCCTTCTGTTTGTTTTTTGTTGTCCCCGCTGCCCCTTTAACAGACAGGAATCCCTACGGGACTGCTCCAAGGCAGGCGGAGGTGAGCCTGCATTTTTTTCTCCCTTTTTTATTCCCTCCCTTCACCGCAGACAGAAGCAACAGAGTGCAGAAGGGTGGGAACACAGGAAGAGGAACAAAACCCACATGATATCTGGCCGGGGGGATCCAAATTTAAGCTACCAGCGGATCTTAGGGGTCGTGTAAAAGGGCTCTTACTAAACTAAAGTTAAGTCACAACTGGAACAGGCTCATTTGAATCAATGAACTTTAAAGTTGTGTCAACTAATTCCCACTGATTCAGTGGACATACCCTTCCTAACACAACTAAGTAGCATGATTTCAGCTGTTGCTTCTTCTGTCTTGAAATAAAAGTGTATAAAATGTTTTCCTTTGCAGAAAAAAACCTGCAGCATCTGTTTTTCTTTCAGAAATTATCCCTTTTCTTACTCACAGTAATTTGGAACAAAAATCTTCCCCTTCCCCAATTTCATTTGAAGCGTTATGACCCACGATGGGGGAATTTTCACCAGTAGGCACCCAAGGACAGAAGTGAGAAAATGGTGATGCTCAGCTTCCTGCAAATGTCCTTGCATCTAATTAAAGATGGTCCAATCATAAGAACATTTGGCACATTCATCTTAATGTGATCACTGACGTGCTCACAGTTGGACATAATGTGGCCATAGTTTTAAATTTCAGTCTTATTTCTTACCTCTGAATCTAACCATCATCACCTGGTAGTCCATGGCACCATCTTGCCTTCATAAGACACCAAATAACTTGGGAGTCTGTTTAAATTTCATTCACATCATGCCCATGAATGAATGAATGAATGAATGAAGCTGTTTCGTCGCTAGGGATGGATGAATCCATCAGATTTGGCTTCCTTCACACTTGAATGTTTTGAATCTCAAGCTTCTTCTGTCCTGTTTAAGGGGAAGTGTTTTGCACTTGGGAAAGTGCTTAATCCAAATTGAAATGAGTGAAATTCTCAACAGCCTGTTCTTGTTTTTGGTGTCATGGGCTGCCATGTCATTTTGACTTAACAGAGACCCTATGAAATTGTTGTCTGTGAAAAGGTCCTGTCATTGGCAGCTGGGCTGAGATCTTGCATCATTGAGGCTGTGGGTTTCCTTTTTTGAGTCGCTATATGGGGTCATGAAGAGTCAGTCACGACTATAACCACGCAACACACATGCACATACCTCATACTCAGCATCTACCTTTTCTTGCTGCTTTCTGCTTTTCCTAGCACTATTGTCTGAGATATAGCTATTGTTTTATCATGATATATCCCAAGTACAATGGTTCCAGTTTAGTGTCTTTTGCTTGTAAGGGAAGTGATTTGGTCTAGAGTCCACTTGCTTGTCTTTTAAAGATTCCCTAGTTTCCATAAAATTCTACTCAAAACACTATCTTTCAAGAGAAACTATAGATTTCCTTTGAGCCTGTTCCATGGCCCAGCTGCCAGATCCATCCTTACTAATGGGGAATACCACAGTCTGTACAGTATAATGACTTTGACCTTCTTGTTTCACCTGATGCAACTAGGATTTTTACTAGTTGCTACACAGTTGTCTTCTCATGTCTCAATCTTCTGCTTTCTTGGCTGAACTCTCCATTGGGACTGATGATTGAATCAATGTACTATATAGAAACTTTCACTATTTCGATATCTTCATTGTTTATGTCAAAATTATGTGAGTTGAGATTTTGGTTCAGCTGTAAGCTTGCTTTTGCATTATCCTCTTTCAACTTCCTCAGTAATGATTTCAAATCATTGCTGCTTTTCACCAGTGTGATAGAGTGTTATCTGCATACATTAACTTATTGGCATGCTACCATTTTTCACATTTCTTTTATGTGAGTCTAATTCAACTTTTTGTATGTTTCTACCTGTAGAGTGAACAAATTTAATAGGGAGACCAACTGTTGTCCAATATGTTTGCCAGTGGGATTCCATTTTATTTCTCCATATTATTTCATCGCAGACATGTTTTATTAGAAGTCACAGCTTTTCATGATCCACACAGTCAAAGGCTTCACTGTAATCTCGAAAGCATAGTCTGTTTTCCATTTTAAAAATAGCTACATTAATGCAATAGTGCCAGAGTTACTGCACTCGGCGTCCTCCTTAGGAAATGTATATTAAATGTTTCCAAACTGTAGGCCATTGTATTGCTTTCCAAAATGATTGACATATCATTGTTAGGATTTTTGTAAATTTAATCTCCATTTCTTGAAATAACTTCTATTTGTATCTCATATACTCCTGGTGATGTATTTCTTCTAGTTTTTATCAGGGTAAATTTCGCTTCACATTTTGAAATTTCAGGTTCTTCATCATAGGATTGTCCCTCAAAGGAATCAGTCATCTTTGGACCTCTTTTTTTATGGTTCAGCAAATAAATGTTCCATTATATCTTAATTTCATCTTGATCAGAAAATAGACTCCCCTGCTGATCTTTTAATTTCTCCTCTGATTTTTTTGAATCTATGGAAATCTCATTTTCTTTCTTTCTTTCTTGTTGTTATCTTTTGTTTCTTTGCACTGAATGTAACAATTCCCTTGGTCCCTATACTCTATGCCAGTTGGTGAAAAGTTGCAGTTGGGATTCTTAGCCTATTTTTGTCACACTTAAGTTCGCTTGTCATATGTTGTTAATCATTTTAAGAGTTTCATCAATCATCTGTCTAGGCTTTTGTTTTGACTGCAAGAATATTATTTTTGAATTCCTTCTTGATAATATTTCTGGTTTCATGACATAATTCTTCTGGTTCATGATCAATTGAGCTTAGTAATACAGCTCTCTTCTTACCCAAGTTCACTTGGGACAGCTGTTCCCAACCCAGACTGATCAGGCTGTACTGACTACTGTGTAGCAATTAAGGAGAGGAGTGTCAGGAAAAAAAGAGATGGCAAGGAGCCACCCATTTTCAGTAGCACAAACTAAACACTCAGAGTCCACTGGTTGAGTAGGCAAGTTAAACCTTCACCCGCATTCTCTCTCCGCCACATCCCATTTTGGGAAGACTCATATAACAAAATGTGTTAAACAATTATCTTTTTTGTACATGCCCCCTGTCATTAACTTCAGCCACAATAATCTGTCATGTAAGATATACTGTACCAGCAGACTAGGTTACTGTCTTGGGAAGTCAAAAGCCAAAAGAACTGGAGCATCCAAAGGATCCAACAAGTCAAAAGAGACAAAAGTCTCAGGATGCTGAACAAAAAGTGCTTTATTAAAACAAAAGCCCAACGCGTTTCGGCTTGGGAAACCTTCTTCAGGGGCTATGTAAAACTGCATTAAAACAAAGGGACAACCAATGAATATCTATTATTCTTATACAGCAATTGTTATAAAATAATTAGTATATATTCTGATGAAAGGCACTAAACATATGGTATTTTTATTGGTTAGATATGCAAGTCCCACCCTATTCAGTGAGACAAAGAATGTTTTTGCAGCCGGAATGCATCTCAGATGCTCCCGCCTCCCTCAGTCCTACATATTAACGGGAATGCAACAATCCCTACTGGCTTGGATCCTTGAGAGAAAAAAATATATTTCAAATGTTCATGGGAGGAAAGTTTCCCACCAGACCAAAGCCCCTCCTGAATAATGTAGGATGGGGTTTCTGAGAAGGAGGGGTCAAAATGATTTACCCCAGATCAAAGTGAAATTCTAAACAATGCTAATCTTAAGAACAGAACTGAAGAAATATTTATTGTCCCCTTGGTCCACTCTGCATACTCCATCCCACGTCATTCAGGGCACCTGCTTGTTTTCTAGAGAAGGGTGTCTTGTCTCTCTGGTTATTGAGGGGGGGGGTTGTACTGGAATGGAATGGAATTTATTGTCATTGTATAAATACAACGAGGTTAAAAGTGCCATCCAGTCAGTCATTCACACACCTCAGCATAAAAATCCAAGACGTAAAATCTACCATTTAAGAACAAACCATCCATACACATACTCCAACATTTACACACCCCGAACATCACTTACACTCATTTAAAACTGACATAAAAACCAAACATACACACACAGCTCTACACTCTTTCACCTCGCTACTGGGGAGAGGGGGAAACAGGATGTTTTATTTCCACAGGCTTCCTTAGAGTAGACTCATTTTATCTAGTAATAACCCAGTGTGTTGAAGCTTCAATTCAGGTTTGCTTTCTTAATTGTCACGTTCTGATCCTTAATCTACACTAAGTATTAAAATCCGGAAGTGTGGAGGACGTACCTCCCCCCCCCCCAAAAAAAAAAGGTATGTCCTCTTTGCTAAAGAGTCAGGAAACATTAAAATGCCAACCATTAAAACATTTGCAATGTTCTTGTCAGGCAAAGATGAATCAACAGCTGAATTGACAGAAGTCATGGAAGAAGGCTGATCATCTGCCACGGGTTGTTGTCACTGCAGATGTTAAACTATGTAAGACAAGGCATTGCATTGCTATAGAAGAAGGAAAAAAGGGTGGCATTTATTTATCCCCAGATTCATGATCAAGTGTGAAGTAATGATGTGAGACTATGCAATTATTTTCCATGAAAATGATCGGCTTAGGCTTTCCTCTGTGGCAACCAAGCCTGGCGTTTGAGACTGAGAGGCAGGAGGGAAACCCCAGAGAAATTTGAAGCTCTCCCATTGTCCCTGCAGAGGAGAAGAGACTCTGAGGCCTCACTTAACGTTCCTCTTACCTTCCTCTATTTGTTGTTTGAACTGCAGTTCAAGAAAGGTTGAAGAGGATGACTTTGAGGATTTCACACCAAACCAAAAGTGGGTAATGGCTCCAAAAACACATGACACTGATGTGACCCTGTTGCTGAACAAGTTGCTGAGAGAGTACGATAAAAAGCTGCGGCCAGACATTGGAAGTGAGTAATTTTTCCTTTCCTTTTCTGCAGCGGCGGGGGGGGGGGCACACCTGACTTCTTAAAGGAGGTGCTCACGTTTGCATCTTACTGACCATCATCATGCTCTGAGATGTGTGTCTTAGGATGGCTTTTGACTTGAGCTGACTGTGTCTTATTGTATGAACTGTGGACTGTCGAGAGTTCATAAATAAGACAGGAAGTATCAGAGTAAACATGTATGTTTATTGAATTCCATGTTTGGATTATATGTGCTTTAAGGTTGGTTGTCCCGTTGCCTCCGAACTGCGGTTGTAAAATTAAAGAAGATGTAGAAAAGGTAACTGAATTATTAGGGAGCTTGGGAATCTTCCCTGCTATGAAACCTGATTGTCTTGAGTCTCAATGACTGGAATCTTCTTACCTAGTTCAACACAAGTGACATAACTTTTAGAAGTCAATTGACTAAAGTCAAGTACTCACAGTACCTATTCCCTGTTGCGTGTTGAGCTCTTGTGCGAAACTTATGGCTGCGCAAGAAGATTTTAGCCATTTAGTTTATCTAAAAGGGGGTGGATGAGGAGGAAGATGACTTGAGATTATGGAGGCATGGGAGAGAATTTGGAATGTTATGGCTTAAACGCAGTGGATAAAAGTTTCTGGACAGAGCAGAAGCAGTTTCAAATCTCCCCAGAGTAAACCATCCCTTTTTGATGTGTTCTCCTCAACTGGCACTAACTAACTCAGGGAAACTGATAGGAGAAAGAATAAAAGTTCCATTTAATTACAGTTCTGAATATATAAAAAACAGCACATTGTAGAAATATGTCTGGCTATTTGAACAGAGCTTTACCTGCTAACTAGCTTCACACTGATTACATATCTGACAGCATAACAGACTCTGACTCTAACTGACTACATACTGCTAACTGTCCCCTGACTGAAAAAAGAGTTGGAAATTAATTTCTAGGTAGAGAGGGATGGCTCTCTTCAAAATCTGAGGCAGAGAGAGATCAATTTGCTGCTGCTGGATTGATGTCAATCAATCCATATGATTAACGGCAGCATATAGAGGCTGCTAAATTTCAATAGCTGTAGCCCCCTCAGTAATTGCCAAGAGACAACTGTTATCATTCTCAAATTTTGGCCACGCTGGCTCAGACAGATGGGAGCTGGTAACAACAATATTTGGAGCCCCACAACTTCTTCAGTCTTCCTAGTTCTGAATGCTCTGAATAAGGAAAAGATAATTGATAGTGATAGTATATGGAGGGATAGCTTATGCTCTTAATCAAATTTATAGTTGATTTAGAGCAGTGGTTCTCAACCTGTGGGTCCCCAGATGTTCCTGGACTGCAACTCCCAGAAGCCTCCACCACTCGCTGTGTTGGAATGGGTTTCTGGGAGTTGCAGTCCAGGAACATCTGGGGACCCACAGGTTGAGAACCACTGATTTAGAGTATATCTAGTCGATTAGAATAGATCCCCTCAGTCAGTGGAATTTACATAAATGCTGAGTTCTCATTCAAAAGTTGATTATATGAGTTTATTTTAGTTAGGACCAGAGTGAAGCAATAGATTACACATTTATTATGGCATAATATGGAAATAGTAGGGATTAGCACCAATTTCAGTTAAGGAATTGCCACTTCTAATGATAAGTTTTCTGTAATGTCTAGATTAACCCATTGACCTCACTAGTACCTCATGGGCTTTGGAAATTATACTTTTATTAATGGAGCCTAAAATAGTATTTGCCTTTTCTGTGCCACATCCCACTGTTGGCTCATATTCATCTTATGATATACCAGAATTCCAAGGTCCTTCTAGCTTACAATGTCGCTGAACCAACTACTGTATTTTACATCTATAAGATGCCGCCTTTTTTTAGACACCCCCACACACTTTTTAGACCCCCAAATAAATAAAATTAATAATCCTCCTTGAGGTCTCCTTCACACACACACACACACACACACACACACATACACATCGGGTTACCTTTAATTTACTCATTCTAAACACTCCTCTCTGCTTTGAGTGATTTATTTATTTATTTATTTATTTATTTATTTATTTATTTATTTATTTATTTTGCAGAATCAGGCTCCATGGACTTGAGCAGCCCATTAAGAAATGATTTTTTTTCTTTTCTTTCCAGAGAGCATTTCTTAATGGGCTGCTCAAGCCCAACGGAGCCTGATCTTGCAAAAAAACAAATTCACCAAAGCAGAGAGGAGTGATTAGAATGCGGAAATGAAACAAAACAGTGGTGGTGGGGGTGGAGAAAAAAAACAAACCACAGAGGGGAAAAGCAAGGTGAGTTTGGGTTCTCCTCCATCCACCCACTCCGAAAGGCTTACTTCAGTGCATACCACACCCCTTAGTTTTTGGTGTCATGATTTTAGAAAAAAGTAGTGGGGTATAAATGGAAAAAATATGGTAGTTATCAGAACAAAGTTTCCCATTGCGTGGTTCAAAGCAGTCACCTCAGGCAACAGAAGCTGGTGTTAACTTGTTGGGGGGCAGAATCTTGTGTCATGCGGCCTATTCTGCCCCCTAAAATGGTCTGCTGCCTTTAGCAGTACAGTAGGACTGCATAGCCATTGGGGATTGGTTCTTAAGCCCCTGTCCCATGAATATAGAAAATAACAAATAATAGCAAATGCTCTCTGTGTATTGCATAATAAAAGGGGGGAACCAGAAAGACTATTTTCACACACATGATCAGAAATGGCCACTAGGGAATACCAGAGACAATGCTATGTATTTGTCACCAACAAGTATTCATAACACAGTCTCTGGCTCCCTCTGGCAGCCTGTTGTGGTAATATATGTTGAAAATATTTTTCTGGATTTTTTTGTTCTAATATTTTTAATATTTTTAGACTTTGGATAAGTGGAGGTCCTACTGTTTTACCACCCTGTGCTGAAGAAAGATTGGTTTGCCAGTCCAGCTCTCTGGGGTGCACCAATAGGACAGAGTGACATCTTGCCCTTCCATGAACAGCAAAATGTCTTAGGTTAGTCCTGACAATCATAGAAGAACAGCTATTGGTGGTATCACACACACACCCATCCCTATAAAACAGTTACCAAATAATTGGCTCCAATGTGGTTTTAGGTATTGCTTTATTCAGTAAAATGTCATGTTTTCCCAAACAATTATGGTAATATTTCCAACTTATTAATATGCAGTACCATTCTTGGAAGTCCTATAACCTACATCAAGATGAAGACTCATCAAATACCAACCATAACATTTTTTAGTGCCAATAATACAACTGCAACAACATTTCTGGGATGATATTTCATTTTATCTTGTACATCCTGTCCTTGGGTCACTAACTTTGAAAATAAATCATTCTTCCCACACAGACCCTGAATGAACAGATGAAATTATATTATGATTCCACAGGGGGACAATCTAATCATAAAGTCAGTTTCCATAAGATTAGCTGTAGTGTCACATTATCTCCCACATGGAAAGATCATCCATTGGTAAAATAATTCCCATTATCTCCCCTTATGCATCCATAAATCCTGACTTACACAAAGGAGTCAAATTATTTGACGTCTCTCATATCCGAATGTGTGGGACAGAAAAAAGAACCACATGATTCTGGACTATATCAAGGTTCATAAATGACTCTAATAAATTGCAAACTGCTTTATAAGTGCATATAGACAGATCCTTGGGAGGAAGGCAGGACAGCCTCTCCAGATATGGTCTAATATAATGACGAGGCCAGATGCAGGGTTCTGTCTTTTGCTGTTCATATCTGAAGCACCACCAATATAATTAATAAATATATCACATGATTTCCACCCAGTAATGGGCAAAAGCAAGAGCATGTGGGGCTAGTAACATCAGCCATGCCATAGTATATATTGAGGGGGACAGAGAACATGGATGAAGACATGAAGCTGGCTGCTCTTCTCAACACATGCAAAGAATTACACAGAGTCAATCTTTAATTTAAGAACATAAGAACATTAGAACATAAGAAATGTCATGCTGTATCAAGCCAAAGGTCCATTTAGTCCAACTTCCTGTATCTCACAGTGGCCCAACCAAATGTGGCTGGGAGAACACAAGACTAGATATCTGCCTCCTTATACCACTCCTCTGCATCTGGCCCTTGAAGTACCCCGGTTTTAAGACTGGAGATTACACATCTCCATCATGGTTTGTAACCTGTGATGGACTTTTCCTCCAGGAATCTGTCAAATTCCCCTTTGAAGGCATCCAGGCCAAATGCCATCACCACACCATGTGGCAGGGAGTTCCAGAGATTAACAACACTCTGGGAAAAAAAATATTATTTTTTGTCTGTGGTCACTTTCCCAACCCTCAGTTTCAGTGGATGTCCCCTAGTTCTGGTATTTTATGAGAGGAAAAAGAGTGTCCCTCTATCCACTTTACTTATGCTCTGCATAATTTTGTACGTCTCAGTCATAGTCCTTTCTCAGGCATCTTTCTTCCAGACTAAAGAGCCCCAAATGTTTTAGCCTTTCCTCATAAGGGAGGTCCCTCAGCCCAGTAATCATTTTAGTCACTCTCTTCTGCACCTTTTCCAGTTCCACTATGTCTTTTTTGAGATGCGGTGACCAGAATTGTACACAATATTCCAGGTGCGGCCTTACTATCGTTTTGTACAATGGTATTATAATGTTGGCTGTTTTATTTTCAATCCCCTTTTTGATAATCCCTAGCATGGAATTGGCCTTCTTCACCACTGCCACACATTGGGTAGACACCTTCATTGAGCTGTCCACCAATACACCAAGATCTCTTTCCTGATCCGTCACGGACAGCTCAGAGGCCATGAGTTGATAGATAAAGCTTTGATTTTTTTGCCCCAATATGCATTACTTTACATTTTCCTACATTGAAACACATTTGCCATTTCACAGGCCACTCACCCAGTTTGGAGAGATCCTTCTGGAGCTCTTCCCAATCTTCTATGGTTTTTACCACATGGAAAAGTTTTGTGTCAGCCGCAAACTTGGCCACCTCACTGCTTATCCCTGTCTCCAGGTCATTTATGAACAGATTGAAAAGCACCGGTCCCAGGACAGATCCCTGGGGCACACTGTTTTTCACCTTTCTCCGTTGTGGAAATTGCCCATTGACATCTACTCTTTGTTTCCTGGATCTCAACCAGTTCTCAATCCATAAGAGGACCTGCCCTCTTTTCCCCTGACTGTGCAATTTTCTCAGCAGCCTTTGGTGAGGGATTGTGTCAAAAGCCTTCTGAAAATCAAGATAGATAAAATCCACCGGTTTACCCAAATCCACATGTCTGTTGACCTTTTCAAAGAATTCTAAAAGATTTGTCATGCAAGACTTACCTTTACAGAAGCCATGCGGATTTTCTCTCAGCAAGGTTTGTTCTTCTATGTGTTTTAAGATTTTCTCTTGGATGAGGCTTTCCACCATCTTCCCTGGGACAGATGTAAGGCTAACTGGCTTGTAGTTTCTTGGGTCCCCCCTCCTTCTTTTTTAAAAAATTGGTGTGACATCCACTATCTTCTAGTTGCATATTACTCTTAAGAGATCCACAATTTCATTTCTCAGTTCCCTAATAACCCTTGGGTGAATGCCATCTAGGCCAGGTGATTTGTTGATCATCAATTTATCAATTAAACCTAAAACATCCTCTCTGTCAAGCCCCGCACACAGAGCAGACACACAAACAGGGTTCAGTTCTTTGCCAAGATCTTTAGTGGAAAGCCAGGCAAGTTCAAGTCCTTTGCCAACAATCAAGTGCCAGATTAATAACAGAATCCAACTCCCAGCAATTAACAGTCCAAGTCAAAACCAGAATATCTCACAGAATATCTCACAGCTCTTCACCATTTAACCCCTCAGAGACAGGTTATGTGACAGGCAGGGTCCTGGCACTCTCTTTTAACCTGTATTTGATTTAATTCTTTAGTCAAGAGGGGGAGTTCGGGCAGTGGAATCTGCCCAAGGTCTTCTGTCATGAAGACAGATACAAAGAACTCATTTAATTTCTCTGCAATTTAAAGTACTCCTTTACCTCCCCCTTTCCTCCCTCACCATCTAGAGGGCCAACTGGTTCTCTGGTAGGTTTTCTACTTCTAACATATTTAAAGAAGCTTTTATTATTTCCCTTTATATTGCTAGTGATACGTCCCTCAAAGTCTTTCTTTGCCTCTCTTATCATCTTCTTACATTTCTTTTGCCAGAGTTTGTGTTCCTTTTTATTTTCCTCCTTTGGAGGATTTCCATTTATGGAAATACCTCTCTAAATCTACTCGTTAACCATGCCTGCAGCCTTTTGGATGAATCCAGAGATTGGATTCTTTTTACCTTACCTTTCAATTTCTTTCTAACTGGTTTCCTCATCTGAGGGAGGTCCGCCTTTCAGAAATCAAGGGTTTTTGTGTCTGATTTGCTTGCCACTGTTCCCCCGACATGCATGGCAATGCAGCATGGTCACTGTTTCCTAGAGGCTAAGTGACATTCAAACCCATGTCCAGGTCCTGCGTATCACACAGTATTAGATCCAGAGTTGCCTGATCTCGGGTGGGCTGCATGACAAGTTGCTCTAAGGCACAGTCATTCAGCATGTTGAGAAACCTGGTTTCTCTTTCTTGCCCAGAGCTCACATTGGCCCAGTTAATGTGGGGATAATTGAAGTCCCCCATGATTACTATCATGTCCCTTTTAGACACCTCCATGATTTGTCTCCTCATTTCAAGATCCCCCTCAAGTTCCCTCCTCATTTCAAGGTCCCCCTCATTTTCTTAGGTTCACTTGAGTTCTGTCAAGTTCAACTCTATTAAGTGACTTCCTAATCCAGTCCAACATTTGACCAGGGCCTAATAATAGTAGTAATTAATAGTTCATCTCTCATTTTTGAAGCTGATGTCTCCATCAGATTTATTATTTGAGAAAATAGACAAGTTTTAAGTGGTTAAGTTCCTGCAAGCAATACCATGTTGATGGACACAGAAGTGACAAATTAGTCCAGGAGAAATCCAGAAGTATTCAGACAGAGTGGAGGCTGGTTATCTGATCCTGGCTTTGTCACATTCTTGGTTTCCCCCCCTCTTCTGTTGTGCATCCTTGATTCTTTCTGCTTCATTTCCCCCCAGGTGTTCCCTCCATTTTATGAAATAGGTAGTTCTTTTCACATTATTCATCCTGGCATTTTGTGCTGTTCCTTTACACCGATATTTGGGTATTCCATGATTTTAATCTGGATGGGCAGGATGATAGCCCAAAAGTGGATGATCATTTGATGTAGAAGCTTTGAGTCTTTCACCATTAGCTGCTCCTTTCTCCATCTGTCCCTGAGTGCAATGACTACTAGATACTGTGCTTGATTTTATCAGGATGAGTTGGTTTCAGACACCCAGTATTGATTCTACAGTTTTATTACGTGCAATCTCCATCTGTTTTGTATGGGTTGAAGTGTATACCACACTGGGCTGGAATATTCACCTGCAGAGTAGCATAGGGCCAAGGCACATGTTCTTACATTTGTGTTTGTTTGCCTCAACTGGTTCCTGATTGCTTTTCTAGAATATGGTTCCTCATGGAGATATTTTGCTTTGTAGTTAGGCAGTGTTTCTTCTGGGTGAATAGAGAATCCAAAACAACACATAAGCATTGGGAGGAAAACGATGATCTAATTGGACACTTCTCCAGCTAACCTGAAGTTTCCAAGATGCTTGCTTCTTTCATGATAGATAGATAGATAGATAGATAGATAGATAGATAGATAGATAGATAGATAGAGAGAGAGAGAGAGAGAGAGAGAGAGAGAGAGAGAGAGAGATAATAGCGAAATTAAAAGAATCTACATCAGCTCAAAAACATCCATACAGAAAGTATACCACAACATACCTCACCCCACATTTAACACATTTAACAGGTGGAATAATCACACATTTGAGTTTTAGTAAGGGCTTGGTTTGGGTTGATTTCTATCATAATAAGTACAAAGTTCTTCTAATGTCTCACCTAGAAGATGCTCTACTATCTGAAAGTGTCTGACTGTGTAAGAAGCATACGATTGTCAGCATAAATAGAATTTTGGTGCCTTGAGGGAGTGTGATCATTGGTGTAGATGTTAAACATAATAGGAACCAGTACATTGCCCTGGGCAGGCCATTATTTGAGTCCTCCACTGGCTGCATTGCCCTTGAAAGTTAAGGAAAATTCTGCAGTCTTGCAAAAGTTTTGTTATTAGTTTAGTCAATGTACATTTCTTGGATAGAAGACTGATTTTTTTGCAATAGTCCTTGGCAAGGAACAGTATCATAGATGGCCAAGAGGTCAACAAAGGCTGTTGGTGTTCTTTGCTGTCAAGTTGGAACTAGAGATGGGCACATAATAGAAAAATAGCATTTTGTTTTATTTTGATTAATGATTTTTTTAAAGTAAAAATTTTAACAAAACAATATAAAATTATTTATTATACTATATGGGTCTGCTCTTCTGGTTCTTAGAGACACCCAATTTTGTGGGTAGCTCCAGAGTCAGGGCAACAGATAAGAAATTGCAATCTCTCTGCAGAGACATAGGGCCTAGGAATGGATGATGTACCAGTAAGATATAGTGATCCATCTGGGAAGAAATGGGCTGTCAGATATATCAGTGTGGAGGATGATTTGAAGGTGATTGGGAAAGATCCCGTGCAAAAGCCATATGAAATCAAGAGGATACAGTAAGATCCAGCTTCTTTTGCCATAAACCTCTTTTATTTAATTTTAAAGAGAAAGGATTGGCTGGTGGCTATTTATTTAAATTTAAAGGGAGAGGATTCGTTATCACTAGCCAATGGCATGTTCTGACTAGGGAAGATGAAACATTTCGTTTCTGAAATAGAAAAGGGTGTTTTGTTTCGTTACTTGATGGAATGCTTGCTTATGTTTTGTTTTGTTTTGTAATGTTTCATAACCTGATGAAATACCATGCCATTTTTGTTTTGTGCCCCATGTCTAGTTGGAACTGACCTATAGTAACCCTAATAGGGTTTTCCAGGTAAGTGAGATTTTTAAGGAGTACTTTTACCATTTCTGTTTCCCCGATGAGTTTCCATGGCTGAGTGGAAGCTCAGGATTTGTGAGTCTTAGTCCATCAGTCTGTCCACTGCATCACACTCGATATTTCTAGCTCCAAAGCCATCCTCAACATGTTGCATTAAATGTAAGATTCCTGTCATATCATTCTTTCCAAACCAAAAAACCAGCCTGTTATTGAATTGGGATTGTTTCTGCTACTACTGCTGTGAGACCAGAAGTGCAATTTCCAGGACTTGTTTTGGATTTGTATCAAGTGCCTGATGTTACTTGATCTCATACAAGTCTTCAGTCCCCCATCACTCCAAACATTCTCTCCCAATGCAGTGGTGGAGTCAGAAGATCTGAGATTGCACATATGCGTTCACAACATGCATATGTACATGTTGCCTAGGAATAAGTGAGAGAGACACTATATTTTCCTGAAGTGTGCAGAAGGGGAGAGATTTGGCCTGAAATTCTTTGGGCTTGATAGGGATGGATTGCCAAAAAGGCCAAGCAAGTCAAATTAGCAAACAATCTCCCGGGAAGGGTATAGACAACTAGGTTCTTCTGAGAGCCTGGCCCACCACAGATGAGAGAGAGTAAACCCGGAGATGAACACAGAGAGACAAGCTATTGATTCACTCAGTGTATTACTTTTCTTTTCACTCATTTGATTTCCTGGCTGACCTGGCAGTAGGAACATGGGAGTGGAGTTGGGAATCCCTAGGGTTTGTTCGTTTGTAATGGGGTATTTTAGCAGCTATGCAAATATTCCTTTGTGAGGAACTGGTCAGAAATGTATAGACACCACTAACAGCATAGGACTGCAGACATTACTGTTGGGCCGTCACCAAAATGCATGGTGTCTTGTTGATCTAGTGTTGTCAGCTGTCTGAGATAAAATCCGTCTGAGGGCACAGAAACTGTGAATAACCTTCTTCTCATGGGCTTGTTATGCCATAGACTGATAGACATTTCAAATTCTTACCCAGACGGAGATTGGTCTGCTACAAGAGACAGATGGTTCTGGGTGGCTTCCTGCAGATTGCTTGAGGATTCTCCTGCAAGCCCGGAAAGCTGTGGTTGATCTATTCTATGACAAAGCTTCTCAAGCTTTGGTCATCCAGCTGTTCTGGATTTGAATTCCCAGATCCTCTTGGCAGCCCACCCAATGGCAAGGGATGCTGGGAGCTGACGTTCAAAACCATTTAGAGGACCAAAGGTTGAGAAGCATTAATCTCTGGGTTTTGAGCACTACTCTGAATAGTCCTAAGCAGGCTGCCCCACTGGTTATTTCCCATTGTGCATCAATGGAGCCCAGGATGGTGAAGCAGCAGAAATGCTAGCAAGAACATGAGTAAAGGAAAACTCAAGAGGAATGTGTCAGAACATATGGCAGAATCCACTTTATTTGGGACTGCCTTTGAAAAATGCTTGGAAACAGTTTTGGAAATGATTGGAATCCAAATGCATTTTGGACATGCCAGGTTATTAACTAGGAATGAATGATTTGAGAATTGAGTCTTTACTGAGCCAAGTGCTGTAACAGCTAGCTTACCATTTTCTTGGGAGCAGTTCAAATTGGCAATTGGGGCGTTCAGAGGGTCCCACATCAGGTGGCACGTGAGAACTGGGAATGAGAACTTCCCAAGTCCAAGAAGGAATTATGTAGTTCTATGTGACATTTTCATTTATCTTTGTGGTGCTAGGCTATATAAATATACAGTTTATTGGAGAGAGGGGGATAATGTGCTTAGCATTTAACTTCCATGCTCTGAAATGCAAATTTGGTATATTTTTTGTTTTTTTGCTACTTTGGGATGATGCATTACAGTATCTATTGCTTTAAAAATTTGACCATCTTTCATGTTTTGGTATAAAGATGGAATGGAAACATGCTCTGCATTTTGTACAAGATGAAAAATGCTAGCTTTGGCAATGGAAGGTTTGAATTAGGTGTTAAATCCAAGGTTACTAAAGTGTTGCAAACAACACAGTCATATGGTTAAATTCCCTTTTTTAATTGCAGGATATTCTGCGGTTTAAAAATCCATGATTTAATTACTGTCCACATGAAACCACTTTTTAAAAGAAAATGTCTTCTGACTATTTAAAAAATATGCCAGATGATGAATGTAAATAAATAAATAAATAAATAAATAAATAAATAAATAAATAAATAAATAAATCCTTTTGCCTGAGTTTGGATAGTTATTTAGATCAAGCTAGAAACATAATTACAGCATTGCACCCTCTCTGGATTGGAATATTTTTTATGAGGATTTTTATAAATCATGTAAATGTGAATTTTGGTGCTTGAAATTATTAAAGAAGGAAGAAGGATGTCTTGTTCCACATGGCAAAGACAAAATGAGATTTCAGAAAGCAATTTGTGGAGGTAAAAGGAAAAGGGATCCATCTCTGTAACTGATGTGTGTGTGCTTCAGGAGAGCTAGCTCTTACAAGGCATGACTTGATGAAGTTTTTTGGAGTGTTTGATTTATATCACCAGGTGTCACTGTGTTTCTGTTTGAACAGCTAAGGGAACCTTGGCAGCGAGTGTTAAACTTCCTTGAAAACAGCCACCCTTTAATTTATTTATTACGGTACTGTGGTTACAGCACTATGCAATTTTACCTGGGTGTAAGCTCCACTGAAACATCTGATTAAACATATAACTGGCCAAAATCTTGTTGCTTGGCATAGTTAGTCACGCTAGTGTAGGCCCACTAAATCAGTGGGAATTTAGTGAGCCAGCTCCTCCATAAGTTCCATTGATTCACATGGGCTTACTTTTACTGTGACATACTATGCTAAAATAAGTTGCACTTAGAGTAAGAGGAATTGACTTACTAAATTTCCATTGATTCAGTCAGTTTATTTTAGGGAGATTTACTGTGCTAAGCAACAGGATTTGGGCCACTCTATGCTTATCCATGGAACAAGAAGATATTTACTTAATCCAAAAAGTTAGCACTATGGCCAGCCGGAATAAATCTCATGGCAAAGGAATAATACCAAATATTATTGTTATTGCTATGCACCATCCAGTTGCATCCAATTTACAGCAACCTACTAAGGTTTTGAAGGTATGTGAGATGTTCAAGGAATGGTTTTCTGTCACCACTCCCAGTGAGCTTTCATGGATAAGCTAGGGTTTAGACCAAGGTTTCTATGGCCGCTACCGCACTTCAAAGAGCAACCACTTTTTGTTTTGAATTGACTTTTGTCCTCCCCCAGTCATGTGGTCGCTGAAGCGATTCAGCATTCCACACTTGGGCTTTTTCTCAAGAATCGGTTTCCCCGTCCGCACTTTGCTAAACTGCTTTTTGTTCCAAAATTGTCCGACATTTCCCCATTATCTGCTTCTATTTCAGAAATTATTTTTTAAAATAACATCATGCTGTTGTTCTTCCATTCAAAGTAATGTAGCTAATTTTAAATTGTACCCCAAAGAGGAAGTAGAAGGACCAGAGAAGTCAGCGGAAATGATCTGTGTCTATAGCAATTCATGGGCTTAATTTTGTTCAGAGACCCCTTTCTGGCATCTGTCCTGTAAATATCCAGAAGTGGACAGAGGAAGCTCAGGAAACTATCTTGTACAAAACTAGTCCAGTGTGCTCTACATTGACTAGTGGTGCCTCTGTGTAGGGAGGGATGCTTCTCAGTCTTATTACTCGGAGCTTAAACCCAGATCCTTCTAAGTGCAACGACGAGTACAGGCCAAATTGAAAAGTACACTATTTGAGTTTATTTCTAGCTTTATTAATATAAAAAATCCAGTTTCTTCCTACTTTCCTTTGCCCCTGGCAGTAAATCCATGCATTTGCCTGAAAGATGAGATCATTCTGGAGAACATATGGGTTTCGTATTTACCATAAGAGAGGAACAACCATCTGCTTTTCTCTGGGCACTTTTACATGACCCTTAAAATCTGAGGCAAACGGCTCCCAGATGCGAAGCTTAAAATTGTTTTCCCACTAGCTCCGGACTTTAAAGAAGATTAAGAGCGACCACGCCCACCTAAGCGCGTCCCAGCATATTTTCCAAGTACCTGGTCTCCTAAGGTGAAAAATTTCTGATGCGGATGTAAAGCAGTGAGTGCCGGGCTCTCCTCGCCTTTTTTTTTTTTTGCCCCCCGACCCTTTAAGAGACCTTAAGAGACTGGAATGCTTGCTTCCGGGGCTGCAACCTGGCAGACGAAGATGAGCCTGCATTTGTTTCTCCCTTTTTTTTCTCCCTCCCCTCACACAGACGGGGGCAATGGCATGCGGAGGGGTGGGAACACAGGAAGAGCGACAAACCCCCAAGAACTCTGGTCCGAATTTAAGTGGCCAGCGGATCTTAGGGGTCGTGTAAAAGCGCCCTCGGTTTTTGACCTGGAAATATTTCAGTTCCTGGTACAGTAAGGTTTGAAAACAGAAGCCTGTTCCCACTTTCTCTCCTGGAAATACAGCCAGAGGCAGAATCTATGGAGTTAACATCACTTATGTTTTTCTTTCCATACCACAGGGCTGTCCAACTTTGAACAGGTCGAGGTCTACTTTTTCCAGACGAAAGTGCCTGAGGGCTACTACACTAAAACCTCTACTTATGAATTTTATCTGTTCCGAGCATATACTCATAAGTAAAAAAAAATTGTAAGTAGAGCAGTGGTTTCCCATAGGAACACATTGAAAATCAATTAATCATTTCTGGAGGGAACATATTTCAATGCATTTCTATGGTAAGGCTGACCATGCACATGCTTCCCTTATACCCGCTTGAGGCAGCTGTGGGGGTGGGAGGAGGAGGAGGAGGAGGAGGAGGAGGAGGAGGAGGAGGAGGAGGAGGAGGAGGAGGAGGAGGAGGATGGGAAGAAGGAATTCTCTGGGGGGGCAGAAGAGGGGGACATCACCACGCAAATGAAGTGGGCACACCCATGACCCTGCCCTTCATTGTCCCCTCCACTCCCCTTCCTCCGCTCTGCACGAACAACTCAGCTGGTCATGAGACAGTGGCACACCAATCATCTGGCCAGTAGGGAGAGCAGGGGACCATGCCATGGCCCCTGAACTGCCCCACTTGGCTGAGACAGTGGGCTGGCAGACTCAGATATGGGAGGGGTGGAGAACTTATCCCCTCACTTTTTTATGGGTGGCGGGCGGGCTACTTTTGAACCCTTCGCGTGCTACTGGTAGCCCCCGGTCTACCTGTTGGGCAGGCCTGCCATACCATATCCTCTTCTTTTCTTTTCTTTTCTTTTCTTTTCTTTTCTTTTCTTTTCTTTTCTTTTCTTTTCTTTTCTTTTTCTTTCTTTTTTTTTTTGGAGAAAAAGGATTGCTTGATATTCTGTGAGCTTTGAGCTGCTCTAGTAACAGGTGCTAAGTAACAGTAAGATGGATATCTTTTAATTCTAGACAACATGGTCACCCTTTGCTTTCTATGAAATGTTCCAATTCTTGCATGACTTCTGAGATGGAGGGATTAATTCTTGTTTTCAGTTGATGAGCAGAACGCATTTATGAGCAAATTACAACCAAAAGTATCCACAGGATTTCCCCACAACAAAATTGGGGGTGGGGTGGGGTGAGGAAGGAGGTATATGCACATAGCACAGATTATTTTCATATACACATCTCTCTGTGTATATGAAGATAATAAATGCTTTCAAGATTCCAAGAAGAGTCTGGGGAACCCATGGATTCAATCACAATGATTGATATCTTTACACTTCGTTTTTATTTGGTCATGTTTCCTCTTTATAGATCCTGTAAAAGCTTTGACAAATCTTGTAATAGCTTTAAGTTATTAACAATGTCCCTCAATTCCTTGTTCTCAAATACTTGAACATGTCTTAATTGCACTGGACTGTATATTATCCCTCATTACTGTAAGCCGCCTTGGGTCCTTTTCCAAGGAGAAAGGCGGGGTAAAAATACTCTAAAATAAATAAATAAAAATAAACAACCTCCTCTAACTGATAGCACATAATTTGAGTTGTGCAAGAGCCCCTAGACAAAATCACTGTTGCTTTGATTCAAAATGAAAAATTAATATGCATATACATAAGGCAGATGAGGGAAGCAGTACTGGCTTACATTTGAGTTAACAGTTGAGATCGACTTAGTTTTGTCTTCTGCTGTTTAAAAGAATAACCAAAGCAATAATTACTGTATGATTGAACAAACATGCATTATATAGTTTTGTCTTCTGCTGTTTAAAAGAATAACCAAAGCAATAATTACTGTATGATTGAACAAACATGCATTATAAGTGAGAAGGCAACACATGAAGTTGGGTATTATCTCCATCTTTGAAGTACAAGTCTATTATACACTTTTTGCTTAATTGGTTTCAGAATCCACTGTTACATAGTATGCTCATTTCAGAGTAGTCCTCAGGGATCCCATTTTGTCGCAGAATTCACATAGAACTAGACCTACAAAGTGAGTGTGCTGTGGCACTGTCATCTTAGTAAACAACATCCCCAGGTTTCAGCAACTTGACATGTCCAGTCATTAAAAAAGAGACAGGGAGGGAGGGAGAAGGAGAAGCATTCATCATCACTGCTGGCGCTATCACTGAAAAATGCCCAACTGATCTATTAATTTTTGCCATTCATTTTTCATCTAGTCAGAATCTCGTGCTGTTCTGGAGGCAGATAGGGAGGCGGAGAAGCAGAGGTCATGTTCTCTGGTTAGCAGTGGGTTGTCCCATTTGGAATAGACACTGGTATTCTCGCTAGGGTCTGAAAATGTAAGAACTACATATTATATCCTATGATCACCTTGAAAACTTATTGCTAACCTGCAATGTGTGAAATTCCTTTTTTGGGGTTCAGAAATATTCCCAAACTTGCAGAATGCATTATTATTATTATTTTTCTTTATGGTTCAATTTCTGCAGGGGAGGGGAGAAATAGCTTTCCACAAGACCAACAAACCGGTTCTGGTGTGGGTCACAGTGTACAGTATACATTCCCTGATAACAAGCAAGCATGAGAACAGAGAAAGAGGCCAAGAAGAACAAAACTCAAACATGTGCAGACAGATTTCAGTAACAGAAACACCACAGATGGAACATAAAGAGAAAAATGAATCCAGTTTAAGAGAGAATTCTAGAAAGCAAGACTGCTGAAGGAAGTAAAGGATAACTGACGATCTCAAAAGCAAGTGGAAGATCTAAAAGAATAAAAACCGAAAATGAACCACCTTTGCTCAGAGAAGATAATAATTAGAGATTGTATTAAGTTCCAGTGTGGTGAACAAAGTAAGAGGCAGAATGAAAATGATCACAACCGAGTTAATGGTACAGATTCTCAGAAGGTTCAAATACCAAGTGCAAGAAAAGAAACAGGGTGATAAATGAAATAATGATAAAGTGATATGGGGTTTGTCCCTTTACAGCAAAAAAAGAAGAAGCGATAGCTTTGTCAAAGAGAAATAGGAAATAAATGCAGAAAGATGGAACTTACAAATGATTTAATCCAGCTAGCCCAGTCCAGCACTTCATGGGTCTGATGATTATTTGTATGATAGCTCTCGAGAAAAGTAAGATATGAGACTGATATTTTATTTTCTCATCTCACAGACAGTTAGCCGAGCTACCATTACTTGCTCCCTTTTCAACTAGTTTTGACCTCAGTCCACTTTCGACAGATTTTTGGGGCAAAATATAAAATGTGTTACAGTTCCCGATTTCCTTGAAAACTGAGACACTTAAATGAATATAGATGAGAAAATTCAAGACGTGCTCTAATCCTTCATGCTTTATGTGCAAAGCACACTGTTGTGTGATACCTGCATATGCCATCTGGTTCTGCGACTCCTAAAATCTGCTTGGGTTTGCAGATGTTGCTTAAGAGCTCCAGACTATTGCCTAGAACATCTGGAAGTTAATATCCAACAACATACCCAAGGTAGGGAACTGCTACTTTAAATGCTGGAATGGAATTGGCATGTGCTGCGATGCTGTCATAATTTCACCCTTCACCAGTTCTTAAGAGCAAGGGGAACAATATGCAAAAACAATGCCAGGACAAGATCTAAATCAAGACCACAGGAACATTGCATGGCTGTTAATAATATATACCTGTATATATAAAAGACATTCACCAAATGCAGTCATGGCAGCCAAGGAGAGGTTCAGGAGAGCAAGTTCACTAGACAAGTGTATAATGTAAGAAGGTAAGAAGAGCCTTGTTGATTAAAACCATTGGTTCTCAACCTGTGGGTCCCAGGTGTTCCTGGACTGCAACTCCAAGAAATCCCTTCCAGCACAGCGAGTGGCAGAGGCTTCTGGGAGTTGCAGTCCAGGAACATCTAGGGACCTACAGGTTGAGAACTACTGATTAAGATAGAAGGATCACTTGTCTGAGCACCTGTGGAAAGCCCAGAGGCATGACTTGAAGGCAACTGCCCCCCCCATCCCAGTGCTCCCTCTGAGGTTGTGGAAGCTGCTTCTGATTCAGGCAGTACTTTAAACACTACGTCGAGGGAAGAAATTAAAAGGAGAGGAAGGTGGAGATGTGAGGAGACGTGTATTTGAAAAGCAGGTAAGGGGCCAAGTGAACAGCAGCTTTTAACAGCAGTGAACTGAAAGAAATGATGATAATTTAAGGGTACAACAAGTACAGGTATATTAACTCTCATTAGTCTTTACAGTATACAGTATACATTCTGAGCTTGCATGCTCTTCTTCAGGGAAACTCTAATATACGAGCTCAATTAGTTGTGCCAAGCGCTAAAGGAAGTTGCATTTTGCAATCAGAAACTGCTGGTGAAGAAAATGAAAGCTGAAATGTATTGCTTAAATACTTCTGCAAGAAAACAGAGGCTATTAGAACATAAGTAGGAGCTACCTCATATGGAGACAAACCTGGGCTCCTATGATTCAGTGACATTTCTGAGCAGTTTTCCAGTGAGTTCAGAAGATGTTTTTCCCCATCCCCTGCTATCTGGCCTTTGAGGTCCATTTTGCACTCGCCAGGACCATGAAAACAAACAAGGGTAGCAGGAAAGGGACTCCGAGCGCATTCAACTGTTTTCATGTGGCCCTCAACTTTTTTTTCCTGGACTCACTAGACCCTTATGCTGCAGACTGTCCTTCTGGGAATCACTGAGATATCACCTACACCAGGCATGTCCAAACTTCAGCCCTCCTGATGTTTTGGACCACAACTCCCAGAATTCTAACCTTAAATTGCCAATGGCAAAGGACTGTAGGAGCTGTGGTCCAAAACATCTGGAGGACCGAAGTTTGGTCATGCCTGACCTACACAGTTATGTTCAACACATGAGAAGAGCACCTCGATCTGTCACACCCTGTCATTATTTTCCTCATGGAGAGAGAAACAAGACTGAAGAGGCAAGGTTCTTCCTCACATGTGCATGGCTACTTGGACTTTTCAGACCCATTGCCTTCTCTGTGATGGGATCAACTACAATGGGGGTGGACTTAGGTGCTCCTCTCCTTGAGGAGTGATTGTTTGTTTGTTTGGTTGGTTGGTTGGTTGGTTGATTTAGCTGCTACACCACCCAAGGTAGGAAAATACTACAGCACTTGGGTCAGTTTACATAACTGAGCAAAACACAAAAATTAAAGTAATAAACTAATGCATAGGTAATACCACAAACAATGAAAACAAAACCAGAAAGGTGACCAAGGACTGCCACCTCCTGGCTGAGGTGAACCAAATTATATAAAGCCATAACATAATAAAACAACATGCCAAGTAAAATAATGAAATCATCAATAACTACTATAAAATGTGGGGTTTTTAAAAATTAACTAGAGATGGGCCAACTTTCTTAAAAAAAATTTTTCGATTTTCGTTAGTCGGGCCTTCCCAACATCCGTAGTGAGTTCCGGGCTGTCTGCGAAAATGTACGCAAGTAATTAGCACGGTTCGAGTTTTCATATGTTTCGTTGTCGTTAGTACTGAGCCAGAGGGGGAGAGAGAGAGGACACAGATGAATGCACCTCTGTGGGGTGGGTGGTACCTCAGTATAAAGACCCAAGTGGGCTCCTGGACCACCCGTGGGTGCCAATCCACTTGGAAGGGATTTTCAGGCTCCACCAATGATTCACTCTTGCTGGGGGTCTCCCCCTCCCCTGCTGCTGCCCAAAATGAATGTCCTTACATGGGGATAAGGCATAACCCATTGGCTTACAGTGAGACCAGTGTGAATCACATAGGGTCATACAAGTCCCTTCACAAGGCTACTACTATACAGATCTACACAGAATGCACTTGTACTTGCTGCGTGTAGTATCCTAAGCAAGCAAGGACACTTAGCTTTAAGGTGGCTCATGTAGTCAGGTGGTCAGGTGTCAAAAATAAGGTTCATGGGCTAGTTTTTTGCCACCTTTGGTGCCTCTCTTGACCCCTAAGAAGAAGGAGTCTGTGACGTAAAGACGGAGTCAAGGGTTAGGAAGGAAGATTGTCAGGGCAGGTATTTCTTTTTTTTTTGGCACATGGGAAGTCTCCATTGACAGAATATATATCAAAGTCGTAGGATGGCTTATGAAATCTATTGGTTGTCTACTCCCAATGGCTTTAACTTGGCCAGTGTAATCATTGCAAATCCAGGGAGGTGTAAATAAAATCTGTGCTAGCAAAATCAATGGAGGCAGAGGGAGGAGAGGAGAGACATTTTGTTGCAATAAAAAAAGCAACTGTTACTGCTTATATACCGCCCCATACCACTAAATAGTCTCTGGGTTTCGGTTTACAATTTGATTACAGTGTGCAGGCTACACATTTCAAAAACAATATTGCTGGGCCGCCACTTAGTGGAAACTGACCCGCACCGATATTTTTGGCCAGCTTTCATTCCTGTTTCCATGAGTTTCTTCAGTGGCCTTCTTAATTAACATCAGGCTGTTTGGATCTGACAACATATGTGACTATTAGACAACAGCTCTCAATATTTGTCATTTGGTCTTACCAGATGGCGGTCTGGCACAGTTGAAATTTGGACGCATTTGTTGTGCCTCTTCTCTCGCCTTTCTTTTAAAGGGGGGTGGGAAACAGCCTGTAACTAAAAACAGTTTCTCCAAAGTCGGTCTGTGAATGTTGATACACCACTTTGACAACCTTGATCATTCTGGCAGATTGAACAATGACGACAGACAACAAAAAAGCTTTAAAACCCGCGCAAATGGCTTTAATATAAATGTAGAAATCCAGTACCCAGAATTTCATGTATTTTTACAGCCCCGAAGAACAGTTGATCTTAGATAATCTGGGAGCATTAATTAGAATCTGAAATGCAGATTGAACCGAGAGAATAGCCTTGGATGAATTGACACCCTGGCTTCAGCAATCAGAACAGGAATCTGAACTCGGTTGAACAAATACCGCTGATTAATGTAATCCTGATTGTAATGCAACTGAAAACAAAAATAATACTGTTTTTGTGGATGGCGTGCTTAAGAATAGATGCTATAAAATGAAATAACCGAGGAAACTCTAGACATCTGTAATGGGCATAACTAGAATGTAGGGACTTAAAAGGCCCAGGGCAGCAAAAATAACATTGCTGTGAATCTTCAAAGCTATTCTTCTTCTACACAGGCAATGTGAACTCCCCCGCAAATCTCATGTTGAAAAGAATGCAAGGGACTTGCAGGAGTCAGGGCAGGAAGAAAAAGGACCTCATTACAAGCACCATTTCCCTCAAATGTTGCAAGGGATAAAGACCAGGCCCTGGACCACCAAGAGCCTTTTCACATGACCCCTAAGATCCGCTGGCCACTTAAATTCGGACCAGAGATCTTAGGGGTTTGTCGCTGTTCCTGCGTTCCACCCCCTCCGCACTCCTGGCTGCTGGCTGCCTGAGGGGAGAGAGAAAAAAAGGAAGAAAAGAATGTAGCTCACCTCCATTCAGCTGTCCCGGCATAAGCATTCAGATCTCTTAAAGGTGCGGGGTAGAAGGAAAAAAAAAGAACAAACAGAAGCAAGGAGAGCTGGGTCAGTCACTACGTTATATCCGCATCAGGAATTTTCACCTCCAGAGAGCAGTATACAAGAAAAGTGCGCTGGTCATGCGCTTAGGTGGGCGTGGTCGCACTTAATTATCTGTAAAAGAATTTAAATGGTGGGGAAACAATTTTAAGCTCCGGAGCTGGGAGCCATTTGCGGCGGAGTTTAGGGGTCGTGTACAAAGGGCCCAAGTTTCCCTTTCATTTACTAATGGCTTGACAGGAAGCAAAGTTCTGCCAAAAGGATTTTAGAACTTCGGGGTGAGTCTCCCATTGAGAGTGAGGGTGCTGTGCCTCTCCGAGGGCTGTTTCAGTCCTTCAAGGCCTGACATATATTTTTTTCAGCTTTAACAAATGACTTTATTTACACATTTACTTTCATTGCGCATCGGGGGGAAAACAGTGATCCTTTTATGGAAAAGGATTACTGATGGGTAGAGTGAGGAATCTGGGTGGGGTCTTAGAACTAGCCTTATCCCTGGAAGCCCAGGTGATGGCCGCCTCCAAGTCTGCCTTTTCCCACCTTCGGCAGATTGCCCAGATCCACCCGTACCTGGACGAGGCCTCCTTGAGAACAGTTGTGCAGGTGCTTGTGATCTCAAAGATAGATTAATGCAGCACTCTCTATGTGGGGTTGCCCTTGACTGTTATTCAGAGACTACAGCGGGTACAAAATGCAGTGCCCAGACTGGACGACAACAACAGATAAACCACTTCAAAACCCGCGGTTCTGTCTTGTTTGCATTGGTTGCCCGTTGTGTCCCCAATAAGGTTCAAGATACTGGTTTTGACTTACACACCCTCCACAGCTTGGGACCTGAGAGTACCTGACAGAGCAGATCTTTCAGAATCTGTCAATGCAGCCTGAACCAAGAGAATATTGCAGGTGCTCTCACTCCCTGGCTTCAGCAGGGAACAGGTCCGGAAATTGAGCACTCAAAACTGGGCCTTCTTGGTGGCCACCCCTACACTTTGGAACACACTGCCGAGTGAGATTTACCTTGCACAGTCCCTGCCTGCCTTTAAAAAAGCACCTAAGACCCTGCTTTTCAGAGAGGCATTTGGTGACCATTAGGTTTTTTTTTTTCCGTTCTGCTCTCTTGCTGAGCATTATTAAAAAAAATTGTTGCTCTTTATTTTATTTTATCTTTTAATTGTTTTTTGTGACTGTTGTACACCGCCCAGAGTTCCTTTGGGAAGACGAGTGGTATATAAATAAATAAATAATAAATAAATAAAAAATAAATAAATAAAATCAAAAGAAACCCATTTCCATTCAAGAAATGTTGCAAGGGATTAAAAGGGCAATCAACACCATCTGTAATTCCCCTCAAGCTTCTCTCTCTCGCCTTTGTGATGACTCTTGCAGTGAGAAGACAGATCTTCCCACTAGCAATATAGTTATGAGCTATCCCTGTTGCAATGCAGAGTATTTGTATTCCTGGCTGCTGGCTGTGTGAGGGGAGGAGTCAAAGGAAGGGAATTAATTTGCAGGTCCCGGCACTGCAAAAATCTGCTTTAGGTATGTCTGTGAAGATATCTCAGTTTTCATCCAGGAGCAGGTACCTGAAAAGTTTACTGGAAGTTGAGTCATGGCTACTGGACGCACTTAATTTGACAGTAAAACGTTTCGCTACTCATGGGGAAACAATTTTATCAGTCTGAATATAGGAGTGCAAGTGCTCCATCTTTATAGTCAGTACTTTGGGCCCTTGTCACCCTGGTCTGAATTAATGGCTTAAGAGAACAATGCAATAGTTCGTTAGCCAGAAAG
Organism: Phrynocephalus guinanensis; assembly: GCA_037367245.1. Lineage (NCBI taxonomy): Eukaryota > Metazoa > Chordata > Lepidosauria > Squamata > Agamidae > Phrynocephalus > Phrynocephalus guinanensis. The sequence continues at coordinate 39,372,224 of CM074736.1, forward strand.
TGATAGCCTTAAGGTGAACTTCGGGGTAAGATGCTCCCTATTGAGAATGAGGGTCGTGTGGTTTTCCGCTAGGGCTGTTTCAGTCCTTCAAGGCTTTTTCATTTTTCTGGGCTTTAAGTAAGATGACTTTATTTACAAATTTGGTTCATTGCGCAAAGAGTTCAAATACTTCAAAGAAGAGGAGGGGCAAAGGCGTCTTGATTATCCCAGAGTGCAGGAATATATAATGGGTTGGAACTCAGCCTTAACCCTGAAAGCCCAGGTGATTATCATCTCCAAGTCTGCCTTTTAGCACCATCGGCAGATGGCCCAGATCCACCCGGGAGGACGAGGCCTCTCTTGAGAACAGTTGGGCACGTGCTTGTGAAAAAAAGATTTTTATTGCAGCACTTGTCTATGTGGGGTTGCCCTTGGTTCCGTTTCGGACTACAGCGTTACAAAATTTTCGCGAAAATTTGCAAAAACTGTCGGTTCGTTTTTTTGGCAGATATGACGTTCACCGTTAGTACTGTCTTGTTTGCATTGGTTGCCCTCCTGGAGTGTCCCCAGGAGTCAGCCAAGATACAAGTTTTGACTGGCAAACCTTTGCACCCACTGTGTCTCACGTACTTGCATGTAGTGCAATGCAAGTAGATCTGGCTTAGGGTTAACTGAGGCCTGGTCGCAACGGCTAGGGTTAGGCTAGTTACGGGTGAGGTTACGGTGAGTATTGGGGTGCTCCTGGGTGCCTCCGGAAATCTGACCACTTAGAAGGACAGTGTACTGGCGTATGGGTTAGGCTTAGGGTTCACTTTGGGCTACGATTAGTGGGTGAGATTTACCGATTGGCACAGTCCCAGCCTGCTCTGTGGTCAACCCTGGACCCTGTTTTCATGCGATTTGGTGAAAATTAGCATTTTTTTTCCCATTTCGTTCTGCCCTCATTGCTGATGTGCAGGTTTAAAAAAAAAAAATAAAATAAAATTTAATAAAATCTTTTAATTGTTTTTTGTGACTGTTGTAAGAAAAACCTTTGGGAAGACGAGTGGTACTGTAAAAATTCAAATAAATAAATAAATAAATAAATAATAAATTTCGCATGAGGTTTCTGTGGTGCATGGCCTGGGGTTTTTGATTAACAATTTCAAAAAACAATATCTGTCGCCATTTTGGATCCCCCCCTCGCCGCATGGCAAATGCATGCGCCCTCCCCACTAGCAATGTACAGTCAGCAATCCCCTGCAATGCGATTGGTTGTATGGCTCCAAAACTTTGCATGGTCCACTCCCATGGGCGAATTAATCATTGCGAAAAATCGCAGGTGGTAAAAAAATAAAAAGATTCTCAAATAAAATCAACGGAGACTTTTTTTGGCAAGTTGAAAACATGCTGCTACTGTAAAAACTTCTTTTTTTAAGATAGAAATTTTCGCTACTCATCCAAACAGCTTTGGTGGGTTTTGAATATTTCAAAAAAAAATATTGCAAGTCCTCCATTTTGGATAGTCCGCACTGCATGACCTCTTGTCACCCTCCCAGCTGAATTAGGCGCATAAGATGAACAATGGCCTGAAGCTCGAGAGGGGGACAATAGTATCCCCCCCTTAAGGTGAAACACCCTTCTGGATGCTGAAACCTATCAAGAATGGGTCGTTTCGCTATGGCCTTAGGGGTGAAGGCTTTTTTTTTGTTTTAAAACTTTTTTCTAGAGAGGAAAAGTTTCAAAAGTGGTTCATTGGATAAAGAGTTCAAATACTTCAAAGAAGAGGAGGGGCAGGGTGCGTTCTTGATTATCCCAGAGTGCAGGATCTATAATGATTGGCTCAGGAAACCAGAATTCACTGATTATCATGGAAAACGAGTAATAGCAACGGAACAATGGAACTACCGCTATTGGGAGCCCATCTCACTCATGAGAAGATTGGGCAACCTTCTGTCATATCTGCTTTGATTCAGATTCCTTCATTGAACAGATGGTAGCACCTTTCAACTCAATTATTCTGTGATTCTATAGATGTTAATATAATTTTATTTCCAAAACAAAAACAAAAACAAACAAACCATACAACTCCCCATTTTGTGCACCAAAAGTAAAAAGTGAAAAAGCGGTCAATAAAAAGAAGTAAATAATCCTGTAATTTGGTTTTATTAAAAAAAGAATGTTACAAGCTGTTGTTTGTATATACCCTACCCATATCACACATGAGGCTTACTCATGTGTAAGGGGATGCAGGAAGCATTCATGTCCACAAAGTGTTACTTTAGCCCTTCAGCATCAGCGGATATAAATAACATGTATATTCTGTGTCAAGATTCTGTGTTTTAAATATCTGAGGTTCAAATATATGATGCTGATTAGTGATTGCCCCCATTGGACAACCACATTGAAAGGAACCACACCGCCCTCACAAAACAATCACAAAACTAATAATTTGGGGTTTGACCTCTCAGCACAAAATCTACAGGCACTGAGTTTAGTCCAGATTGCCCCGCTGTATCAGTTTCATTCCACTTTAGTTGCAATGTCAGCTTCTTAAGGGATCCTTGGATTCCTAGCTTGGTTGAAAGCTTAGTGTGGAGAGCTGTCTCTTTAACTACAGTTCAACTACAGTCGTCAGGTACTACTAAATGCAACTGGTTTAACCTTCTGTGCCTCTGTTCTCCTCACATTTCCTTGATTCTTGGTGCTGTGAGAAATTGTGCATGAAACTCACACAACTGGGTGGTGTAGACAAGTCTCTTGTTCCCTTTTGAAAATGACAACTGGGTGTCTATGACTGCTAAGTGCATCTCAGAGAGCTTGGCTACAAATGAAGTGAAACCCAGTCAGTTCAACAATGACGGTTACTTCACATCCTTCCTCGTTCCGAGATTATGTTCGTTTCATGATAACATTGTTTGCGGTCACGTGGTCTTGTCCCGGTTCTGTCCCTGTTTCCATTTACCCATGGGCGTGATTGATGGTATTCTCTGTAACTTTGCCTTTCATGCGTTAAGCAGCAAAGTTTGAGGTTTTATGCCTTCTTCTCTCTCTGCGATGCATTGTTTATGCCATTGGGATTGAACTGGAGAATGCAACTTCGCAGTCCTGCCACTAGATGGAGAATGTGCACATTGCGTGATGAGACTTGCTTCACGGGCACTTGTCTCAAAACAGGATCTGAGACAAGAGAATTCCCAAGGTCAGGGAGAGGTATGGCTCATCACGCTTAAATCCCAGTTCAGGGGGCGGGGGTGGGACAAACTCCCGACGTCACACAATGGATGTGCAGTAACATTTTTTCGTACCGGTCCCAAGCAGGATGGCAAACTGCAATGAGAGGGACGTGAAGTAACTGTCAATAAGGCAACAGCACTTTCCACTTTTTCCTCAAGTACTGTCTCCTCTGTCTTTCCAGTTACACTGCTCATTCTGTGTTTCCCTCACTTTGGGCATTTATACACGACCCCTAATCTCCGCAGCAAAGGGCTGCAAGCTCCGGACCTTAAAAATGTTTTCCCACCAGGTCCGGAGTTTGCAGACAATTAAGTGCGACCCGCCCACCTAAGCGTGACCCAGCTGCACTTTCTTGTACTTGCTTTTGGGAGGTGAAAAATATTTGATGCGGAGCGTGCCTGGGCTCTCCTTGAAGTTTTTGTTGTTTTTCTTTCGCCTCCGCCCCTTTAAGAGCAACCAGGAAGTAAAACCGGGGCTCGGAGCAAGCTTCCACGCATGGGAGGTAAGGGTTTCTTCTTTTGTCCGTGTTTAAGGCTTTTCCCCCCTCCCTCCCCTCCCACAGACAGAACAAGGAAGTGCGGAGGGGGTGGGGACGGAGGAACAGCAAGGAACCCTCAAGATTGCTGGTCCGAATTTAAGGGACCAGCGGATCTGAGGGGTCGTGTGAAAAGGCCCTTTGTGTCAGGTATGACCAATGCTCCCCCCTCTCTCCACATACATATTCACCCCTACACATTTAGGAATAGGCATAGCTTACCAGTTAGCGAAGTCATGCAAAAAGAAGGATCTGCCTTGTTCCAGACGAAATGAAGCAATCAAAGCTTAGCTAGGTGGTGGTACCCCTGCTGAGAACCAGCCTCAAATACTATAGAAGCCCCAGGGTTCCTGCTCTTCAGGAGATTCCTGCTGCTGAGGAAAGCTGGCATATGGCCAAAGAGTAACAGGTAACAGAAGCAGCTGTAATGCAGATGTCAAAACCTTTTTAAGGAGCTCCGATTATAACTGTGCACCAACTTTGCCAGCATGCTGAATTCTGAGTCGAATTGGGACTATCCATGTGGACTTGGTTGGGATCTGAATCAAAATGGATAGCCCCTGTCTGGTTCCAGTGTCGATTAGGGCTGACCTAGATTGGAAAATCTATCTATTTGGGGTAAAAAGAAGTAAAAAGAAGTGCAGAAAAATGGGAAAGGGAAACGGAAACTATTGGGTGCCTTCACTTCAACTATACTAAAATGGATGGGTAGATACAGATCAGCGGTTTAGGTATCTGACTATGGAGCCAGAGGGTTGGTAGTTGGATTCCTCACTGTGCCTCCTGGAAGAAGAGCCAGCCTGGGTAGCCATGGGAACACTGCACAGTCCCAGGACAGCCTCCGAAGAAAGAAAGAGCAAACCACTTTTGAATATTCTCTACCTGTAAAATCCTGAAAAGGGTCACCTTAAGGCAGTATTGACTTGACCCTATGTGATGATGATTATTAATATTAAGATATGATAGGAAAGGTGAGGGGCAGAACTATGCTTCTCTGACTGGCAGCTTTTTCCATTAGTGAGAATGTAGGAAAAGCTTCTGGCAGAGGTCACCTGGGCTTCTTATCTGTTTCCAAAAGAGAACCTTCATATCAGCCACCAGTGAATCCTTTCTCTTTAAATTTAAATTTAAAGAGGTTTATCGGTAAAAGAAGCCAGATCTTACCATAGCCTCTTGATTTCATATGATTTTTGCATGGGATCTTTCCCAATCACCATCAAATCATCCTCTGCACTGATATATGAGTACTTGGCAGCCCTTCTCTTCCCAGACAGACCACTATGTCTTACTCGTACATCATCCATTCCTAGGTCCCATATCTCTGCACATAAATTGCAGTTTCTAGCCTTCTGTACAAACTCTTGAGCTACTCACAAAAGGGCCCGGGGAGAAGATCCATATAGTATAATGAATCATCTTGTATTGTTTCATTTTGTTTATTGTTGTTTTTTAAAAAATGTTAATAATGAAAAGGAATAGCAAAGGAAACAAAATAAAATGCCATTTTTCTGTTTTGTGCCCATTGCTAATTTATATTGGTCTAAGTTGGCAAGCTGGTGTAAGCATTTGTTGTCTCATGCCAGTTATGTTAACTTGGTGAGTTGCAACAAATACTTACACTGTCTTCTTAAAATGAACCATGCAATCTATGAAGCTGATATTATGCCTGGTCACTAAATGTTAAACTGACAGATCAGTTACTGTTTTCACAAAATAACATCCCAAACTCTGATTTGTAGACAGCTGCCAGACATCAGTATCACTCAGTCTCAGAGTGAGTTATTGAGAAAAATGTGTGGACTACTTTGGATGAATTTGAAGATAATTCTGCTCTGTGAATCCCTGCACTTCTGGTGCATAGCTAGAGGTATTTAACCAGACCATTCAAAACTCTGCAACATGTTCCAGATTCTTTCCTCCTGCAGGTGGAAGAAAAGGTGCTGCACAAGGTGACATAGATAGAAATGAACTTCTGGTATCAGGATATACACAACATGAACTAATTTCAAGGCCATTGCTGCAAAAGAGAACAAGGCTTTGAAAATGATTCTGGGCTGTGTATAGAGAAAGAAAGTTACATGCAAAGTTTGTTCTGCATTATCTCTAGGGCCACCACTAAAGACTTTTTTTTTTTTTTTTATTCTCTTTCACAGTGAAACCAACTGTCATCGACGTTGACATCTATGTTAACAGCATTGGACCTGTGTCCTCGATAAATATGGTAAGTGTCTCACTGCCAATGATTTTATCAGCTTCACTACACTCAGCTCTCAATATCATGGCTTCTTAATTCTTCCTAAACGTGATACAAGGTGAAATGTTGTGGCTGCTGACGTGCCTCTATTTTTGGATACAGTTTGGTTTTTCTGACAACTTGTGTCCCCTTCCTAAGGGACATAATGAAGCTCAGAAGTATCATGCTGTGATCTGTCTGTCACGAAACTCCTGCACATTATGAATATTCTGGCTATTTTTAGAACTACAGAAGAGAAACAATGCTACATAACCAAGGAAAGTAGGCTTGCCAGTGCTATGAAGTTACACAAGTACTGCCAGCTTCAGAAAACCTTGCAGGGCATCCAAACCTATTCAGCAAGATGTCCTTCTCTCTTGAGTGGATCTTACTTCCTGGCCACTTTGTGTGGCATCCTAGTCTTAATTATGTTGTTTTGTTGGTGCTTAAATATGTTTTGTTACTGAAAAGCAGCCCTGGTCCCTTCTAATGGCTGTCCCTCCCTTGCCAAGACCAATGAACTCCAACCGCAGTTGCATGAATCTATCTGTGACTGTTGTGTTCAGGTGTCACGGTCCAGAATCTTTGTAGGAACCCCTTGCTGTCCCATAACCCTTACCAGAGGCTGAGGTCCTGATGGAGTTCTTGTTTGGCGATGTGGTCATAGTAAAGTCAAGTTGATGACTATAAGGAGGCATGGAGTCTTTGTCATGGATTCTGCTCTATGGCTTCTGGGTCTAAAGCAATGTCTCCTGATCTGGCAGTTGTCACCTCCAAGGGGGCCACAATGTGCTTTCTGGAGTGGGCCATGGATCTCCTTATATGTGTTGTGGTCCTTGTTCAAAAGTTTCTTCCTTGACCTGTCAGCTTGAGGATGTTAAGGTTAGGGTCTATGTGCATGCGTAAGAAACAGGCTCTTTTGGGGAGAATGGAGCCTCTATTTTCTGAGAAAGGATGACTTTGCTCACTGAAAATCCCCTTTTTAAAAAACATGGCTTGTATCATGTGTATCACAGGTTACCTGGCTATTATAAAAGGGGGTTGCAACTCAGAAAAAGATGGGAACCAGTGGCCTAAAAGAAAGGAGATCTTTTTCTTCTGGGTGGACTTTGAGGAGATTAGCTAAACATCTTGTTCTTTCATTCTATTGTAATGGATGCGTTAAAAATGCTGTTTTGTGGTTCCAGACTTAATTGCTGTTTGGATTGCTCTAATTTTAAATGATATTAAAATGGTGTGGGGATTTTATACATAAAAACGTAAGTTATTGAATCCTATACATAGCTACTGAGCACCAGCTGGCAAGAAAGTGTATGAAATAGGTGGCACTGGGCAACATTTGGTAAAGAGCCAATGAATGCTATGATTATACCAGCTCCCAAGCAGGTGGGTGCTGCCTGACGGGAGAAAGAATGAATGGGTGAATATCTTTCTTTTCAGATGGTGTCCCCACATAGCCACACAGTTGTAGCAGTTGGGGGCCACTCTTTAACTTCCAGGGCTTTTATCAGGTAGCAATGCTGTTGTTGCTGTTTTGTAGTTCCAGAAAACACCGTATTCCCTACTATCTCTGTGTGCATCATAGTTTGGTTGACAGAATCCAAAAGAGAACCTTGGTTTAGTTGTTTTTCTTTTCAAGTGAGGGAAGGAATCTGTGGCTTCTCCTCACTGCCTCAAATGGGTCAATCAACAAACATATATTACAAGTCTTCCTTTAGTTCGAATACCTTGAAATTTTCTGTCACAGTAGCTTGCAGACAAAGGCAAAAATCTTTCCGATGACCAGGTGTAGAAGATTCAGTGTTGGGTTTATTTAAAACGTTAAGTGTTTTTCTTCCTTCCTTTCTTTTAAAGTATCAATACATGGCATGAGAGGGACTCAGTATTTTCCAGTCAGGCACCATCTGCTGAGAGGAGGAAGCCTGGCAAATACTAGATAACTAGGGACAGGTTATGTATGCAAGGGTCTTTACAATATGAGGGGCAATGGTTTTTGAATGACAAGCGGCCACCAGTAAGTCAGTCAGTCTGTCTTTAGTGTTGATAAAAATTACACGAGCAGTATAGGTTTGGATATGGGGTAGGCAAGGGATTCTGAAGCCCCATCTCTCCCCCCCCCCCACACACACACCATTTAATTTTTATTTTATCCTACTGACCTTTAAAACTGATTTGAGAGAAGAAAACTCACTTATTCTGCTCCTTCTGTCTGCTGTGGTTCCAGAACTTGCTTTGGGTGCAGTGTGAACTTTGCCATGTTCCTTCTTTGTGGTGTGGACGAATACCATTTTATTGAAGGTACATCAAAGTACAATGCTATCTGGCTCAGCATTATAAAGTTCAGTGTGGGCATTTGTCGTAGCCACCCACCACACCTACACAAGGAACATGGATACAGAGTAAAAGATATGTACTAATACCATATAATCCCTCCAAAGGGAGAATGGGATGGTATAAATTAATTGAGTAAATAAATAATAAATATAGGGTTAGACCTGTACAGAACATCGAAACTAAATCCACTCCAGTACTATGAGGCTAGAACATGGTGAGCCTGGGAATAAAGGGGATAGCTCAAGATACCTTCGAAGTTTCACAGTGTATGGAATTCCTTGGTATAAAGATGAAACTCGTACGATGAACTTCATGTAATCCTCTCAGGCTCTTATGGGCCAAAACGTGGTGTGAATAATAACCCCACACAGGTGAGCGATTAGTGTCTTCCCGACTCAATTTGAAATGATTTTCTCCTGGGGGACCCCTTTGGGGTTTAATAACTCAGCCCCCTGAACCCCAAACATCTCCAGATTTCAGGGGCATACAGGGAAGAGTCCAAAGAAGCGCCCCTGACATTTTGGTGCCTCTAGGATCCAGAGGAGCCATTAACGAATCGTTTCATTTTGTTTCATTAGAAAACTACTTTAAAAATTCATTAGTAATGAAATGAAATGAAACTACTAAAGAAACGAAACAAAATGTAACAAAACACTGTATTTTCATTTTGTGCCCATCTCCAATGAACAGCCATGTTTGTACCCACATCTCTCTATACATTTACTGCTGTTCCAGCATGGAATCTGCCCCAAAGGAAGGTATGGCTATATGACGAGATTACGGTAACATCCCATATTAGATAGCTTCTAATATATTCAATCTGTTTTCATCTTATGTCAACCTGTTTAGAGAAGGACTGGCAGACCTCTCATGTCCTGGCATGACCATTTAGTTCCTGATTCATTCTGTTTGTAGTCTAAGATCATGGATGCCATTCAAATATTTCCTACCACCACCACCCCACCCCTGGCAAGTGCAGTGTAAGAATCTGTGTGGGAAATTGAGTTCAAAGGGATCTATCATTTATGAACTGCATTTGAGAGCTCCACTGGTATTGATCATTATTGACAGGAAAGTAGAACACACAGCAGAGTTCACTCTGCATTAATGATGCGATTTGCTCTTGACAGAATGCCACACAATTGAGGAAGGAATCTAAAGAAAGGTTGTCATGGAGATCATAACACTTGCTGATTTAGCTTGGGATGCTCAATGTGACAATTGGTTAGATGCTGAACATGAGAGGAATGGGGAGATTAATTTGATTCTGCTGATGCTTAAAACCAAAATAGTTTAATTTGTTGAATTAGCATCATTAAAGTCATTAATGAAATAATTTTGTAACACACAATGGTATTTAGAGAGTGTTATGACAGATATCTAGTTTCGTGCGCTCCCAGAGGCATCTGATGGGGCCACTGTGTGATACAGGACACTGGACTAGATGGGCCTTTGGCCTGATCCAGCATGGCTCTTCTTATGTTCTTATGTTCTTATCCTTTGTGGCACACTTACTATTTGGCTCCTTCAAAAGTGCTTTTTGTTGCTTTAAAACTAATATTCCCAGCTTGGTATTTTTTAACAGATAGACTGCATCTCTTAGAATATAATTTTCATCTTGAAATGTTGGGATAAAAATATTCTGAAATAACCAAACTGGAAGGAAGCAGTGTGTCCTAATACACAGTAATGTACATATTTGTGGGGGATTTGTTACCAGCCCCCAACCCCCTGCAAAGGTTCAAAATTGTGAATTTTGGCCAACATTATTTTAATTGCAAAAACTATATGTATCTTGGTTTCTGTCTCCCCCTAGTGACCAGTTCTGGTAATGACATCATCAAAATGTATTTCTTTAGTGAATGCAATACATAGCATGGCTTCTTGCTCTCCCTAGTGGTAACTAATCCACAGAGCGACTAATCTCCAGTCTACTTTGAAAACCACCCCAGAAAGTATATTCTTCTGAAGGAAACACTCTCTGACACTTCATTTGTTTTTCCTGCATAGTTAATACATTCACAGTGACTAATATCTACGAGACTACCACATTCACAGGTCATTCTTGTAACTGAAAAATACCACCTCCAGTCAGATAATAACATTCGGGAAACTGTTTTAGAAATTTGAATGAAAACACTAAGCTTGGGTGATTTGTGTGGCCACTCAACAGTCACTTCTGGGATGATATGCGCAGCCCTCTGCTAAATACAGCTGTCTCTGGAGAAACTTTGAAAGAGGTAGTATGTTTACTAGCAGGGCCGGTGCTAGGTTTTTTTGTGCCCTAGCTGAGGGGCGGTGGGTGGGGCAGGCGGTGGGTGGGTGGGGCAGGGGGCGGGGTGGTGGGGCGGCGGTGGTGGCACAGCGGGGGGCAGGGGGGCAGGCAGGGCAGGGGGCGGGGCGGGGGGGGGCAGGGGCAGTGGGTGGGCAGGATGGTGGCAGGCGGGTGGCGGGTGGCGGGGTGGCAGTGGGGTAGCAGGGTGGCAGGGGACGGCAATGGGCATGGGGGGGCAGCGATGGGCACGGGGGTGGCGGGCAGGCGGCGGCGGGCAGCGATGGGTGGATGGCAACGGGTGGGCGGTGGGGGGACGGACAGCGGTGGCTAGTGGCGGGGGGGCAGCAGGCTGTCCAGCGCCCTCTCTCCAGTTTGGTACCCTAGGCAACTGCCTAGTTTGCCTTAATGGAAGCGCTGGCCCTCTTTACTAGGCTGGTTGCAGCAAGAACAGAGAGTCTATTGCACTTTTAAAGACTAGCAAGTTTATCCATGCATAAATATGAAGTTTGTTTTATCTTTGATGTTATGAAATAAGCCTTTAATATTCCACAATAAAATTTGACAGGATGAAATCCTGTCCATGCTTAGCAGAGAGTAAACATGCACATATATAATTGATCTGAAACAGTTGTTTCACTTGCCTCTTTGCAGTTCTTGTTCTCTTGTTATAATTTCAAGTGGTTTTTCAAATGGTTTTATTTCACTGCTGTTTAAACATAATACAGTGTACTGAACCGGTCTGCAATATTACAACTTACTGCCCTTTTCAGGGACTGCTTCTATAATATCCTGTTAAAAAAAAGAATATTTGCAAGTGGTCTAACAAATAGTAACTCTGAGCCTGTCCTTGGGTACTCTGGGAACAGAGGAGGGTACAAAAAGTTGTCTCTTTGACAGAGGCAGTTAGAATGTCTTACGAATGAAAAACCTCATTAATGTTATTTGGAGATGTTGCTTCAGAGAAATTAGAAAAACTGCTACTATTTCACTCCATTTGGACAGCCACTCCAGAAATTCCCGTATGTCTTAAAATTTATGTCTTTTTCCAAAAGATCTATATGGAAGCTTCATTCGTGTATAAATAGCAGACATAATGGGGCAGAGGAAGAATTAGATAATGGTAGTAATTTACTGAATTTACTCCATTACCCTTAAAAACGTCGTGTAGAAGAGCATTGAGCAGAATCCACAAGGTAGTGTCTATTTTCAAAAATTTAAAGACATTCAAATTAAGTATGGGAATAAGTAGATTGATTTTGCTTTTTCTCACATTCAATTTTTTAAAAGTTGAAGTTTCTTTCAATCTTTAATTATTATTATTTTTTGCAAAATTTGCATGAATTCTACAGAAAGGAACTGAAACAAAATTGCAGTAGATACCACTTTTCCCTGCACAGAGAGGATGCCATTGTATCTGCCTGATACACAGGTGTTAAATATGTGTTTCCCTTTCCCTCAAAATGAAGTAACAGCCCAAACTTGGCACTCACGTGGTAGGATGCAAAGTGGCTCAAACCAGAGTCATAACAGTTAAAAATCCAGGTATTGCTTAATGGATCTGTCAGCTTTTGTTTCTTCCCCTCCTGAATTGGTTAGTCTGCTCTGAAGATGAAGCCATTCATAATTTTTGGACATTTTAAAAGATGAACTACTGCACTCCAATTCAGATTGATAGAACTGTTGTGTTTTAAAAAAATTAATGCTCTACTTTTCACATACAATTGCCATCCTTAGCATTCTCTGAGGCTTGCTTGGCAAGTGTATTGAGTTGTTGGCTAGCAGTTTTGGCAATGACCCCAGACTGTACTTCCCTCAGGATGAGTGGGAACTGGGTAGGTTGCCCTGGTCACTGGAGCAGCTCACAGATTTACATGACCATGAAGTACTTCCTATCACCAAATTTCATATATATGGATGCAAAACCAAAAAGGGAGCTACGGCCATTTGGGCTTACCAGTGCAAGTCAATGGGAGGCTTACAAATCAATTTTGATTCCAGCACAAATAAAATCAGAGGGGTCCCAATTAGCTTTGGACTCAATATAAAACCCTTAATTGACCTCCAAAGTGGATTGAAGGTCCTGCACACCGTTCTAGATGCATGACTGGATTGCACGGCTGTTTTTATTTCTTTTAGTTGATGCTCAGTTTTCCCCCACTCAGGCTTTTCATTTGCCTGAGGTTATTAAATTAGTCATATTCACGACTTTTGATTCTGGCTTGGCCTAACAATGTTTCTACCTTCACTCACCATTAGATTTATCCATGTGCAAGATGCAGTGTAGCTTAAAAGGTTCACTGCCACTTTGCAGTGAGCCTTGTGGCACAGGGGTTAAACTGCAGAAATACAGTGAAGACTCTGTTCATAATCTAAGTTTTATCCCAGGCTCACTTAGCTGGCTAGCAGTGGCCTCCACCAGCTATTCTTCCTACGTCGGTAAACTGAGAATCCAGCTTGCTGAGGGATTCCTGTGTAGCCTGCATAAATAAATCGTACAGGTTCCACATGAGCTGATCCCAATTAAGAAGGCACAATTCAAGCTGAAAACAAACAAACAAACAAACAAAAACAAAAACAAAAACAAAAACAAAAACAAAAACAAAGCTAGCCTTGTAGTCTTCCTATCCTGACTGGGTAACATTAGGCATGCCTAAAAATCTGTGCACATGCTCAAATTAGAAAGGTTGTCCATCAGCATTAGCCCAATGCTCAGTGAAGAGTAATCAGTCAAAACCCGACACTGCATGAAATGGGAAATTTAGGAACAGTCTGACATCTTCATGATGGGGGAAATGAACCAAAAACAACCACCACCACCACAAATTGCATCGTGTCTAAAGAAATGTTAGCTGTCTGGTTGACAACGCTTACTTAAGAACTACATGTCTGGCTGAGAAGCAATGCTTCTCTTTTAGCAGAGGAAGCCAAATTTGAACTGCATCAGTGTCTTTTTTCACCCCTTTTTTTTATGTGATCAAAACATGACTACCTGCTTTTCTCAGCAAAATGTCATAGGGATTTTGTCTTCAGAAACTGGTGAGTCATCCCTATCTGAAGTTTTATTCAACCTTTTCAATCATTTCCGGACATTTTCCTGTTTACATCTATGATGGACACCTGATTCCTCTACTAGTAGCATATTTTGCCTCATAGATACTTTTTGAGCTTTGATCTTCTCTCTTCACTGGGAGTTATTTCAGACCTTTTTTTTTTCTTCAAAGATCCAACATCTTTCATATACACTTAGTGCATATTCTTCGTTACTCCATGTCCATGGAGTTTTCTTGGCAGGAATACTGGAGTGGTTTGCAGTTCCTACTCCATATGTATATAAGGGATGGGCATTTCGTTTCAGAACCAGTAGGTCCCAAAATGACCACGCAAACCCAGATGGTTCTCGGAACCCTCTGATACACAGAGCCAATGCCTTACCTTTCTCTGGGCTCACATGGATTAAACTCCAACCAGAAATCAAGCTGGCCAATCAGGAGCTGAGCAGTGACAGGCATCATCCTGCCTCCCTATCTAACTGGTCAGCACCACGGAGGAGCAAATATGACATCTCAGCATGCTTCCTCATTGCAGTTCAGATCTGTGCCAGCATAGAGAAAGATGAGACATTGACTCCCTGTGTATCAGAGTGTTCCGAGCACCACCTGGGCTCACGTGGTTCATTTCGTAACCTATATATATCTCCTGTGAATAATTCATGTTTAGTCAGTCTGCAAGGGTTTTTCTTTGTTTTCCTGCCATTTCCAGCACATGGGTCTACAATACCTTTCATGGGTTATTGCACTGAAATTCTGCCTGTACGTCATATTAAAACAAAGGACACAAGCAAGCAGCAAACAAAACCTTCTATAACTGAGTGCATAGTTTTAGCTTATGTCTCCCACACTGTATACGCAGAGAATGCATATTTGGACTTGACCTTGACTGTGGGGGTATATGAAGACACTGGAAGTGCAGCAGGTGGGTGGGGAGCGCAGCTCGTACAACTCATTCACGTCCATGTGATGGGTTGAATCAGGGAAAAATATTCTTCAATCTCAATGCAGACAACTTTGTTTCTATACAATTGGCAGTGGCATATTCATCCACTGGGTAAATACTGATTCACTCATTCTTGGAAGCTGATGAATATTATCTATGTCAGTTTTCTTTTATATTTTTATTATCTTTTGCCTTTCTGCCCATTTTCTGTGCACACACATTTTAATGGAAGTTTTATTTCTGCCTCATTCTTTTGTTCACAGTTCTGGTCTCTGAGTCTAACAATATTCTGACTGAATTTCTCCAGTTTCAGTTTTCAGCCCCCCACATGCCCATTTCCATTCTTTTCCTTCTTTGCTTGTTACTTCTGTAAATATATGTCTGAAAAAAAAAAATATTTTCTAGTTAATTATTCTTCCACTCTTATAATGAAATCATCACATGCACACACACTTGCCTTCTTTGACTTCATTATATATTCTTAAAATACATTGCATTGCATCAATAGGAAATAGGGATGGGCACAAAATGGAGAAATTGTGTTTCGTTTCGTTCCATTTCATCCCCACACATTTCATTTCATTTCTTTTCATATGAATTTCTACCAAAAATATTGTACGAAATGAAACCAAAATGAAATGGCAGCAAGTCTTGGCTGTCCTGACAAGCCTGCTCGCCCTCCCCAGCTGGCTCATTGGGTTTCGGCGTCAGGTCTGACAGCGGCAGTGGTGGCAGGGGGTCTTGGCCGACCTGCCGGGCCCACTCTACCTCCCCAGCTGGCTTGCAGGGCTTCAGCGGCGCTTCTGGTAACAGCAGTGGTGGTGGTGGGTCTTGGCCAGCCTACCGGGCCCACTAGCCCTCTCTGGCCTGGCTCAGTGGTCTTGGCGGCGACGTCAGTGGTGGAACATTAGCAGATAAGGGACCGTTTTACAGATGGAACAAAATGGTTCATTTTATAAAAATAAATAAACGACTGTTTCATTTCATCTATAACAAAATGCTGCTTCCTTTTGTTTTGTTTTGTTTCGTTTTGTTATGTAACAAAATGATGAAACCATGTTATGTTTTTCATTTTGTGCCCATCCTGATAGGAACATAAGAAAATTAATGTTCTGAGGTGAATTTTGAAAGAAAATTTAATATTTTCAAAGAAGTGAATTGTAATTGTTGGAAGCTCATTAAGGAAATTAATATATTAATCTTAAAATATGCCAAAATGCTCTCTGCTTCCCTCTCTCCCTCTTTGTTATTTATGAAACAAATGTATGTCTCTGAAAACATTTTTCTTAAAAAAACTGACATTGTAGCTTTACATCTTTCGAATGCTGCTGGGACTATATATAAATTAGTATTTATAAATACCGTGCTTTCCTCAGATCTAATGGAAATGCCATCTTTCCCTGGAACTGGTGTGCATTATGTTGCAGAATTTTGAATTTCTGGTAAAATTCCCTTTTTTTCTACATAGCAAAAGCATAGTGATCCTCAAGAGATAATAGCTACTCGTTCCTCAGAGTCTACCCATTTCTCATTAACTGGCACTGAAAGTGCCAAAATTTCACTCTGAGACATTTGTAAAGAAAGAATAAAATGTTTCTTTACTTTCCATTGCTTGAAATTATAGATTGTGTAGAACTGCTTTCCTTATTGTAAACATACTAGCAATTAACCAAATGGATCAACAGAGGAATAACATATATTAATGACAAAACAAAGGCACGGATAGAATGTGCAGCAGAGGTGCTTCTCTCTTTGAATTTCAAAAGCTGGGAATTATTGATTAGTAGAGATGTGCACAAATTAAAAATGAATTGCAAAATTCATCAAAAATCGCTGATTTGTTGTTTTGAATTTATAATCATGCCCTGATGAAAACAAATCAATTTTGTGTGATTTTTCTGTGATTGCGCCGCCCTCCCACACCTCCCAGCAGAAGCAGGCTCCGGTACGGGTTGCGCACGTGGCCAAGAACTCCTAAGATGGCGCCGCACTGGTCTGTGTGCGTGCGGGGTCTGCAGGTGCTGCTGTCCCAGGCAAAAGAGGGAGCGAGGGCACGGGCACCAGGTATAAGAAGGGGACGCGCGCCCCACCCTCAGTCCAGGCCTTGTGAGGACCCTGACCTATCTCACCCCTCCTCCAGGGGCAAGCAATGCAGCCCCAGCTCAGGACAAGCCCTCGATGGAACGGCCCTTTTATACGGTTTTAAACGCAAAAACAAGTTGACAAATAAATTCGTCTATTTGTCAGGGGGGAATCACACATTCATAATTTGCTATTTGCTGACCTTCATGAATCATGACTCAAAACAAATGGCCATTTTTCTGATTTGTGTCCATCTCGATCAGTTAGCGCATAAGCAATCACCCCCATGGAGAAAATTCCCTCCCAGTCATTCAAACTACAGACAGCTTGCGGGGTTGTAAATAAAACTTCAACACATAGTGGATACTATTCTTCAGTGTAACCAATCAGGAATAATTTGTGAAGCACCAAAGAATATTGTAAATAAAGGCCTTGCAATGTTAGTACAAGGTGCAAGGCCTAGCTCATTTAGCCTATATTTTAAGGAGCAAAAAACCTAATTTTGTTTAAATTAGTATTGGTGAGTGAGTAATGTAATTCATTAAGTTAAACATAAATTATTAGTTTTGTTTTTTTAAAAAAGGCCCTAGTAGAAAATGGCTTATATTTCTGTGACTGATGCTACTCCCTTTAGTAGAAGTTTTCTACTTCATACTGGCTCTCCTTTCTAGTTTCACTGATAGGTTTCTATTTTATTATGCTTTAGCTACCACAGTTTTCCCCTTTCCCTTCCTTGCAGTCATCTCATTAAAAATGGCCCCCGTATTCTCGCTCTGACACAAAACCTTGCCCTGTTTCTGCCAGTTCCCATTCGACAATACCAGTTTACAGAAAATGAGAATTTGAAACAAAGGGACGCCCACCCCTTATCTTGCTGCTGCTGCCACCACTGCTGTGATAAGCTTTCCTTTTCTTTCTCCTCCACATGACTACAGCTCTTCTGCTGCCTTTGCTGTTGATTACAACTTCAGCAAATTAGAACAACTATTAGCATTGTGGGCAAATGCTGGGATAATGATGACTTTCTGAAATGAAGTGACAGGAATGGGTACTTAAGTCCTGGGACCCGCTGTCAGACTTGATTTGTTTGGTGGTTTGTTTTTCAATGACTTGGACTCAACTTGCAACTCAGAACCCATCCACTTCCTCCTTTTTCCCCTGAGGGAAAAAAAGTCTTGTTTTTAATAGGGACACAGGTTAAGGACGAGACTCAGGACTCGGTACCAAAGACTTGGACTCAGTTTTGGGACTCAGACCCAAATACTTGACAACCTCTCTGGTTAGGGTCCGAATTACCTCTATTAGTCCTGAAATATTTACAGCAGATAGATATATATCTGGGATCCAATGCAGCTAAAAAACCAAAACCTGATTCTCATATGCATTAAAGGATGTAGTGCTTTTTATCTAAGACACTGGTTTAATCAGCTGTGATTATCATCTCGTGATCATAAAATACTGATGCCATTTTAAATCCATTTTAAGTTGACTAGAAATAGAAAGAACAAGAACATCTTGCTTGTGAGACGTATACAATATAAGCAAAGTACTATTCATTCTGCTACTGATTAATAAAAACTAGTGCTAAGTATGCAAATAAAGGGGACCAGCCTCCTTCAATAGCAAAGAAAGAAAGAAAGAAAGAAAGAAAGAAAGAAAAGAAAAGAAAAGAAAAGAAAAAAGAAAAGAAAAGAAAGTGGGGGAGGAAAAATTGCTTTGGAGATTGAGTGTCTTGCTTGTAAATAAATATTTGCAACTCTTTTTTTTCTCTCCACTATAGCAGAGTATTAGAGCCCTCATCCTTCTCTGTTGTTGTTGCTGGATTAGAGCATAGCCAAGGGAACTGAGCTTTACCCAGGTGGATCTTACTGCGGATTCAAATACGATGAAGTGCTTCTTCTGCCTTAAGCCCTTTAAGATGAATTATGTGTGGTGCTCAAAACAAATCATGTCTTTAAAGCAGGGCTGGGCAACTGGCGTCCTTCCAAATATTGCCAGTCTGCAGCTCTCATCATCTCTTATCATTGGCTATGCTGGCTACATCTGATGGAAGCTGAGGCCCAAGATAATAAGGGAGGCCACACATATCTCACCGCTGCATTAATAAGTGGCCCTTGGTGGATTGGATCCATGAAGAAAAGTGGGCAGGATTTCTGTTCTCTGGCAAGTGTATCTCAATCTGCTCTAAGCTATTTCAAGAGATCTCAAATTCCTCAGTTTGAAAGCATAGTTTTTGGATGCAGCTGTATGTGGAGTAAAGGAGTGCAAAGGACTTCAAATGAAGCTGGCAGTAATCACAAATCAGTAGCCTCCTATAAACACAGCTGTATTTTGTAGTTAGAGAAGATTCAGACTAATATCTGTGAAGATGCTGGGGAATGTGGTCTGGACATTTAGTTTGATATACAATACCATCAATACACAGAACTTGCCATGGAGATACCGGGGGCAGAGGGTTACACAGGCATACAAGCAATTCCTGCATGACTGCAGAAGCCAAGACATATTTTAGATAAGACAGAGATTGTTCAGGTAGAGAAAAATTCTCATCTAGCGCTCCGCAAATGCTAGATTGGATCTTTCTCTGAAACATCTGGTAGCCCAACTTGTAGATTCTCTTGATTCTGCTGTTCTCTGTTGAAAGTGCCAGCTGTGACATTCTTGACACCGACCTCCTCTAGAGAAAATGCACCTTGCCACAGTGATTTTTTATGCTTCAGGAATATGGGCTCCATTTAAAGACAGGTCTAAATTCTCAGCTGGTTTAGAGGACTGTTATTTGGCTGGTTGGGGATGGGTGGTGTTAAAGGAGTGAATGGACCACATCAATTCGTATTCTTTACTACACTGTAGGGAAGATAAGACTACCCATTGGTCTGAATGGACAGAATGCCGTCAGCTCGTGCCGCCTCTCTCGCTAGCCCGGCTGAGACTCTTTATTAGGAGTGACAAACAAAGCATCACACACGTGGGAGGGGTGGATAATCATTGACCATAGGACAGAGGAAGACAGAGGAAGGATGGTCTTCAGTTACGTATGTATTCCATTGGTGGGGGGAGTATTCACCCTTTTCTAGGAGGAAATGCTGGCTAGTGAGGACTCATTGATAAGGGAGAGAGGAAGGCGCATCGGGCTGGTCACAGACCAGATGTGCCTAATTATCTGATATCTGGGATTGCCATTGTTTCCCTTGGCCTCCTGAGTTGTGCTAGGTCCAGGTCAGCTTAACCACACCGGGTTCCCTGCTTGCTCTCTGGACATGTTTGTCCAGGGCTTAAGCTGCCTCAGTGCTGCCAGGTTATTTCAGGGTTCAGAGCCCCACACTACACTGGCTTTTTGTACCTACATGTATTAATTAATATCAATCAGATCGGTGGCATCAGAGTTTAATGGTGAATTCATTAGTAAGTTAATGGTGAATTAATGGTGCCATGTTAGATGGTTAAAACAGACATCATTGTTTTCAGTGGATTAATGCACCTGGATTGAACTTTTTCATGCTACTTTTTCATTTTCAATATTGTGTTTGACACACACATATATTTAAACCTGGTTTTTATTTTATTTCTGTGGGCCTTCTCAAAAAATCTTTTCTATCCAAACAAGTGGTTTAAAAAATAATTACTTGGCTTTAATACAGAGTTGACCACATTTATGACAGGACAGTAATGCAGGATTAGTCAGTCAAGTCCAAGCTGTCAGAGGGAAGTTATAGCATTAACCATTTCAGGGCTGATACCAGAACTCCTTAGAATAATTTTTATTCTTCTGTGGTAATTGCAATTGTTTTTTCCATCCGATCCCACAGCTTTCTATTGTGGAATCTTCCATTGGATTCCCTTCAGATATCACACTGGCATGTACACTTCCTCCTTCCTTGCCCTTCAAAGTTTATTATCTTCTGTCAAGCTTACCTCCCCCCTCTCCAGCCCAAGCTGGGTCTACTTCATTTCTCTGCCTGTCAGATCACTTCTTGGACTCACTCACATACCCGTTCAGCTTCTAGTGAATGTACTAACCTTCATGAGCTCATCCCCAAGGTCACTTACACACACACACACACACACACACACACACACACACACACACACACACACACACACACCACTCTTCTTGTACTCATTGCTGTTGAGGTGCCCCCCTTTGGAAAGAGTTATTTAACGCCGCAGTCTGATAAATGTGTGGTCCACCTTTCGGGTTTCTGACAATACTATTTTGATCAAAAAAGTGAAAAGACATTTTGATCCATGATTGTGTATTAGAGTTTTCATTTTTTCTCAGAATAGGAGGCAAAGGTCAAGATTTTGCCCCAGTGAGTATAGTGGCCACTTATAAGCGGGCAAAAATGTGTGTCTAAAATGAGGGGAAATGGATATGTTCAATATTTCAGTGTATTGATTTATTTTCATTTCCAAATGCAGAGATAATTTTTGCTTAAACAGAAGCATTTCATCCAGCATGGGAAATGGTGAGAAGATCACCTGTGCCTATCAGTGAGCAAATTTAAGTTCATTTTAAAAAAAACCAGTGATGATCACAGGAAAAGGCTTAAAAATTCAATTAGTCTTCAAGAATCTAATTAAAGTCAACAAAATTCCTCCAAAGCAAATGGGTGCTGAAACAGAGCTAATACACTAAATATATTTTATTTATAATATTTATATGCCACTTTTCTCCTTAAAGGGACCCAAGGTGGCTCACAGTACTAAAACAGAAAAGATTAAAAACAAAAAAATTACAATATTTAAAAATAAACAAATATAGGTAGATAAAAACCTCTAAAAATAAAAGCAACACAAAAAACACAATGTCACCCCCTCCCATGTTTAGTAAAAGCCCTTCTTAGACAGACACTAAGAAAAAGCCTGCCTGAAGATAAAGGTCTTTGCCTGCCTGCAGGAGGACACCAGAGATGGAGTCTGCTTGGCCTCCCTTGGGAGAAAGTTCCAGAAACTGGGAGCAGCCACAGAGAAAGCCCTCCTGTGTTGGGGCTTACAAATCTAGAATCAATGAATCAATGAATGTTCAGTGACAAATTGATGAATTGATTCACCTATCCTTTAAAATGCTATAAAATAGCCACCAAGGCACCTAGAGAGACTAATTTTGGAGCAAAGCATCCCTCTAAAGTTTGGGTTCTGGATGTCCAAGCTATGTACCTCAAAAGAGAAACCCCCAGGAAAATGCCCCAGGCACCTAGAGATGCCAAACTTATAAAGAGGCTTCTCCTAAGTCACCTTCTTCCAACTCATCCCCAAGTTTGGTGAAGATTGGGTTTTGAACACCTGAGTTATTATACACCCACAAAGTGTCCCCTCTCCCCCAAGTGGGTTGGGGAAACCCAATCTTCACTAACCTTGGAAGTATTATAGAGTAGGGTCAGGGAATGCTTCCCTCCAAATTTGGTCTCTCTCTTTGATTTTAACAAATCAACATTTGCTGAAATTAATCAATTTATTTATTTATTTATTTATTTATTGTTAAATTTATATCCCGCTTATCTTCTAAACAGAACTCTAAGCGGCGTACAGACGGGCGACCAAAAGCCAACAAGGCAATAATAACATATAATACAATCTATATTCATCAGAGGACTCCATTTATGTCAAATACAAATAGATGAATTTTGACAAATTGGTCAAATTCATCAGAAAACGTGATTCATTTTTGAATTCATCCCCAGTCTTTAATCCTTACATTTCTCAACACGACTCTTGCAAAGTGAAATTCCAGATTTCTCTTCTGTGTCTACAGGGGGTAGCCAGTGGGTTTCCCTGGCTGTATAGAAATCCAGTAAGTAAGTAAGTAAGTAAGTAAATAAATAAATAAATAAATAAATAAATAAATAAATAAATGCATCGAATTAGCTCTCTTACTTTTTTTTAAAAAAAGTAAAATGGTTCAGGGTGTTTATGTTGTTTTGTAAAAAGAGATGCAAACCACACAGAGAGATATAACTATCAATGAATGGCAGGAAGGATATGGTATGGTGTAGATATATGAAGTCTGTCCCAGAAGTGGAACATTCTGCAAGCACTGTTCACATCATACTTATAAAATAACTGATTATTGCCTTGCTAGATTTTTCAGCAAAACTACAACAACCCGTTTATTTTCTTTCAATATAATTTCTTTTTCAGTATGTTACAGAAAATATAAAGCACAATGCATTTAGAGAGTCATCACACATGATGCCCTGTTAACTTACTTTAATATATTCCATCTTGATCTCAGTGGTGTGCCAGAGAGTGGTTTTCTAGTCAGCATTGTTTGGGATATGGTGAACAGTAATACATTTCTACAGAAATAATAGAATTAATATCCAATTGTGATGATATTTTGCATACGCAAATGCAATACAAAAAGGGTTTCTCTTTTTCATGCAGTAAGCCATCTTTTGTGTTCTTTGTGTCTCTGTGCCCTCCTTGTGTCCTCCATGCCCTCTTTTTCTGGTGACAACTATCCATGGATCACTACTAGCTACCCAAGGTCACCACCAGACTCATATCCCTCCTCATGGAAGCCGCATTTCTTTTAAGTGAGTTGTGCATAGCAGCCGATAAATATGGGCCAGACCTTTTTCTTTCTGTAGAATAGAAGTGCTAAGCAGCAATACTATCATCCCTTGATTGAAGAACCTTTCTGTTTCTCTTTCTGATTCATTATCCTTCTCTGAATAGCCTTGTCACTTGATCACATGGCTCATGAAACATCTGGTCATATTTAAGGCAAAGCAGCTTCTAGTTCTGTAAATTGGGCTCTATGCATTATGCAAACATTAGTTCATTAGAGGTTGAACTGAAGCTATCAAGCTATATTGTTGGCCAGAAGGCGGAAAGCTCCCCCCCTCTTCCCTACCCCTTTCTTTTGCTCACTGTTGACTTGAAATCATCAGGGACACTGATTCATCCACATTTCTCCTCTTGTGCTATAATGAGAGCTTAACAGAAAGCTATTAATGTAGTTCATTGAATGGTGACATTGAAGGACATCAAGTTCTGTACCATTCTCTGCACCAGTATTGTTCATAACCAGTCCTCTCAATTCCCCCCCCAAATAAGGAGAGATAGATTTATGTTCTGAAATACATGCAATAAATGGGAGCCAAGATGAGTGGTGATCACCACAAAAACAACATCACAGCCTGCAATCTGATGGTAAAGTTGGAATAACTACTGGCCTCACAGTCATGATTAGAGATGGACATGAAATTATTGTTTTTTTGGCTTTGTTTTTCATCTTCATTTCGTTTCGTAACAAAATGAAAAATGAAGTACTTTTTAAAAAGCAAAACAAAACAAACTGAGAATTATTGTTCTGTTCCATTTGGTTTTTCATTTGTTAATTTTTTTGACAAGCGGTGTGTGCCAGCTGCCTGCCTACCTAGTGCAGGTTAGCTGGAGGGGGGCAGCCAGCAGGGCCCTGCACACCAGCTGATTGGCATTTGGGGGGAAGCCGGCAGGGCCCCATGCACCAGCTGATCAGTGCTGGGGGAGGGGCGGCCGGTCACCACCTGGGGATCCCGCCGTGCTGACTGGGCCATTTTTAAAGGGGTCCAGCTGATGACAGCTCAGCAGGATCCCTCTGAAAATGGTCAAGATGCCGGTTTTCAGATGGACCCTCCCCTTTAAAAAACAGTTTTAAAACCCCACACACCCGATTGGGGGGAATCATGGGCTTTTAAAAAAAAATTCCACCACTGAACAAGAAATGTGAAGGCCCGGAAAAATTAGGGGGAAAAGTTTCACTTTTGTTTTTGCATGTTTGGTTCTGTTCTGTCCTCTTCATTAGGCCTCAGCACTGGAAGAAAATACAGAGCAACAAAAATGATTCTGATTAAATTTCATGCCCATTCATTGAAACTTAGTTCCACTTCCTTCTATACATTCCCCCCTTCAATTCTTTTTATGAGAATGAGGTTTTTATTTCATTTTTATTTAATACTATGGAGAGGAAATATGAATAATTGTTAATTATTAATTCTGGATTTTTAAACCTTGTTTCTAGAGGTTTTTTGTTCCACATAAACTAGTAAACAGTTCAACAGATTGTTACTCCATTTGTTACAATTACAAATAAATATAATTTAAAAGGTAAATTCTGTTTGTAATAATTGTTTGGATGCACTATATTTTAATATGCTAGTTGTGATAATTTTATGCCAAATCAAATTATCCAGTCATATTTTATGTTCCTAAAGTAACAGAATGATTATCAAACTGTGAAAGGGGGGAAGTGCTAATGTAGCATTATTTTTCGATTTTTCCAAAAAATTCCCTTTTTTACGGGGGTGGGGTGGGGGTACAGAAAAAAAACTGGTGTTTTTTTTCCTAGCTTCAAAATTTCTGGAAATTTTACATCTCTAATGATGTAAAATCTCTGATTTATTAGTTGCTGTTATTAGTACATTATTAGTTACATCTCTAATTAGTTGCTGTTATTAGTACATTATTAGTTACATCTCTAATGATGTACATCTCTGATTTATTAGTTGCTGTTTTTTTCTTCAGTAGCTTCTCCCGCTCTCTGTTCGCTGCATCCACTATTTTAATCCTTCAGCACTCACTGTCATGACAATTACATGGCTTTTAAATCATCACCAAATCATTTGTAGAGCATTGTAAATGGCAAGGTGAGTCCTTTCTGGAGGTCATGTTATTATTTGAGTATTGTGGACTTCCCATGCCCAATGGTGTTTGGGATTGCACTGTGCTGGAATACTATCATGGAAGCCATACACTTCAAAATGAAACATATTGTGCCGGATCAGTTAGGTAGTTTGTAACTAGAGCAGGCTGGTTGAATCATTTGCTGAGTAGTAAATCAACACTTAGCTGATTGCCATTCGATATGTGGGAATGCTGTTGTTGGGACTACCATCATCATCATATTAAAAAACCGCATAGTAACTTATATCTCATTTGTGTAATATGCAAACAAAACAAACTGAGAATTATTGTTTTGTTCCATTTGGTTTTTCATTTGTTAATTTTTTTGACAAGCGGTGTGTGCCAGCTGCCTGCCTACCTAGTGCAGGTTAGCTGGAGGGGGGCAGCCAGCAGGGCCCTGCACACCAGCTGATTGGCATTTGGGGGGAAGCCGGCAGGGCCCCATGCACCAGCTGATCAGTGCTGGGGGAGGGGCGGCCGGTCACCACCTGGGGATCCCGCCGTGCTGACTGGGCCATTTTTAAAGGGGTCCAGCTGATGACAGCTCAGCAGGATCCCTCTGAAAATGGTCAAGATGCCGGTTTTCAGATGGACCCTCCCCTTTAAAAAACAGTTTTAAAACCCCACACACCCGATTGGGGGGAATCATGGGCTTTTAAAAAAAATTTCCACCACTGAACAAGAAATGTGAAGGCCCGGAAAAATTAGGGGGAAAAGTTTCACTTTTGTTTTTGCATGTTTGGTTCTGTTCTGTCCTCTTCATTGGTTCTTCAGTAGCTTCTCCCGCTCTCTGTTCGCTGCATCCACTATTTTAATCCTTCAGCACTCACTGTCATGACAATTACATGGCTTTTAAATCATCACCAAATCATTTGTAGAGCATTGTAAATGGCAAGGTGAGTCCTTTCTGGAGGTCATGTTATTATTTGAGTATTGTGGACTTCCCATGCCCAAAGGTGTTTGGGATTGCACTGTGCTGGAATACTATCATGGAAGCCATACACTTCAAAATGAAACATATTGTGCCGGATCAGTTAGGTAGTTTGTAACTAGAGCAGGCTGGTTGAATCATTTGCTGAGTAGTAAATCAACACTTAGCTGATTGCCATTCGATATGTGGGAATGCTGTTGTTGGGACTACCATCATCATCATATTAAAAAACCGCATAGTAACTTATATCTCATTTGTGTAATATGCAAATGGATAGTATTGATACCAAGCAAGGGAAATGTTCAGTGATTAAAGACTCCCCCTTCTCTCCTGTGGTTTGTCCAACTTGTAAATAATCTGTTTGATGGGAACCATGGGATAGTGGGAGGAATTCTTTCATTGTCAAAAACTTCCAGCCAGAGAGGGTTTTTTTTAACAATTTCATCCTTCCATCCTGCTGCTCCTACAGCTTCTCTGAAATAAACATGGTTACTCACAAGTTCGATAACCCACAGGAGGGAAGGGGAGGGGAAGTCTATAATTTAAAAAAATCTCTCCTGCTGCTCACAATATCACCCTCCTGCAAGTGGAGTCACCCTAACTGGATTTCAGTCAATTAAAACAATTTAAAAGTACATCAGGAAAAGAATAACAAATGGCATCCTCATTAGTAATCTCTTTCTCAGTGGTCCACTCCATCCCTAAAATCCTGCCTGAACAGAAAAGTACTAGTTTGCCAGCAAAAAAGGAGGGGGAAGTTTGATAAACTTCAGGCAGATATTAAGTCTGTTCCTCACATTCATGGCAAACATGCCTGCGAATGGGGTGAAACTGGGAGAACCCAGCCTCTCCCATAGACCCTAAAACCTGTGAAGGCTCTTATGGAGAAATGTGGTTCTTCAGTTGTGCGAATGCTTGATTCTGATCATGCTCCTGTAAACAAAAAATACAAGCTAAAAAAAATTACTTTAGGGAATGGCCCTTCCCCCCCTTTTCTTCACAAGACAAATACCGCTATGTGAAACCAACTCCTTCGATATTTTTGAAGCAATAATTAACTGCAATAATATTTTATTGTACTGTTGTTTGGTCTATGAGAAGATGTTGAGTATAAGCCTAAAAATAGACACATTCCGCTTTCCTATTTAGCTGAAAAGAGAAAAATAGGAAGCTAGAAGCTGGAAGTGCTTTTGATGATTATATGTTAGAGCTTGGGGGATTGTCCAAGATTGCCATTGTTTGTGTAGAAAAATGTAAATGGATATCCCTGTATATGTACCAGGATGTGTGAGAGAAAATGTACTGTTGCCCACCATTAGCTCATTCTCTTCTTGGGCCTCTTAGAAAGGAAGAGAAATGAAATCTGGACATATTTGAGTGCTTTACAATGGGGCACAGACAAGACTGTCGCCTGTTTCATACTAAGCTGTCTCTCCCAACTGGAAAAGCTGACCACTGTTAGACTCAGTTCCAATAAAGAAAGCCAAAATGAATTGATTTGTACAACCGTTCACCATTTAGGCCAATGAATCCTGTTTTGTTACAAGTGTTGGGGAAAATGTGCCCTGATGGGCACACCATTCTATCTAGCGCTACGAATGAATGAAATTAACGATACCCACCAAATTAGATGCTCTGTTGCAGAGCTCTGTATGTATCCCAGGATCCTCATGGAACTGTTCAATTTGCAACAGCCGATTTGTTCAGTTTGTGGAGGTGGGGAAGGGCAGCTCCCAGTATGAATGCTAAAAGCAGTGATGTGCTTTCCACACTTGATTGCTGTAGGAGGTTGCTAACTTAACATCTTGGGGGGGGGGACCTTATACAATAACTGGAGCAGATGCATCCATCAGTTACTCTCACTTTTTCAAGTTCTGATCTTAAGTTTTGGTGCATCCTTGAACTCTAAAAATTTCTTGTATAATGTTTGTGAGAATTTGTGCACTTTGTACACTTTTCTCTGAGTGCATGCAATTTTCTAGACTATTTTGGCAAACACATGAATTGCAAACAAATATCTTAATACACATATTTTTCCATATATGTATATTTTATATGCACTTCTCCCTAATATAGACCTACCTATATGAATATTTTATAAGAGAACTCCATCACAAGGTTTAAGCAACTATGAATTTGAAAGGATAATTTAGTTTTCTTCCTGTGTTTATCTGAAGGTGTGATTTCATTCATTTTAAAACTTGAACGGCACAATTCCACCACACCAAACGCCAGAACTAATCCTAAATTCCATTTACAATGAAAGGTAAAACCCAGCAAGACTGAGAAGAAAAAGTAGTTATGGATGATTTTACTTTGGTGATTTTGAGCCACCCTAGTAACCTCCTCCATGATAGAACCATTATTTGCTGCTAACACACATACACACAAATCCCTTTATTTAACTATAAACTCAAAACAGGCTCAGCCAATGAGTCTCACCTAACTTTTCATTCATCCAACATTCATGTCCAAACCTCTTTCGGCTGGAAGCTGGAGGCTGGGGCTGGGGGTGGAATCCTTCTCTCCTCAATCAGTTTCAGTACCCCATAAAGATAAGCTAGCCAGGCAAAGGGTCCCATAGCTGGGGTGGTGAACTGAAACTGAAACCCGTCCTCAGAGATGAGTTGTCTGAGCTGTGGCATCAACATAGCCTTGAGAGGCTGGGTGGATGCTCATGGTCTCATAGATAGCAAAGGTGACCATTTCCTTCCTCTCAAAGTTGAGGTCAATACTGTTCATGACAGGACAGATGCAAGGGGGTCCAGGTAGCAGCCAGCTTGAACATTTGGGACTACCCAGCTTGACATTGGCAATGCTAATATTGGGACCATCACTGGTGCTCTAGTCACTTGGCTTGTCAGAGCCCCTCATCGTCTCATCGAACCTGGGCAGCCTACTCTGGGGGTCCAAGTCAACTCAATCACAGCTCCAGGAGTTGCATCATCAGGTCATCCTGTGGTTCACAGGGTTGGGCTCAGGGCCACCATCTCCATCTGGCCACACACCCACTCACAATGCTCTGTGTTGGCCCCTCATCACATGCCAACCCTTCTTTATCTGATATCTCCACCATTGCCATACCCAAGTCACCCCAAGTACTTTCCACATCTGTGTCACTCCAGATGCAATCCACAGGTGAACCATCAAGGTGTCAAAGGCAGAACACCCATGTGCCACAACACCAACCCAAGTCACTTGGCTATCAATGGTCTCATAGTTAATAATTTCAATGTTCAGTCTTTGAAAGAGAATCTCTTTTGCCTGGTCTCCACTGAATCTTGTGTTTGTGTGTATTTTTATGTGTTTTGTGTGTTTTTTTGTTTTTTCAAGATTTCAAATTCTTCTTTGCTAATTCAAACTTCGGCAACAAACATCTGAATTTTGCAAACTAAAAGAACTTGAAAGAAGAGTTCAAACCTTAATTCACATTTTTTGCAGTTCTAGTTTATTGAGGGCTCTCAACATTTATGGGTTTTATAATCTTTCATTTGCGCTGCACATTTATCCTCACCACACAGAGACTAATATTGTTGTCCATGATAGCAGAAGAGGTGAAGCAAAGTCACAGATCTAACTGAGAGAAATAGTACACCTGATTAGGGACACAGAGAGTGCTTGAAAAGTTTTCCCTTCTCAGCAGTTTTCTGAGTCTCACCATGCTGAGACTTCTTGCTTCTGCACCAGCAGGGTTTCCTTTCTTTCCTGTTGTTTTATCCACAAAATGGTCAAATTCTATGTAGCTCAATATCCTTTTCAGGAAATTGTGTGCATAAAAATTCCATTTGGCACAAGAATTGTAACAATTCTGTATAGACTGGCATTTTTTTTTCTAGGGGAAAAAGCATCTGAAAATATTCAAGTAGTCTTGTGAGATCTTTCTTTCTTTCTTTCTTTCTTTCTGTGGGAACTTTTCTTTGAAGGATAAGTTTTTCGGAGGATGCTTCAGTGAGAGAACACTCTCCTGACTTTTGCCACGTTGGCATTTCTGGAGAGGAAGTGACCTTCTATTTCCCCTTCCCCTTTGATTTAAGGCAGGGCTAAAAGGACTAAAGGTCACCTGCTTCCTATCACAAGCATTGTTTTCATTAATGCTCTAATGTATGCTTATGAACGTAGATAAGATGAATAGAGATGGGCACGACTTAGCGGTATTCCCGTTTCCGTTTCCGTTACTCGGTTCCGTTACTCTACGGAAACGGTAACGGGAATTACTCCGCCAGCCTTCGAGCTCGAACCGACGAACGAACAATTTTGGTCTGATTTGTCGTGCTCATTCCTTGCATCGCGCGATGCCACGCGGCACAGAAAAAAAGTTTTTAAAAGTTAAAAAACCTGGTTCCCAGCCGAAAAGCAGGCGGAAAAATGCCTGCCGTGCCTCAGGGCACCTACCAGAGGGGTTGTTTCTGGAGGTCCCCGGCCTCCCCCCCATCCCCCGTCCTAGTGGGCTGCTCAGTCTGTGGGACTCGCCACAGGCTCGCAGCCAGCAAAAAGCCCAGTCTCGCCGCCGGCCACCGCAATTAAAGTGCAAGTAAGCGGCACGGACGGCACAGGAAAAAACTTTTAAACTCTCCCCCCACCCATTCCCGGGCCAAAAGAGCAGGCGGAAAAATGCCTGCTTGACTAAGGGCGCAGGGCACCTACCGGAGGGGTGGTTTCTGGAGGGGGGGTCCCGCCTCCCCCCTGTCCTGGGCAGCCGGACTCGCCATGCCATGCGGTGCGGGCGGGGGATCCAAAATGGGGCAGCGAACGCAATATTGTTTTTGAAATCGTGGTCCAAAAACACACAAGCACAACAGAAACACGCGAAAATTTATAAACTGCCAGATTTTTCACAGTAGCAGTGGGTTTTTTTCTTGCAACAAAATGTCTCTCCTCTCCTCCTCTGTCCTCCATTGATTTTATTTTATTTTATTTTATTTACACCTGCGCAATGATGGGCTGCCGAGTGGCCAGCCATGTGGGAGTGGACGACCATGCAAATTTTTGGAGCCATCCCACCAGTCGCATGGCCACTTGGCCATGGAGACTTCTGGGATGTGCCAAAAAGCCCCCTAAAACCTTCCCTAGCCCCCTAACCCTAACCCTAACCCTTGACTCCAGTCCTTACCCATACGTCACAGACTGTCTTCTTAGTGGGTCAGAGAGGCACCCAGAGGTGCAACCCACTAGCCCACCGTAACCTTACCCGTCACTAGCCTAACCCTAGCTCTTGCACTAACCCACCTTAACCCTAAGCCAGATCTACTTGTTGCATTGCACTACACGCAGCAAGTACAATTCCCTTCTGTGTGAGACATGGTGGTGTGAGAGCCTTAGTTAGGCATCACCTATGGCTCTGGGTTCACTGCCATCACTAGTCTCACTGTCTGCAACTGGTATGCATATCCATATGGTTATTCCATACCATTTTGCAGCAGCAGCAGGTGAGGAGGGGAGACCCCCATGTTGAGGGGTCTCTTGGAGCCTGCTTCCCTTTCCTAGTGGGTGAGGATAGGAGGCACCCACGGGTGCCTCCAGGAGCCCGCTTTCCCTTTATAGCGGGCCAGAGGAGGCACCCACCCCACAGAGGTGCCTCCAGGAGCCCGCTACCCCCCAAAAAAACCAGTACTAACGAAAACGAAAAAACAAAAAAACGAACCGACTAATTTTGCGAATTTTCGCAAAAAACGGAAACGACCCGAAACGGAACCGGCCCGACTAATGACAACTCGAAAAAAATTTTTTTCAAGTCGTGCCCATCTCTAAAAATGAATAAAAACCAGCCTTCTGGGAGAAGCTCAGGCAGTCTTTGTCTGTCTGTGTGTCTGATCAGCTGGCTGAAAAGGTCTCTCTGTCTATTTCTCTGTGTGTGTCTTTTCTGTAATCAATGTCAGTTTGCTTTGGAACTATCCAGCAAACTCCCACACTTTCTTGGGCAGGGATGTTGGTAAATCTTTGAGTCTGAGTTCCAAGTCAAAGTCTGAGTTTCTGGTACCAGGTCTCAAGTCTGACTCTTTGTACCAAGTCTCTTCCTTATGTAACAAAATTAAACAAAATTAAACAAACTGAAGAAGCAGCATTTCATTTGAAACAAAATGAAATGGCTTTTAAAAAAAATTAAAATGAACTGTTTCATTCCACTTGTAAGAGGCCCATCAGCGCTGCCGCCTCCCAGGTGGGAGGCAGTGGGGAATCCCCCAGCAGGGAGATAAGAGGGGACCGCTGATGTCAGCACTCTCCTCTCAGCCCCCTGCTGAGGGATTCCCCACCAGCTCCCAGCTGGGAGGCAGCAGCAGGCAGAGAAGAGTGTCTCAGGAAAACTCACACCGCTGCACCTGTCTCCGCTGCTGCCTCGCCAAGGCAGGCAAAGGAGAGAGCTAAGAAAAGCAAAGTGTTCTGCTTATATACCGCCCCATACTACTACAAGTAGTCTCTGGCTCCAGCCTCTGACAGCTAGGAGGCGGCAGCTGGGAATCGGCAGCGCCGATGGGCCTCTTACAAGTAGAATGAAACAGTTCATTTTAAATTTTTAAAAAATCCATTTCATTTTGTTTGTAACGAAATGCTGCTTCTTCAGTTTGTTTAATTTTGTTTAATTTTGTTACATGATGAATTGATGAATCAGCATTTCATTTTTCGTTTGGTGCCCATCTCTAACTTTAACTATTTGGGGAATACATTATGTACCCTTATGAGTAATCAAAACTGTCTCTGTTTGCAGACTTTTCTAGAATACTGATCCCTAGCGGTAGAACTGTTCCCTAATGATATTGCAATGTTTGTGTATGACTGATATGTTCAGTGCAAGTTGCAGTTTTTTTTACAGAATCAGAGGGATTGTTTATTTATTATGTTTAATGCAGAATCTGCACTTGAAATGTCATCTCTGTAATGGCTTATCGTTGACCCAGCTGCCACAGTATCAACCAGTCTGCCATGCATTTGCAATCTGATCTGCATTACAAGGTCTATTCATGTGCTAAGGCCAGGCAGCGATAACAACTTGTGACATTGTGATGGCAGGGTTGGGGAGCAGGGGGGAACACATCACACAGAATATATGGCAAGTGCTATCTCTGTGATAAATGTATTGTATAATGTGCCCGAGACCTTGGCACATCTCTTTTTCCCCTTGCTTTTTGTTTGTTTCTTTTTTCCTATTACAAGGCACACCATAGCACTTATTTATGCTAGGATTCTACAAAACAGAGCCATAAAGCCAACTTTGTTTATTCTCCAACTGGTAAGAGTAAATATGCCCACCATGGAGGAATTTAATATTTTAATATTATTGTTGTTGTGCTCTTGGGTTTCCCTTCAAAGAAAGGTGTATGCTAGGCTCTCCTTTGGTTTACAAGTTATTTTGTGAAAACCCTGTTGAGTGGATAACTATTATCCCCTTTGGATTACTGCGTTCTGGGAACTAGGAGCAATCTACTACTCAAAATTCTTCTAGGTCAGTTTTATGTTAGCTGAATTCCTTCCCATGTCCTTAAATTATTTAGTCCTCTTACAGCAACCATAACAGTTTCTAAGATATAATTGAGTGCAACCTATATCCAAGCGAAGGAGATATATTGTGAATAATGCATGTGAAACAGTAAATAGAAGGAATTACTTTCTTGGCCTCCTGTTAGGAAAGGCAAATAAAACAAAAACAAAAAAACATGAGCAGCAGCCACCCACCATGACCTCAAAAAATAACCCTTAGCCTTTGAAGAGTCATACTTCAGGATGGTGAATATAGACCTTCCCTTGAGAGGATATGAATCGAGATGGGCATGACTTAGCGGTATTCCCGTTTCCGTTTCCGTTACTCGTATCTGTTACTCTGCGGAAACGGTAACGGGAATTACTCCGCCAGAATTCGAGCTCGAACCGACGAACAAACAATTTGGTCTGATTTGTCATGCTCATTACTTGCATCGTGGCGATCGCGCAATGCCAAGCGGCACAGAAAAAAAGTTTTTAAAAGTTAAAAAAAAAAACCGATTCCCGGCCCTAAAAGTAGGCGAAAACTGTCTGAGGGCACCTACCAGGCCAGAAGGGTGTTTTATTTGGGGGGGGGTTTCCCCGCCCCCCTCTCCTTGGCTATTGCTACTGCTGCGCTGCTGGTACCAGGCTGGGAGGGCGCATCCATTTGCCATGCAGTGCGGGGGATCCAAAATGGCTTCCGCAATATTTTTTTTGAAATCGTTGCTCAAAAACCCACCAAAGCACCACAGAAACATGCGAAAATTAGCTATTTTAAATGCTTGAATTTTTACAGTAGCAGCAGTGGGTTTTTCTTGCAAAAAAAAAAAGTCTCCGTTGATTTTATTTTATTTTATTTTATTTTATTTTATTTTATTTTTTTTATTTTATTTTATTTTATTTTATTTTTTTTTTACACCTGCACATTCGCAATGATGGGCTCGCCCATGGGAGTGGACCATGCAAATTTTCCACCGATCGCATGGCCACTTGGCCAGGTTGACCACAGAGACTTCTGGGATGTGCCAATCGGGCATAAACAGCCCACCACTAATCGTAGCCCAAACCCGAACCCTAAGCCTAAGCCTAACCCATACGCCAGTACACTGTCCTTCTAAGTGGGTCAGAGAGGCACCCAGAGGTGCACCCCAATACTCACCCTAACCTCACCCGTAACTAGCCTAACCCTAGCCCTTGCGCTAACCCGTCTTAACCCTAAGCCAGATCTACTTGCATTGCACTACATGCAAGTACGTGAGACACAGCGGGTGCAAAGAGTCTGCCAGTCCCTCACTTGTGGCTCTGGCTGACTCCTGCAGCTCCCTCCAGGAGCCCGCTACCCCCCCAAACCAGTACTAACGACAACGAAAAAACAAAAAAACGAACCAACTAATTTTTTCAAAATTTCGCGAAAAACGGAAACGAGCCGAAACGGACTGTCTCCGACACACGACAACTCGAAAACGTCATTTTCCCTAGTCGTGCCCATCTCTAGATGTGAACACAAAAAGCCCACCTAATGCCCTTCCCTACGAGAAAGAACACCACCACAAATCATGATTAAAATGCCCCCTTGGCCCTGACAACTCATGGAGAGGAAGGGTGGCACTGATAATATCACACTTTAAATATTTCACTTACCTGAAAACTCTGTTAGGGATGCTATAAATCAGATGCAACTTGAAGTCACACAACACACAACAGAGCTGCCAAATCAAGAACATGCATATGAGATTTCAAGGCCAAGACATGAGGCTGAGGGGTAGGTCCTTGTGTGTTGTCCAGGGACAGGATGATTCCTAGCAATAGTACGATGGGAATCTGAGTAAATGTGCCAAAAATTTAGGTAAAACCTGGTTAAGTATGCAACATGGCAACTTGGCATGAATCATTTCTTTAGTAGCACTGCATGCAAGAAAATGTGGCCAGCTACTGCAAGCAGCTTCGGCTCTTCTGTTTAAGCCTCTCATCATCCCTGGTCACTTTATCTATAGTGATAAGGTTGCCTGGCTCTACATGTAGACTAGGGATGGGCACCAAATGAGAAACAAAATGCTGTTTTGTTGTTTTGTTACTTAACAAAATGAAACAAAATAAAACAAAACAGGGGAGCAGCATTTTGTTAGTAACAAAATGAAACGGTGGATTATTTTTGTTTAAAATGAACCATTCCATTTCACTCTAAAATGGCTCCCCTGGGTCCTAGACACACCAAATTTAGTGCCTCTAGGACCCAGGGGACCCATTTTATAGTATTATTTATTATTTATTTATTTATTTCATTTTTATACCACACCACCTTCCATCAGGAACTCTGGGCGGTTTACAGGATAAAAAACCATCAAGTTAAAAAACAACAATATGAGCAAAAGAGGGGGAAATTCCTTAGCAAGAGGCAGCAAACACATACAAAAAAGGGGTTCATAAATAAATTAAATTACATTAAATTAAATTAAAGGTCACCATATGCCTCCTTAAAATGCATACTTTTCAAAGCCTTTTTGAAGGCAGGCAGGGACTGTGCAAGGTGCAGGTCACTTGGTAGATGGTTCCACAATGAGGGGCCCACTCCCTAGGAGTGGCCACCCTAAGTGAGCGCGCCTGCAACATTTGAGTGGGCCTGGCCTCGGTTGACCTCTGGGAGATATGCTCCAACAGGTATTCAGGACCCAAGCCATGTAGTGTAATAAATTAGTTCGTTATTTTGTTTTGTAGATTTTTTTAAAATGTTTGTTTCTAATGAAACAAATGAAACAAAACAAATCACTGGGGAACAAAACAAAATAACATCTGGTAACTTTGGAGCACAGCCTAGGCCAGTGGTGGTGAACCTTCAGCACTCCAGATGTTTTGGACCACAACTCCCAGAATTCCTAGCCTGTATTGCCTATTGACAAAGGATGGTGGGTGTTGTGGTCTAAAACATTTGGAACGCCGAAGGTTCGCCAACACTGGCTGAGGCTATGCTCCAAAGTTACCAGATGTTATGGAGGCCCACAAATTGTACTCTATGTCCTGCCTTGCTCCAGATGGTATGGTAGTGCCCAGTGCATGTGCCCACAGACTCTCTCCCCACTTCAAACTCCTTGCTTCTGGCATTTTAGGGTGCTAAAGTTGCCCCGAGATTTGTCTCCCAGCCTGGAGACTACGTACGCAAAGCAGTTCTCTGAAAAATTTCAGTCAGCATCTTGAAACATGCCACCTCTGCAATACATCTGGGGAATTTTTGAAGCTTACAATAATTTAAAGAGGAACACACAATGTCATACCACATCGTGGAAACTGTGGTTGTTAATGGCCATTTTCTAGACCCCTGCTTTCCCTTCTTGGTATTTCTCTGCTTTTAAACAAGACATAGCAGGGCAGCGGTGTTAAGGAATTTATTTTTGAGCATGCTGATGCCCAACCATGCTTAGCATATGCACTTAGTCTGTGTTGTATGAGCTCACCATGTGAGATATGAAGAAGCTTATAAGTATCAAGTACCTTTAATCATATAAGGTAAGGATTATGTTGAATGAGTCAGCACTGTGACACAGTGGCCAATAAAGCCAATGTGACCCTTAGTTGCATCAACAGAAGCATAGTGTCTAAGTCAAGGAAATGCTACCATGGAAGGTGGTGGAGTCTCCTTTGGAGGCTTTTAAGTAGAGGCTGGATGGTCATCTGTCTGGAGTACTGTGATGGGGGTTCCTGTATGGCAGAGGTTGGACTGGTTGGCCCTTGAGGTCTCTTCCAACTCTATAATTCTATGCTTCTATGAATGTGTTGTTAAAAATTAAGGAAAACAAGAATAGGGTGATCACAGAAAGGTTACAGACCTACCAAGGTGTTTTGTCTTCAAACTGAGGACCGTTGTGTAAGACACATTTCCTTTTCCTAGTTTCTCATAGAGACTCCTTAGCATTCTCTCCAACTTGCAGTCTCCAGGACACATGAAGGGAACAAGAGAAAATTCAAGAGCAAAAGCAGCACAGTATTGACGGCTGATGCTAGCCTGTTGCTCTCTTCAGATACCACTGTGCAGTATTGACATGCCATTTGTAACCTAGAGATGCCACAGGACAAGGCAGCAAGTGACTCATCCC
Organism: Phrynocephalus guinanensis; assembly: GCA_037367245.1. NCBI lineage: Eukaryota > Metazoa > Chordata > Lepidosauria > Squamata > Agamidae > Phrynocephalus > Phrynocephalus guinanensis. Next base: position 39,410,015 of record CM074736.1, read on the forward strand.
ACCACTTCTTAGTTTTAGTCAATAAAGAGAATGAATGTGAATCCACATGCTAAGTTCCAAGCAGCAATTAGACAAGCCATTACTTTAACTTCTTCAAGCCGTTGAATTACAAGTATATTTTCCTGTGCTTGCAGAACATAGTGCATGGTTGAGGAGTTGGCAGAGGCTGCAGATTGTCTGGGAAAATGCAGGTCAAGGCCTGGGCCCCCATATTCTTGGCATTCCTTATTGGACTCTGTGGCAGAAATCTAGTAGCAGATCGGAGGGAACCATGGGCTTTTTAAACTCCCCCTGCCTGAGCACCAGTCAGCTAGTGCATGGGGCTTTGGGCAAGAAAAAAAAGGTGTAAAAAGCTTGCTGTTTCCCTGCGCCCAATCATTTTCCAATAAGAATGCATTGCTTCAATGCATTCCGATGGGAAAACGATAAACGGAATGGGACGGAATGAAAAATTCCATTTTGTTTTGTTTTGTTTTTCTTTGATGGCTCATTTCATTTTTTGTTTTGTTAGGGAACAAAATGAAAAATGAAAAACAAAATGAAAAAAATTGTTTTGTGCCCATCTCTAATTTTGACTCATTTAAAATCTGAAACTAGCCTTTATCTTTGCCTGCAGCCTCAGAAATGTGTGCTTTTATAGCATGTCAGGACATCAATAGAAGAACCAGAAGTAGGTGGGATGTAGGTGCCCTTTCTTAATAGCACATCATCTGTATAGCAGGAAAAAGGTGTTAATTGCCAGCAGGAAAACTGTGCTGTCTTCTCTGATATAGTTAAGGACTCCATCATCATCTTTCGGGGTGGGGGTGGGGGGAATGTGCTAGCAATGTAAATGTAAATGCAAAAGGCACTTGTGTTCATGGTTAAATACTTTGCTGATCTAAACAGGCATCCTGTAAATGAAGGATAATAAGGAGTGAATTCAAACACTGCAGAGCAGATGCACCGTTGACTTTTTCTAAAAATAAAAAAATTAAAATCCATTACACACAAAAGAGCTTTACATTTAATCGCTGCTGCCAAGTTCACATGGTGTAGCTATTATTATAAAAGACAATTGCCTTGAGCAATTGACATTAATATATTGCAAATGTATGCCGGTATGAATATGACTGGCTGTAGAGATCCAGAGAAAATGGTAGAAGTCATATCCTGGTTTTAAAAAAGGATAGTTATCCCTATCCCCTCTTCATTTTTCTGAGTCTGTGTTTGTGATTTTCAGTGATGCCAATGTTTCTGATTATCATTTACACCTGTCCTGCTTATAAAAGTCAGAAATAACCAGTGTACCTCTTTGGGAAACCATAACTTAATTGACCACAACATAGATTTTAGCAAAATGAGACACTAGAGATTGTGTACCCCATCTCTTAACGCATCATGCAAAAACACAGCTCTGGGTGTGGGGTGTTTGTGTGTGTTGGCTTGTGACCATGAGTACTAGGAAGATAATACTAGTATCTTGTCATCCTTATTTGCCTCTTCCAGCCCATGGGCAATGTAGCTGCTTTTAGAATAAATGTGAAGTGATGGGAAATGTTATCATGTGCCCCTAATGTCTCATTTAGTTTGATCCAAAGCTGGCGAAGGCATACATGCGTTATGCTTTGTATGCCGTACAGTCAAGTTATTTGAACTGTCCCCCTTCAGTTTAACCTCTGCCAGATCCACCTTCCACACAACAGTGTTAAATTGCCTTAAATTGCCTTGGAAGCAAGACCTGCCAGGCAGGCAGAGCTCAGAAGCCTCAATGCGTGGAGGAGGCGATGGTGTTGAGAAGAGGGCTTCAGATTTGTCAGGAACTGGAGAACATTTTGGGACAAGCCAAACTTGTTCAGGAGGGATGGGTTGCACTTGAACCATGATGGGACCAGATTGCTTGCACTCAACATCAGAAAGGCTGCAGAGCAGTTTTTAAACTGATAACTGGGCAAAAGCCGATGGGAGGTGAGCAGCATCCAGTTTGGAACACCTCATCCCCATGGAACGAGGTTGGAGAGGGTAGAGAACCACAAAGATATGACATAGTAGGTATTTGCACTGGGAGAATAATGGGATGTGATAGTTTGTCTACTGAAATTAAAAGCTGTGTGTGGGAGGGGGGAAACAACAAAGCAGCAACCGTTCTTGGGGGAACCACTGTACAGATGCTTCTACACCAATACTCGAAGCCTCCGAGCAAAGATGGGAGGACTGGAACATTTGGCATGCGGAGAACAAGTGGGATACCGCAATCCCAGGCTATAAACTCTATAGAAGGGATAGAGAGGGGTTGGTTGGAGGTGGAGTGGCCATCTGTGTCAAAGAAGGGGTAAAATCCAGCAGAATGGAGATTGACAGTGGGTCTGACTCCACCATAGAATCACTGAGTTAAACTACCAGGTCCAAGGAGCGGTGTGATAGTGGAGGTGTGCTATTATCGACCACATCAAAAACTTGAAGAGGACCTTGAAATAAGGAGACAAACCATGGAGGTGTCTAAGAGGGGCAGAATAGTAATCATGGGGGAGTTCAATTATCCCCACATTGACTGGGACAATGCAAGCTCTGGGCAAGAAAGAGAAACCAGGTTTCTCAACATGCTGAATGACTGTACCTTAGAGCAACTTGTCATGGAGCCCACCTGAGAACAGGCAATTCTGTATGACACTGTATGATACTAAGGACCTGGTCATGGATGTGAATGTCACTGAGCATCTGGGGAACAGTGACCATGCTGCAATCTCCTTTGCCATGCATGTTGGGGGAAGAGTGTCAGGCAAATCTCACACAAAAACCCTTGATTTCCCCTCAGATGAGGAAACTAGTTAGAAAGAAATTGAAAGAGAAGGCAAAAAGAATCCAATCTCTCCAGAGTGCATGGAGCCTTTTTAAAACAACAGTAATAGAGGCCCAGCACAAGTGCATACCACAAAGAAAGAGGAGCTTATCTAAGTCCAAGAGGGTGCCAGCATGGTTAACGGGTGGAGTTAGAGAATGTCTAAAGCGCAATGAGAGGTCTTGCCATAAATGGAAATCCTCCCCAAATGAGGAAAATAAAAGAAACACAAACTCTGGCAAAAGAAATGTAAGAAGATAAGAGAGGCAAAGAAAGACTTTGAGGAAAGTATGGCTAACAATATAAATGGAAATAATAAAAGCATCTTTAAATATGTTAGAAGTAGAAAACCTGTCAGAGAACCAGTTGGCCCTCTGGATGGTGAGGGAGGAAAGGGGGAGGTAAAGGAGGACTTGGAAATTGCAGAGAAATTAAATGAATTCTTTGCATCTGTCTTCACAACAGAAGATTCCTCCGACAGAACCACCCCTCTTAACAAAAGAACTGTACAACCTTAGCTAATTTTAATTTGCTCTTTTTCAAAACGTTGGGAAAAACAAGACCTTCAGTTCACCCTATACACATAGTTCCATAGTTATTTGTAACGGTTGCTATTATGATTACTATTTAGTTGCCATTTTATATAAAAACATACACTCTGCAAAATATTAGGAACAAATTGACACTAAAACTGTGTTGCACATCAGCTGCTTTTATTATTTGCTTTAAAAAACACACCATGAAACTGCTTCTCAGATATGCTATAAATTCTTCTGTTGCTTTTCATCCCAGTGCAAGGACAAGTAAACTGTTCTGTTAGCAATGATGATTATAGCATTCTGTACTGCATGATTACTCCATTGGAGACAACATTTAAATTCAAAGCAGTCCCTGCCTAGGGTGACTGGTTCTGTTTTCTCTGAAGTCCGCTTCATGCAAGATTCCTTACATTGTTAACTAAACGCCATTTAGATATTTTGGGGATTGTTGCTTTTCATCTAATCTGTGTCCACGGCATTGGTTCTATTTTTAAATACTTCGGTCATTTTGTGTCCTTGGCAACCATGAGATGCTAAGAATAGCCCCACTGGCTTCAAAATCCATACTATGGATGCAGAAGACATTTGAGGAGGGCAAAAGCTCAGAGGAAGCCCTCAAGTTCACTCAGTGGCATCTCACATTGAGTGACTCTTGGGCCACAAGGTTGGGAAAGGTCTGTCTCTGAGGCCTTTGACATGCTGCCACCAACTAGGACAGACAGCACTCTCTGGATTGACTAACGATTGGACTCCATATAATGATGATCAGTATAGTAAATGGAGAAGCCTAACAACATAAAAATACTAACCATTATGTGCTAGCATAAATGTTTGAAACAATCCCATAGATCCTTTATGTGATGTGAATTCCTAATAATCACTGGATTTATTTATTTATTATTTATTTATTTTATTTTTGTACCACCCATCTTCCCCAGGGAACTCCGGGCAGTTAACAATATGGATTAAAAAACAACAACAGATAAAGCACAAAGTGACAACCACAAAAATAGAAATAAAAAGTTTTTAAAAAGGGGGAGAAGGAGGAGAGGAGGAGACAATTCAATAATAAGACAGAATTATCGGCAAGAGGTGTCAACAAAGGAAAAGGGAGAATTAAATAATTAAATTAAATTAAATTAAATTAAAGGTCTCCAAATGCCTGCCGGTAAAGCAGGGTTTTAAGTGCTTTTTTGAAGGCAGGCAGGGACTGTGCAAGGCGCAACTCACTCTGGAGATGGTTCCAGAGCGAGGGGCCAGCCACAGAGAAGGCGCGGTTGCGTGTAAGCAATTTCTGCGCCTCCCTGGGCATGGCCACTCGGAGTGAGAGCACCTGCGGCATTCTGATGGGCTGGGCCTCAGTTGACCTTTGGGAGATACGTTCCAACAGGTATTCGGGTCCCAAGCCGTGGAGGGTATAACTAGGTCAACAGTACTCAGGGTGGTGTGTTGAGCTTAATAGTGGGTTAAGGCTTCGAATCCCTGATTGTCCAAGGACTTTACTGTGTAGTTTAGAAAGCTACTTTTTTAAAAAAAAATTAAAGGCAAATTTAAAAAGGATAAATAAAAAGGACACAAACATCTTAAGGATTAACTGTTATATTTTAATGCGAGCAGTCACTTGCTCGGTCATAAGAGAGGAAGAGATGGATAAGGAGGTTTTTAATACATGCGATGGCATTGAAAAGCAGAAATTTTGGTTGTCTGGTTATAAACTTGCAAAATGTGTGAGTCAATGTAATTTTTTTAACATTGGAGTGAAAGCCTCTGTTAATATTCAAATAAAACGTCTGCATATATAAATAATCGTGCATGAAGAAACACGGATAAGAGCAGTTGCCTTGACTGTGGAACTAAAGGCTATTGGAGGTTTTACATGCTACATAATTCTATTGAGAGGAGTTTCTTTTTCAAATCGTAATGTTTCTTCCATTTCTTCCAACCAAACCCCAGGTCGGCTTTTGTAGGGATCTGTTTTATTTCTTCAGGCTGCATTAATTAGACAGTCATCTAAGCGATCACAACAACAGCCTCTTTGTTGCCATTATACTCGAGGAAACAGATAATGTGCCTGCATGTGTATTTCCTAATTAGGCAATTCAGTTTTTTCATTCCTAATGCGGCTTGAAGAACATTGGTTGTCAGCATAGGGAATGATCTGGTATCAATAAAACTGGGGCGGCACATCCTTGGAATTTTGTGGCAGTTCGTTTTTTTTTTTTTAAAAGAAATACCATCATCTGCTTCTTGCTTTCCCAGCTTGTGGGCTGTTTGCATGTTAGTTCTACAAATAAGGATGCTGTACAGACACCCCCCGCCATTTTGCGGTTCAGGTACTGCGGTCCTGCTACATTGCATGATCGCAGTACCTGCACTGCTGGGGGGTGGGGGGGCGATTGGGTCCCTCCCCACCACCACCCCCGGGGAGCCATCGCGTTGCTCCCTGCCATCCCTCCGCATGACTCCCAGGCTTCCGAAGGGGGCGGGGGTGGCAGGGAGCCATTGCATGGCTCCTCGCCTCCCCCCTGCCCCCTCCGAGAAGTCTCGGGGCAGCAGGGGAGGGCGCAATCTCCATTGAAAAGCATTGCCAATGCTTTTCAATGGAGAAGGGACAAAAAGTCTCGGGTGGCGCGGGCGGCCGCCGGCACGCGCTGCGATCACCCCCACCCCACCCCCCACCCCGCCCCACCACCTGCTTCTGCATATAGCGGATTTTCATGGATCATGGGTGGGGTGGGTCCCCAACCCCCACGATCGGCGGGGGGGGGTTACTGTATGCATGGAGGACCAAGTGGATCCTAGAGTCTTTTGTTGGGTGGGTAGGTACTAGGGATTACAGATACAGTGGTACCTTGTATAAAGGAATTAATTCGTTCCAAATGAAATTATGTTAAACAAAGTTTCCTTTATACAAATTTCCTATAGGAATGCATTGAAAGTGGAGTAGTCTCATTTTTGTGTTGTATGGATTCGCCCCATAGGTGATTTTGTTAAATAAATTTCCCATATCGCCGGAATTTTTTATGTTGTACAGATTTTATGTTATACAAACCATTTGTTATACAAGGGTCCACTGTATATGCCTATTAGGACTTGCTCAACCACCTACCCCAGTGCAGACAGGTCTCTTCTGAATAGCCCATTGCTCATGGTGACATCTACTTGTTTGACTGAGGGGCCAGTATTCCTGGGTTAAGGATTTTTTAAAGTCTTTTCTACAAATCAATTAAGGAGACAGGATCTGAAATCTAGTAATCGAGTAGTAAACTGCAACAAGATTAGGCCCACTAAATTAATGGAACTAACAAAGGAGCTGTAATCCCCAGTCACCAACCCACCTACCCTATTTGTAACTTACTGTTGGGTTTCAGCATGGGTTTCTTTAATTTCCAGAGTGAGGAAGCTAGCAGAAAGCATTGCCTCTTGTGGTTTAAAGCTATCCAACTCAAGATGTTCATTATCTGATTCTCTTTGGAAAGTGTTTCCATCTCCAGAGGTTCACCAGCTGACAACCAGGGAAAGGCCATGCTTGCTGGTAGTACCCAGCCTTGTAATGCTTCTACCGAGGTGACTAGCCGAGACCTTTTAAATGGGGAGAAGTTTTGAATATTGCTTGTCACCTTATTATGTTTCCTCTGGATCAGCCTGTTGGATATATGCAAAGGATTTTTTCCTGGCCAGTTCTGTTTTTAGTCTGCTTTTCCGTAAGCCACTTCAAAACTATTGCCTGGAACCTTGTTGCTTAGATATGTAAGTTACAGTAGAGTAACATCTGAATGAATGGAACTTATGAAGGAGTTGATTCACCATTAGGCCTACTCTGGTGTGACCTACTAGAGATTAGGAGCCAGAGATTAGGAGTTTTATTCCCCACTATAGGTACTGCCGTAAAAAGTGGGAAGGCAAAACAGTGTCTCTCTGCAGCCATGCCGGCCGCCTGGCCATGTACTTGCACAACACTGGCTCTTGGACTTGAATACGGAGATGAGCACTGCCCCCAGAGTCAGTGCTCGAATGGCACAGATGTGCAGGGGGAACCTTTACCTTTTTTTAATGCCTTCTTGACAGGGGCTGGACTCAGAGATCCACAGGGTCTCTTACACCATTGCAATTCTAAAATTATTATTATTTTAAGATTTTATTAGACATGGGCATGACGGCGAAATTGTCGTTTCCGTTTTCGGTTATCATTTCCGTTATGTAACGGAAAAGGTAACGATAATTATGCCGTCAGAACTCGAACTCGAACCGAAAAAAGAAAAATTTGGTCAGGTTTTTCGTTTCCGTTTGTGGCATCGCAGCGATCGCGCAATGCGAAGCACAGAAAAAGTTATACAGAAAAAGTTTTTAAAAGTTTTTTTAAAAAGCCTCGACTCCTGTCCAAAAAAGCAGGCGAAAATATGCCTGCCAGAGGCTTTGCCACCTACCAGAGGGGTGGTTTCTGGGGGGTCCCCGGCCTTTCCCCCCTCTTCTCCTGTCCTAGGCTGCTTGCACCAGGCTGAGGGGGGGGGTCATCCTCATCATCTGTCTTGCTGCATGCCATGCAGTGGGGGGGGGGATCCAAAATGGCGACCGCAATTTTTCTTTTGAAATCGTGGTCAAAAAACACACCAAATCACCACAGAAACATGTGAAATTTATTTATTTTAAATGCCTGAATTTTAATAGTAGCAGCAGTGGGTTTTTTATAGCAGTAAAACGTCGTATTGATTTTATTTTATTTTATTTTATTTTTTATTTTTTTAGACCTGCCCATTTGGGCTGGGCATGGGATGGGACCATGCAATTTTTTTGAACCATTCCACCAATGGCATCGCCAGGTATTTGACTGACACTTCTGGATGTCTCGGAGGGCATAAAAAGCTGAGGCACCTTTGAGAAATCACAGTCGGGTGTATGGATGTGGTTGAGGGAGGAGGGCTGGCTGCTGGTGCTGGTGTTATCCGATCGAGATTGAGGAGGGAGGCTGGAGGCTTTAGGATTTAAGTTAGGCAGGCAGGGAGAGAATTGAATTTAGAAAATAATTTCTTTGATTCTCTGCAGCTTTGTCTGCTGAAGGGAATAGCAGTTTATTCTTTATTTCTTCTCTGGCAGTTTGAGGATTTTTTTCCTGATATTGGATAAAGGGGGAGGTTCGACTGGGAGTGGGAGGTGTGGATTTATTTAAAAAAAAATTATATACTACCATTTATTTTCTATTTTCCCAACTTCAATTTGCTTGCACACACACACATTTGGGGTGCAAGCCAAGAACAGAACCTCCATCCTAAGTGATATCCTAACTGCCCACTCGCCCGTCCGCCCATGCCGCCACCCGCCTGCAGCCCGCGCCGCCGCCCGCCCACTCGCCTGCCCGCGGCCACCGCACGCCAATGGCCTCCCCGCCACCGCCACCTGCCCGCAACTCCCCGCCCCCCGCTGCCCGCCCCCCACCCCGCCCGCCGCCTAGGGCGCAAAAACACCTAGCGCCGGCCCTGATTGCGGGACGCCCCTATGCTCTGGGAAGTCAAATTGCGCTAAATTGTGGTGGAAACGACAAACAACAAACGACAAATGGAAATGACAAATTTTTGAAAAATTTCGTGACAAACGGAAACAACCCGAAATGGACCCGTTCCGACAAATGAAAACTCGAAACATCATTTTTTCTGGTCGTGCCCATGTCTAGATTTTATTATAATATGAACTTTGTATGAATAAACAAGCAATTTCATAAAATTTATTTTGCATTTTCTATCATTGTTTTAAATAGCAGCCCATTGCTAAACTGCTGTCTGTAGTGGACAGCCTAATATGTATCATTTGATGAATGCAAAGAACTGGTGTTTGCATAGCCAATAGTAGAGCTTGGGGGGCAGAGCCAGTGTGTTTATATACCTGTGGATGTATCAGTTCAGATAGGGAGCTGCCAATATAGAGATAGGGATATGTAGATAGGGCCATGAAGAAGTAAATATATATTTAGATAGGGTCTGGCTATTGTATAGTTGTATAGATAAGGATTGGATAGTATATAGAGTTACTGCAGAATGTATTTTTATTTTGTTGTTTCAATAAACTTCTTTTGTTTGTTGTTTCAATAAACTTCTTTTGTTCTAAAGAACTTAACCTGTGAGACTCCAATGATTTCAGTTATAGAAATAAATTTTAAAGGTGGCCGTGGCAGCTTTAAATCCCGGACATGCAACACTCTCCTTGTCTTTTTGAATGATCAATAGGTTACAATCATAATTAATATTTCAAAACCCCGTTGAAGTCAGTAGAAATCAATGGGTGGGCTACATACAGAAACTTATGGTATGGAAGATGGGTGAGTTTCCCCTAGTTTTCTTGCTAGTTTGAATCAAGATCATTGGGGGGTACATTGTAATCAATGCACCACACATGATAATTTCTCAACAGGATTTTACTTTCCCCAACTCCTTTAGACTTTAAAGGCAAAGTAATTTAATGGTAAGCCATTGTGCTGTACTTAAAAACAGTACAGATGTACTTTTGAAAAGAAATTTGTTCATTTGGTTTTGTAATAGGATTGGGGGGGCGGGGGTGAGAACCAAACCAAAAGGAACTGGCAATATCTAGTAGATCCAAGAGAGACCAGAGTCTTGGGATGTGAGGAAACTGTTGATTTTATTACATCTTAAAAGCTGCCCAAGGCATTTCAGTCTGGACTAGCCTAACAGATCTGTGGAGAGAGAGAGAGAGAGAGAGAGAGATTCAGAGAGAGAGATTCAATATAGCTACCTTTGTTTACGAGCATAATTCATTCCAGAAACATGCTTGCTAACTAAAACACTCTTATATCAAAGCAAATTTTCCCATAATAAATCATGGAAACTCAGATGATTTGTTCTGGGGTGCCATAGACCACATATTGTACACACAAAATGCCAAAATGCACAGAAGAAGTTGACTAGAAGTCCATGTCCACACCATGCTTTAGGTGCCTGGCTGCAGAATCCATTCTGCTTTGGACTAAAAACTGGATTTTACTCTGTTTTTAAAGTGACAATAATAAAATGCAATTTGTAGTCCTATACAAACTTGATTAGTTGCCTCATGACTAGAAATGATTTGAGAAATAAAAAAGGATGTTGGAAACAAAATATGCTAATACCTCGGATAAAGAATGCCCCTGATAACCAATAATTCGGATAGCAAATGGAAATTTATGGGGACAGCATTTCCTCGGATAACAAATTTCCCCAATGGGTTGCCTCGGATAAAGATTTTTTTCTTAATGCTTTGTGAAAACAAGTATACCCATGATGCATTGCACCCCCCTAGTTTGTGGAGGGGTAGGAGGGGTTGAAGAGGGTTTTTTTTTTCATTGAGTTTTAGAGCTACAGTATTCTGGATATTTTTGCAGCAGTTTTGGGAGATGAGGTTTCCATGCCTGTTGTGTGTGTGTGTTTAGCATTTGGGGGAGGGGGTTAGCTGAGAAATGTACTTGCTCCCACCCATCCATTTGCATTGCTTTCCAATGCAATGCGGAGGGCTGAGCTCGCCACAACCACCCTGGCTTTTTTCTATGCATTTGGCAGGAATGACTAGGCATTTGTTTTGCATCTTGGTTTTATTGATTTTTGAATTGCTTTGCATAGCACTTTGGGCGGGAGATCTTTGAACTGCTTTGCATTGCATTTTTGGCAGGAATAGGTTAGGGTAGTCTTGCTGGTTTCATTTGTCTATGTTTGCATTGCACTACAGGGAGGGAGTTTGGGATGGTGGTGTTCCAGCACTGCAAGCCTTTAAAGTGCACTTTATAAAGAGGTCTGAAAAAATCCCAGCTTTTTCACCTTTTTTCAGACCTCTGGAACAGATTAATCAGTTTCCCATTCATTTCAAGGGATAGCAATTTTTTCAGTTAGCAAATTGACTCTCAGTACGAATTAAATTAGTTATCTGAGGTTACCACTGTAAATAGAAATAGAAATAGAAATATAAAGAAAAACCTGCACTTTTCTTTGAAAACGTTCCTGGGTGGTACAAGGGAAACCTGCCTTCCTGCCCCTCCCCCTGCTTTTGAAGCTTGCCTGAGACAGAATTACCCACAACCCAGCAGGGGGGAGAGCCACCATTGGCTCACTTGTGATTTTGTGACCTGCTCCAGTTGCTTGCATATCGAGACATTGCTCATTGATCAAGTCAAAAATTCAGAAGAAATGTTTGCTTGTCTTGCAAAATGCTCTTAAACCAATTTATTCTTAAACCAAAGTATTACTCTACAACACAAATTGCTGCCCCTGAAGAAGGCCACAAACTACAGTTTTTGAAGGCTATCTGGAAATGAGCATATTATTAATTGTCAAACAAAGACCTAGCACATTTCCTCACTGACAAGATGTGCAAGTTGCTGCATTCAGATTGGGAAGCACATGTCATAGAATTATAGAATCATAGAATCATAGAATCATAGAGTTGGAAGAGACCTCAAGGGCCATCTAGTCCAACCCCCTGCCATGCAGGAACCCCATCACAATATTTTCGCCAGATGGCCATCTAGCCTCTGCTTAAAAACCACCAAAGAAGGAGACTCCACCACCCTCCGTGGCAGCATATTCCACTGCTGAACAGCTCTAACCATCATGAAGTTCTAATACTCAAATGCAATCTCTTCTCCTGTAGTTTGAATCCATTGCCCCGAGTCCTAGTCTCTGAAGCCATGGAAAACAAACACGTTCCCTCTTCAATATGACATCCTTTCAAATATTTAAACATAGCTAACATATCCCCCCTCAGCCTTCTTTTAGAGAGGCTAAACATTCCCAGTTCCCTAAGCCGTTCCTCATAAGGCATTTCCTCCAGACCCTCATTCATGTCACTCACTGTGCATGTTAATGTCTGCAGCCACCTGAATATACAGCATTTTCCAAAGAAAACTCTTGTGTAGGGGTAAGATAGAAACTATCCAAATGCATAGCAGTTGGTTGAAGATGTTCCTACAGGTTCATCAGCTTAATTATCCTTGCAGATATTAGACCCAGCCCATATTGATGATTCTCTTGATGCCTGCCCTGCCACAGAACACAGCAATTAAAATGCAGTAGATTCAGGAAATCGGAGAAATTGTTCAGTACTGACTTCAAATACAGCCAGGACAAGAAAATTCCACACTCTTCAGAAAATACAATGGCATTGAAATTTTTGAACTATTGCCAATGCCATCAGGCAGCAGATTCAGGGTGATCAGGACAAAAACGAACAGATTAAAGTACAGTTTCCACCCTGGAGCAGTACCTAGGTTAAATGCTTTGGTCCAGTTTTATACTAAGTAGAGTGGGATTGTATGTGGTGGTTTTTGTTTGCTTGCTTGTTTTTAAATTGTATAGTACTGTGAACAGCACCTAATTTTGTTGTACATGTATATAGGCAACAAATGGTTATTCTAGTCTACAACCTCTACTCACCACATTCATGTCTTATTAACTCTTGTTGGCAACTGTTAAGGACCGGGTTGTCATTTTTCCAATCCCAGGACTTCCCCCAACACCTCCTCCAGAAACCAGAGGTGGCTGGAGGACCATTTCCCCCAACTCTTTGTCTGGAACCCTATGCACTCCCAATTGCCCTAGGGATTCTGCCTGCTCTTCACATGTACAAGGAGGCCTCCTTGGCTACCTAACAAAAAGTAATTGCTGCCATTGAACGAAGGATAGGTAGCACAGTGAGCCAAAATGAAAGTGACCAGAAAAGCTGCCCCTGGGTATTGTTATTGTCTCTTACAATGGATTCCTCCACTCTGTTCTCTGCCTGATCCAATGGAGCAATGACAGTAGGCAACATTTTAATCAACTCCTTATTGCCTGATCTTTTACTAGACCTGACCTTTGCCTAACTTGGATGCTCTTTAGTTAAATTCTGTTTGAAACCATAATTACAAGTTTGCTTCTTCATTCCCTGTTGTCTGATTCCACCTGTTCCTTGGCTTGAAGATAGCTTGTCTTTCCTTCCATAACTGACCAAAGTAGCTGGGGAAAGGGGAGATTTATTAGTTTCCATCGACTCATCAACCCCAAAGCAAACACAGCCTCACTCTTCCCAGCAATCACTGTGTTGAAGCCATGGTTAACGTCAGCCTACCACCACTCTATCTGTCTATTTCTGCTTTCATACATACAGTGTAGGGAGCACCTCAGTCAAAAACAAATGAGGCTTTGGGGGGTACAGTAGCGTACCTATTGAGATTATACTTGGGGCACTAACCACTTAGTCACACTGCCCAGACTTTTCTGGTGTGAGTGAGCTCCAGGAGGGCCAAATGTGCTAATGGATGGCCAAAATCTTCCTTCCTGGTTCTCTCCCAATACCTCAAGTCACTTAGACTAAGAGCGTTATCCCACAGCCAGAAGAATCTGCTCCTAAGAGAAGGCAGATTCACTCAGCTAACGATCACATGATTCAGAATGGGTTTTTTTATGTGTCCTCATGGATGCTGCTGCATTCTCTGCCTAAGTTTTGACCAAACCACCGTGATGTGCATCAAAATGCTAGTCTGTGATGCCCTGCTCTTCCATTGCAACTCCATGCGTTACACCCCACAACAGGTTTATTAAAAAATATAACAAAAGGAAAAACATAAATACAGGCCAGTGCATATGATGTGGGGTTGCTGGCATATCGATATTCTGAAGCCACAATGTAAAAAAAACGACCACGGGAAGTAAGCACAACAGGGGACAAGAGAAAAAACAACGACATTTTGGAGTCCCCACTGAAGTTTGCGTAGGCTTAAAAGATGCATTGAAAGCGGCTCCAAAAACCAGTACCTCCAGAGGTGGTTGCTGGAAGACCTGCTGGGATGTGCTTAAGGGGGTGTAGTTGTTTTTAAAAAGATAAAAAGCCAGCTGCTCATAGGGGCATGATTTTTGAAGACGGTTTTCCCTGCATTTACCAGCACTTTTTTTTTTAGCAGTCATGAGATAAGGCTCTAAGCTGTGCTCCAGAGAGTTACCAAAATTCTGCAAGGTTAAGAAGACCCAAAGCAACACAGAATAAACAGGCGCCCAGTAAATGATTGAGGGAAGGCCTTGGTTTGAGTGCCAACAGCCCTCTTGACCCTAAAATAACTGTACCACTTGATATTTTATTAAAAGAGGTAAAAAGAACATAGTTTCCAAACAACGAACTTTGGAATTCCTACCGGCTTTATAATTCCAAGATTTGGTGCTTAGTCTAGGTAGGATGAGATATGAACCAGTCCCACCATGTTTATGGAGGTGGTTATTATATGAGAAAACTCAAGTTATGGAACCCAATATGGCTAAGCCATCACTGAATAGCTACAGTGGGTATGTATGGAGAGTATATGAGGATGATAACTCTATCTCAGACACCAACACAGCCGGCTGTTCTCAAATGTGGCAATACTTCACCAGATCTCCTCCACACTCACTCCCTTCCTACACACACACACACACAGGGAGGGGTGGTGGTGGAGCCTCCAATACTGTGCTTGGAATACACATTTTCATGGCAAGTTGTGTCATGGACTAGATTAACTAGAGGGAGCTAAGATGTTTCTGCAGATGTCTGTTAATCAAGTCCACAGTTGGTGCTTTGCAAATGTTCCAGCTGGATTCATCTTGGCAAGTACAGCTCCAAATGCTTCATGCAGACATTTTTCTGTAATTCATGGAGCTGACTTACTGTGAAGTAAATAATTGATATTTCTAATCTACTGCTGTCGAAACTCATGTTGCAGCACAGTTGCTTCGTGTCCCTAAACATTCCAAGACAGGGGAGCAGCTGGCTAAAGACACAGACATTAACTATCTTAATTAATATCTATGACACTGTTTCTTCTTCCCGTGACTGTCACCACTCTGATGGCTGATATTGGGTCTGGTGTCAGAGGCACTGTGTCTTGCAACATGTGTTCTTGGAGAACACAAGCAGAAGGGTACTCTTCAGCTCGTGTCCTTCCTGTGCTGTAGGCATCTGTTTTCTTCCTGTGAGAACAGAATGCTGAACTAGAGATGAATTTGGTGTGAGCCCATTGGGCAGTAATGGTGAACCTTTTAGAGACTCAGTGCCCAAACTGCGATTCAAAACACACTTATTTTTTGCAAAGTGCCAATATGGTAATTTAATTTGTATACAGTGGTACCCAGGGTTACAAATGCTTTGGGTGCTACCTTTCGGGAAAATGAGGATCAAAGAGCAGTTTTAAAAAATCTCCTGTGGCCACAGCACCCTCGCTGTGGCCTCAGAAAATTCAAAAACCTGCTCTTGGATCTTCACTTTCCTTAAGGATGCTATTCTTTGGGAAAGTGAGGATTGAAGAGCAGGGGTGCTACGCTTTGGGAAAATGAGGATCAAAGAGCAGGCTTCAGGAAAGCGAGGATCAAAGAGCAGTTTTTGGATCGAAAACGAGGATTGAAAAGCAGGCTTTTGAATTTTCCGCAGTCAAAAACCTGCTGTTCAATCCTCGCTTTCCAAAAGAGTAGCACCCCACCCGCCTCTGCCCTGAGGAGAGAAGTGGATGGGGTGCTACAACATTGCGAAAGCCAGGGGGAGTAGCGGTGGCTTTTGGGTCTAGTTTACTCTCTAGCCACGCCACTCTGGGCATCCCAAAAGCAGTGGGGCTGGACAGTAAACTGGGGGTTACAAAGGAGCCCACAAACCACTGTCTTCTCTTTGCCTGGCCTTCTGCACAGAAGCCATTTTGAGACCACCCAAATGGCTCCATAAAGAGAGCTAGATGAAAGGGAGGCAGCAGTTTGTGGGCTCCTTGGTAGCTCCAGTTTATTGTCCAGCTATGCTGCTTTTGGGATGAGTAAACTTTGGAGAGTGAACTGGGGCTATGAAACAGCCGACAAACCGCTGCCTCCTCTTCGCCCAGCTCTCTGTACAACCGCTGTGGCTGTCAAGCCCCACACACAGAGCACACACACAAACAGGGTTCAGTTCTTTGCCAAGATCTTTAGTGGAAAGCCGGGCAAGTTCAAGTCCTTTGCCAACAATCAAGTGCCAGATAAATAACAGAATCCAACTCCCAGCAATTAAGAGTCCAAGTCAAAACCAGAATATCTCACGGAAACCAGATCCCAAACCCAAGGGAACAGATTAAGCCGTTGTCCAGGAAGCCAGTCCGAAATCAGGAAACAGAGCCAAGGTCACAGACAGGAACATGGTTGCAAGTTCAAATGACTTGTTGCTCCCACAGAGAGCTCAAGGTGAGCTTACCAGCTTTATCTCAAAACAGGGAACACACCCTTACTTCTGGAAAGGTTCTTGCTAGTACTCAAGGCTTCCCAACCTGATTCCCCATCTAGCATCAAAGACCCTTTCCCTAGCTCTCTTGGTAGCACATCTTTGCAGAATCCTGTTCATAGCCCTTCTAGGGGGAGAAGATATGTTTTCAGCTGAGTCATCAGACCCAGCTGCCTGCTGACTTGAGCTGCAAGGCTCCTCCAGCAGTTCTTCACCATTTAACCCCTCAGAGACAGGTTCTGTGACTGGCAGGGTCCTGGCAATGGCTGTGAGGGGGTGATGTCGCCTGCCCTCTGAAAGGGCTTTATGTGCCACCTTTGGTACCCGTGCCATAGATTGGCCAACAATGCTAGAGGGCATCTACCTATGTTCCTAACCACAAAAAACTCATCACACTGACCAAGGTGCTGATATCAACGATATCATCACTTCATTTGATCCAATGCTTAGTGAGGCTTCTTGATGCACATGGGAGCCGGGGAAGGGAAGGCAAAGAACATGGAAGCATGATAAATAAACTGGAGTTATAGGGGCGTTTGCAGAAAGACAGGAAAAAACAGGAACCTGTTGATGTAGCCATACTGTTTGTAAGTGAATACTAATTATAAGTATGTTTAGGTTTCTGTGGGCACCCAGCATTGTCCCTTCACAGCCACCTGTATTCAGGTTAAATTATTGTATTGGCACTTTGCGAAAAATTAGTGGGTTTTGACTCACAGTTTGGGGACTCGGTCTCTAAAAGTTTTGCCATCACTGGCTTCCTCTGACAGCCTGCTTCCTCTCTGCTTCTCTGCAAGAAAAGGAAGAAATCACGAGAAATCTAGATAGCTTGTTAGAGAGAACCGGGAAGGAGCCAGTGGTCATGGTACACGTTGGTACCAATGATGTCGGGAAGGCCAAGCGGTCAGTCTTGGAAGCCAAATTCAGGTTGTTAGGTAGAAGACTGAAGTCCTGGGCTTCCAAGGTAGCATTTTCACCACATGAGTTTGCATGGCTGAGCTGGGATTTGAACCTAGGTCCTCTGAGTCCTCTTGCATCACTCTTATCCTCTAACCAGGGAGAGTATGCAGGGAGTTATAACAGGAGAAACCGGGGTTGCAGTTCTGGCAGTTCTTGAAATGGCAGAAGAACTCTCCCTCCTTCCCTGCTCTCTCTTTTTAGTAAAAAAAAAGGAAGATGCCTCAAACTACCCTTCTACCAGTACTCTCCTCTGAGATTAGTAGCCCTCCAATCATGCTGTACTTTTTCTTCAAGAATTTTTGCCCCTGCACCTCATTCTGTGAATAACTCCTGGTCAGATGCTAGTATAAAATTAAATCTGCAAGTTAAAATGCTTCCTTCTCCATATCATCCCTTGGAATGACAGCAGACTATTAGGTACTCCTGAGCACTGGATATGGATTAGCAAACATATGTCAGATTAGTTTAAAAATCTAATTAAGATACCTTACTTAACCACAGAGAGCCCTTAATCAGGAAGGAAGAGACGAAAAGGGACTCTTGTTCTATCCCATCATTAAAAGCCAAGACTTGATGGCTTTTGCAGGGGAAGGAAAGATTAATGGGTTTTTTGTTATTGAAATTGGCAATTCACGGGGGTGTGATCAACCTGCATTGCAGAAATGCCAGCATTAATTCCTTGGCTAAAATTAATAATTGGCTAAACATTCTCAAGGGTTATATTCTCAAAGGCTTTTATGCCCAGGATCTGATAGTTGTTATGAGTTTTTTGGGCTGTTTGGCAGTGCTCTGGAAATTTTTCTCCCTGACGTTTCACCAGACTCTGTGGCCACCATCTTCAGAGGGCAAGGAGCTCAGGGAATTAGCAGTTCTCTCTGTGCTCTGGGGTATAGAGTGAATGAGACTGTAGGGTTGTGGGAAAAAGCAAACTTGCCCTATGCAGGATAATAAGTGTTAGTCATTGTATGGACCAGGAATGGACCAGGACCAAGAGACTTAAGCTCAACCTGGAGAAGACTGAGGTTATGTTATTTGGGGCCCCCTCTTCCAGATATGGAGGCCCTCTCCCTAGCCTGGAGGGTGTTCCGCTCCAGCTGGCAGATAGAGTCTGGAATCTGGGTGTGGTCCTGGACTCGGCTCTTTCTGTGGAGGCCTAGGTGGCTGCTGTTTCCAGGACTGCCTTTTCCCATCTCCGACAGATTGCCCAGATCTGCCCAGATCTGGATGGGGAGTCCCTGAGAACTGTTGTGCAGGCACTTGTGATCTTGAGGATAGATCATTGCAATGTTCTCAATGTGGGGTTGCTCTTGAATCTTATTTGAAGACTTCAGTGGGTGCAAAATGTGGTGGCCCGACTGGTGGTTGGTGTGGATCGATATGACCACATCACCCCAGTTCTGCCCTGCTTACATTGGCTACCCGTTGTGTCCCGAATAAGACTCAAGGTCTTGGTTTTTATTTACAAAACCCTCCATGGCTTGGGACCTGAATACCTGGCAGAGAGGATGTTCCAGTGATCAACTGAGGCCCAACCTACCAGAATGTCGCAGACGCTCTCACTTCAGGTGGCCACGCCCAGAGAGGCTAGGAAAGCGGTAACCCGCAACTGAGCCTTCTCTGTGGCTGGTCCTTTCCTTTGGAACCATCTCCCGAGTGAGTTGCGCCTTGCACAGTCCCTGCCATCCTTTAAAAAAGCCTCGAAGACCTGGCTTTTTTGTGAGGCATTCGGCGACCTTGATTAGGTTTTTTTTTTTTTTTGCTGCCTATTGCACCATCTTGCCAGACATCTCTTCTAATTTTTTTGCTTCTGTATTAGTATAGTTATTTTATTTTACATATCTCACCTTTTGATTTTGTATTTTTTTCTTTTTTCTTTTTCTGTTAAATTGTTGTTATTCATTGTTTGTTCACTGATGTTGTTAACCGCCTGGAGTTCCTTCGGAAGACAGGTGGCATATAAATAAATAAATAAATAAATAAATAAATAAATAAATAAATAAATAAATAAATAATGTGATGGAGGGATTAAGAAGTTTCACTGTAATCAGGGGTGGCAGGGATGACTTAGTTGTTCATCACACTTCATACTTCCCAAATGGTCTAGTGGAATTTAATGTATCAAAATGAGTGCCCTTTAAAACGGTCTCTTGAGGGAAGGCATCATGAAGTTATATTTTGGGAGAATGTATTTATTTAAACTACAATTACAATTTAAATTACAATGCAACACTACATACAGTACAGTATACTCATATATTAAGCCGACTGAGTTCAGTGGGGCTTAATCCCTGGTAAATATGTTAAAATGTTCTAACCTTAGCAATACCCCTTTTAAAAAGGAGATGGAGATTGTACCTAGAAGGCATCTCCTGGAAGACAAGGAAGTGCTTTGAATCTGCAGAAATTGGGAGTGACTCTTTTGAAAGAAAATACCTTAAAATTGACCCATTTGGTAATGCCCACTGGAAGACTGGGGTTAGTTAAAGCCCTATTCATGTCTGTGAGTGGGTGGGGGTAGCTCTTCCCCCCTTATTTTAGGTCTGAGAGCTAGATCTAAAACAGTTGCCAGTTTCTAGACCTGCAGAATGAGGATACTTAATAATTTGTTTCCATGGTCATAGTCACTGCACCCCCCCAGTTTATAGACTGTATCAACATGATTGGGAGAAGACATCTGAATTATTTCATAAAGGCAGTTTGATTGAAAAAGAGCACAGTGGTGTCATCAGGGGAAAAATAAGTAAGTAGCTGTCTTCAAATTATATATTGCACTGATGCTTGACAAAAGCTCTTCCACAAACCAGCTCGGTATGGCTTTTTATGAGGCACTCCACAGCTCAAAAATTTCAGACTGATATTTCTGATTAGAAGAACAGTCTTGGGATCTTGCAGCCTAATGAAACATGCAAGCAAAGTAATAAGTTTTGTTCTGTTCTCTTTATAAATATCTAGATGGAGAGCTATTTGTCACAAGTGTTTGCCTTAATGGCCCAACTGAGTGAAGAGAAATATTATTTATTTATTTATTACTGACAAAATACATCACAGCAGACTAATGTATTTCTTTTTAAAAGGAATGATCATAGAAAAGATGAAGAGAAGAAATTAAAGGCAATGTATTATATTGTCTCCAAAAATGAGGAACAATAAAAATGCACAACATGATCAGATCAAAAACAAAGCAAATTCAAATGTTTTAAACATTTACTTTAATAAGATTAGTCAAATATATTAGCGAAGGTGTTTTTCATCATTAAGTGAAAGAGACACTGAGACCGGAACTTTTTAGAAATAGAGTCTACTGTATCACATAGAGTAAAACATACCACTTCACCAGACATTTTCAAACAAGCAAACAGGATAAATGTTTATCGTGACAATGGAGAGCTGAGCGGGAGGCAGGAGAGAGAGAGAACCTTACTGGTTTTGCTAACTAGTTGTGTAAAGGCAGTGAAGGGCTGACCGAGAAGGTGTTTGGACATCAGAAGAGATGATGAAGATGAACCAAGTTGGGAACTGTTCTTCAGAGGAAGTTTTAACCCAAGGCAAAGAAGAATTTGGAGGGCATTCTTTTGATACAAAATTTTCCATATGCGGCTTACAAAAATATCACCAGGATTTCTGAGTACAGAAACAGACAAGATGGCAGAGTCACAATTGGAAGCAAAATTACCTTAAGAAATAATTAAAAAAACTAATTACATGCCAGTGAGGTTTTGCAGCAGTGCAACCTTAAATTAGCTTGCTTTTTCAGGGTTAATGTTTTCAGCGTTAATGTTCTAATTTTTAAAATTACATAAAACCACCTTGGGTCTTTTTCCAAGGAGAAAGGCAGGGTAAAAATTACTCAAAAATAAATAAAATAAATAAAATAAAAATAGCTTTCTTTTCTGGTTTAGCCTTTATAAGTTAATTCTGTGTGTCACAGTGGCTGTTGAGTAACATCAGTACTCATCAGAACCAAGTGAACATCAGTATCTTATTCAACAACTTCCTTATCTCACACATCATTCACAAATGAAGTAACACTATCAGTCAGTCAGTCAGTCAGTCAGGACCTTTACTGGCATCAAACAAAGCATACCATACAATAGGCAATAATACACACACATACAAGGAGTATGTGCCGAATTAGAATTGCATGGTTGCTAAAATGCAGAACAAGACATGGTATGGCAAACACAAAATAACATATGTCCATTTAAAAGGTATTTGGCCATCAGCCATAAAACTCTGGCCCACCTGGGGATAGTCATCCTTGTCCTAAGAGTGCGAAACAAAAGATCCTGTTGGGAATTGTAACCTGCATAGCTGGACTAATAGATTAATGTTTATTAGTCTGCTTAGTGTGGGCTTTGTTCTTACCTGATAGCAAATTATGCAGAATCGCCTCCTCTGATCAACCAGGAAATCTGACAAGAATCAGCTGCAGATAGGAAGTGCGGCTCGGCTATCCCTGTATACAGCGCAATGGAGCAGATGAGCCAGGGATGCAACAACCCCAGAATTAAAGGGCAGAACCATGTTTCCAATGACTAGGAACTAAATCTGCCATATAGGACATTAGATGGAACTACATTACATCTTGCCAGGGTGAAGGCATGCCATTCTTGGGGGCACTCTACAAAATGTAAATAGCTGGCTGGCTTATCAATATACAGGATAGAGGGAGTTGAAGATTTAAGGGTGCTGCTGCAAAGAGGTCTTGCCTTTCGATGTCCAATACCCTGACTTTTAACACACTATATGCCTGCACAAAGGATAGGGCACCCATCCTTTATATATCTAATAATAAGGTGAGATACCCATAGTTTGAATCTCTTGAGAGAACAGCTTAAGACCAGGAGAATAAAAGGAATCAGAAAGGATACCTGCTATTAGGGGGTCTTTATTAGACACAAAACATATATTCAGCCAACATTTGAATCATCTCAACTGCACTTGTACACTCAGTCTACTTAATCTGACCTCAGGACACAGAGCTACATATGGCATGCAATGGGGTGCAGTGAAGATTCTATAAAGGAAAGAGGCCTGGAGGGTTTCCACCAAAGAGTTGAAAGTATCCAGCCAGATTGGCATCCCACACATAAGTTGGGAGATGGCCTTGGCTTTAAAGACCTGCAGGATGGTGGGAATGTGTGCATTGCCCCATACACAGGTACATCTGCTTATGAATTTGATCCATTCCTAATGCATGCTCATAAGTAGAACTGCTCGTACGTAGAGCAGCAGTTTCCCATAGGAATGGATTAAAATCAATTAATCAGTTTGGAGGGAACGGATTAATAGATTTTCAATGCATTCCTATGGGAAGGTATCCCAACCCGCAGCCCAGACAAGCAGCCTTTGGCTGCTGGTGATTGAGGGGTCCGGTGTGGAATTCAAAGGATGCAGCCCTCCTTCTGCTCCCCTTCACCTGGAGACTCTCTGGCTGTGAAGCACCTTCTTTACTTGCCGGTTCTTAAGCCCACCCCAACCCATTTTCCCCATTGATTCCCTCCTCCCGCCTCCCGCGCCCCGTCCAGCCCTCCAGCACCAGCATTGCCATGTTTCCCAGTAAGCAGTCCACACTCCCTCTGTGACGTCACCCCTTTCACAGACTGAGTTTTCAAGGCACAACTAGGTTTATTTCAACATCCCACTGCTGTGCCACCAAATTGTGATGACACCTCCCTTTTACACGTGTAATTGTGTTGGAAATGGTAATGCTGCCACCTTTTATTCACTTGGTAATGCTGCCACCTTTTAAATCGTCGCCTCATGAATTGGGACCGACTCAGATGTATAATATAAAAATAATAACGAAGTTTATTGAGAAAAATAATAAATATAACAATGTCTGAGGATGGTATGCGTTGCCTTTAACATACAATAGATTTAATCAACTCTACAAGCCTCCCTGTCCTTAATAACTAGTAAATAGTATAGCCCTCACTGCCTGACAGAACTCTAACAGAGCAGTGCTCTATCCCAGCACTCACTCTCAAAACCTCAACTTAACTCAACTTAACTGAACTGCCTCAACTGACTAGGCTCCACCCTTTTTATATTATACCATTCCACGCCCTCCTGCTGGGATTGGCTGATGATTTGTATATTGAATATTCATTACTCCTGTTTCCAGGGTTTTGTCACACCCTCCCCCCTCAACCCACACACCACTTTCAGACAGGTCTAGCATGCCATCCTTGGCCTCCTGCAAGAGCGACATGAACTTGGTGGTGAGCAAACCCAAGCTCTTCTTGTAACAGCTGCTGTTGGCTTCCGGCGTGCCTGTGTTGCCTTCCAGTTTCCCGCTACTTCCACCACTGCAGCTGCTGGACACCATGCCGCATCACCCTCCCTCAACCCTTCCCCAAGCCTTCTTCCTGCTTTCCTTCCCTCTCCTTGGGCCAGTGGGGTTTCCCTGGCTGCGGAGTCCCCACGTGGCCCTGCTGGAGCCCCCCAGCCCTGCAGAGAAAGCACACATCTTCCTTTGTTCTAGCCCAGTGGCTGGTCTGAGTGGAGAAGAAATGACACTGCCTGGACAGTCACAGGCCATGCTGCAGGCTGTAAACAAAAAGTGTCTCTGCCAAAATTTAGGTGAAAAGGAGAGTGATGGAGCAAGGCTGGGGAAGAGCTGGGGGAGGTAAGACTGTGAGGCAGAGGCACGATCCCCCCTTCCCCACCCCACTCACTGCCCAGCTGCTCATAAGTAGAGCAAACAATATCTAAAATTTATAAGGTGGCAGTTAGAAAAACAGTTTTCCACTCGTAAGCAGAATTTCTCATAAGTAGAGCTGCTTGCAAGTCGAGGTATCACCATACATGGGGGGGGGGAATAGCTTGAATGGTCAGATTTACTGAATTGGTAATAATATTATGATGTTTACACCATGAATTACAATAATGTAAATTTAGGCCTAAGGACTTGAATTCTTTAACCTGTTGGATTGCTCTCCCATGAAATATCAAAGGTAGGGGTTTTCAAATCTTATTGAATACCACTATTTTAGATTTGCTGTAATTAAGGGTCATTTTATTACAGCAGAGTTAACTGAAACATTTTGCATTTAACAGTCTCAGGCCTATCTTAACGTGTGAAAGTAACACCATGTCATCTTCATAAGGAATAGGAACTGCCAAATGGCCTAATCTGAGGCAGTGACTATTCATTTCTGACAGGAGGGAGGTGAGATCATTGGTATACATTGATATAAATGATATAAAGTGGGAGCAAGAACACAACCCTGTTTGACTCCTGTATTAATGGGGACCTCATTGGACAGATTGCCATGGCAGGATAGTCGAATATGACAGGTGTTATCCATATAAAGTCTTTGAATTAGTAGAAGCAATCTCCTATCTAGGCCAGCATCCCTTAGCTTTATCCACAAAATTTCCCTAATCATTGAGTCAAAAGCTGCTCTTAGATCTAAAAAAAGCACCATACAGATGGATCTTAGTATGTGCTGCCTGCTTGGCTATGAGATGTGACAGTACCAGGCAGTGTTCTGTTGTAGACTTATCCACCCCAAAACCTGCTAATATATTGTTATAATTTATCAAGGAAGTAAGTCAATTCAGAAAATGATCAGCATAGACCTTGCCCTCTACGGACAGTAGGCTAAATGGTCTGTAGTTATCTGCCAATTTCCTGTCACCCTTTTAAAAGATGGGTAGTGTTTTGGGAATCATCCCTGACCTATCCACAAGTGTGAACATTTCTGCCAAAATGGGTGACCAACAATCAACATTTGCTTGGTCAGGGGGCAGCAGATCAGGACCAGATGCTGTTGGGGCTCATCTGAATGTTGGGGTTCACCCTCAGGTGTTACTGAGGTTCACTCCAGGGTGTTATAATTCCCTGGAACAAAAGGCTGCTTTCTAGAGGGAAAAGCAGCCCATCTCTGCCTTCTGAGCAGAAAGCAACAGCTTGTCTCTTAACAAGCAGTGTGCTGACTGCTGAGAGATCAAAGGTGTGCAGGAGAGATAACAGTGGAGCTCAATAATGACTGTCCACGCAGTTAGTTCTGGCCAGCAGAAGTCTGAAGACAAAAGGCTTCCAGGCATTTTTATTCAGTAAAAAGATTACACCATGCTGTTTACTAATAAGTGATTACATAATACCTTTACTATAGGCTAGCAGTTGCATCACCTGGCCAGGATTGGTGAAGGAACCTGTTGATGCTTATATGCCATTGCTAAGCACAAGCAGAAGCTGGGAAAGAGTGAGGACCCTTCCCTTCATAGCTGATGTCAGATTGGATCTTTGCCAGGAGATCATTCTCTCACTGAAGAAAAGGTCAGCTTGCCCCAGCGTCTAGGAAGCAGTTTCCCACATTCCCTCCCTTTTTTTCTGTATTGTGAAGCAAAGGCATATATTCTTGTATCTGTTTGTGAACCAAACACATATCCCTGTGTGTAAGGCCTGAGGGCAGGCCTTTGAAACATCTAGTGGTAACAGAAAAGAATGTAGGGACACATTGAATATAACACCAACACCCTATGAGTAATAAAAAATTCATAATTACATATATAAGCACAGAGCGTAGCCAGCAGGGCCGGCGCTAGGTTTTTTTGCACCCTAGGTGAGCGGTGGTGGGGGGCGGGGTGGGGGTGGGTGGGTGGGGTGGTAGGGGGGTGGATGATGGGGGACGGCGATGGGCATGGGGGGCGGATGGCGACGGGCTCGGGGGTGGGTGGAGATGGGCACAGGAGGCAGTGGGCGGACGGCGACGGGCGGTGGGGGGGCGGACAGCAGTGACCAGCGGCGGTGGGGCAGTGGGGGGGGCAGCAGGCTGGCCAGCACCCCCTCTCCATTTTGGCATCCTAGGCAACTGCCTAGTTCACCTTAATGGACATGCCGGTCCTGGTAGCCAGCCCCCAAAATTGGGCAGCCAAGACCAGAGGCTTTCCCAAAAAGAGGGAAGAATATTCTCTAAGCTGTATGAGCTGTTTATGTACTGCATTGGTGTTGTCTGATAAATTAAAACAGCAGAGATTGGGAAATGATTGACATCCTACCTGATTTCTGAGCAGCAAGTAATCAATAGCATCTCTGTTGTCTAATATAGCACCATAGAGCTGTTTCTGCTCCTGGTTTAGCAAGCTGATGGCTGTGGAAGTGTGATTAATGGCTTGAGCTAGTGAGGAGGCAATTTCAGCAAGTGTTCAAGAATTATATATATCGGAGAGGCCCCCAAAAGGAGGAGGCATTTAGGAGTTAGCATTTAGCTGTGAAATTATAGCTGCAAGGAAAAATTCAGGAGTTTCTAGAACCTGTTTATCATTAAGAGTTCTCTCTGCATCAGCACTCAGCAACTTTAACATTCCCCAGGTAACTTTGGGCAGGCTGCCTTCAGTTTTGGCTGGATTCCTCCGGTGACATGCAGTCATCTGATTTTCCTCCAGGGTCATGGCAGGGTTGAACTCTGGGATGGGGTCCTGGAGATTGTGATGCCAACTCATCTGTCTCACGATAAGGACGGACACAACATGTGGGAATCCGCAATGGATCTGTAGGAGTAAGAACAGCTGCATATCCATGGCACCAATGGGGCTGCATCTTGCCACTGAGGATCAGGGGGTTCCTTATAGGTCAGGGGGGAAGGAGATGGGGGAAAGGAGCAATTTTTAAACTTTATTTTGCTAGCCCTAAGCCTGCACTACAGCTGATTGATGCTTGGGGCTCAGCAAATAAATAAATAAATAAATAAATAAATAAATAAATAAATAAATAACATAATAAGTAAATAAAATAAAAAACATTTGGTGATTTCCCCAAGCGCCGATCAGCTGTAGCGCAGGCTTGCGACTGGCAAAAAATATTTACAAATTCCAACTTTTGCCATGCCCGATCGGGTGCAAGAATTTACACAAACAACACACAAGCAACACACACACACACACACACACACACACAGAGAGAGAGTACACAAACAAAAAATGAACATTTTTTTAAAAAAAACATCATATCAAACAAAACAAAACAAAACGAAATGAAATGAAAAATGAAATGAAATGCTATCTTAGCATTTTGTGCCCATCTCTAATTGGGATAGATGTCCTAGAACATGTACAGAGTGTTTTTATGATTACAAGGTCTAAGACTATCCAAAAGGATGATAATACTGAAAACGTAAATGTTAAGGGTAAAATTTCACCAGAACATATTGAAACTGAAAGAGCAGGCAGTAGTGACAGTTGGAGAATTTGGCAGTTTAACTGACAGTTGGTTTGGGGTCATCCTTTGTTGTAGAGCAGAAGCAGGACACCAGTTTAAGTGAATGTTTTGAAGCAGTATGGAAAGATAAAGCACTGTGAAGTTCTGAAAGTCCTGAAAAGTTTATAATAGAAAATAAACTGTAATATAGAGCATCCTTATCATTACCAAATGGAGGAAAACTGGTGTGAATAAACAACTGGTTGTGCCTATAAAATATCGAGAACAGCTGTTTAAAAGAGCTCACAGTGATGTTTGGGGGACATATGGGAGCAACCCAAACAAAACATATGATTAATCAAAACTTCTATTGGCGTAGGATGGGCAAACAGATTAAACTTCTAGTAAGAAACTGTGATGTGTGCCAGAGATTAGGGACAAAGCAAGATAAAAGCAAAGCCAAGTTAAATTTTATACCTGTAATTGGTACCCCTTTTCAGAGGTTAGCTTTAGATATTATCAGACATAAATGGGAAGGTTGCAATAATAAAAATGATTTGGTTAATGTTATAGAATACATTAATAATAATGAATACCTTAAAAACATCAATGGAGGTTGCAACTAAAACATATGGAAAGGGCACAACAGAAACAAAAAGTCTGGTATGATAAGAAAGCCAGGGACAGAACATTTGCACCCGGAGAACAAGTGTTCATGATAAAACCAATTAAAGGATATAAAATGCAACTAACATGGTTAGGACCTTTCACCATAGTGTCTAAGTTGAGCAATGTTAATTATATGATTCAAAATACTGATGGAGGAACCACATTCATTCATGTAAATGTATTAAAACCATAGTTTAACAAGGAAGCAAAGTCCATAGTATATGCAATCGAAGAGGTTAAGGATGAAGTTCCTGAATTAATATATTGGGAAAGGAGGAAGCAAGATGAATATAACTCGGAAGAAGTAAAATATAGTCCTACCTTATTTGAGATACAAAAGACAGAAATGAAACAGCTTTTTAACAAATATAGGATTTTGTTTACACCTAATACAGGGAGAGCTAAGGGGGTGAAGCATAAGATAAACACAGGAAATGCTGCTCCTATAGTTGTGACTCCGTATAGAGTTACCAGGATATATATAGATAAGATTAAAGCTGAAATAGAAGGTATGTTACAAGCAGGAATAATTGCACCATCAAAAAGTTGTTGGGCGGCTCCAATTGTTTTAGTAGATAAGCCTGATGGAACTGTGAGATTTTGCATGGTACCAGCAAGTCTCAGCAAAACCTGGCCATGCGATTGGTGGAATGGCTCCAAAAATTTGCATGGTCCCATCCCATGGCCAGCCCATCATTGCGCGTGCGCAGTTGTAAAAAAATAAAAATAAAATAAAATAAAATAAAATCAATGGAGACGTTTAGTTGCAAGAAAAACCCACTGCTGCTACTGTAAAAATTCAAGCATTTAAAATAGCTAATTTTCGCATGTTTCTGTGGTGCTTTGGTGGGTTTTTGGACCACGATTTCAAAAAAAAATATTGCAGTCGCCATTTTGGATCCCCCCGCACCGCATGGCAAATGGAGACGCCGAGGATGCCCCCTCCCAGCCCGGTACCAGCAGCCGAGGACAGGAGGGGGGGGGAGGCTGGAGTGGGGACCCCCCCCAGAAACCACCCCTCTGGTAGGTGCCCTCAGGCAGGCATATTTTCGCCTGCTTTTTTGGCCGGGAATTGGGTTTTTTTTTTTCTAAAACTTTTTTTCTGTGCCGCTTGGCATTGCGCGATCGCTGCAATGCCAGGAACGACAACGACAAATCAGACCCAATTTTTCTTTAGTCGGTTCGAGTTCGAGTTCTGGGGGAGTAATTGTCGTTACCGTTTCCGTTGCATAACGGAAACGAGTAACGGAAACGGAAACGAGAATTTCGCCAAGTCGTGCCCATGTCTAACACCAATGCTTCATGCACAGGACTGGGTGCAGTTCTTTGCCAGGAAGGAGAACACGGGACATTACAACCCGTGATGTTCATCAGCAAGAAACTTAAACTGTGAGAGTGTCATCTGTCCACAATTGAAAAAGAATATTTATCCATATTTTGGGCTGTAGATAAACTAAAACCATATTTAGAGGCAAGAAAATTTATATTATGCACTAATCATTCTCAACTATTGTGGCTAAAGAGCATGAAAGCAAATAATAATAAACTTTTTATGTTGGGCTTTATTGTTGCAAGATTATAAGTTTGAATTCAGATCTGTAAAAGGTGTGCATAATATTGTTGCTGATACGCTTTCTAGAAATCCTGAAGGAGTGTAATGGGAAAATTGGAAAAGGCAATGTACTTTAGAATTGTTATATTAGTGAAAAGTAAGATATTAATTGAGAAAAAAGTATTCAATGTAATCCAATTTAATGTACATGCAATGTAATATTGAAAATATTTTTGAAGCAAACAGTGAATGATATTGTGGAAACAATGGAAGTATAAATGTAATGTTATGAAATGTGATTGTATAAAATAACAACTTGTTGTAAGGTAATGATAATAGGTAATATGGGTAAGGTGGAAATGTTGGTATATGTAGATAGTACAGAGGGTAAGTATAGTTCCAGAGATTAATTTTAATTAAGCAAACTGATTAAAAGTTTCCTCTCTTAAAATTAATTTGATAAGGGGGGGCGGTATTGTGACAAAAACTCAAAAATGAGTTAACGTATATTCAAGATCTGTGGCCAATCATTGAGCTTGTGGGTGGGGTTGTGCCATATATAAGAAGATGACTGTTAAACTGTCAGTCAGACAGGGGCTAGTTAGGGAGTGGATAGACACTGGCTAGGATATGGTTAGAGAATTGTTTAAGTAACCACTACATAAGAACATGCATGTATAACTCTTGGTTAAGCTACAACTAAAGAACAATGCAAACCTCAATTCAGTAATGCACGTTAATGATTCTTGTATGTTGTGAAGAAAATAAACCACAAAGTTACTTTTAAAAGTTAATACATGTATCACTTCCTGTTTAATCATAGGAATAAGAACTCAAGGTATTAATAGACGGTGGCAGCAAAGATATACAAGGTTACAACAAATTTTAAAAGTGTGGCCGAGAGTGAAAGCCCCGGTTCGTCACAGGGGGTGGCCCAGATGTATGGAGAATAGGTATCAATAGTTAAATGAACATAAGAAAGGAGTGCAAGAGTAAAAACATGCATGACATCCATCTGCCACAGCTGACAAAAGTCTGACCCTCGAGGTTTAACACTGTCAAACAGAAAGGAAACAGGAAACAAGGAAGGACAGGAGGAAACAATGTCACCTGCCTGGGATAATGGGATAGGGAATTGTTTATGCAGCTGTCTGGTGCTCTGATGAAAGAAAGCATGATTGTCAATGGGGTTAGAAAAGAGAGGGCATAAGGAATGGAGAACAGAGTCAGCACGTTGGTTTCCTTCAGAGATGGCATCTGAAAATCCAGTGTGAGATTGAATATGGGCTTCAAAATAAGGCTGTGAGCAAGCCGTAATAAGAGTTTTCTGTGTTAAGAACAGGGAAAGCAAGGAAAAATCAAGTGCAGGAGACAAATATGCATGAGGAAGATGTGTGAGAAGATTGGAAACATATTGACTGTCAACAATAAGGTTAAAAGGTTGATCTGGGAACATTTGAAACACCAGAATTACTGCAGCTAATTCAGCTCACTGCGCTGAGCTTTGATTAGCAGTGAAGAGTGTTTTCCAAGTTCCTGGAGGTTGCTGAAAGGTCAGCACACCTCAGGTAGGGGAGCCATCTGTAAACAAAGTCAAAGCATTAGGGAGGGGGCTAGAGATAAAGCAGGAGGAAAAACATACTGGCACCTGTTGAATAAAGGTTAAACGTGGGTCTTTTGGTGGGTTAAAGCGTATGTCACCAATATAGTATGTAAAAGCAATTTAATAATTTTTCCAGGAGACCATTCTCTCACTGAAGAAAAGGTCAGCTTGACTCAGCATCTAGGAAGCAGTTACCCACAAGGAGCCTTCCCAGATTTCAATCTGCCTAGTAACTGCTTAATCTCTGTAATGGAAACAGGAGGCCACTCATTAAGGTTGTCCTCATTAAATGGAGGACAGATCTAACAATCATCAAAGAAGAGTGACAAAAAGTGCTGTTCCCAAGTGGAGGAGGAGATTACAGAGATTGGGTAGGTTTTTGGCCAAAAGAACCCCAAAATCACTTCCCCAAAACGTTTGGGATTCCTTCTTTTACTAGCTTTGACTAACCTATCCAAGCAAGCTGCTCAACGCTGTTGGTAGCTTAATTTAGTGGCCACTGCAAGTTAGCACCTGACATTGAAATACCTATAGGGTAGAATGGAGTAGTTAGATTTCTGAAAGGTGCTATAAATTTGATGCAATTCTTGTTTCAGCTTAAGGCACTTGGGAATGTCCCTTGCTTGTTTAGTAGTTGAAAGGGTGAACGGTTGTCCAAGATAGACTATTAGGGCTTCAATAAATGTCTCATATCTGTTTATATATGCCTGCAGGATGTCATCAACAATGCATGTAAATCGGCTCATTAGTTGGCCGCTCTGCAGGAAGTCTTCAAACAGAGTTTTCATAGCAGGACCCCATTTTATTTTAGCTATGGGAGGTGATGTGGAGTGCAAGCTTGGTGATGTTGAAATTGGTTCAGGAAGTTTTGTTTGGATAGCAAAAGTGCAAACTAAAGGTATGTGGTCACTGGGGCCAAGAGTCCCAACCTTGAATTCAAGCACAGTGGGGAGTAGCAGAGTGGGTATTAACATGTAATCTATCACACTCACTCCATGAGGTGAAATATAAGTGAACTCTGGTGAGAGAAATCTATGCTGAGGCCCCATCTGGTGTATTGTGTATAGTTCTGGTCACTGTACCTCCAGAAGGATATTATGGAAATGGAAAAAGTACAGAGTAGGGCAACCAGAATGATTAGGGGACTGGAACGCCTTCCTTACCACCTGGAGGCTGCAAAGGCTGGGCTTCTTCACTCTTGAACGATGGCACCTAAGAGGTGAGCTGATTGAAGTTTTTAAAATCATACATGGTGTGGACAGAGCAGATAAGGAAACATTGTTTTCTTTATCGCACAACTTTAGAACTAGGGGGCACTCCATAAAAACTTTGGGTGCTAGATCTCAAACAAATAAGAGAAATTACTTTTTCACTCAGAGGATCACTGGCAGAAGAAGTGGTGACAGCTACCAGCCTTGACAGCTTTAAGAAAGGCTTGGACAAGTTTGTAGAGAACCAGGGTATCAATGGCTATCATTATGGATGACTAAAAACAACCTCCACATTGGAGAGATAGGCATATATCTCTCAATGAAATTTGCAGGGAATCGTAAGCAGGTGAAGACAGAATGCTAGACTGGATGGGCTGTGGCCTATTCCAGCAAGACTGTTCTTATGTTCTCCATCAAAGTTGAAATCAGCCAGGCCATTGAGCCATGATATGCCTCTTGAAATCCTAAAACTAGCAGGAAGTTGGCTGGCATGATTGATGTTTTTGTCCTTGGAAAATCTTGTCCAGGGGCAATGGTCTGGCCAGAACACTCCTTCAATTTGGGCATATAGTTTCTTAAAGACCTCAGGACCATACTTCACCTTAGTGTTAAAGTCTCCTGCCACCAAACTTTGTGCTTGGTGAAACCTAGTTTTGGCATTCTCCTATGCTTGGGACAGGTAGCACAATTGTTGTCTGTCGGCTTTCTTCTTAGTGGAGGGAGGGGCATACACATTTGCTATTAGTAGATCATGATTGCCTGTACTGCAGCTAAAGGAGGCTCGTGCAGAGTGGTTAAATGCCTGTACTGCAGCTAAAACTGTGCTTACGAGTTGGGGTTCAATCACATGTAGCCTGCTTGTGGTTGACCCAGCGTCCTATCCTTCCGGGGTCAGTAAAATGAGTACCCAGCTTGCTTGGTGGGGGGTGGCAATGTATAGCCAGAATAATTAAATTGTAAACCACCCAGAGAGTGCTTGAAGTGCTATGAGGCGGCATATAAGCAGAACACTTTGCTTTTTTGCTTTTGGTATTCACTCTGGTGGTGATCTGACGTTTACAGTAGATGTCAGCCATGTATACTAGCTCAGAGGGAATGTGCTGTGCAATCAGTGTGGCAAGCCCACCTGAGGGACAGTCCTTCGTCTTCTGCTTGGTATCTATCAACAACTTCCTTATCTCATAAATCATGCACAAATGAAGTAACACTGTCCTGTGGTTGGCTAACACTCCAGTCAGTATGGCAAAGCCAATGACATCATTCTCTCGCAGTGGTGGTTCTGATGGATGCTGTGTAACTTGGCACTATGAAACCCATCTGTCCTGTCTTCTGTTTCTTTGAAAACTGGAAGACTGGAGTTGAAAGGGTCTAAGCAGATCTGATCTTGACTGTTTCGGAAGCTAAGCAGGGTCAGCCCTGGTTAGTACTTGGATGGGAGACCTCCAGGGAATACCAGGTGCTGTGGGCGCCTGGAGTAGGAACTGGCAAGCCACTCCAGTATTCCTGCCAAGAAAACCCCATGGACATGGGGTCACAAAGAGTCGTTCACGACTGTAATAACACAACAACAATAAGACCACTGAATGCAACACCTTGCTCAAAGCAGGAATACAAGTAAAAGAAGATCTGACAGATGGTTGTGAATGCCTTCAGCATTGGAATGCCCACCACCTCCTGAGATAATTGGTTCCATTGTCATTCTGCTCAAACAGTTAATACATTTTCCCCTGCTAATCAACTGAAATCTTGCATCCTGTCACTTGTCCCCATTATTACATATCCCACAGTCTGCTATGACTGAGAACAGATCATACCCATTCTCTGTATATCAATCTTTCAGATACTTTAAAAGTGCTATCAGACCTCCTCTCGTCCCTTCTTTTCTCAAGGCTAAACATGCTCACTGCTTTCAATCTTTCCCCATAGGCCTTGGTTTCCAGCCTTATGATCATCCTTGCTGGCCTCCTCTGAACTTGTTCTAATTTATCGACATCCTTTTTTAAAATGCTGTGTCTATGACATAGTACTCAAGGTGAAACCTCACCAATGTCAACTAGAAAGAAACACATATTTCATGGGATTTAGAAACAAAATTTGTTTTCAGCCCAGTGCTCTAGCTTATCAAATTATTTTCCATTTTTTTAAATCTTACAGGGCATTAGCTATTCCACTTCATTTTATGTCATCTGCAAATTAACCTCTCATCCAACTCATTAATAAGGTTGAAGAGCACAGCGCCCAAGGCTGAGCCATGTGGTATCCCACTTGTTACTTTCTCCCATTTGACAAGGAATCATTGATAAGCACTCTGAATACAATTCTGTAACCAACTGTACATCTATTTAACAGTTGTTCAATCCAGCCCATACCTAGTTAGCGTGCTAATCAGAATTTCATGAGGCATTTTTCAAAAGCCTTTCTTCTCAGTGACATCTGCACATTTAATAACTGATTATTGATGATCCACACATACAGCATCTGTCAGCAACTGAATAATGGACATAAATTGTTCTGTATAAATTATGGTGTGTTTTATTATGTAAAATGTCATTTTGTTTTTAATATTTTGGTTAGTTCTAGATCTGAAATGCTATTCTTGTTCAAGTTTCAAGGCATTGTAGTAGCAGATTTGTATGCTCTTGTTCTGAAGAAAGAGAATAAAACTCAACCAGCTGGAGAGGTGCAAGCAGAAAAGTGCTTCAGTCATAAATTGGGTGTCAGTAGTTTGTGTACATAGAACGAAAATCAGTAAGGCTGCAATCCTATTCACATGTACCTAGGACTTAGCCCTTGTGAACTCAGTGGTATTTACTTCTAAGTAGCCATGCATTGCATAGTGTTAGCTGACCCATTAAAATCAATACTTCAGCAATATGATGTTTAAACTCATGTATTTGAAAAAGAAAATACCTTTTAAAACTCCCCTCCTCTGCTTTGTTTCCATCTGATTTCCTTCTTCCTGGAGTCTTTTAATGATAACACAATATCCCTGTAATTTTAGCCATGTGCCAAATGACATTAGGTTAGAATATATTTTGAGCTGTGGAAAGTGTGCCCCAGAATAGGATATTGGAACAAATTTGCTCTGCAGGATCACCTTAACCTCCCATTGCTAAAATAAGAGCTTGAACTTCAGCTTGAGAGAGTACAGATTGTTGACTTGTGCTGTGGCGCTCCTTTGGTCTGCCTTATATTCCGAAATCTCTCTCAGTTTGGAATTAAACCCCTTTCAGTCTGTGAGGTGATTAGGCAAACAGCTGTGTCAGACAGTTGGTCTATGGAATCATGAGGCAGGAGCTTTTGTGAGGGAAAGTTTATCATGTAAATGGGACTGGCTAATTCTGATGCAAAGATAGCAGTGTTAGAAGTGTCACTCCCAATTATTTGTCCATTGCCTTAGAGGTCAGTTAAAGCCAGCTGGCAAGTCCAGGTCTTGGACCCACAACTGCCTCAGGAATAGTTTCTGACCCTTCACTGCTGGTCTTGGTACTACCATATGCCATTTTGGGAGGCTGCAACATACATTTGCCCAGGGATGCAATAATCAGGAAAACTCAGAGACGTAGATAAAGAGGTAACAAAAATAACAGTATGTCTACTTTTGTACATAGATAATTCAGGGTGATTAGATGCTTTGAGTGACAGAAAAGTATGGCAATTGATAAAAGGGGAAGATGCTAGAAGCTCAAGGAGTTATTAAGAAATGATTGCTCAGTCTTATAAAATTGAAACACAGGTTCACCTAGAGAAAATTATTAATAGTGCTTGTAGATTTAGGACAGATGAAGAGTGCCTTTCTTCATATGATGTAGAATTAATATAAGGGGATTATATTACAAAATGGCCATTCATCCATTAGCTCCAAAATGGTGTCCTATACAAAAAAATGGTTACTGTACTATGCAGGTTTGGGAACTATATAAACCCATTTTGGGGGACCAAGAATTGAGAAAGACTATTGCTTCCTAGCCCTGGTTTGGGGTTTCTTAAAAGTATCTAACTCCACAAGACAGAGAAATAGGTCGATGATCAAGTACTCAAGGATCAAAGAAGACCTTTGGAAGGTTACTTTTCTGGAACTCATCTCCAGCAACTTTGATGGCTGAGGGATTATGGGAACTGGACTCAAAACACAGTAATTTTTTTTCCTGATTGTTGGGGCATTGACACTCTTTCAATTGAACTTTATACTCTAGAATCATAAGGTATAATTTTCCCCACCTTACTTGATCAGGTTTGAAAATTAAAACCTGAATCCAGGGACAGGTATATATGGAGATCCATTCTACTCCAGTTGTTCTTTATTTTTATCTTTACATTGAATTCAGCCATTACAGGACGTGTGAAAGAGATGACAGAGAGTAAAAAATACCACAAATGCCCGTTCCCACTCGTGACTTCCCCTGCAAGGGAAAATACCAAGTTTCCACACAAGTAGTCCTGTTACTCTGCCTTCTCCTGTTGTCAAAATTAAAGAGAAGAGAGAAAGAAGGGGGGATGCGGGGGGATATTGTCGCACTTTAAAGACTAATAAGTAGAGATGGGCACAAATCAAAAAATGGTGTTTCGTTTGTCGTTTGTCGTTTAAGGGGTCCATTTCAGTTCGTTTCCTTTTTTTTGCGAATTTTTGCAAAAAAATTCATTTTCATTTTCGTTCGTTTTGTTACTGTTTCGTTACCATTTATTTCATTTTTTGTGATTTTTTTAGCATTTAAAGCAGTTCAATGTATTGCCGTAACGAAAACGAAACGAATGACAAAATTTCTGGTGTTTCTGTTCGTTTGTTTCATTTTAGAGACAAAATTCGTTTGTCGTTTTGTTACGTAATAAAATGAAAAAACAAAACGGAAAACGAAAAATTTTTTGTTTCGTGCCCATCTCTACTAATAAGTTGTCTGGGTAGCTGAATGGTTTCAGTATCTGGCTGTGAATCCCCATTATGCATTCTGTATGGCTTTGTACAAGCTGCACAGCCTCAGGACACCCCTTGAAAAAAGAAATCACAAACTATTTTCTCTACCTGGAAAAGGCAGAAAAGAGGCACCATAAGTTAGAACTGACTTGATGACACATGATTATTAAAGACTGTCAGTTTTATGTTAGTGTGAGGATTTCAATAAGTGTCTGCTACAGAGCAAGCTCCACTTCATCGATAACTTCTGTTTCCTGGTCTAGTACAATAAAGATTGATTGATTGTTTCTGAGGTAAATGTAAAAGCATTAATTTCAGATTTAAAGGAGAAACCTGTATAAATGTTTATATATAAAAACTAAAATGTAAAGCAATAGATTTCAATTACCCTTATTTTTAGGCAAGCAGGTCTATAATTTCAGCCACTGTTGGGAGATTGTTGGGAGAACAGCTGGAGATTATTTTAAATTAAACCCAGTCTTTCATCTGGTCAGTCACACAGACCACTTATATTTGTTTCTTCCAAGGCTGCAAACTGTAACATAGGTGGGGAGGGCACTAGTTTTAGTTCATAGTACCATGCCATTTGTTCCAAAGAAGAAAATATTGTAGGCATCAGAAATGGAGGTAAAAACTTTACACAAAAACACAAATGTATATTGGCAGCCAGGAAGGATTATTGAAGTGTCACAGCAGGAGAATCTGGCTGGAATTTCCCATCAATATTTGAGACACTGATAAGAGTTGCAGCTGTCAATGAGGGGTGTGAAGGGGTTTCTTCTCTTCTTTCCTTTCTCACTTCCTTTCCAATAGGTAAGAGTGTCTTCACAATGTACATGTATTTCTCTTATTTAATTTTCTTCAAGCTTAAGCATCTGTGTAATGAAATCCTACTGTCTGAACACTATATTTACATAAAAAACTCCTCAATCCAAAAAGAAAACATGGAGCTGTTCTGTTGTTTTAGATTGGCTTTTAGGATTAGAGCTAATTTCATCATCTACAGTGTTGTTTCCTGTCAGAACGGGCATCTGCCAACTTCGATGTTCCAACACTACTGACAAGCTGCTGCTATGTTCTGCGTCATAATTGTATTTTTAATGTCAATATTACGGTGCACATATTAATCAGTTGTACTTATGCTTTATAAACTTCTATTGGCATATATATAGTGGTTTTCACTTAATCAGTCACTGAGTGAACGTTGATTTTAATTTTAATTTTAATTTTAATTTTAATTATATAGATAATATATTTTATATTTTCCTTTCTGAAAATCATGTTTACATACATACACATACATACATACATACATACATACATACATACATACATACATACATACATACATACATACATGTTTTTCAGAAAGGAAATCTTTCCGTCAGTACCGTTGAAAACCCTGAATCCCTGTTGACTATCAGTGGGTTGGGTTGTTTTCCATTCTGCCATAAATGTGGAAAATGGACCAACTCTAGAAATTGCTATTGGGGGAAAATGAGAAGAGTTTGTTTTATATAGCTCAAGTTAAGCAATACAATATTACAAACATGACTTTTGTTAGTTCCATCTAAGAGGGCTTGCACTTATTCGGCAAATCCAATTAGTATATATTTTCTATAGATGACTTGTTCAATTAAACTTGAAAACAAGGTTTACTCAGGCACTAATAAAAGTGAAAACCACTATTTTGAGACAGATTTATGTAATGCTTTGGTGTCCAGACTGAACGGCTTGATGATTATTGACCTATTGAAGACTTATGTTCCAGAGTTTTCCATTTCTCGTAAAATTCCTTTTTTGTTATGCAGCAGAAGAACAGAAATCCACATAGGAAAATAGTTTCAGGTTCCCCAGAGTACCGTATATCCCTTTACTAATTAACTGCCACTTAAAAATCTTAGTAACTCACTTGGAGATATTTGTAGGGAAAATAATAAAAACTTTTCTTTACTTGCAGTTGCTTTCTTTAATGTAGACACTTTCTTTAATGCACATATGCTAGCAACCAACTGATCAACAGTAGACATGGGCACAACTCGGTGAAATCCTCGTTTCCATTTCCGTTCCTCGTTTCCGTTACGTAACGAAACGAAAGACAATTACTCCGCCAGAACTCGAACCCGAACCGACTAAAGAAAAATTGGGTCTGATTTGTCGTGGTCGTTCCTGGCGGCATCGCAGCAATCGCGCAATGCCAAGCGGCACAGGAAAAAAGTTTTAAAAATAAAAAAACCCTATTCCCGGCCAAAAAAGCAAGCGAAAATATGCCTGCCTGAGGGCACCTACCAGAGGGGTGGTTTCTGGGTGGGGTGGGTCCCCGGCCTCCCCCCCTCCTCTCCTGGGCTGCGCATCCTCGTCGTCTCGCCAGCTCGCCAAGCGGCGCGGCACAGAAAAAAAAGTTTTAAAAAAAAAACCTGATTCCCGCCCAAAAAAGCAGGCGAAAATATGCCTGCCTGAGTGAGGGCACCTACCAGAGGGGTGGTTTCTGGGGGGGGGGTCCCCGGCCTCCCCCCCTCTCCTCTCCTGGGCTGCGCATTCTCGTCGTCTCGCCAACTCGCCATGCCATGCGTTGCGGGCAGGGGATCCAAAATGGGGCTACCTCAAGCAATATTTATTTATTGTGAAATCGTGGTGGTCCAAAAACACACCAAAGCACCACAGAAACATGCGAAAATGCTATTTTAAAACTGCCTGAATTTTTATAGTAGCAGCAGTGGGTTTTTCTTGCAACAAAACATCTCAATTGATTTTATTTTATTTTATTTTATTTTTTTACACCTGCGCAATGATGGGCTGGCCATGGGAGTGGACCATGCAATTTTTTGGAGCCATTCCTCCAATTGCTTGGCCACTTGACCAGGTTTTGACCGAGACTTCTGGGATGTGCCTGTCGGGCATACAAAGCCCACTAACCGTAGCCCGAACCCGAACCCTAACCCTAACCCATACGCCAGTACACTGTCCTTCTTAGTGGGTCAGAGAGGCACCCAGAGGTGCACCCCACGAACTCACCCTAACCTTATCCGTAACAACCCTAAGCCTAGCCCTTGCACTAACCCCCCTAACCCTAAGCCAAATCTGTACTTGCATTGCACTACACATGCAAGTACACTTCCCTTCTTAGTGGACCACAGAGCGCCCCAGACTGAGGAGGAGCCTTCCCCCAGTGTGCGCACTGTGACACTGCAGTTAGCAGTGGGCCTATGGTCAACAGAGAGAGGCACCCAAAAAAGAGGTGCCTCTCTATTCAACTTGGTATGCATATCCAATTGGCTATGCATGCCATTTTGTAGCGGGCCAGAGGAGGCACCCACCCCAGAGAGGTGCCTCCAGGAGCCCACTTTCCCTTCATAGCGGGCCAGAGGAGGCACCCACCCCAGAGAGGTGCCTCCAGGAGCCCGCTCCCCCCCAAACCAGTACTAACGACAGATGAAAAAATGACAAACGAAATGACAAATTTTTGGAAAATTTCACGAAAAACGGAAACGAGCCGAAACGGGCTGGCTCCGACACACGACAACTCGAAAACATCATTTTCCCTGGTCGTGCCCATCTCTAATCAACAGCAAACAAATGACTGTTTTCATAGCAGAAAAGGGGGAGAACACTCAGCAGAGGGGTCTGGTTTTCTTTAAAATCAAAGGCTAAAATGGACCATTGGTTTGTTCTGGATAGACAGACAATCACTTCAGCCCAGAAGTCCCCCCAGTCAATCAAACCACAGGCAGAATTTGGGGCTGCAAGTAAGCAAATTATTATTAGAAAACTAACAATTATAGGTTTCCAATTTAACAATGATAAAATTGTATTCTCAAGGCTTTCACAGCCGGGATCTGATAGTTGTGAGTTTTTCGGCCAAACAGCCCCAAAAAACTCACAACAACGATAATGATAAAATTGTTTTTTAAAGTGTTGTACTGAATCATATTCTCTAATTTCCTTTATTCTCTGTCCTCACTGGGACCAAAACTAAAAACAAAAGGCTTCCATTTTTGTGCTTCACTTTCAGGGCACTTCATGATTTATTTTGTTGCTGTTGTTGACTGACTTTACCATTGTGAAATCTTCAAGACTACTGCTGCCACTTTTATCTCTATCACACACCTCAGAATGTTTCCTCTTATGTTTCAATGAGCTACATTTCAGCTAACATGAAGACAGAGATTGAAAATTATACCTTAATTATGATATGCTACATTCATTACTTGTTGAACAAACTAGGACAAAGAGCAGATATCAACTTAAAGCCTTTAAAACAATATTTTCCAAAGGAAAATTAATGAGATTTTCATTGTTAAATTGCTCATATTGCTGTTTTAGTAAAATCCTCACCCCACCACCACCTTTTAAAAAAGGCTTCATAACACAGCTATTCATTTCAGTGCACTTCTTCAGCAGTAGGGTATAGAATGTAGAAAGCATAGCCACCTGAAGCAAAAGTTCTTCAGCCTTTTTCTTCTGCTCACATAAATTGGTCACGACAACCTACCTCCTACCTACCACATCTACACAGTATTCATGTAATGGGACCAAGTGGTTTCTAGTCGGCCATGGATAAGCTAGAGAAATGTTTATGGAGGATAGAATTATAAATCCCTTCTATTAAGAGGATGAAGCTGGAAGGATCTATGTGGCCCAACTATATCTATCTCCAGACATATTTTTAAAAAGGTGGCTTTTGTATTATATTGTACTGTATTGTGTTGTGTTGTGTTGTGTGTTAGCCATGCTGCCCGACAGGGTCTTATGGTACTTGTAAAGGTAAAGTTTCCCTCCCGCACATGCATGCTGGTTGTGTCCGACTCTAGGGGAGGTGCTCATCTCTGTTTTTAAGCCAAAGGGCCAGTATTGTGCAAGTCCATGGCCATGTGTATGGCATGGCTGAACACATTTCTGTGCACAGAACATGGTTTACCTTCCCACTTTTTATGGTGGTACCTATTTATCTACTTACATTTATGTCTTCGAACTGCTAGGTTGGCAGGAGCTGGGGCTGCATGGCACCCAGGATTTGTACTGCCGAGCTGCTGACTTTGTAGCTGACAGTTTCAGCGCTCTAGCCAAGTGAAGTAAAAGGTCTCATCACACAAGCCAAATAAACCCCTTTCCTACCGAGTCTTTTCCTACCTCTGTTGTACTGAATCACAGTCACATAGCATATATACCACCATGGAATGAGTTTATTTTTTTCCTAATGTTTCCTGGGACGGTGCTGCGCCCCCCCTTTTTTTCAAGGTCTGTGGTTCAATAGAGAGACGTCTGTCCTCCTCTCCTCTCCTTTTCCAAAGGAGCACACTGCTTTGCGATAGCAGAGAGGTTTAAGAAAAGTCAGAGGAGAAGCCACCCTCCACACCCCACTGCACACTCTGGACACATTCCAAACAAGATACTGGAAGTTGTGAGGATGAGATCTGGAGTAAGAGAAGATGTGTGTGTGGGGTGGTGGTGGTGGTGGTGGTGGTGGTGGAAATCAAAGGATGGGAATTGCTGCTGGTCTCTGCTCCTCATTTACCCTAACCCATCTGGCATTAGGAGCAAAGAGGGGCAATCAGGGAGAAGCCGGGTGGCCCCTTTGTTTCATCTTTATTTTCATGCGAAATTTTTCCAGGCAAGCTAGCAGCCATGCTGCACAAATACTGTCTCGTGGAACTTCCCTTTTCAAACACAATATCAAGGTCTCAATCCGGGGGAAGAAGGATTTCCAATGGTGATGGTGGTGGTGGTGGTGGGCACACATATGGCTGATTGCTAAATGTGGCTTTACAAGGATAATTCGAGAGGTAGAAAGGAGAAGAGAATGTGGAATCCTCTCGATGCCGGCCAAGTTCACAGGCATGCAAGTGGGTTGACACATATTTTGAGCCAGATTGGAAGTAGGCTGCTTGTTACTTAGTTATGCTTGCTGTTTGAGGACTGATACTCCCTTTGAATTGCTCACTACATACGAGGGTGGTGTTTGTTTCATGTGCTGCCAAAGAACTGATGCCAAGCCAGACCCAGCTTAAGCACCTTGAGGAGATGAAAAGAACAAAAGTAAACAAAAGCCTGAAAGATCCCATAATCATAAAGCTGCCTTAAAAAGAGAAAGAGAAGGGGGGGGAAACAGCTCTAATATTTATAAAATAGGAGCATCTTGCATTCATCTATAAAGCTACCTTTACTGGTAAATCAACCTATAATGTAATACAACATGTAATATTAACATAATGCAATTAGCATGAT
This sequence comes from Phrynocephalus guinanensis, assembly GCA_037367245.1. Taxonomy (NCBI): domain Eukaryota; kingdom Metazoa; phylum Chordata; class Lepidosauria; order Squamata; family Agamidae; genus Phrynocephalus; species Phrynocephalus guinanensis. The sequence continues at coordinate 39,453,866 of CM074736.1, forward strand.
GTCAAGTCCGTTCTGACTTATGGTGATCCTTTTCAAGGTTATCTAGGTACAGAGTACTCATAAGTGGTTTGTGATTCCATTCTTCTGGAGCTAGGCCATGCAGGCTGCCTCTTATGGGACACAAATGGGGAAATGAACTCTCAACATCTGCTTCCACAACCAGATTCCTAACTCATTAAGGTATCCAGCTAGCTACAAATGGCACCCTTGATTCACCTACCACCTGTTGTTGGCCTGCTGGTGTCCATCATTTCCAAGCAATACGGCTTACTGAATGTCAATAATGGGAATAATTCAGAGCTTCTGGAAGTCACTGGGTTGGGGGTTTGTGTAATGGGTGGTAGCATCTTGTCCAGCATCCAATTGAGCTTCTACAGGGTAAAAAGTCATGCCAGTTTAATAATGGCACAGCTGCCGTTGTGCAACTGGGAGATCAATTTTCTTCATGGAGATCACTGCTTCTGCAACATTAGCTGTGCAGATGCACGCAGCACAAACTGGTGCACATGCAGCACAACCTGGTACAGTGATCCCCGACCTATCGCTGGGGTTAGGGACCCGACCCGACCCGCGATAACTGAAAATCCGTGATATGCGGATGCAGGTCAGGTCGGGTGTGGGGGCCCTAACTGGGGGCTCTTGTACTTACCCCCAGCTTGGCGCTGCCCCGCATGGGACTGCGAGGGCCTTACCAGGCCTTCTGGAGGCCCCTGGAAAGGCCCCCGCAGGCCTATTTGGGGCAGTGCCAGTCCTGGGGTAAGTATGGGAGGCCATAAACACCCTTTCCCCCTTACCCTAGGGGGGCTTTTTTCATATAATATGGTCCTGCAATATAGCGGGACCGCAGTATATGAACCGCGATAGGGCAGGGGACCACTGTATTACTAAACTGATAAGACTTTTCATTCATCAGATATTGACCTGAATGTCTGTCTTTCTCCCCCAATATCACAGCCCTGTAGTTCTAAATATAGAACAAGGGCCTGTATCACACTGCACGTAAAAAGCACATTTTTTATTTTTTTAAATTCACATCTGGAATACTGTTTCCCACTGTGATGTGCTTTGTGGTGCCTCTGCCACACCTCCTAAAGTGCAACCGGCCACATTTTCCTGATCCTTGTCCCTCCAGTAGTAATTTTTTTGATCTGCATTTTCAGAGAATTGAAGTGCGCATCAAGTAAGTGGGGGCGTTAGTGCACATGTTTTGCTATTCTGTTCAATTTAGTGATATTCTCTTAAATTTATTTGCTCTTTAAAATAAAAAGCAGATTGCTGGTATGGGGAAAAAACAAAACAAAATGTTTGTCATGTCCTCTAGCAGTAAAACTAGAAACCCGGCATGCTGGTAATCAAAGCGTATTAATAAAAAAAAATATGGTCTATCTATCTATCTATCTATCTATCTATCTATCTATCTATCTATCTATCTATCTATCTATCTATCTATCTATCTATCTATCTATCTATCTATCTATCTATCATTGGTCACAGAGAAAACAGCTTTTCAAAACAACAATTTGATGTGCATTCAGCCCAAGGGGATATGTGAATAGAGCACCAAAATGCTACCATGGGGATGGAAAGTGGGCATCAAATGTCATGTGACCAGTCTTGGAGAAAGTACGCATCAAATCAACATGCACATTTAGTGTGCGTGTGATAGAGGCCAACAATGCTTTTATAGCTGCTTGACAGAATGACTGAAAACATGGTCAGCGAGACTCAGACATGTACAAATCATTTTGGCTTATCACTTATCCTGGAGAATTTGAATGATATCTTTCTGTCTTGGCTAGAGAAAAGAGCACTTTATTTTTATTGCTCTTTGGCGAAAGTGTTACCCAATTCTGGCAGGAAAGGTCCTTGGCAGAAGACCAACAAGAAAAAGGAGACCAGTGTCACACAACACAGTTTTACTGGGGACAAAGAATACATACTGTGGCTTTACCCTAAAGTGGGCAGAAGTCCAGAAAAAAGAAACTTACGGCTCCTTTTATCTTGGCCTATTGCACACTCATACCGGGTGGAGGGATGGTGCCTATCTTGGTATTTGAGTAGTGGAGTCATAAAAGCATGCTTGACTGATTATATAGTTGCCTGTTTGCATAAAGAAAAAGAGGAATAAGTCACCAGGCTTCTATTTAGTACAGGCCAAATGCCACCTATGCATGCTGGAGGCTGCTTGTCTTGTTTGCTTTGCAGCAACACCAGAAACATTTGTTTCCCTGGTTGCATATTATTTTTATTGTGTATGCCTTTATTCATCAGCCATTTGACCTTGGATAAGTCATTCTGTTCATCATTTTAGGCTTCAAAAATAATTGGACTAATCATCTGTAATAATTAGAGGACCCATGAGGCCTGACTAATTATTTGAAAATTGTTTGAGACTCCGCCATAAGAATGGAACTATCAGCTGTAAGGATTATGCACAGTAAATGTAATATCTAATAGGAACATGCTTTTTTAGGGCCAAGTTAATTCTTTAGAACACCACAGGATGGTACAAAGTGTTCTGCATGACTTCAGAAATACCCAAGTGTGAACCAAATATTCAATAGGTTATAGAGGCTGGTGGTAGCCAATCCTCTGTCTTTAAATTTAAATAAATAGCCACCAGCAAATCTTCTCTCTTTAGATTTAAATAAAAGAGGTTTATGGGCAAAATCTCTTTCCAGACAGTCCACTATATCATACTGGTACATCATCATTTCTGAAACAGAGAATGGTGTTTTGTTTTGTTATTTGATGGAATGCTTGCTTATGTTTTGTTTTATAACATTTTATAGCCTTACAAAATGATAAAAAAGCATGTTGCTGTGCCCATTTCTAGCCTATAGCTAACTGAGTACACAGACTAAGCTGCTTGGATGAGCCGTCAAAGGTTTCGATGTCACAACCAAAGACGTCCAGTTGCCATGACTCAACTTCCAGATAACCTCACCTGGATGACTGAGAATATTCACAGATAATTGAGGAGATAGCCTTGTAAACATATAAATGGGTTGTGACATTAAAAAGGGGTGTCTGGCATATGCATTTTCTATATGCACTTTTCCTACTGTCCCCTTTTTGTATACATATTTCTATTGATATAGTTTTCAAGAGGATGCATTTACCCATTTGAATCTTTAACATAAACATGAGGCTTTGTGTAAATCTCTGAGGGCCATTGCCCTCTAGCTTGTAAGAAGTCTTGAGATGTGCAAAATGAAATACAGTGGTACCCTGACTTAAGAGCAGTTCAACTTAAGAGCAATTCCGAACTTAAGAGCGGAAAACTGTTTTAACTGCTGCCTTACAAATTTTAGATATGGTCTGCTCGACTTACAATTTTTTTTTCATTTTTTTTTTCCATTTTTTAACTTATTTTTCAATTTTTTTAGATAGGTACCATGACTTAAGAGTATTTCGATTTAAGAGCATACGTTCAGAATGGATTAAATTCGTAAGTCGAGATACCACTGTATTTCATCAAGAATTTTTTTTAAAAAATTCAGTTCGAGAATAGAGATTAGAGACCTTAAACTTTGGGCTTTTACGCAGTCCTTGGTTCTCATTATTTTCTCATGCTACCTAATTTTCATTGGTAACGTGTGTGTTTTTCCTGTCTCTATTGCAAGGGCATTTTAAATTTGTTTTAGTTTATTGGAATGGATCTAGACTTAGTCATACCTAGAATAAAACCTACCAATCCACTGGGAGTTAATGTATATAATATTGTAAGCTGTTTCAGGCACCTCATTGTAGTGGAAGGGCATACAAAAGTAAATAAATAATATTATACCTTATTTACATTAAATTGACAACTTCCTCCAGAATGGCTTTTGGATAGGCAGTTATATAAACATGATCAGTCAGGTGGATTCATCGGTCACAGAAAAAGAACAATTGTCATTTTCTTTTGGTGTGGTGCAAAGAACGCTAAAAGCCAAAACTGGAGGTTAAGGAAACAAGCCATAACCATATAGCTTAGAAAAACATTTGCATGAAATCTTCGTTGAAAGTTTTCAGATACGTTTACTGCCCTCAGTCAACACATAGAAAGTTCATAGATGGAAAGCATATCAGTTAACTGTTCACTATTATTATTAATACAAATTTCCCCCCAATCTTAATTAGGTCTGAACATTCTGAACAAGAGAAAGAAAAGGTTATTACTGGCCATTACTGGTATTTTTTAAAATATGTAGTAGGCATTTGAATGACAATATTAAGAAAGCCTTTCAAACTCAATAAGAGTTACAACAGCTCGTCTAGTAATGAGCTTTGCACAAACTAAGAAATATCATTTTTAATTTGCTTGTTCAACCAACTCAAACAGTGATCACCCATTTTTATTTTTGTACCTATTAGGAAATCTGTTCAATCAATCTTATAGCTTACATGTCAGCCACATGTTTGGAAACCCAATGGGATAGTTTAGCTTTCTCTTTAATTGAAAAATGTTGAGGGTAGATAAGGAAGAGATTTCGACAGCATGGACTCAATCTCTTATTTTCTGCACTGGCAGAAACACTGAAACATGCAGTGAGACAAAGCATTTCTAAGCAGCATGATCCTTTATTTCTGCATGGTTGCTGCATCTTAGGGCGTTTATACACGACCCCTAAGCTCCGCCGCAAATGGCTGCAAGGTCCAGACCTTAAAAATGTTTACCCACCAGCTCCGGACTTTGCAGACAATTAAGTGCGACCCCGCCCACTTTAGCGCGACCAAACAGCAGTTTTCTTGTACCTGGTCTTCAAATATTTGATCTGGTGTAAGGATAGTGAGTGCAGGGCTCTCCTGGCTTCTGTTTGTTCTTTTTGTGTGCCCTGCCCCTTTAAGAGATCTGAATGCTGCCGGGAACAAAACGGAGGTAAACCGGCATTCTTTTCTTTCTTTTTTTCTCCCTCCCTCAGGCAGCCAGCAACCAGGAAGTGCAGAGGGGGTGGGGACAGAGGAAGACAGAGGAAGAGTGACGAACCCCTAAGATCTCTGGTCCGAATTTAAGTGGCCAGCGGATCTTAGGTGTCGTGTAAAAAGGCCCTTAGTCCCATCGATGCTGCATCTGCAACAACATCCAAAGTGTCAAATATCAAGTTGTACCATCAGTGGTGTAGTAGTGGATTAAAGGTTTAAAGAACTGGAGTGCTTTGTCCTCCCCCGCTTCCCAATCTGGAGGTGCCCCCCTTCCCTTCTCCAGCTTTCCTGTTCCCATGTAACCAGTGGCAAAACCCCACTGTTTTTAATTGAACTACCATATTTTTCCATCTATAAGACACCCCAATGTACAAGGGGATCTCCACTTTTCTAATCCAAAATTACAGTTTGGAACCATGCAGTTCTTGGCTTACTTCTGTATATAAGACAAGCCTAATTTTTAGCCGAACAATTTTAGACAAAAATATAGTCTTATACAATGAAAAATACTGTACTTCTTTTCAGTGGACCTGAAAGTCCATTAGAATGATGTAAGGGATGGCCGGGTGTAGCTCTGAACTTAGCCTCTCTTTTCACAGTGTTTGCCAATTCCATATAGCTTGTACTAATGTGTGACTCACCATGCTTGCCAATTCCAGGGATGGGATTGTACTAATGTTTTGATCTAGAATCTGGTTGAAGCCCTGAGACCAAATATGGAACTGAACCTTGGTATTGTGCCAGCTTTTTATTCTCTTCCGTGCCTCCTAGGAGAAGAGCCAACCTGTGTGGTCTTTGGGGCAAGCCGCACAGTCCCCATAAAAAGGTAACAGCAATCCATTTCTGAGTATTCTTTTTCTGGAAATCCTAGAAAAAGGCACAGGCCCATAAGTCAGAACTGATTTGGGACATATGATTACAGTATTATTATTCAAAGGCAATGTGTGGGTACCTGGAGGGTATGATGTAAGCCGGCACAATTTGTGACATTCACAACATGTTTTCCACTACCACCCCCAAGACCAATAACATTATTTATTTATTTTGTAAATACAGTCACCCCCTGCCATTTCGCGGTTCGGGTACTGCAGTCCCACTATATCGCGGGATTGCAGTACCTGTGGGGGGCGGCGGGGAGCGATCGCAACATCCCTGCCGGCCCTGCCCCCTCTGGGAGGCCTCGAAGCCACATGGGGGGCGGCGGGGAGCGATCAAATTGCTCCCCGCAACCCCTTGAGACCCGTCTGGGAGGCCTTGGAGCCGTGGGGGGGGGCAAATTGCTCCCCGCTGCCCCCCCTCCAGGAGGCGTCAGAGCCATGCAGGGGGGCGGTGGGGAGTGATCAAATCACTACCCACCACCCACCCGCCCCTTTGATCGCCCCCTCCCCCACCCGACCTTCTTCCATATATCGCGGCTTTTCATGTATCGCGGGTTGGGTGGGTCCCCATCTCTCACGATAGGCAAGGGGTTACTGTAGTAAGTGATCTTCTGATTGCTCCCAGTTTCCTGTAAAGGAAAGGGTAGCATAAACAGGGGCCCATTTGTAGATGTGGAAGATGTGGCAGGACCTTCCAATGTCACCCATCCTGCTCTGGGATTTTGATTGTCTTCGGTGGGAAATACGATGCTGGGTCGGATGTGACTCTAAACTAATTCAACATGGCTTTGGAGGGCAGAGAGAATCTGATTTGAAATCCTTTCACTGCTGTGTCTATGCAGCAGATATTATACCAACCTAGAATATTATCTTTCATTAAAATATGACTAAGAGGTCTCTACAGCGTAATTCAGCATGCATTCAAGTTAAGTGAAGAGCACAGATATGAGGCTAAAGAACAGTCACGAGGTGAAATTGGTGATTTATTTTGGGTTAGAGGCTCTCCAGACAAATAAAGATAAAACTAGGCTATTCCACTTGTAAGGGTTTCTCATGGAGGGACGTGGGTGGTGTTGAAATTTCAAGAAGACCAGGACTGAAATTTTCTCTGATACTTAAACTTGTATCTCTAGAAATATTTTCCCCAGGCATGAAAAATTCATTAGTAGATGAAATCAATGACCCAGAAGCAAGGTGCCCCAATAATCATACATATAAATGAAGCCTGGTTATTTCCTGATGACTTGTCATAAAACACATTAAAGTAATTTGCACATGGCAGGCTAGGCAAATAGTTCCTACTATGGCAACCAGACCTGTAAAGAATTCCATTTTCTAATGAAAAGTAGCCTGAAATGGGTAGCTTGGACATCAGAATTCAACACTTAGCCTGTTGGACATGAGACTGCATTCCACAGTGACAGTGGCAGGGAAGCAATCACATAGTGGGACCATCTGGCTTGAGAAGCAATGTTTTTCCTGGACCTGCATACTTAATTACTTTAATTCAAAATCCAATCAGAATTAGAGATGGGCACGAAACAGCCCCAGGGGCTGCGTGGTCGGCGCTCTAAAATAAAATAAAAAAATTTAAATGAGCGGCGACCCAGCCCCAGGAGCCATGTGGTTGGCACTCAAACAAACAAACAAACAAACAAACAACAAGCAAGCAAGCAAACACCAAAGCACTGGCCATAAGCCAGCACTTCAAAAAGCCCTAGGCAGGGGGCTTTTAAAATAAAATATTTTATATATTTTTAAAAACAAGTGCCGACCTGACCCCAGGGGCTGCACAGTCATTGCTCTAAAACAAACAAAAAAACACAAACAAACAAAAAAGAGCTGCAACCCAACCCCAGGAGTTGCATGGTTGGCGCTCAGAGAAAAAACAAACAAACAAACAAACAAACAAAAACAAAAAAGAGTGCCAACCCAGCCCCAGGGGCTGTGTGGTCGGCACTCTTTTTAAAAAAGGTACCAATCCGTCCTCAGGAGCCGTGCAGTCAGCACTCAAAAACAAAACAAACAAACAAACAAAACCCAAAGCACTGGCCCCAAGCTAGGGGCTAGGGGCTTTTAAAATAAAATATATATATTTAAAATAATTAAAATTAAAATTAAACGAGTGCCGACCTGGCCCCAGGAACCATGTAGTCAGTGCTCAAAAAAAAAAAAAAGAAAAAAAAAAGCCTGAAGCGTGGCCCCAAGCCAGTGCCTCAAAAAGCCCCTGCCGCCACCATTGCCGCCACCACCACCAAGATCACCACCACCGTCACCACCGGTGGTAAGTCAGAGTCAAACCAGTTCAGCTTGGTTCAGGTTCATACAATTTTTTAAAAAAATCGTACAAACCTGAACCACACCAAACTGAACCAAGGGTGGGCCCAAAACAGAATGAACTGAACCCTTGGTTTTCTGTCTTGTGCCCACCTCTAATCAGAATACTATTAGAAGCTGATTACAGATCATTTTTGTGCCTTCCAGGAAATGTATATGCCAGGGAACAGCCAGTGCCTTCTTCGCATTTGTAACCCTAGCTGTAGAGCATGCTCTCTTTGTCCAACAGAAAAAGTGTGTTCTCATTTACTCAGGATTTGGTAATTGAAACCAGGCTGGAAATGTGGCAAACCAACACCACCAGTACTAACACCGCCATAATCTCCTGATGTTTTAAAAGAGCTAAAACCTGTTGCTTGATGTAGCAAATTGCAGCAGATTAAACTTGTTCGATCAGTCCTTTTCTTGCAGAGCAGCAAAGAGGAAGGAGGTGGTGAGGAGAAGCACACGGCTATAGAGGAAGCACACGGCCAGAGGGCATAGAGATTGCTTCCTGTTTTTGCAGGAGGTAAGGGGCGGAGTTTTATCTTTAAATAGCTGCTCCCAGCAGCCCCTCAGTCCTTTTCTTGCAGAGCAGCAAAGAGGAAGGAGGTGGTGAGGAGAAGCACACGGCTATAGAGGAAGCACACGGCCAGAGGGCATAGAGATTGCTTCCTGTTTTTGCAGGAGGTAAGGGGCGGAGTTTAAATAGCTGCTCCTAGCAGCCTCTCAGTCGTTTTCTTGCAGAGCAGCAAAGAGGAAGGAGGTGGTGAGGAGAAGCACACGGCTATAGAGGAAGCACACGGCCAGAGGGCATAGAGATTGCTTCCTGTTTTTGCAGGAGGTAAGGGGCGGAGTTTTATCTTTAAATAGCTGCTCCCAGCAGCCTCTCAGTCCTTTTCTTGCAGAGCAGCAAAGAGGAAGGAGGTGGTGAGGAGAAGCACACAGCTATAGAGGAAACTAAAACAACAACAACAACAACAACAACAACAACAACAACAACAACAACAACAACAACAACAACAACAACCTGAGTATATTTGAGTTCCCAAGCCAAGCTACTCCTGAGGAGATCCTACACACATTAGCAAGTTAGCACTGGAAACTTCCTGACGTGCTTGCACTTGGTGTAGAGGTGCTTTAGCGGCCCCTACACTGTTAGATTTTGAATAAAAAACAAAAGAAGTAAAGAGTCTTACTAGATTAAAAAAAATTAGTGTAAGTTTACATTTTTGAGACCTTGAATACATTTTATTGCACTCGTTAAAATGGAGTTGGAGGGAGCAGCTGTAGTTACCTGAAGTACTTGTGCCATGTTTGTCATCTTGACAGAGCGTGTGCAGAACTACATCTGCTGCAAGTGCAAGCTGGTTGCGCTATTGGAAGAGAAGGTCCAGCAGCTAGAGGCTCGCATATCAGAGCAGCAACATATTAAGGAGCCTGAGCGGTTCTTGGACAGAGCGGAACGGACTATCCAGGTCCAAGAAGAGACAGGGCACACTTCTGAGGATGAAGTCACTTCCCCAACTCAGGAGGTAGATGGGTGGAGGAATGTGACTCAAAGGAGTAGAAGGCCAAGGGATCACTCAGAGAGTCTCATATTGCACAATCAGTTTGAGGCTCTTTCCCTCAGCACACCTCATGAGGCACACACAGAGGAAGATTTGGTTTCACCGGAGGATCTCTCCCTCATCACTATTGATGAGATACAAGATCAGGTACATGTAGATGAGCAGGCTGCAGGAGAGAAGCTTCTTGTACTAGGGGATTCAATCATTAGAAATACAGAGGGATGGATTTGTGACGAGCATGATAACTGTATGGTCACTTGCCTGCCAGGTGCAAAGGTTGCAGACATCACGAGAAATCTAGATAGCTTGTTAGAGAGAACCGGGAAGGAGCCAGTGGTTATGGTACACATTGGTACCAATGATGTCGGGAAGGCCAAGCGGTCAGTCTTGGAAGCCAAATTCAGGTTGTTAGGTAGAAGATTGAAGTCCCGGGCTTCCAAGGTAGCATTTTCAGAAGTGCTACCTGTTCCTCATGCAGGACCTGCAAGGCAGGCAGAACTCAGAAGCCTCAATGCGTGGATGAGGCGATGGTGTCGAGAGGAGGGCTTTAGATTTGTCAGGAACTGGAGAACATTTTGGGACAAGCCAAACCTGTTCAGGAGGGATGGGTTGCACTTGAATCATGATGGGACCAGATTGCTGGCACTCAACCTCAAAAAGGCAGCAGAGCAGCTTTTAAACTGATAACTGGGGGAAAGCCGACAGGAGCTGAGTGGTATCTGGTTCGGAACACTTCATCCACAGGGAATGAGGTTGGAGAGGGTAGAGAATCACATAGAGAAGACATAGCAGGTATTAGCACTGGGAGAATAACGGAATGTGACAGTTTGTCTACTGAGAATAAAAGCTGTCGGGGAAAAAGAACAAGGCAGCAGCTGTTGTTGCGGGACCCACTGTACAGGTGCTTCTACGCCAATGCTCGAAGCCTCCGAGCAAAGATGGGAGAACGTGAACATTTGGCAGCTAGGGATAACATAGATATAATAGCCATAACAGAAACCTGGTGGAATGAGGAGAACCAGTGGGATACAGCAATCCCAGGATATAAACTCTATAGAAGGGATAGAGAGGGGCGGGTTGGAGGAGGAGTGGCCATCTATGTCAAAGAGGGGGTAAAATCCAGCAGAATGGAGATGGACAGAGGGTCTGACTCCACCATAGAATCACTTTGGGTTAAACTACCAGGTCCAAGGAGTGATGTGATCGTTGGAGTATTCTATCGTCCACCAGATCAAAAACTTGAGGGGGACCTTGAAATGAGGAGAGAAATCATGGAGGTGGCTAAGAGGGATAGGATAGTAATCATGGGGGACTTCAATTATCCCCACATTGACTGGGTCAATGCGAGCTCTGGGCAAGAAAGAGAAACTGGGTTTCTCGACTTGCTGAATGACTGTGCCTTAGAGCAACTTGTCATGGAGCCCACCCGAGAACAGGCAACTCTGGATCTAATACTGTGCGATACTCGGGACCTGGTCAGGGATGTGAATGTCACTGAGCCTCTGGGGAACAGTGACCATGCTGCAATTTCCTTTGCCATGCATGTCGGAGGAAGAGTGTCAACCAAATTGGACATAAAAACCCTTGATTTTCGTAGGGCAAACTTCCCTCAGATGAGGAAACTAGTTAGAGAGAAATTGAAGGGGAAGGTTAGAAGAATCCAATCTCTTCAGAGTGCATGGAGCCTCTTTAAAACAACAATAATAGAGGCCCAGCACAAGTGCATACCACAAAGAAAGAAGAGCTCATTTAAGTCCAAGAGGACACCGGCATGGTTAACGAGTGGAGTTAGAGAGGCTCTAAAGCACAAGGAGAGGTCTTTCTGTAAATGGAAATCCTCCCCAAATGAGGAAAATAAAAAGGAACACAAACTCTGGCAAAAGAAATGTAAGAAGATGATAAGGGAGGCAAAGAAAAATTTTGAGGAACGCATGGCTAGCAATATAAAGGGTAATGATAAAAGCTTCTTTAAATATGTTAGAAGTTGAAAACCTGCCAGAGAACCAGTTGGCCCTCTGGATGGTGAGGGAGGAAAAGGGGAGGTTAAGGAGAACTTGGACATTGCAGAGAAATTGAATGAGTTATTTGCGTCTGTCTTCACGACAGAGGACCTTGAGCGGATTCCGCTGCCTGAGCCGCCCCTCTTGACTAAAGAATTAAATCAAATACAGGTTAAAAGAGAGGAGGTTTTAGGACTAATTGATAAATTGAGGATTAACAAGTCACCGGGCCCAGATGGCATCCACCCAAGGGTTATTAGGGAACTGAGAAACGAAATTGCAGATCTCTTAACGGTTATATGCAACTTGTCTCTTAAAACGGCCACAGTGCCGGAGGACTGGAGGATAGCAGATGTCACACCAATTTTTAAAAAAGGAAGGAGGGGGGACCCGGGAAACTACAGGCCAGTTAGCCTTACATCTGTCCCAGGGAAGATGGTGGAAAGCCTCATCCAAGAGAAAATCTTAAAACACATAAAAGAACAAACCTTGCTGAGAGAAAATCAGCATGGCTTCTGTAAGGGTAAATCTTGTCTGACAAACCTTTTAGAATTTTTTGAAAAGGTCAACAGGCACATGGATTTGGGTGAACCGGTGGATATAGTCTATCTGGATTTTCAAAAGGCTTTTGACACAGTCCCTCACAAAAGGCTGCTGAGAAAATTTCACAGTCAGGGGATAAGAGGGCAGGTCCTCCTATGGATTGAGAACTTGTTGAGATCCCGGAAACAAAGAGTAGGTGTCAATGGGAAATTTTCACAATGGAGAGAGGTGAAAAGCGGTGTGCCCCAGGGCTCTGTCCTGGGACCGGTGCTTTTCAATCTGTTCATAAATGACCTGGAGACAGGGATAAACAGTGAGGTGGCCAAGTTTGCCGATGATACAAAACTTTTCCGTGTGGTAAAAACCAGAGAAGATTGTGAAGAGCTCCAGAAGGATCTCTCCAAACTTGGGGAATGGGTTGAGAAATGGCAAATGCGTTTTAATGTAACTAAATGAAAAGTAATGCATATTGGGGCAAAAAATCCAAACTTCATCTATCAACTCATGGGCTCTGAGTTATCCGTAATGGATCAGGAAAGAGATCTTGGTGTGTTGGTGGACAGCTCCATGAAGGTGTCTCCCCAATGTGTGGCAGCGGTGAAGAAGGCCAATTCCATGCTAGGGATTATCAAAAAGGGGATTGAAAATAAAACAGCCAACATTATAATGCCTTTATACAAAACAATAGTAAGGCCCCACCTGGAGTATTGTGTACAATTCTGGTCACCGCATCTCAAGAAAGACATAGTGGAACTGGAAAAGGTGCAGAAGAGAGCGACTAAAATGATTACTGGCCTGGGGCACCTCCCTTATGAAGAAAGGCTAAAACATTTGGGCCTCTTTAGTCTGGAAAAAAGGCTCTTGAGGGGGGATATGATTGAGACTTACAAAATAATGCAGGGTATGAGTAGAGTGGATAGAGGGAAGCTCTTCTCTCTCTCCCAAAATGCCAGAACTAGGGGACATACACTCAAATTGAGGGCTGGGAGAGTAAGAACTGACAAAAGAAAATATTTTTTCACCCAGCGTGTTGTAAGTCTGTGGAACTCCCTGCCACAGGATGTGGTGATGGCATCTGGCCTGGATGCCTTCAAAAGGGGATTGGACAGATTCCTGGAGGAAAAGTCCATCACAGGTTACAAACCATGATGGAGATGTGTAATCTCCAGGCTTTAAAACAGGGTACTTCAAGGGCCAGATGCAGGGGAGTGGTATAAGGAGACAGATATCTAGTCTCATGCGCTCCCAAATGCATCTGGTGGAGCCGCTGTGAGATACAGGAAGCTGGACTAGATGGGCCTTTGGCCTGATCCAGCATGGCTCTTCTTATGTTCTTATGTTCTTATGAGAGTCAGCTCCTCCATATGTTCTATTAATACAAATGGGCCTACTGTAGTTATGACTTCAGCTGTGAGCAAGGTGCATGTCTAATTCCACCAGAAAGGAGTCGCTTTGCCAGGAACAGTCTTCCTTAAATCAACTGTTCCATTCACCAGGGAATTGTTCCAGCCTATCCTCCACAAATAGCAGCTGTACTTTTTCACCAAAACAGTGCAACACGGCTACTATTCACCTTGAATACAGATCAGGTTCAGTGCAATTTCCCATACAGTGCAATTCCCCATACTGTATATATATCCCATGACCTCCAGGAAATAGTTATCAGCAGACTATGCCATAAGTCATCCAAAATGTCAGCTCTCTGTCCATATAATCTCACCCTCACTATGGGTGTTTCACTTGTCTTAAGTTTTTGTTTCTGTACTTTTACCTATCTACATCTACTTTTTAATCTTGTTGACTAGAGATGGGCACGACTCAAAAAAATTGTGTTTCGGTTTTCGTTTGGTCGTTTGGGGATCCGTTTTGGTTCGTTTTCATTTTTCATTTTGTTTTTGAAAATTTTTTCATTTCGTTTTCGGTTCGTAACAAAATGAAAAAATGAAAACGAAAACGAAACATTGCTGTTTCGTTAGCATTCTTTTCAGTTCAATGGATTTGCCACAACGAAAACGAAAAACACGGCAAAATTGGTAATTTTGTTTCCGTTTCCATTTTGGTTTTTGAAAACTTTTCGTTTTCGTTATGAAACGAAAATGAAAAAACGAAAACGAAAATTTTGCTGAGTCATGCCCATCTCTATTGTTGACCATTTGGAGTCCCAGTTCTACAAGAAAAGGTGGGAGATGTTTGTTTGAAAGAGACAAAAGAAAACTTAAACACTGCTCATTAAACAGATATCCCGTGCATAACTCCCGAATGATGAGAATGTAGTGGTCATGGAGGATCCGGCAGAGGTTTAACCTGTCAGGTGCTCAGAAGCTCAATTGCCCACTTAGGCCTCCTCATAATGTCCTTTGTTATATATTCACAGTAGGGTGCATCAAGCAGTTTAATGAAATAACCTGGTTTTCATTTCTTTTTCTCATACTCCTATCCTGAGTATGATTCAGTTGCTAAAAAGCAAACAGGGTTCTGGGGTAGACCTGCCATCTCTCAGCTGAAAACTTGCACTACCAAAGATAAATAGTTCCTCACTGAAGAAGAAAAATCACATGCTACCAGAGCATAAAATGTGCCAACATCTTCATGTGGCATTTCAAAAGCAACCAACTGCTGTTAAATTTGGTTCTTGCCTTAAGAAAAATTACAGATCTTCTGTTGTTACTGTTTACTCATAGGCAATGGTGTGGTACCAGAATTTTAATCTAAATATTGGAAAGAAATAGGGTTATAAATTAAAAGGAGCTGGTGGGGTCTACATATCCAATTGACTTGTTCACAACTGAACAATCATATATACTGGTAGAATTCGGGTAGTTCAGGTTTTGACTCAGCTCCAGATAATTTCTGGCAAAATGTCTTCAGCACAGACAGGCACAAATAAATGGCTCTGTGGGTATCAGAGGCATTGAATATAGTGGACAAATCAAAATATGTAATTAAAAGAAGCAAACACAACTCCCCCACAGAGTTTTTGGCAAGAAACAAATAATGACAATTAACTACTCAAAGCAGTTAGAAAATGAGACGTGGTAGATTACATGCCAGATAAAGAAGCATTTTGAACATAATAATTTTAAACCATAAGGGACAACATTCTTCAAAGTTTGAGTATGAGTATGAGTATGAGACTGAGTGAGTACATCCCTCTGGAGAAGGTGAAGGAATTATTATTTTTTTAAAAAAATAAGGTGGCTTAATTTAAAAAAAAAACATTTAAAATATTTCTAACATAAAAGTTGCATACCAAAGCAGAGGGTGATGAACGCCTCTTGTAGTATGAGGGTGGATTCATAGTCCCAAAAATTGTTTTTCCAAGAACAAGCCCAGTGCTTCTCAACCTGTGGGTCCCCAGCTGTTCCTGGACTGCAAATCCCAGAAGTCTTCATCACTAGCTGAATTGGCGAAGATTTCTGGGAGTTGCAGTCCAGGAACATCTGGGGACCCACAGGTTCAGAACCACTTTCACAGATAGCCAGAAAACACATATGCAATAAATAAATCTTGTTTTTGATTTTGTTTTAAAATATGGCTAATGCAATGGCATATCCACATTCATTGGTTGATTTTATACCTACCCAGGCACTCTCATTTTCAATCAGTTAGGACTGTGTTAGCTCACTCCATCCCTTCTATAGCATCTGCTTTGCCAGCCCCATGATACTCCAGAACATATTGGTAGGAACAAGTCTGGAGTGGTGCACCCTGCTGTATCTGTTTGGACTATGATTACTGAAGGTTTCCAAGGGTGGAAAGGGAGTGATGACATCTTTTGCTTCAGATTTGCAGTCTCCAATATGGGGGGTAGTGGTGGTATTTGAGTCAGTGACAGCAACTGGACTGAGGAGGGGAGTCAGGGAGGCTGTCTTTTGGCCTCCTCCTTGATATGTTGTCTGCTGCGAGATAAAGCATACTTTGCTTTATCTCGCAGCTGCATTCATATATTTCATATATTTGCCTTTATATAAATGTATAAAAAGCATAAGGAGGGAATATATGTGCAAATGCATCTTAGTCAATCAAAAAGTGGATATAAAAATGACTTCACCTGAAGGGAAAAAGAAATGCAGCATAAATTCACTAGAGAAAATGCATATGGGAATACATTCTGATTGTCCATGTACAAAGAAGAAAAGACAGCAAAAGCTTAATGGGATGGCAGTGCAGGTGATACCAAGGCAGACACTGAGCTTCACAAAATTGTTTTGGACTACACTACTACCCCCAGAATTCCCCAGCTAGTATTCTGCAGGATATTGGTGTTGAGGTTCCCCCCACCAAAACAAGTAGTAGTAGTAGTAGTAGTAGTAGTAGTAGTAGTAGTAGTAGTAGTAGTAGTAGTAGTAGTAGTAGTAGTAGTAGTAGTAGTAGTAGTAGTCATCCTGGGCTAAAAATTATCTAGTTTTAAGTAGAAAGAAGCAAGACACAAAATAATTTAGCGCACTCACCCATGAAACCACAGGTACTACTGGAAGGAACATGAGCCAGGCAAGTGACTAGAAATATGTACAAACTGAACACCATTATCCATTGGTAACACAATTGCTCCCACTGCTTTCCACAAGAGACCAGGCAGAAGATGGGACAGAATACACAGAGAAACAGACCATAGGTGGGGGCTCATCTACATAGGTTCTTTGCAACGGGCTAGTGTGGGCTAAATAGGGTTGCTTGGGGGTCAGTTAGAGGTCAGCTGTATCATTTGATGCTATCCAAATGACATATCAGTGCTTAAGCAACCCTATTTGGTTTGGCTCCTTTTAGTTTGAATTTCTGATACCATGAAATGGCTTAAACAAGCCACTTCACGATGGAGCACTTCCACTACTCCCCACTAGATGGGCATGGTGAGTGGGAAAAAAACTTGAGGATTACATTTGGTCTGTTTCCAGATATCATACAAGCTGGAAACGGACCAAACAGCAACCCTACCCACACCAAGAAATAAACTGAAATCCCCTAATGAGCTCAGAAGAGTGTAGGTAGTTACACTCTGGGATGATTTGCTTGGCTCCAATGATTTTGTCATGTGATCCCTGAAAAGATGAGCAAACCAACCTGTCCCCACAACAGGGCAAACAGCTGACTAAATCCCTGTTTATTTGTGCACCAAGTCAACTAATGAGATAGAAACTGAGTTAACTTTCATGAAAAGTTATAGGAAATGTAGCCCCTATGATGCTTCTGCTCAGATCTACAGTGCCTTTTAATGCTTCCTAAATCTGCAGTCACTACATCAGCACTAGGCAGCTGATATTAATGATGTCATGACTTCTATTACTCTTTCTTGTTATTTGCAGCTTTAGCTTTTAACTAAAACACCTAATATGAAAGTACGAGAGATGTAATTTTATATTCTTGCCATGGGTGCAAAAGTTGCCGGTTTTTAATTTTGTAAAATTCGCGAAGTAATGATCATCACCATCATTCATACAGCAACCTGGTTCATTTCTTTTACAGAACAGCGGTCTTTCCTATTAACAAACAGTACTTGCACAGGATGCTGGAATCTCCTTCCCCTGGCTGAGACAATCAGTTTGCTAGGCAGCTAAATCTGGGATCAGTTTTGACTGCATGAAATTGAGGGGTGAAGTTTTCCCTTTCAGCATTCCTGCGATACATAAATATGGGAAAGGTTTGTGTATAAAGAGATGGGATGCAAAGTAAGGTTGGAACAGTTACCTTCCGGGATGCTGGGTCCTAGAATTGATTGTGTGTGTGTGTGTGTGTGTGTGTGTGTGTGTGTGTGTGTGTGTGTGTGTGTGTGTGTGTGTGTGTGTGTGTTAGAATCTGGTTTCTTCTTCTCAGGCTAGGAAGGGCTTAGTATCAGGATAGGGACAACTGTATATTTAATATTTGATCTAACTTGATCTGATCTGAACATCCCAGACTAATGTTTGGGTGAAAATGCAGCGATCCTTCCAAATTAGTCCTTTTCTGATTTCTGCAATTCAGTTTTTAGCTTTAAAAATGTATATCCCAATCCCTTTTTTGAGGATAAACTGCTTTTAGAGATTTGTACTTTGGGTGAGAAAAACATTTATAAATATACATATGTGACAAAATGAAAGGCATTCAAGGATGCATATTTAAATACAACCCTGTGAGGATACATTTCCCCCTTTTAACATTCACACACACACACACAACAGGACAGAATAGATGTGCCAGTGAACAAACACAAAACTGACATAGACAAAAATGGAATGATCCCTCAGTTTCCTAAATTAGGTAAGAAGGTAGGCAGGAAGGGGCAAAATTGGCAACTACAGCCCATGTTTGGTTTGCTGATGTACTTCTCTGTCCATCCAATTTTGAGACTGGGGCAGATGTTGAGAGCCTTTTAATTTCAACCTTGCCGTAACCGTAGTCCAAGTTTGTAAAACATGCTTTTTTCTCTCTCTTTGAAAAGCTCCCCCATATTTGTCCTTTATTAGCTTACATGAGCTAAGAAGGCTCCTGACTATAGATGGGCATGACCCTCTGGCTCAGTGGTTTAGCCGGGTTCATTTTCCATTGCATCACATATTTAGTGATATAGCATCCTGCTCCCTCAGGCAGGTACCCACTCAGAAGCATCATCCTGGCTTCCCTTCCCACTGTTTATAAAATCATAGAATCATAGAGCTGGAAGAAACCTTAAGGGCCATCTAGTCCAACCCCCTGCCATGCAGGAACCCCCATCACAGTGCTCCTGGCAGATGGTCATCCAGCCTCTGCTTAAAAACCTCCAAAGAAGGAGACTCCACCACCCTCTGTGGCAGCACATTCCACTGCTGAACAGCTCTAACTGTCATGAAGTTCTTCCTAATGTTTGAATTTCCTTTTCCTGTAGTTTGAGACCATTGCCCCACATCCTAGTCTCTGAAGCCATGGAAAACAAACCAGTCCCTTCTTCAATGTGACATCCTTTCAAATATTTAAACATAGCTATCACATCCCCTCTCAGCCTTCATTTTGTAAGGCTAAACATTACCAATTCCCCAAGCCGTTCCTCATAAGACATTTCTTCCAGACCCTCAATCATCTTGGTTTCCCTCCTCTGGACCTGTTCAAGATTGTCAACATCCTTTTAAAATTGAGGTGCACAGAACTGGACACTACTCCAAGTAGGGTCTGACCAGAGCAGAATAGAGTGGTACTATCACTTCCCTTGATCTAGACATTATGCTTCTGTTGATGCAACCAAAAATCGCATTGCCTTTCCTGACCGCTGTATCACACCGCTGATATTTTGTGGTCCACCAAGACTCCCAGATCCCTTTCACAGGTACTATTTTCCAGCCAGGTGTCTCCCATCCTATATCTGTGTGCAATTCATTATTTTTACCTAGATGCAGCACGATACATTTCCCTCTGTTGAATCCCATTCCGTTATCTTTGGCCCAGCACTCTAATCTGTCAAGGTCCTTTTGGATTTTCATCTTATCTTCTAGAGAATTAGCAACCTGACCCAATCTGCAAATTTGATCAGCCTACTATCTATTCCTTCCTCCAAGTCATTAATAAAGATATTGAATAGCACCGGACCCAGAACAGAACCTGGGGCACCCCACTTGTCACATATCTACAAGCTGAAGAGACACCATTAATGATCACCCTTTGGGTGTGATCAGTCAACCAATTACAAATCCATCTAACAGTGGCATTATCTATCCCACATTCTACTAACCTCTTTGCAAATAAACCATGGGGAACTTTATTGAAGGCCTTACTAAAATCTAGATAAGCAATATCCACATAATTCCCCTCATCCACCAGGCCTGTAATACTATCAAAGAAAGTAATAGTAAGAGGTCTTACTCTTGCTTGGTCCAATTACCGCCACAGAGCAAATAATGACTCACATTAAAGTCAAAAAAGGTTTATTAAACTTTAAATAGAAAATAAATATTCCACATTAAACAGTCTGTATTGAGGAATGTCCCTATACTTGCTTCATGGTCCCCTAAAGCTGGATAGTATGTATGAACGTAAGACTCTCCATCTCAACAGCCATGAGGAGAGATTAAAAAGTAAAAATGTCATTTCTTGTCTGTTAATCCAACAGACCTTTCAGAAAGGGCATAAAACAATGTTAGTATGGACAGATCAATAGTACGTCAGCTCAGGGTGATTGACATACCACACTCTGAGACTATTGATCTGCATACTCTTAATACCCACCTCCTCCAAGCACTGCTTCTGAGTGGGCACCTGCTCTGGGGCAGTGGGATGTTTCATTCCTATCTGTTGTTGTTGTTCCCTTCCCCATTGTTCATAGAATCATAGAGTTGGAAGAGACCTCAAGGGCCATCTAGTCCAACGCCCTGCCATGCAGGAACCCCCATCACTGTACTTCAGTCATTCAGTCATATCTGACTCTTCGTGAGTCCATGGACCATAGCTCACCGGGCCTTCCTGTCCTCCACTGCCTCCGGGAGTTTGGTTAAATCCATATTTGTTGCATTGATGACACTGTCCAACCATCTCATTATCTGTACTCCTGGCCAAATGCAAATTGAAATCCCTGTGGGTGAGATATATTTAAGGAAGTTATATGGACCAACATGATACAAGTAGATATTTTACCACAAAGCTCAGGGTCACTCTGCCTTGGGGACTCTAAAAATGTAACTTTTCCAATTACTACTCTAGTCTACAGGTATAGGCTTTGACCATCAAAGGATCACACATTTTCCCCACTATATGTTGCTATTGCGGCAGTATATATGTGTCAAAGTGCTGACCATGAGGATTTAATCCTGAAAGGCAGCAGAGACATTTTGTCTTTCATTTTATCAGGGACATCTACCCTTCTCTTCCTGTAGCTGACTATTCTTTTAAAAGAAAGTACCTTCGCCTTTTCATTTTATTGGCACTTAACGCTTATGGAAAGCTTAGTAAGCACTGAGGCACTCCACACAGCCAAATCAGCAGAAGAAATCTTTCACTTACCCTTTCTTAAAAGGAAAAGTGGGGGATCCCTCTTGAAGCAGGGATGATTTTGAGGTAGATGGGTATATTCTATGTTTTTAAATATTAAATTAAATTTGAATGAGCCTCATAGGACAGTGGTTAAATTGCTGTACTTCAGCCAGCCAAATAGGTGCTCATTAGGGCTTAGTTCCAGGCTCAAGTTTGACTCAGACTACCATCCTTCTGAAGATGTTAAAATGAGTACCCAGCTCACTGTGGGTGGGGCAGGGGGAGGGGACAATGCATAGCCTGCATAATTAAAGTGTAAACACCCAGAGATTGCTTTAATTACTATGGGGCAGCATATAAGATGCACACTTTGGGGTTGTTGGTTTTTTGCTTTAAATTAAACTAAATATTTAATTTTTAAAATTCTTTTCTCTTCTGAGTCATCAAACAATGCATATTTTAAGGCCTCAGGAGAAGTGCCTCAAGGCCCACGACAAAGAGCAGAAATCCTTCTCTGGGGTTTGGAAAATGAGTTCCAGTGTTTAATTCTACTTTTTGCCCAACCACCACCACTTTTGAGGGGTATGCGGTGATCTCAAATCTCCCCCCACCCTTCAGACTCTAATATGGAAGAGGAAGGTGCGGTGGAGATGTGTGCACTTCAGGCTCCAACAGTGAGATTTAAAGGTAACTGAGAAAACAAGTTTGTGTGACGGGGGGGGGTCCTTTCTTTTTCACAGGCTTCTACTGGAGACTGGATGTCATCATAGCTATTTTGACTTCGGATGCGGTACCAAATGTAATATTTTCCCTCAGCTAATCATCCCCCTGCCCCACATTTTTTTTATTAAGTTTGTCTCCTTCTTGCACTTTTTACCCATATATTTTACCTTGAATGACCATAACATTTGGTTTTGGTATTTTGTAACATGGCCAAAGCATTCTAGCATCATACATTTGATGTGTTTTATAATTCCTTGGTGTTTATTCATTTAATCAGATTCCAAGATGCCTGTATTTGTAATCTTGCTCCACCTTTTCAGTGGCAATCTTTTATAACAAATCTTGAACTACTTCTTTTATTGAATATTACCATGGACTTGCTTTTCTTAAAATGTATTTTTAGATCATGGTCATTACGTACTTTACCAACTTTAATTAGTAGCTTACACACCTCCTAAACTGTCAGCAAGTAATAGTGCATCTGTATATCAGACTGTTAACCTCTGTATTGAGAATGATCATGTCAATGAAATCAGCAAGTGCTTCTCTAAATATGTTTTTGGTGTATGACGTGAAAGGCTCTACTTCTTGCTGTGCTCCTTTTCATATCTCTGTGTCCTCTAACATTTCACTGCAGCTTTTAGATACAAGATCAGCTAGTATCAGCTCATTATGACTGACAAGTGGCCTCCCAACTTTGGACCCAGCCCAGCCCATGGGTCACCCCTACCTCATGAGTTTGGCATGATGATTTTTGCAAAGGGTTTCTAGCATTTGATAAGGCAATCTACATATCTGGATACACATCCCATGGAAGAACAAGAGAGATTTGTTAAACAATGTGGTTATTATTAACTGACAGAGAAGATAAATTAAAGGAAAGGAAAGCTAATGACACCTCTCTGCATGGGTATCTTCCAAACTATGACTTTGAGGAGCGTATAGCTAAAAACTCTCAAAGAAATATCAAGGACTTCATTAAGTACATTAGAAGTAGGAACCCAACTAGGAAGGCCATTGGACCATTAGACGACAATGGAAGGCAAGGAATTATTAAAGTGGAAACAGAGATTGCAGAGAGACTCAATGAATTCTTTCCTTCGGTATTCACTGAAGAAGACAGAGACCACATGCCCAAAACAGAGCCTATTTTCGTAGGGAGGGAAACCGAAGAATTAAGCCAGATAGAAATAACCAGGAAGGAGGTCCATGCATGTCTTGTTAAAGTGTGTGTGTGTGTGTGTGTTGTGTCATTTCATTCGTGACCGACTCTTCATGACTCCATTTCCATGGAGTTTTCCTGGAAGGAATACTGGAGTGGCTTGTCAGTTCATGCTAACAAATCACCAGGACCAGATAGCATCCATCCACGAGTTCTCAAGGAACTTAAAGATGAAACTGCTGATGTCCTAGCCAAAATATGTAATCTTTCCCTCAAATCAGGCATTGTGCATGATGACTGGCAGGTAGTGAATGTAAGACCAATCTTCAAAAAAGGATCCAGAGGTGATCCAGGAAATTACCAACCAGTCAATATGACATGTGTTCCAGGTAAAGTGATGGAAACCATCCTACAAGATAAAATTAATAGGCACAGAGAAGAGAAGGTGCTGCTGAAGGAGAGCCAACATGGCTCTTGCAAGGGCAAATCATGCCTCTCTAATCTTTTGGAATTTTTGAGAGTTTCAGCAAGCATGTGGATGGGGCAGATCCACCTGACATTGTTTATCTGGACTTTCAGAAGGCTTTTGACAAGGTCCCACATCAAAGGCTCTTGAATAAACTTGCCACTCATGGAATAAAGGGACAGGTCTTGTACTGGATCAGCAACTGGCTATGTGACAGGAAACAGAGCGAAGCAGTAGCACTAAATGGACACTTCTCCAAGTGGCGGGAGGTAAAGAGTGGGGTCCCCCAAGGTTCAGTACTGGGACCCCTGCTTTTCAACATCTTGATAAATGATCTAGAAGTAGGAGTAATTAGCAAGGTAGCCAAATTTGCCGACAACACAAAATTATAAAAAGGTAAAGGTTCCCCCTGCACATGCGGGCGGTGCTCATCTCTGTATTCAAGCCAAAGAGCCAGTGTTGTGCAAGTCCATGACCATGTAGCCGGCATGGCTGCAAGGAAACACTATTTTATCTCCCCTCTTTTTACAGTGGTCTACTTCCATTTACATGCTTTCAAACTGCTAGGTTGGCAGGAGCTGGGGTTATCAGTGGGAGCTCACTCCATTGCATGGCACCCGGGATTCGAACTGCCGAGCTGCCGACTTTGCAGCTGACAGTTTTTGGAAGTCTTAGTCCACTGAGCCACCACGCCCCTGAACACTGAATTATACAGGGTAGTAAAAACTGAGAGAGATTGTGAGAAGCTCCAGAGGGATCTCTTAATGCTAGGGGAGTGGGCAAACCAGTGGCAAATGTGTTTCAACAGTAAGTGCAGAGTGACGCATATTGGGGCAAAAAACTCCAATTACATTTATAAATTGATGGGGGCTGAAATCTCTGCAACAAACCAGGAAAGGGACCTTGGTGTCCTGCTGGACAGCTCAAAGAAAGTGACAATCCAGTGTGCCACAGCAGTGAGAAAAGCAAACTCAATGCTACGGATCATTAGGAAGGATATAGAAAATAAGTCAGCAAGTGTCATTTTATTTATTTATTTATTTATTTATTTATTTATTTATTTATTTATTTATTTATTTATTTATTTATTTATTTATTACACTTATATCCTGCCCATCTTCAGGATCGGAACTCTGGGCGGCTAACAATACATAATTTGCCTATTTATAAATCTATGGTGAGGCCCCATCTGAAGTATTGTGTACAGTTCTGGTCACCATACCTCCAGAAGGATATTATGGAAATGGAAAAAGTGCAGAGGAGGGCAAACAGAATGATTAGGGGACTGGAACACCTTCCTTACCCCCTGAGGCTGCAACGGCTGGGCCTCTTCACTCTTGAACGGCAGTGCCTAAGAGGTGAGTTGATTGAAGTTTATAAAATCATACATGGTGTGGACAAAGTAGATAAGGAAAAGCTGTTTTCCTTATTGCACAACACTAGAACTAGAAGGGCACTCCATTAAACTTTGGGGTGTTAGATCTCAAACAAATAAGAGGAAGTACTTTTTCACCCAGAGGATCAATGGTCTATGGAACTCCCTGCCAGAAGAAGTGGTGACAGCTGTCAGGCCTTGACAGCTTTAAGAAAGGATTGGACAAGTTCATTGAGAAGAAGAGTATAAATGGCTATCATTATGGATGCCGAAGGACAACCTCTGGGTTGGAGACATAGGCAGGATATCTCCCAATGCCATTTGCGTGGAATAATAAGCAGGTGAAGAGATCAGCTTGGGAATACCCTGAAGGAAATGGTGAGCCAGTGTGTGAGACAGAATGCTGGACTGGATGGGCTGTGGCCTGTTGCAGCAAGGCTGTTTTTATGTTCTTATGATAAGCCTACTCTAGAGCAAATGCATCTCATATATCTCTGTGACACGAATAGGGAGTAGGCTGAAAAATTTGCTCCAACAAGGATGAAAATTTAGTCCTGTAGTGAAGGTGGATCAAGCCAACTCTCTCACATTGCTTGCTGTGGGAAGGAATCCTGTGCTCCAGAGAGAGGGGGGTTGGGGTTGGGAAGAGAGACTACAGATGGCTCTCTTGTTCCCGTTACCTTGTTCGGCAAGGTTCAGCAGGGATTGGGAAAGGGTGGCAGCACCAACAGTGGAACGCACCATCTTTAGGGCTCCATTCTATCAGGATAGGGAGTAAAGTAGCTTTAAAATATAGGTTTGCTCTGTGTGATCTTTTAACTTAATATTTATTTATTTACTTATATTTATTTACTACTATGAACTATCTGAATATTTCCATTTCAAGAACATTAACAAACTATTTCTATAATTTTACTGGTTTTGTATCCTGGGAAGACTATGGCAGTAAATACATAAATAACATTTAAAAAAACAAATAAATATGGAAGATCATCTGTAACAATATTCAACGTATACAGTCAGTCAGTTTATTTATAAGCCAAAGCTCACTGGATAGGGTATATCTCTCACATTTAGGATTTGATACCCAAAACATACCACACTCGTTTATTGTGAAAGTCTAGGTGAAAGCATTTTTGCTGTCCCATTGGGCCCTCTTTTTGCTGCTAAGGTATTATTCAAAAGAAATTTGCAAAAATACATTTGTAAAAAAAGAAAATGAAAAATGAAAAAAGCTGTAGATTGAAGGTCGATCTTGGATTGAGGGGAGTCTGCAGAGGTCTGCTTTTCTTCGGAAAATAATCAGCTTTTCCTTCCAGTTTTCAAAGTTCTAGACAGCTTTGGATTATTTATTTATTTATTATTTACACTTGTCTACCGCCCCATTCCCACAATGGGGACTCTTGGGGAATTATTACCAGATTGTCCTTTTGTCTCATAAAGTTTACAAAGAGAGACGCTGACCAAGAATGGTTACAGGTACAATTCATACAGCATAGCAGATCGCATTAGAGCATTTAAGCAACTTCAGCACCAAGGCAAAGAGGGCTCACTTCGTCACAGAGAGATTGCTTATTTGCTGTAAGGATGATATCTTCTTTCCATTATGAAGCAGGCACAGAAGAAATGTGAAATTGTACTGCTGTACTTCACAGTGTGATTTCATGCTGTCATAATGAACCAGCTAGCAACAGTAGTTATGGCCCAGAACAGCAAATAAACACTCTTGTTGCATACAATACAGATGTCCAAGAGCAAGGATTGATGAAACTTTTTGAAAACCACTTTGCAAGCAAATTTGCAAACAGAAACACACTTTCAACCCTTACTGGTCTTCATCAGGATGAACCTCAGAGAGCTAGAAAATGCAGATATTGTATTCTTGAAGGCTTTCACAGCCGGGATCTGAACCCTGCTTCACTCCTCCTTCTCTGAGATCCTTGCCCTCTGAAGATGCCAGCCACAGAGTCTGGCGAAACGTCAGGAAGAAAAACTTCCAGAGCATGGCCAAACAGCCCGAAAAGCTCACAACAGCAATGCAGATATTGTTACTGAGTGATGAAGCAGTCGTGCCTATAGATTTTAGACACAGCATGTAGGATACTCATTATTCTTTTATTTGATTGATCACAGGCCACAACAACGACAACAATTAGCTGTGTCAATAAAGTCTCAGTTGCTCCTTTTTGTTTCTAAGTTTCTAGCCCTTCTGATCTGCTCTGTTTCACTGACTTGCATACTCTGTTGAGGTAGTGGTTGTTGCTATGTAGTTCAACCTTTAGGTGTGAAGTGTGCTGATTCCCCCCCCCCAAAAAGGAATTAGCAAGGGTCTGAGGAGGGAACAGGAGGAAGTCTGAACCGTTTCTGGGTTGCCATCAGAGTGCTGTGTATGTGCCAGCTACAGCCTGTGAAATCTCTGTTGTTATGCACGGACACATCCCCAACAACCTATGGCAATCCTATGAATGAACAATCTACAAAATGTCCTGTCTCCAATAGCCATGGTCTGCTCTTGCAAATTCAAGCCTGTGGCTTCTTATAGAAAGGCAATCTATCTTATATTTGTATCAAAAAGTAGAACCAACTTACAAGAAATCATGGAACAGATGTTTCTGTCATGTGTCAGCACAAAACACTAAAATAGCATTTTATATTGTTTCATTTTCTTTGTTGTTTTAATACATTTCATTATTAATTTTTTTTAAAGTTCATTGCAAAACAAAACAATACTAAATGATTCATTATACTATATGGGTCTGCTCTCCTGGATTCTAAAAACACCCAATTTTATGGGTAGCTTAAGAGTTAGGGCAGCAGACTAGAAATTACAATCAGTGTGCAGAGAGATGGGACCTGGGAATGGATGATGTACCAATAAGATATAGTGATCCATCTGGCTGGTGGCTACATAATCCTATCTCTTTAAATTTAAAGAAAAGAGATTTATGGGTAAAAGAAGCTGGAGTTTACTGTATCCTTTTGATTTAATATGATTTTTGCATGGGATCTTTCCCAATCACCATCATATCATCCTATCATCCTCTGTACTAATATATCTAATAGCCCATCACTTCCCAAACAGACCACTATATCTTATTGGTACATCATCCATTCTCAGGTCCCACCTCTCTGCACACTGACTGCAATTTCTAGCATGTTATCCTAACTCTCTAGGATGGTGTTAATATGTTTTGACAAGGAAAAATGAAGCATTTCATTTCTAAAACAGAAAATGGTGCTTTGTTACTTGAGGGAATGCTTGTTTGTGTTTCATTTTGTTATGTTTCATTTGTGCCCATCTTTAGTATCAGCTCATTGATTATGGTTGTTATTTGATAAAATAGGAGCATAGAAGGATAGAGATTTAAGATGTCAACATTGATCCATGATGGCAGTGTGAACATAGGGATTGTGGGACTAAGTTTGTACATATGAGCTCTTGCTATTGAATATTGATCACATGATGGGATCACACAGTATAGTGTGAAAAGAAAATTGCAAGATAAAGGAGAGACATTTTGGCTGTATATGAACTTACCTATTATGATTCCAAAATTGGACTGCTGCAGTTTCGACATTGTTGCATCCAGAGATATTTCAGGCTTGATTCAGTTTATGGTTCACTTGTTCATTTTTCTTGCAGTCCAGGGTAGAGATGGGCACGAAATGAATTTTTACTTCATTTCGTTATTCATTATTCATTTCATTACCTAACAAAATGAATAACAACCTGACCAATCAACGAAAAATAAAATGAGACGAAACGGAAATTTCCGCTTTGTTCATTTTGTTTTTCGTTTCCCCATAGGAATGCATTAAAACAATGCATTCCTATGGGAAAGGTTTCCCTTGCAATTGGTGTGGGGAAACCGCGGGCTCTTTCCTGCCAGAAGCCAGTGTCGCTAATCAGCTGTAGCACTGGTTTTGGCGGGAAAAGATTTTTAAAAGCCCGCCCTTTCCTCGACCATTTTCTGAGGGCTCCTTCCTAGCTGTCAATGGCTGGACCCCTTTAAACCTGGCCCAGTCGGTACCAGGAGCTCCCTCTGGTACCGACTGGGCCAGGTTAAAAGAGGTCCAGCGACTGACAGCCCAGCAGGAGCCTTCAGAAAATGGGTCTGGAGGGAAGTTGCAGCAATTCCGCTGCCCTCCCAACCCATTTTCTGGGGGCTCCTGCCGAGCTGTCAATCGCTGGACCCCTTTAAACCTGAGTCCTGTGAAAATGCTAGGGAGGGCTGTTCCAGGAATCAAGCTGCCCTCCCTAGCATTTTCAGACAGCTCCTGCCAACCTGTCATTGGCTGGGCCCCTTTAAAAATGGCTCAATCACCACCAGGGGTTCTCCCCAGTGCCAACTGGGCCATTTTAAAGGGGTCCAGCCAATGACAGCTCAGCAGGATCCCTCTGAAAATGCCCCCATTGGCTACGCAGGAGCTTCTGCTGGCCATGGGGCCATATTCAGAGAGCTCCTGCCAAGCTGTCATCGGCTGGGCCCCTTTAAAAATGGCCCAGTCGCCACCAGAGGTTGTCCCAGGTGGTGACTGGGCCATTTTTAAAGGGTTCCAGCCGATGACAGAGATATGAATTTATAAGCATGAGAAAAGTCAAAATTATTATAAGCATTAAAATATTATAAGCAGACCCAAATGTGCTGACAAAACATAAGGTCTCAGTGACCCAGCTAAGACTTGGCATAATCGCACATTGCGGGGGTTTCATTTTGCTTAGAACAACATTTGGCGGTTAGCCAGGAATAAGGAACCAACTTGAACTATCAAACAAACTGGGTCAGGTCATTCTGGCTTTGATGGCCAACTGGCTATGAGCTAATGAACAGGCATGTGTAGGTACGTGTGGGCACGTGTGGGGGCAATTTGAACCCTGTCCAGACCAGCAGGATGTGATCCATGCAATAGATCAACCCAGGCAGCTCTGAACCCTTAAAAAAAGGCTTAAGAATTCCCACTAACCATATCTGTGTACTTTCTATATTTCTGTATTCCTGTGAATGTCTAATAAAACCCTTGCTATATAACTAACTCTCAGCGTGGCAGTTTTTGAGGAACCACCTGAACTTAGCAACAGCTCAGCAGGATCCCTCTGAAAATGGTGGGGATGCCAGTTTGGAGCTCTCCCGCTGGGGTCCCGACCATTTTCAGAGAGCTCCTGCCGAGCTGTCATTGGCTGGGCCCCTTTAAAAATGGCCCAGTCAGCACTGGGTAGAACCCCTGGTGGCAACTGGGCCATTTTTAAAGGGGTCCCAGCCAATGACAGGGAAGAAGGGTCTCTTTAAAGGGATCTTCCCTGCAGTGGATGACAGCACTGAGCGCCCACTCAGCATTGCCATCCGCTGTGGGGAAAAATGTCAAAAGAGACCCGCTCCTCACCTACTCATGTGGAGGCAAAAAGAAGTGTCTCTTTGAGGTGCTGACCCCAGGCCTACACCTCTCAGCTGAGAGGCGCTGGCTTGGGGAGCTCTTTCCCCCACCCCACAGTGGCTGGGGGGAAGATTAAGGCCCTCTTTCCCCCAGCCAAAGTTGCACAAGCACTACACACACACAAAACAGACAAAACAAATAACGAATCAACAAAACAACAAAACATTTTTTTTTCAAAAAAATCATTTAAAATGAAACAAAACGCACTGACCCCTAAAACAAACTGAACCAAACGAATCACCATTTTTTACATTCATGCCCATCTCTAGTCCTGGGTATTCATAAAGCTCTCCTTCAGCACTGTATGTCAAATGAATTACATTTTCTCATCAGCTTTCTTTAACACCTGTATGAAGTGATTAGTGATTAGGAATAAATAATGTGGATGATTTTGGTCTTTGTCTCAAGGGACAGTTGCTTAGACTTAAGGATCTTTTTAAATTCCTTTATTGCTCCTCTTCCAAGTTTCAATCATCTTCCGATTTCTTGGCTGTAATCTGCACTTGGATTCATAATTGAACCAATGCATACAAAATCTTTCAATTTTTTCATTGTCAATTCTAAAGTTGTATCATTCTACTGTTGTCAAGATTTTTGTTTTCTGAATTTTCGGCTACAGTCCTACTTTGGAATTTGTTTCTCTTTCACTAAAAGTCATTTCAAGGCATTGCTGCCTTCTGTCAGTAAGATTGTCTTATCTGCTTATCTTAAATTATTGGTGTTTCTTCCTCCAATTCTCTCTCTTCCTTCATCTGAATCTAGTTTGGCTATCTATGTTCTGCATAAGGATCAAATGGACACACGGGATAAAATGCACCCTTGTCTGACACATATGTTTATAGTTGGCTAAAATTTCTAGGAGTTGCAGTCCAAGAACATAGTTGGATTCAAAGTCGGGAACAACTAAGTGCTGAAGCATGCCTATTACTTTCAGAAAAACCCATTGCTTCTCAAGAGTTACACAGTTCAAGGCCTAAGCATACACTGATTTTCTGAATTTCTTTAGTGTCCAGTATCCATCGGAAATTTACAATATGATCCCAGGTTGTTGTTGTTGTTGTTGTTGTTGTTGTTGTTGTTCTTCTTCTTCTTCTTCTTCTTCTTCTTCTTCTTCTTCTTCTTCTTCTTCTTCTTCTTCTTCTTCTTCACCATCACCAGCACCAGCACCAGCACCAGCACCCTCACCCTCACCAACTATCGAGTCATTTCTGACCTGTGGCAATCCAATTCAGATTTTTCAAAGTAGATACTCTGAATACACTCAGAGATACTTTGAATATCTCAGCAGATACTCAAAGTAGATGCTCAGATTGACAAAGCTGTTTGGATGAGCAGCAAAAAATTTCAGTCTCTCTTTCTCAAAAAAAGGAAGTCCAGTTGCCATGACTCAACTTCCAGATAAACTCACCTGGATGAGTAAGAACCTTCACAGACATATTGCTATGCTTTGTGGGGCAGGAGCCCTGAAGTTGGTGCGGGAATATGAAAGAACATCAAGAAAAATACTCAGAAGTGGTTTCCCATTCCATTCTTGGGGGAATCCTTAGCCTGTGCAGCTTGCCCATGACGTGACAGGCAGACTCACAGTGGAGAATTGAACTCCCAACCTCTGCCTCCACAGCCACATACATCAACTATGAACTATCCAGCTAGTTATGTTCAAACACACGTGCTGTGCATTCTGTGCAGTCAGGTCAGAATTGAGTTACAGTTATCCTAATTGGACTTCTAAGGTAAGTGCTCTTTTAAAAAAAAAGTCAGTGTTCATGGCTGAGTGAGGATTTGAGCTCTGTTCTTCAGAGTTCTAGTCTGCAACTCTGTCTACTACACCACACTGGGAATCGTGTTCCAACACAGAGTGCATTATAAAACAAACCCACCTTGGTTTACAAGTACAGAGCACATCACCTTAGAACTGTTATTCGGAAATACACATTTTTATGCACTTGAACTTTAAAATCAATCATTTGGGAAGGTCAAGTTTGTATTTTTGATGGAAGTAATCACATTGTGACCAAAATATAGAGAGGAAATAGGGAGCAGATATACCATCTTCCCTAAACAGAGAAGAACCTTGAAAGATTATTTTAGGATGAATACATATTTGTATGCATTTTCTTGAGCATTACGAGGCATGTGCAATATGAAAAAGCTTAAACCGATTACAGAAAATAGAATACCCACTGTTGTGGAAAGCAGCAGCAGCAGAAAATTGAATATGTCATAGATAATAATGGAGTGAAGTCCAAACAGTCACTTTGGATAATAGAATGCTATAAATATATGTAAGGCAAAGGCACATAAAACGTACTGCCAGTGTATGTGCATAATCTCAGGATTGTGCACATTTTGCCCCCAGAAAACAAATGTTTTAAAGATTGCTTCCTGGCTGCTACTTTTTAGACTTGAAAGTCTTAAATGACTAACTCAAGGTTTGCCATCTGGAACTCATTGAAGCTTTGGTATAGAATGTCTCGAGTAAAATATTGCCTGATTCTAATGCCAAGCACTCTAGCATGAAAATAGCTTCCATTGGAATCAGTGAGATTTATTTCAAAGCAATCATGGGTGGAATTACAACAGAAGCAGAAGCACTTAAGGATCACGGTCTAGATAGGTCTCCATCTTTATTTTGCGTTTTTGGCATTGCTTCTTGCATAATAATAGACAAGGGATTGTTGGAAAGAGCAACCTTGAAGAGGAAGACCTACTGCACACCAGCAGGCAGCGTCCTTGGCTTTTATTTATTTATTTATTTATTTATTTATACAGCTTATATACCGCCCGTCTTCCTGAAAGGAACTCCGAGCGGTTTACAATAAATGTACAGACAACAAATTAAAACAACAACTGAAATAAGCAATAAAACAAAACGGCTGCAGCAGAAGGCGGGACTAAAAAAGAAAAAAGAAAAAGAAAAAAAGAAAAAAAATTGTGTCACCCAAACGCCTCCCGGAAGAGAAGGGTTTTCAGCGCCTTCCGGAAGGCAGGCAGGGACTCTGCAAGGTGCACTTCTGCTGGTAGGTGATTCCATAGGGTTGGGCCAGCCACAGAGAAGGCTCGGGTACGGGTGGAAGTTCTCCGAGCCTCCCTAGGCGTGGCCACACGCAGCATGTGTGCCCGCGACGACCTAGTCGGACGGGCCGAAGTTGACCGCT
The DNA here is from genome assembly GCA_037367245.1 of Phrynocephalus guinanensis. Classification (NCBI taxonomy): domain Eukaryota; kingdom Metazoa; phylum Chordata; class Lepidosauria; order Squamata; family Agamidae; genus Phrynocephalus; species Phrynocephalus guinanensis. The sequence goes on from CM074736.1 coordinate 39,487,309, forward strand.
GGTCGATCCGCTCCGTCAGGTAGCCAGGTCCTAGGCCATGGAGGGTTTTGTAAACCAAAACCAGGACCTTGAATCTAATTCGGGCTGCAACGGGCAACCAGTGCAGACGAGCCAAGACTGGGGTGATGTGCTCGAATCGACGCACACCAGCCACCAGTCTGGCTGCTGCATTTTGGACCCGCTGCAAGCGCCGAATGAGAGTCAAGGGCAACCCCATGTAGAGCGCGTTGCAATAGTCCAGTCTAGAGATCACCAGTGCCTGGACCACAGTTCTGAGGGAGTCCTCATCCAGGTACGGACGAATCTGGGCAATACGCCGAAGATGGAAAAAGGCAGCCCTGGACACGGCGGACACCTGGGCTACCAGGGTGAGCGCCGGGTCCAGGACTACGCCCAGATTTCGGACACAGTCCGATGGCCTGAGGGAAACACCCTCCAAGGTGGGATACGGGCCACCGTAGCTGGATGAGGAAGCCCCAAAGAACATGACCTCGGTCTTATCGGGGTTGAGTTTGAGCCTGTTAGCCCTGGTCCATTCCATGACTGCGCCCAGACACTGATCGAGGGTCCGGACAGCCTCATCTGCAGCGGTAGAAAAGGAGACATAGAGCTGCGTGTCATCAGCGTACTGATGGCAGCAGACTCCATGCCTCCTAATGACCTCAGCCAGCGGCCTGATGTAAATGTTGAACAGCATGGGAGAGAGAGACGACCCCTGTGGAACCCCGCAAGGGAGTATCCAAGGGGCCGACATCTCGCCCCCATGCTGAACCTGCTGGGGACGGTCCCCGAGGAAGGACCGGAACCAACTGTGAACAGTGCCCCCGATCCCAACCTCGGAGAGCCGATCCAGCAGGATACCGTGGTCGACGGTATCAAAGGCCGCTGACAAATCCAGGAGGACCAACAGGGAGGAGCACCCCCTGTCGGCCCTCCGGATGAGGTCATCTTGCAGAGCGACCAAGACTGTCTCGGTCCCCCGACCAGGCCTGAACCCAGACTGGAACGGATCCAGGGCATGCTCGGCCTCCAGATAGGATTGAAGCCGGATCGCGGCCACCCTCTCGATCACCTTGCCCATAAAAGGAACGTTAGCGATCGGGCGAAAGTTGGATAATTCGCCCGGCGCTAAGCTCGGTTTCTTCAGGATGGGCTTTACCACGGTCTCCTTCAAACGGGAAGGGAAAATCCCTTCCCTGAAGGAGGCCGTGGCGATGATCGAAGCCCACCCTGAGATGTTCGTGGCAACTGCTTTCATAAGCCATGAAGGGCAAGGGTCGAAGGGGGTGGACGCGGGCCGGCAATGGGCAATAGCCCTGGAGGCCTCAAGAGAGGTGACAGGCCCAAACTCAACCATGCGAGGAGACCGAGGGGGTACAGCCGCCGGGGATGCCGAGAGTGGGCTATGGCAACAGCATTCGAAACCGGAACGGATGGCCTCTATTTTCGATCGAAAAAAGGCTGCAAAGTTCTCACTACTGAAATCAGTAGGAGGAGGCCTAGTCAGTCCAGGATTAGTGAGGTCGCGAACCACACGGAACAATTCCGCTTGGCGGTTCGAGGCCTCACTAATTCTCAGGGTGTAATAAGATCTTCTAGCCATCCTGAGCGCATGAACATAGCGCCTGGACTGAGCGATGACTGCAGCCTTCTTGATAGCCGTCCGGTTCTTCCTCCAGCTGCGCGCCAGCCTCTTCCGTTCATGCTTCATCGCTCGGAGCTCTTCCGTGAACCACGGAGAGGAACGAGCTCTTCAGCGGATGAGGCGCCTAGGGGCGATCTGGTTGACAGCTCATGATGTTTCGTCGAACCATTGATCTACCATAGAGTCAACCAGATCGTCAGCCAGTCCGCCAGGAGGCTCCCCGAGGACTTCCCGAAACCGATCAGGGTTGAGGAGTCTACGGGGGCGAGCCCAAACAGCGGGCTGAGGGTCCCCGCGGGGTGGGGCGGCGATTGATACAGAGAAAGACAGCAGGTGGTGGTCTGACCATGACACGGGGGTGGGAACAAGGTCCCACACCCTCAGACACGAGTCCTCAGACGCGGAGGAAAATACCAGATCCAGGGTGTGTCCAGATCTGTGTGTTGGGCATAAAACATGCTGGGACAGGTTCATGAAGGCCATGGACTGCATGAATTCCAGAGCAGCACCAGACAGTTCACCGCCGACATGCATGTTGAGGTCGCCCACCACCAAAAGGCGTGGGGTTCTCAACAAAGCAGCGGCGATGAACTCGGCGAGCTCTGGTAGGGATTGTGCTGGGTTGCGGGGAGCACGGTAACCGAGCACAATGCCAAACCTGTCCCGCTGCCCAACCAACAGGTGGACACATTCCAACCCTGGAATCACCAGCGTTGAGGCCCTGCTGACATGAATGGTATCTCTGTACACAATGGCCAACCCACCCCCCTTACGTCCCTCCGATCTTCCTGCCCCCTGCACCAGAAACCCAGGAGGGCAAAGCTGGGAGAGCGAAGCCCCCCCCTCTTCACCCACCCAGGTCTCGGTGATGCACGCCAGGTCGGCCTTCCCATCAACGATGGTATCATAAATGATGGGAATTTTATTATGCACCGACCTGGCGTTCAACAGAAGGCAAGAAAGATCGGAGGCGCTGGCGGAGTGGCTCCCAGGCACGTGACAGTGAGCTGGAGGGTCAGAACGGGGGACAGGCGCAAGATGCCTGGCCCGAGTTCTTCTTGCCCGACTAACCCTCCAGCCCCTAGCGTACCGACCACGACCCGACACGACAGGTATGGCGGTCCCTGCCTGCATGGTGGCTGATGGGTGGAAGGAAAAAAAAAAAAGCACAACAACAATACTAAATACAACTAAAAAATCAAAATGCAAAACGCATCAATAAACCAAATCAATTACAAATATAAAACAAAAGCAAACAAACAAACAAATAGCATTTTAATGAGCTCACAGCCCAGGCAGGGGGGGAGGGGCAAAAGAGGAGCGCAAGGGCGTCTCGCAGAGATGGTCGGTGGTCGATGTTTGGAGGTTCCAGGCGGCTGATGTCAAGGGAGAATGGAGACAAGAAGCAATGGGGGCCGGCCGGCAAGCGTCGGATGGGCCAACAACGGCCTCGGGGCCAGATTAGGCCCAGCAAACGGCAGCAAGACAACCTCAGTCTTCAGCAGATGGTAATCCCAGGGCACCAGAATGTCCGGTATCCTCAAGTGCCAGCAGAGGGTGGAGAATTGGGTAAGGGGGGAGCAGAATGGAGTGCTCCGCACCCCCAAACCCACAGCAGTCCGGTAGTGGGGGGGGGAGCACGATTGGGAAGCTCCTCACCCTAAACCCACAACAGTCCAACAGGGGGGGGGAGCAAAATCGAAGTTCCAATCCCCAACCCATAACGGTTTGAGGAGGGCTAGGGGGAAAAGGGGGGGAAAGGGAAGAAAGGGAGGACAATGGAGGGAGGGTAAAGGAAAGGGATAAGGAGTGGGGGAAAGGCAATGTCCAAACCAGCTACCGTATCGGTCCCCATGTTCAAACTGCTGCGATAGTAAGATAAGCAGCAGTGATGGCGGCAGACAGGCGGCTGTAAAGTAAGCCATGATGGACAAGCGGCAACAGAGACAGCCGACCGGATGGCACGGCCGACCGGGTGGCACAGCCGCAGCGGCAGCCTCCAGATTTGGCTGGCGGCGATGATCGGCGGCGGCCATGGCGGCCATGGCGGCGACGGTCGAGCGGTCGCGAAGAGCAGCAATGGCGGCGGCGGACCTCCCCCAGGACCTGGCCACCGCGATGGTCGGCGGCTGCGACAGCAGCAAATCGATAGGTCAGGGGCACTGCAGCACCGGCGGGAACCTCCAAGCTGCCGCGATGGTCGGCGGCAGCAACGGCAATCGATCGGCTGTAGAACACGGCGGCTGCAGCCGCGGCCCCCTGTGGGGCCGAGACGCCGCGCTGACCGGCATCAGGGTCGACGGCGACAGTCAGCGGGCCCGGAGCCGTGGCCTCCAAGGCTGCGCCGCAGTGAGGGTGGACGGCGCCGCAGTGAGGGTGGACGGCGACAGGGACGGCAGCGTGTGATCCGGCGGCGAAGGCGGCGGTGAAGGCGGCGGTGAAGGCTGCAGCCCCCCCCAAAGCCAAGCCGCCGCGATAGATAGCAATGGCGGCGGCAACAGCCATCGGCAGATTGGGGGGGCACAGCGGCACTGGCAACAGCCTCCAAGGCTGGGGCGCCACAGCCATCGCAGTCGGCCGCAGGCCGCAGCAAGGGCAGCAACGGTCTGCTCCTGGGCCGAGGCTCCAAGGTGATCAACGGCGGCGGCGGCAACAGCAGCAATGGCGGCGGCAGCCTCAATAGCTGACCCACCGCGAGGCCGTCCACGGCGCTCCACCGCCGGGACAGCAACGAAGGTCCTCAACGCCGGCCTGCTGCGATGGCAAGCAGCAACGGCAGCAACAGCAGCAGCAGCAACAGCTGGCAGGCTACCACCAAAGGTAGGAAAGAGGGCGAAATGGAGCCGGTGAGGTGGAACTCCGGCGGACATGCCTGGGAGGGGAGGGGAGGGAACGCTCATACCCGTCCTGTAGTCCTGTAATTCGTCCACTGATATAGAGAAGCAAAGGCGACCATAGGATCTTCAGAAGAGCCCCTTAAATCCCCCTCCATAGCCTAGGCGAGCCCGAAGCAAAAATTAAAACCAAACATGAACCAGAATACTGTAATTACTTTTCAATGCTAGGTGAGCGAAGGAGAAACAGAACTGATGGCCAACATGACAGGGATTTATTGCCATGGCAGTGCTCTTCTGCTCCCCTAGCCCCAGCTATTCCAAAGTTTCACTTCAGATCTGACAAGAAAAGACCCGAATATGAAGATTAAGTTAGAGCTTCGACCAGAACTTTTCCTACTAAATATAGTGGATATAAATATCTCTTATGATCAAAAATATGTACTTCATCAGGTAATAGTTGCAGCAAGGATACTATACGTGAAATTTTGGAAACAACCAGAAGCGCCAACAGAGGGAAACCTTGATGAAAAGATAAGAGAATGTATCAAAATCGACAGGCTCTCCGGATTTCTGAAGGAAGACTATGAAGAGATTTCCAAAAAAGATGGCAAGAAGTAGCAAACTTACTAGTATTTTGATATTACTCTGTGATACTTTGGCATGTACAATTGTTATTTTTGACTTGATATACTCAATGTAACTTTTTATAGTGTATCCCCCTTTCCTCTCTCCCCCTTATCCCCTCTACCTTCCCCTAAAACCAATAAAATTCTTTAATATAAAAAGGAAATGAATTTTCTACAGTATATTAATTCCATATGCTAATTTTATTTTATTTTATTTACAAAATGGAATGATTAGACAATTTCGCTCATGTTTCCCACTCTTCCCCAGGATATTTTAGAGAGATAAGTGATGGTCCATTGTGTGAAACATGATGATGCAAAGTGATGTGTGCATACTGAAGCAAGAAGAATCAGGACAATGAGCTCCGCCAGGTTTAATTTTGCAATTACAGTACAGTAAAAATAATCTGCTTCACAGAGAATTCTAAACTGGACATATTCCTAACATGACATACTGCATAAATACTATTATTTGGCCATGCAATTGAGTGTGCAACTGAGAGTATCACCTAGGTTTGTGTGCCGTGCAACAGATAGCCAAAACAATCATACATGTGAGTTATGGATTTGCATTCCGCAAACTCCTTAGGATTTTGGCCAATGTCTTGAAATTGCCACTAACCAAGTTTCTGGACCTGATGACTGCTGTAGCTGCTGTAGCTGCTCTTCTGCTTTTTTGCAGCAACAAAGAGGAGCTCTCTATTTGTCTTTCCCAGTAGCCTGGCTATAGCAGCTCTCTGTCTTCTTCTTTCCATCCTAAAGTTAGGAACCAGGCTGCCAGCTGAAATCTCCAGGATTTCATGCAGGGAGAGAAAGCTCAGGGTGAAGGGTGGAGTAGGGGAGAAAGTTTGGTGTTGTTGTTGTTTTTAAAGTTTGGGGTGCTTCTATCATGGTCAGCCATTTAGCTCATTCCTATCTAGTGCCAGGACTCACTGAATGATTGCAAAAATGTTAATACATGTCTTGTGTTTACTACCCTCCCAAATTTTGCCCTGTCCAGTCTATATTGGCATTACCGGGATCCACTGACAGAAATTGTAGGCCAAGGACTCTTTCCTGTGACATCAGAAGAAATCATCTCTGATTTTGGCCCTGAAATCCTGGAAATGGGATGTTGGTTATTTGGCAACTCTCCTTCTCTGCTTCTCTCCTTTCTTTTCCTTTGTTTTGCAAGCATTAGGTTTGGGTGTGTAATGGATCGCAGAGCTAGGCAATGAATATTTATAAAAACTAGGCTATGAATATTTATAAAGTGTATCTGTTTACCCAATCAAATAGCCTGTAGGTGGGGCTATAGAGTATATAAGCAAATCTTGGTTGGAATGCCAGGGGAATAAGGGCGGAATAGGATCTGGTTAAGGTCTGTTAGGGACTGGTTAAGGGTTGTTCAGGGAACAGGTGAAGAAGGAAATGAGTAAATAATTGTTTTTGTTTTTAAAGTTAAAGTACAAGCCTCAAGTGAATAGTATGCATTAGTATTTCTTTTTATTTCCGTAACTTAAATAAACTCCATTGTTATTTTGAAAATTTAAAGCAGACATCTGTCTTCATTTATTTATTAGTTCGGGCATAAATATTTTGGGAAATGGGGGCAGCAGAAAGAAACCAGGTCACATCCAGGTGCTAATGTGTGGCAGGGGTTTGGAGAACCCAGGTTCGCCACAGGGTGTTTATTTTACACTGTAAGGACTTTCCAACATCTGCATTTTCCTTCAAAACAAATTCAAAGCAGTATGGTACAACAATCCAGTTAAAAATCCCCACTCAGGCAGCCAGTCATTCAAGGAAAGCTTTCCTGAAGAGGAGTAGCCAAGGTGATGATAAGGATGAGGCTGATAATCTCAGAACTGCAGTGCTAGAACAAACCCTCTAAAACAGTGGTCCCCAACCCCCGGGCCGCGGACCGGTGCCGGTCCGTGGATCAATCCACACCGGGCCGCCACCGGAGGAACTTCAAAGGGGAGCAGGGGCCAGCTGCTGCATTGTTTTTGTATTTAATTTTTTTGATAGCTACAAGGTTCCTGAACTTGTTTTGCTCCTTCTTTGTGGAGGCCTCTCGCGGGCCAGCCTTCCCACCCCACCCCCAGCATTGGAGGGAGACACCCTTCCCCCTCCTCCCAGCCAGCGTGTGCAGCCCGGGGCCAAGCGCGGCTTAGAGCGCCTGGAGGCTTGGCGAGCCGGCGAGACAGGGTTGCTCCGCCACTCTGTGACTCTCTCTTCTCTCTCTCTCGGCTTCCAGCCGCTGAAGGGTGGTGGTGAAGGCGGTGGTGGGGAGGCGAGGCGGAGAAGCCATCCCGGGCCGTGAAGTCAGGAAACTTTTCCCTCCGCAGCTCCGGCGTGAGGGGGGCTCGAGCCAAGGCGGCGGCGGCGGCTTGCGCGCGAGCGGCGCTCCCCCCTTTTCTTCTCCTCCTTCTCCTCGGCTGCTGCACGCGTGCCTCTCTCGCGCGCAAGCAAAGAGCCGCGCGGGGCTTGCCTCCAGGCTGCTGGGGCTGCCGCTGCCACTCTGGTCCCTCTCGCCATCCCCCTGGGTGAGGTAAGCCTGCCCCTGACATCCAGTCCGGTCCGGGGTGGCCTTTTGCAAGGAGGAGGAGGAGGAGGAGGAGGAAGAGGAAGGGGGGCGAGGCTGCTTTTCTGTAGGTTGGGGAAGTGGTGTTGGTGGTGGTGGTGGGTAAGGGCTCTTGTCGCCTTCCTTCACGCCTCCGTCCTGTCCTCCTCGGGGTCTCTCCCTCCATTCCACCGGCGGGCGGAAGGAGGAAGGAGCTCAAGAAAGAGGGGTGGACTGGCGGGGCGGGGCGCGGGATGGCGGCGGCAAGTCGGAGAACTCGCTGGAACTCGGCGCGGAGTTTGGCGGAAAGGGCAGCGGGGAGGACTCCTTGGGGGAACTGGGGCGCGCCTCTGGCCGTGCCTTTCTGCCCCCCTTGATGGGCGGGGGATACTGAGAAAAGCGGGGGGGGGGGGCGGCGGGGGCGGCGGCGGCGGCGGCGGGGATGGCCCTTTGACTTTGTTTCCTTAAGAGCGGGCCACGGGCCGTGAGAGAAAAAAGTGGGCTGGCCCTTGGGGTGGGGGGTGGGGAGCCCCGCTTGCCTGCCAGACCCGAGGGGGGGAAGCGCCCGTGGAGCTTGCGGGGCGGGGGGGCGACTCCTCTCCGGGGATGCGCGGGGGGGGGGGAGGGAAGGGGAAGACTCCGCTGTGTTGTCCCCCCCTCCGCCTCCAAAATTCTCCGGCCCCGGACGGCGGCCTCTGTAAACTTTTGGACAGGGAAGGAGGGGGAGCGCCCTGGAGCAGCCTCTCTCTCTCTCTCTCTCTCTCTCTCTCTCTCTCTCTCTCTCTCTCTCTCTCTCTCTCTCTCTCTCTCTGTGTGTGTGTGTGTGTGTGTGTAGAGATCCCCCTCCCTCCTCGGGTCTCCTTGCTTTCTTCTGCGTGGCGCGAAAACTTCGGCAGCGGCTTTTTGGGGGGGGGCTTCGCGTCCATCCCTTCGGGGCTGCCGGCCGAAGAGCATCCCGCCAGCTTGTTGCCTTGCGACCACCGCCTGCAAGGGGGGGAGGACTCTCCCCCCCAAACACACACCAACACCCCCACCTCCGCAAAGGGAAGGAAGGGAGTGGGAGGGAGTGCTGGGTTAGGGTTAGGGCCGGGCCTGGTGTTGTTGGCGGCGGCGCCGCGCCTGTCTTGAGGGGAGGGGAGGGGGGCGGCTCAGGCTGGGCCTGGTGTTTTTTTTTGGATGGCGCCGGCAGCCCGGTTCTTCCCGCCCGTCTTGGGGTGAGCGGAGGGGGGAGAGAGGGAGGGGCGGCGTCTCAGGCAGGGCCTGCTGTTGGGGATGGGGAAGAAGAAGAGAGGATGGGACGGGGCGGCCCTTTGGTTGGCCCTTTGGTTTGGAGACCGGATTTCTTGGCTGGCTGGCACGTGCGCGCCCGCCTGTGTGTGTGTGTGTGTGTGTGTGTGTGTGTGTGTGTGTGTGTGTGTGTGTGTGTGTGTGTGTGTGTGTGTGTGTGTGTGTGTGTGAGGGTGGCTTTGATTTATGTATGTGTAAATTTAATTCAAAGCGCGGCCTGGGCTCTTTGGGAGTGGGCGCGTGGCCGGCGCAGCGGCAGCGACTCCTCCCGCCGGCGCCGCTGATGTGACCGGGGCCAGCCAAGCCCGGCTAGGCTGCTGCTGCTGCTGCAAAAAGGATGCACCTCCTCCTCCTCCTCCAGCGCACGGGTCCGCAGGCAGGCGAAGAGGAGCCCGGCAGGGTGAGGTTGGTGGGGTGGGGGGGAGGATTCGTCCTCTGCCGGTGGGGAGGTTACAGGGTGAGGCTGGTGGCGGGCAGGGGCCGGTTGGGCCCGTCGAGGCCGGCCCACAAGAGGAGGAGTGGGGGTGGTTGGGGCTCGGAAGGCGAAGGCGGTTTCGGAGACGAAGGAGGTGGGGGGAACGGAGGTGCTCTCATCCGGTTTCTGCCGGTGCAGGATGAGGAGAGGAGCCCGACCGGAAGGCATGCACAGCTGGGGGGGGAGGGGGGGATAACGTTTATTTTATTTATTTTGAATATTTTACCCCACCAACATTGGCATCGGGAGCCTCCGGGGGATGGGGGGGTTGGTGGGTTGAATTTGGGCGGGAGGCGGGCCACGGAAAAATTATCAAACATTTACCGGTCCGCGGCGATAAAAAGGTTGGGGAGCACTGCTCTAAAACAGTGGTTCCCCAGATGTTCCTGGACTGCATTTCCCAGAAACCCCTTCCAGCACAGCGAATGGTGGGGGCTTCTGGGAGTTGCAGTCCAGGAACATCTGAGGACCCACAGGTTGAGAACCACTGCTCTAAAATCTCTAGATCATCAAGTCCAGCTCCTGTCAATCAAACTCCCAACTGCTGGCTCTGCTACAGAGCAACAGAGCTATGCAGAAGTTCCTCCATGGTATGTGTAGCTAAAGGAGATACATGAGCAGCCACATATGTGGCATTTGGCAAGCTGCATGGACTCAAAGCACCACCAAAGGTGAGGTTACTCAACCACTTCTGATCATTATATACTGTACCTAGAAAACTCTGGGAAACTTCTAAAAGAATGGAATGGCTTTGATTCCACAATCATGTATTATCTCAGTTTAAAATGTACACAGCAAGTTCTTAATGGGCCCCAAACCTGTGACTCAAACATCCTGCTCTGATGGCTTAATTTGGCAGAGCAAATGGAGGGAGGAAATTTTCTCTCTACCACTTTCAAATCTATTCTGGGGGGGGGGAGTGTATTGTAATGCTTGCCTCACTGTGAAGGTAAATTGGATGAGTTCGCGACGCAAGCTAGACCTGTTTCAGAAAATGCCTGTAAGAGAGTATAGGCAGGCAACATGGCCAGGGTTTGTGTGCTTTGAGTTGGTCTTTAGGCTACAAGTTACCAATCACTCTACCATGTCCTCCCCAGAGTTATTCTCTTATTATTTATGATGGGGGAAATATTTTAAACGAAGAAGTGACTCTACAATCAATGTTCCATTTCTGGACTTGTGTAAAATGTAAAATGATGGCTATTAAACCAGTGGTTTGGTTCTTGAAGTAGCATCCACCTATACTTAATTTGACAGTTTGCTACAATGACATCAGTTTTCTTAATGCTGGTATCAGTTTGATTCCCAGCTTAACTATGCCAGTGGGAAAAACAATACACAGTTTTACTGACTGCAACAGTTGCAAAGACAAAGTGATATTTCATATTTGAAAACCCAATACACTAATTTAGACCTCCTCACTTACATATTCCCCTGAGAATGCACTAACTTACTCAGCAGTTTTTTTATTATAAATTAGAGATGGGCACGACTTAGCGGTATTCCCGTTTCTGTTTCCGTTACTCGGTTCCGTTACTCTACGGAAACGGTAACGGGAATTACTCCGCCAGACTTCGAGCTCGAACCGACGAACGAACAATTTTGGTCTGATTTGTCGTGCTCGTTACTTGCATCGCGGCGATCACGCAATGCCAAGCGGCACAGAAAAAAAGTTTTTAAAAGTTAAAAAAACCCGGTTCCCGGCCAAAAAGCAGGCGGAAAAATGCCTGCCGTGCCTCAGGGCACCTACCAGAGGGGTTGTTTCTGGAGGTCCCTGGCCTCCCCCCTCATCCCCCGTCCTGGGCTGCTCTGGTGGGACTCGCCGCAGGCTCGCAGCCAGCAAAAAGCCCAGTCTCGCCGCCGGCCGCCCGCAATTAAAGCGCAAGCAAGCGGCACGGACGGCACAGGAAAAAACTTTTAAACTCTCCCCCCACCCATTCCCGGGCCAAAAAAGCAGGCAGAAAAATGCCTGCTTGACTAAGGGCGCAGGGCACCTACCGGAGGGGGGGTTTCTGGAGGGGGGGGTCCCGCCTCCCCCCCGTCCTGGGCAGCCGGACTCGAGTCGCCATTTCGCCATGCCATGCGGTGCGGGCGGGGGATCCAAAATGGGGCGGCAAACGCAATATTGTTTTTGAAATCGTGGTCCAAAAACACACAAGCACAACAGAAACACGAGAAAATTTATAAACTGCCAGATTTTTCACAGTAGCAGTGGGTTTTTTCTTGCAACAAAATGTCTCTCCTCTCCTCCTCTGTCCTCCATTGATTTTATTTTATTTTATTTTTTTTTACACCTGCGCAATGATGGGCTGGCCGAGTGGCCAGCCATGTGGGAGTGGACGACCATGCAAATTTTTGGAGCCATCCCACCAATCGCATGGCCACTTGGCCATGGAGACTTCTGGGATGTGCCAAAAAGCCCCCTAAAACCTGCCCTAGCCCCCTAACCCTAACCCTAACCCTTGACTCCAGTCCTTACCCATACGTCACAGACTGTCTTCTTAGTGGGTCAGAGAGGCACCCAGAGGTGCAACCCACTAGCCCACCGTAACCTTACCCGTCACTAGCCTAACCCTAGCCCTTGCACTAACCCACCTTAACCCTAAGCCAGATCTACTTGTTGCATTGCACTACACGCAGCAAGTACAATTCCCTTCTGTGTGAGACATGGTGGTGCGAGAGCCTTAGTTAGGCATCACCTATGGCTCTGGGTTCACTGCCATCACTAGTCTCACTGTCTGCAACTGGTATGCATATCCATATGGCTATTCCATACCATTTTGCAGCAGCAGCAGGTGAGGAGGGGAGACCCCCATGTTGAGGGGTCTCTTGGAGCCTGCTTCCCTTTCCTAGTGGGTGAGGATAGGAGGCACCCACGGGTGCCTCCAGGAGCCCGCTTTCCCTTTATAGCGGGCCAGAGGAGGCACCCACCCCACAGAGGTGCCTCCAGGAGCCCGCTACCCCCCAAAAAAACCAGTACTAACGAAAAACAAAAAAACAAAAAAATGAACCGACTAATTTTTGCGAATTTTCGCAAAAAACGGAAACGACCCGAAACGGGACCGGCCCGACTAACGACAACTCGAAAAAAAATTTTTTCAAGTCGTGCCCATCTCTATTATAAATCAATACACATTTGAATATTGCCAGTTACTGACAGTGTCCTGAACCATTTTTGGCATTAAGATGCCCTATACTGTACTATGTTGTTTATAACAGCTGCTGTTTTAGAGCACATTTCTTGTCATAGTAATAATTATGTATAATTATGTATACTACTAACATTTTTCTTTACTTCCTCTTTTCCATGTATAGTATTGGCCCTGTAGTGTTAAAACTAATTTATCATACCATGCAAGACACTCTTCAATGGGCTTATTTCTATATTAACTTTTACTTCATTGAATGACAAATTACAGTATTCAGTTCAATGTTTTTCCAGCTCCATAGTTAATTTTAGGTATTTCCTATTTAAACATTAAACAGACCTCAGTGGAAACACCTGATTTATTCCAATTCCTTCTGAGAATATTTCTGGTAAATCCTTAGATTTCTACGCATTAATCAGAAGATATTGATAAGAAGAATAATTTGCTCAAGATTGAAGTTCTTCAACCTTATGAATCTTGCTGTCAGAAATATTTATATCAACTCTCCATGTCTCTCTCTCACGCACAAACAGTCTAGCACATTGTTTGCTATAAATATATTCTGCAGATCTACCTTTCCCGTTTCATTAGAGTCCAGTATTTGGAAGTTAGGATCAAATAATCAGTTTCATCTACCCAAACATTATAATATTCTAGTAATAAAATGTAAGCAAAAATATATGAACTTTCAAATGTGAAAAAATAATTTCTTCCAGTCCATCCCAACAACTTTGTTTTCTTGGCTCCCATATGTGATAAAGTGTATCTCTTTTTGGCCATGTGTCACATGGCCACAAAAAGTGGCAAAGCTGGGTCTCTATTTGTTGGTGGCAGATTAAGATTTTATTTCATTTGTCCACACAAAATTTTAACCTGTGGAAGCCTAGTCAAGCCAGGGAAAGTGAAAGACCACACTTCCCCGTCGTCTTTTTTAGTGAAATAAGAGAGGTTGTAAGAGAGGTGCTCATCACAAGAAAGTATAGCAAACTGACTCTTTTCTTTCTTTCTCCCCATTTTCTGGGCACAGAGCACAGAGAGAACTCCTAGTTCCCTGAGCAACTTGCCCTCTGAAGATGCCAGCCACAGAGTCTGGTGAAACGTCAGGAAGAAAAACTTCCAGAACATGGCCAAACACTCCGAAAAACTCATAACAGCTGTTACATCTCGGCTGTGAAAGCCTTCAAGAATACAAATAAATAAATATTTTTCCATGTTCTTACATGCCAAGCTTCTGACATATAGCAACCCAATGGATTAGCAAGCCCCAGAATGCCCTGTCTTTCCAACCCTCTCTCAGCAATTGTAAACTCATACCTGTGGTTTTGTTAGGGAGTCAATCCATCCTGCATTCGGCCATCTTCATTTTCTACTGCCTTCAATCTTTCCTAGCATGATTCTCTTCCCCAGAGAATATTACTTCTCATGATTTGCCCAGAGTATGACAGATTCAGTTTCAGCATTAGAAATGGGCATGAAACACAAAATGGCATTTCATTTTGTTTTCTGTTTTCTTTTTCACTGTTTTATTTTGTTTAAAATGAAACAATTTTTTAAAAAAATAATTTTGTTTTTCTTTTGTGTTATTTTTTATTTTTTATTTTTTATTTTAATCTTGCGCTTACAGCCTGGCCCATGGGCTGGGTCGGTGCATTCTTTTAGTTTTTTTTTTTAATTCTCGTGCCAACCATCTGGCCCATTTTATAATTTTTTTATTTTTTATTATTTTCTTCTTGCACCGACCAGCCGGCCTGCAGGCTGGCTCAGTGTGTTTGTTTATTTATTTATTTATTTATTTATTTATTCTTGTGCCAAGCAGCTAGTCCGCAGGCCAGGTTGGCATGTTTTTTTAAATTTTATTTTTTATTATTTTCTTCTCACACCAACCAGCTGCTGGGGGAAAGGGTGGGCTTTTTAAACTTTTTCCCCATCAAAGCCCCATACCCCAGCTGATCAGATGTGGCTTTGGCGGGTAAAAAAGCCTACGGTTTCCCCTATGAAATTTCTGTTTCGTTTCATTTTGTTTTTCTTAGATGTGTCCATCCATTATTCATTTTGTTCCATAATGAAATGAATAACAAATAACAAAATGAATAAAACATTTGTTTCATGCCCATCTCTACTCAGTATTGTTGCCTACAGAGATAGTCCAGGTTTGATTTGATCTAGGATCCACTTTTTCATCTTTCTGCCAGGTAATAGTCCATGGGGGGAGGGCTCACACACTGTATGGAACTGGCATTGGTTTTGCCCATGAAAAATGAGAGGAGTGTTGAGGGTGGGTAGAAGCTATCTGCTTGCTGTAGTGAGACCTTTTGCTTCTATATCAACATGCAAGCTTTCTGGTGGAAGGATGGTATCATTTGCTGGAAATGTAAGAAATGCATAGCTAGACATGCCCATGAATACATTTAGTCCAGTAAAAAGTGGTTTCTTCTGAGAGACAGCTCTGGAGGAGATCAAAAGCAGGACATGAAAGGGAAAAGAAGGCGTAGGAAAAATAACTAAATAGGTATTAAATGCTTGTTGTTCTTGACATTTCTTGATTTCTTAATTAAGCAACCATTAATATGTTGGTGGTTATAGAGCTTTGATTTCAGGAGATACAAGAAGGGGGGAGCATTCCCCCCCCCCAAAAAATAATTATTTTGTAATGTTTGGCAAGAAAGCTAATAAACTCTAACACTAGTAGTGATTGAAATTAGTGCTGTTTTGCATCTGTGAAGAAACACATTTAACAGGAGGCTTATTTTCTTATGTGGAAGGTGTTGTCCTAAGTAAAATGTGAGATAAATAATTCAGCCACAATATAGATTCTTTCTCCCCCTTTAATGCTGCAAAACCTCAAGAGACATAATGCTTTTTGCTGTGCTAAAGCTGCTAAAATTGGATTTAGAAGTGAGCTATAACTCAAAGAGAATAAGAATACTGTACCACATTTGCTGCCTGTTTACTACAGGTCCACTTTAAATGCAAGGACCTCTTTCAAAGATTTGAGAGAGAGAAAGATAAGCAAATGCTGTTTGATGAACCAGTGAATACAGTGAGATATTTCAGTTCACCTGAGCTATCTTATCAGGTGATAATACCCTGCACCTTTCTTAGCACTGCATGAGAGTGCAGTAATATTACTGTGCTGACAGAGTAAATCAACATATGACAAGGCATTCTAAAATGGGGGCAGGAAAACAAAACAAAAATGTAACACTGAACTGGACTTCACGTCAGCACCAAATTTGGCACAGATTAGCGCAGTCTGTTCTTGCTCTGTGATAAACATGGGGAAATTTGGGGAAGGGTTTTCAAGTTATTTTTTTAAAGTAAAATTGTTTCCCTGTTTGCAGACACAAGTAAGCTTACATTTACCCAGATTTAAAACAGTTCAACTAAATTGAAAAGAGAATGACTGGTTCCACTTACTTTTTTATTTGGAAAGAATACAGGCTGCAGGGTCTCCAACACTGATTCTCAAAAAAGCCTTTCACAAAAAGGCAATTCCAGCCATCTTGTCATTATAAAATTGTCTGGCAGCCTTGTGGGACATGGTTAAAGTATGGTACTGCGGCAAAACTGTGCTCAAGACTCAGAGTCCCGCTCAGGTACTCAGATCAAGGTTCACTCTGCCTTCTGAAGTTGGTAAAATGAGTGCCCAGCTTGAGGGCAATGTACAGCCTCAATAACTTGCAAACCACCTAGAGAGTGCATTAGGCACTATGGGGTGGTATATAAGCAACATGCTTTTCTTTTCTTTTCTTTTATTTGCTTTTGGTAGTTAACAACAATACCAACAACACTATGTGCCATCAAGTAACTTCTTGTGTGTGGTGACTTTGAATTAATGACCTCTGTAATGTTATAGCTTTGTTCAGAACTTGGAAGGAATCAACACTTCCTGTTAGGTGGTTCTCTCTTCCTACTGACCACCATAGCAATACTCTATTGTATAGAGCATTGAAAGTTCTTTGCAGATCTTTACTGAGACAATCTCCCTCATATTAGGTCTTTTTCTCTTCCCTCTCCCCCACTTTAATCTGCACATTCTGTTTTATGGTCTTTTCTGCATTTTCATTATATGTGCATGGCAGGATAGCCTCAGTTTACCCATTTTTGCTCTAAAGAGAGTTCAGGCTTAATTTGATTTACCGCCTACTTTTATGCCTTGGTTTCAATAAGGCTCCCTTTCAACAACACGTTTCAAATGAAGAGATTTTTTTCTCCTTCATTGTTTTTCTTTCACAGAGTATGGATGCTTTTGACTTTTGCTTCCAGTGAAAAGCTCTAACATACTCCTTTTTTAATTTTAAAAAGTGAGGGGGAGGAATCTTTTGAAAAAACATGCAGACAACATGTTTATAGAGCTTTCAGTCTAGTATAGCTTTTATTCCTCTGGTTGCCTATACCAAGGGAATGATTTGGAAACTGGAATATAACTTTCCAATATGCATTCTGCGGAGAAGGCATAGCAAGATTAGCCTAACTGAGAGGTTTCAGGATGGGCATGTTTCTCCATTGCTTGTGTTGCTCTTAATCTTTGCTTCACCATTTCATTAAGTTAAAAAAAGCCCTTCAAAGTGGAGCATCTTGTTGCTGGTATTACAGTTGTCTCTTGGAGTTTAGCAAACTTGCAAGCTGCCCCTAGTAGGCGTGTCTGGTTTCTGGTATGGAGTGACTGTCAATCTATCCAGCACTAACCAATCGTTCCTTCCATGCCTCTGAATTCAAAGAGTCTTATCTCTCTTCTTGAAGCTCTTGCCTTTTTTTTTTTAGTCTGTTGGAAGAAGTGAGTCTGTTGCCTAAAAGCTGCCATTAGAGATGGGCACGACTCATCGAAATTTTTGTTTTCGTTTTCGTTTTTTTCGTTTCGTTTTGCAACGAAAATGAAAACGAAAAATTTTTCAGAAGCAAAACGACAACGGAAACGAAACGAAAAATTTTGCCGTGTTTTTCGTTTTCATTACGGCAGACACATTGCATTGAAAAGAATGCTAACGAAACGAAATTTTTTTGTTTTCGTTTATGTTTTTTCGTTTTGTTTCGTACGAAAACAAAAACGAAAAATGTGCAAGAAAACCCTCGAAAAACGAAAACGAACCGAAACAGACCCCCTAAACGAAAAACGAAAAACGAAAAATTATTTTTTTGAGTCGTGCCCATCTCTAGCTGCCATATTTCCTAGTTTGCTGTTTGATCTGTTCTTTATAAATTAATGAAGCTTTTGATTATGTTCCTTACTAATGCCTCAGAGTAAGTTACTGTGAATGTCAGTGCCAGTTATTGAGAAAAGGGGTGGACTAATCTGGGGGTACAGTAAGGTATTCTGCTCTGTGAATCCCTGCACCTCTGCTGTACAGCTAGAAGAATTTACTCCAAAATTCAAAATTCTGCATCATTCAGGCTGCCATTTGCTATGTAAAGCTTGGCATCTTTTTTCTTGCGGGCAGTGTGGGCATAATACTATGCAGCAATATCAGGCAATTTCCTAATGTTTTGGACCATGGATACAGAAGTAGAATATCCCACATTTATAAACGGGAGGTTTTTCATTTGTTTGGTTTCTAAGAATTTGGTGTTTCTAGGAGTGATACAATGGTGCTTATTGCATTGTGTAATACTGGCATTGATGACACAGTGGTGCTTTCCAGTGATTCGTATTCTACAAAGGAGGAAAGTGGTAGACAAATGTGGCCAAATTCTTCGATGTAGCAATTCAGAGTGTAGCCATGTGGCTTGTGTTGTTTTTAGTGCCTTTGTTGAAAAAAGAAAATGGGGGTGGTGGTGTTCCCTGCCTGTAATAAACTAGCACACCGGGAAGCAGGAAATCCTAAAGGTTTTTACATGGGAGTATATTTTTTTTCATTTTTATTGTTTTTATATTGAAGACACTTAAAACAAGCTTCCACCTGGAATCTGAAATGGAGCAGGCAATAATTCTGCCACCTCAGGCTTCTGTCATACCATTCTATGGCTCTTAACATAATCACCATCTGTTTTTCTTGTATCTGAAATTAAATATAAGCTGTCTACTGCAGGGAAATAGATATATAAATGTATAGATACTGGAGCATTACTGTGCATGCACAATTGCTCTCCCATGGTGAAATAACGAGGCAAGATACCAGGTGGGATTTTAACCTGGGCCACACTTTATTAAACATTCCAGGAGGAGCCTGCCATAGTGCAGATCAAATGTTGGAACCCCATGGTCTCCTGGGACCCCTCCAACCAGCAATCTTTGGGTGAGTTGCTACCTCCTGGTGGCACCGTCCCCAAGACAGCACCCCCAAGGCCGGCAAGGTTCTAAACCACCCCCAGGTCCTTGAGACCCCGCCGGTGAGGACTCTTGGCCTAGGGGGGGGGATCCCAATGCATCCCTTCTGTTGCATGCCCACAGAAAGAGCACTGTGTGCCACCTTTGGCACCTTTGGTACAATAGATTCACCAACACTGCCATAGTCCAATGGGCATCTGACACTAACACTGATGTTATCTGTTCTTCCTCAGTCTGCCACCCCTTCCCCAAAGCAAAACAAGAGCCTGGCTTCCACTGTATCCTCTACATGTTCTGTCAAAAAGAAGTTGCCCCCCCCCCCCCAAGATTTGCAACAAAATTCCAGATGCCATCCTGTCCATTGCTGGGTCTACTCTGGGCTTTCTGCCCAAACTCAAAAAGTATACCACATGACCAGTACAATTTTCAAGTCCATTTTGACTTATGGAAAAACTTTCTAGGGTTTTCAAGGTAGAGAATACTCAGAAATGGCTTACCGTTCCCTTCCTCTGGAGGCATTGTGGGGCTGTGCAGCTTGCCTACAACTATACAGGCTGGGTCTTCTCCCAGGAGACACAGTGGGGAATTGAACTTCTTGGAAACAGTGAACTCCCAGGTCAAATTATGGGCTGGAGAGCCACCAAAGAGCTGAAGATAGAGCAGCTCTCTTAATTCTCTGTAGCTCCGATGCCATCTCTTCCTGATCTCTGAAAAGTACGCAGCTGCACCTCTGTGAGTTGCAAGGATTTCTTGCAAACCACAAGGGGACATGGGGGGGATGCGTTCTGGCCAAGGCATCCTCCATCAGAAGCTTACAGAGCCTTTAAAAATAACTGCAAGAAGGCAGAGAGGCCAGGCAAGGCCTGGTTCTGAGAGTTCTTTGGAGCAAGGCCTGTTGAGAACAATAAAACAGCAACCTCGGCAGTTTTGCTGCCATGTTTCCCATGACACCCTCCAGGAACCTTTCAAAACCAGTCAGAGATTTTTAAAATGCTTACGTCTGCAAGGGTCCTGGACAATTTCTCTTCCTTGTCATTCTTCTAGGTGGGCATTGTCATCTGCTGACACTCAGACCACAGTCCCTGTGGCCCCCTAGACTTCCTGTCCACCACTGTGCCACTCACCACTCCTGTTTTCTCCTTGTCCTTTTTGTGTGGTAGAAGGGGAGGTGTTGGCTCCCATGCCAGCAGTTTCTCCTTCTCCTTTCTTTGTATCATGGGAACTGTGAAGAGGTTGTCAGCAGGGTGGAAGCATGCCAGCATCCTTCCAAAAGATTCCCAAAGGCCTCCACTCATGGGATTGGTGGAAATGGTAGGCTAGTGGCTTCATGCCCAGCCATTAACTTTCAACAGTCTTCTATTTCCCTTTATTACACTTGTTATTGCATTATACTCTTGGGTATCTGGCCTTGCCACCCACAACTTCATTTGATGTCTGGAAAGGTTCAGCAGCTGAGATTGTCTGGATTCATGAGGTCAGTGGTTCAAGTGCATAGCCAGTTAGGATCATTGAAGCTAATTTGTTACAACAGTGTGCTGAAATGCTCATTCCTTTTGCTTGGAAAGAGGACTCTCCTAGGTTCCATGGAGGGAAAGCAAGTAAAAGCTAAGACTATATGTTTGGCTTATTTACAAGAGATTATATGAAAATCTTTTTGCATCTTCAATTAATTCCCCCTAAAATGCCTGTGTGGTCTAATGCCTGGCCTAGAGGATGCTACCAACAGACTCTTGAAGTGAGAAGAAGCGAGTTTCTTAGTTGGGAAACCTATGCACTCCTCCTGAGTACAAAAGGAAGAGGAGGAAGAAGACTCTAGTCATTGGATTCTATTTTGTCTGTGGCAGAGAAAGCTATGAGATGATGGTGTCAGCCCATAAAACATTCTTCTGTTAGAAATGAGATTGAAGTATAAAGCAGACCTAGATAGTTGAGGGTTAAAAGAAAAAGTATTAACAGAGAGATTACATAGCTGTGCCCAGGCACTGGTGAAGTCTCTCTAGAAAAAAATATTTGATGCCTCCTTATGTAGATTTTAGAGATGGGCACAAAATGAACAATTTTTTGTTTCCATTTTCGTTTTTTCATTTCGTTACGTAACAAAACGACAAATGAATTTTGTCTTCAAAATGAAACGAAACGAACAGAAACACCAGAAATTTTGTTGTCCGTTTCGTTTCCGTTACTGCAATACAGTGAACTGCTTTAAATGCTAAAAAAATTAAAAAATAAATGGTAACGAAATGGTAATGAAATGAACAAAAAGGAAAATGAATTTTTTGCAAAAATTCACGAAAAATGGAAACGAACTGAAACGGACCCTCCAAACGACAAACGACAAACAAAACTCCATTTTTTCTATTCGTGCCCATCTCTAGTAGATTTCATAGAAGTACAACCACCTGCACGACTAGATGTTAGGAAAGTTTGCTGCCCTGGTGGGATCCTAATTTTAAAGGCTAGGTTTGAAATTATATGCTACTGTGAAATAAGGATTGCCACTCCCTCCCTCCCTCCCTTTTATTTTTTTAGAGACTTAATCTACATGGGAAAGTGGCACAACATGGTCCTTTCAATGCAGAGAATATCTGAACCTATTAATTTGGACTGTGCAAGTGAGGAGAACAACTATTTCGGCACTTTTAAGAAAGAATGTACTAATCACTGGTTGCTTTGTATTCAGGACACAAAGAACTTGAGGTTTAAAACATTTGAATCTTGGGGGAAAACAAAATTGACAGAAATTCTCCTCCTCAAGACATGGAGAACTAAATGGACTATCTAGAATGTGCACAGAATTCAATTCTAACATACCAAATTTAAAGCTTGGCTTCACAACATGATATTCCTGGTTCTGTGTTGCATTTAGCACAATGGAAACTGATTAAAAATATAAATCTGCATGACATACAGTTAATTTCAATTTTTTTTAGTTGGAAAGCTTTTTCTTTTCTTTTCCAAAATTGGGTTTATTTATTATTTTTTATAAAAATAACTTCTAGGGGCTTGCTTATTTTAACTCACTTATATAAGTTTTTCCATATGTGGTTGCCTGTATTGGAGTAAGTTGTGTCTGTGGAGTTTGTCAAATATTGATGCCAGGATTAAAGACGGACATGAACCTTAGTTAGGAGGTTTGTGCTGCTTTGTTGGCTCAGCACCACAGGTGCTATGCATTCCCTTGCCCTGTCCCACCCCCTTCAGCAGGATTCTCCACTCACCAGCTGGCATGTGCTGCTGCTCTCCTTATCAGGTATTTGTCCAGTCCCGGTAGAATTGCCTGCTTTCTTCCTTTGCCTTCTCCAGCATCTATCCACTCAAAGGCTGTGCCATGCCACTTACTTGAGTGGAAACCTTCTGGAAAAGACAGAGGAGGGAAGCAGACACTCCAATTAGGAGAACAGCATATGCACTGGTGAGTGGAGAATCCAGCTGAATGGTTAGTGGTGGGCAAGAGAACATGCAGCACCAGTGGTGCTGCACTGATGAACCAAAGGTTTGTGCCCTTCTCCAGCCAGGATCATGAGGTTCTCGGTTGCAGAGTAAGCTTGCAGTCTGACTTGTTCTCTTTTTCCTCTCATTACACTGAATTAGTGCTATTCCAATTTGAAATAAATGATTGAATGAATTAATGAATAACCCCCCCCCAAAAAAAAATTTTTTTTAACCCATTTTGCCCTGCCTCCTCTTTCTCTTTTCCTCCAAGGAAGAGGAGTAGCTGGGGCAGGTGGCTTCCAGCAAAGGGAAGAGGGGAGAAGAAGGGGAGCAGCTATTGCTGTGTCTTTGATTAAATGAAAAGTTGACATTCCCAAAATGAGAAGGGGGAAGAAGGGGAGAAGGAAGAAGAGGCAATGCAAGTGGCAGGGGCAGTAGTGCCTCTGCCACTTCCTCCCACTCCTCCACCACCACCTCAACCAACAATAACAGGAAGCTTGCTACAGAATTAAAAGTTGTCCCTGGCACTGACTCAAAAAAAATGTGACTTTAAGCCAACTTCAAAACCCCTGATCCAGCTTCTGATTAATTTCAATTGTGTAATGAACCCTAAGACTCAAGTGTTGATACTTATGGCAGAGGCACTGATAATTAAGCATTAATAGGACAGATATGTGCATTTGTTTTCCAAGCTACTGGCTGAGAAGTCAGAACTGATTTAATTTCAGAATAGAAAAGCAGATGTTAATAAAGTCATCCTTTTTTTTAAAAAAAAGTCTAATAATGTACAATCTGTGCAAAGACATTTTTAACAAATGAGCTTTGAATATGCTGCAGGTTTATTTAAGTGCCATGGCAAGTTCCCAAAGATTGAATATTTTTTTCCTTTAAGAGGAGAACTCACACTCTAGAGTCTAAAGATCTGAAGATATTGAAGGCCTTTACTCTGTTTTAAAGGTTTCCTTGTGCCCATTTTCATGCTACAAATGCAGCACAGTTCTTCAAAATGCAGCCCAGAAAGTCATATATCTTGTAACCCTTGGTTTATCACTATATTATAATTTATATATTTTAAAAAAAATCTTCTGAAACCCTCATGAATATTCTCAGTAAGCCATGATTCAACCAAAAATTTTTTATGGTAACAGTCATTTAAACGTTGTTCAGCTTAAAAATAAAACTTAAATAAAATTAACATTTCAGGGATCAATCTTTGGGTCTCATCCCAAGTTCTAAGACAGAACCAGAAAAAGGGAATGGTATTCTCTACTTGGAAAATCTTTGAAAGAGTCACCGTAGGTCAGAATTGACTTGAATGCATTTGATTGTGCATGTTTATATGTGTATGTTTACAGTACGTGTATATATACCATTCTCACTGATATAAGTGGCTATGAAAACAGAGGGGGAAAAAACCCTTGTGATTTCAGTTTTACTTGAAGTGCTTGTGGGTGGCGCAGTTTAGCGAGACTGTCTTAAGAAGGCTTTTCTTCCTCAGTCACTCATTTCCTCATCTTCATTTGCTGATCAATAGAGCTGGTTAAGCTGTTACAAAATTAATAATAAATAAACAAGAAAAGCTTTTTCAAAATGCGTCTTGGGAAAGAGACTTTTCAAAGAGAAGGGAGTGCTGATACTGTGTCTCTGTGTATATGTGTGTGTGTGGGGGTCTTTTCTGTATTAGTTCAAAGCAATCTGATGCTCTGTATCTAAGAAAAAAGATTTGACTTTGAAAAAGTAGAAGGGTCTACTGGATTTCGGGTGTGACTCTGGACTGATTTGCATCTTCGATTTTCTCATTTGATCAAAGGGAAAAAATACAAATCACCCTGCCCCAAACCCATATTATTCTCTATTATGGGAGGGGAGCCTTGTGGCACAGTGGTTAAATGCCTGTACTGCAGGTAAAACTGTGCTCACGACCTGGGGTTCAATCCCAGGTAGTAGGCTCAAGGCTGACTCAGCCTTCCATCCTTTCGAGGTCGGTAAAATGAGTACCCTGCTTGCTGGGGGGAGCAATGTGTAGCCAGCATACTATAATTGAAATTGTAAACCGCCCAGAGACTACTTGAAGTGGTATGGGGCGGTATATAAGCAGAACACTTTGCTTTGCTTTAGTCAGGTTTTAAATAATCTTGCCAAGTGAGAACCTAATACAGTCTTCAGTAGAGGAAAAATTACTGGTGCAGCATCTGCTAAAACTCATATACCAACAGAAGCCCACCACCAAGATGAGATGGTGTGTTTTCTGTCACCTGTCTGGAAGCCAGCAGCTCCCCTGATTAAATGTAGTAATTAAAACAAAACCTATTAAACGTTATTGTCAAAGCTATAACAAAACAATGGCAGTCTGTCAAAGGTATAATTTCAGATACAAATGTATCTCTCCTAACCTTTCCCTGACCTCTTTTTCTTGCTCTCACTTCCTTTACACCACACCACTCAACTTCCCACTCTCTCTTTAAACCATGTAAGAAGTAACACCGGTCCTTAAATAGTAGAACTGTAACTGCAAGGAGCCTCGTGGTGCAGTGGTTAAATGCCTGTACTGCAGGCAAAACTGTGCTCACGCCCTGGGGTTCAATCCCAGGTAGCAGACTCATGGTTGACTCAGCCTTCCATTCTCCCGAGGTCGATAAAATGAGTACCCAGGTTGCAGGGTGGGGGTGGGGGCAATGTGTAGCCTGCATAGTGTAATTAAAAACTGTAAGCCGCCTAGAGACTACTTGAAGAGGTATGGGGCGGTATATAAGCAGACCACTTTGCTTTTGCTTTTTTTAACAACAGCAGTAGCAGCAGCAGCAGCAGCAGTAGCAGCAGCCTTTGAACTGCAGAGCTCTAAGGGACCCTATGGATCATTGAGTCCAGCTCCTGTCAAGGCGTACAGTGGAGGAATTCAATGCCCAACCTTTGTCTCTGCTGCCAGATAACTAAGCTGCCCAGAAGTGGATGCAGTTATGAGATGGGATAATCCCTAAATCTTAGAGTGAGGATACCCACTTGATTCACATACCGGGATGGTCTGCTGTAGGTGTTCATAATGAATTGTGTAAGAGAGGAGACAGTGTTTTGTACCATAAGCCACTGGCTGATAGCATTCAGACGATATCTCAAAAAATCGTTCTGGAAGATTGCAAAGAAACAAGTATTATTTTTTTTAAAAAAAGAGAGAACTGCAACTGTACTGATAATGAGAATGTCTGGGGAGATATGGAACTACAGTATTAATAACTTTAAAAAGTAACATTCAACACTTGGCTTAGATTGTCCTCATTCATCTTCCCTGTCACCACAATAGCCAAAATCTTCTTCATTCTTTATCCTTCATTCTTTACATGGCTGGCGTGTCTGAAAACTGTAAATGGATTTTTGGTAAACAGACACCACATCCCTATTTACTTCAAACCCCCCCCCCCAAACACACTAAGGAAGAGACTCATCCAACCAAAGGACCCAACACCAAAACACAAGAGGAGCAATACAGTATATGTAGTCAGTGCAGTGAGGAGAGTGTAGACCTGTACAATGGAGAAATTAAACAGCTGTTAAACAGGAGGATGGCACAATATAGGAGGGGCAACATCTCAGGACCAGAATCAGCAGTGTACCTCCCTTCTCTCGACAGAAGTGGGGGACTCGGGCACTGTCTGCTACTTATCAAAATATCCTTTCATCAGACCCCAGAAGCACTGAGGTCAGAAGCACTGTTCACACCTCCATGAGCAAGACCATAGCTAACAACCAATAATGAATGGGTGTTGGGAAAGGTTGCATAGGTGGGACTTCCATGCACTCTAGACCATTGTCCAACTAAGGAGTCTATTCAGGTCATTGTCCAACTTATGAGCCTATTCAGACCAGGGTGGTGTGAAATCAAGGTGAACTATAAAAATGGAGGACTAACCTTCCTCAGATTGTCAAAGGGGATGAGGAGCAAAACATTTCAATCTCTTAAGAGAAGTCCAATTGGTATGACTCAACTTCCAGATAACCTCTCCTGGATGACTGAGAAGCTTCACAGCCCAAATCCTCTTGTGTTGCTGCACAAACTGCATTAATTTTGGAAGCAAATTTACCTAAGTGGAAAAAAAATCAACATAGACATTATCAGCTGAGTCATAGAACTCATTGTGCCAGTGATAATATCTATGCTGATGTCTTAACTTGGGTCAATTCACCTCCAAAAGTTAGTGCCAGTTTCTCCTGACTTCTGATCACCCCTCGCCTTTTATTTCTCCGTTTAGCAAAGGCTACAGATGTGCCTCTCGGCCTCCCTCCCTCCCTCTCTCCTTGCAGATCGTAATGAGCAGTTCTCTCTGCCTGTTCCAGATCCAGGCAGAAAGAGAAGGATTACATCACAAGCCATACCACCAGCTGCGTCCAGCCCCACCAAATCCAAAGAGAAAGGGGGAAATATAGCAGGAGTGGTAAGAAGAAGCTTCCACAACAGCCCCCCTCTGCAAAACATTTTAGTGGTTAAGAAGTGTTCTTGGGGAAGGATGATGCTGTGATGGGAAGCTCAGAGGTGTCCTTGTGCTTGACAGCCTAGAAAGAGAGGAAAGCAACTCTAGAGCATATAAAGATATGGTACCTCCGAGAGCGTACTTAATGAGGGACATATATAATGTGGTATCACGTGAGCCTGATACTTATCTATAAAAGAAAGCAACTGTCTAAGTGACTTTCTTTTGTTATTTTAAATCTTCTAACGCATAACAATCTGGGCAGTTTGCTGTTGTACTGTACTGCCAAGTTATTGATAACTAGTGCTCCCATTCAAAGAGATGGCTTGCTTGCTCATAGGCAGGCAGTGTGCCTGGGCATTCTCTGTAGGATCTAACCAAATAGTCTGATATTATTGTATATCTTTCCTCTTCCAAGCCATTGGCTTAATGTACAGTGGTCCCCCGCGTTAGGGACCTGACCTGACCCGCAATAATTGAAAATCCACGATATGCAGATGCAGGTTGAGTCAGGCCTGGGGGGGCCTAGCTGGGGGCTCTTGTATTTACCCTCAGCCTGGTCCTACCCCAAATGGGCCTGTGAGAGCCTTCCTGGGCCTTCTGGAGGCACCAAAAGGGCCTCCCTGCAAATCAGAAGTGACTTCCGGTAAACCGGAAATCATTTCTGAGGCCTCCAACAGGCTTAGAAAGGCTCTGGGAGGCCTCAGAAATGATTTTCAGTGATCTGGAAGTCACTTCCAGTTCGCAGGGAGGCCCTTTTGGGGCCTCCATAAGGCCCAGCAAGGCCTCACAGGCCTGTTCGGGGCAGCTCCAGTCCTGGGGTAAGTATGGGAGGCTTGAAACAGGGCTTTTCCCCCCTTAGGGGGCCTTTTTTCATATACTGCGGTCCCGCGATATAGCAGGACCGCAGTATATGATCCGTGAAAGGGCGGGGGACCACTGTTCAACACTGTGTATAAAGAAACACTGTTCTCTGACCCCATTGCTCCTTCTTTCTTTTCCTTTCCTCCTCACTTGCCCCCCATCAGTTTGTGTTTCTTAACTGCTGTTACCCATTTGAGATGTTTGCTCCAAAAACAGTTGGGCATATGTTGCATTGCAATCTGAGTTAATTCTTCCTTAACAAAAGGAAGCAAAACAATGCCATTTCTCACTTTCTGGCTCAAGCAATTATAACCTGGTCAGGAAAGAAGAGAGGATGCAATAAAAACTACAGAAATGCCTGGGTATAGTGGACAACGGGTGGGTGGGTGGGGATGTTTATTAATGCCTATATTCCACTACATTTATGAATGTTGGGAGTTGAATGTAAGAATACTTTATAAGGAATTATAGTTTATAATTCAAAGATATGAAAAGTATATATAAATTAGATGAACCCCACAAGATTCAATCCCACAAGCACCTATTAATTTCATAGCAGGAAATAGGAAGTGGAGGTAGTAGGAGCCTCATGGCACAGAGGTTAAACTGCAGTACTCCAACCAGGACTCTGCTCATGACCTGGGTCAATCACAGATATCTGTCATGATGTTCACACTGGCTTCCATCCTTCCAAGGCCAGTAAATTGAGTACCTAGCTTCTGGGGGTGGTGGTGTTAATGTACAGCCTTCATAATTAAACTGTACACTTCCTGTATAGCACTTTAAGCATTATAGGCTGGTATATAACTTTACTTTGCTTTTTAGTTTGAACTGTAATCTTCCATCAGGCTCATGCAGAAGTTCAGGGAAGGCAACTGAGCTTTTACTGTTAGATTAAAATGTTTTCCTACTAATGAAGAAAATTAGTAGGAGCCCTCCAATTTTAACTCCACTTTGGTTTTACTTCATCCTAGAATACACTTGTTAGATGAACAATGGCCAGGGGTATGTGAAAGTCATCTTTCTGCAGCCCTTCCCAACATCCACTAAGTGTGGGTTGTTACAGTAGTTTTCCTAGTGGAGGTGTGAAGTGGTTCTGATTTATCTGGGGATAAATGAAAAACCAGCCTGATAAATCCTCCAACCCTGATTTTCTATTCACATCAATTGCCTTCCTGACCCCTCTGTCCAACCACCTGTCTTCTCTATCTAAGATGTGTACCTCTTTGCCACTGAATGAGTGTCCTTTGTCTCTCAAAGGAAGGTGCGCTGCTGATTCTGGTCCTGAGCTTATGCCTCTCCTGTATTTTGGTTTTTGTTTCTCCAGTGTAGAGCTCTAAACACTCCTCACTGCACTGGAGCACATATACTACAGTTTATTTATTTATTTATTTATTTATTTATTTATTTATTTATTTATTTATTTATTTATATACCGCCCCATCTTCCGAGATGGAACTCGGGGCAGTGTACACTAAAAAAAGAATAAAACAACAGCAAATGAGCATAAAAATCAGAGGCACCAGTAAAAATAGGACGGTACAATACCCTCCGCTGAGAATGGCGTGGGCGGCACAGGGAAAAGAAAAAGAAAAAAAGGAGGGAAAAAAAAGGAAAATTAAACAAAAAGGTCGCCATATGCCTCCTTGAAGAGATGGGTTTTCAAGGCTTTTTTTAAAGGCAGGCAGGGACACTGCAAGGCACAGCTCATTAGGTAGCTGATTCCACAGAATAGGGCCCACCACAGAGAAGGCGCAGTTACGTGCGAGCGACTTCTGCACCTCCCTGTGTGTGGCCACCCTAAGTGAGTGCGCCTGCGCCATTCTCATGGGTCTGGTCCCAGTCGACCTCTGAGAGATAGACTCCAACAGGTACTCTGGTCCCAGGCCATGGAGGGCTTTGAAAGTCAAAACCAGGACCTTGAATCTTATCCAGTGGACAACGGGTAGCCAATGCAGGTGAGCCAGAACTGGAGTGATGTGCTCGAATCTAAGAGTACCCACAACCAGTCTGGCCACTGCATTCTGCACCCGTTGGAGCCTCCGGACAAGTGTCAAGGGCAACCCCACGTAGAGGGCATTGCAGTAGTCGATCCTCAATATCACAAGGGCCTGCACGACTGTCCTCAGGGAGGACACATCAAGGTACTGTCGGATCTGGGCGATCCTGCGGAGATTGATAAAAGCGGCCCTGGAGACTGCCGTCACCTTGGCTTCCAGGGAGAGGGCTGAATCCAAGGCCATGCCCAGATTCCTGGCCCTGTCAGTAGGCTGGAGGGAAACACCCCCCAGTCTAGGGAGGGGGCCATTGTACCCAGGCGAGGGCGCCCTGATGAACAGAACCTCCGTCTTCTCTGGATTCAGCTTGAGCTGGTTATCTCTGGTCCATTCTAGAACTGCCTCCAGGCACAGATCAAGGGAGCGAACTGCCTCCACTGCAGAAGACAAAAAAGAGAGATAGAGCTGTGTGTCATCAGCGTACTGATGACAGCGAACTCCAAATCTCCTGATGACCTCCGCCAGCGGCCTCATATAAACGTTGAACAACATGGGTAATATTGCCGACCCCTGGGGCACCCCACAAGGGAGAGTCCAAGGAGCCCACAAGTCATCACCCAGCTGAACACGCTGAGACTGGCTGCCAAGGAAGGAACGGAGCCAGGACAATACGAGGCCCCCAATTCCCGCCTCAGCAAGCCGGACCAGCAGGTTACCGTGGTCGACGGAATCAAATGCAGCTGACAGATCAAGGAGTACCAACAGGGAGGAGCACCCCCTGTCAGCCTCCCTTAGGAGGTCATCCTGCAGAGCGACCAGGGCAGTCTCGATCCCCTGAAGCAGCCTGAACCCCGACTGGAAGGGATCCAGGATACGATTTTCCTCCAGGTACGACTGAAGCCGGACAGCGGCCACCCTCTCAACCACGTTGCCCAGGAAGGGAACAATGGCGATCGGATGATAGCTGGATAAATCGTCCAGCACCATGCTGGGCTTTGTCAAAGTGGGCTTCACCACGGTCTCCTTCAGATGGGAAGGGAATATACCCTCCCCGAAGGAGGCCGTGGCAATAGCCGAAACCCACTCCGGCATGTTTCCTCCAGCCGATTTAACAAGCCAAGCTGGGCAAGGTTCAAAAGGGGTAGCCGCCGGCCAGCAATAAGCCATAGCTGTGGAGGCCTCTGCTGGAAACACCGGCCCAAACTCCACCAGGTTTGCTCCTCTTGTGTTTCAGTGTCTGTTTTTAGGGGGACAAGTCCAGAGGCGTAGCTCAGATTCCAGAGCCCAAGGCAAAATTCAGTTTTTGCGCCCCCCATAAGGTGTGAATCATAAGGGGGTTGCCGCGTAGCAGGTACTGGGCCGTGGTGGTGGCCATGGTGGAGTGAAGCCACTGCGTGGCTGCCATGGGGTCGGGTCAGCTGGGGCATGCTCAGCTCACCTCACTGGGCCCCCCTCGGCAGCAGGGCACACTTTAGAGTCCTGGTTCGTCCCCACGTGCAGCCCTTCCTCCACGCATGCTCCATTGGCTCCGCCACCTGTGACTGGCAGCTGGTACCGCAGCATCATTGGGTTTCCCCAGTGATGCGAAATGCCCCCGCCCCATCTGGAGGTGCCGGGCCTGGGATTGGTGCATGGGGAGGGGCAACGGGCAGCCCTGGTCGGAGCTCCGCGCTCGGGTCTGCTGCTCCATCTCTCACAGCATGGGCTGTCTGCTGGACCCGCACCTGCCCCACTGAAAGCCATGGACTGGATGGGTGCTGAGCTCTCCACCTGCCTGCCAGCCACATCAACCAATGCCGTCACCTGACTGGGGGCCTGGGCAAGTCTGCGGCTGCCTTCCAGCTCCTTCTAGCAGGAGGGGCGCCAATTAGGATTTGGCACACCCTAATTGCTGCACCCACCCCCTTGCCCTCCCCACATTACACCCCTGGACAAGTCTCCAGTTTGAAGTGAATATGGTATTTGCCAAGTACCTTTTTGAGCTTCTCTGACACACCAGCCATGTAAGGAATTACTAGGTTCTTTGTATAGTCTGTCCTGGTTCCATCATCCTTCTTCCCCCTGTCGGCATTCTCTGCTGTCTCTTTTCAGGAGATGAGAACATCAACCTTTTTTGTTTGCTTCTCTTTGCCTTTGTGGTGCTGGGTCAGTTGTGCTTTGCAGACATATTCTTTGACTGCATCCAATGTTAGTTTGGGTAGAGGGGGAATTAGTTCCTGATGAAGATGGTATTTTATGTGTTCCCAAGTGTCTATGGTGAAGTGGACCTGTCTCATCCTTTCATGGTTCAAGAAGGGGTGCAAAACCTGAAGGCTGACATGACCCTGGGTGATCTATGACAGTGGTTCTCAACCTGTGGGTACCCAGATGTTCCTGGACTGCAACTCCCAGAAGTCTTCATCACTACCGGAGCTGGCCAGGATTTCTGGGAGTTGCAGTCCAGGAACATCTGGGGACACACAGGTTGAGAACTATTGCTCTATGACCTAACTAACTGTAAGTGTAATCTTGAATGTGAAAGCAGTCAGTGAAATCCAAAGAGATTATTCTTCTAGGTTTGTACTCCAAAAGGGGAATAGGGATGCACAAGAAATGAATCTAGTTTGTCTTTCAATGCAGGGTTAACCTAGACATAAATCTCAGAACCTAACACAAGCCAAAGCAATTAGCATTTGTAAAGCTATATATTTCCAGAGTTACAATATTATTTGAAACCTCTTGATCGACAAAAATGACTGACTAGAACAAAATGGGCATCTTTGTCATTCATTTGTGCCCTTTCTTCCTAAGTTATCTAAGAGGTATTTTAGATGCTCGTCTAATTTTCTAATGGTTCATACATGTCTGTATAAAAGTGATCTGATAGCTTGCTTTCAGAGTGATTCGAGATACAGCCATCAGTATTCAAGTATTAAAAGGACCATTAAGCTGATTAAAGGCCTTCTACAGCTCTTGACAAAGACCAATTAATTCCTCTCAGAATATGGTCCATTCTTTTCCAGAGGCAAACTATTTTTATTTTACTGCAAGAAATGCCATTTTTTCTCACTGAGAACACTGAGTAAATATCTCAGGAGAAAGCTTGCACTTGGTACATATTAGCAGAGTAAAAAATAGTATGTTCCTAAAAGTGGGAGCCAGGGACAAGATAGGAATTCTCTTGGTATACTGCACTCCCCGAGGCACAAAAACCTTTCTACCTCAGCTTATTGAACTGATAACAGGGGTGGTACTGGAATCTCCCCAGCTCATCGTGCTGGGGAACACTATCCCTGAGTGACTGCTTCCCTGTTATGTGGTTTTTAGATGGATGGTTTTTCTTAAATGTGTTTTTCCTATTGATTTTATTTACTGGTTTTAATATTCTTGTTTATTTTATTTAGTGTATATCTATCTATCTATCTATCTATCTATCTATCTATCTATCTATCTATCTATCTATCTATCTATCTATCTACCTATCTATCTACTTTAGCTTTTAAACACTCTTTTTCATGAAGTGAGCCACCTCAGACAAATCAACAAATAACCCTTGTGTATGGACAGTAACAGTTTCACTTACATGAATCTCAAATATTTGCTCTGACATCAGTAGCCCACTGTGTTCTGTAATATAATGTCCTTCCTGATGATAGATGTTCAAGTTCAGATGTTCATAGACTTAGTCCTGAGTGGCACCTGATCCGTTTCAACAATTTGGATAAATGGACTTGCTCAGGTTTTGCAGGCTTCATGGGTATTCACTAGAGATGGGCACGGAACGAACATTTTTTCGTTTCCGTTATTCGTTAGTCATTCCGTTATGTAACAAAACGACTAACAAAAATTGTGATGAAAATGCAATGAAACGAACAGAAACACGAAAATTGTGGTTGTTGTGTTTCGTTTCCGTTAATGGTGACACGCAATGAAATGAGCTGTTTTAAATAGAGATGGGCACGAAATGAACAATTTTTTGTTTCCGTTTTCATTTTTTTGTTTTGTTACGCAACAAAACAACAAACAAATTTTATCTTTAAAATGAAACGAAATGAACAGAAACACCAGAAATTTTGTCGTCCGTTTCGTTTTTGTTGCGGCAATACATTGAACTGCTTTAAAAGCTAAAAAACAAAACAAAATATGAAATAAATGGTAATGAAACAGTAACAAAATGAATGAAAACGAAAACAATTTTTTTGCAAAAATTCGCAAAAAATGGAAACAAACCGAAACGGACCCCTAAATGACAAACGACAAACGAAATGCCATTTTTTGATTCGTGCCCATCTCTAGTTTTAAATGTTAAAAAATGCCCTGGACATCCGTAAAAATGCAGCTATAATTATTTATATTGTCTGATAATACCTACCAGGGGGGTTGAGGTCCTTAAAAGGTGCATTTATGTCTTTTCTCAGATCACTGTATTTTTTCCCTTTAAGGGGAGTTAGGGGACATCGACCCAAAATGGCTCCCAGATGCCTAATATTGATTGATTTCTTGGGTATTAAAACACCCTGGACATCTGTAAAAACACAGTGATAATGCGATAATTATTTGAAATTATTTACCAGGGGGTTGGGGTCCTTAAAACATTTGTTTTTGTCTTCTCCCATCGCGATGTAGTTTTCTTTTCCTTTTAAAATGGATGTCGCCACCAGCCACAACATGGAGGCAAGCCATGTAATGGGATCATGTTCAACCAATAGCATGCCCAGGTTGCAGACTGGGCAGGTCTGCCAGCCACAGAAGGCATAAAAAGCTCTGGCAGCTCCCGTCCTCCTTGCAGTCTCCAGTGGGAGTTAGGGTGGGATTGCTGTCTCTGCAACTCTAGCTTCAGTCCTGCAGCCTCCCTGTGTGCGTGCGTGCGTACCTCTCGGTGAGTACCCTCCCTTGCCCCACAATGCAGTCACTCTGCGGCTGCCTTGCACCCTGGGCAACGCCCGCCACTGCCTTTGCAGCCTCCCTGCATACCTAGTATATACTGTGTCTCTGCCAGCATCCATTTTTTTAATGTTTTCCCTCTGGTCTGGGGCGTTGGCAGATGCCCACGCACGGAAATGCTTTAAAAATTGTGCAAAAAGCGGGTAGAAACGACAAATTTCAGAAACGAAATTTTTCCAAAAATTCTCGACAAACGGAAACGAACCGAAACAGACCCCTCAACGACAAACAGAAAAAACCGAAATGCCATTTTGTTTATTTGTGCCCATCTCTAGTATTCACTATGATTTTGTATCCAAGTGCTTGGATTACTGATTTCTCAGTATTATCACTGTGGAAAGCAAACCATAAATAAACAGTTCTTCTAGTGCAGTAGTTCCCATTAAACCTTGGGTAATGCCGGTGTTCTTGGACTGCAACTCCCAGAAAGCCTGGCCAGCACAGGTAGTGGTGAAGGCTTTTAGGAGTTGCAGTCCAAGAACACGTGCTTTACACAAGTCTGGAGACCACTGCTCTAGTGGATTGGGTTGACATACTGCTGTCTAAATAGTCAGGGTCACATAAGAGAAAACTGACTATTTCAGTTGCTGCAATAGGCTTCCCAGGCACCACTTTTTGAGACTTAAGGGAAATGACACTGTGAAAAATCTTAATTTTCCTCAGGGTACATTTTGGAAATGTAGACTCCATGGGCTCTGTGAATAGAAGGCAACAGAGCCCCAGCAGAGACCTAGCTGAGAGAACACATGGGACAAGAGGGTATCTCCCTTCCATCTTTCCAGCCTTTTGCCTCATACTTCTGTTGCCCACTGCTAATGCTGCCTCTTTACTCATAAATAAAGTAGGTAAACCTTGCTCATGAATAAATTGCTGATCCAAAAACCTGTGTGGACCCTTCTCACAGGAGAAGAACCATCTCCAGTTTGAACAGAAGGATCAGTCAATTGAAAAGTAAAGTAAAATGAGAATAATAACCTTTTCATCAGGGACCAGACCACTCCTAATTCCCCTGTCTGGACAGGCCCTCATAGATATTTTTTTAAACCTGTGTAGATTCTTCATATTATACCGGTTCCAGCTAAGACATACTTTAAATACTACTTGATGACCCATCAGGTCCCTTCCAGCCTGCAGTTTAAAGGTGATGGTGGTGGTGATTATAGCTTCCTTACAAAAAGAAAACACCTCAGCTTTCTAATAACACAGTGCTTAATAAAGCACTTACCTGACAGCTCTCACTTTCCCCCCCTTACCACTTGCACTCTTTCTCCTATTCTCACTTCACTCTAACAGCTTCTCTCTTTCTGTCCTCAAAGTCAAATTTAACTCCATTCAACTAAAAACTAAACTGAACTCTCTCACATCATTGAAAATCCATCGCACTGGAGTATATAGATATAGATATAGATATAGATATACTCCTCTGCATCTTGCACCTGCTTGTCATGTAATTGTTGTGCAGTGGCAGCAGAGATCCCAGTGGCAGCGGCAGCCCAGAAGGCTCTGGCAGTGGCTGTGCCAGAAGGCAGGAAGCCTCGCTGGGTAGCAGGAAGCCTCACTGCCGCCTCCAGAGCCCCAGCCTTGGCCATGCCGGGCGGTGGTGGTTTGCCCCGCTGCAGCCTCCAGAGGCCCAGCAGCAGCCGTGCCGGGCAGCGGAAAGCCTCACTGCCACCTCTGGACCCCAGGCAGGTGGATGCCCTGCCAAAGGCCCAGTGTTTATTTTATTTTATTTTTAAAAGTCCCCTAAGCAGGGGCTTTTTGAGGTTCTGACTTGGGACCAGCCCTGTAGAAGCACTAGCTTACCCCACCTGCCCCCCCCCCAGCGATTAGGCTGGCCTCCTTAGCAATTTAAGATGGTTCCAGCTGGGCTGTCAGTCGCTGGACCACTTTAAACTTGGCCCAGTTGGTACCAGGGGGACCCCTTGGTACCGACTGAGCCAGGTTTAAAAGGGTCCAGCAATTGACAGCTCAGCAGGAGCCCTCAGAAAACGGGTCGGGAGGGCAGTCTGATCGCTGATCAGTGGTGCTGGCTTCTGGCAGAATAAAAGCCCGCAGTTTCCTCACGCCAATCGGGCATGTGAAACATTTCCCATCAGAATGGAATGCATTGCTTCATTGCATTCCTATGGGAAAACGAAAAATGAAATAAACAAACTGGAAATTTCCATTTCATTTCATTTCATTTTTCTTTGATGGGTCAGTTTGTTATTCATTTTGTTAGGTAACAAAATGAATAACGAATAATGAAATGAATTAAAAATTCATTTCGTGCCCATCTTTAGTGTTAAAGCTTCTGTCACTACGTAGCATATGTGTATTCTAAGTGTCTGGCTAATTTAGCAGATCCATAGTTGATGTGAATTGTGGCAATGACACCATGGAGTATGTCCATACTTTAAAGAACTAGGCAGAGTGAGGTGATAACTTTAGGCAGCTAATTTTGTATATCACGGATGGGTACAAATTAGAGATGGGCACGACTTAGCGGTATTCCCGTTTCCGTTTCCGTTACTCGTTTCCGTTACTCTACGGAAACGGTAACGGGAATCACTGCCCCAGACTTCGAGCTCGAACCGACGAACGAACAATTTGGTCTGATTTGTCGTGCTCGTTACTTGCATCGCGCAATGCCAAGCGGCACAGAAAAAAAGTTTTTAAAAGTTAAAAAAAAACCCAATTCCCGGCCCTAAAAGTAGGCGAAAACTGTCTGAGGGCACCTACCAGGCCAGAAGGGTGTTTTTATTTGGGGGGGGGGTTCCCCGCCCCCCTCTCCTTGGCTATTGCTACTGCTGCGCTGCTGGTACCAGGCTGGGAGGGCGCATCCATTTGCCATGCAGTGTGGGGGATCCAAAATGGCGACCGCAATATTTTGTTTGAAATCGTTGCCCAAAACCCCACCAAAGCACCACAGAAACATGCGAAAATTAGCTATTTTAAATGCTTGAATTTTTACAGTAGCAGCAGTGGGTTTTTCTTGCAAAAAAAGTCTCCGTTGATTTTATTTTATTTTATTTTATTTTATTTTATTTTTTTACACCTGCGCATTCGCAATGATGGGCTCGCCCATGGGAGTGGACCATGCAAAGTTTTGGAGCCATTCCACCAATCGCATGGCCAGGTTTTGCTGACTGTACCAGGCTGGGAGGGCGCATCCATTTGCCATGCGGTGGGGGGGGGATCCAAAATGGCGACCGCAATATTTTTTTTGAAATTGTTGCCCAAAACCCCACCAAAGCACCACAGAAACATGCGAAAATTAGCTATTTTAAATGCTTGAATTTTTACAGTAGCAGCAGTGGGGTTTTCTTGCAAAAAAAGTCTCCGTTGATTTTATTTTATTTTATTTTATTTTATTTTATTTTTTTACACCTGCGCATTCGCAATGATGGGCTCGCCCATGGGAGTGGACCATGCAAAGTTTTGGAGCCATTCCACCAATCGCATGGCCAGGTTTTGCTGACTGTACCAGGCTGGGAGGGCGCATCCATTTGCCATGCGGTGGGGGGGGGATCCAAAATGGCGACCGCAATATTTTTTTGAAATTGTTGCCCAAAACCCCACCAAAGCACCACAGAAACATGCGAAAATTAGCTATTTTAAATGCTTGAATTTTTACAGTAGCAGCAGTGGGTTTTTCTTGCAAAAAAAAAGTCTCCGTTGATTTTATTTTATTTTATTTATTTTTTTTACACCTGCACATTTGCAATGATGGGCTCTCCCATGGGAGTAGACCATGCAGATTTTCCACCAATCGCATGGCCACTTGGCCAGGTTGACCACAGAGACTTCTGGGATGTGCCAATCGGGCATAAACAGCCCACTAATCGTAGCCCAAACCCGAACCCTAAGCCTAACCCATACGCCAGTACACTGTCCTTCTAAGTGGGTCAGAGAGGCACCCAGATGCACCCCAATACTCACCGTAACCTCACCCGTAACTAGCCTAACCCTAGCCGTTGCGCTAAGCCGTCTTAACCCTAAGCCAGATCTACTTGCATTGCACTACATGCAAGTACGTGAGACACAGCGGGTGCAAAGAGTCTGCCAGTCCGTCACTTGTGGCTCTGGCTGACTCCTGCAGCTCCCTCCAGGAGCCCGCTACCCCCTCCCCAAACCAGTACTAACGACAACGAAAAAACGAACCGACTAATTTTTGCAAATTTTCGCGAAAAACGGAAACGAGCCGAAACGGAACCGGCCCGACTAACGACAACTCGAAAAAATTTTTTTTCAAGTCGTGCCCATCTCTAGTACAAATTGTTAGTCATTCAATGTACTGTATTATTATAGCATTTCTACTGTCAGGGAAGAGGGGAGACGTGGGATTTTCTCTTCAATAACCAAAATAAACTGACTGGCCTTTGATAACAATTTATCTACACTGTGGAAACATTGATTGTTTTTCCCCAGGCAGCAAAATGGCTTAGCTCTGGAAAATGTCAGCAACGGAACATGGTCAAAATACTGAGTAGATGGGGACACTTTTAAAAGCGTCATTTCTTACATTCAAAGCAATTATGCGCTTTACGCCGTCTCTTGGTGAAGCTGATGGATCAGAACTGCACCACCTGGATATGAGCACTTCAAGTCATCCAATTTGGGATGAAACCAACAGCTAACAAAGGCTGTGCATCATAATACACAGACTTGCCTGAAGATTAATTTTGTTCAGCGTTACTCCTTTTACCTGGAATCAGATGAATAGTACTATGAATGCCTACATAAGCAAAAGGGCAAACCATTGAATTAGTAGGTCAAGTGGAATAAAAGGCTGTAAAACAACGGGCAGCCAACAATGCCTAATGCAATCAATCATTTAAGAAAGGAGAAAGCAAAATTCAGTTTTATTTAGGATCGGCCCACTAAGATGAGGGGGACGTCTTAGCAGCAAGAAATGTAAGTCCTGTTGATTACAGTGAGTGTCCTTAGTAAACGTCATATTAGATTTAGCTCATTGTCTATAAATGGAACATATAGGTCAGGAGAATAAAAGCCTGATGGGGCAAGAAAGACGACTACAATTTCTATCAGTTGCTTCAATCTGCTTTCAAAATGTCTATGTCTAAGTTGTACTCAAAACATCATTTCCTTTCAAAATTCATTGTCACTACTTCTCAGAACTACCATACACTTTTGAACTCTCCAGCTTCTTAATTTCAGCCTAGATTATGAATAACATCAAATACAGAAAAAATGTGTGCAATTTGTGATACTTAAGTAAAAAAATAAAAAGAGGAGCAGGGAGAGAAAGAAGGTATCATTATGTGCATTATTGTCACTGAGAGAAGGTATTGTATAGTGAGATCATTTTTCAAATTAACCTGTTTCTAAATTTGCCACATTTTTCAAACAGGTTCATTCCCCACTTCCATATTTTTAATTAGACCCACTGCAGATAATGTTTTTCCCCCTTGTAGGCCACAATCCAACACAGAGAATTGTGTCTCACAATTGAGACAAAGATAAAAGAATCCCTATTTTTTCTGGTTAATAACCTAGCAATAAACTATATAGGTGTGGACTAAGTGAGATGGTTTGAGTTAAAGAAACCAAGACTGTGAAAGAAAGACCTGGTGTAGAGTAGAGAAAGAAAAGGGACTGTGCGGGACCTTAATATAATTCATAGAATCATAGAATCATAGAGTTGGAAGAGACCTCAAGGGCCATCAAGTCCAAGCCCTGCCATGCGGGAACCCCTATTACAGTGCTCCCGACATATGGCCATCCAGCCTCTGCTTAAAATCCTCCAAAGAAAGAGACTCTACCACCCTTTGTGGCAGCATATTCCACTGCGGAACAGCTCTAACTCTCATGAAGTTCTTCCTAATGTTCAATTCTTTGTCTAAAGTCTGATATATATATAAAATATTGTGGCCCCTTTTAAATACCAACAATA
Organism: Phrynocephalus guinanensis; assembly: GCA_037367245.1. NCBI lineage: Eukaryota > Metazoa > Chordata > Lepidosauria > Squamata > Agamidae > Phrynocephalus > Phrynocephalus guinanensis. The sequence goes on from CM074736.1 coordinate 39,527,713, forward strand.
TTATTTTCTTGCAATGTAACCTTTCATAAGCTAGACTCCATATCATCTGATCTCTCTGATAAAGTGACCTTTCATCCATAAAAGCATACGCTGGAATAAACGTGTTAGTCCTTAAGATGCTGTTTCTTGATGGACAAGATCTGTACATTGCTTTTAATGTGCAAGGACTCATGGGTTGACCTTTTCTGTACTTCATAATTCTTTTCCTCCATAATTCTTTTCATCCTATCTCTTGGAACTGATGCCTTCCACTGTCAGACAATTTTTTTACTGCTCTTTCTATACATTTACATTTCACAAGACCTCCACAGGTTTTCTACTTATACTCTCAGCAACAAAGCAACTGTTGTTTTCAATGTAACATGAAGAAATAAAATGTGTTAAGACCAACCGTGTTGTATTGCAACACATAATTATATGTGCCGGAGCTAGCTAGGTTAATAGCAGTAATTATTTGTCACAGACGTTCCATGAATTCTAAATTGCCCTCCAGCTTCACTTCTTCCAGCTCCTGTGAATGCATTTTTCTTCACTTATTGACTTAACACTAAATTTTATTTCTCACAAATAGTGAAGGAAAACTGAACCTTGTACTTCCATTAAAATACATTCTAAATGTCTCTCTCACACTCGTGCCCCATGAAGATATTAGTGTGGGATGGAACATGGAGCCCTCTAACCCAAAAATAATAATTTAAGTCTCACGTGTCAGAAATATTCATATTATAAACTGTGAAGCAGAATGCAGACAATGATTGGTTATTGATTACATATAGTAGTAGTAACATATTTTTGCAGTCATTAGGATCACAGTGAAGAAACTGCTAAATTGAAAAACATGGAAAATAGGACTCTTCTGGAAATTTCAGGCTTTTCTGCCAGTGTCTTTGGATTATGTAGATTAGTTTTCTTATTTTCAGGGGTGTTGCTCTTTACTGTTTGACCTTTGCCTCAGATTGATTGTTTCATATCTTTGAGGGTATGGTGGCAGCTCTACCGTGCATGTTTGGTGTATTGGTTTAAGTATCTAACCTTGTGAGTAGGTTGGAATTCTCTGCCTACCCCAGTACTGCCTAATCCAGGCAGACTAGGATGTCGTGAGGTGTCTGGATCAGGCATGTTCTTTAGCCATCACCACGATTAGCTCCCCTGGGCTCGCCTATTCAAGGAGCAACAGGATAATGTTGTTTTTATTTATTTATTTATTTATTTATTTATTTATTTATTTATTTATTTATTTATTTATGTAAAATAATTTAGCCCACCTTTCTCCTTAAAAAGCATCCAATGAGGGTTAGACAATTAAAAGACGTTTGAAGTTAAAAATATTAACGGAGGGGCTCATGCCACCGACTGCAGTCTATTGCACATGTTAAACAAGGGAAGCCATTTCTGACATTCTGACATCTATAATCAGATTGCTGCTGAAGTCACAGGTGTGATTTTTTTTTAAAAAAAGATGGCAACTAAGAAAGACATTAAGGCTACTTTAGTGAAACTGTGGCCCTGCAGATGTTGGTGGTCTCCATTCCCCATCAGCATGGTCAATGGGACTAGTACTTCACTGACCTGTTTAAAAGGGCAGGTTCCCCTGCCCCTGCCTGGTGGCATGATTATTAGGGCTGTACTTTGTCCAGGGAGCTCAGGACTGAAGTCTCTCCTAAGCTATGAAATTCACAGAGTGATCTTAAGCCAGTTACTTTATTAGTCTGAGCTCCCTCAAAGAGGCACCCATAAGGTGAAATGTGGAGAAAGAGAACCATGCTTGTCGTATTGAGTTCACTGGAGGGGAAGTGGGAGGACAAATGCAGTGTTGTTGTTGTTGTTGTTTTTGCGGGGGGGGGGGAATAAGAGAAGTAAATTATGGACTCAATAGATTATGACCAGAATCTTGAAATGTGCCTAGAAAGGCCCTGAGTAGAACTCTAGAGAGAATGGTTGCTCAGCAACTGCTCTGCATGGTTTCCTCAGTTCTCTCAGTAACTAGCACCAGTTTCATTATCAGCCTTTTACCCCACCAGGAGATTAGATACACTCTTTGTACTACTGTCATTGATTTTTCAGGGCTAAGAATGCATTCCAAACAGAAGGGTGCATTATATTCCCAGTCATTGTTAGAGTTTCAAAAAGAAGGAAGGCAAACACTTATTTGAAGTTCTGCAGGAGGAAAACGAAGATGGTTCAGTTTAGTGCAGTGAAACAAGGGGGACATACCTCTCCCCCACTTCTCCATATTTTCATGTTTCCTTTATTTATTTATTTGTATTTTATTTTAGAGTATTTTACCCCGCCTTTCCCCTTGGAAAAAGGACCCAAGGCGGCTTACAGAAATGAGGGATAATACACAGTCCAGTACAATTAAGACAGGTTCAAGTGTTGAAAACAGAGAAGTATCTCTTCACCACCACCAATACAAAGGGAAGATGGTGCTACATTCTAATGTGCAAATTTGTATGTAATGCATGTGACACATACAGTTAGCAGCACTTATGACAAGGCAGAGTGAGGTAACTCTTGGTTATTTAATGTGTTCTAATTTTTTTTAATTCTTAGAGAGAGGCTTTGGTGGCATTTTCTGCCTCAAGTGCCAAAATAATTTAGCCAGCCTATAATAGCATCTATTTGGCCTGGAAGAAGGGTGCCCTTTGCACTTTTACCTTGGACTACCCCTGGAACTACTACAGTATATCATGTAGCAACTCTACATAAGATTATACAGACCTTTGGGGTTGCCTTTTCTCCCCTATCAGGTTCCTGTTCATTTTCAACATCTGAATGAGAGGGGAAACTGTACATGTTAATCTGCCACCCCCACTCCCCAAGCCTGCAGATCCAAGTCATGGAAGATATACTGGCTTTATTTTTGTGGTGTAGCAAAAAAAGTTGAAATGCTGGCTTTCTTGTAAATGGAGAGATGAAGTTATTATAGGAGATTTTATTGGCTTAGATAAGAGACTCAGTAGTCAGTCCTTTTTTATTGTGCATGCCAGATTTAACATTGGGCGTTTATACACGACCCCTAAGCTGCGCTGCAAATGGCTCCCAGCTCCGGAGCTTAGAAATGTTTCCCCACCAGCTCCGGAGTTTGGAGACAATTAAGTGCGACCACGCCCCCATAAGCGCGACCCAGTGCACCTTTCATGTACTTGGCTCTCAGCAGGTGAAAATTCCTTGATGCGGATAAGAGTGCCGGGCTCTCCTCACTTGTCTGTTGTTGTTTTTGCCTCCCACCCCTTTAAGAGCCCCTTGAGAAGGAACCAGGAAGTAACGGGGCTCGTGGCAACTTCGACCGGCTCCGGCATGTTAGTAAAGGCTTCTTTTGTCCTTTTTCCCCCTCCCTCCCCTCACGCCGACAGGAGCAGGAAGTGCTGAGGGGTGGGGACGCAGGAACAGAAACGAACCCCCAAGATCTCTGGTCCGAATTTAAGGGACCAGCGAATCTTAGGGGTCATGTGAAAAGGCCCCTAGTTACTTCTTTCTGAACTGTCCACCTTACATTGCTGTTGCTACTTTACTGTCTCAGAAAATTGTTGTTACACCATACAGTTTCCCACTCCTCTGATCAATGAACCTGAGCACTCTTCATATTGATTCTCTTTTAGTGCCAGTGCTTCAAGTAGAGAAAGTAGACTATTGCCTTAAGAGATGCAAAAGCTATATAGAAGGAATTGGTCAAGCTGATTGTTGTGTTGTGTCCTTGCAGTCGTGACCGACGCTTTGTAACTCCACATTCATGGAGTTTTCTTGGCAGGAATACAAATTAATGAAATCAGAAATTAAGGAGTACAGCCTGTTTCCTATTTTTGCATTTAAATCAAGCAGGACATCAGCTTTGATTTCTGCAGTTACGCTGCTTCTACCAGCATCATACAAAATAGAGTGTGTGACAACACAATCCTAAGATCTTGGGTGTGTAGATGGAGTAAAATGTAGCAAAGAACTTGAGCTCAAAGCTGAATACTGTACCTGTATTTACATCTTTATCTATATAGGCATCTCATTGCTGAGCAGGTGGAAAGGCAATCAGTTAATAATAAAAATAGTAGGTTCACAGAGTCAGAGATAACATTTTTATTCTGCTTTAGTTGATGTTGATTCTGAACACTGACTGTTTCAAAGCTCCTTGGGGTTCCAATATTAGCAAGAAAAGAATGTGTCACATAGTGTTTCTTTTTTGTTCCTCTCCCCAGAAGTGTGAATTTAAGTAGAATGAGTTCTACAGTTAGTTACCATGAATTACAGTGGTTCATGCTTATCTTGTTGCAGCCCTTCAGGTCATTTTTCTCCAAATACATGAATGAACTGCCAGAAAGAGAGGTGTTATGTAGTGCTTTATATAAAACTGGAAAGTGCCTGGCTGACTGGGTTCCATACATTTCTAACACAGTGAATTCATTTCAGGATATGTTTGGTTTGCAGTTGCTGATTATCTCCAACCATCTCCTTGCCATTAACAATCAAAGTTTTGATTTATCCTTTTAAATAAACAAATAAAAATAGCAATCCTAACAAGCACTTTCTTAAGATAACTGCATGCAATCTAGATGGGAAGGGTTGGTGTGGTCATATTCGCTGGATAACTGCCTCATCCAAGAAATTACAGGATGTTGAAACACAAAATTCACCCTTGTGTAGAAGAATCACATTGTCAAATGATGGGAAATGGATTTTATTGCTTAAAATACCCGACACATTTAGGCCTGTTACTAGCTTTCTTCAGGCTTTTTTTCACATGTCTGTCAAGATACATGAATAAAAACAAAGACACAGATATCATTTATAAAAATTGATAAGTATAGAATCACTCACATTTATTTATTTATTTATTTATTTATTTATTTATTTATTTATTTATTTATTTATTTATTTATTTATTTATTTTATTTGTAATTGTTGACTAGGAATGGGCACAAAACGGAAAAATAATGTTTCATTTTGTTTCGTTTTTTATGATTTGTTTTTTTAAAAAATCGTACAAAATGAAATGAAATGAAACAAAATGGCTCCCCTGGGTCCTAGCGGCACCAAATATGGTGCCCGGGACTCAGGGAGCCATTTCTAAAGAGCTCCTGCTGAGCTGTTACTGGCTGGATCCCTTTAAACCTGGCCTAACTGGCACCAGGCGGACCCCCAGGTACTGACTGGACCAGGTGTAAAGGGGTCCAGCCATTGACATAGCAACAGGAGCCCTAAGAAAATGGTGCAGAGGGCAGTTCCGGCAATTACGGTGCCCTCCGCATGATTGTCCAGGATACGATCTTCCTCCAGGAACAACTGGAGCCTAACAGCGGCAACCTACTTGATCACCTTGCCCAGAAAGGGAACATTGGCTACCAGAAGATAACCAAATCCCCAGCAGCCATGCCAGGTCTTTTACGAATGGGCAATGAATAACTTTTACATGCTTCTTTTAAAAAGTAGTCTGAAAAAAAATGTTAGGCACCCGCTCCAATCCAATCCCCCTATGGTTTTTAAAAGGTGACTTAAGTAAATAAAATAGTGTCACTTTTATTTTGTAAGAGATGTGTGCTGCTGGAACATGCAAAGAAGACTCAATGAGCCTCTTATCTGGATAGTACTGGGCTAAGAAAGAACTCTTGCTCTGAGATAAATTGAAGGAACTCATTCATTTAGACATAGTCTTGAATTTTAAACTCCACTCTATGTATTTCTTTCTCTTTTAAAACATTATCTATCAGCTTCCATGCTTATTGTCTCTAACAAGGAATAGGGATGCAACCTGTACTTGATGGGATTACCCCCGCAATTGAAAAAAGAGGTGCGTAGCTTGGGGGGGGGTGCTCCTGGATTCAACCTTGAGCATAGATGCCCAGGTCACAGCTGTGGCCAGGAATGCATTTGCACAATTAAAACTTGTACGCCGGTTATGCCGTTTCTTGAGAAATCTGCTCTGGCCATGGTGACACATGCTCTAGTGACATCCTGGCTGGACTACTGTAATGCACTCTATGTGTGGTCACTGATGGAAAGTCTCAAGAAACTTCAGCAGGTCCAGAACGCAGTGGTCAGACTGCTGACTGGGGCAGGTTACAGAGATCACATTACACCCCTACTAAAGCAGCTCCACTGGCTGCCACTCGGCTATCGGGCACAAAATAAATAAGTACTGACCTTAACTTACAAAGCACAAAATAGCCTGGGTCCAAGCTACATCAAAGATTGAATCTCACAGTATGAACCGATTCAGGTGCTAAGATCATCAGGAGAGGCCTTTCTCTCCATCCCACCATCTTCATAGGAATGTCTCATGAGAACATATGAAAGGGCCTTATTGGCTGCTGTGCACAGACTCTGGAACTCAGTCCCACTATAGCCCAGGACTGCCCCATCTCTGATGTCTTTCCGGAAGCAGGCAAAGATCTTCCTTTTCAGGCAAGCTTTTCCTGAATGAGGGACTACGTACTATGTGACTTCTATATGGATTTCTATACATGATTATGTTGACTGATTTCATAAGAACACCAGTGTTTTCTATGTTAGTTTCTTTTTGTGTGATCTTTGTAGCTTTCATGTTACCTTTTAATGGTCTACTAAGATGCAAAGCAAAGCAAAGTGTTCTGCTTACATACCGCCCCATACCACTTCAAGTAGTCTCTGGGCGGTTTACACTTTTAATCACAGTAATGCAGCCTACACATTGCCTCCCCCCCCCCCTCAGCAAGCTGGGTACTCATTTTACTGACCTCGGAAGGATGGAAGGCTGAGCCTGTACCTGGTATTGAACCCCAGGTTGTGAGCACAGTTTTACCTGCAGTACAGGCATTTAACCACTGTGCCATGGGGCTCTTCTAATACCCTGTTCTTAACTTGAATATGTCCTAAATCCCCATTTGGCCATGGAAACTCACTGGGGGAAACCACTCCTTAAAATATCTAATTCAACTAGTATCTAGTTGAAAGAACTTTTGAGGTCACTATAAGTTGGTTCTGATGTGACAGCACAGAACCCACACACACATGCACACAACCTGAGTGGAATGGAAAAGAGAGAGCTTATCAGTTGTGTAGTATCTTCCATGTTAACACTGGGAAAATATGTACAGAACAGCTGCATCTGGCAATAATTTTGAAATGAAGAAGATAGTTGTCTCAAGGATGATACTGAGATATCTGGTTGTTCTAGTTGTTTTTCTTTTTATAACTAAATCTCCACACATTCACTTATTAAGTGCTTCTAAACAAAGCTGTTCATAACTAATGGCTGAATTACTCGTAAGTGCTTTGTTTTGAATTCTGAAAATACAAATAGGATGTTGCACTCAGAAGAAGAACTACTTGACCACTGGAGGTCAATTTATAGGGTTAAGAGGCCTTCTTCATTCTCATTCCCTTAGCTAAAATGTCTGAATTATAAATTTATGATCAACATTTTATAATATTACCTGGAAAATTATCAGAATCTACAATAAGAACTGATAAGAGTACCAAGGAAAACCCAAGAAAAGAAAAAGAGAAATGCCTTCCTTCAGTTTCCCATTACAAGGCACAAAAGATATGACTGATCCCAGAAAGAGCTGGGAAATGCCTGCAAAAGAAAATTACATTTTGTGGTTAGTTATGGCTTTTAAAAATGAGAGAACCTCATTTATTTGTTTGGCAATTATCAATTATCAATTATTTAATTATACTTCCCATGGTACTTTATTATTATATAATAGTATTCATTTCCATTTTCAAGAGCTATATAATAAAATTTTAATGAGCCCAGGGATAGCCGTCACAATGGCTGTGAGGAGGCCATTGCTGACACAATTGGCAGAATACTAAGAATAGGATTGTACAGCTTTTGAGACCTGCGATAGAGCATCATTTCTTTCTGAAACCTTTCCATCACATGGAGGAAGCAGCCACTGCTAGAGAGAAAATCTGTCAGGTACAAAAGAAACAAACAAACAAAGCCATTAGGGTCCTCCTCAACAAGGTGTATATTTGTCATTAGAGAATAGGGATTGAAAGGATGGCCAATGTGGAGGTGACAGGCCACCGAAAAGGAATCACAGCGCCTGTAACCAGCCATCAAACGTATCTGTTCATTTCACTGTCGTCCAGGATCAGCAAATGTCTTTGTTGGGAAACCCAGAGGGGTCATTGCAGACAGGTATGGATAACACACAGCCCCCCCCACACACACACACCATCAGCACCATTACAAAGACAATAAGGAAGATGGGATCATCAGTGTATTGCTTATGGAAAATGTGGTGCCTATATACCACCTCATGATTTAATCCTGCAGGCTACACATTACTCTCTCCCCTCTCCCCACCTGGGTACTCAGTTTAATGACCTGAGAAGGATGGAAGGCTAAGTCAACCTCGGGCTAGCTACCTCAGACCAGACTCAGGTCATCATGAGCAGATTCCTCACTGCAGAGCTGCTATTTAACCAGTGTGCCACAAGGCTCATACATTACCCACTTTTCTTGTTTAAAAGTTACTTCATCATGGCCATGAACCGGCCCATTGTCATGATCTTAGAACTGCAGAACTGGAAGTGACTCAGTGAACCATGTTCAAACAAAACCTTGTCTGTCCACAGTCTGATTCAGAAGCAAAATAATGTTTCCTATTTAGGACAATAGAAATGAAAACACAAGCTGGTGAAGCTCTACAGGACAGCACTTATTGATGTGTAGTATTTTCTTTCCTCCACAGTGCAACAAGCAAATACCATGCAAATACTATGCAGAGGGTAAAAAAGTGGTGGTGGTGGTGGTGGTGGTGTGTGTGTGTGTGGGGGGGAGAAAACTGCTCTTGCAGGGAAGCAGGGAAGTACCTGCTCCCCTGCAAGCTATCACATCCTTTTTTTTTTACTACAGAACAGATTTTTATCATTGAATTAAGGTCATGCTTTGGATTTGAAAGTAATTTCCAAAATGATACGATGGTGTGTGTGTGTGTGTGTGTGTGTGTGTGTGTGTGTGTAGATATATCTCTTTTTTTGTGAACTGAGATGAACCAAATGTGAAGAACAGAGATGGGCATGAAAGAATTTTTTTCATTCTGTTATTTGTTATTCATTTTGTTACATAACAAAACGAATAATGAACCTGGCGATGAAAGTGGAACGAACCAAACCGAACCAAGAAAATTAGGTTTGCTACATTTTGTTTTTGTTAATGGTGACGCGTGATGAAAAGAGCTGTTTTAAATGTTTAAAAAAGGTCCTGAATATCTGTAAAAACCCAGCGATAATTATTTATTCTGCCTGATAATACCTACCAGGGGGTTTGTGGTCCTTAAAACATGCATTTATGTCTTTTCTCACATCGCTGTATTTTTTTTCCTTTAAGGGGAGTTAGGGGACATCGACCCAAAATGGCTGCCAGATGCCTAATATTGATTTCTTGGGTATTAAAACACCCTGGACATCCGTAAAAACACAGCAATAATTAATTATTCTGCCTGATAATACCTACCAGGGGGGTTGGGGTCCTTAAAACATTTGTTTTTGTCTTTCTCCCATTGCGATGTATTTTTCTTTTCCCTTTAAGGATGACACAAAATGGATGCCAGCCACAAAATGGATGCAAGGCATGTGATGGGATCATGTAAATTCTTGGACAACTTCAACCAACAACATGCCCAGGTTGCAGACTGGGCAGGTCTCGCAGCCACAGAGGGCATAAAAAGCTCTGGCAGCCCCTGTCCTCCTTGCAGTATGCAGTGGGAGTTAGGTTGGGGTGGGATTGCTGTCTCTGCGACTCGTTATGTTCACTTTAGGCCAGCCAGGCAGGTGTGTGTCTCTGCATTCCTGCTGGCTGCAGCCTGGCTCTTAGGGGAGAGAAAGAAGAGATTTCTCTCTAGCTTCAGTCTTGTAGCCTCCCTGCATACGTACTGCATACCTCTCGGTGAGTACCCTCCCCTGCCCTGCAGTCACTCTGCAGCCGCCTTGCACCCTGGGCAACGCCCGCCGCTGCCTTCGCAACCTCCCTGCATACCTAGTCTATACTGTGTCTCTGCCAGCATCATTTTTTAGTGTTTTCCCTTTGGTCTGGGGTGTTGGGGGACGCCCCCACACAGAAATGCTTTTAAAAATGCGCAAAGCGGGTAAAAACGAATAACGAATTAATGAACCAACAAAATGATTTTTTGTGAAAATTCATGAAAAACGAAAATGAACTGAACCGAGCCCTGAAACAAAATGAAATGAAACATCATTTTTTTCAATTCATGCCCATCTCTAGTGAGGAAGCCTAAATAGGATTTGAATAGAATCAGGGTTCACAAAAACACAGAATTTTGCTTTGGGTCCTCAGAGGTTAAAAAATCCAGGGCAATAGCTTTTGTTTCAAAGGATCCAGGAGTGACTGGTCCCTCAGAAATAGCACCCACCTAATGCACGACAGGCCCAAGGAAGGGTGGGAGCTGGTGAAGGGGCAAATGCCATGCTCCCCAGGGATGCAGGAGAGGAAGAAGGAAGGGAGAAAGAAGGAAGGGGACTTTATTCCTTTCTCCCTCCCCCATTTTCATGTTTTTTTCACTGTGCAGACAAATTCAAATGCATACAAATATTTTAAATATTTGGATACAAATCAAATAGGACGGGCTACAAAACTGGCCTGAGGCAAATCACTTGCAATTTGTAAGAGAAATTATTTCAGAACCAAATGAGGTGACTGAAATATTCACATATCGCTAGATTTATTCAATGGCTTTGAGCAGGAAAGGAGAGAAAGATTCATTTTAAGGTAAACGTAATGTTCTCCTTTGCCGTTTATTTCCCCCATTTCTAAGTATGATATGTGAATGCTAAGTAAAACACTAAGGATGCAGGAGATGTGTTTTGTCAGCCTGTTAATATATATTTACACAAGCTCCCTGATTCTCTCTCTCTCTCTCTCTCTCTCTCTCTCTCTGTGTGTGTGTGTGTGTGTGTGTGTGAGTGAGCACAGTGCACATATCTATTTAGCGCCATCTGACTTTATACAGTAGATGTATTTGTTGCAATACAAACCATACCCAGGCTATTCTTCTTAGTGTCTAAGAAACAGGAAAGACATATTTTTGGAAGGTACCTGCAACTCACATTGTCTGTAAGATTTGTGGCTAAAATAATTTTAAAAACTAATCAAGTGCCCATTTATGTAGAGACATGTGTTTATCTGATCAATAGCTTTTTAACCAGTTTTTCTAGTAGATCAATTGGTTAATCAGAAATCCCTACAAACAACCTCTTACTGTAACTGAATGGAAGAAAGCAGGTTAAGGGCAATATATTAATCATATATTTAAGATTAAGACATGTTCCTGCTATATTAGGGTAGGCCAGAAAGAAAGGTCTACTAAAGATTTTTGAAGATTTTCCACTAATTTTAATGAAAGTCAAACTGAAGAGTTGGAAGAGGCATCACATTTATATACCCTGAGAAGAAACTTGCAGCTCATGCATATGGCCATCCAACCTCTATTCAAATATATCTGGCAATCTACCCCCCCTTGGTGGTAGTCTATGGCATTGTCAAACAATTCTTATCCTAAGGATCTTCTGATGTTATATGCCCACAATCAGATCAACCTACGTGTTCCTGTGTAAAAATCAGATGTACTCCGTTCAACCACCATATACAGATATTTGATATAGTTTATGTCAATATGTTGGAATACTTTGCCATATTGCTGGTACTGATAAGTAAGACGGTTACTTCATGTCCTACTTTGTTCCGTGATTACGTTTGTACCATGACAGCGTTGTTTGCGGTCATGTGGTTTTGTCCCTGTTCAGTCCCTGTTTCTGTTTACTCACAGGCGTGATTACTTGTCTCATGACAACTGTTACTTCACTGTCTTGTTCCATGACAAATTCTGAATTTGTCTTGCTTTATTAACCCTTTTTTAATATTGTAAATAAAACTTTTTCGATATTTTGATTTACTGGTCTTCCGGGATTTACACATCAATGCTACACAATTTTCAATACTTTCTTTAACAAACATTTGCACTGCATGGTGTTTCCCATATGGAAACTAATGTTGAATGCCGCTTCAGCTGCTGACCACTAGGTGGACATTGGTTGTTACATGACAGTTGTTACTACATGGTCCCTTGTCCCGGAACAGGAACTGGGAACTAACTGTGACAAGAGAATTACCCAGCCCTGGGGCAGGTACGGCTTGTCACGCTCTGTTCCCGGTTCCGGGGGCGTGGTCGAGACAACTTTTTTGCTGTCACGCTATGGACGTGAAGTAAGTTTTTTTTTGTACCAGTCCCAAGTGGGGGACAAACGGGATGTGAAGTAACCGCCTAAGAAATGTTCAAGCCATTCTTCTCCAGTAAGATCAACACTGGGTTGTACAACTTAATGCTTTCAAGTCTTAGCCATCACATGGATTAGGTATGCAATGTGGTTAGAAACTGAACCATTACATGGTTTTCTTCGTTACCTTCTAAACTAATAACAGGGCACCAAAAGGATATTACTTTTAAAATCATCTTGCAGAAAAAATCACATTCTCTGTCACAGCAGGGACTCAGTCTCTTGGCATCTGAAAATAGGACTAATTTATATGCATGCCTTTTCTGCTAATTATGTTGTGATAAATTACCATGCCTTTAATATAATAATAGTGATTTGGTTGTACAGTAAATGTTAAATGCAAATCATTGAGTGCTGATGTTTTGAAACTGTTACTTTGAGGACATTAATGAATTAAAGCCATCAAACAGTTCATAATTGCTTGTGAGGTTCGCTGGGAGCATGTGTAAAAATACAGTCTTAATCCCCCCAATATCTAACATGCTTGTTTCATGACCATAATCTTCACATAAAGTGGATGAGTTGGAGAAATAGCGTAACTCTACACCTTTGATTAGGTTCATCTTCTGGTTATGAGATTTAAAGGTCATTTTGGATAAGACTTTGGTTACCCTCTTCCTCTGTCTAGCATTTGCATAATTAAGTGGTGCATGCTATGCTAAGAAGTCCAAGGGGGCATGCACCTTCTATGGTTTTGAATTAGGGTGAAATTCTAGATTCTGTTCCCTACATTTAAACACAACACTTCCAGAGGGCAAGCCCTGGCACTGAAGGAGACAATCATCCCTAAATATCAATGGTCTGCAGGTCAAATCAACAGCCTGTGTCCAGTAATGAACTGGATGAGGGTGAACAAAATGAAACTAAACCCAGATAAGACAAGACAGAGGTGCTTCTGGTCAGTCAAAAGGGAGAACGAGGGATAGGGATGCAATCTGTTCTGCATGGGGTCACCCTCCAATTGAAAAAAACAGGTACACAGCTTGGGGATGTTCCTGGCCTCACCCTTGAGCCTAGATGCCCAGGTCACAGCTGTGGCCAGGAGTGCAGTTGCCCAGTTAAGGTTAGTACACAAGTTATGCCTGTTTCTTGAGAAACCAGCTCTGGTCACGTGACACATGTCCTAGTGACTTCCCGGATAGAATACTGTAATGCACTCTATATGGGACTACTGATGGAAAGTCTCAGGAAACTTCAATGGGTCCAAAATGCAGCAGCCAGACTGCTGACTGGGACGGGGTACAGAGATCAAATTACACCCCCTACTAAAGCAACTCCACTGGCTACCAATCAGCTATTGTGCACAATTCAAGGTGCTGACCTTAACCTACAAAGCACTGTATGGCCTGGGTCCTAGCTACCTCCAAGATCGAATATCCCAATATAAATTGGCTTGGGTGTTAAGGTCATCAGGAGAGGCCTTTCTCTCCATCCTGCCACCTTCACAGGTATGTCCCATGGGAACAGATGAAAGGCCCTTCTCGGTTGCTGTGCCCAGACTCTGGAACTCCCTCCCACTAGAGACCAGGACTACCCCATCTCTGCTGTCTTTCTGGAAACAGGCAAAGACCTTTCTCTTCAGGCAAACTTTCCCTGAATGATGGATTACCTATTATGTGTCTTTTATATGAATCTACCATACATGATCAAATCGATTTTGTGTTTATAACCACTTATAACCTTGTGTGATTGCATTGACATGTTTTCAATGTTAGTTTCAAGCACTCATAACTTTGACAGAGAATTGTTACTCTATCTTTAACTGCTCACATTCTCTTGTAGCTTTAATGTTGTCCCTCAGTTCCCTCTTCTTAAACAATTGTACTGGACTGTAAATTGCCTTGGGTCCTTTTCCAAGGAGAAAGATGGGGTAAAAATACTCTAAATTAAAAAAATATTTTTGTCCCTTTTTACTTGTCCCCAAAAAGATTACATTTGCTGTTGCCTACTTGAAGGACTATGTCTTTGAGCAGTAGAAGCCCACTGATCTTCTTAGATGAAATAAATATGAAGAATGAAGGAGAAAAAATATATGCAGGAACAGTGCTGAATTTGAGGGACAAACCATATGTTAGTGATAGTATGTTATTAGAAGATGGAATTCCTTAAAAGTTAACTTTCATATATCTGGAGATTTTTCTCCCATGCCCAGCATCCCTAAGGGCTGTACTAAGCACCCAAAATATCAAATGGAATGGAGGAATAGCAGAAATGGCTTGATATTCACTTTCTGTTCTAGGAACAATGTGTTCTAGAGCAAGATGGACTGTTAAATGGAGCGTGGTGGGCTGTGACCTAGGTAAAAAGGTGGATCATCATGTTTAGAGGCTCCCAGGACTTGCAATTCACCTGTTCTTCTGGAAAAGAAGGCAGACTTTGTCAGATTCTGATAAGGATAACTGACTCCCTCATGAGGTCCTACCAAGCTTTATAGACATCCCAGGCTAAGATACCAGATTCTATGATTTGTCATAGCTGACATTATCCCAGTAAAGGGTCAGTCCCAAAAGGAAAGCAAATAATTAGAGATGGGCACGACTCAAAAAAATGATGTTTCATTTGTCGTTTGTCGTTTAGGGGGTCCGTTTCGGTTTGTTTTCGTTTTTCGTGAATTTTTTTGCAAAAAAAATCGTTTTTGTTTCGTTATGTAATGAAATGAAAAAACGAAAACGAAAACGAAAAATTGCTCTTTCGTTAGCATTCATTACAGTTCAATGTATTTGCCGCAACGAAAACGAAACGCACGACAAAATTTCTGTTGGTTTGGTTCATTTCGTTTCATTTTGGAGACAAAATTCGTTTTTTGTTTTGTTACGTAACTAAACGAAAAAACCAAAACGAAAACGAAAAATTGCTCGTTTCGTGCCCATCTCTACAAATAATCACTACAACTTGAGTTCCTGTAATCATCTGGAACTGTACTGTATCACCTGTCTGTGAAGACTTGCAGCCTTCTTGTTTTTATTGCTTCATGCTGTCAAATTTGCTGATCTGCTCTGCCAAAAAGATCTATCTTCCTTTTGAAGTTCTGGATCTCTTGCTTGTAGCTCAGACCCAGAAAGGAATGAAGAGAAAAAATAAAATAAAAAACAGAAAACAAAAACCTCCCCCTCTTGTTGTCAGTTGACAAGAGGAAAGTGTGTGTTATGCTTATCAATAACATCATAGAATCATGGAATAAATGGAAGAGACCTGTAAGATTATGGAGTTCAAACTCTGCTCACTGCATGAATCACATTGAAGAAGATCTGACAGATGCTTATTTAATTTTCTTTTGAATGAATGAATGAATCTTTATTTACGGTTATTAACCAAGTCAAGAAATACCAAAATATCAATTTGCCACAATAAAACGATTTGCCAGAATAAAACATTGAATTTGCCAGAATAAAACATTTAAAAACATTTTTAAAACATTGTACAACTTTTGATAAAAGCCACTAAATAAAAACAGGACTGTCATAAAAATAGTCAATAACAGAAGGAGAGATAATATAATATATCGAAGATCAAGCCAACATCAAACCCCAAAGTGGAGACCGCACTCCATATAGTCATCAAGAGCTAGAATTACTGGCAGTCATAAGCCTACGTACAACTACTGCAGCTGTGCAAAATCTGGCGACACAATTTGAAATCTGCTGGGACCTGTCAGAGAGAAGTAACTTTGCATAGAATTCAGCAGGTCTCCCAGGAAATTTGTCAATAATAGGTTGAATAAGTTCCTTACGTAAGTCACGGTAAAAGGAACAATAAAGAAGGACGTGGGTGACCGTTTCTACTTGGTTCATTTAACATGAGCACAAGCAATTTGAGAGGGAAATATTTTGAAATTTCCCATCCAAAAGCTTGGAAGGGAGAGCATTCAATCTGGCTAAAGTAAAAGCTCTTGTAAACTTGGAAGCATTTTTTTCTTTTGAATACCTTCAGCATTGGAGCACTCACTGCCTCCTGAAGCAATTGGTTCCATTGCTGTACTACTCTAACAGTGAAGAAGTTTTTCCTGATAATGCGGCTGAAATCGGACTTCCTATAGCTCAATCCTATCAAGATCTTTTTGAATTTTGCTCTTGTTTTCCAAGACATTAGCTATTCTACATAATTTGTGTTATCTGCAAATTTCATAACTATTCCCTGCAGTTCCTCATCCAAGTCAAAAATAAAAATGTTGAATAGCCCTGAGCCCGGGTCTGAACCTTAGGGTACCCCACTTGTTATCTTTTCCCAGTTGAGAAGGAGGCATTGATAAACACTCTTGGAATATGATTCTGTTAGCCCTGTGTATCCACCTGACATTTCTTCTATCCAGACCACACCTGGCTTCCTTGCTAATCAAAACATCATGGGACACTTTGTTGAAGGTCTGTTGAAGTTAAGATATATTACATCTACAGCATTCCCACTTCTGTCAAGGAAGTTACGTCATCAAAATATGAGATAAGATTAGACTGGTAGAATTTTTTTTCTTGTCCATGTTGTCTTCTCGTTACTACTGCATTGCTTCCAAGGTGCTTGCAGAGGCTGTATCTCTTCAGTGCTGAGAACAATGGATGGTTACAGAAGGAGGTCTTCACAGCTCATGTGTGCTAATCACCTGGCTGAATAGCTTGGTGGTTTAGATATCTGGCTGTGGAGCCCAAAAGTTAGGAGTTGAATTGCCCACTGTGCCTCCTGTCAGAAGCTCTAGCCTGTGTGATCTTGAGCAAGTTGCACAGTCCCGGGATGCATCCAGAAAAACTGAATGATAAACAACTTTGGTATATTTTCTGCTGATCTGGCAGCATGCAACTGTGATTTTGTTTGCAAAGTCAGCTTGTTTTGATCTATAACTAGTCTGCAGGAGGTAAGCAGGGATGTTATCAGCAAGTATAATTGCTCAGTGTGAAGGTCTGTCAGAGGCATGTCTCTGAAGCCTTCAGGGGGTTACATCTGGCACATCTGGTAGTGCATTTGTTCTTACCTCACCCATCCTGGCTTCCATGGATGCAGCATCCAATCAGCCTCCTTCCAGGAGTAGGGACGAAGAGAAGCTTCGTGGTACAAGAAGGTAGGGGCAGGACTCTATCAACAGCTGGAGGAGATAAAGCTGGAAAAGGTGGTAGCAGGAGGGAGGATGAGAGAGAGCTATTGGGAAGGAAGGTCTAGAAATGAAAGCCAGTGAGTCAGAGGAAAAAGACACCATTAGCCAGCTATCTTTCCTGAGGAGGTGTACAAACACACCTAAGTGGAAGGTTCTGCAGTTGTGCAGAGCCTCAAGGGCTGAGACTATCACTGGGTCTGAGGTCAGCTGTGTCCTTGCTTGAACCACCACCAACATAGGTTGCAGTGACCCACAAGGCAACCAGCCCCAGCTTTGACCCAGAAGAAGCACCAATGCCAGTGGGAGCTCCTTCAGCACCTGCAGGAGGGAGTAGTAAATCTTCTCAGTAGCAGCAGCTCACTCTTCACTTGGCAGAGAAAACTGTTGGGAACTTTAGCAGCCCCTTCCTTGCTGTATGTGCTGACCCGAGTGGAGACAACAGGTTGACCCAAGAACACAAGGATGTCTCAAGGATTAGTGACTAGAACTCAGTACCCTAGTGAAGAAGTGGGCCGGGAGAGGGTTATTGCTGTGATGTGTTATCATCCATCGATGAATCAATAAAAGCAATTTTACCTCATTTTCCTAATCGGGGGTCTGTGTACAAGGAACATACCAACATTTGATGGGAGCAGCAGTGGTGACAGAAGCATGAACAGATTTCAGCTTCTAATGATATACTAGACTGCAAAGTATACTTCAGCTATGAACATTCTAAACACTGCTTTTTCAATAACTTGTCTATAAATTGTCATATATGACTATTTTTAACTTTTAACTATGTTCTGTTTTGCCCCTCTTACACATGGCAAGATATTTGAAGGATATTTTTGTCCAATGTTGGAAATATTCATTGCCTGAGTTAAAGCTTTACAGACCTTTAAAATCTTTAATAAGGGCTAAATTTAAATGTAATCCAAAATAGAACAGAACCATTGAAATCAATGAAACCTATGTCAGCATGACTAATACTACTCATTAATCTCAATAGTGATGCTTTAGTAGCGACTAAAATTGTTTTGGAGCTTAGTTCTGACAATAGGTGGGTATGAAGACTCCAATCTGTGAAGTCTCCAATCTGTCGACCCATGTGTGCAGAGAACAAAATAGCTGTTTTCCCATTTTATATGATATTATCCTAATACCTTCCTCCTACCCAGATAATCTCTCAGGGTATCTGCAACAGTTTGCAGTGAATAATGCATTGGGATATAACAAATGATCTTACAACAGTAAATCACTTTATTCTCCTACCCTGCCCATTAAGTCCTGCATTTTATACCTTGGATATTATTTTTATACAGTAGATATATAAGCTTTTTAGTTTGAAGAACAGAGAATGTGTTTAACTTTTAAAAACCATAAACTGAAAAATGCACAGAAATCAACAATCAACAGTTACAATGGATTATCAAGCTATTATCAATCTGAGAACATCTAAGCTCTGAGCCTCAAATAAGAAACTGCCTGGGTTTTTTTTCCATCTTGCAAAGGACCTTACATCTAATTAATAACTCCTGGCAAATCCATGTTTTGCCATGTTATAACCTATTGGTTCTGCTCTGAGGAATGGGGTTTCACCTCCCAAAATATTAACAATGTTTTTGTTAATTTTCTAGTAGCCTAAAGGTATCACCTGTTCCACTTTTGTATTTGGTTTTGCTTCAAGCTATATCTTGTACAACCAGCACCATCTTTTGGGCATGTTTCTGAATGTTCAGTTTCTAAACAATGGTTTCTCACATCACAAACTCATTGATCAGCCTGCTAATAATAATCCGGCGACATCGAGTCAATTCTGATTTGCAGTGACCATTTTCATAGTTTCCCAGGTAGAGAATACTCAAAAGTGGTTTGCTGTTCCTTTATTCTGGGGGGTGTCCTTTGACTGTGCTGCTTGCCCAAGGCCATACAGGCTTGTTCTATTTGCACAGTGGAGAGTAGACATGGGCACGACCAGAAAAAAATGACGTTTCGAGTTTTTGTTTGTCGGAATGGGTCCGTTTCGGGTCGTATCCGTTTGTCGTGAAATTTTTCAAAAATCTGTCATTTCGTCATTTCGTTTGTCGTTTCCCCCGTGATTTAGCGTGATTTGACTTCCCCCAGAGCATAGGGGCGTCCCGCAATCAAGGCCAGCACTAGGTGTTTTTGCGCCCTAGGCGACGGGCGGGGCGGGTGGCGGGTGCCGGGGGGAGGTGCGGGTGGGCGGTGGTGGTGGGGGGCATGGGTGGGCGGCGACAGCAGCAGGGGGGAGGCGCAGGCAGGCAAGCGGGTGGGCGGCGGCGTGGGCCGCAGGTGGGTGGTAGCACGGATGGACGGGCAAGTGGGCAGTTAGGAAATCACTTAGGATAGAGGTTCTGTTCTTGGCTTTCACCCCAAATGTGTGTGTGTGTGCAAGCAAATTGAAGTTGGGAAAATAGAAAATAAATGGTAGTATATAATATATTTTTAAAATAAATCCACATCTCCCACTCCCAGTCGAACCTCCCCCTTTATCCAATATTAGAAAAAAATCTTCACAAACTGCCAGAGAAGAAATAAAGAATAAACTGCTATTCCCTTCAGCAGACAAAGCTGCAGGGAATCAAAGAAATTATTTTCTAAATTCAATTCCCTCCCTGCCTGCTTAACTTAAATCCGAATGCCTCCAGCCTCCCTCCTCAATCTCGATCGGATCACACCAGCACCAGCAGCCAGCCCTCCTCCCTCAACCACATCCAAACACCCGACTGCGATTTCTGGAAGGTGCCTTGGCTTTTTATGCCCTCTGAGACATCCAGAATTGTCAGTCAAAAACCTGGCGATGCCATTGGTGGAATGGTTCAAAAAATTTGCATGGTCCCATCCCATGCCCTGCTCAAATGGGGAGGTCTAAAAATATAAAAAATAAAATAAAATAAAATCAATACAACGTTTTATTGCTATAAAAAACCCACTGCTGCTACTATTAAAATTCAGGCATTTAAAATAAATAAATTTCACATGTATCTGTGATGATTTGGTGTCTTTTTTTACCATGATTTCAAAAGAAAAATTGCGGTCGCCATTTTGGATCCCCCCACCACCACATGGCATGGTGAGATGATGAGGATGACCCCCCCCAGCCTTGTGCAAGCAGCCCAGGACAGGCGAAGAGGGGGGGAAGGCCGGGGACCCCCCCCCAGAAACCACCCCTCTAGTAGGAGGCAAAGCCTCAGGCAGGCATATTTTCGCCTGCTTTTTTGGCTGGGAGTCAGGGTTTTTAAAAAAACTTTTAAAAACTTTTTCTGTGCTTCGCATTGCGCGATTGCGATGCCACAAACAAAAACTAAAAACCCGACCAAATATTTCTTTTTTCAGTTCGAGTTCGAGTTCTGACAGCTTAATTATCATTACCATTTCCGTTACGTAACGGAAACGAAAAACGGAAACGAAAACGAAAATTTCGCCGAGTCGTGCCCATGTCTAGTGGAGAGTTGAAGTGTCCACTTCTGCTTTCCATCCAGATACCTAAACCACTTAGCTACCGAGCCTGTTTACTACATAATTGAAAATTCCTACTTATGTGACATTTTAAACAGCCCCCCACCCCTGGTTCCACATGTAGTCAGTTATTGCCAATGGGTCCTGTCCCCTCGTCACAACCAACCTCAACTATGAATGCCTTGTCTTGATGCATTTACACTGTTTTTTTTTAAACAAAACATTTAGACACATGGAAAAAAATATTTTGCACTATTCGTATTCAGATGATCAAAGCAGCAAGGAACGTTTTGTTAGCTGTTGATGGTGCTGCCCACTTCTCTCTTTCACACCCATAACAAAGCCTCAGTATATCATATACAATGGTGCTGACCTAAGCACAGAAACTAGATTACTCTTGCTTTCCAACTCATGAACTCATTCATCACCACCGCTTCTCCACAAAATGATGCTGAGAGGAAGAACTCATCACGAAGCTGCAACAGATTTTTATCTCATAGGTTCCTGAAACCAATTCTTTTTACAGCTTCCATTATATGAAGAGAAATACAAAGGTAATGGAAACAGGACAAACACACCAAAGCATCTTCCCTTGCATTTCTGACTGCCTGCCCTGTCAAATAGCTGCCTAGATGCCCTAAGCACATCCAGTCTCGCCTGATTTCGGAAGCTAAGCAGGGTCGGCCCTGGTTAGTACTTGGATGGGAGACCACCAGGGAATACCAGGTGCTGTAGGCGCCTGGAGTAGGAACTGGCAAGCCACTCCAGTACTGCTGCCAAGAAAACTCCATGGACATGGAGTCACAACTGTAACAACGCAACACACACACACACACACACACACACACACACACACACACACACACACACACACACACACACACCCCTGTCAAATAATCCAAAAAAGCGACACAGTATATTCACAACAGTGGTTTGCTGTGACTTGCAGGACTTGTGTCAATTTCTTTAACTTTAACTTTAAGGAGGAGTTAACACAGGCAATCCCATGTATTAATGGCATCTAAATGCCTTGGTCTTCTAGATTAAATTAAGCATCTTATCTTTCCTATGATGAAGTTAGTAATTCATCCCATCTGAACAAAACTAGTACATAAGCAGTGAAATGTTACAAGCTTGCCTTTTATCTTATTAAATTTTAGTTCCCTGTTGGTTGTTGCTTTTGTTGTTGAACAGAGGAGTAACAGTTTCACACAAAACAGGAGAATTGAGAACATAGTTTAATGAAAATGTGTTAAAAGCTCAAAAGGAAACAAGTGCAAACCTGTTAGGTCCCTGAAGTAGTTGTTAAAGAGCCATTAGTAAACCAGTTATATCTCATCCAGAAAGCAAGATGGACCTTTCAAGGCTAATTGCTTGGATTAGACAGATTTATAAAAGCCATTCATTGTAAGGACTTTTAAGGTTTAAGATGAGAGACGTAAAGTTTTGAACTTTATAGTTCTCCCTGAGTTGATGAATTATCTGGGGTGCAATCTAATACCACTGTATCAGACCTCTTTGTTTTTCAGCACCATACCTCTTCCCATTGTAAGCTGAAACAACACACAGTCACCAAGGACTTAAGAGTCAGACTTTCTATCTTATCCACTTCCCCTACTTCTCACTTGCCTTCCTGCTGAAGAGATAATACTTTTGAAAGCTTTCGTATTTATTGTGTGTATGCACAGCTCACAAAACCATATAGGATTTACCATAAGGTTACCACAGAATTATATCAATAACCTATTTGCCAAACAAACACAAAGCAAAACTAAATAAATATATCAAGAAGACAAAAACATTGTGGCTCCTTGAAGACTGCAGTAACTTTTATATTTGAATGTGGGCTTGTGTGGACAAGTCAATTTCTTCAGACAAATGGACAATTTGTGAAGGCACAAGATGCACATTCACCTTTGTAGTTCCATAGACTACAATAAAAGAATAACACATACTGAAAATGGCTGGAATCCTATTGGTGTTTGTGTAAGGTCTGCCTAATTTGCTGACGCTAACAGCTAATTGATGAGGTGCTGGGTCAAATCTTAGTCATGCAATTGGCCATATTCCCAACTGTTCAACTGTGTGGTGCCCCAACACCCCATCAGTTAGCAGCATGAGTTATGTGTGTCTCATGTAAACTCCAATAACCAGCTATCAAACAACACTTTCCTAAGGGGACCTTATTTGGGGGACTATAACTTGTACAGTATGTCTCAAATTGCACAAAGCACAAAATGATGAAGAGCAATGTGCTATGAACCATCATGGACCACCACTTTCCCAGTTTGTGCCCATCTCCAGTTAGAATATTAAAATCCTATCGTGAAAAACATTTCTATTTTAATTATATTTTAGGTTCTTTGAACCAGATATGTGGATGTTTACATCAGTGAAATGTTTAGTTCATTTCCAGTCCCTGATGCTACTTAAAAGCAATGACATTTATAACAACACACTGGTGACCAAAATCCACACAGCTCTTTATGTTCACAAAACAGCTTCTATTTTATGATATTGAGCCATGCAGAAAGAAAGATGGGAAGTGATAACTCTGGTCCCCCAGGCACGAATGTTTTTTTAAAGGAAATATGTCAAATGATTTGACTTTTTAAAAAACTGAAGTCTGCAGTATTCAGAAATTCTTCTCATAGACTGACAAGCATATTTACACAATGGGTAAGTTCTAATGTTTCATAATCAGAAACATAAATACCAGAGAGATGGAAAGATAACATTCTGAATTTCAGGTTGGCCCTATAGAGAGAGACACAAGCAGGGTCGTTTTGTAATGTGGACAACATGCCTTATTCCTACAGTTCATCCTGTGAGATATAGAGATAGGAAGCATCATTTCTGTGAACCAGCCCCTCCCATCTGTCAGTCAATGTGTCCAGTGCAAGAAGAAGAAGAAGAAGAAGAAGAAGAAGAAGAAGAAGAAGAAGAAGAAGAAGAAGAAGAAGAAGAAGAAGAGAGGAGGAGGAGGAGGAGGAGGAGGAGGAGGAGGAGGAGGATTTTTTTCACTTTCTGATTAGAAGTGAGAACAACCTAACAATATAGGTGGATGATGTTCCAGTGTCTATAGGGCAATAGAAGCTCACGCATCACAGATGTATCTGATCATAAGAAGATATGGCTAGGGTTTAGATCAAAATTGCCATCTACAAATTGAATGCCATTCAGATGTGCCCTGATCCAGAAAACCAAAACAGAATGTGTTTTCTCTTTTCAATTATAAAATCACAGATGTTAAGTTAAACCTATAAATAGGCTGTCATTTATAGAAAGTAATGTGTACATGCATATTAAGTCTAAATTTTCTGATGTGAGTTCACCAATCAAGGGAAACAGTTACGACAGTTTGAAAGTCAAAGAAATCATTAACTGCTGAAATACCTGTATCAGGAAATGTGTTAATATTGGGCACCATTTCAAGTATAACTACAGTTTATACCTTTGTGGTTTTTTTCTTTATTGCTTTGCTAATATTCTCTGCAAATGTAAACCAACTACAGTAAAAACATCTGTAGTTACAGTTTGTAGAGGATCCACACTGCCCGAATGTCTGTGTGCCTAGAAATAATAATTACTTTATGCCAATTATGTTATCTTCATATGCAGGGCCGGCGCGTCCATTAAGGCGAACTAGGCAGTTGCCTAGGGTGCCAAAATGGAGAGGGGGTGCTGGCCAGCCTGCTTCCCCCCACCGCCACCCCCCACCGCTGGCCCCTGCCGTCCGTCCCCCGCCGTCCATCGCCATCCGTCCGCTGCCCCCGTGCCTGTCGCCATCCACCCCCCACACCGGTCGCCGTCCCCCGTCATCCACCGCCCCCTGCCTCCCCGCCCCCTGCCTCCGCCGCCCCCCACCCGCCCCTCACCTAGGGCGCAAAAAAACCTAGCAGCGGCCCTGTTCATATGTCTGTGAAGATTCTCAGTCATCCAGGTGAGTTTATCTGGAAGTTGAGTCATGACAACTGGACCTCTTTTCTTGAGAGAGTGAAACATTTTGCTGCTCATCCAAGCAGCGTTATCAGTCTGAAGGTTAGTGGTGATTCCTCTGTTTTATAGTTCACTTTTATTTCACATCACCCTGGTCTGAATAGGCTCATAAGTTGGACAATGGCCTAAATAGGCTTGTTAGGTTGAAAATAGTCTGAATAGGTTCATAGGTGGACCATTATACACCATCTTAGGTGTATAATGGCCTAAGGTGTGTAAAAGTCTCACCTATGCAACCTTTCCCAACACCCATTAAGTATGGGTCATTAGTTATGGTCTTACTGGTGGAGGTGTGAAGTGCTTCTAATTTGTCTGGGGATTAGAAAGGTCGCTTGATAAGTACTAGACAGATTGTGTCTGAGTCCCCCACCTCTGTTGAGAGAGGGGTTTTCAATACACACATGAATGGCTTCCCTGACCCCTCTCTCAAACCACCTATCTTCTGTGTGTAATATGTGTACAACCTCATATTTGAAGGAGTGCCCTTTGTCCTTCAAATGGAGGTACACCACTGATTCTGGTCCTGAGCTGTTGCCCCTCCTATATTGGGCCATCCTCCTGTGTAATAGCAGTTTAGTTTCTCCAGTGTAGAGGTCTGCACACTCCCCAATGCATTGGACCACATATACTATATTGTTCCTCTTGTGTTTTGGTGTTGTGTCCTTTGGGTGGACTAGTCTCTGCCCTACTGTGTTTATGTTCATATACAATATATTAATTTAAAAATGTCCACAGAAGTAAGACAATTAAGTAACAGCTTTCATGGAATTGTTTTGCTTTTTTGTCATATTAATTTTATTAAAATCAAAATAAAGAGGCAACTAATACTCTTTTTTTCTTTCTTGCCATCAAGTCAGTTCTGACTTATGGTGAACCTTTTCAATAGTTTTCTAGCTATTGCATTAACTACCATTCCCTTCCGCTGGAGATCAGCCCAGTAACTGGATCCATCTTTAGGCAGCCAGTTTTCCAGAACAAAATTGCTTCCTAAAGCTTACTCAGCAGGCAAGTCATAAGGATGGATGTAGCAGTTCTATAGTGCTCTTTTTATTATAATGAACCTAAATAGCAGTATGGATCTCAGTACTTAAATGTCAAAATTCTGACAGAAGACCCATTAAGGGCAAGTGAAGAACCAATAAGAATGAATGACACAGGCCTTATGTATTTGCATTTAGTCTTTTGCAGGAAAAAAACAACCCTTTTTTCAATGACACAGCTATCAGTACCATAACAGTGGTCGAGCATGTTTGTACACATCTCAGCTTGTCACCACATATAGCTCAAAATTATTTTCTTAATGTATTAAATTACACTAGAAGAGGTCCATGGAATTAGTGAAATTCCATATATTCAAATGGGTCTACTCTAACTGTGATTTACTGTACATTAATGGTACATTGTATAGTTATACAGCCTCTCCAGTACTTTGAACCATGGCAAATCATGTGAACCAAACAAACTTTGTAACTTATCAGGAAGTTAAGAGTGGTTAGTAGAGATGGGCACGAATAAAAAAAATGGTGTTTCCTTTGTCGTTTGATGTTGAGAGGTCCGTTTCGGTTCATTTCCATTTTTCATGAATTTTTTGGAAAAAATTCGTTTTCGTTTTTTGTTTTTTGTTTTTTGTTTCTACCCGCTTTTTGCGCAATTTGTAAAGCATTTCCATGTGTGGGCGTCCCCCAACACCCCAGACCAGAGGGAAAACACTAAAAAAATTGATGCTGGCAGAGACACAGTATAGACTAGGTTCGCAGGGAGGCTGCAAAGGCAGCGGCAGGTGTTGCCCAGGGTGCAAGGCAGCCGCAGAGTGACTGCACTGCGGGGCAGGGAAGGGTACTCACCGAGAGGTACACACGCACACACACAGGGAGGCTACAGGACTGAAGCTAGAGTCACAGAGACAGCAATCCCACCCTAACTCCCACCGGAGACTGCAAGGAGGACGGGGGCTGCCAGAGATTTTTATGCCCTCTGTGGCTACCAGACCTGCCCAGTCTGCAACCTGGGCATGCTATTGGTTGAAGTTGTCCAAGAATTTACATGATCCCATCACATGGCTTGCCTCCATGTTGTGGCTGGAGTGGCGACATCCATTTTGTCATCCTTAAAGGGAAAAGAAAAATACATCGCGATGGGAGAAGACAAAAACAAACGTTTTAAGGACCCCAACGCCCTGGTAGGTAATAATTTCAAAAAATTATCCCATTATCGCTGCATTTTTATGGATGTCCAGGGCGTTTTAATACCCAAGAAATCAATATTAGGCATCTGGGAGCCTTTTTGGGTCGATGTCCCCTAACTTCATATGCAGGGCCGGTGCGTCCATTAAGGCGAACTAGGCAGTTGGAAAAAAATACAGCAATCTGAGAAAAGACATAAATGCACGTTTTAAGGACCCCACCCCACCCCCGGTAGGTATTATCAGACAGTATAAATAATTATTGCTGCATTTTTATGGATGTCCAGGGCGTTTTTTAACATTTAAAACAGCTCATTTCATTGCGTGTCGCCATTAACGAAAATGAAACCTAACGAACACAATTTTCATGGTTCTATGGGCAAAAAAAAAAATGTCTCCAGAACATTTGTTACAGCTCTCATTACACACAAGCTATAGAGGTGGCTGTAGATAGTATAAAATATCATCAGTCCATTTTCCGGTTACCAAGCTGACAAAGGCTGATTTAGCAGAGAAATTTCTTAGTGTATTCCTTTAAGAAAGAAATGAAACAAAGCAAAATCAGGGAAGTCCCAGAAGAGAACTGTATGTCACTGTTGGCTGGGTTTTGTTTATTTGTTTTAATTCTGTTTTCAGTGAAGCGGAGGCTTTGATACCACATCTCTAACACAATGTTATTAAGAAAGAGACCGCTCTTGTTGCCATCCTTGACTTTTGTTTATTAGAGACAAATAGCAGAAACATGACTTTTGTCACTGTAGCCCATTAGACAGAGAAAGCTAGTTGGCATCTTGTCATGTTGTTTGGACAGGTAGAAGAAAAGCTTGAGGTGTCAGCTTCAAGAACATGAGAGTACAAATAAAAGCAACAGGATCATCCTCCGAGGTCAGGGAAGTTACTTTCTGGCACTCTGAATCCTCTGGCCATCACGGGAATGGTAACAGACAAACAAAGAGCACTTGGAATCAAGTTGTTAGCTGGAGGATACATTTTTGCTTCAACCTGAAGTCATTAAGATCATCTTGTGCACCTGGTACCTCATTAAAACTTTGCTTTTATCATAACTCTGATGGACAGCCTTTTGCTTTCTTTGTTTCATGAATCTGTGGCAAAGAGGTAATGGTGTGAAACATTGCTCCCTGTGCAATAGTACTTATTCTGATGCCTCATTTTTGTGTTAGGGTTCCTATGCCTGTCAAATGTCTGCTCTCTTTCTAGAGAGAGACATGAGACAGACCTCCGCGATCTATTTGCCCAGAGGGCTTTGCTGGAGAATGACAGAGCTCCCAAAATACCCCCCCAGCTAATTCACACCTCGCACTCTCACCAAGGCAAAGGAGAATAGTGACTCATATTTCAAGACAAAGCATGACAGAATGGAGATTCCTCATCCATTCTTTACAGCCAGGCTTTTCAGATGTGTACTGTAATAGGTTAAAGGGTGGCATTTTACCACAGTCATTGAAACATCGTGCTCTCTCGTCCCACCAGAAGTGCCTGTGTTTTCTATAATTGGGGTCAATCTCTCTCATCTGAAATCTTAGAGTTTCTTCTGAAGACTGCAGAAAAGTGAGCTATAATGTTTATGAGTTAATGCAGATGCCTGATAGAGTAAGCCTGGGGACACCTCCCCTGATATTGGAGGGTGATCCCCCCCACTGCTTTCTCCTAGGTGTTATTGCTCATTACTTGCTGTAAAGTGCTCACTAAATTATTGTTAGCAGAGCCTGGAAAAGTTACTTTTTGACTAAATATTCCAAAATCCTTTATTCTGCAATCCGAAGTTCAGAAAGCAATGTCCATAGTGCAAAAAAGAGAGCAGCATTTCCAAGCACCAATAGTTAGCCAGGGTGAAGTAGCTCTCCTCTAGAGAGCAGCTATTAAGAATATATCTTGGCCTCCATCTGCATTCCACTGAGACAGATGTTTCATGTGTGGTTGGAAGAAACCATCTCTGAGAAAGCATCTCGCAAAAGAAATTAAATGTGCAATTGAAAGGGTGTTGTCTTGTTAATTAATTAGCTTATCAACTGCTTAAATGTGTTCAAAATGAATCTGCCTGCTTATTCGGTTCCAAAAGCTAGGGGTGGTTATTGACTGATCAAGCTGACTCTCACATGAGACAAAGTAGAGCACCCACCTTAGGGGGAGTGGACAAGAGGTGGAAGAGCACAATGGATGGTCACCCGTCCCAGGTGCAGAGAGTTCTTGCTGGACATTCTCTGACACTGCTTAATAGCACAACAAGAAAATGCATTAATACCTTGGTTTAAGAGTAACTTGGTTTAATGAGCGTCTTGCAAGACAACCAAACATTTCTTCTAAATTTTGACTTGATCCACAAACAATGTCTTGATATACAAACACTGGAGCAGGTCACATGATCACAAGTGAGCCAGTGGTAGCTCTCTCCGTCTCCCTCCCACTGCTAGATTGTGGGTGAGTGTCTGAAATGTCCTGTCTCAGGCAGCCTCCAAAGTGGAGGGAGGAGAGAGGAAGAGAGGTCACCCTTGCACCAGCCAGGAACGTGCAGGTTAGGGTTAAAGTATATTTTTCTTTATATTTATATTTTTATTCAATTTGTTTTCAACATCCTTTCTTATTTTTCAGACCATTTCTAGTAATGGGGCAGCTAGTCAAGTGTGTATAGGGCTACAAATTGCACTTTATAATTGTCACACACACACACACACACAAACTATGTTTTCGTAGATTTTCACGGGTATAGGTATGCATGTTAGGGTGGATTCGGGTTTCTTCCCGTGTAGAAATCTGGTTGTTTTGGCGACGTTTCGACGAGGTCTCACTCGTCATCTTCAGGCTGGTGTTCTGGCTTCTTTCTTCTTGAAGCAAAGCGTGATCTCAGTTGAAGTCCTTCTATAAATACTGCTGGGGTGTGTGGTTTGCTTGCTCTGTTGCTGATTGTAGGTTCGTTTGTTCTTTTGTGATCTGCTGTGTGGCTGAGGCGATCGTTAAGGGCTTAACTGCTGGTGGGTTAGATGGCTGTTTAGAGACATCATGTGTGGGTGAGGTGCTGGATGTGTGTCTATTAGCCTTTTGTTTCTTAACGACCTTGGTGATGGGTGTTCTGGCAGCATCCTGGGCTTTGGTGGAGTGGGGTCCTGTGTCTTGTGAATTCATTTTGGTCTGGCTGCGTGTCTGTGGTCTCCCAATGTTTTTTTGGCGTGTGTAAGTGTGCTCCATGTGGTGGCTGGAGTGGGGAGTAGCGGTAGATGGTGCAGTCGTGGTTTTGTTATTGGATGGTGGTTTCGTTTCATCTGTGGGAAGGGTCTGGGTTTGTGTTTGGTGTGGATGGAAGGTGGTGGCATCTTGTGTCCTTTTGGACCTGGTGTCAGTCTTTGTGACAGAGGCTCGTCTGTTGACCAGGGCTAGTTTCCAGATGTCAGGCAAGTGGGAGGTGTCATCACGTTTATTCATGTTGTTTGGGTGTTTCTCTATTTCAATGGCTTCCATGATTATTCGACTGTTGAAGTGTTCAGTTTTGGAGATGAGTTTGGTTCTTTTAAAATCAATTTCATGACCTGTTGTTTTTATGTGCTGGAAGAGAGAGGAAGATTTTTCTTCTTTTTTGACTGCGTTTTTTGACTGGTGTTTTTTTGGAATCCGTTCGCAATTAAAAAAACACATACAAACCGCTACTTAAATGCACAATCACACCACCACCCTGCACAGATCAACTCCGTAGCAAAAACCCTCATCTCCAGAACCAAACGCCTCGCTGACAAAGACCACCTAAAAACTGAATTACACACTCTCTCGAATGCTTTAATTGCGAACGGATTCCAAAAAAACACCGTTGTGTGAAATCTGTTTTGTCATCACCAAACTAATCCAAAAAGAAACACCCCCCAAGAACCAAGAAACAGAAGAGAACAACGGCACTGCCCTCCTCCCTTACATCAAAGGCACCACAGACAAAATCAGCAAAATTCTCCACAAACACAATATCAAGACAGCCTTTTGCACCGAACAAAAAATAGCCAACATTTTAAGAAACCCCAAAGACAAGATTGAGCTAGAAAACCAAGGAGTCTACGAAATACCATGCAAAGTCTGCCCAGCCACATACATCGGACAGACAAACAGGAGAATAAGCGCACGCATCGCAGAACACAAGAACGCAGTCAAAAAAGAAGAAAAATATATATACCTATACCCGTGAAAATCTACGAAAACATGTATATATGTATATATATATATATATATATATATATATATATATATATATATATATATATATATATATATATATGCAGTTGCTAGTCTCAAATGCAGATTCCACAACCATAAACCATGGTGTGGACGTGGACTTTTAGCCAACTTATTTTATGTTTTGGCAATTTGCGTATACAGGATATGGCCTATGGGACCCCAGAATGAATCATCTGAGTGTCCATTATTTCTTATGGGGACATTTGCTTTGATATAAGAGTGTTTTGGTTTGCAAGCATGTTTCTGGAATGAATTATCCTCCTAAACTAAGGTATTAGTGTATAAGGCTCAATTTCCATGAGAAGAGAAATAGTGGTCTGTGGTTGACTACAGCAGTGGCTTTCATGCAACAGCATTGCCACAGAAGAGGCCAAGCCAACCCAGAACCAGCAAGGGGATGATCAGAGCAATGTGTGTGTGTTTTCCCACTTCAGACAAGGAAGGCATTGTGCTTCCTCTGTAGTTAACAGCTTATGTATTAAATCAGTGCTTTCCAACCTTGGGTAACCCAGGTGTTCTTGGACTGCAACTCCAAGAAATCCCAGCCAGCACAGCTAGTGACGGAGGCTTCTGGGAGTTGCAGTCAAAGGACTAGTGGATTACTTGCTATTCTGCCTAAGGAAGCAAATGGGATTAAATCAGCCCTTTGGGGAATCATATGCTAGCATCAAGTCTCTTTGTGTTAGGTTTTTGCATGGTGGAGGGCAGCCTCTGCCATGCAACAAAGAGCATTTTGCCAAATAGCAAATGCTAAAATAGTGTTTTATTTAATTATTTATACAATTTATATGCTGCCCACTACCCAAAGGTCCCAGGGCGGCTTACAGTTAAAATGAACAATTAAAACAATTAAAATGTTAAAATACCAATAAACCATTAAAAATGATAAAAACATTTAAATGTTTAGGAAATGTGGCATCCTTTCTTGTGAAATGGTGAATGGTATACTCGGAGTCTATAGAATAAGGCTGTCCGTGATCAGTGTCCTTTCTCCAGCTCATTGGGGCAACATTTTTAGGATTTTCCCCATCTGTTCTCATTTCCCTTTCACTTCCAAAGTCATTTCAAGAATCATACCAATTTGCTTAATAAGGAGCTATAGGATGCCAACTTATGGGGAGTCTGGGGTTAGAAACCAATGTCCCCATTCTAAACTGGATCCTTAGCATGTTGTTTTCTCTGGAAGCTTGGAACTTATTTTTTCACTTTTATAATTATGAAATATAGCTGCTTATTTGTTTCTGTGTCTTCTCTCTCTCTGTCTCAGTGGATTCGTGTGCAATACATTATTCATAGATATCATTTCGGGCCCAGCAGAGCTCTTGCTATTAATATCTCCTCTTGCATGATAACGTGTTTTGAAACAAAGCAACAGCCGGGGTTCCAAAATGTTATTTTGGTCCAAAGACTGAGAAGTACCTGGAAGGTGATGCGAGTTCTGTTCAAGCACATGGAAACACAGCTTTTGTTCAAGACCCACTTCTGGCCTGAAAAAAATTAAAATGGTGGTTCTGCGTGTGCTGGATTTGTACGGCACTCGCATGAGAGCATCAAGGACTTTTGGGGAAAATGATATGCTTCCATCTTTGATCTTCTTTTGGAAACCTGGACATTGCTGCTACTAAAAGTCAGCCAAATGCATCCCCTTTTAAAGAAACTTTCTGTTTAAAAATGTTCTCTTTTATCTTTTAGAAGTCCAGTTTTCACTGAATGAGATTTGAGCCATGTTCAGGCTTCACCTTAAGATATAATATCTAGAGATGGGCACGACTTAGCGGTATTCCCGTTTCCGTTTCCGTTACTCGGTTCCGTTACTCTACGGAAACGGTAATGGGAATTACTCCGCCAGACTTCGAGCTCGAACCGACGAACGAACAATTTTGGTCTGATTTGTCGTGCTCGTTACTTGCATCGCGGCGATCACGCAATGCCAAGCGGCACAGAAAAAAAGTTTTTAAAAGTTAAAAAAAACCGGTTCCCGGCCAAAAAGCAGGCGGAAAAATGCCTGCCGTGCCTCAGGGCACCTACCAGAGGGGTTGTTTCTGGAGGTCCCCGGCCTCCCCCCTCATCCCCCGTCCTGGGCTGCTCTGGTGGGACTCGCCGCAGGTTCGCAGCCAGCAAAAAGCCCAGTCTCGCCGCCGCCCGCCCGCAATTAAAGCGCAAGCAAGCGGCACGGACGGCACAGGAAAAAACTTTTAAACTCTCCCCCCACCCATTCCCGGGCCAAAAAAGCAGGCGGAAAAATGCCTGCTTGACTAAGGGCGCAGGGCACCTACCGGAGGGGTGGTTTCTGGAGGGGGGGTCCCGCCTCCCCCCCGTCCTGGGCAGCCGGACTCGAGTCGCCATTTCGCCATACCATGCGGTGCGGGCGGGGGATCCAAAATGGGGCGGCAAACGCAATATTATTTTTGAAATAGTGGTCCAAAAACACACAAGCACAACAGAAACACGTGAAAATTTATAAACTGCCAGATTTTTCACAGTAGCAGTGGGTTTTTTCTTGCAACAAAATGTCTCTCCTCTCCTCCTCTGTCCTCCATTGATTTTATTTTATTTTATTTTTTTTACACCTGCGCAGTGCGCAATGATGGGCTGGCCGAGTGGCCAGCCATGTGGGAGTAGACAACCATGCAAATTTTTGGAGCCATCCCACCAGTCGCATGGCCACTTGGCCATGGAGACTTCTGGGATGTGCCAAAAAGCCCCCTAAAACCTGCCCTAGCCCTAACCCTAACCCTTGACTCCGTACATACGTCACAGACTGTCTTCTTAGTGGGTCAGAGAGGCACCCAGAGGTGCAACCCACTAGCCCACCGTAACCTTACCCGTCACTAGCCTAACCCTAGCCATTGCACTAAGCCACCTTAAAGCCAGATCTACTTGCTTGCATTGCACTACACGCAGCAAGTACAATTCCCTTCTGTGTGAGACATGGTGGTGCGGGAGCCTTGTGCAGGGAAGGCATGACGCTATCACTCTCACTGGTCTCACTGTCTGCACATTCTGTTATGCAATATCCATATGGCTATTGCATAGCATTTTGCAGCAGGAGGAGGGGAGACCCCCATGTAGAGGGGTCTCTCTTGGAGCCTGCTTCCCCTTCCTAGTGGCAGGAGGCACCCACGGGTGCCTCCAGGAGCCCACTTTCCCTTTATAGCGGGCCAGAGGAGGCACCCACCCCACAGAGGTGCCTCCAGGAGCCCGCTCCCCCCCAAAACCAGTACTAACGACAACGAAAAAATGAAAAAACGAACCGACTAATTTTTGCAAATTTTCGCAAAAACCGGAAACGACCCGAAACGGGACCGGCCCGACTAACAACAACTCGAAAAAAATTTTTTTCAAGTCGTGCCCATCTCTAATAATATCATTCACCAATACTCTACAGACATGTGGGGAAATGTGTTCAGACTTTCTACTCAAAAAGATATCCATCTAAAAGTGGACTATATAAAAGGACTATAAAACTAGGTGGAGAGATGCATTACTGGAACAAAAAAGAGATCCATTTCATGGGGGGGATGGAGAATGTCAAATTCTCCATTACAAGAGAGAATTTGCTCATTTAAGGACTTGCCTGTGATTTCATGATGTCCCAATTGTACAATTCCACTGAAGAAGATGGTGTCAGTGGAACTTCCCTCCCCCCTAAATTACCCTGTTCAGAAACAGTGTATCTATTCCAGAGGACTAGTAGGAATAGGAAATAATCCAGATCTGATTTGTGGGCTCATCAGAAAGCTGTAAATGGAAGAGGAGAGAAAAATTTCCTTGTATCAGCAGCTGGGGTGCCACTGTGACACTCCATCCATCCAACCAACCATTCATATTTCTCTCTTGCACACACACACACACACACACACACACACACACACACACACACACACACACACACACACACACACATTTGGTAAGGCAGTTTGTTGTTTGTTTTGATTTGGATAATTTGGATGCATCCTCTGTTCGTCAAACTGTAATAATACCACCTGATACAATTCAAGAAAGTCTGGTGACAGTCAAAGCAGATTTACATTTTGGTTTCAGATGGGCAATTTCAGGATAATTCAAATAAGCATATGTGTGTGAGAGAGGGTTCACACGAGTGTTACCACTGAGGCAATTGTAACAAAGACTGCAACTTTCCTTCAGCCTCTGCAATGAATCTAAAACAAACACAGAACCTATTATCTCTGGAACCTGGTCATTCTTAAGTGGAATTTTTTTTCCTGAGAACATGGAAATAGATAACTAGCTTGAAAACAGCATTGCATATGAGAAGCTGTATGTCTTGTGTTGCGAGAGGATGACCAGAGTAGCTCATTACGGCATCTTGCAACTAAAATGATGTATAACAGAAAGGAATATCAATGTTAAATTATCTTCTCTTTCCCTTTATATTTTATTTGTTTTTTATTCTAAATAATAAGGCTTTCCCCCCCTAAAATAAAAACAAGATTGGAGAACTGGGTAATATAAGAGAAGGACTAATTGGCATACCTATATATTGTTCTGAGGCTTCCAATTTCCTATTCAACAGGTGTGGGAATTGGGGGGGGGAGGAGAGTGAACTTGACAATGTTACTTTTTTGGGCTATATAATCTAAAATCCTTTAACCAATATGCAAATGAAACTAATTTCACATCAAAAATTAGTACCGTATTTATTGGCGTATAACACGCACAGGCGTATAACACGCACCCTCATTTTAAGAGGGAAATTTTAGGGGAAAAAATTAAATTTCACCCAGGGCGCGCTCTCCGGGCAAAGTTAGCCAACTCCGGGCACTGCGAGGGGGAGACAGGAAGGGAGCGGGGGGCAGCTGTGGGGCAGGACACGGGCACAGAAGAGACAGAGGCTGAGCGAGGCCGCAGAGAGCATGAGGGAACCTCGGAGGAGGGGATGGGGGGGTCGAACCGGGTGTCCTCGCTCAGCTCCATCCATCCCTGGCCCGTTGGCAAGGCAAGGGAAGTGAGTGGGGGAGAATCTCCGCCATGAAACTTTTGTTCCCCTTCTTCCCCATCATGGGACTGGCTGGCTGGCTGTGCTTGGGGACGGGGCGAAGCAACCTCCCTCCTTCCTTTCTTCCCTCCCTCCCTCGTCCGGCCTCCCTACCCAGAACAGCCCGAGCCCAACTGAGCACACACACACACACACACCACCACACACCACCTCCCCGTGGCTCCCTCCAAGGCCCCGGGAAAGAAGAAAGGTGGGGATGCCCTTCGCCTGGCCGAGCCTCCCGCGGTGCGAACCCCCCCCCAACACCAACACCACCGCCGCCGCCGCGCCGGCCTGAGTTCCAAACAAGGAGCGGGCGAGCGGGCAGCACTGATAACTACGGAAAGTGGTGGCGGCGGTGGCGGCGGCAGCTCTCCGCCGCAGCCCCCTTGCGTGTAGCAGCAGAAACAGCAGCAGGAATCAGCAGGAGCCACGCACGCACCCCGCGGTCTCCCTTCCTCCTGGCTCGGCTCAGCTCGGCTCTGCTGCAGTTCCCGCCCGCCCGCGCCCCCTCCATCTCCGCCTTCCTTGATCGCTTTGCCAACCTTCTCCCTCGGCCAAGGAGGCATGGTGTGTGGAGGAGGCGAGCGCTCCTGGGAAGACGAAGGCGCGCCCGCCCGCCTTCCCTCCCTTCCTTGCTCTCTGTCTCACGCTCGCGCTCTCGCTCTCGCTCTCACTGGCGCGCGCACACCCGGAGCCTCTGCTCAGGCAACGGAGGAGGATTGGCAGCACACTGGGGAGCATGGGGGAGCTTTTCAAGAAACCATTCTCCTCCTCCTCCTCCTCCTCCTCCCTCCCCTCCCCAGCCCAGCCCAGCCCAGCCCGCGACGGTACTTGTTAATAATGTTAAAACATGGCTTCTTAACATTATATCGGCGTATAACACGCATACATGATTTGGCCCCTATTTTCAGGGGGGGGGGGAAGTGCGCATTATACGCCGATAAATACGGTAATTTTTCTAAGTTCTTCTCACTCTCACTCACTCTCACTCACTCTGTTTTAAAACCCTGGAAGTTAATGTAATTTCTCTGCTTGGCTGTCACCTTAACACTAGCAAAAATTAAATACTGAGACTCCCAAGATAATAAACACATTAATTCTAATGTTTTATTTCCAAAGAATATGTTATTAATTATATAGGTTAGGCCTACCAGTCAGCCCTTTTTTGTAACTTTGAAACAGTTTGCCTTGTTGCTACCAGAATGGCAGCAAAAAGACAGTGAGGTGGACGATGGTACTCAAAATCTCAAAGGGAAAATCAAACAGCTGCCCTTGTTCTCAGCAGTGATTCTTACAAGCCGCTCAGAACATACAGTGTCCAGGTTAATGCTCAGTGCATCTTATAGCATTGCTAACAGATGTGTTTAGGCACATATTGGAAATAACACACTAGAATTACTCTGTTCAACCAAGTTTCTGGAACAAAATCAAGGGAAACAAGACTCTCAAAATCTTGTTTAAAAACAATAAGAAAATTAGATTAATGAGTAGAGATGGGCATGAACTGCAGCTTGCTGGTTTGGCCCAGTTTGGTGTGATTTCTGCACAGGTGTCGCACAGGCACTGTGCATTCTCCTCTCCATTTTCCTGTGTATACTCATCCATTTCACAGCCAAAGCACACTTCTCTCCTCCCCCCCTCCTCTTGCTGCCACCCACTCTAAGGAAGCACTGCCAGCTTCCCCACCTTTTCCTGCTTTCAATTATGCAAGCTTCACATTGCCCCTTACCCAGAAATCGGGGTACTCACTTTACTGACATCAGAAGGATGGAAGGCTGAGTGAATTTCTAGCCTGTTACTTGGGATTGAACCCAACTCATGAGCAGAACTTTGTCTGTAATAGAGCAGTTTAGCTATGGTGCCATGAGGCCCACCAAAGTGTCACTCCTTGTAGAGTTTTACATATATTTACAACTGTCTTAATCTGGATCAGGGTCCCGTGTGTTATAATGCACCTCACTCCTGTCCTATGAGGCTTAAGGCCTTTTTCATTTTCTGTTTCATTCGAACCAGAAGGTTCGAATGAAACAATGCTCTGAAGGCGAGGGATTCAGTTGCCTTCAGTATGTCAAAGCTTAGTTGTCTATGCTTGCCAATTCAGCTGTCAGTTATAGATGGGCATGAATCAGGAAAAAAAACTGTGGTTTGTTTGATTTATGATTTGTCAAGGTCGATGAATCATAAATAACAAATTTATGACTTTTTCTGGTGAATCAATGAATAGACTTGTAAATGTATTTTTTGACTTTATAATCCTATCAAATGCCCCCACCCCCCAAAGGCACCTAGATACACCAGAATTACAGGAAAGCTTCCCTTGGCTCTTCTGTACAAGCCCTGTAAGTATGTAAAGTTTGGCTTTTGGATCTCTGAGTTATTCATGCACAAAAAGGTCCTAGGAAAGTGCCTCCCTGTGCCCTCAAGACACCAAAATTACAAAGACAATTCCCCGAACACTTCTGGGGGGCACTGATATGTGCAAACAATGATTGATAAATTAGCAATTTTTGAATGAGTTTTGCAGTTCAGTTTTAAATTTGTGCCCATCTCTAGTAAGTATACATACCAATAAGAATGTTGAAATGTGTTGATTTGGACCAGATTAATGCATATGTAATGCCAAGGCTGGGCTATCTAGTATACATTTTGATTGAAGTATATAGCTTTCAGAAGGAAAATAAGATGTTTTTCTCTTCAGAAAGGGAGTGTGTGTGTTGTGTCATTACAGTCGTAACCGATTCTTTGTGACCCCATGTCCATGGAGTTTTCTTGGCAGAAATACTGGAGTGATTTGCCAGTTCCTACTCCCGGCGCCTACAGCCACCTGGTATTCCCTGGTGGTCGCCCATCCAAGTACTAACCAGGGCCAACCCTGCTTAGCTTCCGAAATCAGGTGAGATCGGATGTGCTTAGGGCATCTAGGCAGCTTAGAAAGGGAGTACACAGAATTAAATGCAGAGGTCACACCTAAATGCTCTATTAATATTAGTCTTATTTAATTTAATGTTCCCCGAGATTTTCCATGGTCAAGTGAGGATCAAACCCAGAACTCCTTGGTCCTAGCCTATGCATATATCCATTACACCACCTGGATGCCACATCGTGTTAAAGGGACCAAGTGTCGTGTAGTGGATAGAATGATCTACTAAGAAGAGCTGGGTTCAAATCTCTGCTCACCTTTGGAAACTCATGGGGCACTGGTATAACCATTCTGTAATGGCCGGGGCATGGGCAGCAACTAGGATATCTGCAAGGGGGGCAGGACCAGGGTGTTCCCAGAAACCAAGAGTGCGGCCAGTCAGTCCAAGTTCAGGATTCACAGAGAGGATTGTCAGCCAGTCCAAGTACAAGATTCACATAAACACAGTCTGAGAGGGAGAGGGTTGCCAAACAGGAAGATTTACAGGCTAGCAGAGTTCCAGGAAGGATCAGGATAACAGGGCCAAAACTTCAGGAGTCCAAGGTCTCGCATTGCTGAAGCAAGGAACAGGGAGTGCCAGCAGCTAGCTTTATGCTGGTAGCAGGCTCACCAGCTGTACTTTCTGATTGCCACAGCCTGACTCTGCAAAGAGGCTCCAAATTTGCTGAGTCATGTGGGCCTAATCCTGATACATCCCTTCAATATTTCACTTACCTTCAGAGCCATCTTAGGGCTGTTATAGGTTGGTTCTTACTTCAAAACATAAGTGTCAGTTTAATGAGTTAAACTTTTTCAGTTTTAAACATTAATTGCAATCAGTACAATTCTCAATTTCTTTTGATTAAATATCACACCCAAAATTCCAATGTTCTGGGTTTAGATGCTTTGATTATACAGTACATGAGCAGAACTGTCCCAAGATCTTTGATTCCATGGTGCAAAGGACATGATCCACCCCATTCATCTGACTGGCAGCCAGATCTTATGTTGACGGTGAGTGTTGTGGGCACAGTGTTCTTCTGAACGCAGATGGCTGACTAAGAAGGCACCAAGAAGATTGTGTAGCACACATAGCTATAACTCCAGGTCAGACATTACTTCCTATGCCTTTTGGCCTATGCCTGCCAAAACAGGTTCTGTGCTCAACCTAATGGCAGGGCTCGGCCCTGTCAGTGGATCCTTACCTCAGCTTCAAAAACTCTTCAGGCCCTCGGATCACCTGGTGCCCTCAGGTGATTCTGTGCCCATTTGCATCTAGGGTTATTTTTAAACACTGCCATCACAGCACTCCTCCCCCCGCCAAAGGTTTATTATAATTTAGCTCTTGGGATATTGCCAAGGACAAGCAAGAAAATATCATCTAGTAATGTTGGCACACTGTGTTAGTAACAGCATGGCTTATCTTGGCAAAAGCGTGGAGAACAGCTTGATTCCCATCATTAGAGCTATGGCAATGGAAA
Source organism: Phrynocephalus guinanensis (assembly GCA_037367245.1). Taxonomy (NCBI): domain Eukaryota; kingdom Metazoa; phylum Chordata; class Lepidosauria; order Squamata; family Agamidae; genus Phrynocephalus; species Phrynocephalus guinanensis. Next base: position 39,568,327 of record CM074736.1, read on the forward strand.
ATGGGAGATACTATGCTGAGGAAGAAAACCAGTTGCTCTTGCTTTATCTGGGAAAGCCCTGATCACAGAGACGTTTGGAGACAAACCAACTCCTTTATCGGCAACAATGGGGTAGAATTAGACTGTGGGAACCAGCCTTTCAAAATATATTCAAATCATACAAATTCAAGGAACAAATTATAATAAAAATGTATAATTCACCTAACTAGAGTCTCCCCTGGGTATTATTTATGATTTAGTTGGCTGTGGATACTTTCTGCAAGTGTAAAACTCTCCGGCTGCTTTCATTAGAAATATGCAACGCTCTAAATCTGGATTTCTGCATCCTACCTGAATTTCTCCTTTAGTCCTTGTTTCCTGCCAGGTCATGAAATCTTTGCTCTTGTTGCTCTCTGTCCCATTTGCTTTCTGTATACAAACTGTTGCATTGTTTTGGGTGTGTATTTTACTGCTGGTACAGTATTCAAGGGTACTTGGGTGTGGTCCTGTAAAATATCTCAGATTTGACCTTGAGGGTTACTTGAAGCCCTTGAGGTATATGATTCTCAGCCATATTTTAGATAAAGGTAAACCTCCCACTGTAAAAGGAATGTGAAATGCCTATTAGTTGTTCGGTCACCTTATCTGCTGAGCAGAGCACTAAGTAAATGTGGAAAATTTAAAATTTATTTTGTTTCTGAATAATCCCTGTTCTGGGCTGCAGACAAGCAATGTGTAATGTTCAAACAAAATAACAATTTTTTGCAGGTAGTAATGCGTAACTCCTTTTTTGCAATACTGTAGGCCTAAAGAAACATGTTAAATGCCATCTGCCATTCAACTTTTAAAATTGGACATTCAGTTCTATGTCAGTACATATATGTTCTAAGAAAGACATAATTAAAAAACCTTCATAAGACTATTAATCCTCCTTCTTTCATCACTACAGGGTGTACTCTTGACTAATGTGAACTATAATTGCTCACCAGTTATTCTGACTCCTTCAATTCCATGACTTATTTCTGCAAACAATGAAAGAGTGACCAAACCTTGAGCAAAGTAGTTCTCCTTACATAAGAATGTAAGAACAGCCTTGCTGGAACAGGCCACAGCCCATCCAGTCCAGCATTTTGTCTCACACAGTGGCTCACCAGTTGCTTCAGGGTATTCCCATTCAGATGTCTTCATCTGTTTATGATTCCCTGAAAATGGCATTGAGAGATATCCTGTCTATCTCTCCAACCTGGAGGTTGTCCTTGGGCACCCATAATGATAGCCACTGATACCCTTGTTCTCCATGAACTTGTCTAATCCTTTCTTAAAGCTGTCAAGGCTGACAGTTGTCGCCACTGCTTCTGGCAGGGAGCTCGTTAAAGTATTCCATGTTTACATTATTTCCTGCTTTAAATGAAATTGTAAACTGTAAAAGTAGTAATCAATGAAGTGGAATCTCCTTTTCCAAAACATCTCTTCACCACAGGATTCATTTTCAAAGGAATCTGTCATTTTATATCTTTTGTATCGACCTTCAGTATATTGTTTCCACCTACTCTTTATTTTCTCCTGGTTAAATAGTGTCCTTCGCTGCTGGTCATTTAGCATTCTTAATCTAGGCTTGAATTTTCCTTTCATTTCTTAGATGTTCTGGAAGAGAGCTCCCATCTTTGCCCTGTTATTTCTTTGCCCTGGCTGTTGTAGCAGTTCTCTTTGATGGTTACTTCATGTCCACTCTCTTCCCAGGAGGAAGTTAATTGCGTGTTGATGTCAGTTGCAGTCATGTGGTCTTCTTGTGATTCTGTCCCTGTTCCCATGTACTCACGGGTGTGAGGGATGATACTGGCATGACTGTTACTGCACGTCCTTGTTCCGTGATGAGATGTGAAATTCCATGCCTTTGTTCTCTTTTTTTTCAGCCCGACCTTCCGTTTTTTGATGTTTCGATTCTCCAAAGCCTTGTCTTCAATGCGTTACAGAGCTGAGTTTGAGGCATTTGTCTTTTAATCTCTCTGCACTGCGTTGCTGACTCCATAGGGAATATACTGGCGAATGGCAGTTCGCACTCCTGCCACTAGATGGAGAATGGCACGTTGCGGGAGGAGACTGACCTCACGGGCTCTCATATCGGAACGAGAAGCGAGATGAGGAGATTCCCGAGGCCAGGGAGGAGAATCTCTCATCCCGCTTAGATCACAGTTCAGGGGGTGTGGTTGGGATGAACTCCCTTCATCCCGCAATGGACTTGTGGTTAGATTTCTTTTTACCAGTCCCCAGCGGGACCGCGAACAGCCATGAGATGGACGTGACGTATCAGCCTTTGTCTCTATGTGCCAGCTTAAAAAAAACCCAACAACCATGCATTTCATTTTTTTTAAATTAAATAATTTGAAGATACTCTTTTTGCAAAAAATAAAATAAAATTGCAATATAATTTTCAAATGAAATGAAATAAAATAAAAGAACATTATGGAGTTGAGAACTGAATAAGCATTCTGGCTGGATTTCTATACATATATACTTGAGATATACCATTGAAAAGTTGCTCTTAGGAATTACTGCTCCCAGAATCTCCCTCTGTTAGCAATCGGCTGGCCATGGGCTTGGGGAATCCTGGGAGCAGTAACTGAAAAAATGTAACTCTTTGGAGCTGTGACCCAAACTTTTATTGCAATCACTAAGACTTCTGAAAAGATATATAAGTGGTGCTGCATAATTATTACATTTTCAGGATGGCCCATGAGTTCACATAATGAGCTACAATGTGCCTTATGATAGTATGTCCGTGAAACTGATAGACTGATAATTGTGTTTTGGCTTAAGCGAGAGTCAATGTGATTAAATTTGTCTGTAGCACTGAATGAGCTGACTGGATTTATCTTGCTAATATCATGTTATGTAAAGGGAGGTGTGCTATTTGGCTCCCCCCCCCCGAGGCTCACTAATCTAAAATATTAATTTAGATGTATGGGATGGTACGGAACTGCTTAAATTGCTGGATCTTTTTTGGAAGTTTCTTCCCCTGCAAGGCATTCAAAATATGGGACAAAAACAGAACGAGCTCTGATTGCCAAGTAATTTCAGTGCTTCAGTTATGGAAATAGATCTGGCTTTTTATCACTCTTCGCTCACTCAAAACTTGAAGCAACGTTTCTGCATCATTTTAGTTAATGCCTGCTTCTCACATTCAGAAAACAAGGGCTTTTGATTCAGATTCTCCTAAAATAGCATGGAAGCTCCGTTTAGTATGGTTTTGTATTCTCTAGTGATTCTTTTTTCTGTATTCTCGAAGGCTTTCACAGCCAGGATCTGATAGCTGTTGTGAGGTTCTCTGTCTGTTAGGATGTGTTTTGGAAGTTTTTTCTTCCTGACATCGCATCATATTATGTGGCTGGCATCTTCAGAGAGCAAGAAGCTCAGGGAACTGGGATTTCTCTCTGTGTTCTGTGCCCTGAAAATGGGCAGGAAGAAAAAAAAAAGAGTCATTTTGCTATACTTTCTTGTGGTGTGCGCCTCTCTTACATCCCTTGATTATTTCACTAAAAAAGACGACGGGTCTAAATAAGTGTGGTCTTTCACTTTCCCTGGCTTGATTAGGCTTCCACAAGTTAAAATTTGTGTTGACAAATGAAATAAAATCTTAATCTGTCACCAACAAATAGAGACCCTGCTTTGCCACTTTTTGTGGCCATGCGACACATGGCCAAATAAAAGATACACTTTACCATGTAAGGGAGCCAAGAAAACAAAGTTGTTGGGATGGACTGGAAGAGATTATTTTTTCACATTTGAATGTTCATATATTTTTGCTTACATTTTATTACTAGAATATTAATAATGTTTGGGTAGATGAAGCTGAGCTCCTTGCCCTCTGGAGATGCCAGCCATAGAGTCTGGGGAAATGTCAGGAAGAAAAACTTCCAGAACACGGCCAAACAGCCCGAAAAACTCACAATTATCGGATTCTTTTTTTTCTCTCTCTCTCTCTCTCTCCTTCACTTACCCTGTTTTCATTTTTCTTATTAGGTATCTCTAGAAAAAAGCCCCACAGGGATTATTCTTTATAAACTTTACTAATGGTTTGATTCATATTGTATTCATAATGATGGTTGACATGGAGAATAAGGTTCCCCTCACCCCTTCAAATCATATTTGAAGCATAGTTGAATTTCTGAAGATGGGTGTGGTATGTACACACATCTGTCAGAGGGGATTTGCATTGTCAAAGGTAGCAATGCCGAACTTTTTAAATGGAAGATGTATACATGCCCTCAATCTTAAGGAGCAGAATAAAATGTATTAAGTGAAATAATTGTAAATGATTGCTGGCGCAAAGAGCTCTGCATTCCGTTATTGATGCAAAGTTTGGAACAAAATACATTAAAGAGCAGCTAGTGTTCTAAATGGGATATGGATAAATTACCGGTAATGCATTGCCTTGCACGACAGGTAGGTGGATAACTAGCACATATAATATTGGACTAGAACTCGAGGGCTCTAATTCCTACTCAGCCATGGAAGCTTATTGGGGTTGTGGAACTAGTAAAACCACTCCTTAAATATCTCACTTACTTTGAAAGCCCCATTTGGGTCAGATCCAACTCGAAGGTACAGTAAACAACAACATAGTGGTTCCTACTTTTTGGCCACCACGACAGCTGCAAATTCTGCCTCCCCACCCAATCTTTATTACTTCCTAAAAACATCTGCAATGGTTCTTTTCCCATTTCCCCCCTAAATCAACAGTTGGATGCTGCGAGTCAGTGGTCTGTACTATAAAATACACTCCTATTCATCATGTTGCTGTTTTACCACACTCATAATAGATCGAACACATGGCAGTGCCTGAACCATGAGATAGTTTTTCTTTACCATTTGGTAAGGTCATACTCCTGTACCTGGAACAGTGACTAAAAATTTTGGACACTATAAAAAGGGTATGTTTGTCCCTTTCTAAGTTACAATTATCATATAATATATGGTAATTATATATAGTATAGTATAATTATACCCTCATTGTGGCAAAAAAAGAGAAATGGATTGTATACTTTAAATTAATTAATTACAAACTCAGTTTCTAACTGGGAGTTGAGTCATGGCTACTGGACTTCTTTTGAGAGATAGAAACGTTTCGCTGTTCATCCAAACAGCTTCATCGGTCTGAATACAGCTAGTGCAAGAGACATTCTTATAGTCAGCTTGACCTCTTGTCCCCTGGTCTGATTGGCTCATAAGATGAACAAAGCCTGAATAGGCTCGTTAGGGAGACATTCGTGTCCATGGCCTTAAGGTAAACAATGGCCTAAGGTGCTGAAACCCATCAAGAATGGGTCGTTAGCTGTGACCTGGTGGTGAAGGCTCCTCTCTGCTGCACTGTCCAGTGCTCAACCACCACCATCCAACCTCACCAGCCAAGAGAGAAGTGCTGTGACATCCCTCAGCAGGGATGAGAGCATCACAATTCTGCCTGCGGACAAAGGAAGGTGCACTGTCGTCCTCAATACTGTGGACTACCACGAGAAGGTTATCACACTTTTAGATGATCAAAACACATATGAAAAACTAAGAAGAGACCCCACCAGCAATTACAGGAAGAAAGTAATAGAATGCTTAAAACTCTTGGAGCAGGAAAACGCAATTGACAGGGTGACCTACCACCAGTTATATCCTGGAGAGACAGTCCCCTGCTTTTATGGACGTCCCAAGATCCACAAGCAAGGAATCCCCCTCAGACCTATTGTCAGCAGTATAAATTCAGTGACTTACAACATCGCAAAATACCTGGCAACTATCCTAGCCCCATTGGTTGGACACACGGACCACCACGTACACAACTCAGAAGAGTTTGTTTCTAAAGTCAGGGAGCTCAAACTGGATACAGAGGAAACCATGGTATCCTTTGATGTTACATCACTCTTTACCAGCATACCCACCACTGATGCGCTAATAATGGTAAAGAGAAGATTAAGAGAAGACAGCACCCTCACCTCCAGAAGCCGCCTCAACCCAGACCAGATAGGCCTGCTCCTGGACCTGTGTCTGAACACCACATATTTCATGTACAGAGGGGACTTCTACAGACAGAAGCATGGCTGTGCCATGGGTTCCCCAGTGTCACCAATTGTAGCAAACCTATACATGGAAGAAGTGGAGAAGAAGGCACTCAACACCTTCCCAGGGACAACACCATCCCACTGGTTCAGGTATGTAGATGATACCTGGGTTAAAATAAAGACGCAGGAAGTACAGGCCTTTACAGACCACATCAACGCAGTGGATCCTAATATTAAGTTCACTAGGGAAGACACCCAAGACAACAGGCTGGCTTTCCTGGATTGTGCAGTCATCATCAGACCTGACCGTGGCCTAGGAGTGGAAGTTTACAGGAAACCCACCCACACAGATCAATACTTACTGTTTGACTCCCACCATCCATTACAACACAAACTAGGAGTCATCAGGACCCTAAGCCACAGAGCAGAGAGCATCCCCACCTCCTCAGAAGCCAAGAAGAAGGGAGACAGGCACCTGAAGACAGCACTTAAGGCCTGTGGATATCCAAGGTGGGCCTTCAACAAAGCAGTGGGCCATCCCAGAAGAACAAGGGACAGTCTGAGACCCAGACCCGACGGAAGAACCTGGTCATTCCCTACATGGCGGGAGTGTCGGAGAAGCTTAAAAGGATTTTTGGCAAACACCACATCCCTGTTTATTTCAAACCCATGAACACACTAAGGCAGAGACTTGTCCACCCAAAGTATCCTATACCAAACCATAAAAGGAGCAATATAGTATATGCAGTCCAATGCAGTGAAGAGTGTTCAGACCTCTACATTGGAGAAACTAAACAGCCATTAAACAGAAGAATGGAGAGGTAACAGCTGAGGACCAGAATCAGCAGTACACCTCCATTTGAAGGAAAAAGGCCATTCTTTCAAAGATGAGGATGTACACATATTAGACAAAGAAGAGAGGTGGTTTGAGAGAGGAGTAAGGGAAGCCATTCATGTTAGCATTGAAAATCCCTCCCTCAACAGAGGTGGTGGGCTCCGGCATAGTCTATCTGCTACTTATCAGGCTATACTTTCCAAAGTACCCAGGCAAATCAAGGAGCCTTCACCACCAGGTCACAGCTAACGACCCATTCTTGATGGGTTTCAGCACCTTAGGCCATTGTTTACCTTAAGGCCATGGACACTAATGTCTCCCTAACGAGCCTATTCAGGCTTTGTTCATCTTATGAGCCAATCAGACCAGGGGACAAGAGGTCAAGCTGACTATAAGAAGGTCTCTTGCACTAGCTGTATTCAGACCGATGAAGCTGTTTGGATGAACAGCGAAACGTTTCTATCTCTCAAAAAGAAGTCCAGTAGCCATGACTCAACTCCCAGTTAAACGAACCTGGATGACTGAGAATCTTCACAGACGTAACTCAGTTTCTAGTGTATATCATGAGAAAAAGGAAATGAAACCAATCTTCTTGGATGCTTTAAATGAAGAAAGAGAAAGAAGACACAGTGATCAATAGTTTCTATAGAGACAGTAACCTCACAGATTGCCTAGTTGCAGCTATAAATAGTTTAAGATTCTAGTGTGAAAATGAAATCCAACTGTAGCTTTTCCCTCTGTGTAAATTTTTATTTTAATGCATGACACACCGTATTGCATAAAACATACATAAAGATCTTCATTGATCTTATAAGTATATTTTCCTTCCAAGTAGAAGGGGGCCAGTTCTACCCATTGGAGTTAAGAAAATTCTTCCTGTCCCTGCTGGCTGAAAGCCAGAAGCTCCACCGTTAGTGAATTTCTAGACATCACCTGGGTGGACTGTTCTGTGGAGTGTCCAAGCCATGGCATTTAAGAAAACTTCCCTGTACCACACTTTTTCAAGAATCATGCGAAGCCTTGGAAAGGTTACTCTTTTGGACAGTGGCCATGCTAGCAAGGCGATTCTGAAGATTGCCATCTAAAAAACTGTATTTTCCTGATTTTCCATTTGGTTAGGTGATATTGGCATGGTTAACTGTCAAGTGGTCTCCAAGCCTTCGGACAGGACTCTTCCCCTCTCTGAAGATCTCTGATCTGCCTATTGCAGTACTGTACTGTACTAGCTAGCTACCAAAATCAGATGATATCAGATTACCCCAGAGTAATATTGCTGCTAGCTGAGGGATCATATCCCACTAAATTGGCCAACTCTCATGACAGATTTAAAAAGACACATTTTAAATAAACAACTGTACATCCACTTAAATGTTTTATATATGGTCCCCTTTGATGCAGTTAAGTACTAAATGACGCAGAGCTCCATTTCCATTTTGATGTAAATAAGCAACAAACTCATCTATCATTCATTCTATGCTTCTGGCCCAAACTTGTATTTAAAGATATCTGTTGTAATACTCAATTCAAATCAACCTTTATTGGCATTAAAATAAAATAAAACAACACAACAAGAGAAAATGAGGTACAGCAAGGGGGGGGGGTAATCAAACACGGAACCGGTGATTCTAATATATGCATTAGCTACTCAAGCCAATGAGATGGGGAATAGGGATGCCCAGATCCTCGTGCTGCTATAATTTCAGAGGCAAAGGAGGCCACCTCATCCAGATAAGAGGTGACTTGCGTAGAGAGAAGGAACCTAAGCTTAACCAAGCCTTCCCACCCTTGCATTCTATCGAGGATCGAGGATAGATATTTCTTACGAAGTGCATCATGAGTTGGGCAATGAAAGAAGATGTGTTCAAGCGTTTCAACGGCATTAGTTTGACATGGACAGATCCTCTGGGAGTAAGGGATTCCATTGAACCTGCCCGACAATAGTGCCAAGGGGAAGGAATTGCATCTGGCAAGTGAATAGGCTCTGCGCGCTTCGGGACATGTTAGGTAAGTCAGAAAAAAAGCAGGCTTCCCAGGTAGGACTGGGATGTTAAATTGAAGTGGGGAGCTGATGGTATTGGCTTCGCTGCACAGTTCTTGCCATTCAATGTTCAATAGCCTGTCTTTAATAGTCCTATATGCTTCAGATTGACTTAACATGCCAAGTTGCTCAATGTCCAATCCTGCTACTTTAAGAGTGGTAAGAACATCGGAGATCTCGACTGGGAGGTCAGGATCTATCAAAAGTTGATATAATAAACTGGTATGAACTGGGTTGTAAAGGATTCCAAGCCAGAATTTAATAGCTCTTAATCTGGCCAAGGTCTTCAGCCTTATCATGCCAGTTTCTAAGCAAAGAACGGCGTATGGGACACATTTAGGGAAGCCTAGGATTCTCCTCAAAAAAGATGCTTGAATACTCTCCACTGTGCGATCTATAGCTTTATACCAAATTGGTGATGCATATAAGACTTTAGATAGGATTTGGGCCTTAAATATTGTCAGGGAAGCTGGTACATACCGATTGCTATAGCTAAAAAAGAATCGTGAAATTGCACTAGCAGAGAACCAGGTGTGCCTGTAGTTGTAGTGAACACCCAGGTACTTAAATGACTTTACCTGCTCTATAACATTATCCTTACAAAGCCATTTGTGGGCAGTCCATTTTCTTGCAAAGACCATTATTTTAGATTTGGAGTAAAGTAATTGGAGTGAAGCAGGGCTGCATTCTGGCCCCAACACTTTTTAACCTCTTCCTAAATGACTTAGCTCCTAATCTGCGGAATGTGAAAAGCCATTGCCCAAAACTGGGTCAGACACAAGTTCCGTTGCTTTTGTACGCTGACGACGCAATACTTCTCTCTCGCACTAGGATAGGTCTTAAACGCTTACTTAATGGTGCCACGGACTATTTCTTGTAATACTGAAAGTTCTTAGGTGATGCTTTCTGCCACCACCTGTAAGCACACATTTTAAGGGACTTCTAAAATTAGCTGTTGTGAAGTCAGCTATGCACAGGGCAGAGTTTTAAAACAATATTGTAAAATGCAGTGGTGTTTTTTTTTTAAAGTAACATGCCGTCCAATCCTTTCTCCATCTGCTCTCAAGCCTCCACTCTTGCTTCATCACCTGCAACTCTGCCGTGAACCCCAGGGAGGAGCAGGCTCGGCAAAGGATGAGGCGCTTGGGGGTGATCCGATCAACAGCTCTGGCAACATCCACAAACAACTTATTCACCAGGGAGTCGACCAGATCATCAACTAAACCATACAGGAAGCCCCCAAAGGCCTCTGAAAACTGTGCAGAGTCCACCAGTGACTCCCAGTGAGCTTGGTACACAAGCACAATCCCAAACCTGTCCCTCTGACCCAACACAAAATGTAGCCATTCCAACGCAGGACACACCAACATCACAGATTTGCTGACATGAAGAGATTCCCTATGAACACCTGCCAACCCAACCCAACCCCACTCCTCTGACATGCCCAGATGCTGAATGCAAAACCCTTGGGGGCACAGCTGGGAGAGAGAACCTCCCTCCTCTGTACCCACCCAGGTTTCCATAAGAAATACCAGCTTGGCCCGCTCATCCACAATCAAGTTGTGGATGATGGGGATCTTATTATGAACTGAACTGGCATTATCAGCAAGCAGGACAGGTTGGAAGCATCGACGGAATGCTTCCCTGGTATGTGGCAGTGGGCTAGAGGAGGGATGGTGAACCTTTTAGAGACCAAGTGCTCAAACTGCGATTCAAAACCCACTAATTTTTTTGCAAAGTGCCAATAGAGCTATTTAACCTGTATACAGGTGGCTGTGAAGGGGCGATATCGGGTGCCCACTGAAAGGGCTCCGAGTGCCTCCTTTGGCACCCATGCCATAGGTTCTCCAACAATGGGCTAGAATGGGATATAGGCACCAAATGCCTGACCTGAGTTCTCCTTACACGATTGACCCCCCAGGCCCAAAGCATACCTCCCACGGTCTGACACCACCAAGATGGAAGAGCCCAATAACATTGGCAATAACTGTGAAATGATACAACAAAACACCAACACAACACAAGATACAAACCAATAACAATGACACCCCACCCCACCCCATTAAGAAAAAAAACTCAAAGCAACAACAACAACAACAACAACAACAACAACAACAACAACAACAACAACAACAACAATAATAATAATAATAATAATAATAATAATAATAATAATAATAATAATAATAATAATAATAATAATAATAATAATAATAATAATAATAAGCCAGCCCCTTAAGCCATCTGGCCTCTACCTAGCCAACAGAAACTAAAGGTGGCAAAATGAAAAAGAGATGGAGAAGGGCCGTGGACTGGACTTCGAACATGAAATCCAGCCTGAGCTAGCAGCCAGCTGTCATACAGGCAATGTCCCAGCAGAGTAAAGATGAAACATATCAGACCCACGGCCACTCCAGGCACCTCATGGGCACCCCCAGCCACAAAGGGGCACACAGCAATGATGTCTATATTCCTCCGGGGGAAGATGGAAAACCCAATGGCTCCCCACCCAGCACAGTCCACTTTGGCAGGTCTCCCATGGCATGCCACGTGGTCACTCCGGGTGAGAACGGGGACGCAACACCAACAAGAGTGCTGCCACCACCTACGTCTTCAAGGCTTTTGCCCTTGCTCTCGTTCTCACTCCAACCACCACTGTCACCACACTGCCATCACCAGCAGCAACCAAATGCTGGGACATTGTCACCTCACCTTCACCGCTGCCCACGCCGCTGCTCCACACCACTGCCATTAACATCTGCAGCATCATGGCTCCCAGCCACTCCAGGAACCTGGGGCATACTCCACTGTCATAGCCACGACCTCCAAACTCAAGCCAGGTACAGGCAGCGGGCCCCAACCAGCTGGCCAGCCCCACACAGAAACCCCACAACTGACGAAGCAGAGGAGCAAGCATTTTGCCAGGGCCAAGTGAAGGGTTCTAGGCAAACAGATAGAAGACAAGGGGAAGAAAAGGGAGTCAGCCCCAATCTCCCAATGGCAGAGGCATAAGGGTCGGCACAAAGAACTAAAAATATAAAGAAAAAAGACAAATGAAAATGAAAATGAAATAAAAAATAAAATAAAAAATAACTCGTGACAGAGACAAAGTCCCTCTGCCGCCCACCATCTTGCAAATGGTTGCCCAGACAGATGAATGGTCCCCAGACAGATGAAAGTTGCCTAGCAATTCACTTTTTCTCCAGACAGTGTGTGTGTCCTGGTTCTGAAGGAACAACTAAAAATGGTGTAGCCTTCAACAATCATTTTTGGATGTTCCTCATGACTGTCACTGAAAGTTGGTTGTTTCTGGTCTTGTGGTAGGAGATTTGGTTAAGTATGTTAAATCTGAATTGGAAAAAAAGGGAGCTCACAAATATCTCAAAAAAAAAAAGAAAGACAAGAAATGAGAGAAGAGGTTCATTCTAGAGAGGAAGTAGTACTGCCACAAAAGAAGAAATAACTTATTAAACAAATGTGCAGTCTTTTCCTTCCCTTTCTCTGTTTCCCTCCCTGTACCATTCCCTCTCTCAAAAAATATATCCAGAAATGTAATTTACACTCAATATAAGGCTTCTTCACACGTCCAAAGTAGTCCAAACACATTTTGGCGTGAATGAGAATGGGGTCCCTAGAGTCTAAATCTCCCAAGGAGCGGCCAATGTGCCTTCTCTGCTAATTGGGTCACTTAGCACATTTGGATAGAGGTAAATGGCATGCAAAACAGAAGTGCAATGGAAAAGCCTTGCTGGAGGTCATCATGCATTTTCAAAGGCAGGTATATGCAAAGAAAGAGCATCAGTTGATCAGTGACAATCCAACAGGGAAATGCTGAGAGTGCAAATAACTAATCCCGGATAGCACTGTTAAAGAAGTGAACAAATATGCTCCAAATGTGTGCAAATTGAAAAAAGTACGTAAAATTTCTCTATAGTCCGGGCATTCTCAGTTGCTCAACCTGAGAAGCCAGACTAAAGTCTGAAGTAGTACTAGGTTAGCTTTTGACTTGCTCGGTAGCTTCAACCCTGCTTTGGGGTCATCTATTGGGATGATGACATTGGAACTTAACAAAGGGCAGGCCAGCTGTCTCCTCCTGTATGCAGTGACCACTGGGACATAGACGTTTACAGAAAACTCCAATCTGTTTTCACCTGGAAGGAAGGAACTGCATGACACTTCTGAATGAACATGCACAATATTGTCCTGTAAAGGTGTGATCAAAGGGGCTTTTTAGCCAGTTGTTTCAACTGCTGAGAGTCGTTTCATTCGATAGCAAATGCAATTATGCAAAAATATGCCTGTTCTTTTTTGTTTTTATCTGTTTATCTGTTTATCTTCTTCAGTTTTGTGAACTGCCGGGAATTCCTGTGGGAAAGTCGGCACGGTCATTAATAAATAAATTAAACAAACAAACAAATAAATAAATAAATCACTGAAGCAAACTAAATTGTCCCCACAGCATTCCCACCTGCGCCATTCTGGACCCTTTCAGGGGCTTTCCTCTTTCTTTGGCACAGGTAGGTTTGCTCTGGTCTGTTTTGTTTCCAGCATGTATGATAGGTGGGAAAGAGTAAAAAAAGTGAGCTTTCCTTTGATTTGCCATTAGCATGGTGGCTCAATAAAGACACCCACTTCAGGATATTGGCAAGTTAATAATGTCCTTGGTTCTGTGGAGGAGTTGAGAAAGTGATTTTTTTAAAAGGATGTGCTGCTGCACCAAATATTATCTGCATCCTTTTAAAGACCTACTGTAAGAGACTAATGGAAAGCAAATGTGCTTGTATTAGGGTAGTGTATATCCGCCGCATCACTTTAAATAAATAAAGGGAGAATGGAAAGCTTACTCTTGGAAGCTTTTGTTTGATTTTCTTTCAAAGGCCTGGTCAAGGGCCTTTTTAAAAATCAAATTCTACAAGGTTTTTTTGTTTATTTGTTTGCTTATGTTTGTTTTGCTCCTGTATAGAAGTAAATACACCAACCTTCAACAGGAGAAGCACTAGCAATAAATAAATAAGTACACGAAATTGAGATGCAAAATATTTTTAATAAGTAACTAGCAAATCTTTCCCCGCCGAAATAATACTGAAATGCAATAAATGTAAAATGTAAAACAAACAGACGAATGAATAGTATATAGTGCTTGGTAATTTTTGCTTGTTAAAACAGAATGATCACAAATCTACATCCCTATGCAGGACACTAGTTATTGGTCTATTTGAGGCACAATATCTAGAAATGATGAAACATTCTTGGATGTTTTTCAGTTGAAAAAAATGATTTATGTGTTTGTGACTGGGGAAGGTGGGAAATAGGCACATATGTGACATTCATTTTTCTTGTCAGATTCAAACTCACTTTCAGAATATAAAGTGGGCAACTTATAACCTAGCATTTAAAATTTCAGTGTTTGATAAGTTATCAAATTTAGAAAAAATAAATGCTTTATACTGATATCCATTTGATTTGAGTATCAGTTGATCAATTTTGAGCATCTCTGGATAGTTTTTCATTCATCCCAGGCATTCTAAGTCAAATTCTAATGTCAGTTCGTCTGAAACCCATGATTTTTTCAGGGATTTATCTGCCTCTGAGAAATTTACTAACCCACCCAGCCATTCAATTGTATGCTGTTGTTTTTACAAAGGCTTTTTTTCTATATTCCCCTGTCAGCCTACATTTGTTGACCTTTCCAGCTTGCTTGCTTGCTTATTTATTTCCCTCATGAAAAAGTGGAGACAATATAAAAATACCTAAACCACAAGCATGCCACTTAGGATACTAACAAAAGCAAATGGCAACTGAAATGAAATAAGGTAAAGGCAAGATGGAGGAGCCAGATGTGAGATCCCTTGGGAATGTTTATATATCTGCGAGCTTGGGTTATTTTGGGCATTGGAACAGAAGAATCCCTGGTTTTGTGCCATCTCCTATACTTTTGGCACAGAAGAAAACCTTACATGACCTTAATAACCAGGTCTTGAGGATTGCCTCAATGTTCAAGCAATATGCTTGAGGTTCATTGTTATGGCAAGGCACACCCTGTGATGAAACCAGGCAACACTTTCCTTTCATAGACCCAGTGTCCTTCTATTCCTCTTCTTTGGATGGTGACAAGTGTTTATGTAGCCTAAATAGCAGCCACTTATCACACTGAAGCGGGATTGAATGTTTTCTTTCCTACCCCAAAACTTACAACAGCAGAAGGAGGAAGCATTTTGTTCTACACCTGTCCTCCCTCTGATTCGTCTTCATTATGATATCTCATCCTGATGTACTGAAGAAAAATAGCACATACCAGCTAGTCAATGTTCACTGGAAATAAGCAGAGCCAATGCATTGCTCTAGAGCAGTGGTGGCAAACCTTCGGCACTCCAGATGTTTTGGACCACAACTCCCACAGTCCTTTGTCATTGGCATTACAGGCTTGGAATTCTGGGAGTTGTGGTCCAAAATATCTGGAGTGCCAAAGGTTCGCCACCACTGCTCTAGAGTGTACCTCTTCTCATTAGTGAAATGTCCTTCCCACTCTAGCTGCGAAAGAAAGAAACAAATAATTCTCTACAAATTTGGTAACTTTATTTTCCCCCAGTGAATATGTAGCATCTGGACAAAATAATCCCCAAGCTGTTTTTCAGGAAACCATGATGCGGCAAAGCAGAATGGACTCCTATTGAAGAAAATGCAAATTTCTTCCATTGCAGGCATATTAGAAATCCTTGGAGGAGGAGGGGTGTTCTGGAAATAACCTCCAATGCGAGGAGTGTATCTTTTCTTGCATTTTATCCAAATTTGTTTTTCTTATATTTGACTGTTTGGGCTTTTTGGTTCTGAATGTTCACATGTAACACATTTGATTCTTTATTCCAACACATCTCCATTTTCTTATTTCCCAATACACCAGAACCCTCCCTGGAGGTTAGAAAACACCCCCACATTTCAAATTATGTGCACATGTTTCTTGCTAGAACAGAGAGTTAAAATATTATTAGGAGATGAATAGGCTTGGACTCATGATCTGATTCATTTGCCAGTTGGCTTTATTTGCCCAGAACTCTCTCTTTCATCCACCATTGTTTGGCTGACACTGCATATAAGGAACTTGTGTTTGATTTCCAAATATGAGCTTTGTTGTATTCAATTTGCTGGCTTCAAACATGCACATGTTAATAACTAGCATAAGCTGAAAGTGTAATGTGTTTTTAGGAATTCAGTGTTAAATCCTGATTGGCTGGTGATAAAAAGAGAAGCATTCAGAATCTATCAATAAGCATAACACCTTGAAGGTCTCTTCTATTCATACTTGTAAGTTTTTCAAATATTTAAAACAACAGTCTTGTCATACCAGTTTTATTTCGCATATATTTTCATGAGGATTACAGGCACCCACAACAATGAAGGTTTATTATGATTCATGTGGAAAGCCGTCTTGTTCTTCTTCAGATACATAGAGCTGAAATGCTGGGTGTCTAAGTGGGTTAGACATCTGGTTGCAGAGCACTTCATTAACACATTGCCTGGACCAGGCTTAATTCAATGCCCTTGAAAAGTACACAACAAGGGTGTGTGCAGTCTGGCAAAAATTAGCTTGTTTTTTGGATCATCGATGGCACAGCCTGATTTAGTCTGTTTTCTGGCATCCATAGGACATGTAGCAAATTGTAAACTGTTCTAACTTTAAAGAGAACTACTTTTCCCCCATAGATGGTCTGGATCAATTGAGACTGGGGGAGAGGTTGCTAGTTTAGAGCCTTGTGGCACAGGGGTTAAAATTTCAGTATTGCAGTCAAAAACTCTGCTCATGACCTGGGTTCAGTTCCAAGTGGCTAATTTGAGGTTCACTCAGCCTTCCATCTTCTGATATTGATAAACTGAGTAAGCAGCTTGCTGGGAGGGAGGGTTAATAAGTAGCAAGCATAATTAAATTGTAAACTTCCCAGAGATTGCTTTAAACATTATGGGGCAGTATATAAGAAGCATGATTTTAAAGCAGTAATTCTTAATGAGGGGCCATATGAACTCTGGGGACCCATGGCACATTTGAAGGGGGCTACGGATTGGAAAGAATTCTTCATACACCACCTCATAAAGTTCTTTATGTCACTTATACAATCCCGATCCATCCCATCTTTATTTCATGTTTGTATTTATGGTTCTGGCTAAAAGGAGGAGGGAAGTAGCTCTTTCTAGTAGGATCCCATTTCACTGCCATATTGGACCCTGAGTTCGTCTGGCTTGGAATATAGAACTGGGAGAAAATGTAAGAAAATATAAGCCTGGTTGCAAATTTCAACTGGGTTACTCAGAGAGAGACATGGCATTAATAAGACACTTACCACAGTAATATTTATGTACTTTCACTTCACAGAAATTTAATAATAAAATCATTATAGATAATCTGTTGATCATTCAGGTTCAGAATGACGAATCAAAGTGACATCTCGGTGTTAGTTTGAGTGTAGCTACACACAGTGGCTCACCATTTGCTTCAGGGTATTCCCAAGCAGATGTCTTCACCTGCTTACGATTCCCTGCAAATGGCCTTGAGAGATATCCTGCCTATCTCTCCAACCCAGAGGCATCCATAATGATAGCCATTGATACCCTGGTTCTCTGTGAACTTGTCTAATCCTTTCTTAAAGCTGTCAAGGCTGACACCTGTCAACACTTCTTCTGGCAGGGAGTCCCACAGACCAATGATCCTCTCGGTGAAAAAGTACTTCCTCTTATTTGTTTGAGATCTAGCACCCAAAAGTTTCATGGAGTGCCCCCTCATTCTAGTGTTGTGCAATAAGGAAAGCAGCTTTCCTTTATCTACTTTGTCCACACCTTGTATGACTTTATAAACTTCAATCAGGTCACCTCTTAGGCGCTGTCATTCAAGAGTGAAGAGGCCCAGCCATTGCAGCCTCAGGTGGTAAGGAACGTGTTCCAGTCCCCTAATCATTCTGGTTGCCCTCCTCTGCACTTTTTCCATTTCCATAATATCCTTCTGGAGGTATGGTGACCAGAACTGTACACAATACTCCAGATGGGGCCTCACCATAGATTTATAAAGAGGCAAAATGACACTTGCTGCCTTATTTTCTATACCCTTCCTAATGATCTCTAGCACTTTTTCACTGCTGCGGCACACGGGGTTGTCAACTTCATTGAGCTGTCCACCAGGACACCAAGGTCACGATCCTGGTTTGTTGCAGAGAGTTCTGACCCCAACAGTTTATAAATGTAATTTGAGTTTTTTGCCCCAATATGCATCACTCTGCACTTACTGCTGAAACTCATTTTCCACTGGTTTCCCCACCCCCAGTGTCAAGAGATCCCTCTGGAGCTCCTCACAATCTCTCTCAGTTTTTACTACCCTGTATAATTTAGTGTTGTCAGCAAATCTGGTTACCTTGCTATTTACTCCTACTTCTAGATCATTTATAAAGAGGTTGAAAAGCAGGGGTCCCAGTACTGAACCTTGAGGTGCCTCACTCTTTACCTCTCTCCACTTGGAGAAGTGCTTATTTAGTGCTGTTCTCTGTTTCCTGTCCCTTAGCCAGTTGCTGATCCAGGACAAAACCTGTGCCTTTATTCCATGACTAGCAAGTTTATTCAAGAGCTTTTGGTGTGGGACCTTGTCAAAAGCCTTTTGGAAGTTCAGATAAACAATGCCAGCTGGATCTTCCTTATCCACATGCTTATGGATACTCTCAAGGAATTCCAACAGATTAGTGAGGCATGATTTGCCCTTGCAAAAGCCATGTTGCTCCGATTTCTATCTAGCAAACTCTCAAATCCTCTTCTGCACAGACAGTTTTATAGAGATACGTGGATTTAGAGCAGACAAGAGGTTGTCAGAGAGTGCCTGCTCACATGTTATCTCAATTATCTATTCTCATGGCTGTTGCGGATTCACAACATGCCCATAGTACCTGTTGTAAACTGCACGGAGTTCTACTGGAAGATGGGTGGTATATAAAAATAAATAAATAAATAAATAATAAATAAATAAATAAATAAATAAATAAATAAATAAATAAATAAATAAATAGGATTAGGAAGTGATGACAAAGATGTGCTGAGAAACCTGGAGAGGAAAAACATCTGAACTCCTCAAAGCTATTCACATTCCAGTTTTGAAGATCTAGTACAGTGATGGCGAACCTTTTAGAGACCGAGTGCCCAAACTGCGATTCAAAACCCACTAATTTTTTTGCAAAGTGCCAATACAGTAATTTAACCTGTATGCAGGTGGCTATGAAGGGGCAATGTCAGGTGCCCACAGAAAGGGCTCCGAGTGCCACCTTTGGCACCCATGCCATAGGTTCGCCATCACTGATCTAGTATGTGAAGACCAAGGATGAACATTTGAGCTCTTTGTTCTCAAGGAGGAAGGGGTGGAGATGAGAGTAAACATCTGAAGCAGAAAGCCTCTCTGACTCATGGGTCCTCTACACACCAGACTTTCAGTTTTCCAGTATTCTAGATTACAGGGGTCGTCTGTCTCTGGCATCCACCCTCTGTATGAGACGAACAAGAACATGCAATTAGTGCACCTATTCCCATTTTCTTGGTTGCTGAACCTTTGAATGGGATTCAAGACAAAATTGGGAAAGGACTCTTCAAAGGATTGAGATGCAGAACAGACAGTTCCAAACAGGTCTTGTTAAAGTGTTTTGTAGACTTGTATGTAACAATGTCCATATGCAAACGCTTTAAAAGTACATTTGAGAGGCAGACATGACTACGTGTTCATGACATGTACAACTGTACATGGGATTTTGCACACCTAGATTAATTTGCTGATCCTCCCCCCCCAAACAAATCTCAAATCTTCAATCTCTCAAGCAACTTTAGTTTTATTTATTTATTTATTTATTTATTTATTTATTTATTTATTTATTTATTTATTTATTTTTACAACTTATATGCCGCCCACTACCCAAAGGTCTCTTCCCCACTCCAAATGTGGAAAACAACAAACTGCTTTGAAGTCTGGACATACGTAGATGAAAATTTCACTGCATAAATAGAATGAAAAGTTTAACAACCAGTACCCTAATCCTCTGCCTTTGCTTCTTATTACTGACAAATAGCTACATAAATGAAATGTGAAGATTGCATGAATAAACAATCAAGTACAAAAATAATGAAGTTAAGACTGGGCACACACCATTAACTTTGTCCCTTGTGCATCTATACTGCAGCAGTATTAAATTTGGCTGATAAATCTCAGATAATAGATAAAATAATTCAATATATCATAGCTGTCCTCGGGATGCCGAAATAACACACGTAATTTTCTCAACATTTTCTAACAATCATTCCTTTAATTATCTTGGTAGTGATGAAGTGTTCAGTGTAACAATACTCTTCAGTAATGAACTGTGTTACAAGGACAGTACTGGGGTGTCAGAGAGTTTTATGTACCAATTAGCTGGAAAATCTGATAACTCTCTGACATGCACACCCACCAAAGGAAAAAAAAATGTCATGGCTAGGAATGCAAGCCTGCAGCTCCTTGATAAAGAATGTGGGCAGCCAACACAATTCAGATAAACAGAAGAATGGGATTCAAGACAAAATTGGGAAAGGACTCTTCAAAGGATTGAGATGCATATGCAGCAGCCTGTCTGTTTGTAATTTCACAGATAAACATGACTACCAGTGTGTGCAATGTTTTCTAATAACTTCTGGATTATCAAGATCATTAACTTCTATTTCTTGTAAATGCACTTTGCCCCGAAGTAATGTTGTTTGGGGCTCTGAATTTCATTCTTCGAGCCCACTATTTTCTTTAGATTTCAAGTCTTTTGCTCCCTGTTCAGTCCTTTCAGGGAACTCAGAACAAGTAGCAGAGCACCTTAAGAGGAAAAGCACCAGTGGCATACAGAAGAGAATTGTGTTTTTACAATGGCAGTTTACTGATGAAAGCACCAATGAAATGTTTTCTGAAATGTTTTACTGATGAAAGCACCAATGAAATGTCTTCTGCCACTGGTAGTTTCATAGCAGTAGAAGCCAGTTAAAGAATCCGAAGTTGTTAACTACGCCCCGCCCCCACCTCCAGATGTTTGATAAAGGGAATGGAGATTATTCTGGTGTGCAAATAATAATTATATACCTAAGGATGGGCAAAGTTGCCTTTCCTAAAATGGGGATGGCCATACTCCCTAATATATCAGCATTTAGGTCATGGTGAAGCCAAACATGGAAATAGATATCAACAGTCTTGATCAAAGTAGCAGAAAAAAAAAGTATGCTGAATGTTCACCAGTTTGGGAAGCCAAAAGTGGACAAAACTTCACATTTTGAATTGCATGTAACAAAAGGGTGTATGAATGAGAAAAAAAATTACAGATATATGCTTTGGCCAATGAGAATAATGGGAATACCGCACCTGGAGTACTGTGTCCAGTTCTGTACACTAGAGATGGGCACGAATAAAAAAATGGTGTTTCGGTTGACATTTGTCGTTTGGAGGGTCCGTTTTGGTTCGATTCCTTTTTTGCGAATTTTTGCAAAAAATTCATTTTCATTTTCGTTCGTTTTGTTACCATTTTGTTACCATTTATTTCATTTTTTGTGATTTTTTAAAGGATTTTAAGCAATTCACTCATATTGCAGTAACGGAAACGAAACGCACGACAAAATTTCCAGTGTTTCTGTTCGTTTCGTTTCATTTTAGAGACAAAATTCGTTTGTCGTTTCATTACGTAACGAAATGAAAAAACAAAAACGGAAATGAAAAATTGTTCGTTTCGTGCCCATCTCTACTGTACACCTCAATTTAAAAAGGATGTGTTGACAATCTTGAACGGGTCCAGAGCAGGGCAACCAAGATGTCAAAAGGTCTGGAAGAAATGTCTTACAAGGAGCTGGGAGCTGGCAATATTTAGCTTTAAAAAAGAAGGCTGAGAGGGGATATGCTAGCTAGCTATGTTTAAATATTCCAACTCTTCCAACTCTATGAGTCCATAATTCAATGATTCTTTGAATAATTTGTCTAAATCAGATAAGTTGCAGAAATAAACATGCAAACTGTGAGGATGTGGGAGTGTAAAGTGTGCAAGAATTTTAGTGTGAGAAGAAAACATAATTGACTTGGAATGCAATACAGAAGGAGGATGAGAAGAAATGCAAGCAGAATTGGATTAAACTGATTAAACTTGATTAGACTGAGACTGTTTTTTTTTAAAGTTGTTTTAGTATGTAAGTGGAGGCAGAGCTTCCACTGCAGATCAAAAGCTTCTTTCTCTAAACAGCTCATAATGGAGGGAGCAACAGTCAGCTAGGGAGGGCATGCAAGGTCCCACTGTAGCTGATTTTTTTTCACATTCTCTTGCTATTGTAGAAAACTTCTAGTTCTTATTCCCCAGAAAACAGCATCAATCTCTTGTTTTACATTTGTACTTCTGTTGCTTGGATCGAACACACCAAACTGTGCATATTCAGGCTTTTGGTTTAAACAAAAGAGAGTGGGAGCCTTGAGGCACATTGGTTAAAACTGCTGTACTGCACCCAAAACTTTGTTCATGACCCAGGTTCAATCCTAGGTAGCTCTTTTGAGGTTGACTCAGCCTTCCATCCTTCCAAGGTCAGTAAAATGAGTACCCAGCTTGCTGGGGCAGAGTGGTGCAAAGTGTAGCATGCATAACTAAACTGTAAGCCACCCAGAGTGTGGTGGTTTACAGTTTAATCACTATGGGGTGGTATATATATGCACTTTTATTTTTCTTTCTTTCTTGTTTTAAAAAAGAAAAATATCATTTTCTTGTTTGTTATTCTAACATAGAGGATAAAATGCATCTTATATGTTACCCACATCCTCATGGACCCATATAGCCCCTCTGCATTTCCAGAGCTTTCTATTCCCTTTGTGGCACAATTAACTTTTTAAACTGCAATTTGTTCAAAAATTCTCCTGCTTCCCACTACCCTGTTTCCCTGAAAATAAGACATCCCCCGAAAATAAGACCTACTTACAGTTTTGCCTCTTGCTGAAAAATAAGGCATCCCCCTGAAAATAAGGCCTCCCCAATAATAAGATAACAATAAATGTGTACCATATTCTTCTTCATGGAAAAATAAGACATCCCCTGAAAATAAGACCTAGCGCATCTTTGGGAGCAAAAATTAATATAAGACACTGTCTTATTTTCGGGGAAACACGGTAAAAGGCATTTAGCCATGTTGGCTTCTCTGTGGTCTGTGAGTGGTCATTTTTAGTTGAAAAAGTCTTTGTTAAAAACACACACACAGCTATTTTGGATTTTTGGTGGGGTGCAGGAGTGTGTGCCTGATGTTTGTGTGATCTTAGGACCTCTGGAAGTTGCCCACTACTGCTCTAACATAGAAGGATTATAACAGCAGTTGTGAAGCTTCAGACAGTGTGGGAGAGGAGAAATGTTAATCGTGTAGTTGACAATTAAAGTAAAATGTGTAGCTCTCTACATTTCCCTAGCTGTAAAGTAAGCATTGATTACTTTACAAATTGTTGAAACATGAGAGTGTTTCACTGTTGGGGAGAGTTAAAAAAAGAAGAATAGTGGTAGTTTAATCTCTACAGAATGGCAAGAAAAAATATTCTTCTTCATTAGTATTTTATTGCTGGGAAGCTACAATGTGAACACAACATAAAATATGAATATGGCTCCTTGCTTCTTTTCTGCTTTCCTATAGTATAGAAATTGGAGGGAGGGGGACTGCACAACCTCACGTACCTAACTAAAGTCAGGGCAGCCTCTCACCTTGTAATGAATGAATTTGTGAGTTGTTGATACTCCCCTGGTGTTAGGGAGTTGATAATTTAAGAAGTGACCTTGGGTAATTGGTGAGTGGCTTCAAAATAACCCGACCTCTGGCTGAGCTTGCAGAGGAAAGCTTTAAAAGCTCGTTGCAGAATTAAATTGTACTTATTCTATTCATTCTTGTAGCCCTGCTCATGAACCCTAAAAGACTGCAAACCTGAAACATAGAGTTTGCCTCCCATAGTCTTGGGGATGTATGAACAGGGATTCCCTAAATTCATTTTCTGAAGGCACCCCTGCTACTTTGGAGTCCTAAGGTAAGTAAATTTTGATTGGATATTTTAAAAATAAATTTAGAGTGCATATTTTTTTACAAAACATGCACTCAAAATTGCTTACATTGGGGACACCAAAGTAGCAGGGGTACCCTCAGAAAGTGATTTTAGGGAATCCCCTGAAATTTGGAAACATTTGGGGGTAAGGCTGAGTTATGAAGCTCCAAAGAGGGTGTCCCTAAATGTTCTGATTGGAATCATATGGGAAGCGGAGGCACCACTATCATTTGCCCGATCAGGACTTGCCCCTCCCTGCCCTCCCCCAAGCCATCTGAGCACCTAATTTTACCCCCCAAAACTGGGAAAACTTATTGACTTGCGTATAAGCCAATGGCATTTTTCCAGTAAAAAATAAGGGTTGAAAAACTAGGCTTATACTTGAGTATATACAGTATATAGTGTTCTATCAGGGTGCTTCTGAATTATGGAAATCCTAAAAGGGCTTTTGGGGTGTTTGAGGGTGTTGAAGCAGTTGCTTTCCATTTCTGACCCACCCACCCGAGTTTCCAGGACCGAGCTAGCAATTTAAATCTGTGTCTCCTGAGCCTTCCCTGCTAAACCATATTAGTTCTCCACAGGACAGATGAAAAACAAATTCTTAGTAATTGTTGCAAAGCCCTGCATTCCACCTGGGCTCTTTCTGTGTCCTATTCATTGTCTATTCCCCACGAGCTGTGAAGCGCTACAGCAGGGATTGCTCAACAATGTAAAGTGGACATGTGAGAATCCAGGCCATGGATACTGACTCTGATCTCTTGTGGGCGTAGAGAACCAATGTGGCATAGTGACTACAAAGCTGTGTCAGCTTCTGGTGAGCATTTAAATCTGTGTTTGGCTATGCCATGCACAGACAGCATAGGTAGGGTGGCCTTGGACTGTTCACAGTATCGTCTCCTAACTTACTTCACAGGGCTCTTGTAATGACAAAATGCTTGAGCACAGGAGGAAGAAAAGTGCATTGCATCTTGCATGGGCAGAAGAACAATGGGCAGCCGGTGGCATTCCAAAATGTAACAGATGATGTTACAATTACATGCGTCCCTAGTTTTTTTTATGTACAAAATACTGGAAAGTGTGGTTTTCAAAGGTTGTGCCTCAGAATTTAGGAAACTACGGGTTTGAAATTTTATTTACTGGGCATAACGGCAAACAATTCACAGGGCAAAGACAAGGTGAGGGCACTGAATCAGTAAGATGAGGTAACCAGCTGGAAAATATAAAAAATGTGATGTGAATCAAGTCAGCATTCCAGACTTCCTTACGGATGGAATGAAGCCTGCATGAAGCAGATTACAGACGTAGCCACAATGAGTGGAAAGGAGAGTGAATGTATAAGGAGTTGGGAGGACATTTTTAAGAATACACATGATTGCTTTTGCCTGTCATCTGAGAGAAATGACAAGGAAAGAGCAAGGTGATGTGTTAAAAACGTATGCCACTTAGCCGAGAGGAAGTGCACTGTTGCCAGCCATGTGAAGTACCAGAAATGCTTAGGTTTTCTAAATTCTAAAGCATCCATTGGAAAAATAGATAGTAAATGTGCTGTGAATGGACACTGCTGGGAGATGCTATTTTTTAAAACTATACAGTGGTACTTTGTATAAAGGAATTAATTTGTTCCAAATGAAATTATGTTAAGCAAATTTTCCTTTATACAAATTTCCCATAGGAATGCATTGAAAACAGTAATTCCTATTCACGGCCATTTTTATGTTGTACGGATTCACCCCATAGAGAATTCTGTTAAGCAAATTTCCCTTATCCCTGGAATGTTTTATGTTGTACAGATTTTATGTTATACAAACCGTTTGTTATACAAGGGTCCACTGTAGCTCCCACAGTAACCCAGCCATGGCCCAATAGGAGTGCTGGCTGGGGAATTCTGGGAAGTTGTTTCAGGTTCGCCTCTTTTCATTCTCTTTCTGGGGGTTTACCTGAACTTGATGAGTATTTGAAAAGAAAAGAAATGAAATGTGAGTGGAAGGCAGTTTGTGGGCGAAGGAATAATTGAGAGAGGGAGAGGGAGGGAGAGGGAGGGAGGGAGAAGGAATTGTAAATGTGAAACATGTCAGAGCTGACTTTTTCCACTATTCTTTTAAAAACCTAAAGCCATTCATACTGGCCTAAGTCCTACAGTAGCCAGAGTAGATCTTCATTCTTTGTTCTGCACACTGGCAACGCACAGGTGTCATGCTTCTCAAAGCTGCCAACAAAGACAGAGCTTTAAGTAATGTTACAAATAAAAAGAATGGGTTTGGGCTGTGGACTTTCTGCAATACCAGACAAAGAGCGGGGCAGAATGTTGTGACAGTTTAAAGTATGGATTTTCATGGGTCAAAACTTCTTTCTTCAGTCACAGGTGGGGAAATCAATATCTACTGTACTCTAGTGCTCTAGCTGAATACC
This sequence comes from Phrynocephalus guinanensis, assembly GCA_037367245.1. Classification (NCBI taxonomy): domain Eukaryota; kingdom Metazoa; phylum Chordata; class Lepidosauria; order Squamata; family Agamidae; genus Phrynocephalus; species Phrynocephalus guinanensis. Next base: position 39,594,702 of record CM074736.1, read on the forward strand.
CCTATGGTTCAGGTACGTAGTTGTGGAACTAGAGGTTGCAAGTTTGATTCCCCACTGGGCTGCCTGAAAGTACAGTCAGCTTAGGTGACCTTGGGCAAAGTCTACATTCCCAGGACACCCCCAGGAAAAGGGACTTGGAAACCATTTCTGAGCTTTTTTTTAACCTGAAAAATTCTGTCAAGGGTTTCATAACATTTATTATTATTATGTATTTACTCCACCATGCTGATATTCATGTTTGATTGAGAATATAGACGACAATAGACAAAGTGACCATGGTTTATATAACACAGGAATTGGTTTATCAGGTGATTAAATAGCAGATCCTTGCTGAACCTAGGTATATTTCATTGTCATAAGAATGCTAAGAGTTGTTTACGGACTGAGGTAAGAGTCGGAGGAGAGACAATAATTTTATACCCAGAAGGTATTAATATAGGTGCTGCTCTAACCTGATTTGATTTCTATTGATCATTATTATTGATTTTCTATTGATAGTTAATAGACATGGGCACGACTCGGCGAAATTGTCATTTCCGTTTTCGGTTATCGTTTCCATTACGTAACGTAATTAAGCCATCAGAACTCAAACTCGAACCGAAAAAAGAAAAATTTGGTTGGGTTTTTCATTTTCATTTTCGTTTGTGGCATCGCAGCGATTGCGCGATGCGAAGCACAGAAAAAGTTTTTAAAAGATTTTTTTAAAAAAAACCCCGACTCCTGGCCAAAAAAGCAGGTGAAAATATGCCTGCCTGAGGCTTTGCCACCTACCAGATGGGTGGTTTCTGGGGGGTCCCCGGCCTTTCCCCCCCTCTTCTCCTCTCCTGGGCTGCTTGCACCAGGCTGGGGGGGGGTCATCCTCGTCTGTCTCGCTGCATGCCATGCGGTGGGGGGATCCAAAATGGCGACCGCAATTTTTCTTTTGAAATCATGGTAAAAAAACACACCAAATCACCACAGAAACATGTGAAATTTATTTATTTTAAATGCCTGAATTTTTATAGTAGCAGCAGTGGGTTTTTAATAGCAATAAAACTTCATATTGATTTTATTTTATTTTATTTTATTTTTTATTTTTTTAGACCTGCCCATTTGGGCTGGGCATGGGTTGGGACCATGCAATTTTTTTGAACCATTCCACCAATGGCATCGCCAGGTTTTTGACTGACACTTCTGGATGTCTCGGAGGGCATAAAAAGCCAAGGCACCTTCCAGAAATTGCAGTCGGGTGTATGGATGTGGTTGAGGGAGGAGGGCTGGCTGCTGGTGCTGGTGTGATCTGATCGAGATTGAGGAGGGATGCTGGAGGCTTTAGGATTTAAGTTAGGCAGGCAGGGAGGGAATTGAATTTAGAAAATAATTTCTTTGATTCCCTGCAGCTTTGTCTGCTGAAGGGAATAGCAGTTTATTCTTTATTTCTTCTCTGGAAGTTTGAGGATTTTTTTCTGATATTGGATAAAGGGGGAGGTTCGACTGGGAGTGGGAGATGTGGATTTATTTTAAATATATATTATATACTACCATTTATTTTCTATTTTCCCAACTTCAATTTGCTTGCACATACACACACATTTGGGGTGAAAGCCAAGAACAGAACCTCTATCCTAAGTGATATCCTAACTGCCCACTCACCCGTCCGCCTGCGGCCTGCGCCGCCACCCGCCCACTTGCCCGCCCATGCCCCTTCCCCACCGCCGCCTGCCCGCACCTCCCCCTGCTGCCCGCCCCCCACCCCGCCCACTGCCTAGGGCGCAAAAACACCTAGCGCCGGCCCTGATTGCGGGATGCCCCTATGCTCTGGGAAGTCAAATCACGCTAAATCACGGTGGAAATGACAAACGACAAACGGAAACAACAAATTTTTGAAAAATTTCGCGACAAATGGAAACGACCCAAAACAGACCCGTTCTGACAAACGAAAACTCGAAACGTCATTTTTTCTGGTCGTGCCCATGTCTAATAGTTAACAAACAAAGCCTCTTGAGAAATGGAGGGCAAATAGGATACTGTTATTTCATCCTGTTCCTTTTATACTGCAAAGCATCTTACCATGCTTTACAGCACTTGAATTATAATTTTACAACACAACTTGTGTTTTGATACATGGAAAAATTCTCCTTAATTAGAGACAGGATGATTAGTGTGTTGCTTTGGCTAGTTTCATTTCCTCCTATGATAGTGAAATAGCGATATACTGTATCTCTTGACAGGGTAAACAAAGTGACCCAATATGGAGTAATGGTCAGAACAACTGACTAGAATTCAGGAGTCCTGGTTCCCATTCCCTGTTCAGTCATGGGAAGTCATGGGCTGTGGGGGAAGGCGGTCCTGAATTTCACACATATATTGCAAAGTCTGTTTGGTCAGTGTAAGGTAGATGTAACATGATAATAACTTATAAAAATAGCTGCTAGGAAGAGGAATCTTCACTGCTCCAGGTGTTGATGCACTATGATTCCAGTGACACCTTACTATTGTCAAGGATCATATTGGAACTGATTACAACAACACCTGAAGAGGCCCTGCCCTGTCATAGATCTAAACTTCTTTTACCTTATGTAGATGTGAGAGGATCTATGCTCCCAACTTAATGATGTATTTCAGGTTGGAGTGAAAAGAATAGCCACTAGAGATGGGCACGACTCAAAAAATGGTGTTTTGTTTGTCGTTTGTCGTTTAGGGGGTCCATTTCGGTTCATTTTTGTTTTTTGTGAATTTTTTGCAAAAAACATGTTTTCATTTCGTTACGTAATGAAAGGAAAAAATGAAAACGAAAACGAAAAATTGCTGTTTCATTAGCATTCATTACAGTTCAATGTATTTGCCGCAACGAAAACGAAACGCATGACAAAATTTCTGTTGTTTCAGTTCGTTTCGTTTCATTTTGGAGACAAAATTCATTTTTCGTTTCATTACGTAACGAAACGAAAAAACAAAAATGAAAAATTGCTCGTTTCATGCTCATCTCTAATAGCCACTAAATTCTTTGTTCTCATTGATTTCAAGTGACTCAACAAGAGACACCTTAATGATAAATTTTAAACCCCTGCGAGATTTTTCATCCCTGGAGGAGAACAAGCCAAAAATCTCTTCCCGCCCCTCCAGGATTTGTGTTATTTATTAAAAATGTCCTTTTTCTTTGAGAAACAAAGCACAGATATAATACAGACATACAGACTAGACCAAATTTTAAGATGGAGGGGGGAACTGACCCAGTGCTTTAATGTCATAAACAAAACAACAGTTATCTTTGTTATGGTCTTATGGATAATTTTCATAAACTGCAGTTTGTGCAGTTGCTTGTGCAGTTTCTCACAAAGCCTGGTAATTTTGCACCAAAGTAGGTCAATTTTTACACATTGGTCCCACCAATACACAAACTCTTATCACCAATACAAAAACTCTAGGAAATTGCTTGAGATCTTCACAGAGAAGAATGCTGTAGGTCTTCATTTTGCCTCATTTAGCAAAACCAAAAGAGGATTTACACCTCTACAATGTAGTCATGCCCTTCATGGTCTGTTCATTAGCTAACTCTCTGAAATGGGCTTTTGGTCTATGGCATTATGCACTTGGCAGTTTGTATATGCATAGGAAGCTGTTTAACAGGTTCAGCTAGGTGCACTGACCATGGCACAGATATTGACCAGGACTATGGCCAAAAGGGCATGCTGTGTGGCTACCTGGGCTGGCCACATTTTCACTCTCATGTATTCATTGCATGTGTATTGGGGTGTGCATGGAAGAAGGGCTACTTAATTTAACCAACAATAGAAGTTATTAAAATTCAAGGCAGATTTGGGGCATTTCATGATTGCCCCAGTTTCATGCCAAGTAGAATGAAGTTAACAGTACATTAGTTAATCTATTAAGAAACCACTCATATACTAATGTTAATAGAACATTTTCACAAGATGATTAAGATCTTACCCTAATGCCTATTTATTAGAATGGAGAGGCCTTGTCCACAATGTGCCTAAATCTTTACTTATTAAAGTTGAAAGTTCAAAAGTGGCTGAAGCTTTAAATAGTTTCCAATTAAATAATTTCCAATTATAAATATATACTGAATAGATAGATAGATAGATAGATAGATAGATAGATAGATAGATAGATAGATAGATAGATAGATAGATAGATAGATGTTATAACACACTGGATGTAACTTATTTCAAACAATTAATTACTTATAATTATTTCCTATTTCCAATAGTGAAAACATGACTAGATTATATTATGATTGTAACTTGATGAGGAGCAATGCTTCTCTTTTTGTAGTGTGCTTCATAGGTTGTTGATTAATTTGTTGATTTATATTTATATTTCTCTCAGACATGGCAAATTGCAATGTAGTATTTTAAAAGTACAATTTTAGCATAATTAAATCTTCTGTATTAGTGAAGATTTATGTTCATAACTTCAATGTAGTACATATGAACTGAAAATTAAAAATACAGAGAAGTACAGAGTATTAGGGATGGGCAGAAAATGAAAAATGAAATGGTGTTTTATTGTTTTGTTATGTAACAAAACAAGAAACGAAACGAGGAAGCAGCATTTCGTTATAGTCATAGACTAAACAAAACAGTCATTTCCCCAATGAAATGAACCGTTTTGTTCCATTGTTTTTGGGCTCCTGCTGAGCGGTCAATGACTGGACCCCTTTAAACCTGGCCCATTCAGTACCAAGGCGACCCTATGGTACCGAATAGTCCAAGTTTAAAGGGGTCCAGCCATTGATAGCTCAGCAGGAGCCCTCAGAAAATGGTCGGGTAGGGAGCATGATCCCACAGAACTACCTACCCAACTGTTTTCAGAGGGCTCCTGCTGAGCTCTCAAGGGCTGGACCCCTTTAAACCTGGCCCATTCAGTACCAGAGGACCCTAGCCATTGACACCTCAGCAGGAGCCCTCAGAAAACTGTAGGGTTACTGGGTACGCACTTCACACTGCCCTCTGCACCATTTTCTGAGGGCTCCTGCTGCTCTGTCAATTGATGGACCCCTTTAAACCTGTCCCAGTTGGCAACTGAAAACATTATTTTTCAGTTTCGTGCCCATCCCTACAGAGCATCCTTTACGCGGGCTTAAATTCTTTGTGGTTAGTCATATGTTGAAGGCCTGTCAGAATAGGAAGGTCTTTGCCTTCTAGTGGAAAGAAAACTGGGTGGAGATTCTATCTTTAATTCCTCGCAGTGGCCACTGAGAAGGCCTTATTTCACATATTTAGTAAATGCGCCTGTGAGGATTGTGGGATAACTCCAATGGATTTCAGAGTCCAAGAGGGCATGTAATAGAAAATATAGCTTTTTAACAAATTACTATCAGAGTTGGACAGTTACTTCTAGTTATGAGGTGTTGCCTCACTAAGGGATGGAGGAAGAATATCTAATAGTCCAAGTGCTGCATTATGCTGGTCCTTGATATTCTCTTTTGAGTGTTAAAGAAAATTGTTTTCTGTCACATACCAGTTACGAGTGGCATAGCTAAAAGTAACTCACATAATTAATTTCAGAAAATAGAAAAGTGAATGTTTACTTTAAATAAAGTAACTATGACCATAAACCAATGCCTTCTGCTCACCTTTAAAAGATAACAGAGCTTCAAAAATACCATCCCAAGCTCTGACTAATATTTAGTTTGAAGAGTGTCCGGTCTGAGTCAGCAAGTCTAAAGGCCTAATAAGCAGAGAGGCACTTTTACACCATATATTTTATGTGCAGTTTTCTATCTTCATCATTGTTAGGTATGATTCATATTTGTAGGCTGGATGTGTGCTAGTTGTAATAGGTAAAAAATCTGGGAGGTATATCTGTGAAGATCCTCAGCCATCCGAGTGAGGCTATCCAGAAGTTGAGTCTTGTTAGGTTGAAATGTTTTGCTATTCATCCAAGTACGTTCTTCAGTCAAAGGAGGGTTAATAAGAGACCTCCAATTTATACTCCATGTGGGTTTCATTGTCCACCTAATGAGCCTGTTTAGGCAAGGGTGAAATGAAGCCAATGTGAAGTACCAACTAGAGGTCTATCAACCTTCCTCAGACTGAAGAAGCTACTTGGATAAATATTTATTTATTTATTTATTTATTTATTTATTTATTTATTTATTTATTTATTTATTTATTTATAAATAGTGAAATGTTTTGATCTAGCAACAAAAGGACTCCAGTTGACATGACTCAACATCTGTAGAGCTGCAAGGTATTGAAGAATGTTTGTTAATGGAATCTTGAGCTGACTGCTTGGTATGATTCCTGGCTGTAGATATGCTGTTTAATACATAAATGAGCACTGTAAGGGAAAAAAGTTTTGAGAGAAAGCAAAAAAGAAAAACACATACAGTGGACTGGAGCTAAGGTTGGTCTGGTTTTGCAAAGAAGTGAAAAATAATGTATTCTCACAGAAGCTTGTGTCAAAACAAGTATCCATCTTTATATAAAGAACGAAATTTAAACTATAAGGAAATAAAGTAAATGAATAGAGGGTGTATGGTTACTCGAAAGCCTGTAACACTGAACCTTTTAATTACTGTGTGCGTGTTTTAACAAGCTTCTCTTTGGATTACAAAACACTGCCTATCTTTTTTGGGGGGAGGGGTGGACAAGCCACTGTACACACAAATACTGCTGATATAAGGCTGTATATTTTAACAGAAGCGTTCTTACCTCTTTTAATAGGGCAATGTAAAGTTGTCCCTTAGATGTGGCAGTGGTTGGACAGCAGTGTAAAAGGAAACCTTGGCTGGGTGCCTAATTTAGTGATGATCCTGACACCAATCCTCAATTTAGTACAGTGGTTTGTGGGAGGCAGCTATTGTTTTAGAGATAGCATAGATAGAGGAGTAGAAAAGGTGTCTGAATATCACCCTGTAGGATCTACTTGGAAGCAAACTCACTTGTATTTCCTGGTTACTGTTTCACATTAAATAAATATTTTCTACAATATTGCCTTTTAATTATGTAAGATCCCTCTTTACGCATTTTTCTTAGTTTTGAATATTGCCTTTTAATTATGTTAACCACCATTGCATAGTCATTGTTTTCAACTTTAAATGTTGTCTCCCAATGTCAGAAACCTAAACCACTGAGATATCCAACCATGACTCTTTTGGCATCTGATTTTAGTCTAGCAATACTATTTACCTCTGGTTTTCACTATTTGTGGCATCACGGAACCTCACCAATTATTTCTCAGATTCCACTTCCTCCTTTTGGAAATCCTTATATGCTTTGATTGTTGTCTTCTTTGATCATTTTGTTTGCTACTGACTTTAGTTCTGTTCTCTCGATCATTATTTTCATGTTAACTCAGTGTGAGACAAATTTACTTGACTTGGAATTAGAGATGGACATGAAATGATTTTTTTGTTCATTTGGACTTACAGATGGGCATGGAATGAATTGTTTTCATTTTTCCTTTTGTTTCGGAATGAAACCCAAAATAAACTGATTTCATTTTTTTCATTTTGTTTCAGAATGAAACAAAAAAACGAACTGGAATTATTTTGTTCAGTTCCTTTCCTCACCCCCCAATTGGGTATGTCTGTAAAAGGAGTCCCTACCTGAGGCCTTTCAGCACCCTCCACCACCGCAACTGTGGGAAGTCCTCCTGGTACCCACCGAGGGTGACAAGGAGCCCCTGTGGGGAGGCCTCCCAAGGCTGCAGGGAGGCCTCCCGGTGCCCACCGCCACCACTACTGCAGAAAAGCCCCCACAGGGAGGCCTTCCAAGACCATGGGGAGGCTTCCTGGTGCCCACCACCACTGATGAGCCACCAAATGGAGGCCTTCCAAGGCTGTGGGGAGGCCTTTCAGTGCTAGGCGCTGGTGCTGCCACTGCTGGTCTAGCGCAGGGCAGCCTTCTGAGGCTGCAGGGAGGCCTCCCGGTGCCCGCTGCTGCTCCTGCCTCTCCGGTGCAGGGTGGCCTTGTGACGTTCTGGGAAGGCCTTCCAGTGCCCCCCTGCCACAGCTGCTGCCACCACCGATCCAGTGTGGGGAGGCCTCATGAGGCCGCGGGGAGGCCTTCCAGCACCCGCAACCACCACTGTAGCCCTGCCAGAATTCAGAAGCCACCAGAGCCCATAAGGAGGAGGAGGGGTGAGTACAAGCCCCCAGAGGAATGAAACATTTCATTTTTGTTTCATTTAATATAAATTGTTTTTTAAAAATCATACGAAATTGAGTGAAACAAAATGCGGGCAGGGATGAAATGGAACGGAACGAAACATCATGTTTCCATTTCATGCCCATCTCTACTTGGAATTACTAACATAATTTGCTGTGTAACAACTATCATCCCCACCTAAAAGAGGCAAGGACCTAAGTCCAATTATTAGTCCTAGGCTATAGATCCACTGGGAGTCCCAACTATATATAGACCCTGATTTTTGTGTTCCTGCTAGTCATGTAACATTTCTGGAAGGAGAGAGAGAGGGGGGGTCAAGTTTTGAGGGAGGCAAATAGGAAAGACTGAGGAGCAGGAATGATGGAGCAAAGAGATTCTTCTCGAACCCAGCAGCAATATGTCTCTTTGCCTCATTTCCTAAATGCTGCTTCACTCAGCCTCCCAGGGAACAGAAGGAGGAGACTTAAAAAGACAGAAGCAGACAAGTTTTCTAAAGGGAGAAGCTGCTTTGCTAGCAGACCCTTCCTCTCTCTCTCCTTCATCTCACCACAACAAAAAGGGCAAGTGACCAGTGTGAGGGGGCAGGGCAGGGTAAGGCAGGCGGGCAGGCAAGGGCAAGACAAAGCCTGAGCTGTAATGACAGCATAGCGTCTCAACTGAGATATACAGCACAGCTTAAAAACAGATTAAAAGTTACCATGTGACTACCACATGAGTTCTAAATTGATTCAATTTAGAACGGAGCTTATTGTGAGGGAAAAATAAATGTAAACAGCTCCATTCGCCACGAGAGTTTGCTTTCTGGTGTTGTACCCCTCCTTTCACAAAGAGGGGGAAAACATACTTTATGGAAGGGAGGGTCAGTAGCAAATGGGAAAAAAATGAGGGTTCACACAGAAGAGATTCACCCAAACTTCCTTTGGTGGGAAATTATGCTCAGGAGGACAGTTTCTCCACAAGAAGTGTTGCCAACTAAGCCTCCCACCTCTCTACTGCAGATTTCCCCCCCCCACACACACACACACCTTCTTCAAGGTGAAGGAGGAGGTGAACGAGTGCACACCTTGAACATTATTGTTGAGTGATTGAAAAGCCACCAGGAGAGGTTCTGAGCATTCAGCAATAATATATAAAGAATACAATCAGTTGTAAGGGAAATGTTACACTCAGCCTTCCTTCAAGTTAGCAGTGAAATCTCTACTAAAACAAAGAGCAAAGCAAATTTGGGAGTTCCTGGGGCATTCTAAGGAAAGTCAAGGCAATATCAGTGAAGCAAATTACACTGTTCAACTAAGTTAGGGCCTTTATTGTTTTCTCTAATTATGGCCCCTATGGCTCTTTCCATCAGGGGGTGGGATACACCTCCGTTGTTTTGTAGTGTGTGTGAATTCATGAACTCGCTCCAGAAAGCCCAATAATCTTGTTATTTCTTAAAATAAAAGCAAGTAAAATAAAATAGCTAGAGTCACTGTATCATGATGCAGTGGTCCATATTGAAAGTATAGCAGCCAAATATGTCATTCTGGTTCACAGATAAAGACAAAAAAGTACTGTACAGCCTTTTAATTGTGATAGTACAAATGATACTGGATTTTTTATTTTGTTGTTCTAGTCAGTAGTTTGATGTCTCAGGATACTGAAATAATTAGGAAATCTGTACCATTTCTGGCTAGCTGCCTAGATGCCCTAAGCACATCTGATCTCGCCTAATTTTGGAAGCTAAGCAGGATCGGCCCTGGTTAGTACCTGAATGGGAGACCACCAGGGAATACCAGGTGCTGTAGGCGCCTGGAGTAGGAACTGGCAAACCACTCCAGTATTCCTGCCAAGAAAACTCCATGGACGTGAGGTCATGAAGAGTCATTCACAACTGTAACACACACACACACACCATTTCCAGCTACTGATCATATTTCTTTGCTAACAGATATTCTTACTTGATTAAGGCTGAAAAGCTGAGAAAAGAATATTGCAAAAATAGGTTACAGGTGATACCTTTATAGGCCACTAACAAAAGAATATGCTTTGAAAAAGAATATTTATTTTAATCATTTGATTAATAGTTTTAATTATTTGATTAGTGCTGAGAACTGTGGTTTGCTTTACTGATATTGCCCTGACTTCCCTTAGAATGCCTCAGGAACTCCCAAATTTGCTTTGCTGTTTCTTATAGTGTTTTAATTAATTGATTAGAGCCTAAGACTGTGAAAGACTGCCTGGAGAGAATAATGTAAACCACTCCATCAACGGCACAGAGCTACTAATTTTGTTGGCATCTGGACAAGTTTAAACTGGACAATTTTATTTCCAGGATCATATTCTAGCTGATCACTGATCATCTTACCTTCTTTGGAGGTTGTCAATTAGAGATGGGCACGACTCAAAAAAATGGTGTTTCGTTTGTCGTTTGGTCGTTTAGGGGTCCGTTTTGGTTCGTTTTTGTTTTCGTGATGTTTTTTGCAAAAAATTTCATTTTCGTTTCGTTAGGTAACGAAATGAAAAAACGAAAATGAAAATGAAAAATTGCTGTTTTGTTAGCATTCTTTTTAGTTCAATGCATCTGCTGCAACAAAAACGAAAAACGCGGCAAATTTGGTCATTTCGTTTTTGTTTTTGTTTTGTTTTAAAAAAATTTTGTTTTGTTTTCGTTGTGTAACAAAATGAAAAAATGAAAATGAAAACGAAAAATCGCTCGTTTCGTGCCCATCTCTATTGGCAATCTTTGATCATAGTTACAATTGTTTAAAACACGGTCTAAGAACTAAGGTAAAGGTAAACGTCCCCCCCGCACATGTGTGCTAGTCATGTCCAATTCTAGGAGCAGTGCTCATTTCCGATTTTAAGCCAAAGAGCATTGTTGTGCAAGTCCATGTAGGTTGGCAAAAGCTGAGTTTATAATAATAATAATAATAATAATAATAATAATAATAATAATAATAATAATAATAATAATAATAATAATAATAATAAACAACTTTATTTTTATGCCACCTTTCTCCCCAAAGGGACCCAATAATAAAAGCGGGAGCTCACTCTGCTGCATGGCACCTGGGATTCAAACACCCGTGCTACCGACTTTGCAGCCAACAGTTTCAGTGCTCTAGCCCAGTGTTTTTCAACCACTGTTCCGTGGCACAGTAGTGTGCCGCGAGATGTTGCCTGGTGTGCCGTGGGAAAAATTCTCCCTACACCAGCAATGCCCCCCCCCCGCATCCCGCTTGCGACCAAGGCAGTGGTGCGGCGAGGAAAGGCTGGCCGTGGGCGGGGGAAGAGAAGAAATAAGGGAGGAGGAGGAGGAGGAGGAGACTGAAGAGCGAGAGAGTGAGAGAGAGCCGGGAGACCCGCGCAGGCGCATTGCGGCGAAGGGCACTCCAGAAGCCGCTGTTAAAGGTTCTTGGGGTTGGTTCCCCCTCCTCGCTCACCGAACCCCCCTCCCTCCCTCCCCCGCCTCGCGCACTCGCTATTTACCTCCCGAGGGTGGGCGCGCGCCCCTGCCGAGCCAGGTAGGAGCGCGCGTGCGCACCCCTCTTTTAAGGGTGGGGAGCGGCCGGCCGTTGACAATGGTCATTTTTTGGGGGGGGTAAATAAAGGGGAGGACGTGGGAGGCTGAGGAGGGGATTCCTAGGACCTAGGGAGGAGACGGGGATGGGGGGTTCCTTCCGGGCCCTGTGGCTGCCTGGCTGGAAGGAGACGGGGGGGGGGAGAAGGGAGGCTTATACTGGAAGGGGTAAAAGATGGGTGTTGGGGGGGTCGTATATGAAGAGCCTCCCCCAGCCCCACCTTCCTGGGTTTCCAAGTTCCTCTGAAAAAAAAGTGCCAGGAGGAGGGAGGGGGAAGGTGAGGGCAGGCGGACATTTTGATAGGGATGCCTTGGGAGGGCCTGGGCTGGAGGATGGATTTGTTGTTGTTGTTTTTTGGGGGGGTGAGAAGTGTGTTTGTGTGTGTGTGATAGGCACAGAGTTAAATTTTTTAACATTTTCTAGTGTTGGTGTGCCTCGTGATTTTTTTCATGAAACAAGTGTGCCTTTGCCCAAAAAAGGTTGAAAAACACTGCTCTAGCCTGCTGAGCCGCCACGGCTCTTGTCTGAGAACTACCAGGCATTATTTTTGTCTGGGTATTTTAACTAACATATACTTAAGGCAGAATGATGAATTTGCCCTGTTTCCATAGTGCCATTTCAGTGAGATGTGTTTTGACCCAAGGCTTGTATGTGATTTAGAGTTCTCCACAGTAAAACAGTCACTGAAAGCTACAGCAATAGAAGAAGAGAGGTGTTTACAAACCAGGCAGTTTTTTAATGGCTCTTGGCTAGTTGAAATGATGGCTTCTCCAAAGTCTCTCCATGCTTCTGCATTCTTTTGGAACTCCATGGTCGAGATCCAGATGGGTACTTCTGCGGATGGAAAAAAATCCAAAGTTGATCTGGGGAATTGGAATTTGCTGTGGGCCAATCAGGACCCTGCTTGGGAACATTTCAGAAGAAGATGCTGGGGCAAAGGGAACAAACCAAAAATGCAGTATTTGACTGGATTTTGGCCAATAACTGTGTCTCTGTCTTGATTTTCCAGGACAATAATGTGCGAGTAGTTTCATCATTTACATGATAAGGTGGGATGTATAGCTGTGACACTGGACATTTTCAGAATTATTCAGTTATTCACATGACTAAGAATAGAATTAAATGGGGATGTAAACAAGCAGTAAGAAAAGCCATGTCTCTGCTAAGGAGGTGCATTCAGATTTTGACATATTCAAAATTCACCCAATAATGCCATATTCAGATAGTTCAGAATACGTTGAAATCCAACTTGGATAGCTCTGAAATTCTATAACAATAATTCCTAATACTGTATTCAAATTAGGAAGCAAAAGGCTATATTTCTGCTTACTAGAGGGTATTCGCTGACTCCCAGTGAGACATTTTCTCTGCTTCCCCAATGCTGCTGGAACTTCCTGTGGGCATTCCAGATTTCAATGTTCAGATTTCAGTAAGTATGCCCACTACGGTCATTTCCTAATACCCAGAGCACTACTGGCTGTTGCTGTGCACTCTTTTTGGTTGGCACAATCACTGGGAAGGTATCAAAAGACATAGGGAGTTTCTTTTAAAACGTTGTGCCTGCCTATGTTTCTTGTTTGTTGGCTTGTTTTTGTGTTTAATGAGAAAACAATGACTACATAGCATTCATATCAGACTATATTGAAATTCTGGATATCCAAAAAATTTGATTTTTTTAAAAATTCCAAATCTCGGAGGACTTGTAATTATAAAATTCCAAACCTAAATTGTGAAACTGAATTGTGGTGCTAGTGTATACCTCTTGTCTATGCATATTGTCTGATTTTAAAAAAAGAGGACACAAACTGCCTGTTTGGAACAGCTTGAATATTAAGGGCGGTTACTTCACGTCCTACCTTGTTCCGCGATTAGGTTTGTACCATGTCAGCATTGTTCGTGGTCACGTGGTTTTGTCCCTGTTCACTCTCTGTTTCCATTTACTCATGGGCATGATTACTTGTCACGTGACAACTGTTACTTCACGGTCTTGTTCCGTGACAAATTCTGAACTTGTCTTGCTTTCTTAACCCTTTTTTAAAATATTGTAAATAAAACTTTTTTGATATTTCAATTTACTGGTCTTATGAGATTTGCACATCAATGCTACAGAATTTTCAGTACTTTCTTTAACAAACATTTGCACTACATGGTGTTTCCCATAAGGAAACTAATGTCGAATGCCTCTTCAGCCGCTGACCACTAGGTGGACACTGGTTGTTGTGTGACAGTTGTTACCCCACGGTCTCTTGTCTCAGAACAGGAACCGGGAACCAATTGTGACAAGAGAATTCCCCAGCCCAGGGGCAGGTATGGCTTGTCACACTCTGTTCTCAGTTCCGGGGGCATGGCCGAGACAACTTTTTGCTGTCACGCTATGGACATGAAGTAAGTTTTTTTTTGTACCGGTCCCAAGCAGGATAGCAAAGAGGGATGAACAGGATGTGAAGTAACAACCAAAGTTTCAGCAGGGCACAAGACTGACAGCAGCAATAGAACCACACGCTGACAGAGTGATTCCCCTTTGCATTTCTAGGAGATTCTGAGGTAGCGTCACCACGGTCAGTTCTGTAATGTGGATACTGATGAGTGCTGTCTTAGGAAGAACAACCTGTTGTAACATGTTACTGTGGCAACAAGGGAAGCTGTGGCTGTAGCAGAAGAGCAAATGCAGAGTTACTATGGCAACGGATGGTAAATTTTGTAATTTGAGCAAGTTGAAGAGATCATTGCTGTTACCTTTAATGTCAGCCAGGTAATTAGCAGAGCTGAAAAGCATTTCTATTGTGCCTCTTTCTTGCCTAATAATTTTTTTGAAATAAAGAAATTAGATTTCAAAGTGGCATGAATGTTTGCAAAAACTGAACTCTTTATATTTCTTTCAATGAGTTTGTTTCATATTGATGAATTTCTAGAGATAGTTTTTGGATTGTTTTTGCTTCCCATGGAGGACATCACAGAATATCTACAGAAAGAGAAAGAAAGAAAAAGATATAAGTTATAGTTATGATAAATAGAGAAGGGGTAAGGCTGAGTGATGGGAAACATTTTATAGTGACTGAAAATCTTTCAAAATATTTTATAAGAGCACAGTAATATTTTAAATGCACTGAATTTTGCTTCAGTTAAATATTTGTTTTATTTGTTTGAATGTTTTCCCTTAAAATTAAGCAAAGTTTGGGACCTTGTTACCTATCAAAGTATCTTTTCTTAAGATTGTCTACTTGGGCTACCCAGTCTAGCCTGGCTTTGCAGTTGTGGTTGGTCAGGCCTAGAGAGGACCAAAAAACCTGCTGGGACTACTCAGTGATGGCCACAACATGATGGCATATGTTTTCCAGATGGTATCCATCAAGTTACCTCCCTTCTGATTTTGAGAAAACATGTTAAATTTTCGAAGAGGCCTTTGTCACCAGATGGGTAAGATTCAAATGGAACAAACAAACAAACAAACAAACAAACAAATAAACAAACAAACAAATCTCTCCCCCCCAAAGCCACCTG
Source organism: Phrynocephalus guinanensis (assembly GCA_037367245.1). Lineage (NCBI taxonomy): Eukaryota > Metazoa > Chordata > Lepidosauria > Squamata > Agamidae > Phrynocephalus > Phrynocephalus guinanensis. The sequence continues at coordinate 39,609,883 of CM074736.1, forward strand.
AATACATGTAGAATGCAAACAAGAATTATTGTGTCAACTGTAATCTTGTCTCATAATGTTTTCTTATATGCTGTAATACAATAGAACCACCTCATCCATGGGATCAGTAGCCAGTTTCACTTATCCACAGTCTGAAAATATTAAAAACATTAAAAGAAACAAACAAAAAATAACCCCTATTTTCACAAGTATTCCCAAAACAACCAGCCAGTGGCTCAGCTGTGATATTTTGTTTGTTTGTTTTAGTGAAGAATACATAGCATTGCCTTGAACTTTCTTCTGATGCATATTTTAGGAATATGAATGCCAACATGCATTAAACTGGAAAAACCTGTGCAAAATGCATACAGGAAGTGTGTTAAATTATCCTTGTATACATTGAAGGAAAAGCATAGGACAGCTGGAGAGCATATGCAGATGCATGCATTAGAAGAATGGTTTCCTTCCTAATGCTTGCATTTTTGTGTGCAATGCTGTCTAATTTATATCTTTCTGTCCGCAATTTCAATCAGAATGCTACATCATGAAATGTGAAGAACAAAACTGAAAGATGGCTGCATTCAGGAAATAAAATTTAAATGGGTTCTATATAGAGACTGGCACAAACTGCCAGTTCAGCCACCAGCTGCACAGCTGATTGGTGGTTCAGTGTCCTGACCCCTCTGCCCAGTACCCACTTGGAAGCAGCACCTTAAATTTCCTGCCCGATTTCCTCCAGGTGCTGCCTCCAAGTGGGTACCTGACAAAGTGGGTGGAGCCCCAAACCGCAGACGAGCTATGTATCCATCAACTGAATGAGAATAAACTACTAAACTGGTCGCCTGTGCCCATCTCTAGTTCTATATTAATACATGAACCAAATGAATATCTCTCCATTTCTATCATTGTTTAAACATCATCAGTGGTAGCTGTTGTTTACTTAACTTCCATTAATTGGTCTGATCGCATTTCAAAGAGGAGCCATTTGTGAACTGGGGGCATTTCGGACACACATAAGTAAATTGCTCTGATCACAGGCTGCTTATAGCTTTACATAAAGCCAAGTTGGTTTTCTTTATATTTTGTAGCAGGAACTTCTGTAGTTGAAGTATATGCTTGAGAAGACAGTGTGGAACATCTACTGTGACTCTTTATTGAGCACAATAAGGAATTTGGAAATCTTAAGAAGGAGAGAATTAGAATAGATAAGGATGGATCATATTAATTTTTGTCTCTGTCAGTTTCTCAAGTAATTCTTCATAAATCTTTCCCATCCCATTTCCAGATATATGTGTATATTCTTTTTCTAGTTATTTACAGAAAAATCTGTAAATGATTTATAGACTCCCCCCCTCCCATAAAATGTGACCCATTTTGGTACAGTTTTACGCAAAAACTTCTTCTTCTTCTTCTTCTTCTTCTTCTTCTTCTTCTTCTTCTTCTTCGTGTTTGTCCCAATTGGTGATGGTGTCCTCAAAAACTATTGTATGAAATTACAAATTCTTCAGCAGCAGAATAACTGTGTGTTCTGTTCTTCTCTGCATGTTAGTGCAGGTGGCAAAAATCAGGATGGTTTACTTTTTGGATTTGGACAAAACAAAAGCCTTCAGTAATAGCATCCTTATATAAAATGAACATGTGATTACCATTTAGAGGTGGGAAAGTTGGATAGGTTTTTGGTTTTGATTGTTAGCATTTTGTTGAGAATGAAAGTACAATGTGTTACACACAACAGTCCCCAGAGCCTCATGGCACAGTGGTTAAACTGCTGTATTGAGGCTGTAAATATGTTCACAATCTGAAGTTCAATTCCAGGTGCCAGGTTCAAGGTTCATTCAGCTTTCCATCCTTCTGAGGTTGGTAAAGTGAGCACTCAGTTTGCTGCGGGAGGCGACAATGTGTAGCTTGTATAATTCCATTGAAACTGCCCAGGGAGTGCTTTAAGTGCTATGGGGCAGTATATAAGCAGCACACTTTTTTATTTCAGTGAAATTTACTTCCTCAATAGTATGCTTCCATCCTCAGAATACCTTATTATTATTTATGGGCTCAATACAAAATGTTATGGTGCACACAAAAATCATAACTAGAGTAGGCCCATTGGATCACTAGAACTTACAGTATATATGTATTGATTCACCAAACCCCCATAGATTCAATAGGTCAGTTGTGGCGTACTACCAGATGTCAGCTAGTACAAACAGGCTAATGCACACCAGACTCTATGGTTTCATGATGAGTAATGTATCCAAAATGCTATGAAATACCAGTTTCCTCTGTATATCAAAAAGTTTTGAAATATAACTAATCACATAAATATCAGCAACAAAACAAACCAAACACAAAACCAACAAAACCTCCTCAACTGTCATTTTATTCATATGTGATAAAGCTGACTGTATGATAGAGATTAATGCATTATATCGTAAGTGAAGGAATTGAAAGTGGTGAACCTCCCAAAAATAGCTATATGGTGACTATTCTATGGCCATCCATTGGTTCTTGGAGTAGAAAAGAGAGGCTGAATGGAATCCTATCCACTAAGAATTTCATTCACTGGAAGTTTCAGGTGAAAACTATGTAAGGCCATCAGGTTCAGTTCAGGCAAGCAGCTGGGAGCAGTTGCTGGAATAACACCATGTAACAGATGGTCAAGAAGGCAAAAGACATTGCAGAAAGCCTGGAGACTTCATATCCATGGCAGTAACTGGAAGCTGAGGGAAGAACATAAGGTAAAGCTACAATCACACAGAATGTTCTATGTATTTGGTGAAGAAAACCCCATATAGACATTGCTGTAGCTGAATGTAACAAGTACTTGTGAATTTTCTCATCTTGGAGGCGGGGAAAAGTTTCTGATACATCCATGACCCCAGTATGGACCCTTGTATAACAAACTGTTTGTATAACATAAAATCTGTACAACAAAAAATTTCAGAGATAGGGGAAATTTGCTTAACAGAATTGCCTATGGGGCGAATCCGTACAACATAAAAATAGTCATGATTAGGGAGTACTCCGTTTTCAATGCATTCCTATGGGAAATTTGTATAAAGGAAAATTTGCTTAACATAATTTTATTTGGAATGAATTAATTCCTTTATACAAGGTACCACTGTAGTATGAACTGCTATGCAGCATTTCATTCCTTCACATAGTGAAAATATCAGCATTACATGGTGGGGGCAAAAAAAAAACCCACAACAATTGTTACAATTTTATTCAGTAGGAAGAAAATTTGTCATCTTTTTCATTCTCTCCTGTATGAAGAAAATAAGTAAAATTGCCACCTCAGTTGAGAAGCGGAATGTAGCCCATTTGGTACATGTTTTCCCTGCTTGCTTCCCTTCATAACTACATAATAACCACATACATAATGATAGGTGAAATTTAAGAGTGCATTACAATCAAACTCCAAACTCCAGCTTGTCACTGTACATGCTATAACATACATGACAAGATACATAATATGAAGTAATAAAATCAATGTATACAAACCTTATTTAAGTTCTGAGAACACTTATTATGAGCATTTTAGTACCCAGAGGGAGAAAATGTATATAAAAACACTTATAAAGATTGTTTAATCATTTAAGGCAATAAATGAATTATAAGACATAAGCCGTATGAGCATTGCTCCAGGTAAATCTAAAAAAAAATCACCCAATGTAATCCATTTTTCTAATAGTCAATTAACAACATGAAGGAAGCAACACTAGAGAGGGAAAATAATAGGCTCACTATTCCTTATATTAGTATTCATTTTTATGACCATGGGAACCACATATATGATGAGCAACTCAACTGTTCAGAGAAATATTCAAATTTATCACAAAGGTCATTAATAGAGTTGGGCATAAAACAAAATGCTGCTTCATTGTTTCATAAGGTTATAAAATGTTATAAAGCAAAACAAAACACAATCAAATAAAAAAAAACACCATTTTCTGTTTTGGGAATGAAAAAATTCATCTTCCCTTGTCAAAATGTACTAATACCACCCTAGATACTCAGGACAACAGGCTGGAAATTGAAATTTGTGTGCAGAGAGGTGGGACCTAGGAATGGGTGATGTACCAGTAAGATATAGTGATCCATCTGGAAAGAGGGGGGCTGCCAGGTAGATCAGTGTGGAGGATGATTTGATGATGATTTGGGAAAGATTCCATGCAAAACTCATATGAAAACAAGAGGATATGGTAAAATCTGGCTAAAGGAAGCCGGATCTTACCATAGCCTCTTGATTTCATATGATTTTTGCATGGGATATTTCCCAATCACCATAAAATCATTCTCTGCACTGATGTATCTGACAGCCCATCTCTTCCCAGATGGATCACTATATCTTACTGGTACATCATCCATTCTTAGGTTCAACCTCTCTGCACATAGATTGCAATTTCTAATCTGTTGTCATAATTCTTGAACAACCCACAAAATTCGGTGCTTCTAGCGTCCAGGAGAGCAGAACCATATAATATAATGAATCCTTTCATTTTGTTTTGTTATGATTTTTTTTAAATTGTTAATAATGAAATGAGACAGCAAAGGAAACAGAGCAAAATGCTATTTTTTCTGCTTTGTGCTGATTTCTAGTCATTAATGTGCCCTCTTCACTACTGGAGCAATAAATAGCCCATCGAATCTTAGTGGTTGACATATAGATCAATGTTCCAGAGTAGACCTTCCTTCCGAAGTTCACTTAGAGCTGTTTTCTAAGGCTCTTGAGGTGGTGGAGGCAAAGCATATTAAGTGGATCAAAACAGTGTTATTGTAATAACTGCAATACTATGCTAATGTAACTGTGGTTAAATTGAACCATGAATTTGTTTCTTATAGAGAATTGTTCTCTTTAACAAGTTACATTTAATGTCAGAAATACAATGAATTTCATTTTCAGACAGATTTATGTATTTATATTTAGGTTCCTTCAAAATATTAGTATTACCATATTCAGTTTTTCCATAGGTAACTTTTAGTGCTGCCCAATTTCCTTCTGATACATACCTAAATTTCATCTGAATAGCTTTCTGGTAACAAAAATGCTTTAAGGAAAGTGAAATGAAGTGTTATAAAGTGAAACAGTATCAGTGTATCTCATTTTTTTCAAGTTGGAGAAGGTTATAGGAATACAGTATATCTTTTTGGGAGGTGGGGGACTTGAAAGCAGGCATGGAAGTAAATGTGAAATGTTATGACCAGTGTGCCACCACCAATATTTGTTGAGTTTCCATGTATATTCAGGCATATTATATGTCCATTGTGAATGGCATGATGTAGGCATTTATTAGAACTACGTATATCCTACTTTTCCAAATGCTAACACCAGCATCCTACTGCAGAAATGCAAAGTGGGAAGACAACTAAGCTCTGGCAGGCTGCCTGATGCATGAACAGTTGTGCAACCAGCCTTGCACGTGGTGTGACATGAGGAGCCTGCAAGAGCCAGGGAGGACAGTTAATGCAAGTGCCCTTCTGTTCTGCATTAATAGGATACCAGTCCAAGAAGTCAAAAGTCAATACTAAAGTCATGATAATGTTAATACCCATAACAGTTGACATAGGGAGTTGATGTCAACTAGTTGTATGGTGTAGTGTGGGGAAGGGAGATAGGTCAACAGGCATCTTGACAAGCAATATTGATGAGATAGAGAACTGCATTCAAGTTGGCATATGTCAATAGAGAATAAGTCTGCATTTAAAGGGGGCATAGAGAATGGGTGACATCTGGCATTACCGCAAGCAGCACGTAGGAAGAGCATCTCACAGTAGTTAAACGCCTCCACTGCAGCTAAAACTGTGCTCATGACCTGGGGTTCAATCCCAGGTAGCCAACTCATGGTTGACTGAGCCATCTGTCCTTCCGAGGTCAGGAAAATAAGTACCCAGCTTGCTGGGGGGGGGTGGGCAATGTGTAGCCTGCATAATTAAATTGCAAACCTCCCAAAGATTACTTGAAGTGCTATGGAGTGGTATATAAGCAGAACACTTTAGTATTGGTGAGGTAGCCTTGCTGATGGTGTTAAGGGCCAATGCAAGTCTTGGCTGTCTCAAGGGAAGCATAATGCCCATGACACAGTATAGCTTGACTTCATTCTTCTTTCATCAGGCTCATTCGAAGTAATGAGCAGTGAAATTTAAGAAAGATACCGAGAAAAATCTAATGTGTTCAGTGGAATGCAACAATGATGGCGAAAGATCTATAAATTAAGGTTTCTGGGAAAAGTGGAAGGACTCAGGGCAAAGTAGCTCACTTAGAGTTCTCATCTGGACTCCCACCTCCCTTTCTCTGTAGATGTGTTTTCCTTCATTTGTAGGTGTGGTATCCTCTCCCCTTGCCCTGGGCTGAGTGTAAAAGTGCCACTATTCCAACTGGCCAGTTGAGGTCAAGGAGGTGTGACAAATCCTTATTTGTTTATGACTTCCCCAGTTACTAACAACACATTTAGAGAGTCAAGCTTAAGTCCTTCCCCCTACAATGCCACTTTCTCCAAGAGTAATGTGTGAAAAAGAAAAGGGTCCTGATTCCATGCAGACAGTTTACTGGAACAAGAACCGATACTTCCCAGGATTCTTTATTCCCTATAGTTAAATAAATGAAATATATGCTAGCATGAGTATCTTTTCTTTGGACATGTGGAAAAAGCAATGAATGGGAGGGATGATAAGGGACTAGCCAGGTAGGTAATGACTGAACAGGGCTTATGTTACTGACAATTTCCCCTACTATATATCAAAGCAAAGCAAAGTGTTCTGCTTATATACCGCCCCATACCACTACAAGTAGTCTCTGGGCGGTTTACAATTTTGATTACAGTGTGCAGGCTACACATTGCCCCCCCAGCAAGCTGCGTACTCATTTTACCGACCTCGGAAGGATGGAAGGCTGAGTGAACCTTGAGCCTGCTACCGGGGATTGAACCCAGGTCGTGAGCACAGTTTTACCTGCAGTACAGGCATTTAACCACTGCGCCACGAGGCTCAGGTACTTATATCAATAAGTTTATCTCTCTAGTTAGTTCAACACAAGTGTCTCCCTTCTATATTTTCAAGTGTGAAGTGAAAAGTTTTATTGACACACGGTCTGATAGTTTTTAAATGACATTTCATCTTAATCCTCTCTGATTGCAGGAATACCAAATCGATATATTTTTTGCTCAGACATGGACGGACAGCCGTCTTCGTTTTAACAGCACCGTGAAAAGAAGTCTGACCCTGAACAGCAATATGGTGGGGTTAATTTGGATTCCAGACACTATCTTCAGAAATTCTAAAACGGCGGAAGCTCATTGGATTACCACGCCCAATCAGCTCTTGAGAATATGGAATGATGGGAAAATCTTGTACACTTTAAGGTAGGAAGTGAACATTTCTGTCAGTCAGTGAGTGACATTTAAAGAGCCCCTTCTCCCCGCCTTTTTTTTTAAACTGCAGGTTACTTTGACATCATTTCAGTTTTATAAGATAATGTTTTGAAACAAGAGACATTTTGGTTTTAAACTGCACATTGTTCCATATATATTTATCCCAGAGACTCAATCAGACTGTTCAAGTAACCTGGTGCTGGCAAAAGGTTCTTTCCAGGGATGATAGGTCCCAGAATCCTCCATCCAACATGGCCACTAATAGATCTTCTATTCCCTATCAGTGTTGTTGTTGTTGTTGTTGTTGTTGTTGTTGTTGTTGTTGTTGTTGTTGTTGTTGTTGTTGTTGTTGTTGTTGTTGTTGTTGTGTCATTTCAGTCGTGACCGACTCAAATCCTCTAAATTGCTTCTTTCCAATCATTTCTGCTCACATAATTGTGTCTGAAGAGGAAACTCAGAGTGTATCTGAATACACAGGGTAAAGAGAGGATGATATATCACCATCTGGACTTGATTTCATCCAAAGTCCTTGCTCTCCCTTCATAATGTTTTATTGAGAGTTCGGATAGGTTTCTCCCTCTCCGCATGCCTACCCCCAGTCTCTACATCCCAGTATCCCTGAGCTAGCGTAGGCAATCTATGAGTGGTCATCCAGAAAAGGAATGCCCCCAAGTTTGTTTATTTCTTTAATGATTCACAGAATTGCTTGGCGTAATGTCCTGCATCAGCACTGTAAGGTGTTACAAAGGACCGTGTTCTCCTTGCAAATTACAGGCCTGTTCCAAAATAAATAAAATGAAAATGAAAATGAAGTGATATGAAGGAAAAGAGAAATCCTGACAATTGTAGCTTTTTGTTCTTTATCTCAAATTTCTGTCCAAAATGGTTTGTCCAGTTACTTGAACGGAGGGGGAATTCCATGCACATAGGCATAGAATGCAGAATTAATTGAGCAGCCTGTGTTCAAGTTAACAAAGGTTTTTGAACTGCAGTTCTCATAATCCACTAGTGAGCATCCTGGGACCTATAGTCCAAAACATTGCCTTCTCCCAGTTCTTATTACAGAACACGTCAGGTATCAGCATATTCACCCAGTGCAGGTATTCTCCCTCGTAGGCTTGAGTATCGGTGTGGCCCTGTCATATGTTTTTCTTTGAGGTCATGCCAGAAGGCAGGGGAACCCATATGTTCCTGTGTCACCCAACATTCTTTCCCTCCTGATGGTAACTCTATGAGCCAGAACTGCACTTGAAATTATATATGCCAACAAATGCGTTGTTATCCAAATATAAGATTTGAGTAAGACCTTGTAATAATCTCCCAGTTAATCCTTTACAATGTGTTCCTTTTGACAAGTTCTTTCTGTTTATTTTTGTTTTTCACCTGTCATCATATGGAGGCTGTAACAGCTACCTGGTTTCTCTCCAGGCTTACCATCAATGCTGAATGCCAGCTGCAGCTGCATAATTTCCCAATGGATAAACATTCCTGCCCGCTGATATTCTCCAGCTGTAAGTAATAGGCGTCTTGTGTATCTGCTCTGTAAGGCTTTGCATAAAGGCATGTGTTTGCTGCTCATCTTGACAGGTGATTCAGGCTTGATACAATGGCATTGGATTAAGGTGCTCATTGGAGTGTTTCTTGATGGGTCTGCGTTCTCCCATTTGCGTTTACGGCAAGAGGTTTTCAGCCCGAGGCATTATGACAATAGGCAAGAAGTGTTGTTAACTTTCAGCCTCAATTACAACTGAACCAAAATGCAATGACCTGTAATAAAAGGCAAACTCCCTCTTCCAAGATGTGGGTTGCTGTGGCATGCCGTGTGAAAGCAGCCCCATTCATCTTCACAGGCATTAAGGGCGTATGACAAAGGGCAGGAATGCAGCTCAAGTAAATAAGTTAAAATTGAAGGACCAAGTTTTCTTATCATTGTTTATATGCTTGCTACTTGAATACTACTGTTTGCCTCGTTATATGTGCACGATGGATATGTGTTAACTGTGTTTGGACACACTCTAGAGTGGAATTTCTCTGTCGCTGTGTATTCACAAATCTTGTCATTATAGAGGGAGCCTGCTGATAACCCTGCTGCCAACAGGAATACCCTTGAGATGAAGAGTGTCATAATTCTTAATTAACATGTTGTCTCTGCCCCAGATTGGAAATGCAAATGCAAATATTACTCAGATCTATTCAGTCATGTTTTCAATGCACTAGCATCAAACTTTGTTCATAGCCTCTATTTCTTATGTGACAAATGAAGATATAGTAGGACCCCCATATCCACTGAGTCATTATCCACTGATTCAGTTATCCACGGTTGGCAGAGGAAAAAAATAAATACATAATTCAGAAGCTGCAAAGCAAGCTACTGGCATAAAACAGCAGCCATAAAACAAGCTATCGTCACAAACAGCAGCTGTAAAATAAGCTACTGTTGCAAAAGAGCAGCTGTAAAGCAAGTTACTATCACAAAACAGCAGTTTTGGGGACATTTTGGCATTCTCTGTTATCCACGGTGTTCATTATCCATGGGAAGGCTTGGAACCAATCCCCAGCGGTTAATGGGGTCCTACTGTAATTCTATTTGTAGCATGCCATAAGCCATTAAAAATAGGATCTCCTTCGTAAACCACTGTTTCACTCAGCCCTGTCATGGAGCTATTCTTGACAGACTGCAGAAACTCACCTAGCTTTAACTGATAACATCACATGTGTGGCTGCAGCTTTTCTCTGGAAAGTAATACATATAGTTGTATTTTCTTTGCTTGATAAATGTTTTTTCATGGGACGAATGCAGAGTTTCCATTGATAGTGCAGCCTGCGTACCTACATTTTTACAAGTGTCACAGCTCTCTGTGTCATGTTTACTGCTGGTGGGACATAAAGTGAGCCTCGCTGCAGTGCAGCCTTTTCTAAATATGCCACCATGAAATTGTTATTTTGAGCCTGGGGTGTGGGAGGGATCACAGTAGGAATATTATTTATTCCTAAGAAGACTCCAGTGCTTTATCTATTGTGCTTGTGTTTTACATTTCCCACAGCCAAAAAACTTGATACTCAGTTTAAATTTTCACATATTGTGGAATCATTATTCTTTTTTGTGATCATTTGCAAGAATGCCACTGCAGTATTTACCTCCTCAAAAAGTACTGTAAGTGATAAATATAGTAATAGAATGACTGCAACGTGTAAATGTCCTCCTTGGGAAAAGTAGATCTCTGTGTGTGTTGGTGTTGGTGTGGAGATATCTGGGTCGTTTTAAAAAGGGGGCACTGCATTTGAAAAAATAAAAAGAGTATTATGCCAGAATAATGTGGGGATACATGCCCTGGGACTTTTCCATGAATACTTCCTTGGTTTCCAGTGAGGTCTTGTTCCAGATCATAGATGCCACATGCTAGTAAGTCCTCTTGCACCAGCTCTGTCAGTCTTTTCTGCAACTTCCATTCCTTTCAACAGAACTTATATAGAAAACCTCTTTGAAGGAGTATATCCTATAGATGGCCATGCACTCAGGGCTTTGTAATCCTAACAAGCATTTATAGGCTGACTCTTGTCACCATTCCTATAGAACAGTGGTTTTCAACCTGTGGGTCCCCTGATGTTCCAGGACTGCAACTCCCAGAAACCCCTTCCAGTACAGTGAGTGGTGTAGGCTTCTTGGAGTTCCAGTCCAGGAACATCTGGGGACCCACAGGTTGAGAACCATTGCTATAGAATGTTAGAAGCACCCACCTCAAGGGGACTGAATACACACAGAAAAAGCACAGTTCTTGGCTTTCTTCATAGATCCCAGCTGCAAGCTCTCCGAGATCCCTTTCAAGTCCCTCTCTGCCACTCCAGAAGCTTGTCAGATGTCTTTTGTCTGAGGTCAGAATGCCTGGACATATAAACAGGAAAAGGAGCTGTGGTGTTGGAGTGTACCTCTTAGTGAGAAGACAGAGGGTATGGATGGTTTGAACCCACAGCCTCCCCAGAGTCCAATTCTCCACACAACACTGATAGAAACGGAGATGTGTCCCAGAGCTGATCTAATTCCTTTTTGGCCACTGCTTACCATCTCCTCTTGGAGGTCCCGTTCTTTCCAGTTTTTGGAATGGGCAAGTATTATTAGAGTTATTTTTGCTTGCAGTGGGAAGATTGTTTTTATTCTATAGCAAAAACAGGAGAACAAATTCCCAACCCCCCCACCCCCCCCAAAGTGAGAGGAATCTAAGCAGAATTTATATTTGTAGCATTTTAGCAAGAATCTAGGAGGGCTTTGGATGGAGAGATCTTTGGGAGCCCTTGTTGTTTCCTCATTTTTCACCTCACAAGATGGCACCCTGAATGATGACATCTGACCCTCAACCACAGGTTTAAATAAAAGTTTAAAGGGGGAGTGAGTTATGGTTTACCTCAGATCCTTGATGCCCCTGACACACGAACACATATAAAGAGACAGAGACAGAGTACATATTGTTATTGGGTGGGGACTGAAATGCAAAGAAAAGATCCAACCCTTCACTAACTCCTAACTCTAATTTCCTCCCTCTTGTTTTTCTGAGGTCAGGCAAAGACCTTCTACTTTAGGCAGGCCTTTAAGCAGAAAGTTATCTCACGGATGCTGGTTTTTAACTCTCATGTGCTTAAACATTCTTGAATTGGTTTTATACTTTAAAAAAAAAGATGCATGTTAAATATTTTTAAAAAAAATAATAATAATACAGTAGTACCTCATAAGACGAATGCCCCTTAATATGAAAAACTCATGGGATGAATGAAATTTCCAGGAATAGGAAAACCTCATAAGATGAATTTTTCCTAGGGGATGTCTCGCAAGACAAATTCAATGCACTCCTGTGGGAAACTGTGTTAAACTGCAGTTAAGAGGCACCATTCTATATGCTGTTTTTTTAATTTTTTATTTTATTTTCTCTGTTGTGAACCGCCTTGGGTTCCCTATAGGGAGAATGGTGGCATATAAATAATTTACATAAAATAAAATATTGTAAAGGCATCACAATATAAAAGCCTTTTCAGAGTTGTCTTCTAAAGGACAACTATTTGTATAAGGCAAGATTCAAAAGGCCTTCCAAACCTTCAAGTGGAGTTTCTCTGGTAAACACTTCAGCATCATTTGCACATGGAGAAAGGGTTGACAAAATTTTATCTTTTTTTCCACTTCATTTTTATTTACCATTTACAACATTTTCAAATTGCCTCTCCAATCAATACTGTGATTTCCAATGCAACAGTAGACGAGGAAGGCTTGATTAATTATCACTTAGGCTGATACTTCACATCCCTCTCGCTGCAGTTCGCGGCCCCGCTGGAGACCGGTTCGAAGGAACGTAACCTCACGTCCTTGTGGGGTCAGTCCGAGTTTGAAGGAACGTAACCTCACATCCTTGTGGGGTCAATCCGAGTTCAAAGGAACAGAACCTCACATCCTTGTGGGGTCAATCTGGGTTCACCCCGACCACGCCCCTTGAACTGCGCTCCAATCGGGGTGAGAGATTCCCGTCCTGGAGCTCGGGAATCTTTTCAATCCACTTCTCGATCCATGTTAAAAACCGATTTCAGCACGGAGGCAAGTTCATCTCGGCTTGAGGAAGGACGTGAAGTAACCACCTTAGTCAAGCAGGGCTCTGAATCAGTGGAATAGCAAAATACTCAATAATCATAAATTCACTTCTTCTGGACTACAATTGATGTGGCATCTATTTTATCTTCGTGGTGTATTTAAAATGCATTTTTAAAATTTCAGTACTGTACTTCTTCCACAAAAATGCTTCTTGCCCACTTCTTCACATTTCCAAATGTTATGTCACTGTAGCAGCATAAGATTCAGCAGATTCTACCAGACTGGTAAGGCTTTGAATATGGTCCTGGTGGTGAACTGTACGTCTTTTGTTGAGGAGCAGCTTATCTAAATTGTGTTCATTACAAGGAAGTATAGTTGCATTCAATAAAACCAGTAGAGGGACAACCTGTACAGACAAAACCACAGAGCTCTAAGGTCTTGAAGACATTTCCGGACTGAAGGATGCTGAAAGGAGTGGGCAGAACCATTTGTGGTGTGACACAAACTGTTACTTCACTAAGGAAGCAATTTGATGCACATTTACCAGAGAGTAAATTCCATGGAATTTCAGAATATAGAAAACTTGTAGAATATCAAGTGTGACCCCCCACACCTCCCTAAAATGGAGAATATACAGGATTTAGTTTTCAGAGTAACTATGCTTCCTTTCTGCATTGTCGTTCTTATTGAGAAGCGGTGTCCTGAATTGTTTACTATGTAAACAATTAATGAAAAACTAACTGTTCTCCTTATTCACAGTGATGCTTACTTCTATCTACCATCTCCAACCTCTGGGCTTCAATTAAATGATGTGTCAATACATTTAACAGTTCAATTACATATTGAACACAAATCACTTGATAAATTGTTAGCAAGAATAGCTTTCAATCCCATCAAGTATTCCTTTGTTCTGCTTTCTGATTACTGTCAAATTTGTCCAAGAGTTGTATTTCCTTTTTTGCATGTAGTCATTCATAACTGCTGTTGCATATTTTTTTCTTAGGGCATCTTTCTGCATTACCAACAGGGCTGTGTAACGGGATTCAGACAAATCACAAATTTTGAACCGAGGCGGCTTGATTCAAATTGATTTGTGTCGGGTCTGGATTGTAGCAAGATGAACTGATTCAGCCAAGCAGAGCAAATCTGCAAATTGATTTCTGTCCAAGCACAAACAAAGCCACACGGAGCACAAATTGTTTCAGCCTTTTCATCTCTTTCTCCCCCATCTGCTTTTTTACTTTGTTTTCAAAAAGCTACATTATAAAAGGTGCCCAGTACACAAACCTGGAAGCTAGATATGTTACATCTCAAAGTTTTATTTGCCCCCTTTTAGGTCTCTTGTGCTTCCAAAATTTCATGAATGCCATTATACAGACACACACAAAAATGTATAGTCATTTTGGTTTTCTAGCGCATTTCGATGGGAAATGTACAAATCAACTCAGATTGGGGCACAAAGAGAATCAGGTGGGACACAGATCAGTCCGGCCTGAATCAAGATACACTTCAGAGTCCCACAGTGGGCCAGGAACCCAGGAACAACCTTAGTTAGAAGGTGAATGAAGAGGAAATGCCAATGACTTGAGCTACCTCTTACAGTCTTCCAGTATAACGTGCATCAAGGAGTCCAGTTGCTTTGCTTGAATGGGGCTCTTCTCCTTACCCACCACTTCTCCTCTTCTGAGTCCCAAACTGGGTAACATTACTGCATCCCTAAAGGTAAAAGACATTGTGTAACCACTGCAGGTTGCAAATTAGCTTGGGTTTATTTAACAACGGGTCACTGGGAAGTAAACACAGGCTTCTGCTTGCTCAGGGAGAGAACTGTGAAGAAACTGTGTGCCTTGAAGCAAAATGGCATCATAAAAATGTAAAAAACTTTTTTAAAAAATGTGCATTTCCTTTACTGTGTGATTTGCCCCTTAGGAATCCTCAAATGTGAATCTTCTCCAACTCTATACGTTCTGTAGGAATGATCTGACTCATTACAAGCATGAGTCACTTGTGTTTTGGCCTTCCTTGTTTTTACGTAGATATAAGGACTGATTTGCACATTGCTTGGTTTTACCATTTTATGCATCGTATCTTCCTTTCCATTCAGCTGGGTTTAGTCCCCTATGAGATGTTAAGCGTATATTGTGAAATCTGCTGCAGCAAATTACATGATCAGAGAAATAACAAAGTATCCCTGAAATCACATATGAATGAATTCCCTGAACACTTATGTTCCACTGCCCATGTAACATTTACATGTAAGTTGATGTGTATGAAGGTAAGAGAGCAGGGGAGAGGATCAGCAGCACAACACATTATGTGGATCAGTCTTTCAGGTCTATCTTTAAAAAGTTGCAGTGAAAAAGAAGTTTGGAGCCATGCAGCCATAAAAAAATCAAAACCAAGACTAGACTATGGGTGATAGTGCCCCCTTTGTTTGAACTGGCCTGTGAAGTCCAGCCCCAATGGATCATGCGGCTTCATGCCTTCCAAGACAAATGCCTGGTGTCCATCTTGCCAAGTGAACTTTTAAGAACTCTCTCCTGGCAAAACACATCCCTTGGCCATGCTTGGACTTTTGAACCTCCTTTGAAAAAGAGGGTTTGCCCTCAAAAGCTCAGCAACTTTTTTGCTATTTTTCTAGCAGCCTATGAATGTATCACCCATAGTCTAGTCTTGCTTTTGAAAGTTGTGAATGGGTTCAGATAGAACAGTCACAACCAATAAAACTGGATTTTTTTTTCTGATGAGCAAAAAGCCAAGTGTGCTGCTTATTCTGTATACCGCCCCCATAGCACTTAAAGCATTTTCTTGGTGGTTTGCAATTTAATTGTCCCCACCACCACCACCCAGCTAGCTGGGTAGTCATTTTATGGGCTTGTTACAGGGATCACATTACTCCTGTTACAGCAGCTCCACTGGCCGCCTCTCTATTTCCAGACAAAATTCAGTGTGCTGATTATAACGTATAAAGTCCTAGAAAGTTTGGGTCCAAGCTATCTTAAAGACTGTATTTCCCAGTATGAGCCAACCCAGCTATTAAAAACACCAAGAGAGGCCTTTCTCTCAGTCCCACTTCCCTGACAGGTGCATTTGGTGAGGATACTGGAGAGGGTTTTCTCTATTGATGCTCCCAGACTCTGGAACTCCATCCTGTTGGATGTGCTAAATTTATTATAAACATTAAAGGGGAAGTGGGAAGATGAAAGAAATAAAAAGGTGAGGAAATGACCCTAATGCAGGGATGGAGAACCTTTTTGGCACCAAGTGCCCAAACTCAGTGATGGGGATGGCTACGGCAGTGTGTGTGTGGGGGGGTCAGGATCAGTGGCAGTGGGGGGGCAGGTGGGGCAAAGGCAGCAAGGGCAACGGGGCGGTGGGACCAAGGTTCATCGGCGACAGGAGTGGGAGGGGCAGGGATGGCGGCGCAGGCAGGGTCGGTGGCAGCAGGAGCAGCAAGGGCAGCAATGGGGACGATGGCAATGGGGGGTGGATCAGCGGCAGTGGGGGGTCAGGATCAGCGGCAGCGGTGGGCAGGGGTGGGGGCAAGGGCAAGGGCAAGGGCAAGGGCAGCAAGTGCGATGGGGTGGTGGGGTCAGGGTCATCGGCGGCAGTGGCAGGAGGGGCAGGGATGGCGTCAGTGATGGCGGCGGAGGCAGGGGCGGCAGAGGCAGGGTCAATGGCAGCAGGGGGCAGGGGTGATGGCGGCAATGGCAATGGCTATGGGGGCGGCGGCGGCAGAGTTGGCCTGGTACGCAACATGCTCTTGCCCCCCACTTCCCCCTCCGCAAATTCCTCATGGCTGGTCCAGCGGAGGGGGAAGTGGGGGGGCAGGGAGCATGTCGCGTGCCAGGTGAAAGCTCTTTGCATGCCACCCTTGGCACGTGTGCCATAGGTTCGCCATCCCTGCCCTAATGTATCAGGGCAGAGCTATGTAAGAATATTCACATAAATGCACCATTTTTTTAAAATAATAAACCTGATTGCTAAATACAATAATGCATGGACAGAAAAGAAAGATCTGACAAATAGTTCATGCAACACACTTTGGTAGGAGCACATTTTGCTTTCCTTATGAGCATATATGTGTGATGTCAGATTGTTTTTCTTTTTATTTTGAATGGCTTTAATATTTTAAGAAATTCATTTGCTGCCTTTTGTTGTTTTAATGTGCTTTATTATTAGGTTATAGGTAATTAATTTTTTAGTATGTATTTAAAAAATTATTTATTATTCCTTTTACTTTTAAAAGAATTCTGGCTCTTACAAGATATTAAGCTCCTGTATTTTAGAATTAGCATTGTTCCACTACAACTTAAGTTTTATTTTGACTCTGACTCATGATTTCACTCTGTTTGAATGCTCATACAGCAACAAAAGCAAAATGTTCTGCTTCTATACCACCCCAAAGCACTTCCAGCACTCTCTGGGTGGTTTACAATTTAATTATTCAGCCTACACATTGCAGCTTATGGAATGCTAACCGAGCCTATGGAAGGCTTATCAAGAGACTTGATATGAAACAAGAAATGTTCTTGTTGGCAAGCAGAACCTTCTCATGTGGTGCCTTCCCAATCATATGGGGCTCCTGCAGGTTATTTAACTATGCTGTGATCCACACCTATTGAACATTCATAGTTGCTGTATTTAATGCCCTACCCTCAACCTTACTCCAGGGTTAAATTTCAGGGCATTCCTCACCAAGAAAAATACTGCCCATGTAGGGTTGGGTTGCCTGAGGTTTTGTCAGATACTCTTTTATATATCACATTTTACAAACAAATCAGGAGCAATCTGATTTGCCACCTGCTGCATCAGTTTCAATGCTGCTGATATAAGTGGATGGTCATCCATTGACCAGAACATTCATATAATGTCTAAAGTGGCTAACTTCTTCCCGACTGAAATATGTAGAAGGCCTATGTTGTGGGTTGACACTTAATAGTTGTATTTGTCTCTTGTTCTTGCTCTTCGTATTCACCGTCTTTTTGTTCTTGTACAGGTTATATGACTAGAGTATTAGTATTATGGTTAGGTTTTGAAGGAAACCTACTCTTCTCCCTTTATGAGCAAATGGTTTGGGGGCCATAGGTAGCTAACTCACTCAAATCTGTATCACCCAAAGTCTGCAAAATTATTTTGATCTACAGTATGTGACAGAAAATGCCACAAACATATTTCCCCACACCTGCTGTAAAAATATAACAACATAATAATTAACAATTTGTTGTCCTTTCATGACTCCCACAGTCTTCTTCCTGAGGCATTCCTGCCACTCTCTCTAATATTAGGGCCAGCCCAGTAGCTTTCACAGCTGATGTTTCATAGAGCTGGTGACATTTCCCCCCCCAAAAAAATTACCTTTTAATCTTTCTTTTGTGCAATGACCCCGGTCAATAGGCCACCAAAAATATGATGATGTCACTAAGTGTGAATGTAGCTGAGAAAAAGACCTGATCCTGGTAGAGTTACTGCATTCCCTTCCTGGCCAGCAAATCTACAAATTTTTGACAAGCGGACGGGGTAGGTTTCTTCCTCGCCACTCTGGCTAATGTTTTTGAAGTTCTTCCCCCCCTCCTGAATTTCTTCTGTTCTTTTCTTTAGTAAACAAGCAAGGGGGTTCTCAAGAAAGGATGAGCTATTTTTGCGGTGTCACACTAGTCAAATCAATCTTCTGCCCTCTTAAAAGAGAAAATCTGCATTGACCCCTTTCCCCCCTTTCTTGGCAAGTCCTGTTGAACCGTAAACAGAGCTGGGGAAAGCAGCTTTGTTGATCAGAAGATTCTGAGAATTATGTAGTCCAAAAAACAGTTTCTCTGAACTTAGTTCTAACAGGAAGAAATCTTTCTACCCATTAGAGTTAAGTTCACCTGCCAAATGACCTGATAAAAAATGATCATGAACATCTTTCCTTTTTCTGCTCAGCACTGGCTCAGAACATTGGCTACCTCTTCAAGAGCAGGAGTAGAATAACTTCATTGTCAAAAACAGCTCTGAGAACTATGACCAAATGTGTGAGTTTGAGATTTCATGGTGATTTTTCCTTTTCTTTTGATACAATCATATACATTGCAAGCAGTAATTCTAAAATAAACAAATTTGTACTATTTAAAGGCATAACTAGGGCAGTGCCTTCTTCTTTAACTGCTGGACAGCTTAGTGTTTTAAGTATTTGTCTGTGCAGCCAAAGGTTGGGTGATCAATTCCCCAACTGTGCCTTCTTGACAGGAATTTGACTTGACCGTTCATAAGGTCCCTTCTAGCTTCATCGTTCTGATTTTTCTTCTCCTTCTCCCACCCCAGTTTCTTCTTGTAAGTATGGATTTACTTCAGATTCTCTCTCAAGCTTTCATCCTTGCTATTGCCTACCTCATGAGAGACACTGAACCAAACGTTATTAGCTTGTTCCTGTCAGCTTGGAAACCTCAGGCTTGTTTGGGGGATTTGCAGTAAAGGGTTGTATTGATTGACAAAGAAAATGTAACAGATGTTTCCATTGGGGCTTTCATAGAAATTGTGTTCAAACAACCTGCTCCAATGACTAGGTGGGCTTTTACAAGCCGACCAGGATAAGCCCCGATCAGTGCCGATCGCAAATATTTTTGAGGGATGTATAAACAACAATGAGGGATGTAGAAACAACAATTCTCACATTTTATTTGTGCTTATTGTTCATTGATCAACACTGTTCATTCTCACATCAACAGGAAACATAAATATAATCATTTTGCTAATAATGGGTTACTAAGCTGTTGGCTTTCTGTGGCAAACGGTCCCATTTGTGCAGCTGGTTTTGCTTCAGATATGCAGACAAAGCCTTTTTTTGCCACAGAATGCTCAGAATTTTCCTAAACAATACATCGGAATCAACTAGCACCTGGTAATATTGCCCCTCACCCCCACCACCGCATTGGAATTGCCTGATGTGTTGATCACGTTTGCTAGCTGAGCTTCCAGTTATCTGGCTGATAGCAAGGGTCTCTGTATTCTATATGTTCATTAGCTATCAACATAAAGGCAGACTCTGGCTTGGAGTGCAGAATAAAAGATCCCAAGGCATTGTTTCCCTTCCTTTTCCAACTGCACATCTGGATGAAAAATACAGAACACTAAGGCTGCAATTCTATACACCTCTTTATTAGAATACGTTGCATTCAACTCCCTGGAGTTTATATGACTCTCATGCTTAGTAGTGTACCTTAAAAGAACAATCCACTTTGGAAATGAAGGAAAAAACTGTTGCAGGATGCTGGGGAAGGAGTGGAAAGGGAAATAATCTATTCCTGGATTGTTTTCTGACACTATTTTTCTCAGTGGTTGTCATGTACAGTGCATGATTGGCTTTGGGTCTGAGCAAGATGTTCTGTGATTTCTCAAAATCTGCCAAGATTACTGTTGCCTGACAGTTTAATTTTCATAGTATGGATCATGGAAGTTGAGTGCCAAATCCAGAGTCGGTTTATGCAAATTACTTTGGGCTCCTAATTATTTTGATCCTACACAACTAATTGGAGGCCATCTTGTGGGAAGGCTTTTATGTGTTGTAAACCCAAGAGCTCAGTCTTTAATATAGCACACTATTGATTTCAAGAACCTCCCTCAGTCCTGCTTTATGCTGCTCAGAAAAAGAAGTATAAACACGTGTAGAGATGAGTTAAAACAGATTCCTTTTAAAATATAAAGCTGTCCACCCCTCAAGTGCTCTCGTTTGTTACACAAAGCTTTCATTTACAATCCTGTCAGGCCATGAACAAATGGACTTTAAAAGTGAAATCATTATTGACTGGAAAGAATTACTGGCATAGAGCAGAAGGAGAAGGGCTATGGGGGGTCATATTGTGAGATATTTCTCTCTCTCTCTCTCTCTCCCCCCATCCCAAACTGGGCTTTTAAAGAGATGCATAGGACCATAGTTCCGATAATTCTCAACAAGCATATTGCACCCATCCCATCTAACCATAATCATCTTAGCACTGCAGCGTTGGAAGGGACCTACAGATCATTGCCCAATCCCTGCCAAGGAGACACAGTGGGGAATTGGATTCCCATTCTCTGTCACTGCAGCCAGATCCCTAAACCACTAAGCTATCTAGCAGTTTATCTAGCTGGGGATGATGATAGTTACAGTACATTATATAGCAGGGCTATTCAACTTTGAACAGCCCACGGTCTATCTGAAACTCCTGAATGTCCCCGTGGTTGGCTCTTTGAGCTCCCAGACGTCCCTGTGGTCTATTTTCAGAAGCGCATACACGTGCATGCATACTTCGCCAGTGCTCTGAATTAGGAGGGCAGAGAGCCCTACAGAGGACCCTGGTGAGGGGGGTGGGGCGATGCAGCAGCAGGTAAGGGGATGAATCTAACCCAAATGTCCAGGTGGGCCATTTTTTTTACCACGTCACCGCTGGTGGTGGATTGGGAGGCTGGTGGAGACCAGGCGGGCTACTTCAAATGGCCCTGTGGCCTACCAGTTGCCCGTGGTCGACAGTTTGTGCGGGCCTGTTATATAGCAAGGATGCCAGGTTAGATTAGGATACATTTTTAAAATCTGTTTGGTGTTTTTTTTTAATCCACCACAGAATCAGAACCACAGGTATTAGAATGGAGGGAAGTATGCCTGGCTCTGCTCCTCTGTCACCACTGTCACCATTGTTATGCATGTTGTTCTCTATGGTAGATGTGCACTGGTTCTGCAAAATGGTTAATGCAAAAACTGTAAGGAAGATTCTCTCTCTCTCTCTCTCTCTCTCTCTCTCTCTCTCTCTCTCTCTCTCTCTCTCTCTCTCTCTCTCTCATATTTGCTCTAGAATCTTAGAAGTATCCCTAATTCAGTCCATTTTTGCATGTTTATGAAAGGGCTGTGCACATCCCAATGGTATATGGATAAACAGATGCTTCCCTTATGTTCAAGCTTCAGAAAGGTGTAAGAGAATTGTGACTGTGGTCCCAAGGTTGTAGGCGATAAGCAAGGATGTGTAACAGGAAAATCCTGCCAGTAAAAGCACTCAAGAGAAAAGAGACATATTTGAGCAGAAATGCCAAGGATGCATTTCACTAATCAAAGAATGCTTCTGCAGCCTCATCTGTGGGCTGTGAACCAGGGGTATGCAGTGGACGTTAATGACTCTGGTTCCATGAAGTCTGTTAATCATTGTTCATCTGGCCTTTACAGGAGCTATCAAAAGTACCCAAGGTTTTCCCTAAAGCAGGTTCTGCACTTGGCTAGCTCCGGAAAAGTTTAGGCTGCCCCTTGAAATCAGAGTAATCTGCCTCCACTGGATGAGGGCAAGGGTGCAGGAAGCAGAAGGAAATAAGTTCTCACACTCTTACAGAGGCTTACTCCTCCTGCTAAAAGTGACTTAGAACTCCTACTAAGCACTTTGAGAACATTTTTTTCTCATCCCAACCTTTTCTCTTCCTTTAGAAAGATTTGCAGTCGTTCTGTTTGAACAGGCGGATGCCCTATGCAGTTTGCTCATGGCCCAGCTGATGTATAGCTGCATCTGTAGATTGAAGTTGGATCATAGTGGTATAAGTAACCATTGACCTTGACACTATTCACAATGGAAGTGGCTATCTGCACTGGGTCATGTCTGAGTCTAGCAGTGTCAGCTATGATATTCCATCCACATAACTTTTGTTCCATGAAGATGAAGTCTTACCATGTGAGGAACTGATTGCTGTGTGAGCTTTGAGAGCTGTATACTTCTCTAGGAACTTTTCAAAGTTGATCCTCAAGTACTTGTCATGTGGACTTAAAAGAACCAAACAGATTCCTTTGGATCACCTTTGTTTTTGTCTTAAATTCTTTGAGCAACATTATTCAAATGATACCTGATGCATCTTGATCATTTGGTGCCTACCATATGTCTAATATGGCTTTAGCCTTTAGGAATATTATATTTTCAGCAGAGCAGATGTGAAGCTTTCTGAAGTGGATTTCTCCCCGAAGGGACAAGGAAGTGTAAAGGGAATTGCAGAGATGTTGTGTGGAAGATAATCACACAAACAAACACAAGGGAAAAAACAATGAATATGAACTGGATGCTACACATAGCTGTATGCTACACAGCTAAGTTATTTTCTACTGGGAGATATAATGAGGTTTATTGTATGTTGCTAGAACTCACTAGTATGTTGCCTGTAGCTCCTCACTGTGAGTGCCCATAGTGACTGGAGCATACCCTTGCACTGGTAGGTGGGAGAAGAACGCTGACATGACCCAATTCTACTATAACCCTTAGCCAATAGCTGTGTCTCAATCAGGGCCATCCTTTATAAGCAGTCTTTCTGTTTTCCAGCTCTGCCGTTTTTCCCAGATCAAATGGGCAAACTGGCAAAGCTTAGAAACTGGAGATGGGCACCCAATGGAAGCATAGCATTTTGTTTTCTTTCATTTTATTCTGTTTCGTTTGCTGTATCATTTAATTATTAACAAAACAATGTTTTTAAAAAAATTCAGAACAAAACAAAACGATATAAAATAGTTGTTATGCAGTATTGGTCTGCTGCTCTGGGTAGCTCAAGTCAGGGCAACAGGCTGTAAATTGCAATCTGTTTGTAGAGAGATGGGACCTCGGAATGAACGACGAATGATATCGTGGTCTGTCTGGGAAGAGATGGACCGCCAGGTGGATCAATGTGGAGGATTATTTAATGGTCATTGGGAAAGAGCCCATGCAAAAATCATATGAAATCAAGAAGATATGATACGATCTGGCTTCTTTTACCCATACATCTGTTTTATTTAAATTTAGAGAAAGAGGATTGGCTGGTGGCTATGTGCCTGTCGGGCCTAGCCACCAGCCAAACCTCTCTCTTTAATTTTAAATAAAAGAGGTTTATGGGTAAAAGAAGCCAGATCTTACCTTATCCTCTTGATTTCATATGATTTTTGCAAATCATATGAAATCACCATCAAATCATCCTGGAAGTCCATGTCTTTCAAAGGGACCACAATATCTCACTGGTACATCATCCATTCCTAGGTCCCATCTCTCTGCACACAGATTGCAATTTCCAGCCTGTTGTCCTGTCTCCCTATGATGGTATTGGTATGTTCTGACAAGGGAGGATTATAGGTTTCATTTCCAAATAGAAAATGGCATCTCATTTCATTACTTGGTGGAACACTTGCTTGTGTTTCCTTTAAGTTTGTAATGTGACAAAACAATGAGCCAGCATGTCACTTTTTTTGTTTTGTGTCCCTCTTTATTATAAAGGGAAGATGACAATGAAAGAAATTTGCGTTTTTGTGTTCCACCATCCATTCTTTATATTGAATTTCTAAGCACTCTAAAAGTTTCCCTGTTTCCTTTCTTATACAGATCAAGTGTCTCAGGAAACTTAGAAAAATGGGACACTCTTAAAAATTACCATGATTTAGCATATGTGTGTTCATGGACTTAAGTGGTCTCATACACAATCATATAGTGAAGCCTTACTTTTTGTATGATCATACAATTTCAGTCAAGCCCAACTAACAACCCTGGAATAAATTTTAATCAACACAGAGAAAAACTTTGGAAAAAGTTATTTTCAATTAGTTTCAAACTAAACAGTTGGGTCTTGAGGTCAGATTTAATATTTTCTTTGCAATGCAACTCCAAGGAATCTCAGTTACCTGCAAACCTTCTCCCCCCCCCCCCCCCCACAAAATCTTGTGATGTAAATTATTTTCAAGTCCACATGGCTCCAGAAGAAATGGTCTCAGTGCTCTTTTCACAACCACAAGGCACATTTTCTGGACAAAGCAACCACATGGTTTGAGGGGGAAGAGCACTACCCCATATCTTAAATGAAAATTTCAGATGGTTTAATTAGAGGTGATGTAAACTGGCCCGTACTGAACGAAGACTCTCCTTTGAACAGCCAATCTTCCCCTCTCAAAGTATGCCCAGTGTACAGTATTGGGCTGCTCCCCACACCACCACCACCACCACCACCACCACCACCACCACCACCACCACCATCATCATCATCATCATCATCATCATCATCATCATCATCATCATCATCATCATCATCATCATCATCATCATCTCACCAAGTTGTATGCTATTCTTTGTTAACCGTCCTGAGTTCCCGTCTGGGAAAATCTGGCAGTATATAAAAATAAAAATAAATAAATAAATGAAATAAGTTCTGATCTTGCTAGCAAGTTCCTTGTTGTGCTACTTCCTAATTTCCCTTTCTTCATATACAAAAAAACTTGCATCCCCCCCTTTGTATCAATCTCCGGTACTTCATGATTTAAATCAAGGGCTTTGCTCCTTCTCCCTGGACTCTGCAGAAAAGTCTGTTCATTTTTTTTTACATCCCCTCCGGGCAGCAGCAATGCTGGATACTTGGCTCTCGATTGGAAGTCATGTTGATGCCTGAAGGTGACAAGGAAATGAGCAGGGCTGTGACATTCTCCTCTCCTTCACACACCTGCACCTTCAGAGCCCTGAACCATGGGCTGCTGTGTCAATCTGTGGGACTAGCTCCAAATAGGGCTGAAAGGGTTTTTGGCATACTTTTTACCTCTCACATTTTCCATTCCAAGACTTGTGGCTGGATCTCTTTACATTTTTCATAGGCACTTAAAAAAACCACAGCATTATGAAAAGACGGCAGCTATTAATCTCAACACCCATTACAGTTCATTAATTTAAGCATGGAGAAGGACCCTCCCTCTTTGCTGGCTCATGGCAATTCATAGTGAGCTCCATCATAGACAGTCACATAGAAAAATAGAGGGAGGGAAGGAGGGAGGGAGGGAGAGAGAGACACACAGAGAGAGAGACAGAAAGACAGAGAGACAGAGAGACAGAATGCTCTTTTCATAAGTCACCAAAGGCTACTGATGTTTTTTAGCTGGTACAGCTCCCAGTATGAACAATCAGGCATCATATGAGCCAGTACAGATGCATCTACACTTACACTTGCTCTGCTTTTATTGGCACTTGCCCATTGTTGCTTTTCTTCTTATTCCCTGCAACACAACCTCACAAAGAACTTAATGCTGTGTTAGATAAAAGCCTAGTAGGTGTTTTATGCTTCAAATTTAGATTTAAGTTTTTTTATATAATGAAAAGGACTGATGGGGGGGGAAAGCATTCACTACAGCAATTTTGTTCAAAGCACATCTTTTCATCTCTTCCGCAGTACATCAGGTTATATTGGAAATAAATTAGAATTACTTGCCAGGCTTGTGAAATAAATGTTGGATGATGCATCTCCTTCTCTGCAAACCTGTTAATGTCATCAACCAATGGCTTTCTACAAATGGTCCTTCCATCAGAAGTGAGGTTAATTACACTTAAGGGAGAGAGCTTTTCAGTAATGGTCCAGGGAGTTACTGTGGGTCAATTTTTCAGCCATTTAAACGTGGTGGACGCGAAAACACAACCTGGTTTTATTTATGCAGATTTTTAAACATTTAAATTTCTTGATTCTTAAGTCCATAGAAGTTAAATAGTTGAACCGTGTGACCAGAGAAACAAATTCAAAAGGAAGTTAGGTAATAACTTTATTCGTCACTGCTAAAAAACAACAAAATGAGCTAAGCTTTCGATAGCAACTTGCTATCTTTATCAAAGCATTGTACCAGAGATGCATTCTTGATAGTAGGTGTTGTCTACCAGGTGCTGGTATCAGGAAGCAGGCTGATGTTAATCAAGCATTTATCTGTTGACTACTGATTCTTTAACTTGGGCGGGGGGGGGGCCAGGAGGACAAAAGGTGAAACATGATGGAGTAGTATCAAATTATGTTCACAGACTGATGCAGAGCAAATGAACAGAAAGAAAAAAAAAATCATTATACAAGAATGAGAGCATGTTAAGTGTGGCATCCAATGAAACTGAACAGTGGAAGTTTCAAGACATCTTCATAAAAAAGGGAAACCTCACATATTGGACCTAGAGAATTTGGTAGTGGTACCACTAGATGTAATAGTGACCACAGTGCTGATACATTTAATAAGGAAGGAGGCAAAATCAGGGAGAACTGTGGATGGGGAGAGGGGACCAGGAAGCTTTCCAGAACAGCAAGGCCCTTCCCTTGAAATGGAGATCCAGAAGAGAATTTGCTGCCTGTGGTCCCTGAGGTGATCTTTTTATTCCAGTAAAAATGGCCCAATATCTTATTGTGAGCCGTTCTCGACCAGGTCTATACCCAAGAGTAGGTCATTACAACGATGTCCCTTTCAAACTTCCTCTGACGGGATACTTGAGACCTGAGACTCGTTCTTATTTGTTCTTTCAGATGTGCCAGGGGAAAACATCCCTGTGAAATGTTTAGGAATGCTTCTGGTCTGGATCTGAATGAGGGGTGGTATGGTGTTGTTGTTGTTGTTGTTGTTTTTATTTTTACTTTGAAATTTTAACACAACTGTAGAGAAAGCTACAGTCTGGAACTACATATTGTACTGAAAGGGCAAACAGTAGGCAAATGGCAGTTGTTTTAGTGAGCTCTTGGAAAATAATCAGAAAACAGAATGTGCTTGAGATTGTTAACCACTGTTGAGTAGAGATGGGCACAAAATGAACTTTTCCGTTATTCATTATTCGTTTCATTACGTAACGAAATGAATAACAAACATTGTGATGAAATTGGAACGAACCGAACAGAACCACAAAAATTAGGTTCGTTGCGTTTCGTTTTTTGTTAATAGCGATGCACAATGAAATTATCTGTTTTAAATGTTAAAAAATGCCCTGGACATCCATAAAAATGCAGTGATAATTATTTATACTGTCTGATAATACCTACCGGGGGGTGGGGTCCTTAAAACATTTGTTTTTGTCTTCTCCCATTGCGATGTATTTTTCTTTTCCCTTTAAGGATGACAAAATGGATGTCGCCAGCCACAAAATGGAGGCAAGCCATGTGATGGCATCATGTAAATTCTTGGACAACTTCAACCAATAGCATGCCCAGGTTGCAGACAGGGCAGGTCTGGCAGCCACAGAGGGTATAAAAAGCTCTGGCAGCCCCCGTCGTCCTTGCAGTCTCCAGTGGGAGTTAGGGTGAGATTGCTGTCTCTGCGACTCATTATTTTCACTTTAGGCCAGCCAGGCAGGTGTGTGTCTCTGTGTTCCTGCCGGCTGCAGCCTGGCTCTTAGGGGAGAGAAGTAAGAGATTTCTCTCTAGCTTCAGTCCTGCAGCCTCCCTGTGTGCATGTGTGCGTACCTCTCAGTGAGTACCCTCCCCCACCCCGCAGTGCAGTCACTCTGCGGCTGCCTTGCACCCTGGGCAACACCCACCGCTGCCTTTGCAGCCTCCCTGCGTACCTAGTCTATACTGTGTCTCTGCCAGCATCAATTTTTTTTAGTGTTTTCCCTCTGGTCTGGGGCGTTGGGGGACACTTGCACACAGAAATGCTTTAAAATTTGTGCAAAAAGCGGGTAAAAATGAAAAATGAAAAACGAAATCCAAAATGATTTTTTTCCAAAAATTCACGAAAAATGAAAATGACCAAAACGGACCCCTCAACGAAAAATGAAAAACCGAAATGCCATTTTTTTGATTCGTGCCCATCTCTACTGTTTGAGGTTTGGAAGAGAGGCACAGATGGACTTCACAGGCTCCTTGCATGGTGCAGGCAATGTTAGGGTGTTTCTAATATGAGAGGCCACCGGTACTGCACCCCCACTGAGGAGGGGAGCCAGGAGGAAAGTGCACCTCACTGTTAATATCAATAGATGTTGCCACAGGACATATATTATTTCATGCCCTTATACAGAAAGGTAAATCCAGTAGGCATCACCCAAATATATATGACAGTAATTTGAAATAGATGAATTGAGTGTAGTGGAAATGGGAGTTACAGCTAGTGCAAAACCACTCTTTTTCCCCTGGAGGAACCAGTGGGAGGAGATAATAAAGAATATTCACTCCAGCAGCACAAGCCAAGATCCATGCACACCTTCCATTTGCCACAGAGCTGTGGATAAGAACCCACTGCATTTTTCTTTCACTTTGATCCTACTTAGGATCCTCTTCTAAAGCCCTTAAGCCGGCTAACTTTGTGGTTACAGTCCTATGTGCTTTTATACATCTGGTTATCATTAATCATATATCGATGTAATTATGATGGTTTCAGGTGTGAGAAAGTTCCAGCATATTACCCTATCCCTGGCCAGGCTACACTAGCTCCTGGTGGTGTTCCACATTAGGTTCAAGGTGCTGACATTAACATACAAAGCCCTATACGGCCTGGGACCTCAGTATCTGGTCGAATGGATTATATGACTTTTGAATTGTATTTTTGAATTGTATCTTATGATGGACCTTTTTTGAAAACCACACAGAGTAGTGCAGTTTGCACTAAAGGCATGGTATAGAAACATAAATAAATAAATAAATAAATAAATAAATAAATAAATAAATAAATAAATAAATAAATAAATTGATGTCATTGCTATCTATACACTAATTTAAATGCACCATTAAAAATCAATTCAGATTGATTAAAATGTGTGTGTGTGTGTGTGTGTGTGTGTGTGTGTGTGTGTCCTAACCAAGCCTAATTCTGCCAAATCTTTACATTAGGTGAACATTTTTTTCTGAAATGTTTGTTGTTACTTATGCTGCCTGTTGCTGGCCGACAGTTAAAGTGGCTCACATCATTCAGAACCATCTGCTGACAATGTGCATATTTGGCTATTTGTTAAAAAGCCTTTTAATCAAACCCTATTGCAATATTTATATTACCACATTTTATTTTATTGTTTATAGCCCCACAGTGCCATGTACAGGATAACAGATGAGCCAAATGAAAGTCACTATAGTATTCCAAAGAGAACTGATGCATTTATTTTGACGTAGCATTTGCTACTGTCAGCATCACAAATGACAGATGGTAGAGCAACCGTAATATAATTATAGAGTCTTCAAAGCTGTCCGCATGGCCACAAATGTTTGGTTTGTTGGACCGAAGCCTGGAGTTAAAGTCTAGGTTCACTACACCTCTTTCTATCATTATCCAGATTGGGAAGTCTGGATTTACTCCCTCCACCCTGATTGTTTGAATACATACCATATGGTCTGACAAGCTATTTCCATAACTCATTTTCATATTGTGATGCATCCAGGACACCCCGGCATTGTTATAAACAGACCTCAACGTAATTGCCCACAGAGAATTAAACACATGCTATAGTTCTCCCATTGTACAATCTCAATGAACTATATTGCTTGCAAACTTGAAGATGGTTTGGTCACATAATAAGTTTCTTTCGCAAAGTAACACAAATAGAATCCATCACATCCAAGGATTTAGGTGGAATCTTATATTCCATTAAGCTAAAATAACTTGAGATACAGGGTTCTCTCTCTTCCTCTCCCTTCCACCACTTCCAGAAGAGTCAGCTCTATAGATGGGCGTGAAATCAACTTTTAGTTTGTTTCATTATTCATTATTTATTTCATTATTTGTTATTCATTTCATTACGTAACAAAACAAATAACAAACCTCAGAGTGGTTTTAAAACAAACTGAACCGAAGTGAAAAAAAATTGGTTCATTTCGGTTTGTTTAGTTAATGGTGGAGGAGATGTCCCCTACCTGGTGCTGGTCCTTCCTGGACAGTCCAGTCTTCCTAGCTGCAGGGAGGGGGCGACCGGGGGGGGGGGGGGGGGAAGCCGACTGGCTGCACTGCAGCTGGTAGGCAGCTGTGGTTGGCAGTAAAAATAATAATAATAATAATAATAATAATAATAATAATAATAATAATAATAATAATAATAATAATAATAATAATAATAATAATAATAATAAATATAAAATAAAATAAAATAAAATATCCGGCGTGTGGGCCCTGGTACTGGCCCACGAGCACTGGAACCAGTATGTGGGCCCCGGTACCAGCCCACAGGTTGCCGAACCGGCCCACAGGTGTTAAAAAAAAAGATCCGGTGTGTGAGCCCAGTACTGGCTCCCGAGCATCGACCTGGCCTGTGGGCCACCAAACTGGCCCGCAGGTGTGCAAAAAACCAATCCAGCGTGCAGGCCCGGTACTGGCCTGCAAGCACTGGACCCAGCCACAGAACCAGCCCGCGACTGCAAAAGTTAAAATTAAAAAAGCCGACCGGCCTGGCCTGTGGCTGGCAAGAGTTAAAATACAAAAAGCCGACCAGCCTGCGCTATAGCTGTAGAATGGGCAATGTGGTCAGCAATAAAATAAAAAAAAAATAATAAAAAGGAGCACTGACCTGGCCCCAGGGGTTGCCGGGTCAATGCTCTAAAATTAAGAAAAATGAAATGAAATGAAAGAAGCACCAACCCGGTCCCAGGGGCTGTGCGGTTGGCGCTTGAAAAACAAACAAACAAACAAAAAATGAGGTGCTGTCCCCAAGCCAGCACCTCAAAAAGCCCTAGCCACAGGGGTCAGGATTGCCCTGCTGCCACTGCCACTGCCGCCCGATAAGGATGATGTGATGAATGATGCTTGAAGTTGTTGATGATGATGTGGATGATGAGGATGAGGATGCTGCCAGTCCAGTTTGTGCAGTTGTCAATGTCTGTGTTTTTAAAATTATTGTTGAATGTTTCTTTCCTGTCCGCATGCTGTCAAATGGATTAAATCATGCAAAGCAGGGAGAAATGGATAACGATTCAAAATGAACCAACAAAATGAATATTTGAAATTTTTTTGCTAAATCTGAAATGAACCAAACCAAACCCTAAAACGAATTGAACCAAAACAAATAGCCATTTTTGGGGGGATCATGCCCATCTCTAATCAGCTATTTTCTCTGATAATAATTCAGTTTCTGAGAGGTATATAGGACAAGAAAAATGGCACATTGTGTTTCTCAGGGTATCATCTACATAGTTGTATGTGCTCACATAGTTCAGGGATTGGAACATCTGGTCATCCGGATTGTGTTGGGCCGTCTCTCCCATTATCTGCCACCATTGTCTGTGTTACACAAAGGCTGATTGGCATTGTAGCCTAATAACATCCAAAGACCCAAACTCTTAACAGTTGATCACATTAGTTCTTTTGACTACGTCTGAGTCCAAGTGTCCCTGGGCTCATTCAGTTCAGGCATTTGTTCCACTAAATGTACCTGACCAGTCTCCAAGGTTCCCAGAATTTTCCTGTCAGGTCTAGAACAAAAGGGATCTGGGGAGCAGATTCTGTGACCTTTTTGTCCCTTTTCAGCTCCATAGGGTTTTGTGTGTGCTGTATTGTGTTGTGTTCCCTTCACCACACTTCCTTCCCGGTCTGAAACCTGGATTCCCTACTCCCACCCCCTTTAAAAATGACCTGCCACCTGTATGTTATAGTAGGGACATGTGATCTAGTGGTTCAGTTCCAGATTTATATTGTTTATTTATTTATTATACAGCGGTACCTTGTATAAAGGAATTAATTCATTCCAAATGAAATTATGTTAAGCAAATTTTCCTTTATACAAATTCCCATAAGAATGCATTGAAAGCAGAGTAATCCCATTTTTATGTTGTACGGATTTTCCCCATAGGCAATTATGTTAAGCAAATTTCCCCTATCTCCTGAACTTTTTATGTTGTACAAATTTTATGTTATACAAGCTGTTTGTTATACAAGGGTCCACTGTATTTATATCCCACCCATCTGCTTAAAGGCCACTCTGGGCTGCTTACAACATTCATAATAATCGCAACAATAAAATAAGCAGATGTCATAAGAAAACCACTATTAACACATACAAATTAAACATAAAAACTGTTATAAAAACATGTCAAAAAATCTAGAATGGAATATGTTATCATCTGTGACTAGAGATGGGCACGACTTGAAAAAAATTTTTTTCGAGTTGTCGTTAGTCGGGCCGGTCCCGTTTCGGCTCGTTTCCGGTTTTCGCGAAAATTTGCAAAAATTAGTCGGTTTGTTTTTTCGTTTTTTCGTTGTCGTTAGTACTGGTTTTGGGGGGGAGCAGGCTCCTGGAGGCACCTCTCTGGGGTGGGTGCCTCCTCTGGCCCGCTATAAAGGGAAAGTGGGCTCCTGGAGGCACCCGTGGGTGCCTCCTATCGAAGCAGGCTCCAAGAGACCCCTCTACATGGGGGTCTCCCCTCCTCACCTGCTGCTGCTGCAAAATGCTATGCAATAGCCATATGGATATTGCATAACAGAATGTGCAGACAGTGAGACCAGTGAGAGTGATAGCGTCATGCCCGCCCTTCACAAGGCTCTCGCACCACCATGTCTCACACAGAAGGGAATTGTACTTGCTGCGTGTAGTGCAATGCAAGCAAGTAGATCTGGCTTTAAGGTGGCTTAGTGCAATGGCTAGGGTTAGGCTAGTGACGGGTAAGGTTACGATGGGCTAGTGGGTTGCACCTCTGGGTGCCTCTCTGACCCACTAAGACGACAGTCTGTGACGTATGGGTACGGAGTCAAGGGTTAGGGTTAGGGCTAGGGCAGGTTTTAGGGGGCTTTTTGGCACATCCCAGAAGTCTCCACGGCCAAGTGGCCATGCGACTGGTGGGATGGCTCCAAAAATTTGCATGGTTGTCCACTCCCACATGGCTGGCCACTCGGCCAGCCCATCATTGCGCAGGTGTAAATAAAATAAAATAAAATAAAATCAATGGAGGACAGAGGAGGAGAGGAGAGACATTTTGGTGCAAGAAAAAACCCACTGCTACTGTGAAAAATCTGGCAGTTTATAAATTTTCGCGTGTTTCTGTTGTGCTTGTGTGTTTTTGGACCACGATTTCAAAAACAATATTGCGTTTGCCGCCCCATTTTGGATCCCCCGTCCGCACCGCATGGCATGGCGAAATGGCAACTCGAGTCCGGCTGCCCAGGACGGGGGGGAGGCGGGACCCCCCCTCCAGAAACCACCCCTCCGGTAGGTGCCCTGCGCCCTTAGTCAAGCAGGCATTTTTCCGCCTGCTTTTTTGGCCCGGGAATGGGTGGGGGGAGAGTTTAAAAGTTTTTTCCTGTGCCGTCCGTGCCGCTTGCTTGCGCTTTAATTGCGGGCGGCCGGCGGCGAGACTGGGCTTTTTGCTGGCTGCGAGCCTGCGGCGAGTCCCACCAGAGCAGCCCAGGACAGGGGATGAGGGGGGAGGCCGGGGACCTCCAGAAACAACCCCTCTGGTAGGTGCCCTGAGGCACGGCAGGCATTTTTCCGCCTGCTTTTTGGCCGGGAACTGGGTTTTTTTAACTTTTAAAAACTTTTTTTCTGTGCCGCGTGGCATCGCGCAATCGCGCGATGCAAGGAACGAGCACGACAAATCAGACCAAAATTGTTCGTTCGTCGGTTCGAGCTCGAAGTCTGGCAGAGTAATTCCCGTTACCGTTTCCGTAGAGTAACGGAACCGAGTAACGGAAACGGAAACGGGAATACCGCTAAGTCGTGCCCATCTCTATCTGTGACAACAGTGGGCAGGAGGTAAGTGTAATGAATAAATAAATGAATTTTGTGCGATATAGTTCCCCCCTTTTTCAAAGGAAAAAATAGGCAATAGTGTTGCAGTTGGGAGAGATGCCATGGGATGGTTGTTGGGCAGAGAACAGAGAGGCTAGGAATGTCAGATACTAGTAGATGTAGTGAGGAAGGAAACCTGGGTGTGGGGGGAAGTGGTGATAGGAAGCTTTGACATGAACCCCCTCCTTCCTCATGAAAGGTGTCACAGGCATTGGCAGCAGCACACAGAGATGTGCTTACTAGTCCATGGGAGCAGGACGAGAGTGACACATCCCACCAATGAACAGTGCAAAAGAACCAGGGGATCTCAGCAATTACCAGAACAAATGCCCTGTCTGGAAACGCTCTCTGTTAGAGTGACTGCTATATATTTCCTTTTTATCATGGGATAATTTACTACAATAATTGATATACATACACAGTTTGCTATATGTGATGGACTAGTCACTGCCACTGATGTATTTACCTAGTTAGCACATCCTACCATGCCATTACAGCAGTTCAGCCATCCATCGCCACAGGACACTGTTGGTGAGCTCTTTGCATGCTAAGTAGGAAATAACACAACTGCAACTTACTATTTGTTAAAATACTCAATTGGATGCTGGTCCATAGACTATGAAAATATGCTTGTCAACTATGCTTCGGAAATATCTATTATCTTCTCCGTGGCATAAGGAAAAGTACATAAAACATGGCTCAGCCAATGAAGTAATATGATAGACACGAAAAGTGTAGTGATAATTAAAAAAGCAAGCAATTCTGAGTAACCCTGATGTATTGTCAGGATCTGATTAAGTGTAAATCTACCAATCCCAGGTGATAGCCGATGAAGAGTAAATCATGAAACCCAGCATATGTTTGTGAAGAAATTAATGCCAAAGATTACATAAATTCAAGATTCGGCTGCCACAGCCTTGTCAAAACACCCACCTAGTATTTCAAGATGGTATCTCAGGGAAACTGACTTCATATTATCTGGAATAAAACAGAGTACATGCATGCTGTTTTCACTTTAACCCTTCAGTTGCCAGGCCTCCACAAACCTTGGTGATGTGGTCTTCCTATTTCATTCATTGAGATGACAAAGTGAGGAACGCATTCCCCCGAGACAAAAAGATGAAAAGGTTAATCAATTTGTTATAGCCAAGTGAACAGAAACTCTTAAAGACCAATTAACTTGTTATGCCAGAAGACTTTGCAGAAAAGGGCCCACTCCAGAGCCTGCAGAAGCCTGCTCTTCAATAAACGCATTAGCCTATAAGGTACCACCGCACTCATCATGGTTTTGCATCCGCAGTATAACACATCTAATCCCTATAGTAGCTTTCGTAAAAGAAAGCAGTGGCTTGTTTACAGCGAGGCCACAGGTGGTGGTTCAGATACAGAGGTACCATTAGATGCACTACTACAGCATTATAAGAAGATATTTGCCCAGTAAGATGAAAATGTTTTTTGACAGAGGCAAAGCAGAAGGCAGAATGGAAGGAATTATTCTGAGGATTTACAGTCAAACATAGGGTCATTTTAAAAAATGAAATGTGGTATCTTGAGCAGAACAGAACTGATTAGCTTTCTTTCCCCATATGGATATTCGTCTTTTCCTTTGTTTCAACTTAGTTTCTGAACTGTTGCACCATTAGGATTGAGGATGTGTGTCACTGTGGAAGGATGACTATGGTACAGGCCAGACAATTAGGATGTTTGAGTGTTTCTTCCCATCCGCCATCCCCCCCCCCGTCCTTTCATTCTTTGCTGGGGTCATGCAAGTACTGATCATTGCCTACAGGCCTCTGTGCTTTCCCTGCTGCCCCCCGGTTCCTTTTTTTGTTTGCACTGGTGCAAATAGGAGCCAGGGATAGAGCAGAGCATTTGGTATAAGGGAGAAGAGGAGGAAACTGACTTTGAAAGCAAGAGCTTTTTCTATGCAGGATTTAGGGAAGTGTTGGTGAACCTATGGCACAGGTGCCAAAGATGGCACTCAGAGCCCTTTCTGTGGGCACCCAACATCCCCCCTTCACAGTCACCTGTATTCAGGTTAAATTGCTATATGGGCACTTTGTGAAAAAATAGTGGGTTTTGAATCGCAGTTTGGGCACTCCGTCTCTAAGAGGTTCGTCATCACTGATTTAGGGGAAGGAATGAACAGGACTGTGCATCCACAGTTGGTTCTCCCTTTTCCCTGTTCATACAAAAGTGTGACATTGGAGGTGATTGAAGGATCGTGTCACTCATCGGCATTTAGTTAATATCAAATAGCCGTTTTATTTTATAAATTTTCACTTACATAAATTTAAATTATCGTTAGGATTGCAGCCTCAATACTTATGATCTACCACATTTTCACAAGGTGGGGCCCTCCACAGGTGTTAGCCATTTGTGTCCCCTCCCATTACCAATTGCAGATGTATTGATTTATTTCCATTTAAAAGGTCCAGACAGAAACACTCAGATCATGTCACAAATCCAGGGATGGAATGTATCCTGATGGATTATGGGTAGAGATGGGCATGAAACGAGCAATTTTTTGTTTTTGTTTTCATTTTTTCGTTTTGTTACGTAACAAACGAAAAACAAATTTTGTCTCCAAAATGAAATGAACTGAACCGAAACAACAGAAATTTTGTCGTGCGTTTCATTTTCGTTGCGGCAAATACATTGAACTGTAATGAATGCTAACGAAACAGCAATTTCACGTTTTCATTTTCATTTTTTCGTTTCGTTACGTAATGAAACGAAAACGATTTTTTTTGCAAAAAATCACAAAAAACGAAAACAAACCAAAACGGACCCCCTAAACGACTAACGAAACACAAGTTTTTTGAGTCGTGCCCATCTCTAATTATGGGAGGGACTGTCCCGATCTGTATCTGCTTTTGTGCAAGTACACAGCAAGTTTGGGAGCTCTCTCTCTCTCTCTCTCTCTCTCTCTCTCTCTCTCTCTCTCTCTCTCTCTCTCTCTCTCTCTCTCTCTCTCCCCCTCTCTCTCTCTTCTCTCTCTCTCTCTCTCTCTCTCTCTCTCTCTCACTCACACACACACACACACACACACACCATGCAGTCATTTGGAATAGTTTTGTTTCTTTGCTATTTATCTGCACCTGTTCTTGGGAGGCATGGGCAGGATTTTCAGAACTGCTAAGCTTCAGAAATGAAGTCTTGTAGCTGGTTACTCCCCATATCCCAATGACTAAGGCTTTATCTGAGAAGTCTTCTTAAGGTTCGAAAAGATCCAGTCCAATGGATGCAATTAAAATGGAAAGGAGGTGTGATAAGTGAAATAGTTCCATGAGAGAAAATAAACGGTGTGAAGAAATACAGCTGTATCTCTCATGGCTGGGGCGAAACTGAAAGATCTGTCCTTTATACTGAAAACTCTATTATTGCATTATCCCACCATACCCATGTTCAGAAAAGCTGATAGGGTCAAAGTTCCATGATAAAGAACTGCTTGAAGATTTCTGTAGGCTGATCATCTATTATGAGTTTTTTTCTAGAATCATGGGGATGCCACTGCTGAACACTGAGTAAATAATAAATACCACTGTTGCTTTCAGTTCCCCGAATGAATCAAATGTAATGCCATATACAGAATTCCTCGTCAGAACACAAATATTTTTTAAAGCATGTGTGTTTACTAGAGGTAAGGCTTGAATACCAAATTAGTCTACTTCAGAAGGATTTTGTTTCTCTCCTCATGAGCAGGGCATTGCAGCAGCCACAAATTCATACAGAATTGTGTCTGTGGTGTTCTTGGGGGTGGGGGTGGGGAAGAGCAACTTGGAAACCAGTGCTGTTAATGTGTCCCAATGAATGGCTTGCATTTATTTGCATGTATAATCCTGCACTTATTTTATTGCAGCTGATTACCTGAGAAAGCCTCTTGTTCATTCCCAACTATTTGTGTCTTCCTCAGTAAAGTCCGTCCAAGTAGTCAAATGTAATGAATTCTACAATATAACATGTATCTGGCTATGTGACAGCCTTACTCCTGCCTACACATGTGGCTCTCTCAGTCTCCAGGATGAGCTTCAAGAATGGACCACCCAGATACCAGTTAGCTGCAGGGGCTTTTTCAGCACACCACTAAATTTCATCACTCTGATGGTGTTGCAAGCAACTTGGTAAAAAAGAGGATTTGTTGAAGCCAGTTTCATAGATATTCCCATTATTTCACTGCCAAGCTTGTTCCATCCCAGTTCTATGTGGGTTTTGTAAAACCATATGCATTTTTCTATTCTTTTTTTTACTGATCGTATGATTTTTGTAGGCCAGGCCATTGTTTCTCTGTGCGTGTACATTAGAGATGGGCACGAAATGAAAATATAGCATTTTGTTTCATTTTGGTTTTTGTTTTGTTTTGTTTCATCATTAACAAATTTTAAAAGAATTTCCAAAATGAAATGTTTTGTTATGTTATAAAATGGCTCGCCTTGATCCTAGAGGCACCAAATTTTGTGTGTAGCTTCCTCGGACTCTTCCCTTTATTCCCTCAAATTTGGAGACATTTGGGGTTCAGGGGGTCCCACAGGGAAAAAAGTCATTTGTTATTGGAAAGTTGTATACTCAAAAATAGTGATCCCAGGCAACTAGAAGCATGGAAATTACAGTAGAGCTTGTTCAAGCTCTTTCCTGTAACACCACCCCCACACACAATTTGGAAAGCTTTAGGGCTCAGGGGGTTGAGTTATTGAACTCCAAAGTGGGTTCCCCAGGAAAAAAGCATTTGCAATTGGAAAGTTATGTACTCGAAAATAGTGATCCCAGGCTTATAGCAGCATGGAAATTACAGTGGAGCTCCCTCAAGCTCTTCCCTGTAAGCACCCCAAATTTGGAGAAATTTGTCATTTGGGGGTGAGTTATTCTGAGGGATTAAAGGGAAGAGTCCAAGGACTCTACCCACCAAATTTGGTGCATCTAGGACAAATTGTTTTGTTTTTAGAGCCAAAAATGGCAGTTTGTTACATTTCGTCACAAAATGTGTTCCACTGTTTCATTTTGTAGAAAGTTGATTTGTTGCATAACGAAATGATGAAACAGAGTTTTGTTTTTCATTTGGTGCCCATCCCTAGTGTGCATCCATGCACATGTGTACATGCACACACATGCCCACATGTGGCCAAATTAATTTTCTTCTGATATAGAATGTGTTGCAAGTTTGGAAACATACTGCCTTTCAACAGCAAATTGCAGAACTGGCTGTGTGCAATTTGTTTTGGGAAATGGAAATTAGATAAATCATTTTAAAAAACCTTTTTAAATGACATAAATTCCTTGCACATCCCTGTCTGTACAAGAATAAGGTCCCCTATGGGGAATTTTTTGTCAGTTGGTTAGCTAATTGCTAAACTGCAGCACATATATACCTGAAAGCAAAATAGAGGACTCTAAAATCTAAAGCGATTATTTGGAACATAATACTCCTACATCACTGAAATACTGACAGTATTTATTATGAATTGAGGGTTTCCATAAAGAGATTATGACCCCAGGCTGAGGGGTTTGTTTGAAGAGCAAGGATATACATTGAATGAATGAATGAATGTGCACTACTATTGGAACAATGTGTAAACTAAAGAAGGTAACGGCAGGGCAGAGCAGGGAGACTAGATGATCACCCACTGATACCCTATGTTAAACCTGCCACTCAGGCATCAAGATTCAGGTTCCTTTATTGGTAGAAACATGGCCTATAAAATAAATAAACATTCCTTCCTACACCTCTAGAAAAGACTGATGTTTCCTACCTTGCTCCCTTTCTCACTCCTTGCAACAGCTACTTTCAGCTATCAAGTGGTTTCCCTAAAATACCTAGGCAAGCAACTTCTGTGCAGAAAGCTAGAACTATCAGCTGGCCTCAGACACCTTAACATGGCATCTATTCGGAGTTGACAACACTCAGGTTCTCAGGAGACCATCTACCAGCGGTGGTTCAGAGTATGCAAGAGAACAAGCTCTGTGTTGTACTAAGAAAAAAGAAAGCACAGTTGGTGTTCTGTTTTAAGTTCTGCATGAAAATTGTCATTTAGATGTATATGTTTCAAATTTCCTTTTGAAAGTTTTCACCTCGAGATTTATTTGCCTTCAAAACACCTGTTTCTGAATACATTTTCCCTTTAAAAGTACATTTGAGAAGCTGTTCTGATAGCTCTTTTGAACTGAGAACTGCACCAAAACAAAACAAAGTTTGTTGCTCATATACAGGCCTACAGCACTTAAAGCACTCCTTAGGCAATATACAATTAAAGCACTCTTTAGGCAATATACAGTTTAATCATGCAGGCTACACATTGGCTGTGCCCAAGCTCAGTTTGCCCACCTCGGAAGGCTGGAAGGTTGAGTGGACTCCAAGCCAGCTACCTGGGATTGAATCCAGGACATGAGCAGAGTTTTGGCTGCAGTACCATAACTTAACTACTGTGCCTTGAGGCCTGTTAAGAGCCCACCGTGCAGAAAGCTCTAGAAGTTCAAAGCTGGAGAGAGAAGAATAGGGTGCAGTATGGTGGTCAAAAGGGAGTGGGGGGGAGGTAGATGATAGACAATTTAAAAATAAAACATGGAACTAAAATTTGTCACCCTCTACCTCCTTAGAGAAGAACCAACCTATGTGACCTTAGGCAACCTGCATAGTCCCAGGGTGCTCCCCAGAAGAAGAAAATGGTAAAAAAAAATCTGTGTATTCTCTTCCAACAAATCCCTAGAAAAGGTCCCCATAAGTCAGTATTGGTCCTCCTCCTCCTCCTCCTCCTCCTCCTCCTCATAATCACTCTTGTTGTTGTTGTTGTTGTTGTTGTTGTTGTTGTTGTTGTTGTTGTTGTTGTGAAAATATTGAAGTGGTCTTGGAACGACCTGACAAGTAAATTTGAAGCTGTATGATGTTGACTTTTAGGCATTCCATCCATCAAAACTTTCTAAAAACTTCCTTTTCAGAGTCGGCCTTCTCCCATGGTAATAATAGTAAATTTCTGTTACCACACTTGCAAGCTAAGTAGGTGTAGTGGCAGAAATTTAAGCTTAGCTTTGCTTACCATGGCTCTGGTTAAAAGCAAACCTAGAGAAGCTGGGGCTTTCCAGATATATCTG
This sequence comes from Phrynocephalus guinanensis, assembly GCA_037367245.1. NCBI lineage: Eukaryota > Metazoa > Chordata > Lepidosauria > Squamata > Agamidae > Phrynocephalus > Phrynocephalus guinanensis. The sequence continues at coordinate 39,651,285 of CM074736.1, forward strand.
AACACTAGTACCCAACATTGTCAAAAGGGCACTAATTCATCATCATCTCATCTGCAAGGTGGCAGCATCCTAGCTCTGGATTGGATGTTATTTTGAATAGCAATGGATATAGAGCAGATGGCTGGATGGAGTTCTGATTGTCTACTGATACTTAAACAGTTCCTCAATGGATGGCAAGAACAGTATTTTATACACAGCCCTCCCTGAGACTATGCTTAATATGTAGCCTCATGGAGCAGTTGTTAAGCTAGAGTACTGCAGAGAAGACTCTGTTTATGATCTGAATTTGATCCCAATGGGCTGAGACAGGCAGCAAGGATGAGTCAGGCTTCCATCCTTCCCAGGTCAGTAAATGGAGTACCCAGCTTGCAGGAGGGTGAGGGACATTGTGTAGCCTGCATAATTAAATTGACTGCTTTAGCACAGTGAGGTGGTACAGAGGCAGCACAGTGTTTTGATTATTCTCCTTTTACACAACAGACAGCATATTTCCCATACTTTAGAAGCCTTAATTCCTTGAATGACAACTCCCCAAATCCCGAAGTTGGCATGACAATATACGGGAATTCTGGGAGTTCAAAGATCAAAGAGGAATCAAGGCTTTAAGAAACACAACAGAGAAACAACAGATGGTGGTATTTGAATAGGCAAAGTGATTATCAAAAATATCCAACATCATTACTATGGTGCTCATTCAAGGAACAAAGCCACTAGGTGTGAATAAGGCAACAATCTTTAATAAAGTCATACTTTTGCACAAATGGGACAGTATACAGATAAAACAAATAAATACATGTTTTTGCTGAGATCTTAACAGAGATATTCATGGACCAGATCTTAATGCTACCCATGTCTACATGTTTCATTAAGTCCAGAGATGGGGGAAGTTACTATTTTGGGTTGCAGTGCCCAGAATGTTCCAGCCAATCTTGGTACTCACCATATTGGCTGAGCTTCTACTGGCAGCTGAAATCCTTGGTTGTGGTAGCATTTGCACAGCTGCCCTGTAGAAGTGTTTGTTAACAGGCCCTACACTTTTATATGATATAAATGCCAACAGGCTATTTTCCTAGTCAGTACAAATCCCTTATTTTCCTGAAGGCCAAGTATTAACCTGCAAAACAGGTGAAAGTACTGCAATAGCTGGAATATATGATGGAAACAATGCACAGTGATTGGCAAAACAATAATAGTGTTGTAATTAAGTAGCTTTCTGTGCTGTTGGATGTTTTGAAAGCTATCAGGCCATTTCCCCAGCTCATTAACTTTATTTAGACATGATTAACTGTTTCACAATTTCTGAATATGGCAGTCCTGTTCCTCTCTCTCTCTCTCTCTCTCTCTCTCTCTCTCTCTCTCTCTCTCTCTCTCTCTCTCTCTCTGTGTGTGTGTGTGTGTGTGTGTGTGTGTGTGTGTCCTTACAGTTGTGACTGACTCTTTCTGACCCCATGTCCATGGAGTTTTCTTGGCAAGAATGCTGGAGTGGTTTGCCAATTCCTACTCCAGGCACCCACAGTACCTGGTATTCCCTGGTGGTTTCCCATCCAAGTACTAACCAGGGCTGACCCTGCTTAAGCTTCTGAAATAAGGCAAGATCAGATGTGCTTAGGGCAGTGGTTCCCCACCTGGAGGTCGGGACCTCTTTGAGGGTTCGAACGACCATTTCATAGGGGTCGCTATGAGCCAGTGAGGAAAAAGGCACAAACAGCTTGGGTCTGGAGGGGGAGGGGGAGGAAGGGGGGGAGAAGAGTGAGTTACAGCTTGATAGGTTGGAGGGGATATCAGTCAGTGGCACCAGAGGCTGAGATTGGCTGAGGGTGCCTGTAGAGGGAAGTTCTCTGTGGCACCTGTGGCAGTGGCCTGCCAAAGGGGGCTTGTGGCCTCTTCCAAGAAGGGCAAGGGGTCATCACAACATGAGGAACTGTATTAAAGGGTTGCGGCATTAGGAGGGTTGGGAATCACTGGCGTAGGGCATCAGGGCACACTATTGTTGAAACCTGACACATTTGTCTGTATCTTGCATTGTTCTTGAGACCCAGGGTTTCACACCAGCAGTTGGATGCTCTTACTTCTCACACTTTCATCTTGTTTTCTTTTGTTTGCTTAATAGTGATTGTATTTTTTCTTGGAGGTGTTTTTTCTTTCTTTCTCAAGTCCTAATTGCTTCGTAATCCTCATATATCCTTTTTATTCCATCATGACGATGGAAATCAAGATCTTGTTCTGCAGCTGATGTATTAATTGAGGAGGATGACACATTCTATACAGCTACTCCCACGTGTAAGAGTCTTTCCTCGATGGCTCTGGGTGATTCTTGTTGATTAATGAATATCAATTTGCATAGACAACACGGAGGAAAGAAATTAGTCTGAGAGTTCAGCATAGAATATGTAACAGAGTTATTACAGCTTGGCCCCAAGTTATACTCATGTTCTTATGGTCCGGGGGTCAGGGGAAATCTCAGCACAACACACATGATAAATTTCCCTAATTGGAATTCTTAACATTTCTATACTTGTTTCATCTTTGAAGTTTTCTCAGATTTCACTTCAGGCAAAAAATGAAGGAAATGCTGGTTAATTTTTTTCTTGCCTTTTTTACTTTGACATCTCTACTTGAAAACACTGGGATGGAAACCCAATTAGTCCTAAGGAAATCAGGCTGCTCATTTAATTAGCAACAGCCATCTTGTAACCTCTTCGAGTCTGACCAACATATAACACCCAAGATGTCTTTTTCTCAGACCTCTTTTGGTATGCATATTTCTGAAAAAGAGTTGGTCTTGCCATTATTTCTATTCATGTTGCCTCTGTGGGTCAGATTCTCGAGTGAGAACCTCTGGGGTGTGTGGCAGGGAAAGAATATCTATATTCTGGAAACTACTCATTTGCACCAAGTGGCATTTTGCCAAGATGTCCTCAAGAGCAACCTTGGATGTCCTGACTGGCAGATGCAGTAAATAAAAAATAGTTTGTTGCAGGACTTGTTACAGTTTTCATAGACTGATTCAGTGGCATGCTGGCTCATTTTATGCAGAAGCATTCCCTAAAACAGCTTTGTAAAGAAGGGCACATGTTGTGCCAAAACTCAAAGTATTTAAGGCCTGTATTCATAGCAGAGCTCTGCATGGTTCAGAATCATGGACACATATGAAAGATGGAGGGGAGGGGGACAATTAAAATGTCAGGTCAATTAGATTATATTTGACCTGAAGAGACGTACAGAACCTTGACTTCAACCATTGTTCAGGGTATGTGGGTGGGTTCAGCGCTGCTCCAATGTCATGCTTCTAGAACTGTATTTGTGATACGGCTTTTGTAAGTAAGTACTGATTCACATTTTGAGTGATAAAGAGACATGTGAGCTATCTCTGTGTTGGGACAACAGCATCCCGGTAATGTCTCTACTGATGCATTTTAGGCAGAATTGCACCATTTCAATGGTTTTTATTTAAAGGATTTCTAAACATTTAAAAGACTATACTCTTGAATGCCACTGGCAGGAGTACTAAAATACTTAGGATACACTGCATAGACAGAAAGCTAAAATGTATTAAATTTACCTAATACACCTTACATTAGTTGAAAGGGGGATTTTTTTAATGACTAACAGTCCAAAGACATAGACTGAAATCCAGTAGTAAGTCAGAACTAGGCCCACTGAATCAATGAAACTTATGGAGGGGTTGACACACCAAATCACCACTGACTCAACTGGGCATGCTCCAGTTGTGCCTTGCTACTGGATTTCAGCCATAGGTTACTTCCAGGGAAGGCTTGTAACTTGCAATTGCCCTTTCACATTCATGGAATTTAACAGACAATCCAGATACCAATTATCTTCCATTGGTAACTCTCATTTGTTTTCAAATACAGTAGTTTCTTCCTTTGCCCCTCACAACCTAAAACGAAGGAGTGCTAGAATAGTTTTAGCATAGCATTTGATTGGTGATGGTAGGAATCATCGGTTACAGCACAAAACAAGCCCCAATTATGATCAAATGATGGACAGCAGTGGTGTGAGTTAAAATGGATAGTTTCCCCTTTGTACTCCTTTCCAATTCTTAAGCCAAGAAAGGTGAGATTTCCACAGGTTACCCAGGAACTCCAGTACCACAAGTTGCATTTATGAGGAAAATCCTGATCAATATGTCTGGCAATTAGGGATGGGCAGGAAAGAAAAAGTGAAATGCTGTTTCATCATTTCGTTTCATTATGTAACAAAACAAAATGAAATGAAACAAGGAAACAGCATTTTGTTGTAGATGAAATGAAATGGTTTTTTTTTCCATTGAACCAAACAATTTTGTTCCATTGTTTTTGGGCTCCTGCCGAGCTGTCAATGGCTGGAGCCCTTTAAGCCTGGCCCAATCAGTACCAGGGGGACCCTATGGTACCAACTGGGCCAGGTTTAAAGGACTCCAGCCATTGACAGCTCAGCAGGAGCCCTTTAAAATGGTTCCCGGTGTCCTGGGCACCAAATCTGGTGGCTCTAGGACCCAGGGGAGCCATTTCGTTTTGTTTCATTTCATTTTGTACAATTTTTTAAAAAAATTATAACAAAACAAAACAAAATGGGGGTGAGCACAAGATGAAATTAAACAAAACATTATTTTTCATTTTGTGCCCATCCCTACTGGCAACCTAAGTTCAGGATCATTTTTTTAAAAGATATAAACAATAATAAAGGAGTGGAAGACGGATGGATACAGCTCAGATAAACAGGCTAAAGGCTGTGTTTCCTACAGTGGCTGTTGTACTTCTTCATGTATAGAACATCATGAGTTGCAAAGAGATTGCTTGTTGTATTGTATCGGGATTCAAGACCAGCCTTTCATCGCTCAAGATAATAAGTTCCTGTGAGGCTTTTGGATGGATAAGATGGAAGCATAAAGAGACCAATAAAGCCCTACACTTGAGTGCATCATTGCTGAAGCTGAGTTACTTTTCAAAGATATTTTTACAGCTATGCTGTAAACTGGAGCAGAGTTTGATTTATTGATTTCAAGTATTTTGTATATTTATTTTTAAATTTACATTCTGCATAGTACCATTGGGGGGGTACTGGTGGCAATTATTTGGTTACCCCATGGTGCTTTTATGTTGATTGGAATGCAAAATGTGATTTACTGAGCAATATTCTTTGTGAACGTGTTACGTGAATGACATTTAACAAAGGTAGTTTCTAGTGAACTCAATGAGTGCACAATAGGGATATAGGAAATACCCACAGGCCAGACACCCTTTGCGAAATACTGTGTGCTGACAAGAAATTGTGTGAGCAATTTTATTGTTGTCTGTCACATGCCCTCAACACACAACCAAATGCCTAAGTGAGCGTGTGACTCAGGTATGTTTGAGCACACAACAGATTCAGTAACTGCACACATCTGTTTTAGCATTTGGGGTTTATGTTGCAGTAACCCAAGATAATTTTGTGCATTAAACTCTTCATTTTCATCAATTTAGATTGTCTTGACCTGAAGAGTCAAGGAATGTTCAAGCCCTGCAGGGTTCCTTGCCTCCAGACAGGGGCAAGGGAAGGAAAGTTACTTATTTTTCTCATCAAGCTTTCCATTGCACAAACTCTTTCTCTAAAACTCAGTGGACTTTCCCTTTGGAAAGCAAGGCATGCAAGACAAACTGAGCAAGAACAAAATAATGACTAATTGCTGGAAGAAATACACAAATTTGTTGTAAAGTTTCCAAGAGAGATGGGCACAAATTCAAAAATAAATTGCCAAATTTGTTCAAAACTCACTAATTTGTTAAATTGTATGAATCAATAACCCCAACGAATGCAAATCAATTAATCTTTAGTGGTTTTTTATTTGTTGATTCCTTGGGCTATAAAATGCCCCCAAGGCAGCCAGAGACATCAGAATTACAGGGAAACTTCCCCTGGCTCTCCTCTACAGCCCCTCAAAATCTGAGGAAGTTTGAGTTCCCCCAAGCCCTGGAGAGCATTTTGTGGGTATATATTTCAGATGTCTGAAGCCCAATCTTGACCAAATGTGGAGGGCTTGTACAGGTAGAGGAGATCTGGGAGAAACCATTCTGGAGGTTTGGTGTCTCTAGGAGCCTTGAGGAGGTATTTTTTGGGAATTCATAAGTCAGAAATCAAGAACCCAAGCATCACTAAACTTGGGCTTGTGGAGACAAGTTAAGTATAGCTTCCCTGCAATTTCAGAGTCTCTAGGTATTTGTGAGGAGCATTTTATATGGTTTTAAATTTAATATGAATCAACAATTCAGTTCATCAATTCATAAGAAAAATGTCATGTATTCTTTATTTGTGATTCATCAACTTGAATCTCTAGTCTTTCAAACTCCATGCACTAACTATATTGAAAACCAATTACCTATTAATCAAGCTTAAAAAGAATAATTAAAAATAAATAGAACACCTTTAAAATGTCTAGAGTCGCTTGACTCCTCGTTTTCTTGTTAATATTTTAATTGTCTTGGGTCTTTAAGGACAAAGGTAGCATATAAATATTTTAAATAAATAAATGAAAACTGTGCTTGAAAAGAAGAGTCTTTTTCAGAATGTGGAAGGTCAAGGTGGGGGCCACCTAGCTTCTCGGGGCAGCCCATTCCAAAGCCTGGGAGCAGCCGCTGAGAAGTCTTTCTGGCAAAACTGGAGCCTTCAGTAGCTCCTGGTGAGTAGCATTTTAGCTTAGATCCTGCATCCTCTTGGGAGCAGTGCCTCCTAACTGGAGTGCTGGCCTCCCTTTTTTCTTCCTACCAAAGTGCCTGAGAAGAAGAATTTGGGGGGGGGGAACAGGGTAGATACAGTCACTTTTGTTGCTACAGCTTACCATTACAGTTAATGCTAAATCAGAGAAAGGCCTTAGCAGAGGTGGAGGAACTGGGCTATTTACTTAATGTATGATTTATATTTGTTTGTTTTTCTGCCAAGGGGGATGAGCAGTTCTTGTGGAATATTTTGCCTCAGGTGTTGAAATAACTAAGCCAAACTCATTTTAGTTTCATTGGCTAACCTCAGGCAGCAAAGTATCTTGGCCTAACCCCAGGGCAAAGAAAGAACGGAAGAAAACCACAGCAAAGGAGAATGTATATACAAGATATGATTGCAAATGAGCATCTAAAAATGACAGTAAGCGAATAATGAAATGATAGGAACCCTGAGTATAGAATATGAACAGGGGGATAAACCAGAAAACAATCCAGCAACTGTACAATGAAACATATAATGTATTTTAGAAGATTTGTAAGTCATTTCACCCATTCCATTAGTAAGATAGCTGGCTGCTTATTCCGTGCATGGGGGCTCCAGATGCAGAACTAGAGATTAGGGTTTGACTTTTCAAGGTGCCTTTTGGGGAAAGACCTAGCTTGTGCAGTTTGAGGCAAGCTGCGGAGCCCCAGAGAACTCCCAGAAGAAGGCAAATGATACACTACTGCTGAGTCTCTACAACCTGGATTGGTTGACATTCGGGATGGGCACAAAATGGAAAAATAATGTTTCAATTCATTTCATTTCGTGTTCACCCCCTTTTTGTTTCATTTCGTTTTTTATGAAAAAAATTTAAAAAAATTCTTACCAAATGAAATGAAATGAAACAAAATGGCTCCCCTGGGTCCTACAGATAACAGATTTAGTGCCCAGGACTCCGGGAGCCATTTTTAAAGGGATCCTGTTGAGCTGTTATTGGCTGGACCCCTTTAAACCTGGCCCAGTCAGCAGGAGCCTGAAAATGATGGAACAAAACGGTTCATTTCAACGGAAAACTACCATTTCGTTTCATCTATAACGAAATGCTGCTTCCTCGTTTTGTTACATTTCATTTTGTTTTGTTATGTAATGAAACGAAACTGCATTTTGTTTTTTGTTTCCTGCCCATCCCTAGTTGATACGTTGGAATCAACTTGATGGCATGATTGTAAAATGCCCAGCAAATGGTACCAGTTTGCATGGATACAGTGCATGTCGATTAATAGACCTTCATATAATGATAACAGCTTATTTGCCCATTTTTATCTACCTGCCCTTGGTCAAAGTTGCTCAATGTTATTCCATCACTCCACCCTGTATTGGTGCATATTCTAACCTGCTAGATACAGCCAGTATCTTCTCTCATTCATTGTCTCTCTTATCCCATTCTAAAGCAACTTCCTAATGCATATTCAAGTTATTATTGTAGGTATGCATGTGCTGGCATACACCCAAGATTCAGTTCAGTGTTCTTTTTTTAAATTAAGACATAAACATCTGCTACTTATTCTTTATCCAACAGTCTGATCCCAGAAGTGCTGTCAGGAATTTAAACTCAGAAAGGCTTTGTATGTGTGTTAATGCCTTTCTAATGAACCTGATATAATTTGACCTCTCATTGCTTTTTATATTAGTTCCTTGGAGCAAGGCATCTTGTATTTCATTAAAAGTTGGTGTACAGTGACTTACCATACTATTATAGAGAACACTGCTTGTTTCCACTTTAATTCCTGTATTACATCTGGCTCACTCTTCTACAGATCTCCTCTAAGCATACAAGTGATTCAGTCTGAGATTGTTCCCATCTAGTTTCTTGAAGGTAGTTTGAAGAGAATCACAGAATCTCAGAACTTGAAGCTGTGAAACAATGGAAAGAATTAGTACTTAAATTTTGTATATATAATAATGAGTATAGTCCAACACAGCTGAGTAGAGTAGAGTAGAGTAGAGTAGAATCATTATGCAAAGGCCATTAGAGTTTCTAAGAAGAAAGGGCCTTGGAATTTTTATGTTTTATTAAAGCCTGTAGAATAAAGTGTAGCTTTTTTGTGTTTTAATCACCACCTTTAATTGTGGTCACACCCACTGTTCAGGTGTAGTTCTCAAGACCAACAGGAACTTGGATCTCCCATATAACCATTTTGTACAGAAGATTGCATGGTGAAGGTCCCACAGCAAGGTTAACTTAGAATCATCTGCTTAGAAAGCTGTGATAGGCAAAGAGAGTCACTGCATCAGAGGACAGAGAAGTGTACTGAAAGTATACAGTTGGATATATTGCTCCCTCCTGTGATGATTTTGAGAGGTCTTGACTGGGAGGGAGCTGCAATGAATATCCATCAACTCAGAAGCAGCCAATTGTTTCTTTCTCTGCCACAGGGTTATTTTTTCCACCTTTTTCCAGTCCATGTTCAGTTAAGGCCCTATCAGTTGTAGAGATGGGCACAAAACAAACTTTTGGTTCATTTCATTATTCGTTATTCATTTTGTTTGTAATGAAATAAATAACAAACTGCCACCTCTAAGAAAAACAAAACAAAACAAAATGTAAATTTCTGTTTTGTTTTGGTTCATATTTCGTTCCAATGGTGTCTCCTACCTGGAGTGGTCCTGAACTGGTCTGGTCCTCCTGGCTATAGTGTCGGCAGCAGGAGAGGAAAAAACAGCTGACTGGCCCGCACTACAGCTGGTAGGCAGGCCACGTTGTCAAGCCCCGCACACAGAGCACACACACAAACAGGGTTCAGTTCTTTGCCAAGATCTTTAGTGGAAAGCCAGGCAAGTTCAAGTCCTTTGCTAACAATCAAGTGCCAGATAAATAACAGAATCCAACTCCCAGCAATTATCAGTCCAAGTCAAAACCAGAATATCTCCCGGAAACCAGATGCCAAACCCAAGAGAACAGATCAAGCCGTTGTCCACAAAGCCAGTCCAAAGTCAGGAAACAGAGCCAAGGTCACAGACAGGAACGTGGTTGCAACTTCAAATGACGCATTGCTCCCACAGAAAGCTCAAGGTGAGCTTACCAGCTTTATCCCAAAACAGGGAACTTCTGGAAAGGCTTCTGCTAGTACTCAGGGCTTCCCAACCTGATTCCCTGTCTAGCATTCCCAACCTGATTCCCTGTCTAGCATCAAAGACCCTTTCCCTAGCTCTTCTGGTAGAACGTTTTTGCAGAATCCTGCTCATGGCCCTTCTAGGAGGAGAAGATATGTTTTCAGCTGAGTCATCAGACCCAGCTGCTTGCTGATTTGATCTGCAAAGCTCCTCCAGCAGCTCTTCACCATTTAACCCCTCAGAGTCAGGTTCTGTGACAGGCAGGGTCCTGGCACATGTGGTTGGCAGTAAAAAAAAAAAGAAATAAAAATAAAATAAATTAAAATAAAATGATTTTAAAAGGAGCACCAAAAATGAGGTGCTAGCCCCCCCCAAATGAGGCACTGCCCCCAAGCCAGCACCTCTAAAAGCCCCCGCTGGGGATTTTTTACCCCCCCCCCCAAAATAAAAAATATTAGAAAAGGAGCACCAACCTGCCCCCAGGGGCCACACAGTCAGCACTTTAAAAACAAACAAAAAAATTAAAAAGGGGTGGCTGGGTGGCATTCCAAATTCAAAATAAAATAAAATAAAATAAAAAATAAAACCAGCACTGACCCGGCCTCGGGGGCCACATGGTCGGTGCTTGAGAAACAAACAAAAAAAGAAAACGAGGCTGGCTTGGGGCCAGCGCCTCAAAAGCCCCTGCCGCAGGGGTCGCCACCGCCGCCATCACTGCCCGGTAAGGATCCAAACTGGTTTGTATCGGTTTGGGTTCGCACATTTTTTAAAAAAAAAATCGTACGAACCTGAACCAAACCGAAACAAGGGTGGGCCTGAAACAGACAAACCCGAACCATGGGTTTTCTGTTTCGTGCCCACCTCTAATCAGTTGTCCTACTAATGAAGTCAGAAGTGAAATGCTGGAGTGAAGTGTTCGGTCAGCTATGTCAGTTAGTTAATAATGAAGTAAACTAAGAGTTAAGCTCAGTACTAAGTTATCGTTTCCACAAAATATGGGGATTTTTTTTTGTAAGACGGCATGTGAGTAAAATGAAAATGAAATCGTTCATTCTTATTCATACCAGAGTCTCTGTTTGAATGTATTGAAACAAAGAGCCAACAGTTGAGTTAAATTAACAAATAAGGGGTGGGCTACTAAGGAGGACAGTAGTTCAATCTGCTCTTTGAGTTTCTGAACTGGAGAAAACTGCCTTTGCCTTACCAGCCACTACAATTCCAGATTTCTGTGTCACTACTTTGTGGACAATGTGTTGCTAAATTATCCAACGTGAAAAGTGCATTGCAGCTAAAGGGCTACTGCTCCCTCGTCCTCCACTGTTTCATGTATTTCATATTGGTTATTATCCTTTATATATTGCATCAATTCCAAATTGAAGTGGATCAGCATCATTATACATCCTTCTCATTATATTCTGCATTTTAACAAGGCTTTTATTATTGTCCTGTGCAAATCTAAAACTGAAGTGCTCTCTTTCTCATATATTGTTTTATTTACGGCCATCCTAGCCTCAGCTGTTGTTGTCAGCAAAGCTTTATTAGAACAATTTCATTATGTGGTGCTGATAGCCTTTCCCGTCTCCCTAGGGGTTTCCCTTGCTCATGGCCCCATATTGTTTGCCAGTTCATGAAATGGGAGTTTAAATAAGCTAATTGTCTACATTCCCTCTTTGTAGTCAAGCTTCCAAGTCTTGGACTGCCAACTGAAGTCTCAGGGAACTGCTGTAGCTTTTTCAGTCTATAGAGAGGGATACAAATATCAAGCCTAATGCGAGGAGAAAGATTTAAACTAGTGTAGGATCATCCATGGAGGCTGTGGCCACACAAGGCAAGTGTTGCCTTCCTATCACCCCCCTTGAGTTTCTATCAAAAAATTGTATTCACATGATACATTGCATTAGCAAATCATTTGTCCAGTGAGAGTGATAGCTATGGCTCTTTTCCCCACTCGGGCAAAGGCTACTACTTTTTTTTTTGTTGCAGAGCTTTTTTTAAAAAAATGGCATGCTGCTGCATGTGTGAATGGTCCTGTCACAACATATTTGAATGACTATCACCATAGATGGCATTTTAAACTGTTCTAAAGTCGTTTAGTGGGCTATCTAAAAAGAGAGAAAATGAGAGAAGGAAGGATGACTAAAAACCACCCACCAACCCGTTCCCAGTGCCCTGTCCCTACCGTGTCCACCACTGTGGCCCTCCTCGCCACTGCTGCAGGGTCCGTCATGGCGGCAGCAGCCTCCATCACCACCACTGCTGTCATTGTTGCTACCAGGGCTGGCAAAGCATTTACTTTTTTAAAAAAAACCCGTATCTTTCCTCTTCTTTGCCAGCTCTGGAGCCGGGCAAGGGACATCTGTGCAGGTGTCTCCATCCTACCCAGCTAGTAGGTGGGGAGATGGCCAGATGTTCCCAGCCTGTCCTAGGGCTACCAATGCAACAAAACAAAACAAAAGCACTTTTCTTGCTTTGCCAGCCCTGTGGCAAGCCAAGGACTATCTGTGCAACTCTCTGACTACCACCTAGTAGGTGGGGACATGTCCAGATATCTCTGTCCAGTCTCAGGACAGCAAGCATCATCATCATCATCATCATCATCATCATCATCATCATCATTGGTGGACAGAGCAGCAGCAATGCTGGACACAGTAGGGATGGCTCTCTCTCTCTCTCTCTCTCTCTCTCTCTCTCTCTCTCTCTCTCTCTCTCTGTGTGTGTGTGTGTGTGTGTGTGTGTGTGTGTGAGAGAGAGAGAGAGAGAGAGAGAGAGAGAGAGAGAGAGAGAGAGAGAGAGAGAGAGAGAGAGAGAGAGAGAGAGAGAGAGAGAGAGAGAGAGAGAGAGAGAGAGAGAGAGAGAGAGAGAGAGAGAGAGAGAGGTAAAAGGCAAAGGTTTCCACTGCACATGCATGCTAGTTGTGTCCGACTCTAGGGGCAGTGCTCATCTCCATATTCAAGCCGAAGAGCCAGTGTTGTGCAAGTCCATGGCCATATGGCCAGCATGGCTGCAGGGAGATACTGTTTTACCTTCCTGCTATTTACAGCGGCACCTATTTATCTACTTGCATTTACATGCTTTTCTAACTGTGAGGTTGGCAGGACCTGGGGTTATCAGCGGGAGTTCTTGCCGCTGTATGGCACCCGCAGAGAGAGAGAGTCTAAAAATGAGAAGGAACAAATAAAAATAAGGAAATATTGTTCATTTGTATTCACAGGGTCCTTTAGATGAATAGTGAATGAATCTGTGATATTCGTAGAATATCACAATTTGTTTTTTATTTCCCCTCATCACTAATTGAGAAAAGATCCTGCCCTCCTCCATATGGCAGTCTTTCCAGTATTTGAAGAGTGCTGGCCTATCTCCGCTCAGTCTTCTTTTCTCCAGACTAAACATACCCAGTTCTTTCAATCTGTTCTCACAGAGCAAGGCTTCCAGCCCTCTGATCATCATTGTTGCCCTCCTATGAAGTTGTTGAGAAGAGGGCAACCTCTGCTGAATTAGACCATTTCCATGCTCAAAAGAGTTGGGGTTTGGGTGAAGGAAGGAAGGAAGGAAGGAAGGAAGGAAGGAAGGAAGGAAGGAAGGAAGGAAGGAAGGAAGGAAGGAAGGAAGGAAATGAAACTCTTCCTTCACAAGAAATCTTGGCCAGGAGTCTCAGCATGATGAGACTCGTCGCATCCCTAATTTATACCACTGTTGGCCTGAGCAACAGTTTCTACAGTCTCCTGCTATGAAATGGTGAACCCTGGGCAATACTGTGATTGGTCCATGTTTGTGAAACATAAGGGGACCAAGGGAGCTTCACAGGCAGCTTTTCGGCCATTCTCTACAGTGTAGGGTGGCAAGGCCTTTTTTTGTACGTCAAGACCTTACTGATGTTCATGCAACTGATGTGGAAACTCTGGGCTATAGATTTTCGATGTAGATTTGCTGATGATATTTGTCTTTACTGAAGGTGTTAGAAAAAGACTTAAGTGTGCTTTTGGTGAAAGCTGCTAACAAAGTATTATCATTAGGTTAGACAGCAACGATCAATATCTTCCCTACCAGCTTTCAGAGCTTAAGCTCCTGAATGTCGTCTAGACATTGCCTCCTCAAGGATATTTTAATCTTTAATTATTAATTGAGTAGATGCGAACAGCTTGATTACTTCTTCTTTTGAGAACTTTTGGGGAGGATGTAAAATGCACGTAGAATGAACTGGAAAGTATTAAAGACTTCCTAAAATCGTATAATGTTCCAATTATTATTTATTCATTCACTGTTCAGCACTGTGAGTGTCCATAATCCCCAAATACAGAGAAAGGGAAAAGGAAAGGAAAGAAGTTATGTTTCAAGATCACAGGACTGTGGACAACCTGCTGAGGACTATCCACTTTTTATTATTTGTGTTGATTCAATCAGTTTTCAGTTGCATGTCATTAAAAAAGGGTAATTATTCTGGCACTGCTCTTGGTGGGTGGAAAACAGCTGTCTTGATACAAGAGCCCTGTGGCACAATAGTGAAACTGCTATACTGCAGCCAACTTCTGCTCATTACCTGGGGTTCAATCTCAGATAGTCAGCTCAAGGTTCACTCAACCTTCTGTCCTTCTGAGGTCGATAAAATGAGTACCCAGCTTACTGGATGGGGTGTGGGGTTGGGATGTATAGGTTCCACAATGGAATCCACAGTCATCAGTACAGCGCCTTCAGTTAAAATGAGGGGTGGGTTTCCCACTTGTGCTGTCACCTGATATTTTCCTATCCAGTAGCAACTGGATGGTGCATCAATGGATGTAGTAGCATAATAGGTTCGTTGAAGAACTTTTGGAGCATATAGTTCACAGCTATGCAGACGTATCACAAACCAATTCATAGCGAGCAAAGGAAATCATAAATGTATTTATTATTTTCATGTACATAAACACACTGTGTTCTGGTAGCATATTCTATGTATCTGGTCTATGCCACTGTGTATACCACTGTGTAGCTTTGCCCGACATCCTCAAAAATATCCCCATGGACACCATGAGAACCAGAGATGTTTTGAGGAGCTTCTAAAGGGTATCAGAAGAATGCCTTCCCTTTCTGTTAAACTTTACTTACGTAGCATCCCCCTCAACTTTGATCAAAATTCATCTCTTTTGGAATACTAGAATAATGGAGTGGGAAGAGGTATATATGGCCATTGGGTACAACCAACTGCTCAATGTAGGAATTCAAATCAAAGCAGATCTGACAGGCAGTTGTTCAATTTTTTTCTTGAATGCTTCCAGCATTGGAGTGCTCACCACCTCCCAAGACAATTGCTTCTATTGTTGTACTGGTCTAACAGTTAAGAAGTTGTCCCTGATATTCAGCTGAAATTTGGCTTCCTGTAACTTGGTAGTCCATTATTACATGTCCAGCACTCTGGAATTATCAAGAACAGATGCTGCCTCTCCCTCTGTATGACTGCCTTTCAAATTCAAATATTTAAAAAGTTTGTCATATCTTCTCTCAGTCTTCTTTCATTGAGGCTAAACATGGCCAGCTATGTCAGACTTTCCTTATAAAGCTTCATTTCCATTCTCCTGATCATCCTTCCTCTAAATCGCTTGCAGTTTGTTGGCATCCTTCTTTAAATGCAGTGTCCAGAGTACTCTAGAAGAGGCCTAACCAATGCTGAATAGAGAGGAACTAGTACTTCACAGGATTTGGAGGCAATACTTGTTAAAGCAGCCTAAAGTAGCATTCTGTGTAAAATTCAAATCATGTAAAATCCCCAGTCCACGTGTTTTCTTGAAGATTCATTAAATGAAGCTGTTCACTTGCTCAGTAATCTATATAACTCTGAGAACAGTGCTAAACAGTTTATCTGGACTGAAACAAGGTCTCAGTGACCCAGGGGGCTGAGGGGAGGAGACATGTCATTTGTTGTGCCCTTATATATTTATTTAACCCTTGTTTATATACAAGTGCCTCCAGAAAAGGCATGGTCCTTTAACTACTGGATGGTGAAATGTTCCTGAAGTACTCAATGAGCCTGTGGGGATTCTTGCTATGCTGTTAATCAGTCTGTAGTACCAGATGGAGATAGTCTCTTAGGACTGTCATTTCCTCCAAGGTATTCGCTCCTAGCATTTATTCTTTCCTTTGTTGGATAGTTCTCAGGAGCTTAAGGCTGTGGTAAACCATCACCATCCAATGGAGTTCTTCCCACAAACCATTCTAACAAAGAAGAGCAAAGGCGTGAACGCTGGCTGTTTCCTTCATATAGGGCATAAACATTAGGAACTTCCCCTAAAATCAGAAAGTCAAATTCCCTCCAAAATTATTCCCATTGAGCTTTTTTTTTATAAATCACTTGCTTATATGAGCATGCAATTATATATATAAAAAACCTTCAAATGAAAGCCACACTGAATCTATGAATGGTACACAGCATGCCTTATATTTCCCAAAGGCAAACATCAAATGGTTGACTAAAAAACTCATTCATGTTGTGATTCTAGCCAGTGATTCTAGTATGGCTTGGTAATAAAAAAGGCTTTAGTGGAAGTGTAGGGAGCTAAGGAATGTTTTAAATTGCCATTGTCACAG
The DNA here is from genome assembly GCA_037367245.1 of Phrynocephalus guinanensis. NCBI lineage: Eukaryota > Metazoa > Chordata > Lepidosauria > Squamata > Agamidae > Phrynocephalus > Phrynocephalus guinanensis. The sequence continues at coordinate 39,667,641 of CM074736.1, forward strand.
GAGAAACTAGTGAAATCAATGTTGAAGATTTGGAACTGGATGAATTTTGACCTGAACTAAGCTGATCCACATATTCTGAACTAATGGTGCAGCTTGTAAAATAATTATTGTTCATACTTCCTGAATAATCAGTACATTTCATGAAAAATGCGCATTTGGGGCAATCTTGTCAGAGAAGCAGATTCCTGATCTGGAACCTGATATACCAGTAAGAGAAAATTCACCCAGTACACTCAGTGGGTAATGGGAAACTTATTTTGTCTGGTAAAGTCAAGTTACTGGAGTGAAAAAGTGTTTGGCTGTGCATGCCCCAAAGGTGAATGTATCAGAGGCTGTATCCAGGGATCAAGAAGATTTCCAAGACTTATTGTGGACTAACTCCTTACCATGCCCTACAGACAAAACAGAGGAGACTCTCTCTTTCACTAATGCTTATGCCCAAGAGACTGAAAGCAATATGTACAAGTAATAAAGATTCCTATAGCATGTTGCTTGGGAGTAACAAAAACAGTGTCCCGTTCCCTCCCCCTCCCCCAAGCAAGTAAGAATTTGTAACATTATCACTTTGGGAGGTTTCTCCTTCATAGTGATATTATACAGATCCTGAAGTTCTTTACCAGATCCAACTCTGGAGAACTTCACTGACTTCCTCAGTTGAAATTCATGTATTCCCATACGCTAATGGGCCATAACAGATGCCTTGGATGAAAAGCACTGCTTTAGGCTCTGCCTTATCACAGAGTTGAATTTAAATGCCATCTCCATCTGTGTATAGAGTTACACTCACTGCAAAAAAACAAAAACAAAAAATAGCATTTTAGAAAGTGTCAAATGCATAAAAATTACAATCTTACATAGCTGCTAATATGTCAGACCATTATCATATCATTGGTCGGACTGGCATACATATTGGGACAATAGTCCACAAAATACTTTTTCTTGAAGTCCCGTAGAAATTCTGTTCATCCATCAAGAGGTTTGGAGGCAGAGCTATCTTCTTCAATTATGTAAAGACTCTTGGGGTTGGGACCCAGACACGCGAATGTGGAGGGGATGCCAAGCATGATGCTTTCCAGGTCAGAGCCTCCTAGGCTGCAAACACTTCAAAAGACCATATTCCATGTCATGGCTCTCTGCCACCAGTTGCTTCGGGGGCTCAAAGACAGTTTAACAACCCCACACTTTCCCCCAACACACCCAATTGCCCAAACTGAAACGAAATGCCATTTTAGTGTTTCGTGCCCATCTCTACTTAGCTCTGTACTGCAAAGTCTCTAGAAGGTACTTGGTGTCGCCCACAAGAGGAAAAGGTGAACATATTTCTATGGCAGTGATGGCGAACCTTTTAGAGACTGAGTGCCCAAACAGCGATTCAAAACCCACTAAGTTTTTTTCGCAAAGTGCCAATGCAGCAATTTAACCTGAATACAGGTGGCTGTGAAGGGGTGATGTCTTTTAGAATGGCAGTAAAATCAACAAATACCTGTTGAAAATCTCACGAAGGAATTGTGTGGCATCTTAAAAGAAAGACTTGTTACTCCATTAGAACACCAGCTTTTATACACTGGGTCCTACTCACCTCATTGAAGAGGTGGATAGAGAAGCTAGGGAAGAGGATCAGTGTTGGATTTGAAGGATAGGGAAAGAGTCATGCCAACAAATTAGAAAAAGTAAAGGTATTACAAATGGGAAGGTCACATACTAGATAAACGTCAGAAAAAGCTATACTATTCATGATACACATTTGCTACGGTGCCCAAAGCACTAGCAACTACTGTTACTCAATATTTGTGATGCCTGACAGTGGGCAATTCTGATCCATCTCAAGATTCCCTTTAAGTTGTAAATATCTTTTAAGGAAATCATAGCCATAATAATGTGCACACAAGAAGAATTCAAAGCTTAATTAAACCTCATGGCATAGTGGTTAAATTCCTGTACTGCAGGTAAAACTGTGCTCACGACCTGGGGTTCAATCCCAGGTAGCCGGCTCATGGTTGACTCAGCCTTCCATCCTTCCGAGGTCGGTAAATTGAGTACCCAGCTTGCTGGTGGGGGGGATGTGTAGCCTGCATAATTAAATTGTAAACTGCCCAGAGAATAATTGAAGTGCTATGGGGTGGAATATAAGCAGAACACTTTGCTTTTTGCTTTGCTTCATTTTTCCTGATCCCCCCCCCCAAATTACCTGTAGTTATCTCCTTTCCTTAGAGATAGATTAACAGAAGCAAGTGGCTAGTTCTGAACAATTTTGAAGACACCAATATGTTTTACCTTATCTCCTGTCCTTTAAAAAATCTATTTTATATTAGTACTCAGTAGAGATGGGCACGAAACAGAAAAATGGTGTTTCGGTTTTTCGTTTGTCGTTGACAGGTCTGTTTCGGTTCGTTTCCGTTTGTCATGAAATTTTTGAAAAAATTCGTTACCGTTTTTCGTCGTTTGTCGTTTCTACCCGCTTTTTGCGTGATTTTTAAAGCATTTCTGTGCGCAGGCATCCCCCAATGCCCCAGACCAGAGGGAAAACACTAAAAAAATGGATGCTGGCAGAGACACAGTATAGACTAGGTATGCAGGGAGGCTGCAAAAGCAGCGGCGGGTGTTGCCCAGGGTGCAAGGCAGCCGCAGCGTGACTGCACTGCGGGGCAAGGGAGGGTACTCACTGAGAGGTATGCACGCATGCACACACACAGGAAGGCTGCAGGACTGAAGCTAGAGTTGCAGCAAAGACAGCAATCCCACCCTAACTCCCACCAGAGACTGCAAGGAGGACGGGGGCTGCCAGAGCTTTTTATGGCCTCTGTGGCTGCCAGACCTGCCTGCCCAGTCTGCAGCCTGGGCATGCTATTCGTTGAACATGATCCCATCACATGGCTTGCCTCCATTTTGTGGCTGGTGGCAACATCCATTTTAAAGGGAAAAGAAAAATACATCGCGATGGGAGAAGACTAAAACAAAAATTTTAAGGACCCCAACCCCCCTGGTAGGTTATCAGACAATATAAATAATTATCGCTGCATTTTTACGGATGTCCAGGGCGTTTTTTAACATTTAAAACAGCTCATTTCATTGCATGTTGCCATTAACGGAAACGAAACATAACGACCTGAATTTTTGTGGTTCTGTTCGTTTTGTTGCATTTTCATCACAATTTTCGTTTGTCGTTTCATTGCGTAACGGAAATGACAAACGGTAATGGAAACGAAAAAATGTTCATTCCGTGCCCATCTCTAGTACTCAGAGAAAGCTCTTGGGCCTGCTAGTAGAGAAACACCTCAGCATTATTAAGTGGGCAGGCAATGGGTGGGTGACTTTGATGGAGAACTGGAAATGCTTCACTTTCCCATAGAGTCAACCTCCTGTGCAGTATTTACTGATTTTATGCATCACAAAATCATCACCAGGCAACCCCATGTTGGTGTAATTGGGAACTGATTTTCTATTATTCAACCCCTCATGAAGTAATGTCCTGTGTGGCCTATTTGTTTGTTTTCAATCAAAGAAAGAGAAATTCAGTGAGCATGGCAAGCTAATAAAAGGTTTGCTGGCGTGAGGTAAGCAGTGAATATGCGCCATAACTTTCCTGGAAAAAGCTAAATGAATACAAGAAAGCAAAGCCATTTCCACTTCAACAGGAATGCCACCAGTTAAAACAAAAGGCACAAAATATCCTCCTTTCCAGAAAAAGAGCATAAATAAAGAAGATCCCTTTTCTTCCAAACAGCTATGCTCATTTCACAATACACCCTGCAAGCAAAACTCTCTGCAAACCTCAAATGATTGCAAAAGATGTAGCTTTTCATATTTGTAATAGTCAGTTGGAAAATCCATTAGTGAGCCACAGTTATCAATTAATTTTTCAGAAAGTATAAAGTCAGATGGTTCTTTGGAACATTATACTCACGCTTTGGTTGCTTCTTCACTATCTTCAACTTGTTTTTTTTTTTCCTTTTGCTTCCAGTGCATTGACTTCTCACCCATTTATTTCTCAGCAATGACTACATCCTGTAACAGCTTAGAGTTTGTTTTTTAACTTACATGGCAGGATATAGTGGAATAACAGGAGCTCCAAGTGGGTATTTGTGTGTGCATAACCATGAGGCAGAGCCAGAAAACACAAGGTGAAATAAAAGTCAGATTAAACATTGTCTTGTGTTCTAGAGCAGTTCTACACCTCAATGAATTCCAGAGTCCTCAACAAGCAAGAAAAGCTGAATTCACAAGAAATGAGATCTACCTCTTGGGAATCAGAACACATCACCCTTGTTTTTCTGAAAAACCTTCTGCTAGGGAAATGGCATGTTTCCCATTTATTACATGACCTGGGACAAAAAATTGCCCCAGTGACAGAAATCAACTCTCTCAATCTCTCTCTCTCTCTCTCTCTCTCTCTCTCTCTCTCTCTCTCTCTCTCTCTCTCTCTCTCTCTCTCTCTCTCTCTGTGTGTGTGTGTGTGTGTGTGTGTGTGTGTGTGTGTGTGTGTGTGTATGCAACCCTCTCTGTAGCAAATGACTCTGAACAAATTTGAACTTAGAGGAACTAAAATGTCCTAACCACATGCATGACATTTAAATCATTTTTACTTCTTTTTAAAAAAAAATTGGAAGGTCTTTGGATTGGATGGAAGGTTGATGGGATTGAATGGAAAGGGTGGGAGTTGAATGGAAAGGGTGGGCATTGAGAAAGGATGAGATAGGAAGAACTAGCCAGATCAAAATAGCTGCTAGGTGGGCAGTTAGGTGAGGATTGTGTTACCATTTAGCAAGGCTTTTTGTGAAAAAGTGGTTTTTGAGAAGAGATTTTCAAGCAAAAGGCTTCAACTCAGAGTGAGTCCATGAGTCAGCAGGCTGTTTGAAGCACAAATTCCGGGGTTTTAGAAGAGGGATGTAACACTTTGTTATGATTTTGCTTGTGCTTTTGTTGAAAGCCTTTTCAGAGATGTCAAGAGAATAATGATGCCTTTACATTAAGTGGCTAAGTAGGCTGGTCTGTGGGATCCTGCTTATTTTGTCCACTTAGCCCCTTCCTGATAGTTTATGGGTTGGCAAAGTTACATGGTTACATTGCTCACATGGACTAGTTTACACATGCCGTGCCAACACTTACATAGATGTATACTACCAGGAGCCACCAAAATAACTGCTTTAACATCTGACCTGGGCGTTAAAAGAAGGAGATGAGTAGACAGTTCTGAGAAGAAACAAACCAGTCAGTGTTGGTGTGAAAAGTTAAGAAGAAAGGGAATTCGAAATTATGCAGGTGATGGGCTATTTTGAAAGTGACAGTTGAAGAGCAAGGATAGTTAGCTACAACCTTCCATCCTAGCTTTATGCACTCTCCGATTTGGGAGGAGGGGGTTGTTCTGAACTACTCATGTGAAACAAAATGCTACTAGCATGAGTGAACTGTGCACAATTAATGAAGTACAGATAACATGCTGAATTATTCAATTGCCCTTTGTTGGCACTCTGGATTAGATACTGTTGCTTAGCAGAGTAGAGTTCGCAGAGGGGATCAACTCCTCTCTAAGTTCCATTAGTTTAAATGGGCATGTTTTGCATCACTGAATCACAGACGAAAGGAGTAGGAAAAGGTCTATAAGAGTAGTAGCCTAGCTAGTAGTTGGACAGGATATACAGAAATACCTTGGTTTACAAGCATAATTCATTTGGACTTATGCTTGGTGGAACCCCTCCCGCTGGAGGCCAGGACTGCCCCGTCCCTGCTGTCTTTCCGGAAGCAGGCAAAGGCCTTCCTCTTCAGGCAAGCTTTCCCGGAATGAGTGACTTCCTACTATATAATTTTATATGGATTACCAGGCTCAAGGTTCACTCAGCCTTCCATCCTTCCGAGGTCGGTAAAATGAGTACCCAGCTTTCTGGGGGGGGGCAATGTGTAGCCTGCACACTGTAATTAAAATTGTAAACTGCCCAGAGACTACTTGTAGTGGTATGGGGCAGTATATAAGCAGAAAAAAATACATGATTACATTGATTGATTTCATAAGAACACCAGTGTTTTCCATGTTACTTTCCTTTTTCTTTTATTTTTGTGTGCTCTTTGTAGCTCTACTGTTACCTTTTAATGTTCTAAGATGCCTCCTCTAATTCCCTATTCTTAACTTGACTATGTCTTAAATGTTCTGGGCTGTATATTGTCCTTCATTAATGTAAGCCACCTTGGTCCCTTTTCCAAGGAGAAAGGTGAGGTAAAAATATTCAAAATAAATAAATATATAAAATAAATTTCAGAAACATTCTTGTAAACCAAAACACACTGCTTCTGCTCCAGAAGAGTTCTGCCTATGTACTCTTCAACCTTTCTTATAAGTTTTACCATGGCCACTCAGCGCTCCAGTTCTTTCACTTTTTCTTCCAACAGTGTTACCAGTATGTACTTGCATGTGTACACCACGTTGCTCTCAGGCACTAAGACAGGCATTGCACACAGTGCAGGAAACCACCACTTAAGTGCCTCTTCTTTCAATCGCTCCTGTTACCTTTTTTTTTACTTTCTGTTGTTTGTATATGAGTACCCTTTCCTTTGCCATGTCTGGCTTGAAGGATGCTGGGAAGCGGACTAATATATTTATATAAGAATATCCAGAAACCAAAAGTTTGGTTAAAGGTCTCTGCTGCCAAATGTCATCAGTCTCCTGTTAGCTCCCCCCCCGGTTGCTCTCTCCTTGGGTTCTGTCTCAGTTGTAGTCCTCTGCTGTGTTCTGTTACAAGTCAGCAAATACAGTGGTACCTTGTATAAATGAAATAATTCATTCCAAATGAAATTCTGTTCAGCAAATTTTCCTTTGTACAAATTTCCCATAGGAATGCATTGAAAATGGATTAATCCCTAATTGCAACCATTTTCGGTTGTACGAATTCACCCGATAGGCGATTCTGTTAAGCGATTTCCCCCTATCTCTGGAAATTTTTTCCTTTAAGCAGATTTTCTGTTAAACAAACCACTTGTTATACGAGGGTCCGCTGCACAAAGGCAAGCGTAATATACAAAGCTACGCAACATTATTTTGGCCAGTAGAGCTTGTTGGGAGTCAGATCATGGTTTTTTTAAAGAGAGATGCAGTATTGGACAGAGCCGTCATTTCCCATAATGTACCCATCCTTTTTCTTGGTCCATTGGCTCATCCATCAGGCAGCAGATTTTCTAGCTATTGGAAAACAACAGTGGCAGAAATAGAAAAAAGACTACTTTCACAATTAGACAGAGATAAAGCACTATCTCTGCACAAACACTGCTTCGTTGTGTTTACATCTATGCAGTCATTGGGCAAATGAAGATGACCAATCATGGAACAAAAGCAAGCTAAGTTGTAATTTCTAGAGCTGTGAAAACATTGTGATAGAAAAAGCAAATGTTAAGGCATCTCTGCTTCTAATTACAAAACTTATGTTTCTTTTGTTCCTGCCCATAAAATTCTGGAAAAGCCTGGTTTCCAAAGGCATTCAACATTTTGATAGGTATTTAACAATTTGAGCTATCATGTTAGATATGCCAGAAAAGGGTTTTGTTCCAGCTTTCCTATCATGGGTGTACATACTAAAATAAAGGTCTGAGAAGACTCTTTTTTGTTATAATGAGGGTGAAATCAAATGGCTGGTGGGCTGTACACCTGATACATTAAAAAGGGTAGATTTGCAGAGAGTGATCTCACTTAAAGTAAATTTTCTGTGTCCCAGCGAATCACCCCCAGTCTGTGCCCCCTTTTAGCAACTGGGTTGGGAAATCCAGTCTTCACTAAAATTGGAGGGATTGTAAAGGAGAGTCAGGCAAAGCTTCCTGACACTGTTGGCATCTCTAGGTGCCTTGGGGGGCCATTTTATACTTCAGTGACAAATTTAAAAATTGCTATACATTTATCAATTCATATTTGTCAGGGGAACTCTATGACAAATGCTAATTGTCAAATGTTGACAAATCAGCCATATTCATCAGAAAATGTGATTTGTTTTTCAATTCATCCCTGTCTCTAGATTCAACTTCAGCCTGTTCTTGTGCAGTCTATAGCCATGGCCAGGCAGTGCTCCAGGATCTCCTACCAAAGAGAAAAAGGAGACCAGACTTTGTGTCATCAGCATAATGATGGCAAGATGTTCCAAAACACCAAATGACCTTCCCAAGCAGTCTCATTGAGCAGCAATGAGAAGATGATAGACCCAACTGAAATAGATCCAGACTATCATTATCTTCCAACAATGCTTGCTGCTGGTTGGCCACCAACCTATTGATCCATCTCCTCGTGAATGGTATATAAGTGATAGGACTATAGTTACTTAACCGGTCAGTCTGCAAACTGAATTTTTTTAGAATGAGCCGGATCATTGTTTCCTTCGAGAAGAGGGCATCCAGTAGGGAAGCTGCATCCATGAAGCAAATATATGTGGTTTCACTTAACTGTGGTCTGAAAACAATGGTGAGGGAGGCAATTGCCACAAGGACTAATCCATTCACAGAGAAAACAAGGCCTGGGAGAGTCAGGCACAGGAGGCATCATAAGGATCACAGGAAGAAGCTGGTAGTTCAGATGTGTTGTAACTTTAAAAGTAACTTTAAAAGCAGAGTGTTCACTGTATGTTTGCTTGATGAACTAGGATCATCTGAGGCAGCTGATTCATTATCAGAAGAATCACCAGAATGGTCAGAGTTAAGTTCCCACAGGCGATCACAGGGAGAAGAAGACAAGGAGGACAATTGCCAGGAGGACTAACCTGCTCACAGAGAGGGAATGGTTCAGGAGACAGTCGGCCACAGGAGGTGTCAGAAGGATCAATGGAAGCAGCTGATCATTCTGACACACCATAACTTTAAAAGCAGAGTGTTTGCTATACAGTGGTACCTTGTATAAAGGAATTAATTCGTTCCAAATGAAATTATGTTAAGCAAATTTTCCTTTATACAAATTTCCCATAGGAATGCATTGAAAACAGAATGATCCCATTTTTATGTTGTACAGCTTCGCCCCATAGGCATTTATGTTAAGCAAATTTCCCCTATCTCCGGAATTTTTTATGTTGTACAATTTTTGTTATACAAACCATTTGTTATACAAGGGTCCACTGTATGTTCACTAATGTCCATTATTTTCATCTGTTTTGGGAAGAGCTTGGTACTGATCCTCCACAGATACAGCAGTTCTACTGTATAACACCTCCTGCAAGGAAATGTTCATGATCTGAATGGTGCATTCAGTCATTACCTCCCGGGCTGATTTGTGGAGCCAGGAGGGGCATGGGTCTGATCAAGAGGTGGTGGACATCTCGATGTGACATCACACTGACATAATTCAGGTCTTTTGCAAATGGCCTCAATCTTTATATAAAATTGGGCTGTGAGTTGCTTACATCTAATGCCTTCCAGTTGAAGACCTGGATGCTGTCTGGCTCCAATGAGGTCAGGGAACACTCTATAGAGCTCTGCTTGATGGTTGCCTTTCTTGACAACCTCACCAATATGCTTGATATTGTAAATTTTCTTGATGGCCTGAATGGCACTGTGGTACTTGCTCAGCAGATTTTTTTCATAGCCTGATTACCATCTGTGAAAACTTTTCTGCCAATGCTCTCTACCATTCTCATGGCTGTTACATGGCTCAATGGGAGAAGGGCAAGCCCCCCAAAGGAGAAAGTGTTTAGGTGCAATGGAGGCAACTGTTTGAGTCACTGCTGAATACTGCTGACACTACTACCAACCAGCTTACCTCAAAACCCAACCAAGGGGGCTCTGACCAAGCTTCTCCTGGGAGGGGCTTCATTGTCATCTGCCCTACAGAGACACGCTGGCCAGCTGTCAGCCTGGCCAATCAGGCATTGCCAGCACAGCTGGTGAGATTGGCCAGAGGCTGATGATAGGTCAGCTGACCCCTGGCAATAGCCTCTAGGTAAGGGACTAGCAGACCATCAAAGGGGTCTTTGTCTCCCGGCCGCACACAGAGCAACACCTCAGGACAGCCCTCTGTGCCTATACAGCATCCTCATGCAGCCATTTTGGCCACAAGGTTGGACTGTCCTACCTAGGAGGGGATGGCGGGGACAGCGGACCACCAGCGAGCGGGGAGCAGATCCCCACATATCATCTTTAACTGCCAGGACTTCGGATAAGTGAGCCTTCCCACATTAGGCTTAGAAATAGAAAGGACAATAAATAATGATTTATGACTATTGACACAATGATCGGCAAAGGGCTGGCCATAACTCTATTGCTGGGGGTTACTGCCCCACCGGGTAATACTGGAGTTTGGTTATGGGGAAATCCCCCAGTGCCACTTGCTCCTTTCAGGTTCCCCCGTTAAAAACTAAACAGTAGGATAAATAGTACATTGAAATATTAATAAAGTGTGGCCTATTTTTAATCCCAAAAAGTGTCTTGTCTCTTTATTGCGGGCTGGGTGGACAAGGTATCTTGGGATCTCATCAGATCAAATAGCCTTCATGGGCTGCAGTACAACAGTTTAGCCACTGCACCATGAGGCTCCTGAACGTACTAAAACCGAACATGTTGTTAGTACATTCAGAAGGTGTGATGTGCAACAAAATGTAACTAACATTAAAAAGGGAATTATATGCTGACCATTTTAAGGGAGCTTTTATTTGTATCCCCAAAACTTTTTCCTGTTACTATAGCAACTCTTGGAAACCAGCTGTGAGAGCTTTCACAGCAATATAATCATACAAAACAATCTGAGGCTGAACAATCTCAGGCTAAGGCTGCATGGCCAAACACTGCAGGGTTTGCTTTGCTTATAAAGAAGGGTTAATTTGAAGGGGTTTGTTTTAACTGACCAGATGATGTAAAGACCTATTCAAATCCATCCAACCATTTTTGCTCCCCAAATAGGTATTTTCTCTTTGCCAGTGGGGGCTTTTATTGGAACAATTTGAACAGGCTTTTTCCTGTGTAATACATAGACAAAGATTGGGAGCGCCTCTGTAGGTGTTGTAGTGATGTAAACAATTGAGTGAGAAGTTCTGGACTATGGAAACATGCATCCAGCCATCTTCCAAACATTTATTTTTAAAAATGTATTGCATATATAAAATGCTAGTGCTAGATCACCAATCACATTATCACTGATCATGGTATGTATGTATGTATGTATGTATGTATGTATGTATGTATGTATGTATGTATGTATGTATGTATGTAATTTTTACCCCACCCATCTAGTGGCTAGAGCACTACTTTGGGCAGCTTACTGTTAGGAAATCAGTTCAGGTGTAAAGTTCAATAATGGTATAAATTTAAAAAAAAAACCTCCCAAGCCTAGCTGTACTAAAACAAAGGATGGTGGTGAAACCATACCAGCAAGCCTATAAACTGTGGGTCATCAAAAATTTCAGAGATCAAAATTTATTTATTTATTTATTTATTTATTTTTAGCTCTTATATACCGCCCTATTCCCACGATGGGGACTCATGGCGGTTAACAACATAAAAGTAGAAAACAGATAAAATCAAACACAGGCAATGGGCAACAAATTTGCTAAAAACAATTAGATCCAAGATTAAATAGGCGGGGAGGGAGGAAGAAAAAAAAAAGGGGCAGGGTCCCTAACCCTCGCCGTAGGCCTCTCGAAAGAGCATGGTCTTAAGGCTCTTCTTAAACGCCGCCAGCGAGGGAGCCAGCCGTAATTCACCTGGGAGTTTGTTCCAAATTGCCGGTGCCGCCACCGAGAAAGCCCGATCGCGAGTACGCACTTTTCGGGCTTCCCTCGGGGGGACCGTCCGCAGGAAAAGGGCCACCGAAGCACGGGTGGGCCGGGCCAGGTCTAATTGTCGGGGAAGACGCTCCGCCAAATAAGCCGGGGCCAAGCCATGGAGGGTTTTGTAAACCAAAACCAACACCTTGAACCTTATTCGGGAGGCAACGGGTAACCAGTGTAGGCGAGCCAGGATGGGGGTGGCGCGGTCATAACGACGCGCACCACCAACCACCAGCCTGCGCCGTATTCTGGACCCGCTGCAATCGCCGAACAAGGTTCAAGGGGAGCCCCATGTAGAGAGCGTTGCAATAATCCAACCTCGACATGACCAGCGCCTGTACCACTGTCCTCAAGGAGCCCTCATCGAGGTACGGGCGAATCTGGGCGATAAGCCTTAGGTGGTAAAAGGCCGACCTGACCACGGCTGACACCTGAGAATCCAGGGTCAGATCTGGGTCCAGGACGACGCCCAGATTCCGCACTCTTTGCGCCAGCTGGAGGGCGGACCCGCCCAGACTGGGAAGAGGGCCACAGTACCCCTCCGACGAGCCCCCGAAGAACATAACCTCGGTCTTGCCTGGGTTGAGCCTGAGCCTGTGGGTCCTGGTCCAATCCAGGACCGCAGCCAGGCAACGATCAAGGGTACGGATGGCCTCCACTGCACCGGTGGAAAAGGAGAGATAGAGCTGCGTGTCATCAGCGTACTGATGGCAGCAGACTCCATAACTCCGGATGATCTCAGCCAGCGGCTTCATATAGATGTTAAAGAGCATTGGGGAGAGCAACGACCCCTGAGGCACCCCACAAGAGAGTGTCCAGGGTGCCGACAACTCACCACCCAAGCTCACTCGCTGGGTGCGGCCCCCAAGGAAGGACCGGAACCAGGCCAAGGCCTGGCCCCCAATCCCAACCTCCGAAAGCCGTTCCAGCAGTATACCGTGGTCGACGGTATCAAAAGCCGCTGACAGGTCGAGAAGGACCAGCAGGGTAGAGCAACCCCTGTCGGCCCTCCTCAACAGATCATCATGCAGCGTGACCAGGGCTGTCTCCGTCCCATGATGCGGCCTGAACCCAGACTGGAAAGGATCCAGGACATGGTTCTCCTCCAGGAACGACTGGAGACGCAGGGCGGCAACTCACTCAATCACCTTGCCCAAAAAGGGAACATTGGCTATGGGACGATAGTTGGACAAATCGTCCACCGCCAAGCCGGGTCTTTTAATAATGGGCTTCACCACCGTCTCCTTCAGAAGACTAGGAAGAATCCCGTCTCTGAAGGAGGCCGAGGCAATCAGTGAAGCCCATTTCGGCATGCTCCCCGCTGCGCTCTCAATCAACCAGGAAGGGCAAGGGTCGAACGGAGAGGCCGCAGACCTGCAATGTCCCAGGGCCCTGGAGGCATCCACAGTTGTAACAGGCCCAAACTCAACAAACCGAGGCGACCGAGGCGGCCCGACGCTGGCCACGACAGAGGCCGGGCTAGGGCAACCGGAGTCCAGCTCGGAGCGGATGGCCTCTATCTTAGATTTAAAGTAGGCTGCGAATGACTCACTAGTGAAATCACTAGGAGGAGGCCCCGGCGGACCGGGATTGGTGAGGTCTCGAACCACACGGAATAACTCCGCTTGCCGATTCGAGGCCTCACCAATTCTCAGGGCAGCGAAAGATCTCCTGGCAGCCCTTATCGCACGAGAATAGCGACCGGTCAACGCCTTAACTGCAGCCCAATTCTGTGCCATCCGAGCCTTCTGCCATCTGCTCTCTAACCCTCTCCGCTCTTGCTTCATCGCCCGCAGCTCCTCAGTAAACCAAGGAGACGAGCGGGCTCGGCATCGGATCTGGCGCTTGGGGGAGATCCGATCGACAACCCCCGCCACCTCCTCAAACCACCGTTGGACAAGGGAGTCGGCCGGATCGTCATCCAAACCGTCTGGAACATCCCCGAGGGCCTCCGAGAACCGCGCTGGGTCAAGGAGCCTCCGGGGACGGGCCCAGATGGAAGGGCCCAGCTCCCCGCGGGGCGGGGTGGCTACAGCAAGAGAGAAGGTCAGCAGATAATGATCTGACCATGACACGGGCCGGGTCAGCAACCTCCTGACCCCCAGATCCGAACCCCGCGATGTGGAGGCAAAAACCAGGTCCAGGGTGTGTCCACCCTTATGGGTAGGTCCGATGACTAATTGGGACAGGTTCATGGAGGCCATGGACTCCATGAATTCCAGAGCTACTCCCGACAGTCCACCCTCGGCGTGCACGTTGACGTCCCCTACCACCAATAGGCGAGGGGACCTCAACAGTGCCGCCGAGATGAACTCGGAGAGCTCTGGAAGGGAGAGTGCAGGGTCGCGGGGAGCACGGTACACCAGCACTACCCCAAACCTGTCCCTCTGGCCCACCATAAGGTGGAGACATTCCAAGCCTGGACTCACCAGCATCGCGGATCTACTGACATGAAAAGATTCCCTAAAGATCATAGCCACTGCATGGCAGCAGACTGGACTGGAAAGTCTTACAGTGGTAAGACTGGAAAGTCTTACAGTGTTAAGACTGTGAAAAGCCAGGACAAATAGCCATATCTTTACTTTTCCCCTAAAACTGGGGAGGGAAGGGAACTGTTGCACCTCTATGGGGTGGGGGTGGGGAGTTCAACAAAGTAGCAGTCAATAGAGATGGGCAGGAAATGAAAAACGAAATGCCTTTTCGTTGTTTCATTATGTAACGAAATGGTAGGATGTGTTTCATTACAAAATGAAACCCCATTTTTCCCTCTAGGAACTAAATGATTTATCCTAGAGGAACCAAAATCTCAGGGGAGCTTCGTCAAGATCTTCCCTGTAAGCCTTTGAAATTTGGAGGGGTTTGGGGTTCAGGGGGCTGAGTTATTTTAATCCAAATAGGGTCCCCCTAGGAGAAATCATTCTAATTAAGTTGAGAAGCCAAGCTGCTAATAGCCCCTCCGTGGGGAAGCAATTAGCAGCTTCCTGACTCAATTAGATTTTCTCCTAGGGCAGGCATGCCCAAATTTCGGCCCTCCAGATGTTTCGGACCACAACTCCCACAGTCCTTTGTCACTGGCAATCCAAAACATCAGGAGGGTCGAAGTTTAGACATGCCTGTCCTAGGGGATTGCCTTTGGAGTTTAATAACTCAGCCCCCTGAACCCCAAACCGCTCCAAATTTCAGGGACTTACAGGGAAGAGCTTAAGGAAGCGCACCTGTGATTTTTGTGCCTCTAGGGCCCAGGGGAGCCATTATATATCATTTTGTTTGTTTCATTCCATTTTGAAATGCTTTTAACATTTTGTTAGTAATGAAACGAAACAAAACTGCTAAAGAAATGAAACAAAATGAAATGCTAGATTTTCATTTTGTGCACATCTCTAGCTGTCACCACAGAGAAGGCCCGGTTCTTATTTGTATTATTTCTTTTATTTATGCCCAATAAAAGGATTGGCAAAGGCAGGACCAGAGGAAAGAAGGTAAGAAGGAGGTGCTGTGGACTGGATGTGAATCATATTGCAAGCAGTATGAACAGTGAAATCTTGAATCAACCCTCAATTCCTGTGTGAAAACAGACTGTAAATTCAAATATAAGTTGTGAATCAAATTAGAGTAATTTGGCTTTCCAGTGTAGTCACACCCTTTGAGTAGTCGTTGAACAAAACAAGCTTAGTATTTATCCAGGGGCCTGTGCCGCTGTCCAGTAATTCTTTCAGACCTCCTTGCCATGTCATAGGTCTAGTCAGTTTGTGAAAATAGGATTATTATGTTTTGACAATTTCCTTTCTGACAAAAGTATTACTGTCTTTGCAAAGGTAGGAAATGTAACCTTAGGTATCTGTGATTTTTCCCCATAAGGTGTTTTTTCTTTTTTTATATATACATACATACACCTTTATTGGCATTAAAACAAAGAATATAGAACACAACCAAAACAGTGATGGTAAACCATTGTCAAGTAAAACAATAGGTAAAAAGTCTGTGAAGATTCTCAGTCATCCAGGTGCGTTTATCTGGGAGTTGAGTCATGGCTACTGGACTTCTTTTTTGAGAGATAGAAACGTTTCGCTGTTCATCAAAACAGCTTCATCGGTCTGAATACAGCTAGTGCAAGAGACCTTCTTATAGTCAGCTTGACCTCTTGTCCCCTTGTCTGATTGGCTCATAAGATGAACAAAGCCTGAATAGGCTCGTTAGGGAGACATTAGTGTCCATGGCCTTAAGGTAAACAATGGCCTAAGGTGCTGAAACCCATCAAGAATGGGTCGTTAGCTGTCAAGAATGGGTCGTTAGCTGTGACCTGGTGGTGAAGGCTCCTTGATTTGCCTGGGTACTGTGGAAAGTACAGCCTGGTAAGTAGCAGCTAGACTATGCCGGAGCCCCCCACCTCTGTTGAGGGAGGGATTTTCAATGCTGACATGAATGGCTTCCCTTACTCCTCTCTCAAACCACCTCTCTTCTTTGTCTAATATGTGTACATCCTCATCTTTGAAAGAGTGGCCTTTTTCCTTCAAATGTAGGTGTACTGCTGATTCTGGTCCTGAGCTGTTACCTCTCCTATGTTGGGCCATTCTTCTGTTTAATGGCTGTTTAGTTTCTCCAATGTAGAGGTCTGAACACTCTTCACTGCATTGGACTGCATATACTATATTGCTCCTTTTATGGTTTGGTATCGGATCCTTTGGGTGGACAAGTCTCTGCCTTAGTGTGTTCATGGGTTTGAAATAAACAGGGATGTGGTGTTTGCCAAAAATCCTTTTAAGCTTCTCCGACACTCCCGCCATGTAGGGAATGACCAGGTTCTTCCGTCGGGTCTGAGTCTCAGACTGATCCCTTGTTCTTCTGGGATGGCCCACTGCTTTGTTGAAGGCCCACCTTGGATATCCACAGGCCTTAAGTGCTGTCTTCAGGTGCCTGTCTTCCTTCTTCTTGGCTTCTGAGGAGGTGGGGATGTTCTCTGCTCTGTGGCTTAGGGTCCTGATGACTCCTAGTTTGTGTTGTAATGGATGGTGGGAGTCAAACAGTAAGTATTGATCTGTGTGGGTGGGTTTCCTGTAAACTTCTACTCCTAGGCCACGGTCAGGTCTGATGATGACTGCACAATCCAGGAAAGCCAGCCTGTTGTCTTGGGTGTCTTCCCTAGTGAACTTAATATTAGGATCCACTGCGTTGATGTGGTCTGTAAAGGCCTGTACTTCCTGCGTCTTTATTTTAACCCAGGTATCATCTACATACCTGAACCAATGGGATGGTGTTGTCCCTGGGAAGGTGTTGAGTGCCTTCTTCTCCACTTCTTCCATGTATAGGTTTGCTACAATTGGTGACACTGGGGAACCCATGGCACAGCCATGCTTCTGTCTGTAGAAGTCCCCTCTGTACATGAAATATGTGGTGTTCAGACACAGGTCCAGGAGCAGGCCTATCTGGTCTGGGTTGAGGCGGCTTCTGGAGGTGAGGGTGCTGTCTTCTCTTAATCTTCTCTTTACCATTATTAGCGCATCAGTGGTGGGTATGCTGGTAAAGAGTGATGTAACATCAAAGGATACCATGGTTTCCTCTGTATCCAGTTTGAGCTCCCTGACTTTAGAAACAAACTCTTCTGAGTTGTGTACGTGGTGGTCCGTGTGTCCAACCAGTGGGGCTAGGATAGTTGCCAGGTATTTTGTGATGTTATAAGTCACTGAATTTATACTGCTGACAATAGGTCTGAGGGGATTCCTTGCTTGTGGATCTTGGGAAGTCCATAAAAGCAGGGGACTGTCTCTCCGGGATATAACCGGTGGTAGGTCACCCTGTCAATTGCGTTTTCCTGCTCCAAGAGTTTTAAGCATTCTATTACTTTCTTCTTGTAATTGCTGGTGGGGTCTCTTCTTAGTTTTTCATATGTATGCTGATCATCTAAAAATGTGATAACCTTCTCGTGGTAGTCCACCGTATTGAGGACGACAGTGCACCTTCCTTTGTCCGCAGGCAGAATTGTGATGCTCTCATCCCTGCTGAGGGATGTCACAGCACTTCTCTCTTGGCTGGTGAGGTTGGATGGTGGTGGTTGAGCACTGGATAATGCAGCAGAGACTTTGATCCTGAGTAGTTCTGCTTCTGCTGCTGGCAGATTGTTGCTGTGGATGGCTGATTCTGTCGCTGTGATGAAATCCACAACAGGAACCTGTTTGGGTGTGATGGCAAAATTTAGGCCTTTGGATAGGACCTCTCTCTCTGTCTGGGTGAGTTCCCTGTTTGAGAGGTTCTTCACCCATTTGTCCTTTACATCTCCTGTCATGGTCCCTTCATCCTTCTTCCTCCTGCCAAGCTCTTTAACTGCCTCTTTCCGGCAGAGGAGAAGATCGAACTTCTTCATTTGCCTCTCTTTGCCTTTGCAATGCTGAGCCAGTTGTGCTTTCTGGACAAATTCTATGACTGCATCCACTGCTGGTTTGGATAGGGTGGAGAGTAGTTCTTGGTGAATGTGGTCTTTTCTGTGTTGCAGTGTGTCTAAGGTAAAGTGGACTTGTCTGATCCTCTCATTGAGAAGTTGTTCTTGAGCTCTCTGGAGGATATTGTTAGCCCGATGGCTTCTTACTGTTGATTGTAGGTGGAGGCTTGTTGGG
Organism: Phrynocephalus guinanensis; assembly: GCA_037367245.1. Lineage (NCBI taxonomy): Eukaryota > Metazoa > Chordata > Lepidosauria > Squamata > Agamidae > Phrynocephalus > Phrynocephalus guinanensis. The sequence goes on from CM074736.1 coordinate 39,685,966, forward strand.
GTGAGACTTTGTTGTCTGCATCTCAAGTTAAAACATAAGTGGTTCTTGTAGTCTGCTACTTTTCTTGCTGTTCTTTCATATTCTCGCACCAACTTCAGGGCATCTGCCCCAAATTGCATAGCAATACGTCTGTGAAGATTCTCAGTCATCCAGGTGCGTTTATCTGGGAGTTGAGTCATGGCTACTGGACTTCTTTTTTGAGAGATAGAAACGTTTCGCTGTTCATCCAAACAGCTTCATCGGTCTGATTACAGCTAGTGCAAGAGACCTTCTTATAGTCAGCTTGACCTCTTGTCCCCTTGTCTGATTGGCTCATAAGATGAACAAAGCCTGAATAGGCTCGTTAGGGAGACATTAGTGTCCATGGCCTTAAGGTAAACAATGGCCTAAGGTGCTGAAACCCATCAAGAATGGGTCGTTAGCTGTCAAGAATGGGTCGTTAGCTGTGACCTGGTGGTGAAGGCTCCTTGATTTGCCTGGGTACTGTGGAAAGTACAGCCGATGAAGCTGTTTGGATGAACAGCGAAACGTTTCTATCTCTCAAAAAAGAAGTCCAGTAGCCATGACTCAACTCCCAGATAATAGGTAAAAAGCCAAAAAGGGGATACACTCTCATTTCTTATTAATAACAGCTACTAGAAAATCTGCAACTTGTAAGGTGACCCATTCGGAATTGTCACGAAGTAAAAAGCTTATGTATTCCTCTGGAGGGCCAGAAAACATAGACATAATTGGATCTAAAAACTCTTTGCGTAACCTAGTATGGACAGGGCAACGGCACAGTATATGAGGGACTGTGTCTGGTTCAAGTTGGCAAAATTTACAAAGCCTCTGGGACGGTGGTATACCCAAGTATCTTCCTGAGAGTACTGAGGAGGGGGAAATATTGAGTCTGGCCAACATGAAAGCATGTCTCTTATTTGGATTAATTAGCTTGCGGAAATAAAAGAGATCATGGCCAAAGACCGGGGATAGGTTAAAGAAACGTGGAGAGCAGGTCCAATTTAGATTAGAGGAAAGTAATTCAGTTTCTTCTTCAAATAATTTTGCCTTAATGGTCAAGTAAGCTCTTTTAAAGTCAAAGTTGGCAAAATAATCAAGAGTAAAGCCTAAGTTGTGGAGTTTGTTTACAAAGAGGGAGGATAGCGAAGGCAGCGGCTGTGCTGCGCTCCGCTTCTTTTATCTCAAAATTATTTACCATAATGGACTTTTTAATCTAAATATACATGGTACAAAGAAGTACTACAAAGAAGAATAGACCTTGACACTATTTGCTACAAGAAGATAAATGCTACAAGGTTTATTGCAGTAATTGCTCCGGCTTCTTTCCGAGCTCCACGGTGGTGGTGTTGCCTCAACCCCTGCAAGGAATTCTGGTGACAACTAACCATTTAGTCATTCAACCTCTCACTGTTCATCATATTCTTCTGGATAAGTATATTTTTATTTTTATTTTTACAAGGCCTGTTGCAATTACTGTGTTTTTCTGGGGGACTGCATTGTTATCTTCCTTAGAGATAAGCTCCACAGACTAGCAATCCCTAATAGACAGCAGCTGTAGCTGGTAGACTCTGGCCTGACCATTGTGAGGATTGCTGCGGGAGTGGCAGACTAGGCAGCTGAAACAGCTTGGAATTGCTTTGGAAATACGCCAGTCCCCTTGGCACTTTACCATTTATACCCAGAAGCAAGCTCTATCCTGCCTCTGAATATATTTTCTTGCTAAGATGTTAGAAGTCCTTGACCTCACTCTATCTCCACCAGTCCTTAAAAGGCTACAATCAAATACTCAGATTACTATCACACCAATTTCGGAACTAAGAACTAATAAACTGGGCAATGATAGACATCATAGCAAGTCTACACATTTTGTAGAGTGCTCCAATTTGCCTCATACAAAGACATCTGCTGGTGGTAACTCCAAGACTTCTGCTCCTGCTAAGACTTATCAAGCAACCTTTAGGAAGCTGAAACAAAGAAAGATGACTGATTTTCTGTCACCATGTGAGACCCTGCTTAAATGCCCTGAGGTTATAACCCCCCCTTTACTAGACTTGCCTGACAGTATATTTATGGGTAGCCAACTCTTAGCAGACTATCAGGCAAGCTGTAACCTTTTAAACAGTACAGCCGATACAGACTTTGGAAAACCAATTAAAATGACAGACCCTGACCTTGATTTATATTTGAGAACATGCAATCTGGCATTACGTAAGGAGTTGACTACCCCTGGGCCTGAGGTGATAAGTCATGGAAGTTTGTCAACACCTTTCACTGGTAACCTTACATTATCTGCAAGGCGACTAGATTCATGCTGCTCAAGTTCACTCTTATCTCCCAATGGCAGCAAACCTGAGGACTTGGATAATTATGGACTTAAAACTATATTACCAGAAATCAGGGACATATTAAAAGAGCTAAAACAACTAGTCACTTCCATAGAAGGCCATCTGAAGGAAAACAAAGCATCCCCAACATCATATAAGGGTGACCACCTGGACAATGAACAGGGAGCATTTTTACAACCAGAGGGAGATAAGATGAATTTTTATAGTTTATCACCAGGAACTATTGAAAAAATAAATAAACTCTCCCTTGAGGAATTACTACTGTGTGTGGGTCCTCAGCCGGAGGTGTTGGCTAACTCTGCACCCTCAAGATCTAGCCCTTCAGACCTCTCAGCTCCCAGATGTACTGCAGGTAACCCATGCAAAGAGGTGCAAGAGCAAGAGCCATCTACAAGTCTACAATTGTCAAGGAAGAAACATACCTTATGCCCAGCAAAGAAAGGAAAACAACTTAAACAACCTCAACAAGAGCCTAAACCCCAGGTGAGGAAGGTGCACCGAAAATTAACATCTAAGAAAGGAAGGAAAAGGAGATGTTTGAACTTCAAGCCATTGTATAAGATATTAGAAGCCTCAGAGACAACTAAGAAGGGCATTTCAAACTAGAACACCCAGCCTAAAGGTAGACAACCTTCTACCTGTCTTAATCCTGCTCCTTCGAGCTTACCTCTGGATACCAGCCCTAAATACATGAGGAAGTCTGATCTACAATCCTCAATTTGTGATTCTCTGGGGCAAGGCCCCCGCTCTGATAATAGAGGCAATCGTCAGAGGCAGCCTCCTGAGGCATCACAGACTATTCCATCTTCCAGGAATTCCGATAGCCCATCAGAATACTCCATTCCTGTTATAATAGGGAACAGGTTTTACAACAAGAGACATCCTATCAGGGGTGGCAGATGGCATAACCAGGTTAAGAGACAGGGGTTCCTCTATGACCATCTGAATAAGGTGCCTGAATCAAGAAACGAACATTATCGTGTTTGACCCATTGGAAGATGTATCCTCTGCTGAGCCATATGAACAATATGTACAAATGTGTGAGGGGGTGAGAAAATCCTTGTAAATGATGAATTTACTGTTATAGACAAAAGTGATAAAGTAGACTTAGTCAAGGCTCCTTGTTGGCCGGTTAGCAATGCAATTGTCGCTGCGGACTCCTCTTTACAATCAAAGAGCTCTGTGGTTAATTATATTTCATGGAACATTGCAGGTTGGCATGCTAAAGTATCAGATCCTGAACTTACTGAATTTCTCAGGGAATTTGAAATAATAATGTTACAAGAAACATGGGCTCTGGATGACCTGGCACTGAACGGATATGAGGCGTATTGCTTAAATGCCTCACCCAGTAATAAGGGTGGGAGGCCTCAGGGGGGGCTAGCTATATTTTTGTCCACCCAGATACAGGACACTGTGCTATCTTGGGAATCCTTAAATAACATAGCCACTGCACTGCTCCTAAGAATTGCTGGGGACTTACTGTTGCTTGTAAATGTCTATGCTCCATACCAACGAACCCATGAGCAAGTAGACACCTTATGGATACAGTTGGAACAATTTATTAAGCTACTTTTAAAGCTACACCCTGGAGCTTATGTCCTAATGGCTGGGGATTTTAATGCAAGAATTGGTAATAATAATGCTGCTCTTCTAAAACACTATAAATCAAAATAATCAAGAGTAAAGCCTTTAAGTTGTGGAGTTTGTTTACAAAGAGGGAGGATAGCGAAGGCAGCGGCTGTGCTGCACTCCACTTCTTTTATCTCAAAATTATTTACCATAATGGACTTTTTAATCTAAATATACATGCTACAAAGAAGTACTACAAAGAAGAATAGACCTTGACACTAAATGCTACAAGAAGATAAATGCTACAAGGTTTATTGCAGTAATTGCTCCGGCTTCTTTCCGAGCTCCACGGTGGTGGTGTTGCCTCAACCCCTGCAAGGAATTCTGGTGACCTGAAACTTTTACCCCCCCCCTCCTAAATTTTATTCAAGACAATCTAAAGACTGTGGTTTTAATTACTCTGGTTGGGGGTTCTTAAAGATGGTAATAGAGTTAGAATTAGTTATTTTAAATGGAAGTACCAAAGGGGATTGCCCTGGAGAGTATACCTTTATCTCTACACGAGGAGCTTCCACAATTGACTATGCACTGATCTCTAGAGAATTGGCTGACTTTATTATAACTTTCGAAATAAAATACCGGAGTGAAAGTGATCATCTGCCTATAACAATAAAGTTGTACTGTGACCAAAATGTGCTAGTGGAGGGCATCCCAATTCCTCCTATAGCAGCCAATATGAGGAAAATACGAATAAGGTGGTCCGATAAGCAGTCAGCCAGTTTACAGAATCTAATAGCCACTGATCTATATCTGCATTACAGCAATAATATCACCATGGCCAGCTCTGCGGAGCAAGCCCTAAAGATATAAGATAACCTGGTAGAGTCCTTGCAACCTCATTTAATTACAAAACTGAACGTGCTTCATTTTGTACCTCCCACTCTAAACATTGGTTTGATGCAGAGTGTAGAGCACTAAAGAATGAGTTATTGGATACCTATGGTGTCTACAAAAGGCAAAATCCAGGAACTATTCCGGATAATTGGTTTCAGTGTAAGAAAAGATACAAATCCTTGATCAAAACCAAGAAACTTGAGGCCCAGAGGAAGGCCTGGGAGTCCTTGCTAACTGCTGATAACATTGGAGACTCAGCTACCTTTTGGAGGATAGTCTCCAGGGGAACCTTAACTTTTATTCCCAAAATAGATTACTATATAATGCCCACTGTCTGGGAAGAATTCTATGACAGGCACTATGCAGCTCCTCATTCCCATACGCGGATCTGCCTAACTGATTTAGAAAGCCTCCCTAAGTGGCCTCCAGTTACTCAACAAGAAATATTTATGCTGATTGATAGACTAAAACCAGACAAAGCCCCCGGACCAGATTATATTCCCTCGGATTTTATCAAAACGAATACTAAATGGTGGGCTCCCATTCTAGCTTCTCTGTTTACATGGATTGATAGATCAGGCTGTATTCCAAAAGACTGGGGACTAGCTATAGTGGTCCCAATTTATAAAAAAGGAAATAGGAAAGACCCTGCCAATTACCCTCCAAGTAGTCTGTTAAACACCATCAGTAAATTATACGCCAGGCATCTGCTGGAAAAATTGCAGGACTGGTTACAGGTGGAAAATATTCTTGCAGATGAGCAAGCAGGATTCAGACAGGGAAAATCTACAATTGATCAGTGCCATGTTTTACATCATTTAGTTAGTAAGTATGCATCAAACAGAAGTGGGGCTGTTTATGCTGCCTTCATAGACTTTAAATCTGCTTTTGATTTTATTTCTCGAGATAGACTGTGGCTAAAGCTAGAGACCATGAATATTGACAAACGATTACTTTTGTTAATGCGTCTCTTACATGAACATTCCTGTTTACAGGTCCTTTGCAATTCTAATGGGATTTTATCAAATCGGGTTCATGTTCATAGGGGCGTACGGCAAGGATGCATTTTGGCTCCCACCTTGTTTAACCTATATATTAATGGAATTGTCGAGAGCCTATCTAACATAGATTTTCATCCACCTAAACTGGCATCCCGCCCAGTCTCTATACTCTTGTATGCAGACGACGCAGTGCTTTTGTCAACTACGTGTGTCGGATTTAGAAGGCTTTTGAGATCTTTCTCCTCCTACTGTACACAAGAATGGTTAGAAATCAATTATACCAAAACCAAAATAATAGTTTTCAGTAGAAGAAGAATTAAGCACAAATGGTCTCTTAATGGTCATCAGATTGAACAAGTTCAGCAGTACAAGTACCTAGGCATAACATTCCAGTCGTCCGGTGCTTGGTCTGCCCACATCAAGTATGTAGCAACAAGAGCACAAGGGAATGCTAAAGTCATAAGTAAGTTTCACAACACGACTGGAGGAAAACATGTTCCTTCAACTTTACAAGATTTTAGGGCAAAAATCATCACCCAAATGCTCTACGGTTCACAGGTGTTCGGTTATGCTAACCTGAAACCCCTGGAGATCATTCAAACCAGTTTTGTAAAAGCTATCTTGGGGGTTCCCTTATGTGTGCCCAATTTTTTGCTCTGCCTAGAGGCTGGACTTATTCCTATTGTAGCATTAACTAACTTTTTGATGGTCAAACACTGGCTCAAACTTACCTTCCTTTCGGATGGCCTAACCCCTCTGATCTTACTAGATAAATTCCAATCACAATGGAAAATACTAATAATAAAAGTGATAAATATTATAGGATATTCCCCCTGTGCCCTCCAAGCAATGGGTTATTGTAAAGCCATTAATGAGGTGAAGATACGAATTAGAGACATAGCTTTACAGAATCATATTGCTCTGGTTCAGAAACTTGATTTCCTAAAGAAATCTGCATTCACTGTGTCTCCTTACCTGGACAGGATTGTATCCTCCTCCTCCAGGAGAGCTTTTACCTTGGCGCGGTTTAATGTCCTTCCCTCCAAGTTTTTGGAGGGGAGATATCAAGGTTTACCATTAACAGACCGTAATTGTCCATGCACTAATGATCACCTGGAAACTGTGGAACATGTTCTCTTATTCTGTACTTATTATCAAGATCTACGTAGAGAACTTATTTCCCCTATTATAGGCAAATTCCTTGGGAGGTCAATAGATTTTTACTTGCATCTGCTCCTTTCTGATAAATGTTATCAAATAACCAAGCAGGTTGCCAAATTCTGTGCAGTAGCACTAAGGGTTCGAAATCAGATTACAAATGGAGATAAATAATATTAATACTCTTGTCTTAATGGTTGCTAAATTTTAACTGGTACTTTTTATCTACCAATTTTATCTACCAATTTTATCTACCAATTTTATGTATTAATTAAAATTTTAACCCGTACTTTTTATCTACCAATTTTATCTACCAATTTTATGTACTCATTGAAATACTATCATGGAATACACATTGATGCTATGTATGTTGTTGCTATATCTGTCCAGTTTGGCCATTGGCCATAAATAAATAAATAAATTTACAAAGAGGGAATCCCAGGTGGAAGTAAAGGGATCCTTTAAAAGATCGAAAAGTAAGGAACCGGGGGAGGAATTATAATGGACGGCTAACCAGTATTTGATGGCCCGAAACCATGCCAAAGTGGAAGGTAAGTGAGTGCCCAACTCAAGGATCATGGTTGAAAGTTTGATTGTGTTGGGAACACCTAGCATTTGCCTTAAAAGGGGGGCAATTACTAGGTCTACTTTTGTGGAAGCCGCCTTGATCCAAATTGGAACTCCATACAGAAGCTGACTCAAAGTCTTTGTCTGAAGAACCTTGAGGGCCGCAGGTACATACTGGTTGCCACTATGGTAATGAAAACGGGATACTGCATTCAAATGGAGTTTGGTTTTAGATATTGCCAAGTCTCTATGGAAATTCCATTATAATCAGTGGTGGAAATTTATATCTAAATATTTGAATGTTTTAACTTGTTCAACTGGTCTGCTGTCAATGCTCCAGGATAGCGGTTTCCATAGATGAGAAAAAACCAATATTTTGGTTTTTTCGGAGTTGATTATTAAATCATTAGATATACAATAAGAATGAAAAGCAGATAGGAGATGCCGTAGTCCGATTTTGGAGATGGAGAGAAGGACAGAATCATCAGCATAAAGGAGAATTGGTAATGGGGAGTTACTCAAACAAGGGGCGTACTTATCACAATGAGATACTTGAGAACGTAAATCGGCAAGGAAGAGATTGAATAGTTGGGGCGCTAGTATACAACCCTGACGGACACCTTTGGATAGAGTAATCTTTTCAGAAAGGGAGCCCTTGCGGTTTATATGGACCCGACATTAATTGGAGGAGTGAAGATTCCTAATTAAGAAAAGCAGTCGAGAGTCAATTCCCCAAGAAGCAAGTTTGTGCCATAATACGTTCCTATTGATAGAATCAAACGCAACTCTCAGATCGATGAAAGCAGCGTAGAGTTTCCCTTTAAAGTGAAAAGAATATTTTTCCGCAAGGAAAGACAGCAAAAGTGCATGGTCTAAAGTGGATGATCCTGGACGGAAACCAATTTGCTCATTGCTGGGAAGGCACTTCGCCTCCGCCCAGGCTACTAAACGTTTGAGAAGGAATTTTGCATAGAATTTACCTATAGTGGAAAGGAGACTAATAGGCCTATAGTTGGACGGGGATGTAGGGTCATCCTTTTTGAAAATTGGTACTAAAATCGAAGATAGCCATGATTCTGGGAAAATCCCAAAATGGTTAATCAGGATAAATATTTTAGCCAGGAGGGGAGCCCACCAGTCAGGAGCATTAATCAGTATTTCGCTTACAATCCCATCGGGTCCTGGGGCTTTTCCGGGTTTCAAGGTGCTAATCAGTTCTAGTATTTCGGATTCTAAAATGGGAGGCCAAGGGGGAAGGTCAGGGGGCAGGGGAGGAAAAGGGAATACCAGGTCAGAAGTAGCAAAGATTTTAGAGTAGTGTGTAGTCCAAGCAGAGGGAGAAATGGGAGGAACATCAATTAAAGGGGGGGACCGGGTTGGAACAGGACACCAGTTGCCAAAATACTCTGCTGTTCTTGGAGGAGATGGCGTCGAATAACCTATCCCACTGATTTAGAGCAAAAATGTGCTGTTTCTCTTCCAAGAAAAGATGGAAGGACTTTCTAACTGAAAAATAAAAGGTAAGTGCCTCAGAAGAAGGATGAGAGCAAACAAAGGAGAACAATTGTCTCAGTTCATATTTTGCAGATCGACAATCCTGGTCAAACCAGGAAACTGGTTTGCTCTTCCCTGTGTGTGGACGGGGAGGGTTCAGTGAGTTGGTTAAGTGTGAGATAATTGAGGAATATGCGTGGATAGCAACATTGGGGGAGTTGGTTGATTGAATAGTTGCACACTGGTGAACAGTTTCTAGTGATCTGGACCATTGTTGGAAGGCCAGTAAAGATCTAGAGGTCCACTTAGGATATACAAAAAGATCAGTGGGGGAGTCACTACTGGAAGGATCTGAGAGGGAGTTCAATAACGACACCTGCAGAGGGATATGGTCACTATCGGTGCGCGGGCTAAGTTCAAAATCGGAAGTCTCCGCAAGAAGGTCGGGGGAAATTAATATATAATCGACCACGCTCAACCCTAAGGGTGAGAATAAGGTAAAATCACCTGAAAAGGGATAATCAGGGGCACCATTCAAAAAACGGAGATCATAACTTAGACATAGATTGACCATTAATAAGGCATTCTTATTGATGGAAAGGTCCTTGGACTTCCTGACCCCCGAGAAAGAAGGAGGAATCATCTCCTCCATATCCCAATTCATATATTTGGCAAGGCTTAGATTATTTGCTCCTAGTCTAGAGTTAAAATCACCACCAAAGAGAGGAGAGAGAGAGGGATTGGATACTAGTACTTGGTCAGTAATTCTTTTTACTTCTGTCATGGATCTGTGGAAGAAGAATCATAGGGAGGGATGTAAACATTCATCATGAGGATGTGGCGCTCACTATTATTAAATAGAAAGGCTTGAACATAAGGGAAGTGAGAGGTAAGAGGGGACAGAACAAAGGAGGAGGAGGGTTTCACTAGACAGCTTAAGCCAGAGCGGGGACGACCCAACTTATTTAGTTTAAAAGCAGGAAGATTGTAGGAAACAAATCCAGGAACACTGGGGCCTGTGAGGGACCAGGTTTCCTGGAGAAAAATAATATCATGCCTGGAGAGATATTCTATAAAATCGGAGTCGTTCCTTTTCCTCTCCGAACCTGCAATGTTCCATGAGACCAGTTTGATACTAGATGGAGACGGAGGGAGGGGGAGGGAAGGGGGAGAGAGTCAATTAGATATAGCAGCACCATTGGCATGTTCTGAACACAAGTGGGGGGTGCTGAGCTGGGCAGGAACTGGCCTGTGCATAAAATTAATATCTGGAGGTAAGAGTATGGCAGCTTTGGGAGAAGTAATAGGTTGAGTTAAGGCATTGTTCATATTGTGGGACAGCTCAGACCTAACTTTGTCTAGGGATGAGATGATCTTAGTTTGTTCTGTCCAAGAGAGGCCTTTAAAGGCGGCAGTAGTTATATTATCCCTGTCCACATCGATGTCAAGGTGCAGAAGTAGGTCTTCTTCCAAGGGGTGAGATACCTCTTTACGACAGCCCTCCGTTATTTCCAGATTATGCAAAAGACAAATCCGAATCTTGATTTGGTTTTCCCTCCGGTATGCTAGTGCCGCGTGAGATGACATTGGAAGCAGGTTTTCCTTGTGATCGTTGCATTGTCTTATCAGTCGGTACTTGACTCCAGACTGTTAAGGACTCCGTGAATTTTGCAAGGGATTCTTCCAGAGAAGAGGTTAGCTTTCTCAAGGACTCAATTTCAGGTGGAAGCTGCCTTTCAGGGGTTAACTGTAGTAGCTGCACATCCTCTTTTTGGTTATCTGCAGAGTTGTGGTTTGGCAAGCAGCCAACTTGATGTGGCCTTGGCATGGAGGCAGCATTTAGCAAAGGAAGCTTTTTCAATAACAGTGGTTTTAAAGTGCCCTCGCTAAAAACTCTTCTAGTTCTTATGCAGAGAGTGTTCAAAAAGTCCCTCATTTTAAAAAGCATAAGAGGAATTGTAGATGCATCAAATTCTAAAAGCAGCCTTGTGGAGTTGCGTGATGCAGGTAAGGGCACAATGGATTTTAGATCAATTTGTGGTGGTGTCGTTCTGAGGAGAGAGCTTAGGGAGGATACAACCTTCTGTCTGTTTGCCCATTTCCCTCTATTCATATAGTTGTTTGTAATCTCAAGCATTATTTTAGCTACTTGAAGGCGACGGGAATGGGACCCACACACCTTACTGTCCTTACAGGGCTCTTCGACAGTTTTGCCCATATCCTCCATATGGTCCCCTGTCACTGTTTCAGCAAGGGGATGTGAGTGAGGTTGGGCTTTTGAAAGCTCTCCTTCATTTTTATTGAGGGATTTATGGACACTATCTAATTGATTGCTGATATTTTCAAGCTTTTGAAATATTGCTAGGACAGTTCTCCCTGTGAGAATACAATGCTCTCCAACAGTTTCAATTAATTGTCTCTCGTGCTCCCCTCCATTGATGATCACAGAAGTATTACAAGGTCTTGTGCAGGTATCAGAGGGTGAAGAGGGCTGATTGCCTTCATGAACTTGGACTTGAGCCTTGGGCAGTAATCCCAGATCGGGGAGGAGAGAGGCAGTCTGTTCTGGGATCTTATTTTCATCATCATCACCATAAGCCGGAGGCGGTTCAACTTCCAACACTGCAAATTTATTTGGGGAGGACATTTAAGATATCTCACTTACGGTTTCTCTTACTGTCCGTGCCAGTATCTCGTCAAGCCGCAGTTGTTTTGCCGCCTTGGCTGGGGATCCTGATTGAGCCCTCTGCCGCTTCTTCTTCCTCCTCATTATGATTATATATTCCCCGGCAAAAACTTCAGGTCCGGACGAGAGCTCCACTCAAATGTCAGCAGCAGCAGTTGTTTTCATACTTGAGGCCCTAAAAAACGCTTTAAAAGTCTAAAAGAACAAAATGGATATCTTGGTACCCATCAAGAGCCTACTCGGGCTGTGTGAAAAGGGTAAAAGGATAAAAACTCAGAGAGCTTAAAAGGCTTGCAGGGAGCAGGGAGCCATCTTTCAGTGCCTTCTTTTTTTATATATTTTCAGATAATTTATGTGATGGCCTGAGAAGAACAGCAACATTTATTTTACAGTAAAAACACCTCCACCCCACCCCACCCCCAAAATCCAATAGATTTAATTGGAGGCAATGAAATAAAAAAGGAAGAACTAAAGTATCTTCAGTACAATTTCAGGTATAATGTCACAGATTGATTGAGTTCTCATCTTAGAATGATGGCTTTGACTTTTCATTTGAAAAAATGAAGCCTTTATTGCACTACTAAAATATTTCCCAGCCATGAAATAGGTCAAAGCCATGAAGATGGGATACTTATTTTTCCTGCAATCTTTAGTTGCAGCTGTACTCATGGTTTCCATGGCATCATCAGTTGAAGAGTTCTAAACAAGGCCTTGGTTTCAACCACCATGTGAAATAATTTTTTTTTCCTCAGGTGGGACGACGACGACGACGACAACGATGATGATGATGATGATGATGATGATCATCATCATCATCATCATCATCATCATCATCATCATCATCATCATCATCATCATCATCATCATCATCCTGCTTTTGTCACAGCTCTTTTGCCTTGGGCAAGACACCATTCTCTGCTGCTGGGCAGAGCGGCGGACTGGTTGTCACCAGGGTGTACTGCTGCACCGCCTGGTCCACCATCCAGGAAGCTTGAATGGCTGTTCGAACATTCCCAGCTGTTTGAAGCTCCTGGGTGGCAGACTGGACAATGCAGTATCCAGTCCACCGCACTATCCAGTATCCCAAACAGCTGGGAATGGCTGGCTCCTCAAGCTTTAACACAACAGGAGACCCAGCCATCTAGCTTCATTGGGGAGCACGGCAGACCTGACAAGGCAGCAGCACACCTTTGTGACAACTAGTCCACCACTCTGCCCAGCGGCAGGGGTGGTGGCTACCCCTGGCACCCCACCATCACTGTTGCCACCCTCAGCCCCCAGATAAGAGCATTCATACTTATATTTAGTTATTTACGGGGGAAAATAGCCACCCCACTACCAAGAGGTCTCTGGACAACCAGCTAATCTCAGTTGCATAACCACTAGGGAGGGAGGGTGAGATGCTGCAAAGCGCCAAAGGGACCAGGCTACTGACCACAGCCGGTCTGATCCCACGTGATGGTGCTACTTTTCACGCCGAAATAACGGCTTGGGAGTACAAAGAAGCCCCACCGCAGAGCTAATGTCCATGTGGAGCCGCCATTATTGGGTTCCAACAGTGCAGCAGTTCTCCACTGGATCCTATGTATTATGAACAATGACACTACATGTGTATATATATATTTGCACAATAGAACCTGATTCATCTTACAAATTATGTTTTCTCCAAATAATTGAGCTGCAGAAAAAAAAAATCAAAGGCAAGAGAACCTGAGGGTTAATCACGCATAGATGAAATGACAGTAACGTCAAAACAAGGTCAGAGAGTTCCTTTCCCACTCCAAAAAGATTCAGCTTGATCTAACAATGCTTAATAACCGAGCCAGTGCATTCAACCTGTCACCAATTGTTTTCTGAATGACCCAGTGTTCCTCTTTATTCAAAAGCAGCTACTTAAACATCTTGAGTTAGAAAGTTACATTATGGAAAACATGCTGAGAAGCCTTATCTGCCTCTCATCTTTCCCTATAATAGCTATGATAATAGGCTATCTGAAATGATAATGTAACATTATCTGGAAACATCAAAGCTAAATATTTCAGGTTCAGACATCTTTGAAGCCCTACCAAATACCTCTTGAAATATCAAGATGTTACTCTGAATAACTGGAATATATGGCAGTAGCACCTATGGGATCACTTTGCTGTAAAAATGCCCCTTTCTGTTTTCCACTAAGAGAGTTTCTCTGACCAAAGGCAAGGCAATATTTCAGGAGGAATAAGTAATAGCAGCAGCCTCCATTTACTTGAACAGATGCTTGTGTTTCTTGATCAGCACAGTTTGTGGTGAAGGCTTCTGGGAATTTTAGTCCAAGAGCATCTGGGGAACCAAGGTTAGGAGCCACTGGCCTGGATCAATGGGGAGGAGGGATGTGATGATACTGCAACCTCCATGCTGTTTGAACACCTTGGGCCATCAGCTGCGTTGGCAATTTCAGAAAGGCGGTTACTTCACGTCCTTGTTTGTTCCATGACTAGTTTTGTACCATGACAGCTTTGGTCGCGATCACGTGGTTTTGTCCCTGTTTCAGTGTTCCCATGGTTGTGATAATTTGTCTCGTGACAAGTGTTACCTCATGGTCTTGTACCGTGACAAACACTGAATTTGTCTAGCTTCCTTTTTCCTTTTTTGGGGGGGGGGGGGGGGGACTTAAAAATCCTTTTTTGATATTTCACTTCTGAAAAGTCAAAATCTTTGCAGGCAGGGAAGGAGTCTGCTGCTTGTCTGGCTAGCTTTAACTTTCTCCACATGGCCACAATGGAATGCTCCAGGTGATGGCCTTCGGGCTTTCTTTGTTCATTATTCCTTTTGCTTGCTAATTAATTGTCTGTCTGGTGTCCCTCTTGCCTGGCTTTGAAGTTTGTTTTGTTTTATTGGTATTTAACGGAGGAGGGCAAGGGGGTGGTGATCATCTGGGGTGGGTGGGCACTTTGAATGTAACACCCAACCCAGTACCTGGGACACAGTTTTCTGAGAGAAATGAATGTTTTGTTGTGTGACCGTTGTTACCTCACAGTGTATTGTCTTGGAACAGAAACTGGGAACAAACTGGGACAAGGAAATATCCTACCCCAATGCCAGGTACAGATTTGTCTCACTTAGCACCCGTTCCAGGGGCATGGTTGAGACAAATTTCAGCTGTTGCACGACTGACGTGAAGTAAGATTTTTGTTGTACCGCTCTGAAGCGCAACAGTTAGAGACAAAATGGACGTGAAGTAACCACCAAAGTCTACATCGGCAGTGGGATACATTCTAGAACTACTTCTAAAAGTATCCTGTATATCAGGGATGGAGAACCTTTGGTGCTTCAGCTATTTTGGAGCAAAAGTCCCTCAGTCATTGAAAATATAGGCTCAGAATTCAGGAGGTTACACTCCAAAACATCTGGAAAGCCAAAGGTTCTCTGTCCTGGGACCGGTGCTTTTCAATCTATTCATAAATGACCTGGAGACAGGGATAAACAGTGAGGTTGCCAAGTTTGCAGATGACACAAAACTTTTCCATGTGGTAAAAACCAGAGAAGATTGTGAAGAGCTCCAGAAGGATCTCTCCAAACTGGGGGAATGGGCTGAGAAATGGCAAATGTGTTTTAATGTAGCCAAATGTAAAGTAATGCATATTGGGGCAAAAAATCCAAACTTTATCTATCAACTCATGGGCTCTGAGTTATCCGTGACGGATCAGGAAAGAGATCTTGGTGGACAACTCCATGAAGGTGTCTCCTCAATGTGTGGCAGCAGTGAAGAAGGCCAATTCCATGCTAGGGACTATCAAAAAGGGGATTGAAAATAAAACAGCCAACATTATAATGCCATTATACAAAACAATAGTAAGGCCGCACCTGGGGTATTGTGTACAATTCTGGTCACCGCATCTCAGGAAAGACATAGTGGAACTGGAAAAGGTGCAGAAGAGAGGGACTAAAATGATTACTGGGCTGGGGCACCTCCCTTATGAGGAAAGGCTAAAACATTTGGGCCTCTTTAGTCTGGAAAAAAGGCGCTTGAGGGGGGATATGATTGAGAAATACAAAATAATGCAGGGCAGGGCATGAGTAAAGTGGATAGAGGGAAGCTCTTCTCCCTCTCCCAAAATACCAGAACTAGGGGACATACACTCAAATTGAGGGCTGGGAGAGTAAGAACTGACAAAAGAAAATATTTTTTCACCCAGCGCGTTGTTAGTCTATGGAACTCCCGGCCACAGCATGTGGTGATGGCATCTGGCCTGGATGCCTTCAAAAGGGGATTGGACAGGTTCCTGGTGGAAAATTCCATCACCGGTTACAAACCATGATGGAGATGTGTAATCTCCAGGCTTAAAACCAGGGTACTTCAAGGGCTAGATGCAGGGGAGTAGTATCAGGAGACAGATATCTAGTCTCATGCGCTCCCAAATGCATCTGGTGGGGCCGCTGTGAGATACAGGAAGCTGGACTAGATGGGCCTTTGGCCTGATCCAGCATGGCTCTTCTTATGTTCTTATGTTCTTACCCCTAACCTATATGATTTCATGTGCCTATTTATTTTATTTATTTAGAATATTGTAACCTGCCTTTCTTCTTGCAAAAGGAGCCAAGACAGCTTACAATAGTGAGGGACAATCTACAGCCCAGAACATTTAAGACATATTCAAATTAAGAAGAAGGGAATTAGAAAAGGCATCTTACTCAAGATGAGGCTTAACCAGTGCTGAATAAGAAGGCATCTAGCACCACATGGAATTTGGAGACTACACTTCTGTTTATGCATCCTAATATAGCATTTGTCTTTTTGCAGCCACGTCACACTATTGGTTCATAGTCACTTGAGATCTACAATGGTTCCAAGATGCTTTTCGCTCGTACTATTGCTGAGCCAGGTATTCCCCCATCTTGTAATGGTGTGTTTAGTTTCTTTTTCTAGCCCATTAAGGTCATTTTGAATTTTGTTTCTGTCTTCCATCTAATTCCTCGAACAGCCATGCTGGATTCCGGGGGTTGTAGTCCCAAAGGGCACAAATCTGAAGACTCTTCTTAAGAGGAGTTACTTAGCATTGGTGGGTGCAGAACGCCCCTTTGGAGGTGGTGTGTAAGGTGTACCGCCAAACAGTCTTGCTCTACTGCTTCATTGTGATATGAAGGCGACCCTGGGCTCTTAACGCCTACACCAGTTTTTCACAGGTTTGACACATCTAGTAAGGCTAGCCCCAGGGTAAGACTGCATCGCTGCCACCTGAAGAAAGAGAGCCTGCCATCAGAAGACAGCAAATCAAGTGACAAATGGCCTTGGTAGTTATGGACCCAATGACTTGGTAAAATAATTGCAGCCTTCATCAGTTGGAGAACACCTGAACTGACAGAATTACAGATTTTCAAGGTGCACATATTTTATTTGTATAAAGAAATAAATGTAAATGCAGTTTCCAGGTTCAGCAGACTTCTTTGAACAAAGCCATTAAGACAGCTTACCAACTTTACCCATGGGAACAGACAAAACAATTTCCCTGCTCAGTGAGGCATTGCTTAGCCTTTTTGCTGATAAGGAACAGTGCCAAATGCCAAAATTTCATATTCCGTCCTGGTTTTGGAGAAACCACAGAGTAAACAATGTTTAAGAATCTGCCTCTTGACAACCCAAACAACTCCAAATCTCAATGAAACCTGAGAGAAGGTTTACATTTGTATTTAATTCAGCATCTTCCTGTTGAATTGCCATCAATGACACCCCCCCCCCGCCGAAAAAAATGAACTTTTGAAAGTTCTCAGTTTTTGAGAGTGCCTCCTGTGTTATTGCACTTCCTATTTGCAAACACGCTGATCAACCCATTGCTGAAGTTCACTCATATGTGTGCATATGAGCCCCTTGTACCCTTTGTGTTACAAGGAATTTGTAAGCTTTAAAAAAAGGTCTCACATTTTGATCCTGTTTGAAACCTCAGTTGTTGGCAGAAGTGACTATGAAAGCCTTACATTTCTCTCTGAATACATGTCCAGGATAAAAAGGCCAAGGGCTCAAAGAAAAAGACAATAAGCATTGCTTTGAGGTTTCACAATGAAAATGTTCCATTGTCACACTGTCAGCCGTTACCAATGGGTATTTGGGTGGGTGGCATATGGTTACCAATACAGAGTCGCTTGCAGGCAGTAAATGCATTGGGAGAAATCTAGTTGTTTGTCTCAGCTAAAGCAGATCCACTGAATCAGTGGGTTTTACTGAAGACAGGGGTAGATGATACCTTTACTTGACCACTAAAATGTCTCAACATGATACATTGGGGAAAAGTAAAAAAAGGAAGTGTATGTTTTGATATCAGGTGTATGGTGTGTTTGTGTGCGTGAGAGAGAGGTACTTACAGACCAGTGATGGTGAACCTTTTAGAGAGTGAGTGCCCAAACTGCAATTCAAAAACCACTAATTTTTCGCAAAGTGCCATATAACAATTTAACCTGAGTACAGGTGACTGTTGGGTGCCCACAGAAAGGGCTCCCAGTGCCACCTTTGGCACTTGTGCCATAGGTTCTCCAATACTGTTATAGCCTGACAGCTTTTGATCTTGGGACAATGCCCATCACCAAAGGTGAAATATGAGACTTACCATCTGTAAATGGATTCTGCAGCCTTCATTTTAGAGCATGTTTTAAGTAAATAACTTAGCTTCCACATTTGATGATGGATATTGGGACTTCTGTGTTAGCTCTGTAATGCCTAATCTGACAAATACTTCTGCCCTGTCAAAAGCTAGCTCCTGGTGTATGTGATTTAAGTGGTTTCATAAAGACCACCAACCCTTGTCTTCCATTTTTTTTCTAGTAAGACTCATTTTCCTATTGATTTGGGAAACCCCATTCATTTAATGGGTCTAATCTAGTCAGGGCTAAGAACTGAATTTGGCTCATAGTATCTCAATCTACCGTTACCTTAAATGACACTTACAATTAGAGATGGGCACGACCAGAAAAAATGACGGTTCGAGTTGTCGTTTGTCGGGACAGGTCCGTTTCGGGTCGTTTCCGTTTGTCGCGATAATTTTCAAAAATTTCTCGTTTCCGTTTGTTGTTTGTCATTTGTGGGTTGGGGTGGGGTTGGGATTGGGGTAAGTGGGCTCTGAGAGGCACCTCTCTGGGTGCCTCACTGACTCACTAAGAAGGGGAGCGTACTAGCATACTGACGTACAGGTTAGGGAATGGGATAGGGGTAGGGGATAGTGGGCTGTGGGAGGCACCTCTCTGGGTGCCTGGGACCCACTAAGAAGGAAAGTGTACTTGTGTACGGATCTGGGTTAGGGTTGGGTTTAGAGTAAGGGCTAGGCTTAGGGTTACGGTTAAGGTTAGGGTGGGTTAGTGGGCTGCACCTCTGGGTGCCTCTGACCCACTAAGAAGGACAGCGTACTGGCGTATGGGTTAGGGTTGGGTTAGGGTTAGGGTTAGGGTTAGGGTTAGGGTTTGTGGGCTTTTAATGCCCTCTCTGGCACACTCAGAAGTCTCAGTCAAAACCTGGCCATGTGAATGGTGGAATGGGTCCAAAAATTTGCATGGTCCCATCCCATGGCCAGCCCATCATTGCGCATGCGCAGGTGTAAAAAAATAAAAATAAAAATAAAATAAAATAAAATAAAATCAATGGAGACGTTTTATTGCAAGAAAAACCCACTGCTGCTACTATAAAAATTCTGGCAGTTAAAATACCTAATTTTCAAATGTTTCTGTGGTGCTTTGGAGGGTTTTTGGACCATGATTTAAAAATAAATATTGCGGTCGCCATTTTGGATCCCCCCCCACCGCATGGCAAATGGAGACAACGAGGATGCCCCCTCCAGCCTGGTACCAGCAGCCCAGGACAGGAGAGGGGGAAAGGCTGGGGACCCCCCCAGAAACCACCCCTCTCTGGTAGGTGCCCTCACTGAGGCAGGCATATTTTCGCCTGCTTTTATGGCTGGGAATCGGGGGGGTTTATTTTTAAAACTTTTTTTCTGTGCTGCTTGCTTGTCATCGCGCGATCGCCACAATGCCATGAACGACAATGACAAATCAGACCCAATTCATCTTTATCGGGTCGGGTTTGAGCTGGAGCGGAGTAATTATCGTTACCGTTCCTCGTTAGGTAACGGAAACGACGAACGGAAACGGAAACGAGGATTTCGCCAAGTCGTGCCCATGTCTACTTACAATCATTGGCAGTAGTACTTCACTACTATTGTTGCTGTATCTAATAGAAATATGTCTCTGTATATGCAGCTCTGTCTCTCAGAGGTTAATGATGTTGGTGGAATACAAATTTCATTAAGTGCACCATTGGTCTGCCAATGCAAACTGCCACTGATATGATGTGTACGTAAACACATAAATAAGTGGTACCTGCTTATTGCTTCAGAGTTAGTTTAGAACTTTTTCAGCCCTCCCCAAACCAAAATAAATTCAACCTGAGATTGAGAAAAAGTTTGGTAAAGGGAGAATCATGTGCTTTGTTGCACATGCCAAACTTTTAAAGGACAAATGAAAAAAGAAATGTTTATATATATATATATAGATTTATATAGATTTGTAGTGTATGATGCATTTATTTCTGTTTACTGCACTTATAATTCTAAACAGCAGAACATGATCTCTCGAATTATGTTATTCAGGCCGGAGTCACAGAAGACTTATCGAGTATGGTTGTCGTTGCTTACTTCACACACTATACTAATTGTTTGGTGTCATTTTAATGTTCACCCTGTACATGCACACAATATTGGACATTGTGAGACTTAATTTACCCAAACAGGTAAAATAAGTAGCCTTTAACTGTGAAACATTAAATAGGAAAACCTGATATGAATGTTTGATAACACTTGCCTTTGAAAACAATTTTAAGAACTCTTTCAAAAAAAACAACAACAAATGGAACATTCTTAAAACCCTTTATTATTATTATTATTATTATTATTATTATTATTATTATTATTATTATTATTATTATTATTATTATTATTATTATTATTATTATTATTATTATTATGCATTTGACTCAGATCAGAGCTATTGTGCCAAACAGAAAGAACTTACATTTCTAAGGTAAATGTAACCTTTGAAGTGCAGAGTTGGAAGGGACCCTTGGGATGTTCAAGTCCAGCCCCTGTCAACAAGGCGCAGTGGGGATTCGAACTCCCAAACCACTGAGCTATCCAGCGGTAATGGTTCTTTGCAATGAATTAAAAACAACAGCAAAAAAAATGAGAATTTAGATTAACGACAGAAACTTCCATGCAGCTTTTTTTTTTTTTTTGCCTTTATGTATTTGCTTTTTCAAATTGCACCGTGAAGATCTCTGGGATGTAATTTTGACAAAAAAGCTATGTAGCCTTCTAATATATTTCTGTTTCTGCTAATGCTTTGTGATTTCCCACATTTTTCCTGTAACAGGTATCATCTTTGTGGGGTTTTTTTGTGTTTTTTCTTCCAAAGTCTCTTCGACCAGGATTTGAAAGAATGGATCTTCTAGGAGTTGTAGTTTTTCAAACAGAGCTTTGCAAGTACCTACCTGTATTGGAACACTACAGCTCCAGGAACTTCCTAGTGCTACTGGCTGCGAAATCAACTCCACCGTGACTAGAATAGGGGGCAAGTTGAGGACAACGCAGCACAGTAAATGAGGGAACACGTCTGAGTGTTGGAGTAAGTGAACAACAGGAAATGTATACTCAGTGATGTGTCATGCTCTCTCTCTCTCTCTTTCTGTCTGATGGGGAAACACAGAGAACCAACAACATGGTTTTGCTGGCCTCCGAGCAACATAAAAGGAAGACTGCTAAAATGTACATGCGCTTGAATGAATTATCATATGCAACAGTGTTCTTTAGACTAAGGTGGTCATTAGGGATGGGCATTTCATTTCGGAACAAGTAGGTTACAAAACAAACCATGTGAGCCCAGGTAATCTGTGCTAGATCAGTGAGGCTGGCAAATCAGGAGCTGAGCAGGGACAGGCATCATCCCACCTCCCTCTCTGATTGGCCAGCAGCATGAAGCAGGACCAATGATGTCATAGTGTGCTTCCTCATTGGATTTTAACCCTGCGCGAGACAGAGAAAGGTAAAGCAATTGGATCTGTGTGTATCAGTGAGTTCCGAGGACCACCTGGGCTCACGTGGTTCATTTTGTAACCTACTGGTTCGGAAACAAAATGCCCATCCCTAGTGGTCATCTTTATCATTTGTACTCATACCTTCCCCAGGCTGGAATCCTGTTGCTTAGTTAAGCATGTGGAAGGCACATGACATAACCGTCAGATATATCTAGCTGGCAATGAATGAGTCGCCACTAAGGTTCTCAAGGGCGCCATGTATGAGAATCCCATTTGCTAATTGTCTGCGAGAAGCAACTGAATGCTACATTATTTGCCTTCTGTATGTGAAACAGATAAATAGGATTTCAACCAGTGCTTTACTGAACTCTGTATATTGTCTTTCATAACACAAATGATTCCTCACTTCATTATGTAGGAGGAAATATGTTTAGTCTTAAAGTCTGGGAAATTATAAATGTCTGTTGAATATAGATTGAGCAACCAAGTATGGAAATATTAACATTAGAGATGGGCACGACTTGAAAAAAAAATTTTTCGAGTTGTCGTTAGTCGGGCCGGTCCCGTTTCGGCTCGTTTCCGGTTTTCGCAAAAATTCGCAAAAATTAGTCAGTTCGTTTTTTCGTTGTCGTTAGTACTGGTTTTGGGGGGGAGCGGGCTCCTGGAGGCACCTCTGTGGGGTGGGTGCCTCCTCTGGCCCGCTATAAAGGGAAAGTGGGCTCCTGGAGGCACCCGTGGGTGCCTCCTATCCATTCCTCACCCACTAGGAAGGGGAAGCAGGCTCCAAGAGACCCCTCTATATGGGGGTCTCCTCACCTGCTGCTGCTGCAAAATGCTATGCAATAGCCATATGGATATTGCATAACAGAATGTGCAGACAGTGAGACCAGTGAGAGTGATAGCGTCATGCCCACCCTGCACAAGGCTCTCGCACCACCATGTCTCACACAGAAGGGAATTGTACTTGCTGCGTGTAGTGCAATGCAAGCAAGTAGATCTGGCTTTAAGGTGGCTTAGTGCAAGGGCTAGGGTTAGGCTAGTGACGGGTAAGGTTACGGTGGGCTAGTGGGTTGCACCTCTGGGTGCCTCTCTGACCCACTAAGAAGACAGTCTGTGACGTATGGGTACGGAGTCAAGGGTTAGGGTTAGGGCTAGGGCAGGTTTTAGGGGGCTTTTTGGCACATCCCAGAAGCCTCCATGGCCAAGTGGCCATGCGACTGGTGGGATGGCTCCAAAAATTTGCATGGTTCTCCACTCCCACATGGCTGGCCACTCGGCCAGCCCATCATTGCGCAGGTGTAAAAAAAATAAAAAAAATAAAATCAATGGACAGAGGAGGAGAGGAGAGACATTTTGTTGCAAGAAAAAACCCACTGCTACTGTGAAAAATCTGGCAGTTTATAAATTTTCGCGTGTTTCTGTTGTGCTTGTGTGTTTTTGGACCACGATTTCAAAAACAATATTGCATTTGCCGCCCCATTTTGGATCCCCCGCCCGCACCGCATGGCATGGCGAAATGGCAACTTGAGTCCGGCTGCCCAGGACGGGGGGGAGGCGGGACCCCCCCTCCAGAAACCACCCCTCCGGTAGGTGCCCTGCGCCCTTAGTCAAGCAGGCATTTTTCCGCCTGCTTTTTTGGCCCGGGAATGGGTGGGGGGAGAGTTTAAAAGTTTTTTCCTGTGCCGTCCGTGCCGCTTGCTTGCGCTTTAATTGCGGGCGGCCGGGCGGCGAGACTGGGCTTTTTGCTGGCTGCGAGCCTGCGGCGAGTCCCACCAGAGCAGCCCAGGACGGGGGATGAGGGGGGAGGCCGGGGACCTCCAGAAACAACCCCTCTGGTAGGTGCCCTGAGGCACGGCAGGCATTTTTCTGCCTGCTTTTTGGCCGGGAACCGGGTTTTTTTAACTTTTAAAAACTTTTTTTCTGTGCCGCGTGGCATCGCGCAATCGCGCAATGCAAGGAACGAGCACGACAAATCAGACCAAAATTGTTCGTTCGTCGGTTCGAGCTCGAAGTCTGGCGGAGTAATTCCCGTTACCGTTTCCGTAGAGTAACGGAACCGAGTAACAGAAACGGAAACGGGAATACCGCTAAGTCGTGCCCATCTCTAATTTACATATTTGTCATATGTGCTAAATGAATGCATTGGTTTAAAATATATATAGAACTTTAAAAACTCTGTGCTCTAAGGCCATTACTAATATCTTGGGTATGACTAGGATAGTGCTCGTTTCAGACTTTGACTTCACAGAAAATGTAGATTTCTAGGATAGTACAGTCTGATGCATTTGTTTGGGAGGGCTTGTATAACCTCTTAATTTTATTCTAAAGTATTATTGCTAAGGTTAGATTCTAAGCAGCCCCAGCATTCAGGAAGAAAGGGAAAATGCATACCTGATGAGAATTAATAAGAATTAATAGAATTAATAAATATGAGAATAAAGCCGAAAACTATTATAAAGTGTTAAACCTGACTGTGGGTATTAGGTCATGCTGGCATAAACACAAAATAGATAAAAAACGTAGATGCCAGCCTGTAGAGTGTAGCAGATATTTGTGGTTAACCGAGATAGAGCCAACGGGGAAGCGAAGACAACACAGATATGTGGGCACCATCTTATGGCACCAAAAGCACCATTTTGTTAACAGCAACACACAAGCAATGGGAAAACAATCTCGAACTAAAGAATAAACAAAAGCCATTTCTAAGAATTATGATAACTTACCAGGTATGATTACGTATGACATGCGCACGAAATACGTAAGCTGCGGTTACAGAAAGGTATAAAAAGGAGACCACTCTGGGAGAGGGTAGCAGAGTCTCGGGTCTATGACCCAGATTATGCTGTGATGGAGCTCCCACTAATACCTTGGTTGTATGTTGTTTGTCTTGTGTGATACTTATCTTCTATAACTATATATTGCCTATAACTCTGTGCTCCTATACCTGTCCTTATATCTGTCTAATAAACTGAATAAACTAATCCCTTGCGTGGCAGTTTCGTGAGAACCACCAAAACCTATCAGTGGTGCATTGGCCGGGATATGCCCACATATCTGTGTTGTCTTCGCTTCCCCGTTGGCTCTATCTCGGTTAACCACAAATATCTGCTACACTCTACAGGCTGGCATCTACGTTTTTTATCTATTTTGTGTTTATGCCAGCATGACCTAATACCCACAGTCAGGTTTAACACTTTATAATAGTTTTCGGCTTTATTCTCATATTTATTAATTCTATTAATTCTTATTAATTCTCATCATACCCCATATCCAATATATTTGCCACAGTATTGTTTTTTTTTTACACAAGAAATATCAGTCCAAGATCTGCTTCTATAATATTTCAAAGTCCTGTATTATTGGGTGGGTGGGTGGTATATCCTGGTTTCAACCCTGAACCTGGATGCATAGGTCTCAGTGGATCAGAACTGCATTTGTACAGTTGAAGCTAGCATACCAGCAGTGCTTGTTCCATGAAATATCAGATCTGGCTATGGTGACACATGCCATACTTACTGTATATCCTGACTGGATTACTGTGTGGGGCTGCTTATGAAGAGTTTTCTGAAGTGATCTGATTTAAAATGCTATAGCCAAACTATTGACTACCACTGGTTCATAGGTAACATGCATTCTCCATATAACAAAAGCTTTACTGGTTGTCAGTCAGTTTCCTGGCACAATGCAGAGTTCTGGTTATGATCTAGATAGCCCTTTAGTGCCTGGGTTTAGGCTATCTGAAGTAAAACTCCATATGAGCATCCTCAGCATTTAAGAGGAGAGGCCCTTCTCTCAATTCCATCTCCCTCGCAGGCTTGTTTAGTGAGGGAGGG
This sequence comes from Phrynocephalus guinanensis, assembly GCA_037367245.1. Lineage (NCBI taxonomy): Eukaryota > Metazoa > Chordata > Lepidosauria > Squamata > Agamidae > Phrynocephalus > Phrynocephalus guinanensis. Next base: position 39,711,564 of record CM074736.1, read on the forward strand.
CCTTCTCAGCAGCTGTTCACAGGCTTTGGAAGTCAGTGACCCTTCTTTCTTCCCCTTCCCCTAGGCCAGTGGTTCCTAATCTTCCTAATGCCACTTCCCTTTAGTACAGTTCCTCATGTTGTGGTGACCCCTTGCCCTGCTTGGAAGAGGCCACAAGCCCCCTTTGGCAGGCCACTGCTGCAGGTGCCATAGAGAACCTCCCTCTACAGGCACCCTCAGCCAATTGCAGCCTCCAGTGCCATTGAATGACATCCCCCTCCAACCTATCAAGCTGTAACTCACTCTTCCCCTCTTCCCCCCCCCTCCTCCATACCCAAGCCATTTGTGCCTTTTTTTTCACGGGCTCATGGTGACCCCTGTGAAATGGTCATTCAACCCCCCAAAGGGGTCCCGACCCCCAGGTTGGGAACCACTGCCCTAAGCAAAGGCCTTCTTTTTCAGGCAGGTTTTCAAGCAATCGTAAGGGGTTTAGGAATGTTCCATCTGTTTTTTTAAAGAGTTCTTAAAATTGTTTTCAATGGCATTTTGAAAATATTGTTAAATGCTTTTTTAAAAAAAATGCAGAAAACTACAACCTGATGCTACTTACTCAGAGATTCTCCTTAGTATCCCACTGGTTGGAATGTCCAGGAGAGATCTTTGGGTTTAGAGTTCACTGTCAATTTCTTTCTCCTTTGGGACCATCTCAATATCATCATCCTCTTGATTCTGCCCCATCATAATCTAGCTGCCTCTGGTGGGATCTTTTCCTCATGAGCTGCAATGTCCATGGTCCTTCTTATCTGATAGGGCAGGTGGCAACAGGACTGCCATGGGTATAAACCTTATTTATGGCACTCCTGTTACTACCTAGCCCGAAGGCATAAACCTTCTTTTTGTTACTGCGAATGTCACCTCATCCTCCTCTTCCTATTTTCAGGTGAGAGCCAAGCCGTATGTACACAGCCCTATTCGCTTATAAGCAAAATTGGGTTGGACGAGAAATTCCACTGTGAGAACCAGCCAGACTAATTTCAAACTCTTACAGCATCCCCAGCTCTGCCAACATACAGTATTTATTTATGATTATTTATTGATTTGATTTTTATACCTCCCATCTGGCTACTCTGAACAGTTTACAATAATCAGACCTATTGCCCATACTTATGGCCTGCTGTTGTCTTGAAACAATTCATACAGTCAAGCCATCAGGAAACATTTGGGTGACAAAGCTGCGATCATGGGAGAGGTGTTTGCTGTAACATATACTGTGAATACGTAGTTGTGAACCAGCCATAGGATGAATATAATGTATCAAAACCCTTCTGTTAATACCTTTTGCCAAGAGTCTTCTTCATATGCTGTCCAGTGTCCATATTAAAAGTGAAACTATTCTGCTTGATGTGTCTCTGGAGTTATTTTAACTACTTTCCAAAAACAAAGCATGTCAAGAACCAATGCTTAGCCTGTACAGGTTAAGTTAAAAGAAAATTTACAATAGGGATTACTCTGTTTTTCAATGCATTCCTATGGGAAAATTGTAGAAAGGAAAATTTTCTTAACAGAATTTCATTTGGAACAAATTAATTCCTTTATATAAGGTACCACTGTACTCAAGTTAGCCAGAGCTCACTTGGCATTAGATAATGTTAAGCTGCCCTACATATACAATCAATGAGTTCCATAAATGCACCACCTACATGTTGTTGAAAGCCTATATTTACCATAATGTTCTGTTCAACTAGGAAATGTTGATGTACGTTTGTCTGAAATGTGGCATGCTAGGTTTTCAGTACACTGTGAGATAAACTATAATAAGCCCACTCTAATTGCACTCCAAACATACAGTATGTACCATCTTGTGTCTCTAACAATTCTGAGTGTGTGCACATACGCATGTACACATGCTCTCATTTCTACCTAACACTTGCAAGTAAATGCAAACTGACCTCTGGGACTTCTTTTACATACCGTGCACTGTAGGAATTAGGAGTCACTGACTAATGATAACAAGTAAGGTACACCATAGGCTTCTTGTGAGCAAACAGCGGGCTACTCCTTTAATTTGGAGGTGTGTCATTCATCTCCTTCTCATCACATTCATAAGCCTCCCATACTTTGAACTGCAACAAAGAGGAATTCACATTCAGAAAATACACAAGAACTTAACAAAGTTTATCTAATCCAGAATTATTTTTTTCTTCTACTGTAAGAAATCCACCATGGGAGAGACGGTTTTCCTTTACGACTGTCTTGCAATTGTATGGTATTCCAGCTAGAGTGCTGAGTTAAGGCTTTGGCATCTCCCACTTCTAGTCATCATGACTAAAGATGGACACAAATATAGGTTAATAATTAACTATAATTTCTCATCTAATAATTCCATCAGAAGCAAACACCAGGCTCCCATCCAACAATCCATACTAGGCATTTAAAAAACCCAGCTGCCAAAAATGGCCAACTGCCCAGAGTCTCATAGTTGCTGGGCTTGAATTGCCCTGCCTTTGCATGAAGTCTTGGGGCCTTTTTACACGACCCCTAAGATCCGCTGGCCACTTAAATTCGGACCAGAGATCTTAGGGGTTCCTCGCTCTTCCTCTGTCCCCACCCCCCTCGGCACTTCCTGGTTGCTGGCTGCCTGAGGGACGGAGAAAAAAGAAAGAAAAGCCTTCTTACCTCCGTTTTGTTCCGGGCAGCATTCAGATCTCTTAAAGGGGCGGGGCGCAAAAAAAGAACAAACGGAAGCCAGGAGAGCCCCGCACTCACTATCCTTACACCGGATCAAATATTTGTCACCTCCAAAAAGCAGGTACAAGAAAACTGCTGTTTGGTCTTGCTAAAGTGGGCGGGGTTGCACTTAATTGTCTGCAAAGTCCGGAGCTGGTGGGTAAACATTTTTAAGGTCCGGACCTTGCAGCCATTTGCGGCGGAGCTTAGGGGTCGTGTATAAACGCCCTTGGTTTTGCAATTTTGGGAGAGGAGAGACTGCCTGCTGGGGGACTGGGCAGGACTGTGGAGGCCCCCTAGATTTAGAGGCCTAGGTTTAGAGGCCTACTTAGCCTATATATAAATCTGGCCCTGGGTCTGAACCATGAACTGTTTCATTTTCCAGGTGGTTTGTGGTAGTTTGGGGTTAGACACGAACCATTATGAACACCTATTTTTCTGGTTCATGTCCATCTCTAATCATGACCATTCTTCTTCTGTCAAGTGATCCTGTCTCAAAGAGGTGATGATGATGATGATGTGGTATGAAACAAGAGAGCTGTGTATGCCCTTTGGAGCTCACTGGAAGGAAAACTGGATCTAAAAGCAACTCAAAGAGAAACAATAAAATATAACAACCACCTAGGCATTTGTGTCTTTGAGTTTTAATAATCCATGAAGCTAGGATGATCGTATAGTCTTTTGAGTTTTCTAAGCTTCTTTAAAATCACCTCTGGCTAATGTTAATCTCTGTATCACAGAAGATACTTAAAAAATTCAAGAACATAAAAAAATAAGAACAGCCTGGCTGGAACAGGCCACAGTCCATCCAGTCCAGCATGCTGCCACACACAGTGGCTCATCATTTGCATCAGGATATTTCCAAGCAGATGTCTTTACCTCCTTACGATTCCCTGCAAATGGTATCGAGAGATATCCTGCCTATCTCTCAAACCCGGAGGCATCCATAATGATAGCCATTGATACCCTTGTTCTCCATGAACTTGTCTAATCCTTTCTTAAAGCTGTCAAGGCTGACACCTGTCACCACTTCTTCTGGCAGGGAGTTTGACAGATGAGAGAGGGGTCAGGGAAGCCCTTCATGTGAGCATTGGAAAGCCCTCTCTCAACAGAGGTGGGGGCCTCAGGCACAGTCTATCTGCTACTTATCAGGCTGTGCTTTCAACAATACCCAGACAAATCAAAAAGCCTTCACCAGTCACCACCAAGGCCATAGCTAACAACCCACACTTTATGGGTTTCAGCACCTTACGCCATTGTTCACCTTAAGGGTATTATATTGTTGTCCACCTAACAAGCCTAGTCAGGCCATTGTTCGTTTTAAGAGCCTATTTCAGACCAGGGTGACAGGAGGTCAAAGTGGACTATAAAATGGAGGACTCGAAACAAGCTTTCTTCAGACTGATGAAGCTGTTTGGATGAGCAGCAAAACATTTCAATCTCTCAAGAAAAAGAAGTTTGGTTGACATGACTCAATTTCCACATTTTATCACTGTTGTGCATTTCTTTGGCAAAATAATGTAAAAGCCATATCTAAACGTTTGCTCTTTTCAAATAAGATGAAGGCAAAACAGACTTCAAATTTATGTTTCAATAAGATTACTAGTTTTTAAAAGTGTCATAGCACCCTGTTCATTCATTTCAGAAATGGCATTTAAAGAGGATATAAATACAAATAAATAAAAAACAGACAAAACACCACCACATTTAAAATATGACCCACCTTGGAAACATCAGTGTAATTCATAAGGGATAACTTTTTAAAATAGCATCAAGGTAATCAGCCACCTGGGCGGGGACTGATTCAGAGGTGTCCTCAAGAAGGAGGCCCACATGACCTTCAGGGTGGCCAGAGGGCTCAAGTAGTATTTGGCCGACAAAATATTTACGTAGCTTACTATAGGCCGGGCAGTGGCACAGGATGTGGGCAACTGTATCGGGTTCTATATGGCAACATTTACAGATCCAATATGAAAGGGATAGGCTTTGGTATCTTCCAGACAGTACTGATGAGGGGAAGATGTTAAATCTTGCTAGCATGAATGTGCACCTCTTGATAGGGTTTACTAGTTTGTAGAGGTAACATAAATCGTGACCCCATACAGGGGATAAATTGAAATAGCATGGGGAACAAACATGGTTTAAGGTGGAAGTGAGTGATTGTGTTTCTACTTCCCATAATCTCAACTTTATGATTGAGTGGGCTCTGTTAAGGTCAACGTCAGCAAAGGAATCTAGGGAGAAACCTATATTTTGGAGTTTTGTGACAAAAAAGGTATCCCAAGAGGGGGTAAAGGGGTCTTTCAGGAGATGGACAATAAGGAGTCAAAACGAGACTTGTAATGGAAGCTTAGTCAGTATTTAAAGGCTAAAACCCATGCTGTAGTTGAGGGTGAATGCCCACCTCTAGGGCCATAGTTGATAATTTAATTGTATTTGGAACACCAAGAATGAATCTCAGAAAGGAGGCCATCATCTGGTCTACTTTTTCAGTGACAGCCTTGATCCAGATTGGGACTCCATACAGAAATTGGCTTATGGTCTTTACCTGTAAGATTTTAGGGCTGTGGGGATGTACTGATTGCCCCTATTATAATAAAAGTGGGCAACTACATTTAAATTAGATGTTGTTGATGATATAGCCAAGTTTCTGTGGGGAGACCAGTTAAGTCGGTGGTGGAAAGTTATTCCTAGTATTTAAAGGACTTAACTTGTTCAGTCAGACTATTGTGAATGCTCCAAGGTACTGGTTTCCAGGATTTGTAAAAGATCAATATTTTGGTTTTGTCTGAGTTGATTTGCAAGTCATTAGACGTACAGTAGGACTGAAATGCTGTCATGTAGAGATGGGCACGACTTGAAAAAAATTTTTTCGAGTTGTCGTTAGTCGGGCCAGTCCCATTTCGGGTCGTTTCCGGTTTTCGCAAAAATTCACAAAAATTAGTCGGTTCGTTTTTTCGTTTTTTCGTTGTCGTTAGTACTGGGTTTTTTTTGGGGGGGAGCGGGCTCCTGGAGGCACCTCTGTGGGGTGGGTGCCTCCTCTGGCCCGCTATAAAGGGAAAGTGGGCTCCTGGAGGCACCCGTGGGTGCCTCCTGCCATTAGGAAGGGGAAGCAGGCTCCAAGAGACCCCTCTACATGGGGGTCTCCCTTCCTCACCTGCTGCTGCTGCAAAATGCTATGCAATAGCCATATGGATATTGCATAACATAATGTGCAGACGTGAGACCAGTGTGAGAGTGATAGGGTCATACCTTCCCTTCACAAGGCTCCCGCACCACCATGTCTCACACAGAAGGGAATTGTGTACTTGCTGCGTGTAGTGCAATGCAAGCAAGTAGATCTGGCTTTAAGGTGGCTTAGTGCAAGAGCTAGGGTTAGGCTAGTGACGGGTAAGGTTACGGTGGGCTAGTGGGTTGCACCTATGGGTGCCTCTCTGACCCACTAAGAAGACAGTCTGTGACGTATGGGTACGGAGTCAAGGGTTAGGGTTAGGGCTAGGGCAGGTTTTAGGGGGCTTTTTGGCACATCCCAGAAGTTTCCATGGCCAAGTGGCCATGCGACTGGTGGGATGGCTCCAAAAATTTGCATGGTTCTCCACTCCCACATGGCTGGCCACTTGGCCAGCCCATCATTGCGCAGGTGTAAATAAAATAAAATAAAATAAAATCAATGGAGGACAGAGGAGGAGAGGAGAGACATTTTGTTGCAAGAAAAAACCCACTGCTACTGTGAAAAATCTGGCAGTTTATAAATTTTCGCGTGTTTCTGTTGTGCTTGTGTGTTTTTGGACCACGATTTCAAAAACAATATTGCGTTTGCCGCCCCATTATGGATCCCCCGCCCGCACCGCATGGCATGGCGATGGCGACTCGCGAGTCCAGCTGCCCAGGACGGGGGGGAGGCGGGACCCCCCCCCCTCCAGAAACCACCCCTCCGGTAGGTGCCCTGCGCCCTTAGTCAAGCAGGCATTTTTCCGCCTGCTTTTTTGGCCCGGGAATGGGTGGGGGGAGAGTTTAAAAGTTTTTTCCTGTGCCGTCCGTGCCGCTTGCTTGCGCTTTAATTGCGGCGGCCGGCGGCGAGACTGGGCTTTTTGCTGGCTGCGAGCCTGCGGCGAGTCCCACCAGAGCAGCCCAGGACGGGGGATGAGGGGGGAGGCCCGGGGACCTCCAGAAACAACCCCTCTGGTAGGTGCCCTGAGGCACGGCAGGCATTTTCCCGCCTGCTTTTTGGCCGGGAACCGGGTTTTTTTAACTTTTAAAAACTTTTTTTCTGTGCCGCGTGTGGCATCGCGCGATCTCGCGATGCAAGGAACGAGCACGACAAATCAGACCAAAATTGTTCGTTCGTCGGTTCGAGCTCGAAGTCTGGGGGAGTAATTCCCGTTACCGTTTCCGTAGAGTAACGGAACCGAGTAACGGAAACGGAAATACCGCTAAGTCGTGCCCATCTCTACTGTCATGAGATGTTGCAACCCTGGTCTAGTAGTGGAGACCAGGACTGAGTCATCAACATAAAGCAGTAAAGGGGCAGGGGTATTATTGAGGGGAGGGGCTGACTTTTCATATGATGATAGCTGAGGGCCCAGATCAGCCAAGAAAAGATTAAATAAAGTTGGAGCTAATATGCATTCCTGGCGAACACCTTTCATTATTGGAATCCAAAAGGGTACCACTGCAACTAGTCCGGACTTGGCAGGAGTTTGGGGTATGAAGTTTACAGATTAGGAAAAGCAGATGGGGGTCAATACCCCAAGAGGCTAATTTATTCCATAAGAACTCTCTATTGATAGAGTCAGAAGCACCCCGTAGATCGATAAACACAGCATAGAGTTTGCCACTGTTGTGCATTTGTTTGGCAAAATAATGTAAAAGCCAAATCTAAAAGTTTGCTCTTTTCAAATAAGATGAAGATAAAACAGACTTCAGATTTATGTTTCAATAAGCTTACTAGTTTTTAAAAGTGTCATAGCACCCTGTTCTTGCTGCAACAAGGATAACACTGTACAAGAGCTACTGCTTTAGAAATTTATTCAAATACAATTGTGTTTAGGGGAAGGGGCGTGCAGATAATTCCAGGTTAAGCCTCAATTTGAGATTACAAACTGGTTTTGCTCCAAATTCAAACTTCTGTAAGCATTTGTCAAGTTAAATTATCCATCAAACAATGGAACCCACTAGTCTTCAGATTTGTGAATGTCCTATGAAGGTGTTGAATATGTAGAAAAAAATGTCATGCTGACAAGCAAGGTAGGAACCTAAGGCACTTTTTCTTCTGAATACTGCATCTTTGTTTTTCTAGGTCTAAGAAATAAAGGCTTTCTACAGAGATAGACTTAGAAATTGTGGACCTAAACATCTGGAAGTTGAGTTATGGCAACTAAACTTCTAGAAACCTAGAAAGTTTTCTCATCCTGGGACGGGGAATGAGCCAACAGATTTATCCTTACCACAAGGCTCATATGTAACAAACGTTTTAGGCACTGAAAACTTTAGTGATGTTATTTTTTAAAAGTCATCTTGAAAATGTTAGATACATGGGTGTTGCTTTTGCTTCTTAGTTAAAAAGTAACAAATTATAACATTAACATGCTTAAAATTACCCCATTCTTTCCCAGATATACTCTGACTACCAGTAATCCAGAATGCCTCCCTCTTTTGAAGTTCTTTAAAAAAGAAAAAAAAAGTTATCTGTACAGTCAGCAGACTGATTCACAGTACTGTAGTGACAACATGACATATACATTGGACCCTCGTATAACAAATGGTTTGTATAACATAACATCTGTACAACATAAAAATTCCAAAGATAGGGGAAATTTGCTTAACAAAATCGTCTATGGTTCGAATCCGTACAACATAAAAATGTTCATGATTAGGGAATACTCTGTTTTCAATGCATTCCTATGGAAATTTTGTATAAAGGAAAATTTGCTTAATATAATTTCATTTGGAACAAATTAATTCCTTTTTACAAGGTACCACTGTACTTATATAAAGACATTGCAAAATTAGTATTTTTATTTTAGATCCCTTTTCTAATGTTTTGAAACATGACATTTTGCCTTTTTTCAAGGCTGCCATACACTGGACAACTTTATTGTTGAGCTGTCTACCATAACCCCAACATCTGTTTCCTAATTAGTCCATTCAACAGGGGCCATGGTGGCTCAATGGGCTAGAGCACTGAAAACTGTCAGCTGCAAAGTTGGTAGCTCAGCGGTTTGAATCCCAGGCACCATACAGAGGAGTGAGCTCCCACGAAATGCCAGCTCCTGCCAACCTAGCAGTTTGAAAGCATGTAATGAAGTAGATAAATAGGTACTGCCATAAAAAGCATGAAGGTAAAACGGTGTTTCCTTGCAGTCGTGCCGGCCACATGGCCACAGACTTGCACAACACTGGCTCTTTGGCTTGAATACGGAGATGAGCACCGCCCCCTAGAGTCGGACATGACTAGCACACATGTGCAGGGGGAACCTTTACCTTTACCTTTACCTAGTCCATTCAAGGCATTTTTCATGAACAAAAATTAATGAAGTTTGGCACAGTCTAACGAAACTGAAACACTGTTCAGTCATAGGACAAACAAAAGATTTTTAAAAATTTTCATTATTTATCCTCTGATATCACAGGAGTCCAATGAAATTAATTAGTGTTCAAAATTGTTACTTTCTGGTGTCTTTTCCAAATCCACTCTTTTCCTGACCTTTTTCTTTCTTTCTTTCACATGCATCTTTTGCTACGTACATGGTCAATAAACTATAAATGAAAGGATGAAGTTGAATATACAGTATATTGATATATATTTTTAAAAATAACAATAATTCTCAAGCAGTTTTTAACTGCCTTGATATTTCAAAATGTATTCCAAAAGGTATAATCCACAGGTACATCTGGCAGGTAAGCTTTCTCTTCATAAAATGTCCCAAATGATAGCCTTCTGCTTTGAGCAAAGCAAGTTCTATAAAACATCACAGCTACCAGACCAGGTCAAGGAATTTAAGTACCTTGCCATCAGCATTGTTCAAACATCTATAATCCCAAGGAGCCAGTGCAGGTAACGTTTATGAAGTAATCTGGCTTTCTCCACATTCATCCTGACGTTCTTTAATCATAAAACTCTTCTGTTACCCCTTTTTAATTCAATCCCTAATATTTATAAAAAATTGCTATGTGGTTACAAGTAATAATACCTGCTGGGGCACTTCCTGAAAAGGCATTTTCTTCTTACTGCCTGCATTCTAGCCAATCCTGCTATATGGGACTGCTCTTTTCCTTTGTAGCACAGTAAAAACACATCTTATTTTAACCGGCAACCTGGGTGGCTAGGGTCTGGCTTCTCCATAGGGAGTATGTGCTGTGCCATTTAGCTAAGCAAAGACTAATTTCGGAAGGATGAGACTTCATTATGAGAGGCTTAGGAAATGCCTTGACATTTTATAGTTGCAGAGGTATTTTGGTGGTTCTGATATTGCCATGATGAAAAGTGAAAATATTTACATGCGTCAGTGACACATCTTCCTTGTGCCTCTTTATTTGGATGAGAATTGGGAACAATATAATCTAGCCTTTTTCAATGGGGTATGTATCGATTGTGTTGGATGACAACTCCCATCATCTTCAAACAACAAGGCCATTAGGAACTTGTTGAAAAACAGCCAGGACAATGACTTTGTGTATAGGTAAAAAGTGGTTAACTGATTTGAAACAAAGAGTCAGGGTCTGAGATTTTCTTGGGTGTCTCTTTGTGAATGGTTGTGACCACAAGAGGGGATCTTGCAGACTATCGTGACAGATGATCACGATAGTTTGGGTTGGCCTTCACTATGTAAACCTTGGCATGTTTTTTTCCTTGCTGGCAATGTGGACACAGTAACACAAGTCAATATCAAACGACTTCCCTTGGCATTGTGTGTTATGGATGCAGAAGCAATATCTCACATTCATAAAACAGAGGTGTTTTTTTTAAAGGATTGAATTAGTCTTTAAGCCAAGGCATCACGAGAATGGGAGGGCATTATAGAACTTCAAAAGCTTTGTATCTGCAGGAAAATCGGAGCTTGGAAAAAGTTTATAACATAGCCATTGCCTGGGACATTCTAGTAAATGTAGTCCAAATTGGTCCAAATTCGGGGACAGATCAAAATATTCCTGCCCTCTGAGTTGTTCCTTTTGAGGTGACTGGGCTCTCCATCTTTGCTGGTGATGAATATGTGGTGCCTCCTTCCAACTATGTGAAAACCAATAAACACTGAAAGAACTGAATGCTTGTCCTCAGTAAAGGCCCACCTATATTCTTCATTGCATTTAAAAGATTTTGAAACAAAATTAACAAAAAGCCCTATCTGATATAAGATATTCTATTATGGGTTTTTGTGTTCAGGCTCCATTCAGACTTCCAGCTTCCAACATGCCAGCAAACTTAAAAGAAACCTTGTGTTAGAGTCCTTTGTTAAACTTTATACTTGATCTGAGTAAACAGTTGCTTGGAAGTTGCGTACTGAAGCTGATCTAAGGAACTGACATTTTTTGCATATCAGCTGTTGAAGCCACTCCCACTCTGGTTTTCAGTTATAAAGGCAGAGTGTGATTCATCCAATCCAGACATAAAATGGAGCCACGGGTGTGACCCTGAAATCATCATGCTCTCAGACTTTGCAAATTTCTATTTCTTCCCCTTTAGAAATAAGAAATCAAAACTATATCTGCATTGTGGAGATTTTCTCAAGAGCTGTCATTTTCCATTGTCGTATGGGGCAGTGTGGGTGGTAGTGCTTGAAATACGATAAAGAGTCACAACCCGATCTCTGGCATCTTTGTGTGGATGATGCAGTCCATGCCTTCTATGCAGGCTGAAAACTATAAACTGTAGGGCTCCATGGATAGAGTAGTTCAAGTCAGACTGTTAAAGGAAACACTCTTGCCTTAGAAACTTAAAGCAGAACCTTACTGTACTTCAGACAATGTCTGCAACCTTTATATTGAAGAATTGAAGGGATTTTTGCCCCCAGCTCCTACCATTAACTGTACAAATCACAGAAATTCAGGGTTTTTTCCAGTTTTTTTTTAATTTTCTATGCACAGAAAATGCTTGGGTAGGGACTTCTGGTTTTATTTCTGTATTTATTTTTTGAGGGTGGAGTCTCAGGGGACCCTGCTCAATCCCTAAAGTGAAAATGGAAGCTCCTGGATTTCTGATTTGAAGAGTGGAAATAGGCCATGCCCACTCAACAAATGTGTTGTTGTTGTTGTTGTTGTTGTTGTTGTTGTTGTTGTTGTTGTTGTTGTTGTTGTTGTTGTTGTTGTTGTTGTTGTTGTTGTTGTTATAGCAACAGTCGTCATCATCCTCATCATCATTATCGACATCATCCTAGAACTTCTGGAATGAATCCTGTATGGATCATCAAATCCAGCTCTTGTCAATGAGACATAGTGGGGAATCCAATTCCTAATCCACTGAGCTGTCCAGCGGTTCAACCTGTATGATATAGATCATTTTGACCTTGTGAGGTTGGGGTAATTGTGGACACAAAAAATATCCCTGGGAGGTCTCATTTAACCCATAGGTTACATGATAGCACCATGGTTTTAGGGAAGCAAATGTTCTGCATGGATTAGCCTGCTGACACATCATGTAATCTGAGTACTATGGTGTTATTTGTCAAGCCCCTTCCCACCAAAATCACATTATTTCTTGGTATTAAAGCAGACTTGCCAGTCACAAAGTCTGCAACCCTCTCTGTCCCTCTCCTGGATGTGGTCCTGTCATGGGGAGCTTGATCAGAATGTATCACATTTTAACAGACACTCTGTGAGCATTTCCTACTTTTGGAACAGGATCCAAAGCTTTAGGACCTGTTAAGAAAAGTGCTGGGACTTGTATCACCCACAGAGGCATTAGTCTCTCATATCAGATAGGACATGACAGAAGCAATCACAGCCTTCTCATTTCTAAAAGCCTAATCTCGTAGATTGAATCTCAACTGTTCTCATTATCCTTGTGAAACCAAAGCAAGCACTAGTGTGTGGAGAAAGTTTTCAGACACACATGAATGCACACACACACACACACACACACACACACACACACACACACACACACACACACACACACACAAAATCTGGCTGTCTTCTTGTTACTGGTCAGCTTTACAAGTAATCATTGTTCAGAATCCTGTTCACTCCTGTGTAACATAAAAGTGTATACACATAATTTTGCTGGGTGTTACTCTCAGGCAATATACATACTTGGTAATTTCATTACACAAGGGGTTGCAGGGTCCCCATCTCAAACAAATGTGCAGCACACTGTCAGAAATGTTTCAAAGATATTGAGTTATACCCAGTGATGTAGTGGTGGGGAAGCAGGGGGCAGTTGCATGGTCGACCCTCTCTGGCATGCTCCCACAGCTACCCCTTGTGCTCCTTTCCCCCGGCCGCCCAGGTCTGAGCTGCCGGGGGGGGGCTGGCCCACCTATGCTACTTCCACTGCTACCAGGCAGATCTCAAGTGGCAGGGGGCTTCTCCCAGTGTACTGGGACTGGGACTGCTCGCGGTACCTCTGCACCCTACCTACACATTGTGAGGGAACACATGACCTGCACATTGCCATACTTGCCGTGTCCTGGTACCCCAGGTGCTTCAAACCCACTCTAAACCACCAGTTACACCCACATAGTTACAGAGTAGGTTTTCAGCCCCCCCCCCTGTGTGTGTGTCTTTGTGTGTGTGTATATATGTGTGGGGGTGGGGGTGTTTGAGAGAGAGGGGGAGAGAGAGTGCATGCACATGTGTTGTCTGTATGCACACATATGCACAAGTCTGACCTTTTGTCTTGGACTCCTGAAAAATCTACTCAGTGATCAACCACTACTACCAAGAGATACAAATGCATCTTGGCAATTAGTGATACTGATACTACAGGGATTAATCTTCTGTTCAAGTCTCCTGAAGTTACAATTTTACTTTAAATAAACCATACCACTCTCCGTTGTTTCCATTGTTTCATGGTTTTTTAGACACAAGCAGAACATATAATACAGTAGTGTCAATATTCTTTCCACTGAAGCAAAGCGAGTTGGGACTCATGTCTTCACCCTCTTCACAGTCATTGATCTTGAAATGTATATTTGAACTTCTAATATTGTGCTCTGTCTTTCTCTCCCTCCCTCTCTCCTTCCCTCTCTCCCTCCCTCTCCGTCCCCCCCCCTCTCTGTGTGTATGAGCAAACTCGCTTGATCCACCCAGATCCACCCAGATGATTTTATACCTTTGTACAGCACTATTAAATGCAACAACACTCACTGCTTGTATCTTTATTAAGATCATTATTTTTAAAAAGGGAACCAATTATACACAGGAGATGCACAAAGAATCTGCAACCAACCTACTGGCTTCTGAAATACGGCATTCTGGACATGAGGGAGTTGTACAGGGAGGTGACCTAGTATAAAAAGAATGATGTACCCCAGCGGACTGCTAGCATATCTGGCCACCATTCCTCAACACCACCTCTTTTTTGCTGCAATGTATCATGTTCATAAGAAGAAACAAAAACATGCTGATGACTAAGAGAATGGCAAATCCTTCTGCTGTTGCATTGCAAGCTGCCTCAGGCTTTCTCAGTACCTATTTCTGGAAAACACACAGGGAATAACCAGTGTCCTACAGAAGAGGGTGGCATCAGCACTAACCCACTAACCTCCCCCCATGACCTTTGCAGAGTCCCCCACTGGGTTAATGAGACCTGGGACAGGCACAATGTTGAGGGTCATGATGCTGTCCCTATCAGTATCCATACATATACATTCCAAACTGTTTCACTGATTTTTGACCAGTTCAAATGTCATCAAACTGTAGAAGTAAAGAGAGATACATATACTATTTGAGTTGTTATAAGTTGGTTGTGACTTGACAGCACACACACGCACGCACGCGTGCGCGCACACACACACGCACGCACACAATGTATGGCTTGTAAACCAGGAAGGGGGACCTCACCCCAATATTTGGGGGGGGGGGCAGGAGGCACCCCTTTGGCCCAGTCACGAGACATCCTTGCTTTCCTTCTCAGGTTTCATTGGGACTATGCCTGCTCCCACTGTCAACACAATCCCATTTGAGCCTGAAGAGCAGAGGCAGGCTGAAGGCACTGCCAACGCCAGCAGCACACACTGACTAAGCCAGCCCTTGACACGTCACAGAATTGTCTGGGGTCATTCTATGGCAGCACCAGAAGTCTAAAGTCCTATCTGCCTTCACTGTGGTAAGCAAAAAAGGGGTGGTAAACTATCTAGGCATTATAGCAACTGCAACTGCCGTCTCAAGCACTTTGCACACCCAGTGTTCTTGTTTGAAATAGAGGAAGGAAAACCCCAACCGCCAGGCTCCAAGGGCAAGGCACACAGGGTAAGAAGGGAGCATGCAGCATCTAGTCCGTTCTCAGTCTGTCCTCTGCAAGAGGCTTAGGCAAGCAAGTACACAGGAGAAAGGGTGGGGAATTCAGAGGCCATGAGATGGACATTTCCAGTCTCAGACCAAATCCTGGGTGAGATGGTGGCACTGGATTACTAGACAGTTTCCATTTACTCTTCAGTGGAACTCTTTACTTTTGAACCTTGGAGATGCTAGTAAGGGGGGTCTTGCATGGAGCCTCCAAAACTAGAGTGGTTTGGATGGCACTTTGGCCAAGAGTGTATTTTGGCTTCACTTACCTAGCTATGTGCTCCTATGGACTGCCCTACTCTTTGCCTGCCTTCCTGGCTGGCCAACTCTGAGTGCCATTATTGTAGCTGTTCAACAAGAACAGTAATTTAAAAAGCAATCTGAATCTGGACCCCTGTGGGCAGGGATGGGAGGTGTTGTCTTTCCCTTCTTCCCCGTAGAGACGCACCACCCCAACCGTTAGGGCTGGGAGCTGGGTGAACCATGGCAAGCTTCTGCTTCAGCCCTAATCTAAGTACAAGGCAACTTGGTTCCACATTGCAGCAGGGAAGGACAAGAAGGGATCACCATCTTGCCCTCCACCAGAAACTTAATCCAGACCTTAGCTACCATCACACCTCACAGCAAAGTAAAACAGAGGAGCAGAGCTTTAACAATGTTTTAAATGAAACACGTTGTTTGACTCTGAGAAATGCAAGAGAAGACACGAGTAGAGGAGCAGTACGGTTCCAGAGGATCGGAATTCCTTGCTTCCCCTTCTCGTTTCAGTATGTCAGTATCTTAGAAGGAAAGGAAGGGAGGTGAAAGCATACGAGATGGCAACATCCCTAGTTCTTCAGACTACTGTACTTGCATGAGCTACACAGGAGGAAGGTGTGTGAACTGGCAAGCTGGGTATATGTGAACTGAGCCTGTGAGCAATCAGATATTTATCATGGGTCGCACTGACTTTTATGTTGCCTTTTAAGCTATTACGTGAAGCCTGTAAAGCTGAACTTTGATGTCTAAAGAATGAAGTCTGGCCCTGGGAACTGGTGGCTTTAAAAATAACCTGATGATTTGTCCCTGAAATGTATGCATTAACAAAAGGTGTGTCTCTCAACAGTGCTCTGGAGCTAGAGGTTGGGAGTTCCAATCCCCACTGTAGATCCTTGACAGGGGTTAGACGTGGTGATCCATGGGATTCATTAGAGCTCTGAAGCTCTGAGAGAATGATGCACATTATTCTGTGGCATATGGATTTTTGCATGTGTTTCTGAATATAGTAGTATCTCTCTCTCTCTCTCTCTCTCTCTCTCTCTCTCTCTCTCTCTCTCTCTCTCTCTCTCTCTTTGTGTGTGTGTGTGTGTGTGTGCGCGCCGACTACTTCCCTTGTGCTCTCTCTTTGTCTCTTTGGCCGCGGTCTCACTAAAGTTTTCTGCGCATCTTAATTTGATGCATAGTTTTTTTCGGGCAGTCATGTGATGTTTGATGCGCAGTTGGGGCGTTTATACACGACCCCTAAGCTCCGCCGCAAATGGCTGCAAGGTCCGGACCTTAAAAATGTTTACCCACCAGCTCCGGACTTTGCAGACAATTAAGTGCGACCCCGCCCACTTTAGCAAGACCAAACAGCAGTTTTCTTGTACCTGCTTTTTGGAGGTGACAAATATTTGATCCGGTGTAAGGATAGTGAGTGCGGGGCTCTCCTGGCTTCCGTTTGTTCTTTTTTTGCACCCCGCCCCTTTAAGAGATCTGAATGCTGCCTGGAACAAAACGGAGGTAAGAAGGCATTCTTTTCTTTCTTTTTTCTCCGTCCCTCAGGCAGCCAGCAACCAGGAAGTGCCGAGGGGGGTGGGGACAGAGGAAGAGCGAGGAACCCCTAAGATCTCTGGTCCGAATTTAAGTGGCCAGCGGATCTTAGGGGTCATGTAAAAAGGCCCTTAGTGTCCTGTCGACAGGGTAGTATTTTACTGCTCTGTGCCCGTCTCTACTTACTTACTACACATCTTTCCCTTTTTTTTCTGGGTCGATTTTCTAAGTCTCTGCTGCAGGAAGTGGCAGGAAAAGGGGTACGAAGCTAATTACTGCGTATTTTCTGGGGTCGCACCTCGCTAGAGTAGCAAAGAACTGTGCATCTTTAAGGGGGATTTCTAAAACCAGCCCCTAGCGGTGGTTTAAAAAACTTCATTGAAAGTGTGCTTCCGGGGGTGTGGTCAAACTGGACTCCGATTTACTTCCCTTTGCGGTTAGGACGAGATCTTTTACTGCGCAGTTTGCCACAGCAAAAATGCGCAGAAAACACTGGTGAGACCGTGGCCAAATGTCTCTTTGTCTCTCTGTATCTCAGTATGTGTCCTAATGGGGAGTTTAATCCTAAATCCCAGTCAAGTGAACATTTGGACATAGGAGTCCAGTCCTGTTGTTCCAGTGCATTGGCAGATCCAAATTAGGTAAATTTGCATATGATTCAGACACAGCAAGTTTCGTAGCAGCCATCCGAAGGAACTGAGCAGGATTACTTTCGTTTGCTTTCCTTTCTACTTGTACTTTTCCAAGCTGGTGCCTCTTGCAGCTCTAAGCTTTGAACAGCCTCAAATATATTTCTGAATTTAGCTATAAAAAAAAACCCTGAACTCATTTCCAGTTTATTGGAACTATGTATCACCATATCTCTTCCAACAAATTTCTCATATGCTCCTCATTGTTGCCAAAGTGCTGCTAATTAGCGAACAAGTGCCAGCTTGCATGAAGAGAGGTCATATGGGGACTGAATGCCTGCATTCAACACACTATGGAGGCAAACAGTTTTAATGCCTGAAACTACCTTGGCATGTTTTGAATTCTATAATCTTTCCATATAATCAATAAATTATGGCATGAAGTGTCATCAGGAGATATAGAGTTCGTGTTCATCAGTACGCTGATGATACGCAGCTCTATCTCTCCTTTTCTTCATCTGCAGTGGAGGCAGTTTGCTTCCTTGATCTGTGCCTGGAGGCGGTTCTGGAATGGACTCAGACGAACAGGCTCAAGCTCAACCCGGAGAAGACCGAGGTGCTGTTCTTCGGGGCGTCCTCGTCTGGGTACAATGGCCCCCTCCCTAGCCTGGGGGGGTGTTTCCCTCCAGCCTACAGACAGGGCCAGGAATCTGGGCGTGGTCCTGGATTTAGCCCTCTCCCTGGAAGCCCAGGTGACGGCGGTATCCAGGGCTGCTTTTTTCCAACTCTGCAGGATCGCTCAGATCCGCCCGTATCTTGACGAGTCCTCCCTGAGAACGGTTGTGCAGGCCCTTGTGATATCGAGGATTGACTATTGCAACACACTCTACATGGGGTTGCCCTTGACCCTTGTCCGGAGATTGCAGCGGAAACAAAACGCAGCGGCCAGACTGGTGGTGGGTGCTCATAAATACGACCATATCACCCCAGTTCTGGCACGCCTGCACTGGTTGCCCATTGCTCTCCAGATAAGGTTCAAGGTCTTGGTTTTGGTTTTCAAAACCCTCCACAGCTTGGGACCTGAGTACCTGGCAGAGCGGATCCCCCAGAGATCAACTGAGGCCAGACCCACTCGACAGTCACGGGCGCGCTCACTCAGGGTAGCCACTCCGAGAGAGGCGCGGAAGTTAGCGACCCAGAAACACGCCTTCTTGGTGGTAGGCCCCTCTCTTTGGAACCAACTCCCAAGTGAGCTGCGCCCTGCAGAGTCCCTGCCTGCCTTCAAAAAGGCACTGAAAACGCTGCTGTATAAGGAGGCATATGGTGACCTTATTTCTGTTTATTTTTTTTCCTTCCTAAACTTAACTGCTGCCCCCCCCCCGCCGAGGGTTTCCTGTCGAGGGTTTCCCTCCTAGCCAATTTCTATTTTTATCTTGCCTCTTATTCCTTATCCTTGTACTCTTGTATTATTTTTATTTTTTTATTTTTATTTCTACTTTAATTGCCTCATTGTGTTTTTAGTGGTTTTTAGCCATTGTATTGTGAACCGCCCTGAGTTCCGGTTTGGAAAAAGGTTTTGCGGTATATAAATGCTTCAAATAAATAAATAAATAATAAATAAATAAATTTAGTTTGGTAGCGGGCAGTGAACATTAATAAGCAAATGAATGTGTGGACCAGTTATAAATGCTGCATTTTCTCGCTAACAATGTTTCTCTGCCACATTGATTTTTTCCTCCACAACTTCCTGGCTATTAAACATGGGTTGCAGGTCAGGCAGCCCATGCTTCACAGGCAAGAAAACAAGAATGTTGTGTCCCTTTAAAAAACTAATTTATATATTTTATTCTGAGCCCCACAACCATGAACCTGTGAATAGACAGGTTCATGAGCTTCGGGGTGACTGATTCTGCTGAAAAACAAGGCATACAACTTTGACATTATCTTTCTCAACAGAATGGCTGAGATTTTATTAGTGGAAGTGCTTGAAATGGCAGATCCTTGGTGGGAAATGGACCATGCTGGATAGAACAACTGTCAGGCAGATACATAGTTGGCCACAGAATCATACTCAAAGGAGGAGGATAAATGGCTTGTTCTCAAACTGGGAGGAGGTAACAAGTGAGATTCCACATGGTTCAGTAAAGAGCCTTCAACATTTTTACTAATGACCTGGATCAGAGGATGCAGGGAATGCTAATCAAATCTGCAGATGAAACTAAATTGGGTGGAATACCGTATTTTTCCATCTATAAGACACCACCTTTTATTAGACACTCCCGCTTTTTAGACCCCCCAAATAAATACAATTAATAAATCCTCCTTGAGGTCTCCTCTCCTCCACCCCCACCATCCCCACTGTTACCTTTAATTTCCCTGTTCTAAACACTCCTCTCAGCTTTGGTGAGTTTGTTTTTTGCAGGATCAGGCAAAAACCTTTGTGAAGCAGAGAATACAAAGCAAACTATTCAGCCTCCTCCATAGGCCAGCCACCTAAGTGCGACAAGGGAAAAGGCCTGGTGAACGTGTAAAATCTGGGATCCAGGAAAGGTAGGAGAAGAGGGTGATGGATACAGGGAAGAATAGGCTTGCCTGCTTTAAGCTTTGGCCTCTTCTTTTCCGGTTCCTGTTTGCTACCTGCCTGTGATCACTGACAGACAGAAAGATGCCCCTGATTTCAGAAAGGAAAGAGTAGAGAATGAATTGGAACACTTAATGTTCTACATGGAAAAGTCAGATCTGATAGATATATGGCAAGCAGCAGCAAAAAATGAATGGAATAAATAGTCAGGGAGTGGCCCATTGTACCCAACTAGAGATGAGGTCAAAACAGAAAGTGGTAATTGATTTGGATTTGTAATTCATCAAGGCTGATAAATCGTGAATAACAAATTTACAATTTGTTTTCTAATGAATTGACAGATCAATTTGTTGATTTTTTTTTACTTAAAACCCTATAAAATGCCCCCCAGCACCTAGAGACATCAAAATTGCAAGGAAGTCCCCCCCCCCAACTCTCTTCTACAAGTTCTGCAATTCATGACGTTTGGGTTCCAGATGTCTGTGTTAGGCACCCCCAAAAAGGGTACCCCCAGCAAAATGTCTACTAGGCACCTAGAGACACCACAATTTCAGGAGAGCCTCACCTGCCTCTCCTCTAAAATCCCTCTAAGTTTGGTGACAATTTGGTCTCACTTATCTGAGTTATACACCAACAAAGTGGGCCCTAGGCAAGTGCCCTTTGGCAACTGGATTGGGGAAATCCAATATATGCCAAACTTGGAGGAACTGTAGAACAGAGTCAGAAGAGGCCACTCTATATGTTTGGTGACTTGAATATAATGGTGACGAACCTTTGGCACTCCAGATGTTTTGGACCACCACTCCCAGAATTCCAAGCCTGTATAGCCAATGACAAAGGACTGTGGGAGTGGTGGTTCAAAACATCTGGAGTGCTGAAGATTCGCCACCACTGCTCTACTACCTTGGGGGCCATTTTATAGCCCAAGAAATCCAAAGTTGCTAAAAAGTCATCATTTGTATGGACACAAATTGAGAAATTAGCAATTTTTGAATGAATTTTGTAATTTTTTTTAATTCATGCCCATCTCTATACCCAGCACATCCCACACAATGGCATGGGTGACCCAGCTTATGTCCCTGTTTCACCACACAATTAACTGGGTAGCCTAAAACTAATATTATGTCTCAGCCGAACATATGATTGTGTTGTTTTTTGTTTTTTGTTTGTTTGATTATTAGTATTATTTTTATTACTATTCCCTGTTGCCTGGTACTTGTTGTCTTGTTGTTTATTACCATTATTATTATGTTTTGGGTTGTTTGCTAAATCATTGTTGTTAACCACCCAGAGTTCCCATTTAAGGAAAATCAGATTGCAGTATACAAACATAAAAATAAATAAATAAATAAATAAAATATACCACAAGGTTGTTGTCTTAATAAAATGACTGAGGGAAAACAATTTATGCAGCCTTGGGCTTTTTGCAGGAAACATGCATTATCGGTGTAATTAATTAATTTAGTCCCATGGGAATAGAAAATTACAATTTACCCATAATACTCCTCATCTTCAATCACCACTGTAGTTAAAAGATAAACACCTTTCCGTCACCATCTTTTAAACAAATTCCCAACAATTTAAGTCCTTTAAGACATGCTTTTAATTTAATTAGAAAAGACATGGGGGGCTAATTTATATGTCACAGAAGCAGCATTGAGCCTTGGTTGTTGAGTCTACCCTGGTTAAATCAAAGCAGTTATAAACTCTGCCTTCATTTGCATAGCGACAAAGCCATAAGACTTTCCAAAAAAAAGTGAGGGCTTAATGGTGTGGATGACTAAGCATCTCTTCCCACAATATATTTTGCAAAGTGGCCAAGGACATTTCACACTGTCAAGTACAGGAGCTTCTAGCAAAGAACAGTTTTCATTACCCAACTATATTTTATTTTATTTTCCAGGAAAGGGGAGAGAAATGGCAAATTTGGTTGATGTACTTGCTCTGTGATCTACAAAGGAGCAATAGCCAGGTGGTTTGATCTCAGAGCCCATCACCCATTCTTGAAAGTTAACCCGGAGTGTGCAAATCAGATGTTTTCAGAACTTTAGAAGTTTTTGCAACTTGGGCTAGAACCTACAGAATTCTCCAATTATCATGCTCTTGTAAAATAGCAACTTTTCCAATATTTTGGAATTCTGGAAAAAGGGGTGCTATTTATTAACCAACAGAGATGGGCACAAAATGAATTTTTTGTTTTGTTATTCGTTATTCATTTGGTACATAACGAAACAAATAATGACCCTAGGGGCAAATTTAACATGAAACGAAACGAAACGAGAAAAATAGGTTCAGTTAGGTTCATTTCGTTAATAGGGGAGGCGGAGATGTCTCCTACCTGGTGCTGGTCCGGAGGTCCGGTCTTCCTGGCTTCTGAGATGGCGACCGGGGGGAAAAAGCCAACGGCCGCGCTACAGCTGTAGCATGGTAATGTGGTCAGTAAAAAAAGAGAGCCGACCAGGCCCCAAGGGTGGCCTGGTCGGCACCCTAAAATAAAAAATAATAAGAAAACCAGTGGCGACTGGGCACCAGGGGCTGCGCAGTCAGCGCTGGGGGGGGGGGAGCCCCATGCTACAGCTGTAGCGTGGGGCCTGAACCCGGAAGTGGGGGAACTAACATTAAATTAAAATTAAAATACATTTTTAAAAGGGGGAGCGCCGACCAGGCCCCAAGGGCGGCCTGCTCAGCACCCTAAAATAAAATAAAACATTAAAAAGCGCCAACAGCGCAGTCGGCGCTGAAAGGAAAACAAAACAAAACAAGCCCGTGCTACAATTGTAGCAGGGGCCTGAACCTGAAAATGGGGGGAACCCCGCCGCTGCCACGCCCGCCTCCAACCTCCCTGACATGGGCGCCACTGCCCATGAGGTGAAATCCTGAGCACGCGTCGCTTGCCGGTGGTGATCCTGCTCGGATGCCCGCGTCACAGTGGGGGTGGCTCGGGTCCTTCCTGACGGGGGAGGCACACATGTGGCTGACAAGCTGCTTGCCTGGGCACTTCTGGCAGTGTGTGTGTGTGTGGGGGGGGAACGCGAGGAGGAGGGATCCCCCCACCGGGCTGATGCGGCACAGGGGCGGGTGGGGGAGCAGAAGGTGTTCTCTCCTGGTCAGCACCCTAAAAAAAACCCCCCAAAACCAGTGCCAACTGTGCCCCAGGGGCCACGCAGTCAGCGCTGAAAGGGAAAAACAACAAAAAAGCCCCGTGCTACAGCTATAGCACGGGACCTGAACCCGGAAGGGGGGGACCTAAAATAAAATAAAATAAAATAAAATAAAAAGGGGAGCACCTAACAGGCCCAAGGGTGGCCTGGTCAGCACCCTAAAATAAAATAATAATAATTTTAAAAAACCTAGCGCTGACCGAGCCCCAGGGACTGTGCGATGGGCATTGGGGAAAAAGTGGGGAAAAACAAATAATGAATTAACGAACCAATGAAATGAATTTTTTTGAATTTTTTTTTTAAAAATGAAACAAAACAAACCAAAGCCTTAAACAAATGAAACAAAACAAATCAACATTTTTTCAGTTCGTGCCCATCTCTATTAACCAATTCAGATTGAGAGAAGCATATACATGATGTGTAGGCAAACTGTTTTAACTGTGGAATCACCCAATATCTTTGAATACTTGTGTAGTGGATAGAATGATGCACTGGTACCTGAGTTTGAATCTCTGATCTGTCATATAAACCTCACTGTAAATTAGTAAAACCACTCCTTATGCCACTTATCTTGAAAGCCTTATTAGGATCTCTGTAAGTTGGTAACGACTTGTGCGCACATAACAGCAATGTAAAAAGCTATAATGAACATAGTAGGGTTTACTTCTAATAAATGCTTCTCAGGCTCCAACTGCAATGAAATATACGTATTTGTAAATCACACACTGTAGAACTCCAGCATGAAACCAGTGAATCAACACCAAGTGTTCAGAGCTTCAAAAATCTTCTTTTTGGGGGTGGAGATTGGGGGTGGGGGTGGGGAGAAGTTCTCTATAAACATTATTTTTATTCTGGGAGTTGTAGTCCCAAAATATTACTTTTTGAAATTCTGCAGAGTTTTAGGGGCCGTTGCTTACAATACAACATAGGCAAACCACAGAAAATGGCTTTTTGGACATTTTCTTGTTAACAGCTGTTGATATTGTTAGTGTGCTCTCAGTTTGAGCAGGGAGGCAGCTGGGGTGGAATCTTCTGGCTTAAAATACCTTATCTTCCCCTCCAGAAGAGAGCAAAGTCAAAAGATTATCATTTCACCACACTGTGCAGACCATGTCCTTGTCTTGCTTGTGCAAATTCCCCAGCAAAATGTACCAGGGAGTCGGGAAAATGCATAAAAACATTTTTCAAAATATATTGAGTGAAGAAAATGCCCAGAAAGAATCAGATGGTAGAGTGCCTAATACACAACCTCAATATTTATTGTAATGTAGAAGATCCAAAGTGGAAAAATAAATATCTATATTTTCCTGAAAATTGTACAGTTCTTTGTAGAAAGTTAATCTCCTTGAACATGTGCAAACACAGACAGAAAATTGTCCTTGGCAGTTAATAATACCCCTTCAACTGCTCTTAGGATTTAAGATGACCGTGCATGTGCTTCCTATATAGTACTGTAAATGTTTATATATTTGACTTTTTAATATGTGCTAAGGCATGAGTCAGTGTGGCTTACTCCAGTTCATAGATGATCATCATTTCTCTTTTCTTACTTTGGTTCAGAAGGAGATATTTACACGAAAAAGATTTCCCATGACCAATTTATTATATAAATGTACATCTGAAGAATATTCAAGAGTACCTCACATATATTCTCGCATTAATAGTTACATCTACTGGGTACATCCAGAATACTGTTTGCCTATATCAGGGAGGAAGCTGCTGAGGTGAAAAAAGTTATTTCTCTAAGGTAAAAGAGACAGTTATTCAAGGCAGAGATGATACATTCCTCTAGTTTCCATATTGCACTTTGCAAAGTATTGCCTGCCTTGGTCATAATGCAACAAAGTGGGAGCAAGGAACTGAGTCATCCCTTACATACTCCACACACCCACTGCCTCATTTATTCACATTGCCATCATCCTTAGCTTGCCCAGTAAAATGTTAACATATTGTTATTGTATTGTGCTATATTGTACTGTATTTTAATGTTTTAAATCACTTTTAATTATCAATTTTAATTTTGAATTGTAAGCTCCCCAGGGACCTTTGGGTAGGGGGCGGCATATAAGTGGTATGTATGTATGTATGTATGTATGTATGTATGTATGTATGTATGTATGTATGTATGTATGTATGTATGTATAAACAAACAAACAAACAAATAAGCAAACATAGCCAGGAAATGGGTGCAAATTTATTCATACTCCCTGTTCTGTACAGCCGAAAAATAGAGGGATTAGGACTTGACTACAGTACTATTTATCCCATGTTTTTTGCAACAATGACCATCTTCACAAGTGCTGGACTTGATGATCCATAGGCAAGCTATGCAGTTCTAAGATTGTTTTTGTTTTTGTTGTTGTTGTTGTTGTTGTCATCGTTGTTGTTGTTGTTGTTGTTGTTGTTGTCATTGTCAGTTTTGCATTGTTGTCTCCTGACTATCTGATGTAGAAAATAAAAAAAAACCCTGGAAGCCTGTCCTATTTGTATGGCCAATCACTGTTGTTTCCTCAACTGGCAAGGGCCACAACTTTTTAATTGTGATTTTGTTTTGTTCCAGGTTTTGGTATCAGTAATTCCATATGCAGGTGGTTTTTTTTTAATGTGCTGTCAACTACAGTGCTGATTCAATTTAATGCTGTATCTACTGTCAACATCAGCCTTCTCCATATGTAAAATACATAAGACAGCCTTGACAGGTCCTTTCCAATGTATCTGCAAAACGGAGGGGGCAGTTTGGAAGACTTTTTCATGCCACTGAAGAAAACCTTTAGTTCCCTTTTTGGAAGAAAGATCCATAAGTAAAAGAAAAGAAAAGAAATACAGTGGACCCTTGTATAACAAATGGTTTGTATAACATAAAATTTGTACAAAAAAATTCCGGAGATAGGGGAAATTTGCTTAACATAATCACCTATGGGGTGAATTTGTACAACATAAAATGGGATCACTCTGTTTTCAATGCATTCCTATGGGAATTTGTATAAAGGAAAATTTGCTTAACATAAATTCATTTGGAACGAATTAATTCCTTTATACAAGGTACCACTGTACTTGAAAACTTCTTCTGGTTCAAAGAGCCTTAAGTAGTTAAGAAGGTAGGGAATATGCCTCAAGTGCCAGCGTTTGCTTTCTGAGAGTTGTGTTCACCTTCTGTTTGACCACCAATATAGGAAAGGAGGCTATAGAGTTCATGATGCTTGCTTACCGTAAAGGTGTGGATGGACCAGCATGTTGGTCTCGTGAGATAAAAGGACAGGAAGCAAATTGCTTCCCCTGCTCTGGCAAGCAGCCCCCAATTTTGACCAGGAGGGAAAAGAGGGGTTGTTTTCCTTGCACCATCCTTTTTAACTCCTCTGGTACAGCCCCTTGGAATGTGCTGTGCACCAATGGGACTGCCCCCTCCTGGTGCCCATTTCCGTGTCCGGGTGCCCCCTCCACCCCCACATTTCCCTGCCAGACCCCTAGATCCCTTGTTTCCCACGTTCCCACAACGGAACTAAACCTTGCCACAAACCCAAATGCCAGCTCTGCCCACACATCTACTTTGGCAACACAATCACAGGATCCAACAATGTCAAATACAGTATCGAGGGCAACTTCACCTGCTCCTCAACTAATGTGATCTATGCCATCTTTTGCCAGCAATACCCATCTGCACTCTACATTGGACAAACAGGACAAATCTCTAAGAAAACACATCAGTGGACACAAGTTTGACATAAGAAACCACGATACACAGAAACCTGTCTCAAATTACTTCGGTTTACCTGGACACTCCTTGAAGGTCACTGTTTGGGAACAGAATCATTACAGATCAAGACTACAAAGGGAAACAGCTGAAATAAGATTTATATCCATGATAGACACACACAAGAAGGGGATTAAACATAAGTCAGGGGTTCTTGAGTCATTATCAAATGTAATAGTACCATATTGCCACTTTTTCAGGGACTCTAAGGTATAAACTCTACATTGCCATTTTTTCATGGACTCTAAGTTAAAAACTCCCATTCTCTCTCTCCCCCCCCCTTCCACAGCCTCTCTGATCTGATCTGGTTTCTGTATATTGAGGAATTTACTTCCCAGCCTTAAACATATAAACAGAGCCTGGCCTGAGCCATAAAACTATACAGCTCTATAGACCCTTGCCCAATCTTCTCACCATTTAATCTTCTCACGATTTCTACTAATTAACTCTCCCTCCTCTTCTTCCCCTCCTCCTCTCCCCCCTCCCCTATCCAGCCCCCCACTCTATATACTACAGCCAATGAATATCTGGATTAAGGCCAATGAATATCTGCTATGAAATATATATCCCATCTCATATTATATTTCACACCTCATTCTGCTGCTATATGTCTGGAGAAGTGGACGTGTAGTCCACGAAAAGTTACATTAAAATATGAAAGTTATTCTTTAAGGTGCCACATGTTTGTGTCTTTTGTTTTGTTTTGTTTTGTTTTTCTTTGATTTTTGCCTGAATTTCATTCATTCACTCACTCATTCATTCATTCATTTATTCTTCTGCATCTTTCCAGTTTACCTCCTCTGGGTACTGTTGCTGCATGGGCAGCAGTTCCCAGAGGGGAGCACAGTAGTGAACAGCAGATCAGATATTAGTCTAGGAAATAAACCATATTGAACCACCAAACCAGAGTTCATGGAGCAAATATTTGTAATGGGTAGAAATCACCAAGGAACTGATGAGGAAGACATTCTGTCTGTTTCTTAATTCTTAGTTAGTTGAGCCATTGGCCATTAAAAAATGATGTCCCCTTTACCTACAAACTGATTATAGCAACACAGAGGTGAGGAAGGAGGGTGTTTGTTTTCACATTAAATACCATTTTTAAAAAATCCACATTGCCCGTAACCCAGGCATGCCCAAACTTCGGCCCTCCTGATGTTTTGGACCACAACTCCCAGAATTCTAAACCTTGATTGCCAGTGACAAAGGACTGTGGGAGCTGTGGTCCAAAACATCTGGAGGGCTGAAGTTTGGACATGCCTGCCATAAACATTTGCTGGAAGAGCTGAAAAATACATATGTGCAGCACTGCAGTGGGGAGCTCCATGTGATGAGCAGCTGCTGGACCTGATCAGCCCCTGGCGGAGTGCTGACATGAAGAATCATTCTTTCACATCTTCATGCAGAGTTGTAACATTTGAATTGGCTCAGATGAGCTGATCAAATGCACGGAAAACATGGAGGCGGAATAAAGGAAGAGCTTTATCCATTAATATTTTGACTGGCCACCAACCTCACAAACAACTTTGTACTACAGGGGTGCAGATGAGCCTCTGATCATTTGCCAGCAAGAGATCAAAAGTGATTGTGGGAATGAATATATAAAAGCCACAGGCAGGGTATGTGCCCAGCAAGCTCTCGGTGGTTAGCAGGAGCCAATCAGCTCAGCCTTTGATTACGACCGAGACAGAAATACTGTAGAGCAGACATTTCTGCTGTAGGTTGTTCACACAGTATGCAAACACAGTCTCTTTTCACTTTAAGATACAGTGGTACCGCTGCTTACGAATTTAATCCATTCTGAATGCATGCTCTTAAGTCAAACAACTCTTAAGTAGAGGTGCTGTATCTAAAAAATTGAAAAAATAAATAAAAAATTTAAAATTTTAAAAAAATTATAAGTAGAACAGACAGCATCTAAAATTTGAAAGGTGACAGTTAAAACACCAACAGTTTTCTGCTCTTAAGTCGAATTGCTCTTAAGCAGCACCACTCTTAAGTAGAGGTACCAATGTATGTGCATAAGAATTGACCAGATGTTTAATTTCAACTTTGAAAAAAGTTTGCTTTCACTCACAACACTGGAGAATCAGGTACATATGGGCAATTGTTTCTGCACTGGGTGATACTGAAGTGAGCATAGAGCCACGTACAGCATTCATAGAGTAAAGAAAATGCACAGGGGGCAAGTCCCTGGCCAAGGAAAAACACTGGATTTTGTTACACACAATAATAATAAATTACAGTGAACTGACAAAGGTAGAAGTAGGAGCATGTCAGGGCTCTAGATTTGCATCCACTGCTTCTCCTCAAATTGTAACACATACAAGAAGATCCAGAGGTACAGTCCCAGCTCCCTCCTGTTTCTTGAGATTTCTGCTCTGGCCATCATAATACATGCCTTTGTTATGCCCTCTTTGGATCACTGTATTGTATTTTCATAATTCTGGCTGTGAAACGTGTTCAAGAAGTTGCAGCTGAGTTCCAGGCAGAATTCCTTTTTATAACTACTTAATTGACTACTGGCCCATTTTCAGGCACAAATCAACACCGAAGTGCTGGTTATGTCTTATCAAACATCAGTCCATCTGTAGAGCTTCAGTCATATGAAGTTTGTCTGTATGAGCCTTTCCATATGAGTCTTCCTGAGTGTTAAGATCTTTTGAGAAGGCCTTTCTCTCAGTCCTGTCATCCCTTTTAGGCATGCCTAGTGAGAACACGAAAGGAGGCCTTCTCAGTAGCTGCTGTCAGACTATGGAACTCCCACGGGGAAGCCATGTCTCTTCAGATAGCTTTCAAATCAGTAACTAACTGCCAAGGCAGCTTTTAAAAATGAGACTGTTTCTACTTTTCAAAAATATTTGTCAATGTGTTTTTCCATGTATTCAATTATTTTTTTCTATAGTTTAATTTATAATATTCTTGATTGTTTTTATCATATTGTAACATGTTGGGTTTTAAACCATCTCAGCATTTGTTTTCAAATATATTGTAAACTTCCCGAAGGACTTTTGTTGAGAGAAATATGGTGCATTCAATGAATGAATGAACGAATGGACAAACAAATGAATTAATACATGTTTCACATAGTAGGAAGGCACAACATGATGGTTTCCGTTCGGTGAGTCACTATACCTATTGTACACGAAAAACTAAGAACAGTGTGAAGTTCATTGATGTTTATAATATGGTAGCACACATCCAATTTTCCCTCTGAACAACTAGTTCTGCTACACCTGTGTCAACTAAAGTGAATGGGAACAAGGAACTGTAGATTTGGATAATTTTGTGCTCATACTGAGAACTAACACAAGGAAACCTGTCAACAAGCAGTGGCAGACTGGGTGAGAAAACAATGGGACACCCATGTGTTCCCCACTAGAAGTCCAATGCATATATTAAAACAAAGATGGTGAGAGACTTGAACATTAAACTCTCTGAAGTGTTGGGAAAGGTAACTATATTTAGCATAGATAAGAGATTATTGATAGACAATACGATAATCTTCTTGAAGTAGTTGAAAGACTGTCAGGGGGCAAATGGAATTGATTTGTCATTCTTGAGCGGAAGACCTGCACAAACAGTATCCTATTAAAAGGAAGGGGATTGTGACTAAACATTAGAAGCTACTTGGTGACTGTATGAATGATACACACTGATGTATCAGGAGATCAGCCTGGATTCTTCCTCCTTGTAGTTCTCCAGTCATCATGAACTTCCTTTGCAAGCAAGCTTTTGTCAACTGATGGTACAAAGCAGAGGAACGGGGTTTTCATGAATGAGGAATGTTGTCAATTTTCTTTTGACTTTCTCTCCTATGTTGTTCATAATGTTCTAATTCAGTAATTGCTTTCATGCATTACTATGATTTAATCAGAAGTATAGCAAGCTGAAGCTCACATCATTGAAACCTGGGGGCTTTCTGAGCTACAGGGACTATGGCACCATCTGCCTATCCAGACTTCTCTGTTCTCTCTGAAATTTAGGTGCAGTCCTCACTGTTGCTAGAAAATGAATGTATCTTGCTAGGAATAATATATTGTTGCAAGCTATACTTCTTGTTACTGTTATTTTTGTTTCAGACCAGTTAGGTCATAAATGGACAATTAAGAGCTATTAAAGTCACAAAAGATATGTTCC
Source organism: Phrynocephalus guinanensis (assembly GCA_037367245.1). Lineage (NCBI taxonomy): Eukaryota > Metazoa > Chordata > Lepidosauria > Squamata > Agamidae > Phrynocephalus > Phrynocephalus guinanensis. Next base: position 39,742,767 of record CM074736.1, read on the forward strand.
TCATTTTAAATTCAACTGCCTCCATTTTTTGGCTGTCTTGGAACTTTCTCTCTCTTCTTTCCTCCTTTCTCTCTCTTCTTCCCCCTTCTTTCTCCCTCCCTCCTTCCTCCATCTCTTGCTCATTCCCTCCATCAGAATCACTATGTCATTCCTTCTAAGTCTCTCCTCCATTCTCTCTCTCTCCCCCTTATTCATTCATTCATTAATTCATTCATTCTGTCTGTCTGTCTGTCTGTCTGTCTGTCTGTCTGTCTGTCTGTCTCTCTCTCTCTCTCTCTCTCTCTCTCTCTCTCTCTCTCTCTCTCTCTCCTCTTCCCTAAACCCCCTTCCATTTGCTCTCTTCAGGGTACCTCTCCTTATTGACAGGTGGCAAGCCTCCTAGGAGTAATTGATAGACACCTTGGTGACTATTGTAGTGTTGCGTATTTACAGAAATGTCACACATACACACTAAAATGGTATTGATTCTCTGTGAGGTGAACAAGATCAAAACCAGGAAAATCTCACATGTTACTCTTCCTTATGGCAGCAGGAGGAAGCTGGTCAGGCTGAATCTTCCCAGTGCTGTAATGTCACAGCAGGGTCTCTGTCCTTCTGCAGGCCCTGCAGGTGGGATCATAATCCACCCTCCAGGGGGCCAGAAGAAGGGACAAAGGGATAGCCCTGGTTCTTTGGCATGTGCGGGAGCTGGGAAGGGATCTGAGCAGGCCACGGGGGGAGGACTGGCAGGAAGGAAAGAGATGCCCTGACTGGATTTGCCCTTTTGGTGAGGGAAACCCAAGAAAGCAAGTCCCAGCTGGGACCGGAGAGGAGCCCTACCCTCACAGCACCGTATGGCATATGTCACCCCTCAATGGGGCTGCAGGGGTCCTTCCCAGTGTCTGGCGGAGAGGCAGTCCTCGCCCGCCTGCCTGCAACTCACCTTTCCCAGGACAAAGCTGACTGTGCGCAGGAGCAGGACTCTTTCCAGGGCCACATCCTCGGCAACGATGGCCATGCATCAGTGGGGTGAACACAGCAATCCTGCAGAGAAGGCACTCCGAGGGGTCAGCCCTTGGTGTTCCTTCCTTCTAATCTCCAGCTCGAAGGCCAGGAGCAGGCATCGGGCACCACTCAGGCATTGCCCTTCTGGCCTTCTCCTTCTCTTTCAGGAAGCCCTGGTGACTGGCTGGCCTGGCCCATGTCTCTTGGGCCAGGCCAGCCAGCCGCCAGGGCCTCCTGAAACCCCACACCAGAAGTCCTCTTGATTCCGTCCAGCTGCAGCCCTTGCAAGGGCGCCGAGGCAGACTGGGGCATTTCCCAGTTTTTTTTCGCTCACCTTAAACACCCACCCACCCCCTGCTATGGCTTGGAGATCCTTAGCCCAGGGAAAAGGAGAAGAGGGAAGCATGTGACTTTTTTTCCCCCAAGCAGGACCTCGGATGCACACTTCCACCTCCCCCCCCCCCCCACTAAGGCTTTGCGAACCTTAGCTGGGGAAAAGGAGGACAGGGAAGCAGGTGATTGATATTTTTGCAAGCAGCACCCCATCACCCGCTCCCCCTCCTTTTCCCTGGCTAGGGCTTGGTGATCCTTTGAGGGGGGGAGGAAGAGAGGGAAGCAGGTGATTAGTTTTTTCCCAAGTAGCACCTCCATCGCATGCTTCCCCCTCCTTCCCCCCAAGGATCGCCAAGCCTTAGCCAGCGGAGAAGGGGTGGGGGAAGCCAGTGATTTTTTTAAAGCACGATGTCACATGCTGGAGGAAGGGGTCCGCGTGCCACCTTTGGCATGCATGCCAGAGATTTGCCAACACTGGGCCCTAACCCCTGTGAGACAGAAGCACCCTCACTTAATGCAGCAGCAACAGCAAGAGGAGGATTGCTGGGGAGGCAGGCAGGCAGGGAGTAGAGAGTCCAGCTGAGCAATGGGGCAGTAGATGGCAGGGGACAGGATCGCTGCAGCCTCCCCGTTTGCCACCACCGCACCAGCACCCCTCTTCCCCAGCCATCACCTGGTGGCACGCAGCCTTCAGCAGGCATGCCGATCATCTGGCTAGTGGGGGGGGGAGCGGGGGAGCGTGCCATGACCCTTGGACTGCCCCATCGGTGACATACAGCCAGCACATGGATAATTTGGTCAGCAGACTACTATTTAAACCTTCACGAGCTACTGGTCGCCTGCAGTCGACCTGTTGTGCAGGCCTGTTATATATTATTGGTTTGGTAACTGGATGGATAGTAACTTACCAGAAAAGCTGTAGCACCAAGGGGGTGTGCAGATGACATTCGAAAATCCCTCTCAAGTCCATCATCTAGGACAAAAGTCCAGATCATACATTCAACCCATGTACCCACAAACTGTCCTGGTCAAACATGGTGAAAATCATGTTAAAAATGCCAACTATCAAGTTAACCAAAGGGAAGGGCACTTCATCCCAGAGCTGTTAACTATCAGATTACAGGCTGCTGATATGATTGGATGAGCCAATATATATCTCCCAGTAACGGCTCTGCTTGTGAGCCTGCTATTTACAACCTGTGGACTTCCCTTTGGAAGGTGTCCCAGCCATGTGAATGATGGAGCCTCATGTGCAGCATTCATGCAAAGATGATAGTTCATAAAACCGGTGTCTGCATCTCATTTCCAGTGTGGTATAAGTTTACCCAAGATGATTATTTGCAGAATTAAAAAATTATGAATCAGAAGAAGATGGTCCAGCTACAGCCAGATTTATGAAGGATAGGAGAAAAAGAGCAATTTTATGCTGAAACCAGAGTGAGTGTGGACTTTAAAATTGTTCATTCTCCCCAGGATTTAGATAAGTTAAAGCTTTTCTCTTCCTAAAGCATCAATACATTAATATATTCTGCCTGACACAACAGTAAATTATTCTTTAGTCCTTCTTGCCAGTCAATGAACCATAAACTATAAATAGTTTTCATTCATTTGGAAAAAAACGCCCTCTATTATAATTGTGACTCAGCAGCATTGATTGAAAATAAATGAACACCACACTCCAGATACTCTTGTAAATAGTTTTTAAGAGATCACAGATCAATGTCTCATGGGGTTCTTAATGTTACAGAGCAACTAGAAAAATTAGATTAATTAAACAGAGCAACATTTTAAATACTGCAAATAATTGATTTGAAATGAATGTAAACGATGATGTTGGCAATACTGATAACTGCAATAAAAGAAAAAGATATTGAACCCTTGTGTAAACTCTATGTAACTTTAGACATGTCCTTGAAAATTGAATGTATCATTCAATCAGCAATCCCCAGTTTTGGGCTAAAAACGGAGATACATTTATGTCTTGAAATCATAGCAGTCATTTTATATATGGTAGACTATTTAAAGTTCATAATAATTTACAACTATTAGTCACTGATGGGACCCAGTGTTCTGGAAGCAGCTGGTGCTGTAGTACACTTAAAGCTAAATGCAGGTAGAGTCATGAAAAGAAGAATGGACAGCAGATTGCTGGAACCAACATCAAAAGTGAGAAAAAGCCACAATCAGTCAAACACATATTTTTTAAAAATATTAATGACTTATATTGCATCATGAATACGCGAAAAGCTTTGAAGTATTTGAGTGTCCTCACAACAATCCTAAGCTTTTAGCATGGTTAGCTCAAGTTAGAAGAGTGAGCAATTGATAGGAGTAATTAAAGATAAATCAGGAAAGAAATGTAGCTTGATGAAAGAAAAAAATAGTTATATTTCAAGAATTTTATAAAGAATTGTATGTAGGAGGCAATATATCTAATGAGGATATAGAAAGTTATGTTAAGAAATCTGTGAAGACAAGGCTTCTAGAGATTGATAAAAGAGAGTTAGAAAAACGAATACAGGACGATCAGATTGTAAGTATAGCTACAAGTTAAAAATGGCAAAACTCAGGGTTTTGATTGATTAGACTCAGATTTTTATAAACCGTTTAAATTAGTTCTAGTTTCCATATTAAAGATACTTTTTAATGGTATTTTGGAAGAAGAGAAGATACCATTATCCTGGAAACATTCATTAACAATTCTTATTCCAAAACCTAATAAAGATTTAACAGATCCCAGTTCATATAGACCTAATTAATAAATCAAGATGCAAAGATTTTTACTGCAATGTTAGCAAGTAGAGTGAACAGATTATCACAAATTCTATTAAAGAGGATTAAAATGGGTTTTTAAAGGGAAGACAAATGGCTAATTTAACTAGGAGAGTGTTGAGCATTATATCCAATACATAAAAAAGCAAGTATTTTGTCATTAGATATATTTAAAGCTTTTGATTGTGTAGTATGGCCAACTTTAAATTTTGTGATAAAGAATTGTGGGTTTGGTAAGAAATTTAGAGGAGTGATAGATCAGTTATATACTGATAATAGATCCAGGGTAATAGTTAATGATGGATAACAGACCAAATATCTTTGACCGAGGCACGAGACAAGGTTGCCCCCTCTCTCCAGTACTATTTTTTTAATGACTGAAATGTTTGCGAATGCAATAAGGAACAATAATTTAATTACTGGATTGAGTATGGAAAATGAAGTAAAGATAAACTTATTTGCAGATGATTCCTTATTGACAATTAAAAACTCGATTGAAAGTTGGAATAGAATTAAAAATCATTTGGACAAATTTGGACTGATAACTGGTTTATGTGTAAACTGGCAAAAAAACCACAGATAATCTTTAATTGTAATTAGAGATGGGCACGACTTAGCGGTATTTCCGTTTCCGTTTCCGTTACTTGGTTCCGTTACTCTACGGAAACGGTAACGGGAATTACTCCCCCAGACTTTGAGCTCGAACCGACGAACGAACAATTTTGGTCTGATTTGTCGTGCTCATTCCTTGCATCGCGAGATCGCGCGATGCCACACGCGGCACAGAAAAAAAGTTTTTAAAAGTTAAAAAAACCCAGTTCCCGGCCAAAAAGCAGGCGGGAAAATGCCTGCCGTGCCTCAGGGCACCTACCAGAGGGGTTGTTTCTGGAGGTCCCCGGCCTCCCCCCTCATCCCCCGTCCTGGGCTGCTCTGGTGGGACTCGCCGCAGGCTCGCAGCCAGCAAAAAGCCCAGTCTCGCCGCCGGCCGCCGCAATTAAAGCGCAAGCAAGCGGCACGGACGGCACAGGAAAAAACTTTTAAAATCTCCCCCCACCCATTCCCGGGCCAAAAAAGCAGGCGGAAAAATGCCTGCTTGACTAAGGGCGCAGGGCACCTACTGGAGGGGTGGTTTCTGGAGGGGGGGGTCCCGCCTCCCCCCCGTCCTGGGCAGCCGGACTCGCGAGTCGCCATCGCCATGCCATGCGGTGCGGGCGGGGGATCCAAAATGGGGCGGCAAACGCAATATTGTTTTTGAAATCGTGGTCCAAAAACACACAAGCACAACAGAAACACGCGAAAATTTATAAACTGCCAGATTTTTCACAGTAGCAGTGGGTTTTTTTCTTGCAACAAAATGTCTCTCCTCTCCTCCTCTGTCCTCCATTTATTTTATTTTATTTTATTTTATTTACACCTGCGCAATGATGGGCTGGCCAAGTGGCCAGCCATGTGGGAGTGGACAACCATGCAAATTTTTGGAGCCATCCCACCAGTCGCATGGCCACTTGGCCATGGAGACTTCTGGGATGTGCCAAAAAGCCCCCTAAAACCTGCCCTAGCCCTAACCCTAACCCTTGACTCCGTACCCATACGTCACAGACTGTCTTCTTAGTGGGTCAGAGAGGCACCCAGAGGTGCAACCCACTAGCCCACCGTAACCTTACCCGTCACTAGCCTAACCCTAGCTCTTGCACTAAGCCACCTTAAAGCCAGATCTACTTGCTTGCATTGCACTACACGCAGCAAGTACAATTCCCTTCTGTGTGAGACATGGTGGTGCGGGAGCCTTGTGAAGGGCGGGCATGACGCTATCACTCTCACTGGTCTCACTGTCTGCACATTATGTTATGCAATATCCATATGGCTATTGCATAGCATTTTGCAGCAGCAGCAGGTGACGAAGGGAGACCCCCATGTAGAGGGGTCTCTTGGAGCCTGCTTCCCCTTCCTAGTGGGTGAGGAGCCCACTTTCCCTTTATAGCGGGCCAGAGGAGGCACCCACCCCACAGAGGTGCCTCCAGGAGCCCACTCCCCCCCCCAAAAAACAGTACTAATGACAACGAAAAAATGAAAAAACGAACCGACTAATTTTTGCGAATTTTCGCGAAAACCGGAAACGACCCGAAATGGGACTGGCCCGACTAACGACAACTCGAAAAATTTTTTTTTCAAGTCGTGCCCATCTCTAATTGTAATAGGTTGGAACAAGAAATGTTTGTTGAAATATATGGGTATAAGATAAGTAAATCAGTTAGACATTTAGGTATATATTTGGTAAAGAATACACAGAAATTAAAAGAATATAATTATAATAAATTAAAAAAGAGAAATTAAGAATAAAATACAATAATATTCTAGTTTGAAATTATCTTGATTTGGAAGGATTGCATTGATGAAAATGAAAATTTTGCCAAAGATTGATTTCTTGTTTATGATGCTGCCAGTACAGTTAACATTAGATGATATTAATTTTTTGGCAAGGTTTGATTAATAGTTATTGTATTGAAGGTAACAAAAGCTAGAATAAATAAAAAAAATTGGTATAAAGCTCAAAATAGAGGAGGTATAGGGTTACCAAATGTTAAGAATTATTATTTGGCAAATCAATTAAGGTTTATCAGGGAAATTATATATAATCCAAGAAAGTTAATATGGTGGAATTTGAATAATCTGAGATAAAAGATAATATTGAAAAATGTTTAGGGAAAAACAAGTGGTTAGGTTGAAGGACTGGATGGATAAAATGAAACTGAAGGAACAAATGAAAGAAGTTTTGCAATGCAGGGATATTTCATGGTTTAATTATGTATAGTTAGAAAAATGGACTAATGATTGGATTAAGAAACGTAATAAATGTAGAGAATATACATAATATGAACAGTTTTTAGTGTTCTGTGAAGATATTCAGAAGGAAGATGTAGTGAAAGGCAGTGTGAGTAAAATATATAAAATACTTTTGGATTTAGGGGGAAGAGGATTCAAAGTAATATGGGAGCAAGATTTTTTAAAAAAGAAATAGAAGAGAAAGATTGGGCTAAAATATGGAGAATGGGAATACCTAGATCTATGTCAGTGAGAATAAAAGAATTATTTTTAAAAAATAGGGTTAAGATGGAATAAAATAAATGGTAATTTTTCTAAGATTTGTTGGAAATGCAGTAAGGATGTTGGTACATATTTTCATATGAGATGCGAATGTGAAAAGGTACAAAAATGTTGAAGATTTATTTTTAAAGAATTAAGTGATATATTTGAAAAGGTATATAGAGCCCAATTCAGAAATTGCTTTATTGTCAGTATTTGTTAAAACAGATTATGACTTTAAAACTAGAGATTTGATCACAAATCTCTTGACAGCAGCTAGATTAATCATAGCTAGGAATTTCAAGGGGAATTATGAACTATGTATGGATGAATGGTATAACGAAGTTTGGAATATTGCCTTAAATGACAAATTAATGTCTAATTTAAACATCAAGAAAGGAAAGTTATAAAGAGATTTTTTTTTATGATATGAGTATATGGGGTAGATTTATTGAATATATGTTTGTAAGAAATAAGGGTAAATTTCCAGTGCAACAATCAATTCAGTTCTGGAAGGGAGGATAATAAGGGACAATATAGTTTAAGAGGTCCCGTTGGTGGAGAGGAGCACCGTTGTTTAGTTTTATTTCAGTCTTTTAAATATATGTTTTGTATTTGTATTTTGTATTTGGTGTTGTTTTATAAAATTTATAATTTAAAAAGTATCAATAAAAACGAGCAATCCTATACAATCCAGTCTTGTGATCAATCACCCCAACATTGTCTACTTCTATAATTTGTCGTATTGCTTAGTCAACAACTGTTAAACAGAAGGGAGAATCCCAGCATCCCCCACACACACACCCCAATGCTTCCTAAAAGACTAGCTGTGCTATTCCAGAACCTTTTAACTGAGAGCATCAGTATTCCAACCATATGCTCCAACCATGAGGGTGATATGCTCTAAATTCAGTGCAACTCTCCATGCAGGCAGAAACCTCCCAAACATTCTGAAGAGCTGAATAATTACTAGTAACAGCAACAGTAATAGTTTAGATAGTGCTGTCAAAGCATTTCACATGGAATATCTGTTTTAATGGTGCTCTGCTAAAACTTGGTAAAATGGATCAGTGTTGCACAGAATCCTAAGAATGGCAGATAGTATTGTGGGCTGTTCACTCCCCACCCTAGAACAAATTTATACTACCAGGTGCCACTGTAAAGCATTACATATATTAAGAGATCCAGCACATCCTGGTCATCGCCTTTTCGAGTTGCTGCCATCGGGATGGAGAGATAGAGTACCGAGGGTGAGAACAAACCATCTCAAAAATAGCTTCTTTTTTAGAGCAATATTGGCCTTAAATGGAAATTCTGGACTTTGAAGTCAGCTTATTTTAGATGTTATATTTTATGTGTTGCAGCTGTTTTAAATCTATGTGGAATGTTTTATATGAGTTGAATATAGCAACCGTGAAATTTCGTTGTTCCTGCAATGGGGCAATGACAATAAAGATTCCTATTCCTATTCCTATTCCTATTCCTATTCCTATTCCTATTCCTATTCCTATTCCTATTCCTATTCCTATTCCAAAAACTGCAGATGGGAGGCAGACTGTATACGGTAAATCTTTGGTGATTTATTGTCCCACACTATCCCTGTTTTAACCAGAAGTATCCTATCACAGGCTTGTTTTGAATGGAAAATTAGGACCTATTCGTTTTATAAAACTTCTGCTCCTGATATAAAAGAGATCTAAAATTCTGTGGCAGGTTTATTGATGTAGAGCACAGGTGTATCTATCTCTGGATTGACCTTAAAAGTATGTCTATGGATCTGGCAAGATGACCTTGATAATTCTATAAAGTTTACCATAACATTAGAACCTTTTTTTAAACGTAACTTGTGCTACTCCCTCCTGTGGATTGGAGATCAATCATTATCACTATCATTGGTTTGTTTGTGGCAATTAATTTATATTTTTGCTCAAAATAATCTGTTGTCTGAAATACTCCTTCAGCAGGTACCATCAGGAACTCTTCATCTTTAGCATTTTCACAGATGCACTTAATCTTTTAATGTACACCCTTCTCAAATGTGTAGGAGTGGCTTGCAAATCCAAATATTGCTGTTCTCTACACTGTCCAACATCATTTTTTTCTACAGTTCAATAAGGATGAAATTTTGTTGCAGCCATATACAGTATGACCCCAATATACGTTGGAGATTGGTTCCAGGCCTTTCCGTGGATAATGAAAACTGTGGATAAGAGAGAACACCTGCCCACCCACCTCCAAACTGCTGTTTCCTGACAGTAGCTTGCTTTATGGCTGCTGTTTTGAGACAGTAGCTTGCTTTATGGCTGCTGTTTGTGACAGTAGCTTGCTTTACAGATGCTATTTGCGACAATAGCTTGCTTTACAGCTGCTGTTTGTAACAATAGCTTGCTTTGTGGTTGCTGAATTATTTAATTTTTTTCCTCTGCCAACCATGGGTAACTAAATCGATGGATACAGGGGTCCTACTATACAGCATGTGACTGTATAACAGTTCTTTTCTATGATACTGCATCAACTGCATATGTGTTCATCATGCCTACAGAACATGAAGAGCCATTTAAATTGAAAGCTGCGGTAATGTTTCCATATTCCATTCCACACAAAAAAGATGATGATGATGATGATGATGATGATGATGATGATGATGATGATGATGATGATGATGATGATGATGATGATGATGATAATAATAATTGTAGAAACTGGTACAGGTGTTCCTGTTGGTAATCGGCATGCAGGGTGCGGTGCCTAAAGAGCTAAGCAAGTATTTAGAAGAAACTGGAGGTCACAAAGTCACCATCAGTCAGCTGCAGAAAGCCACCTTACTGGGATCTGCTCACATAATTCACCAATACATCACGTAGTCCTAAACGCTTGGGAAGGATTCAATTAGTGATTTGTAATACAAAATCCAGTGTATTTATCTTGTTTGCTGTGATGATGATGATGATGATGATGATGATGATGATGATGATGATGATGATGATGATGATGATTCAGACTTTTAGAACTTTGCTAATAAGTTTAGAACAAGTTGTATAAATAAATAAATAATAATACTTTGATTCCACTTGAGGGGAAAAAACTAGTTTATTAACTGATACATTCAAAGCCAAAGCCAAGAAGAAATTCCATCAAAAATAAATAAATAGCATGGAATGAAGTCAGTGTTTATTCCAACAGGCTGATCACGTACCAATAAAATCAGATGTTTCTACGATAACTTCTTCTTTCCTTGGGAGTTTCATGGGAAACCCCTAACATTCCTCGTAACTGAGCTATCATAAGTGGCAAGTCTGATACCATGATAATAATGTGCCATCCAGTTAATGTTGACTGATTGCAATCCTTCCAAGGATTTTCCAGGTAGACAATACAGTGGTACTTCGACTTTCCTTTCCGAATGCGTGCTCTTAAGTCAAACTACTCTTAAGTCGTGGTACCTATCTAAAAAACTGAAAAATATAAGTTTAAAAAAATCAAATAAATGAAAAAAAATTGTAAGGCAACAGTTACAATGCCAACAGTTTTCCGCTCTTAAGTCGAATTGCTCTTAAGTCGACCTGCTCTTAAGTTGGGGTACCACTGTACTCAATGATTACCATTCCCTTCTGGGGATATTCTGAAACTGTGCATCTTACGCAAGGCTACATAGCCTGGCTGTAATCTCAGGAGACTCAGTGAGGAATCAAACTCCAGTTTCTGGCTCTGCAATCAGATACCTAAACTACTGAGCTATCCAGCCAGCTGTGGTATCATAGAAAGCCAGACTGATACAAAATTTCATACCAGAATGATTGTTATAAAAGAACTTTAAAAAACCACCTCTGCAGCAACACATTATGGATGGTGACAGATTACTTACAGTTCATATAGTCAATCATATTGAAGAGGCATTAAATGTTTTCCCCCCTGAGCTACTAGACTTTATTCCGCCAACTTACATTAAAACTGTGAATGTGAACTAATATAAAAGTTGAACACTACCAAAGATTTATCAAGTGTTTGATGAACACTTTTAATTTACAGATGGCTATCCTCAAGAAGAAATGATTTACCGGTGGAGGAAAAACTCGGTAGAAGCAGCAGATCAGAAATCTTGGAGACTCTATCAGTTTGATTTCATGGGTCTCAGAAATACCTCTGATATCGTGCAAACATCAGCAGGTAGGTATGCAATTTTTTCAAAAAATATATTAAATGTAATATTGTAAGCATTGGCCAAAATTATCCCCAAACTTAGTGTACTGAGTTTTACTGTTTATAAAGGTATCTACATGGACATCAATAACTATGGCTGCACAGTAGGGTAGAAAGGAGATAAAGTATATTTCTTACTCCATTTGACATGTGATGATACGATTATACGCAGTATAATACTTACACATTTCACGTTTATTAGTATAAGGATGTTTAAGGAGAGGTATGGTAATACAAAAGTGATGAACTTCACATGTATATTGACAGGGAGCTATACCAGCTTCAACAGCGCAAAAAAGAGATATTGGCTTTGTTGTATAAAACTCATAGGAAATGTCGACTCTGTATGGTGTCACAGTTTCATAGAAAAAACATGCTAAATGTGCTCTTAGGAGTCATATAACAGGGAATAATATAAAGGGGAAAGGATCATACCTTTGTAGTTCATCGGCATTTTATGACTACGTATAATCTGCAAATGTAAAAGGGTATTGAGAATTGGAAGAACAAACTGAAAAGAAAAATACCTAGAGTGCTCCTGAAAATAATCAGTCCTACACAGGCCAGACTTTTTCAGTTTATTGAAAAGTTGATAAAGGTAGGGTGTTGTGGAAGTTTCTTCAGTTATAAGGACTGACCGAACAGATAATTTATCTTCTTTAATTTTACCTGCCTGGATAGATCAGAGGTTTAAGTATCTAGCTTGGACCCAGAGGTTGGGAGTTTGATTCTCAACTGTGCCTCCTGTTAGGGCCAGCTTGTGAGGGCTTGGGCAAGCTACACAGTTCCAGGATGTATCCTGAAGAAAGGAATGGTAAACCACATCTAAGTATTCTCTACTTGGAAAAGGCCACTACTAGAGAGGGGCATGAACCGATTCATCTTGATTCATAAAGGCTCTCCTCCCTCACCGCCTCTGTCTCAAACAGCCACTCACCTGGCCCAGTTTGGTAGCATCCCAGACCCACAGCTTCTCAACTGACTCTTCCTTCTGGCTCCCCCTCCACCTTCTCTGCCCTACCTTCTTGGGTGATCACCCACAGAAACAGAAGGACAGAGAAGGACAGCCTGAGGAAAAAAACACTTGAGAAGCTGCCGGAAGCTAGCAAACTGGTCCAGGTGAGGAGGCAGGGCCTTTATGAACTAAGATGAAGCAATCCATGCCCACCTGTAATCCCCATAAGATGGAATCAACTTGATAGTGCATTATTATTATTATTATTATTATTATTATTATTATTATTATTATTATTATTATTATTATTATTATTATTATTATTATTATTATTATTATTATTATAACAACTTTAGGGATTTAGTGGATGAAAACACATAAGTACTTCTACACAGTATAAATTACAGGAGTTAGAAAAGTAGCTTTCTGGATTGCTGCTCCCACAATGCCCTAGCCAGCATGGGCAGTTGTAATATTTTTTTTTAAAAAAAAAACGAATGTCCCTAAGCTCTGATAATTTCCATATAGGACTCACTGCCACAAACAGCAATGGTTCTTAATACAGATGGGCATAATTTTATAAAATGATTATTCATTTTTATTAATGATTCAGCAAAGTCAATGAATCATGAATTTCATTTTCCCCCCTGACAAACTGATGAATCAATATGGCAATTCATCTTGCCTTTAAAACCCTATAAAATGCTCCTCAGGCACCCGGATATACCAAAGTAACAGAGGAGCTTCCCCTGACTTTCCTGTATGATCCTTGAAGTTTGCTGAAATTTGGGTTTCAGATGTCAGAGTTGTGTCCCCACAACGTGGCTGTCTCTAGATGCCTTGGGGGGGGCAGTTTCCAGAGGGGACCTTTTTTGAGCATGCATACCTCCGACATCCAAAACCCAAACTTCACCAAACTTGAAGGGCTTGTAGGGGAGAGTCTAGGGAGGCTTCTCTGCCGTTTTTGTGATGCTAGGTGCCTGGGGGACTGCTTTATAGCCTTATGAATCAGAAAATCAAAATCTGCTAAGACTTTAGAAATTCATATTATTTAGGGGGTGTCATTTCTGACAAATAGAAATCAACAAATTAGTGGCTTTGGTGAATTTTGCAATTGGAATTCTAATTTGTGTCCAACCCTACTTCTTCAATAAGCTGTTTTTCTTTAAAAATGGTAAACATATAAAGAAGCCCTTTAGATCTACTATAGTAGCCTTTTTTAAAAAATAAATCACCTGCATGAAGATAATGTTGCAGAGTTTTGATTTTCTAATACAATCCCTTTTGCTATGCAGGAGAAGTCCAGAGATTCACAGAGGAGAATAACTTCATATTCCCCAGAGTCCACCCCTTCCTCATTAACTGGCACTTAAAGTCTCAAGAACTCATTCTGAGACATTTGCAGGTTAAATGGTTTAAAAAAACTTTACTTACAGTTGCTTGAAAATTAGAGGCTTGTGTGCTTCTTTCTTTCTTTCTTTCTTTTTTTTGTATGCATGCTTAGCAACCAACAGAAGAGAACAAGAGCAAACAACTTCTTTTCCAGCTGAGGGAAAAGAGGTGAAAAGAACATTCAGTAGAGAGACAGAGCTCACTTTGAAATCAAAGGTTGGAAGGAACAATTGGTTAGAGCTGGATAAACAGCTACCCTGAGCCAGAAAATTTGTTCCTAATCACACAAACCACATACAAAATGTGAGGTTACAAATAAAACTCCAATAGATAATTCATTGTTTCTTCTAACAGCAGCAGAATATTGTAGCGCGACTAATGAAATAAAATGTTTCTCTGACCACTTAATCTTTCCTCTGGAGTTTCATGGGAGTCCCCCTCCCATGATTTAAAAGCTTGCAAATCCTTTCAGCTAATGAATCCTTTCTCTACTGCCCTTATCAACAGACTCTAATTTAAATTTAATGGAATTCATTTTATTTCCACAGAAAACTATTATCCTGAATGATAATAAATACAGCTGTCTTGTCTGGCCATCCTTGAATTATTGATCAGAATACGAACCTGAATGTTTTAATGGCATGGAACCAACTCTCAAAGAAAATATGAACGTTTATTCCTCTAAGTGGGAAGATACCCCTTGCTATGCCTGGGTCAAAACTCAAGAGATCAGAGGTAGAAGGTGACTTCACCTTTCCTCAGAGACTCCCTTTCCATATCTATGGAGGGGGGGGAGGCAGTGCTTTAGACAACTGTAAACGTAGGAAGTCTCTTTTTACAGTAACCCCTATAAGGCTTAGACCCAACCTATCTCAAGGACCACACCTCTCATAATGAGCCTGTTTTCCTTTCTCTCAGTCCTGTGACCTTCACGGGTGCATTAGGTGGGGACACAGGAATGGACCTTCTCTGTTGCTTCTCCAGTACTCTAGAACAGGGCTGTTCAACTTTGAACAGGCCAAGGTCTACTTTTTCCAGCCCAAAGTGCCTGAGGGCTACTACACTAAAACCTCTACTTACGAATTTATCCATTCTAAGCACATGCTCATACAGCAGGGGTTTCCCATAGGAATGCATTGAAAAACCAAACAATCTGTTCTGGAGGGAACAAATTTCAATGTGCCATGGCCCTTGAACTGCCCCGCTTGGCTGAGACAGTGGGCTGGCAGATCCAGAACTTTGCTGGGGCAGTGGTGGTCCTTGGGATGGGGGAGGGAGGGGTGGAGAATTTATCCCCTCACTTTTTATTGATCGCTGACGGGCTACTTTTGAACCCTTCACAGGCTACCAGCAGCCCGCGGTCTACCTGTTGGGCAGGCCTGCTCTAGAACTCCCTTCCACAGGTGGCTAGAATGGACCCATCTTATTCCCAGAATGAATGGCTGCCAAGTTTTTAAAATAGATTGTTGCACCTTACTTTATTGAATATATTTTGGTGTTGCTTTTGTTTTTAGTGTCATATTCATTTATCCTTTTGGGTAATTCAAAGGCCAGATGCAGGGAACTGTTACCAGGAGACAGATATCTAATCCCGTGCATCCCCAGAGGCGTTTGGTGGGGCCACTGTAAGATTAAGGAAATTGGACTAGATGGGCCCTTGGCCTGATCCAGCATGGCTCTTCTTACGCTCTTATGTTCTTAGTATTGTATACTGGTTGTTGAGTTAAATACTCCCTTTTAATTGTTCTACGTCACCCAGGGCCCTTTTTTTATTTAAGAAAGAAAGGTTAAAATATTTCAGGTATATAAATAAACAAGAGTGGAGTGACTTGGGAGTAGAGCTGGGTGGGGGGAAACACCATCTAAACATTTTTGAGATTTGTGAAAAAGTTCTATGGCAGTGCTTCTCAGCCTAGGATCCCCAGATG
Source organism: Phrynocephalus guinanensis (assembly GCA_037367245.1). Classification (NCBI taxonomy): domain Eukaryota; kingdom Metazoa; phylum Chordata; class Lepidosauria; order Squamata; family Agamidae; genus Phrynocephalus; species Phrynocephalus guinanensis. The sequence continues at coordinate 39,758,415 of CM074736.1, forward strand.
TTCTTGAACTACAACTCCCTGAAATCCTGACCAGCACAACTAGTGGTGAAGGCTTCTGAGAATTTTAGTATAACATTTTAGGACCCAAAGTTGAGAGCCATTGGTCGATAGCAGTGGTGGCAAACCTTTGGCAGTCCAGGTGTTTTGGACCACAACTCCCACAGTCTTCTGTCATTAGCATTCTAGGCTCAGAACTCTGGGAGTTGTGGTCCAAAATATCTGGAATGCCAAAGGTCTATCATTTCTTCTTTTTTTGAGTGAGTGAGTGAGTGAGTGAGAGAGAGAGAGAGAGAGAGAGAGAGAGAGAGAGAGAGAGAGAGAGAGAGAGAGAGAGAATATAAAACAGCAATCAATGTGGAGAATTCAGGGCAGTTTGCAGTCTAAAAAACAAATTGACAAACCAAAATGGCATTTGTCCCCATCTCTAGACATGACTATACTAGGGTTTTATATTTAATTCCTTTTCTAATAATGTCCGGTATGGAGTAACCTCAAACAGGGTTAACGTATTCATTGAGTTCTCCACCAGAACAACAATACTGCTTTCTTGTTGAGCCCCCAGCAACCTGGGTTCCATCAGCGTATTTCTGAATTTGTCATCCTATGTCTCATCCTCCTGTCTCTACAGCTCCTTCTCCTGAACCTCATTTGCTAGTTTAATCCCTGTTCTTCCAATTGGCAAGATGAAAACCTGTCACAGCCACCACAAACATCATTTAAAATGTACATCTGTGACGTTAGTTCATACTTTGCCATTTTTGTTGTCCATGTGACTAAAGGGATGGGATCTGAATGTAGAAATTGCCATGTGAATAACTCTTAGGAGTTCGACTTACTGTTAACTAATTAGTATCTGCAGCACTTGGGATACACACACACACACACACACACACACACACACACACACACACACACACACACACACACACACACACATATATATATATATATATATATATATATATATATATATATATATATATATATATATATATATAATATATATATATATATATATATATATATATATATATATATATATATGACGGGGGGAGAACCAACCTTTTATGAGGTAAGCACCATTTAAAAGTTATAAATGATTCTGAAATATGTGAGATGGATCAAAATGTAATAGCAATCCCTACAGCTGTGACTTGTCAGTAACCGTCTGCTGCTTTAATAGAAAGTGACGAACTCTTCAAAAATGAAATTAAACAGCTCAGATTTCTTCTTCTGTACTAGGGCACATTGTACCGAAAAAACAAAAAAGTTTAATCTGCAACTTAATGATTTATGGTGCAGCCATTCACATTAATAATACATCTTTGTGGTTAAAGACCATTTCTTCACGGAAATGCAATTAACAGCTTACTAAATCTTGCCATTATGTGGTTCGGTAGAAGTGATCGCTAACTAATGAAGCCAAGATAAAGGAGGGAACTCTAATATTTTATCAGCAAATGTTGAAGTCATGCTTCTCACATGGAAATTGAAAAAGGTTCAGATATGTAGCATGCCCTGTGCTTTAAAAGTAGGAGTGTGGTTTAAGGAAGAAGAGGCGCTGCTCTCTTCCCTTGTGATTGTGCCTATAAATCACCTTCCTCATGGCCACCAGTGGTGTGAGCTTTCCACCCATTGCCACCACCAATTTTACCTTCACCTCTGCTTCTCCCATCAACACTGTAGCCCATGACCACCCCTTCCCTATATAATGCCACCCTTTATGCCTAGCTCTGAAGACACTGTATTTCTAAGTGTTACATAAAAACATTTTGCAAATGCCCCACATGCCAGTGGACTATCGATCTTAGAAGGAAACTAGATGTCTTAAAAAAAACAGGACAAAGACTGAATTCCAGTTCCTTTGTCCTTACGCCCTATATTGTGGTTTAATTCTGAAGCCCATGTAGTTCTGAACAGATATTTTTGATCAGTGGTTCCCTACCCTGGGTCTCCAGATATTCTTGGGCTAAAATTCCCAGAAACCTTCACCAATAATTGTACTGTCCAAGGTTTGTGGGACGTGTGGTCCAAGAACATCTGGGGACCCAAGGCTGGACATCCTTGTTTTAGATGAACTTCCAGTCTGATACATCTGAAAGTCCAACTCTTCTCCCTTGATTTTCTTTTCATAAAAAAAGAGATATTGCCGTCTCCTATTTTCTGCCAACTTGTGCTGGGTAGGGTAGGTAACTGTGTGACAAAGGAATGGATTTCCTGCAACATGCCCCATTGAAACAATGGGAAGGGGTGGGTTGTGGGAGGAGATTGTGCCAGTTTATGGCTAGTAAACCTGAAGACTCTGATCCTATTGGAGGACTCCTACAACAACCATGAAATGTTCCATTTTGGACCTTCCAACCACTCTCACCAGTAATAGTTCTGCTCCATCACTGGAAAGCTTTCCAGTGATGGAGCACAACTATCGGGGCCTAGTTTAGAGGCTCCACCTGCAGGGATTTTCTTTAATCTTAACCCCTTGAGAATGAGGTTAAGACTGCAAGTACAATGCATATCAAGCAGGCAGCAATAAGCCACTTTATCTTATCTTCCTTGGGTTCATTCAGGGCCTTTTGTTATTTTCCTGCTGAGAATGCCTTTGCAAAATAATTCAAGAACTGGGCGATCCTGACATGGGGGGAAAAAATCACAGAAAAGACCGAACTACCAAAACTTGAAAAAATAAGGCTTTCTAAGAAGAAAATGAATCCTTAGACTCCACAAGCTATGCAAATTGCCGGATGCTATTTATTCATATTCATGACTCCCCAAATGTTTTTCATGCATACACAATGACAAGTCCCTTTCTGTTCTTCGGAATAATTTGTGTGCGGAACCACTGGAATTTATATGTGTAAATTATGGAGGCATGCAGAAATATAGGTGTGCCTAGTTAGGCAAGAGAATAAATAGATAGTATGAGTAATGCAAATGTAGAATTGATATAATTTATTTAGGGTGCCCATATTCTCAATCTTAGTCTTATTAACTCTCCCAAAGTACTCCTGTGCAGCCAGTGTTTTCACATTAAACAGGGTATAAGAAAGAAAGATAAAGAACACAGAAACAATATATCTTTTCTGAAGATGTCCCATTCTTCCGGACCCTATATCTGGAGAAGTGAAAACGCTTCATTTTAGGCTGCTATTCAAAAGCAATACTTTCAGATATATATTCAGTGTCATTTTAACAGAACTGCAGGATGTGGCTGTAAAAATCTTACTAGCATCTCTGGCACTTAGTTATTAAAGAAAATGTGATAGCTCATCCATTGGTTTGGGCTGCATATCCATGCATAACTCACCTAAGGAGGAGGGCCACCGAACTTAATAGGATCTTCTAACAGTCACTCAAAGATACCCTAGCAGACAGAGGGAGAAGAAGAGGCCAAAATTGTACTTGTGTTTACGTATTAGTTGTGTAACTTGCCCCAGCTGATTGTAGCTAACAAGGTGCCAATGTATGTTTCAGCCATATACCCAGTCATGTGCTTGATTGCACAGCCAATATGTGTCCCACCAACTTGTCAGTTAGTTGCAGGAGACTGCAGCAAGCTGCACAATGACACAGGACTATTCAGGAGGAGGGCGTACCTGTCACAGCACCCCCTCACCCCCCCCATTTGTATGTCCTATGTAGGATCAGGCAAATACTTGAATAAATCTGTATATTCCTTAAATTGTTAGAATGTACTTAAGAGTTGGCGTTTCAAACTTTTGCCATCCTCTCTACCAGGCCAAAGGCATTTGTTTTATGAATATTGATATTAATAGCTCTCATCTGCTCATTTAATGTTACTGACATTTTTTTCCAAGGTCCCAGTGGCACCTCCCACTGAGTCTTGATGGCACATTAATAGAGGAACTGTCACATGGATGCTCTTAACAAGAAAAACACTCTCAGAGTTGGGGGCTTTTTGTTCAGTGAGTGACTTGACAAGCTCTACTGAGGCACACAATCAGTGTGCACTGACATTTTTGAACATGTCCATCTGACGAATCCAAATTAGTGCTCGCACACATTTAACTTCAAATCTCAGCACTTGGGTGTAGTGGGTCTAGATTTGAAATGTAAATTAGAATCTACAGTGTTTGTTCTACTTTTCTAGCCCTAGAACATTTCTCGAATGCTATAATCTAGATTTTTTTTCTAAAGCAGACCCACATCTGTGGGGAAAATGCAAAGAAGAAGGATAATTATTTATTATTATTATTATTTATTTGTTGCATTTTTATACCGCCCATCTTCCAATGGGAACTCTGAGCAGTTTACAATCAAGAATAAAACACACAGTAAACAACAGATAGTAAAACTAATAAATAAAGAGGGAGAATCCTCAGCAAGAGGCATTCTCCCCACAGATGTGGGTCTGCTTTAGAAAAAAAATCTAGATTATAGCATTCAAGAAATGTTCTAGGACTAGAAAAGTAGAACAAACACTGTAGATTCTAATTTACATTTCAAATCTAGACCCACTACACCCAAGTGCTGAGATTTGAAGTTAAATCTAGGTTGTCTTATAGGCTAATGTTTTTCCAGCACTCTAAATTTACATGGCAACATAAAGTAGTGTGGCAGCTTAAAAAAGCTTGTAAATAAATAAATAAATAAATAAATAAATAAATAAATAAATAAATAAATAAATAAACAGAAGCAAACATGTGTGGCCTTTTATAGAGGGCTTTCCATAAGGTCAAGAACCCATTCGAGGGATATTTATTTATTTATTTATTTATTTATTTATTTATTTATTTATTTATTTATTTATTTATTTATTACATTTATATACCGCCCCATCTTCCGAAGCGGAACTCAGGGCGGTGTACAATTAAAAGGAAACAGGAGCAAACAAACATGAACAACAGAGGCAAGCTACCAATAAAAAAGGGGGTACAATACCCTCCGCAAAGGATGGCATGGGCAGCAAAATAAATAAATAAATTAAAAGATAAGATAGAGATAAGTCCAGAGGCAAGAGATAGAAAGAGAAAGAGAGAGGGGGGGCAATATATAGTCTTCCAAGTGTGGAGTTAGCTCCCTACTAAGGGTATCATGGCACAGTGGTTAAGCTCTTGTACTGCAGCTAAAACTGTGCTCACAACCTGGGGTTCAATTCTAGACAGCCAGCTCAAGGTCCACTCGGCCTCCCATCCTTCTGGGGTCAGTAAAATGAATACCAAGCTTGCGGTTAGGTGGTGATAAAGTGTCGCCTATGTAATTGTTTATAAATTGCCCACAGAATGCTTTAAGTGCTACAGGGCAATATACAAGCAGGATCCTTTGCTTTTGCTCTTCAAAGCAAAGCAAAGTGTTGTGCTTTTATATCGCCCCATAGCACTTCAAGTTCTCTCTGGGTGGTTTACAATTTAATTATGCTGGCTACACACACAAAAATTCACCATTAGCTTTGTCAGCTAGAGATAATAGGGGCTGACATGCATCTTGAGCAGTGGGTCATTACTCCCCAGGTATTCTTGCACTACACTCCCAGAAATCCTGGCCAGCAGAGATAGTGGTGAAAACCTCTAGGAGTTTTAGTCCATGCACATCTGATGAACCAAGGTGGAGAACTACAGCAATTTTCATGCAGGTAGGTGCCTGGGATCAGTATTTTCAAGGGCTTTAAAATTACTAAAGTTTTTCTACTGGGGGCACCCCATTTGGCATTTAATAACTTGGCCCCCCCATCCTCCAAACCTCCCCAAATTTGGGGTGCTTAAAGGGGAGAGCTTGAGGGAGGTCCACAGCAATTTTCATGATGCTAATTGCCAGGGAACAGTATGGCCAAGAACAGAAAATGGCACTTTGAAAGGTTGCACCCCCTTTGAAGTTTAATAACTCACCCCCCTGAACACCGAATCGCTTCAAATTTGGAGGGCTTAAAGGGGAGAGTTCAAATTTTCATTCCAAATTTGGTGTCTCTAAGACCGCGGGGGGGGGGGGAGTTATAGAGAACCAAAGTAACGACACACCGTGACATCATTTCGTATTGTTTCATTTCATTTCATTAGCTAACGAAACGACGAAATGGCATGTCATTTTTTGTTTGTTGCCCATCCCTAATGTCCACAACCACACCATGATTTAGGTACCTGGCTATGGAATCTGCTCTGCATAGGACTAACAAATGAATTTTACTCTGACATGGTAAACCTCTGCTTTTGAGGTTTGGCTGAGACAGAAGTTCCAGACTATCACCCACAATCCATCAGGGAGGGAGGGAGAAACTCCATTGGGTCACTTGTGATCACGTGACCTGCTCCAGCGCTCTATTGCAAGACATTGCTTGTTCATCAAGGCTAAATTGATTAGAAATGTTTGCTGATCTTGCAAAACACTTGTAAACCAAGGTATTACTGTACTTAAATCTTTAAATTTCTGAATCCCTGCCCAATCAACTATGAGGGATCGAAATAATTTGATTGTGGAAGAAAGCAAAATGACACATCTTCCTATCTCTGTATGGCAGGGATGGTCACAGTGATTGCTTTTGAGGCTCCTGTTGGAACTCCAAGTGTCTTACTTGTGATCAGTCAAGCAACCTCTGTATTATATGGTTAGAGAAGTAATGAACATGACGTCATGACTTGTTTTGGGAACTGCTGTTGTAGTTTTGAAGTTTTTGTCAAATTTTAAAGCACTTCTTGGCTCCTGCTTTGTGATCTCTGAATCTTACTGTCATTTGTATTCTTGCAATGGTAGTTCTCTCTCTCACTTTCTCTTGAGCATGTTATTTCCATTTGAGATACATTTCTCATTCTTTGTGTGATCAGAGTCAGAATCTCCCATAACAAATGTAAACATGGACATATTGTAAACTATTTGGGGCAACTTATCAGCACTGAAATTTGCTGAACAATTGGACAGTAGCTGCTCTGTGAGGATGTGGTTGGGTGCAGGTGTGGGTGTGTTATATCATTAGGTAGCATGAGATGATGCCAGAGGCAACAGATTTGGAATTTTAATTGTATTAAAGTTCTTTAAGTTTGTACTTGGCAGCTAAATTAGTTAATTTTTTTGTAGATCTTTTTAGTCTGTTCACTGATATTGTTTAAGATTTGAAATTGTCTTGAAAGGAAGAAATCAGTTATGAACTTTGTTTTCATTGCATTTTGTTGCTATTGACTGGAAGAGATCCCGAGTAGAGATGGGCACGACCAGAATTTTTTTTTTCGAGTTGTCGTTTTTCGGGACGGGTCCATTTCGGGTCGTTTCCGTTTTTCGCGAAAAACAAAAAAATTTGTCATTTCGTCGTGTCGTTTGTTGTTACCACCGCCGCCGCGATTTCGCGCGATTTGACGTCCCAGCGAGTGGCGTCCCACTGGCGCTAGGTGTTTTTGCGCCCTAGGCGGCGGGCGGGGTGGCGGGGGGCCAATGGGTGGGCAGCGGCAGTGGCAGGGGGGAGGGGCGGGCGGCGGGCGCGGGTCCCGCAATGACCCAGAGCAGGTGGAAAACACTTTAAACTGACTTGCTGCACAAGACTGCATCGAATAAAGCAACTGCAATTTTTGCAAACAAAGTGGGCAGTGCACCCACAGCAGAGCTGCAGGCAGGGTATGAAAGGACCTTAGCTTGCCACCAAGCAAATGAAATTTTTAAAATAAATCCACACCTCCCCTCCCACTCAAACCTCCCCCCCTTTGAAGCACTATCAGAAAAGAAATCCTAACAAACTGCAGGAGAATAAAAAAGAATAAACTGTGTTGCTATTCCCCACAGCAGACAGAGAATGAAAGGAATTATTATTATTTCCTAAAAATTCAATTGAATCAATTCCCTCCCTGCCTGCCTAACTGAAATCTAAAGGCTCGGTGAAATCAAAACTAGTCTAGCACAGCAGCCAGCTACACACAGCCCTCTCCCACCCACATCCAAGCCCAGACTGCAACTCTTCTGGGAGTGCCTCGGCTTTTTATGCCCTCTTGCACATCCAGAAGTGTCAGTCAAAACCTGGCCATGTGATTGGTAGAATGGGTCCAAAAATTTGCATGGTCCCATCCCATGGCCAGCCCATCATTGTGCAGGTGTAAAAATATAAAAATAAAAATAAAATAAAATCAGTGCAACCTTTTACTGCTATAAAAACCCACTGCTGCTACTGTGAAAATTCAAGCATTTAAAATAGCTAATTTTCGCATGTTTCTGTGGTGCTTTGGTGGTTTTTTGGACCACAATTTCAAAAAAAAATATTGCAGACGCCATTTTGGATCCCCCCGCACCGCATGGCAAATGGAGACGCCGAGGATGCCCCCTCCCAGCCCGGTACCAGCAGCCCAGGACAGGAGGGGGGGGAAGGCTGGGGACCCCCCCCCAGAAACCACCCCTCTGGTAGGTGCCCTCAGGCAGGCATATTTTCGCCGTTTTTTTTGGCCGGGAATCGGGTTTTTTTTTTATTTTTAAAACTTTTTTTCTGTGCCGCTTGGCATTGCGTGATCGCCACGTGATGCCAGGAACGACAACAACAAATCACACCCAATTTTTCTTTTTTCGGTTCGAGTTCGAGTTCTGACAGCTTAATTGTCGTTACCATTTCCGTTACATAACAGAAACGATATCCGAAAACGGAAACGACAATTTTGCCAAGTCGTGCCCATGTCTAATCCCGAGTTGTATTTTCTTGTTCTTCCTCCTCTGCCATGCCAAATTGCTAGTCCAGCAGGTGACAAAGGGCACTCACCAGCTGCAGGGCTCCGGCAGCCTGTGGCCATCCCTTCTGCACTCATGTTATATGGGATCCCCCCCCCCAAAAAAGGTCTATACTACTGCTGAGGCTTGTAAACAGAGTAGCCTGTCCATGCCTTTTCCCCCTCCATGCCATGCGCTTATGCTGCCATAGCTTCTCCAGTGAGAAGGTTCATGAGTTAGCGTGTGGGGATTCAACTTTTAGGCTTGCTGTAAATGATGCAGGCACAAGTGCAGGCATCCTCTAGTTGTGTCCTGAGGCTCTGTCCATCACTCCTGGCTTTTTCCCCATACTGTTGTTGTTCACACTTGCAATTACCTCTGAGCTGTTGGGAAGGGGGTAGATGGAGGCCTGTATTTTACAGTCAGCTCATAAAACCCAAGTCCCGCCTCTTTAAGTGCCACTTAGGCTCCACCCCTGAAGACCCAGAGAAGCACGGCAGTTCCCTGAGACTACTTGAGGCCCTGAGCCCTTGAAATCCTAAGTAGAGATGGGCACGGAATGAACAATTTTTCATTTTCGTTTTTTGGTTTTTGTTTCATTACACAACGAAACGACAAACAAAATTTGTCCCTAAAATGAAATGAAACGAACAGAAACGCAGGGATTTTTGTCGTGCGTTTCGTTTCCGTTACAGCAGTGAAGTGAGCTGCTTTAAATGCTAAAAAAATCAGTTAAAATTGGAATAAATGGTAACGAACCGGTAACAAACTGGTAATGAAACGAAAATGAATTTTTTGCAAAAAATTCACGAACAACGAAAACGAACTGAAACGGACCTCTAAACGACAAACGACAAACAAAACTCCAATTTTTTCTATTCGTGCCCATCTCTAATCCTAAATTATAGAAGTAGTAGCCCAGCCTGATCTGAAGGGCCACAAGTTGCCTAACCTGTCGTCATAGCTAAAAGCACTTGGTTACTATTGGTGACCTATGTAACGGAACTCAGAAGTAGGAGTGTAGCAAGCCAAGAATTACCTGAGTTCCTGTGGGTTCTGTTAAACAAAACAAATAGCCTGAGAGTAACAATTTAATGAAATCCTTTTATTCAGTATTCTAAGTTACAAAAATGAAAAAATTAGTCATAAAAATCAATGAAAAATATAAAAATACTTATTAGATACAATCATATATTATTGACTGAAAAATAATAAAGCCTATTATATTCTCACTAGTTTAATACTATGAAAATTACAAGCCTAAACTGGCTAGGTCTAAATCTAACTGACTACATCTTGAAGCCGAAAACCATACTTTCTCACATACTTAAGTACAAACTTCTCCCAGATCCGAGAAGTTTCTAGATGTCACATGAAATAATTGACCAATGGAAGCTGTCTAATTTTCTCTAACTTGTCTTATTATGTCTTGACTGTTACATTCCTCAGATAAGAGTCTAGCGACAAAGCAGTAAATGTGCAGTTAATATTGAGCCTTTTAAATCACACTATATCCCATCATGCTAATTTGCTTTCATGCTGTGTCCCATCATCCTAATTCCGTTACACTTTAGAGCCTCATGGTGCAGTGGTTAAATGCCTGTACTGCAGGTAAAACTGTGCTCACGACCTGGGTTCAATCCCTGGTATCAGGCTCAATGTTCACTGAGCCTTCCATCCTTCCGAGGTCGGTAAATTGAGTACCCAGCTTGCGGGGGGGGGCAATGTGTAGCCTGCACACTGTAATTAAAATTGTAAACCGCCCAGAGACTACTTGTAGTGGTATGGGGCGGTATATAAGCAGAACACTTATATTGTCTGGATGGCTGGAAAAATAGAGGTATCATCAGGGCACAGTCAGACACCTATACAGGAACAACTGTTCTGTTTACCTGAGCCCTCTCTGCTCCTGCTATTCACATCAAGAAAATGATGAAGCAGGGGAGCATATTGATGATGCTGAAAAAGTTTGGTGCTCCAAAACTGTAGGTTATTGATAACTTAAAATCCTTTGATATTTAGTTGTCTTTTTGTTTGAAGAATAAATTCCATTGGAAATATGTGGCAGGAAGTCAGAGGGCTTTGATTCCTCTAATATAAGGCTTGTTTTAAAACCAGAGCTTGCGTAGTGCATAGACATCTCGGACACAGGGAAGAAGAAAGCAAAACATCCTACTGGACAAAGAAAGATCTCTGACCTTGCTTCGGCAAGCAGCTTCTGGCATCAAAACAACAGGCTCACTTCTCATTGAAGGCCTTGCCATCATGAAAAATGAAGACAAAGAAAAATCCAGTAGCTTAAATGGAGCAAATCCGGCAAAACCTACAAGAGCAAATGGCGTAGACAGAAATTTAGGCTGGGTCACCCAGTGAGTCAGAATACAAGAGCTCAGTTCCCTACTGGAGAGGAACCAGTCTGTGCAGCCTCCACAAAAAGGGAATGGCAAACAAAATCTGAGGGGTCTGTACTTAAAATATCCCATAATATATTGCCATCAAGTTGGAATCAAATCGTTATTATTGTTATGCAGAGTAATCCTGGAACACACTACTTTTAGGATGATGACACTGAGAATCCCTAAGTAGCTAGACCAGAACCCACGCTTCCAGTGGGATTCTGGGAGATAGTTGCTAGCACAAAATAGTAACCGTTCAGAGCTTCATTGCTTGAGAACGTGGAGCTCAAAAGAAAAGAGGCAAGATTCTTGAAAGTGTTTAGCAGGGGCTTACCAGGGGGAAGAACTTTTTCACTACTTTTCTTTCTTCAGCAGTGCTCCTTAGACTGGTTACCTGGAGAATTTTGGGAGTTGTAATCCAACACCACAAATCCTGACACCTGCCTTGCTGCATCCAGTTGCTATGTAATTCAAAGGGTTACATCAACTTTCTTTTAAAAGGCTGATTGGGATGTCAGAGCTGCATCACAACATGGCAGCATTTTCAGGAAGAATTGGTGGAAGATAAGATGAAGACTGTCAAAAGTTTGCTGCGGAAATAACTTCTGCTGCTTACAACAGCTGCAGCACGAGTAATAAATAAATCAAAATGGGGGGGAGGAATCATTAGCATAAATAAGACAAAGGAAAATATAACAGTGATGCTGCCAGTATTAACCAGGGAGAGCTCCCCCTCAATCTTTTGAAAAACGTCCCCTCCCCCATATGAAAAGTCATAAAAATGCCACCTCTCCAAGTTCAGAGCCTGGAAACATGAAAGCAATTTGGGTATGAGTGCTGATTAGCCACAGCACAATTAGAACATGGTGTTGTTTCCTCAGTGCTGGTGAGTAATACATATTTTGCTCATCCAGGAGATGAAGTGCTCCCTGTTCCCTTCACTGCTGTGCAAACAGACACAGACACACATCAGTCATGTGCCAAGCATCAGTTGTTGCCTTTCTGCTCACGAAGGCCAGCCAGGCAGATTCAATTGCCTTCCATTGAAGTGGCCACATATGTGGGAATGGGGAAGGTTTCTAAGTGCTGTTTTGTTTGAAGCCCTTGTAGGTTTTGCTTTAAGAAGGCTTTCGTTTCTCATTTACTAGTTTTCCTCATCTTAAGGAGAGCTCCTTAAGCTGTAAATTTATTAATTAACAAACTGGAGCTCTACCCACTCAGGAGAAGCTGTACAAAAACAAGTGCCTTGGGAGAGAGGCCTTGCCAAAAGAGGTGAGTGCTGGCACTACTTTATATGTGAGTGTGTGCATGTATGAGTGTGCTCTTCCTCTCCTCCCTTGAAGAGGTGAAGTATTTAGCCAACACACCACTTTGTGTGTGGATGCATGAGCTCAGTTGGTCTTTCCTATTTTCATTGGTCCAAATGGTTTCACCTTTTGAACCAAAGCAAACTGATTTGACTTTTTTCCTCAAAGGATAAGGCTCTCCAAGGGGGAGGAAAAACTATGTCTGGGGGGTGATTTGCATTTCTCATTGTGTCATGTCATCAGCATGAAGGGAAAAAAGTGCAAATCAGCCTTCCCCTGTACCCATAGTATTTCCCACATTTCTTCCCGTGTAGTCAGCCTTTCAGAGTGGGTTATGAGCTCTTCAGGCAGGCGTAGTTCTGTTTTCAGTGATGCATTCATTCACTTGCTTCCCAAGCAGTATGTCCTTTTTGAACTCAGTAGGCATTCCCCACCAGTTGGATACACATTTACTCACATTTGAAAACTGATGCACCTTTGCTTCATAAGAAGTGAAGCACTTGTGAGTTGTGACAGTTTTGCAATGGCACAGAAAATGCCTGGCAGCTGCAAAAAAAAAATGCATGATATGAAACCACTGTTTCATTTGAGCACTTCTTGATGACATGTTTACAGTCCCTTTCTTCCACAAAACGGAGGGTGGCATAGGTCATTCTTCTCTTCCTTTCCAGCCACCACTTTTATCCTCCCTATCTCATAAGCTTATATTGCACGAGATAATGTAGGGCAGGGGTGTCCAAACTTTTTGCAATTAGGGCCAAATTTGTCGAGGTGAAAATGTGTGGGGGCTGACCATTGAGCAACATTGGGCCCCCAGGATGGACTTTGGACAAGTCTCTATAACATGCAAGGAGGCAGGGAGGATGCTGCAGCAATGGAGCTGGGGCGGGTAGGTTGGGCAGGTGACTGGGGGGTAGACAGAGGCAGGGAGGGCAGGCAAACTGTAAAACTGCAAGCTGACATCTCCATCCGGTATGAAGAGAGGCCAGCTGGTAGGGATGCATGACAGGCTGAGCTGGTGGGGAGAAGAGGCCGTGAGCTGCTCAAAATTTGAAGATGGGCCGCATTTGGCCCCCGGGCCTGACTTTGAACATTCCTGCTGTACGGTGACCTCTTTACACACAACCAAAACAAACAAGGGCATTTATTTGGAAGACAAAGGAAGAAAAGCATTTATCTAAAATTTGCACGTCAGTCTATTGGTGTGGATGGAAATAAAATAAAATATCTTTGAACTTTAAAAAGGAATATAGCTGCTGACATCCTGTCAATTAGCATAATAAGTTACACTAAAACACGCCCGTTGAATTAGTGGGGATTTAGTGAGTCAACTCCTCTGTAAGTTTGGAAGTTGAGCCATGGCAACTGGACTTCTTTTTCTTGAGAGACTGAAACGTTTCGCTGCTCATCCAAACAGCTTCATCAGTTCTAATGATTTAAATAGGCCTCCTCTAGTTGCAACATATTCTAGTGCAGAAAATCACAACTAGATTAAGCCCCATTGAACCAATGGGACTTACAGATAAGTTGTCTCACCAGCTTCAACTGTCTTCAGTGGGCTGACTCTAGCCTGACTTGTCAAGCTAAGCAATAGTTTACAGCTAGTATATTACTCTATAGAAGGAAAAACCGTGGCTAGGTTATTTGGCATGCCTGTTCAGCCTTTTATCCAGGTGGAGTTAATGGACAATTTCATAGCCCTACTTCAATCTTCTAATGATTCTTTCTCTTTACGGTCATCCAGTAAAGGATTGTTTCAGATATCAGCCTGTTCCATGACAGTCTTCAGATAGAAGGCTAGCTTCTGTCAAGTAGGAATAGGTCTGGCTCAGGAGTTCTATTGATCTTCATAGCTGAACGAAGATTGCACCTAACTCTCCCTGGCCTTACTCCAACCAGACACCGTAGATCTTCCCACCATCTTTGAAGCAGAAGAAAGGAGTAATAGTGTTCATGCAGATTTTCACATGTAATGCAACAGCAAGTGTATAAAAGGAAAATTATTATTTTCTCCAAGCATTGTCTAGCTACATTTTGTACTATCTCCATACTTTCATGATGGTTTTAGACATCTGAAGGAAGAGTCAAAGCCATATACACTTGTGCCATGCCTGTTCATAGTGATTTAAGTGGCAGCAAAAGCATGAAGAGTGTTCTCTCGAAGAAATTGCTTCATGTTGCATCCTAACAATACAGCCATATCGCCCCACATTTCTGAGAACAATCTTCATGATGGTTTTCCCATCATCAGCCTTTTTTTGCCATTCTAGGACCACTAAACAATTTCTGTACCAACCAGCAAAATTGCCATTTTGCTGCCCCTTTACTCAGAGGTATTGGAAATGTAGGATATGAAGCTTGACCTTTGCTAAAATGTGTGTTTATGTTTAGAAGTCTGTAAGCACCTGGAGGAGAATCAGGAAAAAATAACGAACAAATGAATAAAACCAGAAATAAATTTTCTAAGTTACATTTTCTATTTATTGATACTTCTGAGACATGTTTGCCTAGTAAGAAGTGGAAAATATTAACCAAAACATTTGTTCATTAAAACTTTACACAGTGACATTGCACTTTGAGGACTATTCTAGGAGTAGTCCTCCACAGAATGCCATGTTACAGCATAAGCAAACAAAAGATGCTGTTTGCAAGCAATGCTTGCTTTCACAAATGCTGCCTTTCTAACTCTCTGCCTTGGCTTCTTTTTCTAAATAGACATGTACGTGCACACTGGCACATGCCTCATTACTGCCATAACATTCCCCAACTTTTTGGTTCCACATTGCCCCCCCCCCCCCCATTCCTCTTCTGCTATAGTCTTCCCTTAAGGATACCCAAGACACACACTGGCTAAAGTCTAGTAACAAGTGCTATATAATCAGTGGAACTTATATTGATGTTGACTCACTAAATTCCATTGATTTGTTGCAAGTTATGCAAGCCTTGTGGCCAGAATTTTCTCCAAGCTAAGACATCAAAAGGGATTAAACTTCAGTTGATACAAAATAGCTTTAATGTCCCACTGTAACCCTCAAATGGGATTCTTGTTTTTCGGAAAGAAAGAAAGAAAGAAAGAAAGAAAGAAAGAAAGAAAGAAAGAAAGAAAGAAAGAAAGAAAGAAAGAAAGAAAGAAGTTGTTTGTAGAAAAATAGGCCATGAAGATGCATGCACATTAAAATCACATATTAGTGCATAAAAGGAGAATCAGAAAAGAAAAAGGAGTCCATTTTGTTTAACTAATAATAATACATAGTTCAATCAAGAATTGGAACCATATTGTGCTAGTAAGTACAAAGTCTTTAGGCTCAGAGTTCTGAATTGTGATCAAAGGAAACCTTGCACTATAATTTTGCCAGAGGCATCCTTTTGCTTTGTTTTAAAGATTTAACTAGCAATCCCAACAGAAACAAAAACCATGATCTAGTTTACAATAATTTCTTAACCATCCCAAGACTTGATATATACAGTGGCGTATACTTGATAAGGATGTTTTTGAGAACTACTTACACAAAGTAGGAATTTGCATGCTGTCAGAAATCTGAATATTGCCATGTGCAAATGCAATTTTAAAATGATGTCTGACAGCATCATTCTTGATCTTGAATTCAAAGGGCTAATAGTCTGTCACCACTAAATATTACTCAGAACTGCATGAATCACAGAGTAAACAGTTTGAAGTTATCATTTTCTGTGTCAGATGAAGTTGCATCTGTCAGTCACTGTTCAGAAAAATGTTACACAATGGGTCTTCCCCTTGTTCCTCTCAGTAGGCTTATGATATTCTCCTTCTGAGAATGTTGTGATCAGTTCTATATTGTCACAAGAGTTAGAGGTGCTCCATTCTTGTAAGAGCTCAGTGCCTTCATGGAGAACAGTGTGTACATCAACAGTATGCCAGCTCTCACCTTGTTGTACTATTCTCACTAGGGATGGTACTCGAGTAGCAGGAATTGCTATAAAGTTGGACTTCAGTTGCACTAGTTACTCAACTCTGATGCATTCTGTTTTTCCCTCCAGTGACTCAGACTCAACTCATGATTCCAACCCACCTAACTATTTCTGAAAAAAAAACTTTGAATCAGCCTTGGAGCTTGTGATTTGGGAATTGATGGCAAAGACTTGGACTTGGGCCTCAGACCCAAAGACTTTCCAACATTCTAGGTTCTCACCCTTTCTGCTCTATGTATCTTTCATTTCCCTTTTGACATCTTCTTCTAGCTTTTTTCCCCCTGACCTTTTTATGTCACTATGCTTTGGCACCAGAATGTGGTCCATGTTTGAGCATGTTTGTCTGATGTTTGCATTTACCTCAAACACTGTATTCCCTTTTTTTGTCATTTTTTTGCCATAGTCCATCCTCTTTATTTTGGTTGGTTTGAGGGGCATCCACAAACTTCGTTCCCACTGAAATATGCTACCTGATATCATAACATGATATCTGATATGCTAGCGCTTCAAGCACCAGAGCAGGATAAACAAACTTTTCCATTTCATTTTGGTTTCACATAATTGTGTAAACTGGCCCTGTCAAGTCCAAAATGGAGTGGCCGATTGCTCATGAAGATTCAAACAACTCATCCCAGCCTCCAGTTCTTAGCAATGTATATAACAAGGCAGCAGTCATTTGGAAGTTCAGTTTTTTCACATTTGCAGAATTGCACAAATACAGTCTTACAAATTCATGATTTGCATTCCTCTCCACAACATACCCATGCTGGAAAATGCTGCAGGACCACTGCAATTTCTTTCTAAAATACTGTATGCACAAAGATACTTTTGTTTCTGGGTTCAAACAGAACATATGCCTATCCTTTAAAAATGAAAAAGTGCATGGAAATAACTTAGAAGTAAAAAAGAGGAGAAATGTTGCAATTCATGCTTATAAATTCTACAGTACATATCCATTACTGTATATACTTTTTAAAAAAATATAGTATTGAAGAACTTCAATAATCACAACTGCACTTTTACTCAAATTGTGACATTATCTTTGATGTGGTTTTGTTTTTCCCCAGTGTGTTTTTCTTTCCCAGAATCAGATTACTGGTTAAGGCAAATCTAGGCTCACAAATCTTTCAGAGTTACATGCTAGAGACATCAGGCATGCAAATAAACCCATCCTGTCACCCAACTGACCAGTTTCAGTGCAAAAGCAAGCTATTTGCAAACAGTGGGTTGATGCAATTGTTAGGACAAGGATGTAGTCCTTCCTTTTCTGAGCACTGTGCTTCTGAGCATCAGGTCCACTGAGCGATCAAACAATGGGAGATGGGAGTTTGGACCCCAGGCTGTGAAAGTGTAGATGCTGCTTATCTCGTTTCCTAGCAGTGAATGAATGTAAAAAGCTAACTTTTGAAAAACAAAACAATGCTGACACATACTAACTTAAAATATGTATCATCAGCTGAACAAGCAAAGAAAAAAAATGAGGATGTGCTCAAAATAACTGTCCCTTTTCATTTAACATGCATCAATATTGTTGTCTCCATCTTCCTTTAAAATACCACCACCAAGCAAATAAGCACCCACCTTAAATATTTATGGGGAAGAAATCTTACTTAAATGGCAACTGCCTCTTTTGTCTTGGAATCCTGCAAGCTCAAGGATTTCAGAAGGCAAATCCACGTAAATTGCTCTTTTTTGCTTCCATCAGGTGTTTAGGTGCTGACCTAGCAGCTCATGAATGTGTCACATAGTAGAAAAGAATATGATGTGCCATGTTGGATGCTCTCATTTCATCATCGATAGTGACAAGAAAGCGTGATGAAACAGCCAAGTGAATAGGAATGGAAATGTAATGCCAGAATGTGCTGCTGCTCAACTGTCCCAACGGAAAATGCAGCTGATGAATTGGGTTGAAACCTTATGCTATTTAGGGCTGGTTAGTTTTAAGATACCAAGGGCTTTCCTGATGTTTAATTGAATTGAAGCCCCCATAATTCCTCACTCAGCACAGTCACTGGCCATACTGGCTGTTGGGAGTGAGATTGACCTGGGTGGTGCAGTAAAAAAAAAGTAACATTTTCGTGTTCTGGACCAAATCAGTGCAGAAAATGTTGCTTTAAATTACACTACACCATGTGCAAGAACTCAGCTGATGGAGACAGACTGGAGGGGAGTTTATTTTAAGGCAACGTGCTCCCTTCATGGTATAGTTACCTGAGACACATTTCTACCTGCTGAACAGAATGAAGGTGGTTGCTCGTTTTAAAAGAAAGCTTTATTTCAAAAGCAAGCAAGATATATAATGATAGCAATCTTATGCTGAGATAAAGATAGTGTTGTCTGTTCAGGGGGCCCTTGGGTGCAAGTTAGGTTAAATATAGCCCAAGTTTCAAGTCTTGGTTGTTAGCTGTGGAAGATACCAGTGAAACTCATAAGCAAATATATCAAGCTGTGTCCCTTATCATATGTCAGGACACACTGGAAAAAAACAGGCAACCATTGGGATTCCATTGGTGCAGTTAACTAGACTGTTACCATAACCCACTTGCTCAGCCCAGCAATCAATTGTGTTGTGGGAATGTTCAGATCAAGATGTTGAGGAGGGGAAAGAGGGTACTGATCTAAATCTTCTCTACCACCCACCTTCTTGTATGTTGCTTCTCTCAACAGGGGAGAGCAATCTTTGCTTAGGAACAGCTACATGCACACACCCATACCCGGGACAGAAGCTGGAAAAATGACCATCAGCAATGTTGGAAAGCTTAATCCATCGGTTTCTTGCACAGTCCCAAAACTCTCTGTTGCAGATGTTTGCGGGGGGCAGACAGGAACCCAAGGCTGGGTATGTGCAAATCCAGAAGGGAGCTGTGCCTGCCTTAGACAGAAACTGTTACATTTTGGGCAGGGATGATGGTTGCCTTTTCAAGTTTTCCCATCTTGAATGATTCCTCCTCCTCCTCCTCCTCCTCCACCACCACCACCACCACCACCACCACCACCACCACCACCACCACCACCTATGTACAGAAAGGTGGCCCAGATTGGGAAGAAGAAGCCCTACATAACTCATGCTTCCATTTAGGAGGATTAAAATGGTGCAGATGGGCTCTGGGATAGTAGCATGCATTATGGAGTTTAGTGGTTGCTGTTGAATTACAAGTTGGCAGAAAGTTATAGAATCATGGAGTAATGAAGTTGGAAGGGGCCTATAAGGTCATCAAGTCCAGTCCCCCTGTTCCATGCAGGAATAAAGGATATCTGCCAGGTGGTCATCCAAATTTCTCTTGAATGCCTCCAGCATTGAAGCACTCAATACCTCTTGAGGAAATTGATTTTCACTGTGTAATGGCTCTAAAAAGACGTTTTTCCTGATATTCAGCTAAAAGCTGGGTTCTCTTGACTTGAATCTGTTCTTGAATGTCCTGCACTCTGGGGTGATTGAGAACAGATCCTGCCCCTCCTCTACATGACAGCCCTTCAAATATTTGAAAAGCGCTATCATATCACCCCTCTGTCTTTTTTTCTCTAGGCTAAACATGCCCAGTTCTTTCAATCAATCAATCAATCAATCAATCAATCAATCAATCAATCAATCAATCAATCAATCAATCAATCAATCAATCAATCAATCACCTTTATTGACATCAAAGAGAGAGGGGGATGAAGAAAGCTTAAAGTAATCAACAGTCCATAAATGAATGGAGAGTACACCCCGTATAGAACAAGTGGGCAACCTGGGTACAGGTGGGACGTGGAAGAGCATGGTTTGAATTCAGAGAAACAACTGACTGTCCTCCATATATTGAAGCATAATCAAAGAATATGTTGATCATTGCATCCTATGCCACTAAGCGGTTTCACTAAACCGGAAATAGTGATCTATGTTGCTGGGCTAATAAATTAATGTATTTAGCCATCTGTCTGGTGTACATTTCATTCTTGCTTGAAAGTAAGTAGTACAGTACAACCATCCAGGGTTGAAGTGTGGTGTCCAGATTTGGACACAATACTCAAGGTGAGGCCTAACCAGTGCTGAATAGAGGGGATGAGCCCCTCATGGGATTTCAAAATTATACTTCTGTTAATGCAGCCTAAAACAACATTTGCATTTTCTGTGGCCCCATCACACTTTTGGCTCATATTCGGCTTGTGTTCTATGACAGTTCCAAGATCCTTCTCACATGTATCATTGTTCAGCCAGGTGTCCCCCATATTGCAACTGTGCAATAGGTTTCTTCTTCCTAAGTGCAGTACTTTGCACTCATCCCTCTTAAATTTCATTGTGTTGGTTTCAGCCCAGTGCCCCAGCCTATCAAGATCATTTTGAATTTTGTTTCTGTCTTCTAGGATATTACCTATCCCACCCATTTTTGTGTCATCTGCAAATTTAAAAAGCTTTCCCTGCACTCCGTTGTCCAAGTTATTAATAAAAATGTTGAAAAGCACCAGACCCATGACTGAACCTTGGGGTGCCTCACTTCTATCGCCAATTGTGTATCCACCTTACACTTGATTTATCTAGCCACCCCCTAGTTAGCTGGCTTCTAGTTATTGTTTCATTGTTTTCTAGATGCTTGCATAGTGGCTGCTTAAAAATCTGTTCCAGGAATTTTCCTGGGATTGATGTCAGGCTGGCTGGCCTGTAGTTCCCAGGCTGTTCTTTTATGCTCCTTTTGAAGATGGGGACAACATTAGGCTTCCTCCAGTCATCTGGCAACTCACCCATTTCTCATGAGTTCAAGAAAATACTGGACAGTGATTCTGGGAGTTCTTCAGCCAATTTCTTCAGTATTCTCAGATGGGGTTTATCCTGCCCTGGAGATTTACACACGTTCAAGCCAAGGTGGTAAGGTATTCCTTGACTATCTATTTATCAATCCCAAGCTGCAATCCGGTCCCCTCCATTAGCACTTTACTTATATCTGATGGTTCAAAGTCTGCCTTATGGGAAAAGACTGAGATAAAGTAGGAATTTTGCTTCCTACATATCTGAAGAATGCTTTTTAATTGCTTTTAGTGCCTCTAGCTGATCTCATACCATTCTCTACTTTTGCTTTCACTGGATTTCCTTTCTACTTGTCTGCACTCTTTCTCAGTGGACTGGCCTTTTTTTCCTTTCCTGTAAATGTCTTTTTTTTAAAGGTCCTCCCGGAGCTTTTTGTGAGGCCACACTGGTCTTTTTGTTTTTGCTGCTTCCCACTTTATTTTTCTTTTTGGAACAGATTGTTGTTGAGCTTTCAGAATTTCATTTTTTTTAAAGATACTCCCATCCTTTTTGGACTCCTTTGCTTCTTAGCACCTTCTGCCATGGGACTTTACCCGTCTTTGTTCTGAGGTTATTAAAATTAGCTTTTTTAAAAACTGGCCTAAGTATGTGGCTACACTCTGCTTTGGTTTCCTTTGAAATGAAGAATTCTAGTAGAACATGGTCACTCTCGTCCAGCGTCCCCCTTATTGCCACTTCTCCCACTAAGTCACCTCTATTGCATGGCTATTTGTCCAGTTTGAATGGGGATATTCAGGACTAGCCAGTAGACATGGGCACGACTTGGCGAAATTCTCATTTCCGTTTCCGTTCCTCATTTCCGTTATGCAACGGAAATGGTAACGACAATTAAGCTGTCAGAACTCGAACTCGAACCGATAAAAGAAAAATTGGGTCTGATTTGTCGTTGTCGTTCATGGAATCGCGGTGATCGTGCGATGCCAAGCGGCACAGAAAAAAAGTTTTTTAAAAAAACCGATTCCCGCCCAAAAACGTAGGCGAAAATATGCCTGCCTGAGTGAGGGCACCTACCAGAGGGGTGGTTTCGGGGGGGGTCCCCGGCCTCCCCCCCTCTCCTGTCCTGGGCTGCTCTGGTGGGGGGCATCCTCGTCGTCTCGCCATGCCATGCGGTGTGGGGGATCCAAAATGGTGACCGCAATATTTTTTTTTGAAATCGTGGTCCAAAAACCCACCAAAGCACCACACAGAAACATGTGAAAATTTAGGTATTTTAACTGCCTGAATTTTTACAGTAGCAGCAGTAGGTTTTTCTTGCAATAAACGTCTGTCTCCAATCCCATTGATTTTATTTTATTTTTATTTTTTTATACCTACGCAATGATGGGCTGGCCATGGGATGGGACCATGCAAATTTTTGGAGCCATTCCACCAATCGCATGGCCACTTGGCCAGGTTTTGACTGAGACTTCTGGGATGTGCCAGTCGGGCAAAAAAAGCCCACTATAACCCTAGCCCTAACCCTAACCCTAACCCATACGCCAGTACACTGTCCTTCTTAGTGGGTCAGAGGCACCCAGAGGTGCAGCCCACTAACTCACCCTAACCTTACCCATAATAACCCTAAGCCTAGCCCTTGCCCTAACCCCAACCCTAAGCCAGATCTGTACTCGCACTGCACTACACGCAAGTACACTGTCCTTCTTAGTGAGTCAGAGGGCGCCCAGCAGAGGCATTCTTCTCTCACCTCGCTCACCAGTCCAAAGTTCCAAAAAACTCTGTACGCCAGTATGCTGTCCTTCTTAGTGAGCTAGAGGCACCCAAAAGAGGGGTGCCTCTGCCAGTGCCACTTGGTACGCAATGGCTACACGGTCATGTACCCTTCCTTTTCCCTTTGTAGGGGGGCAGAGGAGGCATCCACCCCAGAGAGGTGCCTCCAGGAGCCTGCTAAATGCCTCCCCTTCGTAGCGGGCCAGAGGAGGCACCCACCCCAGAGAGGTGCCTCCAGGAGCCTGCTACCCTACCCCCCCCAAACCAGTACTAACGACAGGCGACAAACGAAATGACAAATTTTTGAAAAATTTCGTGACAAACGGAAACGAGCCGGAACGGGCCGGCTCCAACACACGACAACTCGAAACGTCATTTTTCCTGGTCGTGCCCATCTCTACTAGCCATGACTGAAGATATTTTGATTACTTAGGTGAAGATCAAAATAGTGACTTTCTCATTCCACATACAAAGGGTATCCCTTTTGGCAATTGGATATTTTGTCTATAGTAATGATGGGCTGCAGTCTTCCACTACTGACTCCAGAGTAACACCTAAGAACATAACTGCTGTGGTGTGTGTGTGTGTGTGTGTGTGTGTGTGTGTGTGTGAGAGAGAGAGAGAGAGAGAGAGAGAGAGAGAGAGACAGACAGACAGACAGACAGACAGACAGACAGACAGACAGACAGACAGAGACAGAATAAACACTATAATTGTGCTTATTTCTGTTTTTTGTAGACTATATTTTTAGGAATTGTGGGACTGTTAATCCAAAGACACAAAGTAGCAAACCTCTTATAAATGCAACCTCAGAGAAAAAAACGGATACAAGACCTTTATCTTGGATTAAGAATAGTAACTCATTGAATTAGAATCAGGCCCATAACGGCCCACCACCAGCTACTTAATGAATCTCCTAGGTTTGTAGCCAAAAAGCACCTGGCAAGCCTGATACATGGTGGATGGACTAGACTGTGCTCAACTTGGTGAACTACTTTGGGCATTGCTTAATAGAGGTTTCCTTTGCAAAGCAACATGCAAAGCACGTAGCCTCGCGTCTGCAGGCCAGCTGATTGAGAAATTAAACAATTAGAAAAAGGTATCACGTTTCCCATTCAATCTATGCCTGTCATCCTATACTTGATAGTGCTGCTGTAGTAGAAAAGTGAAGGAAAGCTTCACTGGACGAAACATATGCCCTGCCTGTCCTTCTTCTAAATATAGGACATCGTTTTTCTTTCCTGTCATTCAAGCTCCTTGAGAGGCATTAATTTTACTGGAAGTTGGTGCTAGAAATCTTTGTAGTCCTTTAGTATTTCCTTAATGGACCTGCTGCTCAGCAAGAACCTCTTGAGCCAATACACCATATGCTGCATGTGCTGATACAGTAAATATTTGAATTTTTTCACGGTTCAGTTAAAAGCCTTGCAAAGTTATAGCAAGAAATGGGAGAAGGGGTTTCAAACTGCAGACAAGCCTTTATTGTCAGTCTTCAAGGTTATTTATTAAGTACTGGGTGGTTAGCTACCTAATGTTTGAGTGTTTGTGTTATATTGACTCGCTTCTCAGACAAAACTCCTAAGCTGCAGATACAGTTTCAGCTGATAATTTTCCTGTGGTCAAAATTATTCTGGTGGTAATGTCTTACAGCTCTTCTCAATGAACACTTCAGATGGGAGCTTTTAGTTCTTGTCTCAAGTGGCCCTCAGAGACATGGTTGCCTCCCTCCCCTTTATGGGGCTTTCTCAATTCTGAAGGGTCCTTATTTGAGATGACATCAGCATCACTAATGTATAAATATTACAGGGAAAGAACTCCTGGGCCCTTTAAAAGACACCTGCCATTGCACCTTTCCAAACTCAGTAGGATTCCCTTTAAAGTTAAGAATAGGTTTAGAAAATTCAATGAAATATTTTTAATAAAAGATGACATGAATTTGACCATGTACCCAACAACTCTTTTGACAGTGTCATTCAAGAAAACACTGACATTTTACGTGGGCCTTTGGACATGCTGCTGCCCTCCGAAGAGAAATGAAATATTACTGCTAGAGGCAGAACAAATACCTTCAAATGCAAATTACTTAATACTGACTCAGTTCATTCCAACATCACATAGCTCCAAGTGGAACCGTATTTCTAAATGTCACATTTTCCTTTCTAATATTATTGCCCAAGGGGAAGGGGGAAGGAGATCTAAAAATAACATCTACATATATTAAAACATGGAAACATTGCACTACAGTATTGTCCTGTAATGAATTGGCCAAAATCTTGTTGGCATCAAGTTCTACCGCAGAAGGCAGATGACATAATCAACTGGGGAGTCTTAGGAGAAGAATTGATCTTTTAATAGTCAAAAACCATAACTGGACCACCACTGCTGGCATTCTGAGTCTACTAAAAGCTTTTCAACCTTGATCTCAAGGCTCCCATTGGCTCTCTGAGGCAAGAGGAAGCCCTAGCTTGTTTTGGGACCTGAAATGGGGAGGTGGGGTTGGGTGGGGTGGCCATGGGAAGCTTTTGGTATGTTATAATTAAACCTGTTCTGCCCTGGATGGTCATGCTATCTTACTCCACGGCATTTGGGGTAATACAAGCTTTCATTTAATACATGGCTTGAGGTAGGCAGAGAGAAAATTCTTACTTCTAAATTTGGGAATAGGAGATTTGCTATAAGAAGTAGTAGATGAGATGCAATGCAGCCCCTTCTTGCTCTTTCCAGCAACCTCTTTGTAGACTGATCTGCAGGAGATATTTTCACTTCAGTTACTTCAGAAACAGTAAAAAAAAAGGCCTCAGCAAGTACCAAATTCTTTGATCAGCACTAGAAGAGAAGAATTTTAGTCCGGTACCTTTTATTTAGGGAAATCTAAGGTAACGTCTGGGCTACAAAATTGGCACATAAGACTGTCCATCTTGAAGGAGGAAAGGTTTATGAAAGGTGATTCAGAATAAAATAATGGCCTAGAACAAAGATTCCTGACATAATCCCTGCTGTGCTTGTTACCAAATTATCATCTGTCTCTGCTCACTACCCAGCCCTGTAAAGAAGGGACATGGAGTACACTTTTGACGACAATGTTCATTAGGAGGAGGAAGCATTCATCACTGGGTGTGCCTTTTATGTATTTTTGTTTCAACCCTGGTGTGATAATATATAAAATCTCAAAAAGTTTATCATCCATCAAGAGCCTTTTTGAATCCAGGATATTATCCTAACACTACTCATTTATGGATGGATTCAGCATGTTATCTTACACAGTGATTTTAAGAGCAATTTTCAAAGCTCTTCAGGACCTGACAGTTTCTGTATTATTTCTGATTCAGTGGGAGTACCGTCTTCACAGTCTTTTTCTGTGCCAAAGGTTCCAGCAATTTAAAAATATTCTCTTCTGATTATTACAGAATATTTGAAAAAAAATTCTACTCTGAAGCAAGCACCTGGGGTCAAACTAGTCTACCAGAATGTCATTAAAATCCTGGATAATAATAAAAACTTCACAGAAATGATGTTTCCATGTAGAGATAGATATATTAGATGTTTAAAAGGTTACTTATGTCTCACATATAATTTCTAAAATGTTGAGTTGAAATGTTTTGAGTTGCTTCCATTTGTTTTCAGATACAGTGGTACCTCGGTTTATGCATACCTTGGTTTATGAGTGTTTCTCAAAACTTCCTCCTCCTCCTCCTCTTCCTCCTCCTCCTCCCTGTCACTGCCACCATCTTGGGATGGCACCCGGATATTGCTTGGTAAACTTCCAAGATGGTGGCAGCAGTGGTGAAGGAGGAATAGGTGATCCAGGCAGTATCTACTGCCATTGTAGCCACTGCCACCAAGGCCCTGGGCAGACACCTCTGGCCAATGTGGCTGGTAGCCCTTCATTGCTGCTGGCCAGTGCTTTCCGGAAGTGGCCTCTAGGGCAGCGGCATAGCAAGGTTTGGGGGTGCCTGGTGCCAAAGTTGTTTTTTGTGCCCCTCCAGCCCTCCCCAACCCCATTGCATCCACCCAGCAAGGGGGGCAATCCTGCAGATGGGAGGCAGGCATGGTGTGTGTGTGTGTGTGTGTGTGTGTGTGTGTGTGTGTGTGTGTGTGTGTGTGTGTGTGTGTGTGTGTGTGTGTGTGTGTGTCTGTGTGTGTGTGTGTCTGTGTGTGTGGCAGGGGGGACGGTCGGTGAAATGGCACCCCCTAATTGCTGCATCTGGGGCACCCCACCCCCTTGCCCTCCCCACACCATGCCCCTGTTCTGGGGCTCGGTGCAAGTCCGGTAATGCCTAGAATGGGCCTTAGGGCTGTCCAGAAATATTGCAAAAAGATGAATTGTTTATTTGGTATATAGTGATTTGCCAATCTACTTAAAGCCACAGGTCAGAAAAAAGCTATTGAAAAACTCAATTACCACTAAATATATATATAAATAATAGTGTCCAAATAGTGTACACATAGATAAGGAGTTGATCCCAGCATGGTATGACAACAGACAATATATGCAGTCCTGGAATTTCTGGAGACTACTTCACAGGCTCTCAGCCTTCTTAAGACTTCATTCCCAGAGGACTTCATATATTACAGACAGCAAAAGACATAAATGAACGGTGTGTTCTACTGTGTTCCAGACATCTTCTGACTAGGTACCATATATTTTTACACACTGACCTATCTTGAATTGCTTCTTGGTGTTTTAAAATTAAACTAATCAGCATAGTGAATTATCTGTGACTTATAAGAACCATAGCCAAAGGGCAAAGGGGATATTTTACAGAGTTTCCAAAATCCCTAGATGAAGGTTGTGTAACCTTTGGTTGCCAAATTGGATACAATTTGGATCTACGTGAGGATCTTCGTCTGCAGTCTTCTGCTGCTGTTAAATCTATGATTGTAGATAAGAATTTAAATGTATTTCAACTGAAAATGCCATAGGAATGAGCTGTGCCTTGCAGGCAGGAAAGCTGTTGACTGAAATGACCTCTGCTTTGAACGTAGGAAATGTCTTGTGTTGGAATTCATTTCTGTGTGCACATGTATAGGCTTGATATGTGCTTTGTTATGCATTGGAGAAAATATCCAGAAAGGTAAGAATTAAAGCTGACATTGACTCCCACTTTGCTTTGGCTCCGCCATGTTTGCACTTAGACCTGGCCCATGTTTATTACAGAGATAGAAAGAATGTATCCAAAATTGTTCAGCTTGTTCAGGCTTTCTTGAAACTAGGAGACACAGCGACAAATGATTTTTAAAGCCATGTGGGATTCCCCATGTCCATTAGAGAATATGGCAAAGAGCTCTTTTTCTTCTCTTTAAGATCTGTGTAATTTGTGCAAAATTTTCCTAATATTCTGCACACATTTGAAAAAATTAAGCATACATACAAGTCCCATAGGGTTGGCTAATTTTTAAGAAAGAGGCAATTAATTCAACTATTGTTTCAAATTATTTCAAAATGCATGCATGCACACAGTTTTGGGGCAAATTCCACAATTTATACAGTTACATGTAAATGTTTGCAGAAATCATCATTTGCACCAATGAGAACTCTGTCAAGGGCAGCAGGAAATTCTCTGATATTTTGCCTGCTGAAGAGGAGAGAGTTGTCATTCCTTGTTCTTGGTTCTGAGAAGAAGACAAGTTATGAATTACATCTGTAATCCTTAGGCCTGCTGACAGATGCTTTACACACATACAAACTTCATTGTTTCTGACCATAGGTCTTTACAATGTACAAACTAGTGAATAAGACACAAGACTCTTCCCAAACAGGACGCCAACCTTCCCACAATAAAATTGTTCTCTATCCTCTCCTTAATATATCCCTGCTGGTGGTGGTGGTGGTGGTGTTTCAAGTTCTAACCCACCATTAATGGATGACGGGGTGAAATGAGCAGAATGAAGCAACTGCCTCAGCTAGCTGATGGGGAATGTCATTAAACTGACATATTGTTATGTATCTATATAATTTCATTTATGTCAAGGGTGGGGGTGAGACAGATTTGTGAGATTGTCTTCCTCAGATGTCAAAATACTTTTGTTCACTTTAGACAATATGCCCCTGAAAGAGAGGGAATGGATCCTGGTCATTCACATCTTACATTCTGGCTGCGAAGAGCTTGACCATCTGGTGCCGGCTAATTGTAATTTTGCAAACTGGAACAAAGTCTGTTTTTGAAATTGGGAGTTTAATTATCAATAACTGGGAGTTCCAATTCATCAACATAATGAACCCTGAAACCTAAACTGTGACTAAAGTCAGCTGACAGGATGGGGAGGAAAGAGGAGAAGCCCTACCAGATTCAGTTGCATAACCCCTTGTTGTTGTACCTCTTCTAGTGGCTGTCCCCTAAAGGGAATACACCCAGGTCATATCTAAAGTTTCCTTAGATCTGGTAAATACAAAGCCTCATCCAGCCCAAGACAGGTCCCTGGATCAGGCCCAAAATTACAGCAGCCTAGAACTAGCTCTTTTCAGAACAGGCTTGAGACATGGTGGATCTTCTACCATGGACATCCCATCCACACTTTTCAGATGGCTATCCTAAACACAGTTACTGAAGAAGGAAAGCCCACCAAACACAGTGGGTCGAAGAGCACAGGAATATTAGTGAAATACTGTATATACTCGAATATAACCCTAGTTTTTCAGCCCTAATTTTGGGCTGAAAAAAGGGCCCCTCGACTTATATGCGGGTCAATACTTTTAGCCACTGAGGCAAGTGCTTGGATCAGTGGCTAAAAGTCATTTTAAACATTGCATGGCACTTCTCATGAACTCCCTCTGCATCACAGGGGAATCTAGGGTGGGAAATGCAGCAGGGCCTGGCAAGTGCTTGGGTCAGTGGCTAAAAGTCATTTTAAACATCACACACCACTCCCCCAGCTTACAAAGGAGGAGCTGCCAGGCCCTGCTACATTTCCCACCCTAGACTTATGCTCGAGTCAATATGTTTCCCCAGTTTTGGGGGGTTAAATTAGGGGCCTCGACTTATACACAGGTCGACTTATACTCGAGTATATACGGTACTTCAAATTATGTGGAAGTGTTATTGAAATAAATTTAAAATCACATGGTGGTCACGTGGTATTGAATCACTGCATGTACCAGGGCTCAGTAAAACTCGACAGAGGTGTTGACATATGAGAAATCACTTTAAATGAAATTGATTCAACATCTGAGTTAAAATAAATGACCCTTTGATGGAAGGGTAAAATCTCTCACTTTTCAGAAAAATAAAATGATTTTCTGTCAAAACAATTTGCACTCCCACATGCATCATGTAGCCACATTTTTAATTAGATGTAAATCTGACTCATTCTATTTCCTAGTGTAATAACTCTCTTACTTGTGGGGGGGAGTATGTTTTGGCTTGGATGTTATTTGGTATGATTAATTTATTAAATGTATATTAATACCAGAATGATATGCTTCAACAGCTGTGTTTGATTTTGGAGCAAAAGCATTCAATGCATGAAAAAGCATATTCCTTGACAAAGCCCCCTTGTTGGGTGGGTAGAAGGGATGTTTGCAAAGCAACAAATAGTATGCCTCTGAGCTGTTGCAGGGCTTTAAGAAGATGCATTTGACACTTCTATTGTTTGGCTGGGCAATGGCAGACAGGAATATGTAAAATCATTGTTAAAGAACTCCTGCTGGTTTGAGGGGGTGGAATCTAAGGATACCATCGTTAGCTTCTTATGTCCCACTGATCACAGTTAAACTCACAGTCCTATGTGAATGAAAACATTCTTTTCTTCATCTTTTAGAGAAAATAGTATAAACAGTTATCCTTCCTGAAAATAGGCAGTAGTATTCATTTTTAAGTTATGACATAAGACTGGAAATTGAAAATTACCAATGCACCATTGCCATTTGCAACTCAATGTGAATTTTATAGCCAAATTAATTGCCTGTTAGTATCTGGCTTTCAATCAGTTAATCATCTTGAAATTTGTTAATAATCTGGCAGGTGAACATATAAGGATGCTTCAAGGCAAGAGTTTATTGTGCAATGGATCTGTTCTACATTTTGTGTGTGTGTGTGTGTGTGTGTGTGTGTGTGTGTGTGTGTGTGTGGTTCTGGGGGACACTGTGTTTCTTTTGTAAACCTATAATATATTTCCGCTGCCGCCACTTATTCTGGCTTCTTTCTTTCCAGAGAAAATCTCTTATATGTGAAGACAGAACAGCCACACACAGTCAATTAATAGGGAGTGCTTGGAGTGACCCATTAGGAGGAATTCTGGGAGAAGATGTAGGCTTTGGTTGATGCTACCAATAAGAGAGTAAAGACTCTAAAGGTCATCAAATCCCCTGAAAATGAGATCTTATAAAAGAAGCAGCCAGTTCATACATAGTTCATTGTACGAGAACAATGTAGATCTGAAATTCAGTCCATAACATTTTGAATTATAAAGATGTTCCTTAGTACAGCTGAGAAAGGCCTCTTCCTGGTACTCAAGGGAGTTGTTGTGATTCAGAATATGCAGTACTTACAACACTGCAAAGATTGTCCAAAGACCTAATTTAGCATAAGTCATCTCCATTAGGTGTAGGTCGCGATGGGTTGTTCATTTTGGAAGCAGCACATTCCAAAATGACCCACACAAGTCCAGGTGCTGTTTGGAAGCCTCCAAAATGCAAGCATCCAATCACTTACCTTGGTTGTATCTGCACGGTCATATCAGGCTAAAGTCCAACCAGGAAGAACTCTCCTCATGTCATCTGTCCTTCCTGGCACTGGCCATTCGAGAGCTGTGGAGGGAAATGCATCATCCCACCTCCCTGTCTGCTTGGCCAGCATCAGGGAGAAGTACAGTTGATGTCAGGAGACATCTTCCTGGTATGACTTTAGCCCAATATGACTGTGCAGGAAG
Source organism: Phrynocephalus guinanensis (assembly GCA_037367245.1). Classification (NCBI taxonomy): domain Eukaryota; kingdom Metazoa; phylum Chordata; class Lepidosauria; order Squamata; family Agamidae; genus Phrynocephalus; species Phrynocephalus guinanensis. Next base: position 39,790,049 of record CM074736.1, read on the forward strand.
GTAAGTGATTGGCTGCTTGTGTTTCAGAGGCTTCCAAACAGCACCTGGGCTTGCATGGGTCGTTTCGGAATGTGCTGCTTCCAAAACGAACAGCCCATCCCTAGTTGTGAGTGTTGAGCTATAATTAGGTAACAAATGGGAATCAGGATTTTCTGCTAGATCAGAAGTATGGGCTCAAAAGGCTAAGCCAAGTGGACAACCAGGCCCAAGAAAAATTGCAAAGCACAGATTATATCCCAGACTGAATAGGGAGACTTTCTCACCCTTCTTCTTAAAGAAAACCAACAGTAGCTGTGGTAGGTAGTGTATGTCTAATTGCCCAGCAAGGAACTCTATGCTTGATGTCTTATCATATATGACAGCACATATGACATTCCCTAATAGTAGCCCTAGTAACTCCTGTTACATATCCATGTAAGTCCAATAGGATTCCAGAGGGCACATGTTCTGACTTCTGGTGATGATTTAAACAAGGTTGCAATTTTCTTATTTAATTTTGGTATCAGTGTGATATATACAGTCAGAGATTTTTTAACTGAGCAGACTGTGATCATCCCATTCTCTCTTCCCATTTCAGGGTTAAATCCCAAGGTTGAGAGACAAACTCTTATGGTGCCGCATGGGTGGACTCTTACAATTATCTGAAAGATTACTTCCATGCGTATTTCAGATTCCCATCAATGTCCTTGTTAGATAGCGCCCCAACCCATGAGACTTAGCTGAGAGGTACAAAAGACGGGCCTTTTTCAATAATTGTGCCTCAGTTATAGAACTCCATCCTAGTAAAACTAGATTAGTTCCACACTTAAGCAGCTTTCAACAAGTAGTGCCACATCATTATAGCAGGACTTTGGCTTTTCAAACATGTTTTGGTCCAGTTTGTCAATAATGTTTTGTTATTCTGTTTCACCTGTTAAATGATTGGGTCTCACCTTGAAGACTGTGATAAGCAAAAAGGAAATACTCGTTTACATAAATGTAAGCCAATAGGTTCCTTCGGTAAATCCTAACTAATTAAGGCTGAAATCCTAAAGAGACAGTGGTTGAGGGTCATCTGAACTAACACTAACCCAGCTGACACTGTGCGGAATCCAATTACAACCCAGACGAGTGAAATGAAATTACTTTAGGTTCCCCTCACTTTGGCCTAATGCAGTGCTGGCACAGTGGCTATGTCCCTGACACACAGGAGGTTTGGATTTGGTGGAGCTCAGTTTCTCTCTTTTCCTGCTCATTCTCTATCCCCTTTTGTCTCTCTTGCCTAGAGATCTTAAGCCACATAGCAGTTTTGCTAACAGACCCTCTGGAGCTAGACCTGTGCGGGATCTATCAGGAGGACATTTCTGTTGGCTTCTGACTGTCCCTAAACGTCTGTGGCCAGTGGATTTTTGAATTAGGGTTGCATATTTAGAAAGCACTGGAATTAGACATGGGCATTTCATTTCAGAAGGGGTCCGGTTCTAAAATGAAACATGGCAGAACAGCTGCTGTTCGGTACCGGGATCCACCTTCCAGAACGGAATAAACCAATCTCTTGCCTTGCTTTTGGTAGCACAGGGCTAAACTCCAATGAGGAAGCAGCCTTGGACATGTCATCTTTCACTCTCCCTGGCACTGGCCAATCAGACAGGGAGGAGAAATGATGCATTTCCCTGTACAGCTTTTGATTGGCCAGCACCAGGGAGAAGGAACAATGACGCATCCAAGTCTGCTTCCTCATTGGAGTTTAGACCTGCACTACTCAAAACAAGGTAAGGGAGTGGTTGATTTCATTCTGGAAGGTGGATCCTGGTACTGAACAGCAGCTGTTCTGCCATGTTTCATTTTGGAACTGGACCCCTTCCAAAATGAAATGCCCATGTCTAACTGGAATCAATGGGAATGAAGCAACTTACAGTATTTTTTGCTTTATAAGATGCACTTTTCCCATCCCCAAAAGTATGGGGAAATGTCTGTGCATCTTATAGAGTGAATATAGTAGTCCCCACAACCTATATAGCACAGATTTTCCTTTAGGGAGAAGTTACTTACACAGATTCTCTCCCTCCCCCCTGCTGCAGCCTGGATCCCACTGTTTTAATTACCTCATTTGGAAAGAGGCTTCCACTGAGCCTCTCCCATCCCCTGCTACAGCCAGGATTCCCCAGTTCCAGTCATCTTGTTAGCAAAGAGGCTTCCTCCACGGAGCCCCTCACCACCCCTCCCTTTCCTCAGCCAAGATTCCTCAGTCACAAATCACCTCATTTGCAAAGAGGACTCTTCCAGGGAGCCTCTGCCCTCCCCTTCAGAATCCTGGATTCCCCAGTCCCAATCACCTCATTTACAAACCTGCCTTTTCCAACTTGCATTCCACAGTTTCAATCACCTCATTTCCAAGCCTCCCCCTTTGCAGCTTGCATTCCACAGTTCCAATCACCTTGTTTGCAAGTCTCCCCTTTTGCAGCCAGGATTCCCTGCCCATGAAACCTTAGGATAAAGATTTTTTTCTTGTTTTCCTCCTCTATACACTAGATGCATCTTATGGTCAGGTGTGTCATACAGAGTGAAAAATATGGTAAATCCAAGAGCCTTGAGTTTCATTGTACTATAGATGTATCTCATTAGATCAGGCTTAATTAGACTTCCAATCTTCTGCTTACTAGAAAGAACTTCATGATCCATCATGATCCATCAGCCAGGGACAGGTGCAAACGAAGAGCCGAGTGACCCTGAACTGATGCATACAAAATTGTTCACAGTTCTAAAAATAAAAGTAAAAAATAACGAAAGAAAGAAAAGAAAAGAAAAGAAAAGAAAGAATATAAGCTCACCATCCTTTTTACACAAAAGTGTGCCTGGTGATTGCCAAACAGTACTAATTATAGCAATTTTTGTGTGTGCATGTGCATGTGTGTGTGTATTCCTGATGGGAGAGGGGTCATTTTTATTACTAATTTTATTACTGCAACTAGGAGTCAGAAGACTTTGCCTAGCAAGTGGAAATCACCCATAACTGTTAATTAGATGTGTCCCAGTCTAATTATTTCCCCTTCCTGCATCACTCCATCCTTGTTTTTTTTAAATAAAATGTCATTTAGCAATCACCACAGAGAATATATATTCTCATGTAAAACCATGGCAGTAAGTTCAAGTGTATTGTGATCTTGGATCAACCAGTGTGGTTAATCTTTATGTAACGATAATGCTCGATAGTGTTACTCTGATGGGGGTTCTTAAACATGTTTTTCTCTAGAATGTGCAGGTATTTACATCAATTTGGTACAGCCGTTATAAGATGAGGTGCTTAAAAAGAGAGCTTGATTTTAAACTTAATGGGAGTCATAAGCACAGAAGGTTGCAGGCATGACAACTGCAGTCCATTGTATAAAGAGAATGGAATAAGCAGTTATGTTAGAAAAAAGCTGAACAGAAGGAGAATGTGCTTGAAAGGGGAAATGAGAGGGAAGGAGAATTGAATACAATTGCCAGTTCAGGCTCTTAGCTGTGAATCAATGTGATTATTTGTCGGCAATGAAGTATCATCTTCATCTGTGGATCATTATCAACCTTTCCTTACCTTGGTTGGTACTACAATAATTACCATGGGTGCCCCCACATAGACACACAAACACACACAAACAGACCCAAACAAACAGAGACACATTCTCTCCCCCCCCTCACACACACACAATTTAAAGCACTCTCTGGGCAGTTGACAGTCTAATCATGCAGGCTGCACATTGCCCCACTCTCTCCCACTGGATGGAAGGCTGAGTGAACCTTGAGCCTGCTACCTAGGTTGTCAGCACAGTTACAGCTGTAGCACAGCAATTTAACCACTCCACCATGAGGCTCTTCTTCAATATGCATGCATTGCACAAATTCACATTCTTCTTACTTGTGCGTGTGTGAGGGGAGCTCCAGGGATGCGAGGCAATATCAATTTTTCCTTTTAAAAAAGTAAAATTATCCAGCAAGATTGCTAAATGAGACAAGGAACTTTTAACTGACAGAGTGTTTGCTAAGAATAAGAATAAGAATAAGAATAAGAATAAGAAGAGTAAGAATCATTTGCATTTGGGAAGGGGATTAATTAAGGTGCTGGTCCCCATAACATCGAGGCTTTGTGCCTTTTTGACCCATGGGAGCTGTGCACCTACACTATATTTTCTCCTGGCACAGATACAACTCATGTTTCCTCAATTTTTTTCCGGATGTTTTCAAAAACTAGAATTCAATGCTTTTGAAGAAATAGGAGTCATTATTCTCAAGAAGTCAGCGTGCTTGAGATTAAGCACGCTGATTCTGAAGAAAATTTCCTTTTACCTAATAGAGTCTAAGTGCATCACGTTTTCCAGCCCCACACTCCCTCACTATTCCAAGCAACTGTACTGTTACAGAATATGATTGCAGTCTTATAACCACTTAGCAGGGAATAAGCTCCATTAAACACAGTTGGCCTTACTCCTGAATGCATAGGATTATTCCATTAAATCCAGTTCCTTCTTAGATTTCAATTTAGGTTCCCCAAATTAAGATATAAAGCTATGCTGTGAAACTAAGGCCTGGGGGCCAGAGGAGAGAGATGCTCAGAAATTCCCAGAGTGTCACTCAGGGCCACTTCATGTTACATTCAGCAGCATGCATTACCGAATCATCTTCAAGGGCAACACGCATCTGGGAATGTGCTCCTATCTCCAATTTGAGAGCTTTAAAGTTACGTCAGTTGGTGTCAGATTCAAAGTGAGCTGTCATTTTTGTTGTAGGAAACACTGAAGGTAGTCCTTGAGGATCTCCCTCCAGCCCATTTGATCTTTACATCCCTGTTATAAAGTTATTCTATATTTAGGCAGCTCTGATGTCGATGACTGTTAACATAGGAGGTGATAGTGGAAAAATGCTCTGTTTTCTTTTGCCTCAAACCAAGACTCCTAGTGAGTGGCAAACAAGCCAATGCACACCAGTTATCAAACAGCATGATTTTGTTGTTTTTGTTGTTGCAGGTGACTATATAGTCATGACCATCTACTTCGACTTAAGCAGAAGAATGGGATACTTCACTATTCAAACATACATTCCCTGTATATTGACAGTTGTCTTATCCTGGGTATCCTTTTGGATCAAAAAAGATGCCACACCAGCAAGAACAGCCCTAGGTAAGAGTTTTGTGGGTGAAGAAAGGGTGGGGAATTATTGATGTGTATGTGAATCTTGCCTAGATTCTTTTGACATACAGAAATACTTTCTAAACTTACAATGAATAGCCATTTCATGACCATCTGATAAATACTAAGCAAAGAAATTCAGCCAGCGGTCCTATTCCCCACCTGCCTTCCATCCATTCCCCAACCCCAGGATGGCTTCATTTGTAAGGTAGGAGGTCACACAGCTCACTATTCTCTTTGCATCTCTGTTGGCACTTGCATTTTTCTAGCTTCTCCCCCAACTAAAATGTTAAACTTCTATAGAGGCACAGTAATAACACAAATGCTATAGTTTTATGTCTATAAGACACCCATATATATGACTACCCCCACTTTTCCAACATAAAATTACAGTTTCACAGCCATGCGGTTCTCTCTTCAGCTTATGGGGGGGGGGGGTTTGCATACTGTAATTAAACTATAAACTGGCCAGAGAGTACTTAAAAGTGGTATGGGGCGGTATATAAGCAGAACAATTTGCTTTACTTCTGTTTATGACAACCTTCAATTTTTAGTCTAACAATTTTAGAAAAAAATATAGTGTTATAGAAAGTAAATACTATATTCTCACTTTTTTCCACATGTGTGTGTGTATGGGTGGGGGTGGGAATCATGGAAACTGCCATTGCTAAGTGTGAAGCTTCTGGATTGAAAGGTTTAGCTGGTGGTGAACACTGTTACTCAGTGAATGCCCAATTAAAATAACATGGTCTTCAGGGAGGCTCCTTTCATGTCCCTCACTGACAAGCTACTAGTTGGGTATCAATCCCTGACTCGGTGCTTGTCCAGTCATGCGACCATCATGCAAGTGGTGCCTCATCATGAAGTGTTGGCTTCCATAGTTTCTCTTCAGGCTTCTGAGCCCTTCACCTCACAAGTGCATTTGGTGAGGACAAACTGCTCCTAAACTATGGACCCCCCCTCCCACAGGAGACCATGCTGGCCCCTTCCTTGCTGTCCTTCTGCAAGCAGGCCAAGAACGTTCTCTTCAGGCAGGCCTTTTGTCAGTAACTGGCTTCCGAAGAAGGGGTTCTTAAAAACAGGGCTGCTAGTTTTTCTTTTTTTGTTGTTATTTTTGTTGTCATTGCTATTGCTAGTGCTTTTTTGGAATGGTATTAAACTGTTTTATCCACTAGCTTTTTATTTCATATATGTTTCATTATTTTCAAGTATTGTAACAATGCCTTGTTTTTTACCCTTTAGTATTGTTTGGTTTAATATATTATTAAATGCACTTGTTCTGGGTTGCGGGGGGTGTCAGAGGAAAATCTCTGCCTTATCAAATCTTTCATGCCCATTGCCACTAACTACTTTAGGAGTTGTAAACCCAGATGGTATGGTGGTGGCATCAGTTGTGTGTATGTGATGCCCTTCCAACTATTCCACCAAAGAAACTGAGTCCACAATAATAAAGCAGAAACAAAAAGTCCACTTTTTCTGAGATAAATATTTATATGTTAGTGGTGGTCTACTTACTAATTACAACACACAGTGAATTTTAAAGACATAAAAGAGTGTAACTGTATACTGAGGGTAAGCCCAGATAAGTTAATTAGTCAAATTATGCTAAAGTAACAGCAACACATGAGCATGCCAAATGGCACATGTGTTTGTACTCCGGATGGACAAGCTGTCACAGGAAGGGTCAGTAGGAACCACGACATGTGTAAGTCATATGGACTAAGGAAGAGTTGAATTCTTAGTAATTATTAAGAAAACTGGATTCCAACCATGGCATGTGTGCTACTGATTGAGAACTAGCGGCCTAGATGAATATATAAAATTGAAGAGGCTCGTGGCTTGTCTATTCATGATTCTATCAGCATAATTTAAACACCCTGAGGTACACTTTTCAAACCTTTGCCATTTCCCTCACTAATATATTGGAAGGTGCTTTGTTAAATTTCCTTCCTTCCTTTAAATTAGGCTTAGCAACAGAAGCAAGGCCGGAGAAGACACAGCTGTGAATAGTTTGTGTCTCTTGAAAGTGCAAGAAAATGACAGAGCGTGTTCCTGAATTGCATTGTCCCAGTGCTTGACTTTCATCAAAGAACAAAGATGGTGTAAATGTCAAGGGGCTTTAGGCAGTCGGGGGAAAAGCCTCTGGCCTCAGCTTTCCAGAAGCAGCATGCCGCTCACACTGCACTTCTGCTGCTAATCTGATTATAGGGTGGCAGAGGTTAGAAGAATTTTAATCACAACCTAGTGTTTTCTTGGAAATGTTTTAATGTCTTCCTGGATAGGCAGAACATTTAGAAGACATGCAGTCAAAAAAGTCATTCAAGTCAGGAATTTTTACAGAAAGTTTTCAAGGCACGTGAGGGAGGTTCGTTCCTCACAGTCACTTAAATCCACAAAGCTGAGGGGACACAATAAGCTGTTTGCCTCTCCACCTTGCATTCTCATACAGCAGTAGCTGTTACAAGAAGGCTTGGGAATGTGCAGCCCTCCAAATACTGCTTAGCATCCTCTTCAGGAGACAGGTGAGAAAGAGAAAGAGGGGAGAAATCAGCTCCAGTCAACTTTGAGTGACATAAAATAATGGGAACTGCAGTCCCTTAGCCTCTGGGGGACTACAGCTTCCCCATCCATGCACTCAACTGTTAGACTCAACGTATTATTAAGAGAGGTAACTTCTTGACCTTTGTACCCAACATTTGAGGGAAGACATCAGACAATTTTTTTAACAAAAATCAGGTTACTGCTTTCTAAATTATAAAAGCAGAAATTCATTTTTTTCACTATTGGTATATTATTTATTTGTGTGTGTGTGTGTCTGTCTGTGTGTGTCTGTCTGTCTGTCTCTCTGTGTGTGTGTGTGTGAGAGAGAGAGAGAGAGAGAGAGAAAATGTTTGAATAACAATGAACCAATCATGAACCATGAGTTTCCTAGTTCATGCTCATTTCTAGCTGTAATCCCACAGTAGGTAGTAGAGATGGGCACGAAACGAGCGATTTTTCGTTTTTGTTTTCATTTTTTCATTTCGTTATACATTGAAAATGAAACGAACTTTTTTAAAAAACAAAACGAAAATGAAAACGAAACAACCAAATTTGCCGTGTTTTTCGTTTTCGTTGCAGCAGATGCATTGAACTAAAAAGAATGCTAACGAAACAGCAATTTTTCGTTTTCATTTTTGTTTTTTCGTTTCATTACCTAACGAAACGAAAATGAAATTTTTTGCAAAAAAATCACGAAAACAAAAATGAACCAAAACGGACCCCCTAAACAACCAAACGACAAACGATACACCATTTTTTTGAGTCGTGCCCATCTCTAGTAGGTAGGTAACAAATGGGTAATGAGAGAAGCCATGAGTAGAGGTGGGCACAAAATAAAAAAAGAGCATTTTGTTTCATTATGATTGTTTTTTAAAAGAAATCATTAATAATGAAACAAATTGGCAAAGGAAATAGAATTAAATAAAATGATAGAAAATGATTTGTTATGCTCTATGGGTTTGCTCCCCTGGATCCTAGAGGCACCCAATTGTGTGGGTAGTTTGGGAGTCAGGACAGCAGGCTGGAAATTGCAATCTGTGTGCAGAGAGATAGAACCTAGAATGGATGATGTAAGATTTTGTGGTCCATCTGTGGGAAGAGATGGGCTGCTGGGCCGCCTGATCAGTGTGGAGGATGATTTGATGGTGATTTGGGAAAGATCCCATGAAAAAATCATATGAAATCAAGAGGGTAAAGTAAGATTCAGCTGCTTTTATCCATTAAACACATTTTATTTAAATTTTAAGAGAGAGGATTGTTTGGGCTTAGCCAATCCTCTCTCTTTAAATTTAAATAAAAGATGTTTGTGGGTAAAAGAAGCTGGATCTTACCTTATCCTCTTGATTTCGTATGATTTTTTGCATGGGATCTTTCTCAGATCACCATCAAATCATCCCCCGCACTGATCTATCTCGCAGCCCATCTCTTCCCTCAGATCTTACTGGTACATCATTCATTCCTAGGTCCCATCTCTCCACGCACAGATTGCAATTTCCAACCTGCTATCCTAACTCCCTAGGATGGCATTAGTATGTTCTGACTAGGTAGGATGGAATGTTTTGTTTCTGAAATGGAAAATGATGTTTCATTTTGTGACTTGACAGAACACTTGCTTGCATTTTGTTTCATAACATTTCATAATGTAATGAAACAATGAAATAGCATGAGCAGATTATTTGGTGGTTCTTCATTTCAAGAACTGGGAGGAAAATTCCATCTCCATTCTACCTGGATGAAATATAAAGCCACCCCCAACTCCCAACTCTTCAAAAGCCATTCACAGCTATTGTTTGAAAAGACCTTAAGAAGCAGACCCACACCAATATCTGCCATGATTTTTTGTGACTCTCATATATATATTTTCCTCGTTTATATCCAAAAGCTGGTGTACAGATGAGTTGTCATTGAAAGCTACAGGTCTAAGAAAGGTATCACCCATCCTTATATTTGTATTATTTTATGGACCACAGAGCCTTTGACAGAGTCCAGGTAGTAAAGCAAAAAGCAAAGTGTTCTGCTTATATACCGCCCCATACCACTACAAGTAGTCTCTGGGCGGTTTACAATTTTAATTACAGTGTGCAGGCTACACATTGCCCCCCCAGCAAGCTGGGTACTCATTTTACCGACCTCGGAAGGATGGAAGGTTGAGTGAACCTTGAGCCTGCTACCAGGGATTGAACCCAGGTCGTGAGCACAGTTTTACCTGCAGTACAGGCATTTAACCACTGCGCCACGAGTACACAGTAACCTTTAGGAACAAAGTAGAGATACCAGGAGAATACTACAGCCCAAGCCTACACCCAGACCAACCTGCCGGAGCAGGATCACAGAAACTGAACCCGGCACACAAGGACTGGAATCAGGCCAGTAGTCCAGGATTACTTCCCTTTTAACTTGCTTTGGTTTGTTTGTTTGTTTGTTTTATAGTATTTCATATTTAAAATAAAATCATCGAGGATGCAAATTTAGATTTTTTTTACAATGATCAAGAGCAAGTTTTGGTTTTTAAAAGGCCAAGGAATGCTGTACTAGATGGAGGCAAAGCACCACACAGAGATGAATCACATCTTTAAATACAATTTATTTAACTACTATTCAGTAGTCTTGTGATCATTTTAAGCAATTTGTAAAAAGTAACTTGTTGGTAGCAATTGTTTGATTATTTGATGTTTATTTACTGCATAGTGCCTTTGTTTATCCTTTGTATTTTTGTAGTTGCTTAATTTCTGTAAACCACTCCAAGTGGCCTCGTTGCTAGATGGCATGGTATATAAATACATAAACAAACAAAAAACAAATAAATATTTAAGTCCAAAAGTTAAAGTCATCTTAGCAGAACTAGCAAAGAGTGTCTGATTCCAAAAATGTTGCAGGGAACATTTGTTTTCTGTACACAGCCAAAGGCTACTTGCTGAAATTATTCATTTATTTCCTCCTCATTATTGTTAATTAGTCAGCATGAATGGGGAGAGTCATGGAGCCAGAAGCTCCCCAGGTGTAGCTTCATTAACCCTAACTGAAAAACATCACAAGGATATTTCCATTGCTGAAAATTAATTAGTGAAATGCTTTCACCTTTCAGCAACTGTTCTCTGTTGTTTGAAGCAAAGGCTTCACTCCCCTTTAGCAGAGCCCTCTCTGATATCATTTGTGGTGAAACACAGAGCACTGTCAGAAACAAGATGCTGGATCCGAAAATGAATTAATTCATTGAAACGATTTCTTGATTAAGGTGCAGTCTTGAGATGGTTGGCATAGGGCTAACTTAAGCAAAAATTAGACAAGAGGCCACTTTTCAGGCTGCCAGGGTTTTCAGCCAGGAGGTGTGCCTTCACTCTTTACCCCTTGTTGCACAGCACTTACTGGCCCAGAGGTGAATTCTAGGTTATTGTCTTGGGTTTGAGTGTACTGATGTGATGGAAGGCCTTTGCTTACAGCTGACGCTGAGGAATTACAAAAGGATAAGTGAACTATTTTATTCCTAGTCCACATCACGTTTGTCCTCTTTCATCCACAATCTCACTTTGTTTCATGATGATCTTCAATTCCAGAAGAAAGTCTCTGCCAAATATCTTTTTAGATGTGTACTTTAATGTTCTTTTTAAATATGCAATTTGTCTCAAAATGCATGCTTTAATCTATAATTAAGGTGCTATGGAAATGTGTATCTTGGTGGGTTTTAAACTAAGACTCCTGTTGTGGCATTTAGAAGACTGTGAAATCTGTTGGCTTTCCATTCTGCCAAGACGTCTCTGCCTTCACAGATTTAATTCACCCAGCCATCCCTAGCTACACAGAATTAGCTAGCTGAAAATAGAGACTTTCTTTGTGACTCGCCCCCAACCCATGATCAAACTCAATCTATTTTGTGGCAACTACATGATCTCATTTGGGATCAATGGCAGAGCTACTTATTTTTGTATGCCAGAGTTACAACTTCAGGTGGGTTTGGGATAGTGTGCCGATGTTGTGCACAGAAGCCTCTTTTGTTGTTTCTTCTCTGAATTTCTTTTTTAATTAACAACATTGTGCATTTCAACAATGTTGCAGATGCTGGCACTCTCATCAGACAAGGAAATGCTGATTATTCAACTAGGTTTATGGGAGAGTTAACCTTTCTTTCCCAATTCTGGGTGTGAATGCAAGAATCATTTTAAGTTTCCTACTATATTTCCAAACTGACTTCTACAACCTACTCCAACCCTGAATAATTTTGCTGTCTAGCTGCCCTCTAAGTACATGGGAAGGAGACTATTATACCAGTTGACCTTGTATTCACCCTGTATATCCAGGTGAAGGCAAGAAAGAGGTCTACATATGTACAAGAAATCCCTGGTCTGATTACACATATTGACCCTATGACTTAGAAAGTAACTTGTAAAAAAATATGTCACAGGGCTTTCTCTGTGGTGGAGAGAGTAATGGAACTCTTGCCTTCTGATGGAGACCTCATTGCTCCCACATTTTTTGTCTTTCAGAAGTCATGTAAAAACATATCTATTTGCACACATTTTAGAAAAACAAGTAACCAGGAACTCAAATAGATTTTGCCAACTGCTTGTCTTGTATTGTGTTTATAATTTAGCCTATGCTTTTAAATACAGGTATTTGTAGTTTTAGATATGTGCAAATTGTATTAGCCATGCCCAACTCTCTACTAAGGAAGTATAAGATGTAAAAGGAAGGAAAGAAGGAAATGATTTCCAGTGTATGATTTACCATCCATCTAAATGCTAAAAGTTTAAGCCTTTTACTGCAACAAGAGGACTATAATTGAATCATTTCCATTATTGATTGATATTTCCCCCCAATGAACACAAGAAAACTCATGTTTCTCTTTACAGGCATCACCACAGTGTTAACCATGACAACTCTCAGCACCATTGCCAGGAATTCTTTACCCCGTGTTTCTTACGTCACTGCCATGGATTTGTTTGTGACTGTGTGCTTCTTATTTGTCTTTGCTGCTTTGATGGAGTATGCAACCCTCAACTACTACTCAAGTTGCAGAAAGCCACACTGTACAAAGAAGAAAAAGTCGGTAAGCTGAAATTTCATGCAGGGGACAAGGTATTTTTGCTAGGTAGTACTTAGTCTAGCATTCCTTGTGTCCAAGACAATGTTGTTGCACACAGAATGGTGAAAAAAGGTTTCGAAGGTTGGCATAACAACATAAGAGGAGCGCCAGCACAGAAATATGTAGGGTATATGTTCATGACTTGGTGTCCAGTTTGGGTGGTATCAAGATCCTTCCGTCTTGCATTGTAAGCATAACACAAGAATTCCGGAGGTTGTATCCTAATGTGCCATTCCAATGAATTAAACAGAGAAGAAAGATAAGCAACTAAATAAAACTTTGGTATTAATATAATTTAACATGGTTAAAACATGAGAGAAGTTTGTGACCAGTTAAGTGGCCCTGAACTGAACAACCCTTGAATAGTGTCCCACCTGTGCTAAACGTTCATAATTTCATCCTTCTAAAATTGTATTTGTTCTCTGGTTAAGAGAACATGCTTTTATGTTTCCAGTTGTTGTCTTATTTGCCACATAAATGAATAGAATATGACAGAGTGCTGTTGTTTGGAAGCCCCCTCATGGAAATGTGGGGCAACTGCACATCACTATGGTTCTATTTTGTTCTGTTTTCAGGAGGGAACAGGTGTGTCCCTCATATGAAAGCTTATCTGGACTACTTCCCTTTGTTCCTACATACAGAGCAACTGAAGAGGCAAATGACAGAAAATAATGCTCCTCCATGCAGCATGTCTGGAATCCTTTGGTTTGGTTCCAATGGGTTTTGCAAATAGACACTGGCAAATATTTATGATATCTTGTGGCAGGAAAAAGCTGGTTTGCTCTGAGAACAAAGGAATATCCATTCACTTTAAGCCTGAATGCAGTACATAGTGTCTCCTGGGCAGATAAAATAGCCTAATATTGATGCAGTTTAGAGTCTGGGTACTGTCAGGATATGAAGCTATTTGAACAATGTTGACATAGTAATTTTTTCAGCTTATGAAATTATAAGACACTGCCTTTTCTGCCCTTATAGCAACATTCGAGTATTATTCCTAGGTCAGTTCCTAAAACAAAGACAAAGGTTGTTCCTTTTTAAGTCATAGGAGGAAAGTAAACTACCGGTATATTGCTTCCAGTGCCAAATGAAACATCAATGTGTGAGTATTTTAGGACTGGCTAAGCAGGGCATAGTTTTGTCACTGAAATATTGTTGTGGATAATCCCCCCCCCCAAAAAAAACTGGGGAAGTTTTGAGGTGCATGTTCTAGAATTTTAAAGTCAGCATGGCAATTAACCAGGCTAGCTGTGGGATTCTCCTTGCAGTAGGTCCAAAGACCTAACCTTGACAATCTCTGAGGCTTTCTCTTGCAATAATTTTAAAACAGGAGCAAATAGTGTGGAGTGTGCATCAAATATCATATCATTAATTAGAGATGGGCACGAAATGGAACTATAGTGTTTCATTTTGTTTTGCTTCAGTCTTCATTTCATTTCATTTCGTTAATAATGATTTTTAAAAAGAATTTTCATCACAAAATGAAATGAAACGAAACTATAAGGCTATAAATAATGGGGAGCTTTCCTTTTTTTAAATTTAATAGGGAGTCCACTGCCCAAGTTTAAATAGCTTTAAATCAAAGACCCTCCTTAAACCTTCCAATTAATTTGCTTTGGAACAAAGAACTTTCTGTAAACAAGCAGGAAACCTAATGGCTAGTTGCCCCACAGATCAAGATCAGAGAGATAAGCTTAACAGCTGATCAGTGCAGGGAGGGGGAGGAAAACATCAAAAGTAACCTCCAGTCCTACCTAATAATGAAAGGGAAAATAAAACAGTTTAAATCAACTTGCAGACACAGGCACAGTGCAGGGAAGTGAAGGGAGGGCAAATGAGATCCAGTCTGCCTTGTGGTCCTAAATCTGCCATGTCCACAGCCCAGAGCTCAGCTCCTGGCTAGCTGCACCGCAGATCAAGATCAAAGATAAGCTAACTATCAACAGCTGAGCCGCGCGTGGGATCAGAAATTAGGGAGGTAATGGGACTTACTTCTGAGAAGATATATGTAAGGTTGCACAGATTTCTATTTATTTGTTGTTCAGTTTCTCCATTCAAAGAATTGCAGGTACAATATTATAAACATTGCAAATATGTGTAGCATAATATGTATATTCTCCTAAATTCTCCTAAGTTTTTTCTATTATTTCCTTTACTTGAGCTACCTGATGTCAGTTTTGGTCACATGATGGTGAGTATGCATTTTCTTTTATTTCCTTTTGATGATTAAATCCTAACATACTGACATAAAAATAATATTTTATTCTATGGGTGATTGGGTGTCTTAAAAATAAGATGTTGTTATTGATCTGAAGCCTTATGGTCACACACAGAAATAAATAAATACTTTGATATAATGTTCCAGAATATTTACCCTTAAAAATGACCTACAAAAACAGAAGTAGGATCCAGATTTATCCTTAAATGAGACCCATTAAAAGCAATGCTGTTAAAATGAATGGCTAACTTACACTCATTGATTTCTGTGGGACTAATCTAAATGTGGGAAAACTTTGTGGTAGAATCACAGTCTAGGACTCAGGAGACCTGGATTCTGATCCCAGCTTGGCCATGAAAACTCACTGGGGGGGGGGATGCAATTGGAAAAGCTACTCTTTAAATATCTCACTTACCTTAAAGGTCCTATACGTTTCTACATACCATGTAACACATGCCAATCTAAGTATAATGAAGCTGAGATCCAACTCAAGCTTATGAATGTAATTATCTGCCTGTTCACCTCTCAACTGTGCAGGCTTGTTAATGAAAACTATCCAATGACTTTAATTAAGGTCTTGATAACCGATTCCAATAGGAGAGGGCAAATGTAGGCCCTAAGGTCTTCCACATGATCATTTTAATGGCATATAAGAATACTCAATATTGTTTCAGGGGTATCCTATATAATTTTTAATACAATGATGGAGCCCGCAACCTTGTGAACACACAAGGGAAAGAAGCTTCACCAAGCGAAAGGGGACTTAACTTCTGAGGATGAAACCATTAACAGGGATGTGTAACAGCCTGTGGCTATCTTATTTTCCCTCCCACAAGAGGATTAATTAAAGGGATGGGGCTCAACAATCAGAACTGCACGTTAAGCCTATGTTTGCCTTCCGAATCACAAATCACAATAGACTAAATGCGGATTGAAGGAAAACATGTATGCCATGGTGTGAGTCCCACTGCCCCCCAGCAAAAATGCCATGGGTACTAGATTTGGACACTCACAGCAGCTATATTACAGGCACCGAGTTAGCACCTACTACCCCTTCCGCTGTATCCTGGGGGTGGAGGGGTGGAGTTTCTGGAAATTAACCTGGACATATATTATTGCCTGAAAGTCCAGATCCAGAGAAGCAGGTGGGAAGTCCCAATCTGAGGTGCAGTCCTTTTAGGGAGGGCTTGTAAAGGAAGGTGACAGGTGGTGCCGCTCCTCCTGTACCTTCCTTTGCTGTACCTGTTACCCTTTGCATATCCAGGGCTGAAGCTGATTTAGGATCCGCTCCACAATGCCCGTGATGCAAAAAGAATGCCAAGGTCGAGGTGGTGCTGGATGAGCAAAGGTTTCAACATAGCCAGAGCCTCAGATCCCTAACTCCTTTCACTGCCAAACAGGCAGGGCAGGAGGAGATGGCTCCCCTTGTCCTCTACCCTGTTTGCACCTCTGCAGAAGCTCAGAAGATGGAGTCCCGGTGCTTGCCTGCTTTCTCCAAGATCTCCCCTTCACATAATATGTTTGACAGTGACAATACTGAGCCATGCAGCTCCTGCCTTCATATTGCCACCATTGCACACTCCTCCAGTTGCCCCACACCAGATGGTGGCCCAATCCTCTATTTGAGGTGGCACATGGCTGCTGGCTAGGGGCCTGGAGATTCTCATATTCTCTTCTGTCATTCTTCCCCTTCTCCACCACTTTATTTTATTTTATTTTATTTTTATTTTTTTATTTTGCTCTTCTGCCAGAAGGACTTAACTAACGCAGCAGGCTTGCTGGCAGCAAATTTATGAGAATGGCCATCTGAAACGGATTCTGCCAAGGCAGAGTGGCCATTTCTGCCAACATAAGGGGATTTCTGCCCACAAAAGGCAGTGTTTACCTTGTCCAGCACACCTTTCCTTTAGGATTGTACTGTAAAAATAACTTTTCTAAGCTCTGCTGCTGTTAACAGTAGCACCTGTTCCTTTTATCATACCCTCCCCTCCCCATAATAATTAAACATATGTTTTTGTCTCTTTTAGTTTCTCTTCGGAGGGGGGGAATAGCAAATGAATGACAGCTTGCAAAATACAATGGGCTTTTCTTCATTTCAGTTTTTCTCACACATTCCTCTCTCACCTAAACATTCTGAAAGTAGAAGATTTCTGCCTATAGAGAAAGGGGCCTCTGTGAGTACAAGCTAATGTAAATACTAGTAGACATGGGCACGACTTGGCGAAATTATCGTTTCCATTTCTGTTCCTCGTTTCCATTACGCAACGGAAACGGTAACGACAATTAAGCCGTCAGAACTCGAACTCGAACCAATAAAAGAAAAATTGGGTCTGATTTGTCGTTGTCGTTCATGGCATCACAGCGATCGCACGATGCCAAGCGGCACAGAAAAAAAGTTTAACCCCCCCCCCCGATTCCCGGCCAAAAAAACAGGCGAAAATATGCCTGCCTGAGTGAGGGCACCTACCAGAGGGGTGGTTTCTGGGGGGGGGGTTCCCCAGCCTCCCCCCTTCTCCTGTCCTGGGCTGCTCTGGTGGGGGGCATCCTCGTCGTCTCGCCATGCCATGCGGTGCGGAGGGATCCAAAATGGCGACCGCAATAATTTTTTGAAATCGTGGTCCAAAAACCCACCAAAGCACCACACAGAAACATGCGAAAATTAGGTATTTTAACTGCCTGAATTTTTACAGTAGCAGCAGTGGGTTTTTCTTGCAATAAACGTCTGTCTCCAATCCCATTTATTTTATTTTATTTTATTTTTATTTTTATTTTTTTACACCTGCGCAATGATGGGCCAGGTTTTGCTGAGACTTCTGGATGTGCCAGAGAGGGCATAAAAAGCCCACTATAACCCTAGCCCTAACCCTAACCCTAACCCTAACCCATACGCCTGTACACTGTCCTTTTTAGTGGGTCAGAGGCACCCAGAGGTGCAGCCCACTAACTCACCCTAACCTTACCTGTAATAACCCTAAGCCTAGCCCTTGCCCTAACCCTAAGCCAGATCTGTACTCGCATTGCACTACATGCAAGTACACTGTCCTTCTTAGTGAGTCAGAGGGCGCCCAGCAGAGGTATTCTTCTCTCACCTCGCTCACAGTCCAAAGTTCCAAAAAACTCCAAACCTGTACGCCAGTATGCTGTCCTTCTTAGTGAGCTAGAGGCACCCAAAAGAGAGGTGCCTCTGCCAGTGCCACTTGGTACGCAATGGCTACACGGTCATGTACCCTTCCTTTTCCCTTTGTAGGGGGCCAGAGGAGGCATCCACCCCAGAGAGGTGCCTCCAGGAGCCTGCTAAATGCCTTCCCTTCGTAGCGGGCCAGAGGAGGCACCCACCCCAGAGAGGTGCCTCCAGGAGCTCGCTACCCTACCCCCCCAAACCAGTACTAACGACAGACAACAAACGAAATGACAAATTTTTGAAAACTTTTGCGACAAACGGAAACGAGCCGAAACGGGCCGGCTCCGACACACGACAACTCAAAACGTCATTTTTCCTGGACGTGCCCATCTCTAAATACTAGTGCCCATAACACAAAAAGAAACTAGTATATGTGTGTAGAAAGATGGTGTTGGGATTACATCTCTGCAGGTTGCAATTTCTGTATTTCCCCATATAAGGGGCAAGTATGTCCCACATCACCTTCTTCTTAGCTTCCTTACTCTGTACCCAAATCTGGCAGGTGAGTCCTGGCAACTAGACTTCTTTTCTTGTGGGATCAAAACCCAAATGTTGGCAAGTTGGATCTATTCTGATCCCAAAGTAACTGAAATGAAATCTCTCATTCCTTTAAAAAAAGTACCCCTGTACTATAATTCAAAACATATACATCGCAAGCAGCACAGAACTGGCTTAGAAGACATCCAACATAATCATTTCAACATGTTGAATTTTGCTTGGTTTTGTTTGACTTTGAGGGAATGAGGGGATAAGATGTCGGCACGCTACAACTCAGGTATCCCTATGATGATAGCCAAGGTGCATTCTTCTTCTCTGTCCTTCCTTTTTTCTTTTTCTTTCCCCCTATAGAATTATTCTGTACTAGAGATGAGGCCTCCTCCCACGGTCATCGCCTTGAATAATGCCATGTACTGGCAAGAGTTTGAAGACAATTGTATCTATGAATGTCTGGACGGAAAGGACTGCCAGAGTTTTTTCTGCTGTTACGAAGAATGTAAATCAGGCTCCTGGAGGAAAGGACGGATACACATAGACATCCTGGAACTAGACTCATATTCCAGAGTCTTTTTCCCAACTTCATTCCTACTGTTTAATTTGGTGTACTGGGTTGGATACCTTTATCTCTAAGGGGGGTGAAAGGGGAAGAAAACTGTTTTCACACTTCTTCAAGACAGTGAACATACGGAATTCCAGGACAAGGCCAGTTTTCATCATAATATTAAAAGCTCACCTTCTTGTTTTTTCATCAAAGGAAAGAAGTTTCATTTATGCCTTTGCCTGAAAACAAAAGAAAAGAAAATTCCCCTCAGACAGAAAAAGAAATGTTCGTTTCCGATTTGAATTTTTTTTGCCAAGCACCCACCCATCATCGTTGTCTAATCATTAATCAGTGTTCCTTTCTGATGAAGATTTTATTCTATTTTCTCTGGCTTACAGAATATGATGTAGCATTCAGGCAAGGAAGCAAAGTACAACTCATCTGCTAGATTTCTCACTGTATACCCTTAACCCTTGAAGCACATTTTGGGAACAAATGTTTATTGGTGGAGGCTTACCTGTATCGCCAGCGAACAGCATCTACTTTTCCTTGAACATATTTCGACCCGAATGAAAAGCCACCAAATTCTCATTGTAGCAGCCATGATTTTTTTGTCTTTGGACTTAATCAGAGATGCAGAGTATGGTTTAAGCTGCTTTCCACAAAGGTAGCCATGCCATTTCAATAATCGTATTATACGTTCTTTTAATACAGAATATAAAATTCATCTCGCTGGCCAAATGCTTCAGGAAATAAATTGATTTCTAGAATAATAAATTTACAACTTGATAAGGCCTAGCTTGTTTATGGTAGTGTAGCAGACTGTAGTTGATAACAAGTATGGTTCACTATATAATAACACTGGGTGGGTATGATTGATTGCAGATTGAAATTTAATTTTTTTTCATATATTACATTATTTCCCCAAATATTTTTAGAGTGGAAAAGCCTCCAGAGACAGACTGTTCTGGGTTTTTTAAATGCTCGTCCAAAATAAAATCTACGTGCCTCAGTCATCATTTTGTGAGAGCTGAAATGCACATCCTAGCTGTTACACACACAGAGCATTCATTCATTTCTCACAGAGCATAATTAATTTGTATGAGCAGTTCTATGACTTCATCAGTTGGATTCTTTCATTTAACTGGTGAAGGAGGATTTACTGATTGAGGAGTTCCATAAATAGTAGGGCCTGTCCATACTTCCATATAGCTATGATATATGGAGTACTGATTGTATGATTTGGATCTGGGGTGGGAAGAGGGAGAGACTGCATCCACTTGTGTTTCTACTTAGAATGACCCCTCCTTCCCCACTAAGAGTTGTCCCGCACTTTTCTAACACAGTGCTAGATCATGCATTCTTTTTGACATGATTCAGGGCCAAGCAGGCTCAGGGGGGCAGATGGGGAAGAGCAACCCAGGAGGCCAGCCAAGACCAGCCAAGGCTCTTCAGCTACTCCTCCTTCACTATGCATGTACACAGCATCCTGGAGTCACTTCCACCACTGCAGCACAAGAGCTCACCTAAACAGTAGCAGCAGTAGTGAGGGAGGCAGAAGCAGCAGCCATCCAGAGTGGAGAAGAACAGCTGACAGGCTGTGAGCCCCTTGAACTCTGGCACCAGCAACTAGCTTCCTGCCTCCACTAATCAGTGGAGGGGAGGGGAACAGCGGAGAGGCAGGAAGCAGCTGAGTCAAGAGTGGGTGACACTGCAGCCAGCTTCCCACTGTCCTTGATCTGGGAAGCAGAGAAAAGAAGTAGAGAGGCAGCAAGGTTCTCCACCATCTCCTCCAGCTTCCCATATGCCTTGGCAGAAAGATCACTTAAAAGAGAGTTTATAATTGATTGCACTGAACATAAGCACCTTTTAAGCACAGGCATGATCGCACCCAATTTCACAGTGTGGACAGGCTCTTCAAGTACCTTCCCAAGTAAGTGGTTTCCAAATGAACGTAGTACAAGCTTTTTGTGTTAGCAGATTAATTAGAGTCCAGCGTGTGCAAACAGGTTTTTCTTGGCAAGAAAGGATAGTATCAGAGGTCCTGTTATGAACAACTGAGTTTGAACAGTTCTTAGAAATGAAATATTAAGGATTTTTTCTATAAAAAAACAAAAAACAAAAACAAAACCCAACTACTAGTAAATTTTAAAATGGAAATGTTTTTTGTATTTTTGGAAAATGGTTCAGACATTAAATTGATGAAAGCGTTCATTCTTGTGTTGTAAACTGTTCATTATAGGCAAACCTCTCAAGGCCATTCCCAAACGTAAATGTGTAAAAAATGTTTCAAAATGTTTTATTTCTTCTTTTTAATCAGTAGTACTTTTTGATGCGTCGCGAGCAATCCAATGAAGATTAATGCAAAGGTTGTAGCTCAGTGGTACACAGCATGAGTTTTACATGGGGAAAAAATTTCTGGTTGACTTTTGGTGTCTCCAGGGAAAGCTGAAGATCTTATCTGAGACTTGAGAGAACTGCAACCAGTCCTTGCAGACAATGCTGGACTGGATGGACCAATGGCCTGACATTTATACCTCTTCCTATGCACACATTGTGAACTCAGCTATTCAGGGCAACAGTGCTGGAATGATGCTACATTACTGTGATGAGCACGAATGGTAAATATAGCTAGCTGGGTCAAGGACTTGCCATAGTCCGCTAAGCCTACTCCAGTGATACAGTTAAGTATTAATTTTAGGTGAAAGAATTAATAGGTTTCGATTATCCCCTGAACACAACACTGTTTGCCTTTGGCTTTTCCCCCTCTCGTGTGTAAATGTGGGTTCTTCATTTTCATTCGATCCATATTCCTGTCAGAAATGAAGTGTTGAAATGTTTTTGCAAATACAGTGGTACCTTGTATAAAGGAATTAATTCCTTCCAAATGAAATTCTGTTAAGCAAATTTTCCTTTATACAAAATTCCCATAGGAATGCATTGCGAATGAAGTAATCCCTAATCGTGACCATTTTATGTTGTACAGATTCGCCTCAGAGGCAATTCTGTTAAGCAAATTTCCCCTATCTCCGGAATTTTTTATGTTGTACAGATTTTATGTTATACAAACTGTTTGTTATATGAGGGACCACTGTATTAAACCTCAAGAATTTCTGGTAAGAATCACAAGCAGTACTGCTACCCAAAACAAGGAATGGTATTTTTAAAAACGAATAGACGGAGTAAGTGTGAAATTCTGTTCAACAGAATTGTGTACATTTGTAAGCAGCACCCTGCCACTTTCTCTACGAAAGGATTATTGTCCTCTAGTCTAGGGGAACCCCCTCCCCCCAACACACACACACAAACAGGGGATGCATACTTGCAATTATGGAAGACAGTGAGTAGAACCTTCCTAGTGTAGGTTAATGCTGTTATATTCTAGTCTTGTTATCTACTGTGTAGCAGTACACCGTGCCTTAGATTTTTAAAAAAATGCGTAGTTAAAACCCCTTTTACCAAAATACAACATAGGTTCAGAAAAGGAGTGATCCCCTAGTTTCATCAATGGATTCTGAAGAAGTCTTGGGGTGCCGTAATCTCATGACATTGGCACATATTCAAACAAGGGATGTATCCTGCCCTACAACGGTCTTTTATAGTGACAGTTCCAGCAAATCAATTAAAGGACCACATTGCTAAGTTCCAAAATTATTTGAAACTTTTAAACAATCCTTTAGCCTGCCGGAGAATCAGAGATTTTCCCCTGCTGTGAGTCACCGAACATTGCATATCTAAATATGTGCCTCTATGTAGCATGAGCTCATGCTGCCTCTGTCAGATATAAGCAAAGACATTTGATATTCCTTAGTCCCATATTCAGCAATTCTTCCAAACATTGGTCAAATCCAGCAAAACGTAAATCTTTCTAGGTTCCACCGAAGTCATAAAGACAAAGCACAAGTAACAACGAAATGACATTTGATCACTTGGTTGAGCTATTGATTTAATTTACAACACTACAAAGTGTTAGTTGCCATTGCAGAATGTGGTTGAGAGTTGTCTTTTTCTCTTGACCAATTGCTTTCTCATTCCTCTCCTTTCCACTTTGACCTCTTGAATGTACAAATAAATTGCTGTTGGATCTTTTTGTTCCCTCTTGAATTTCTCTTGGTTAAAAGCACTGTATCTGAAGAGGCAGCTAGCTTTATTTGGGTTGAACAAAATGTGTCTCCCCATCCCACCTAGATGAACTAAGGTCAAGTAAGAGATAAAGTCTAGAACAGGCATGTCCAAACTTCAGCCCTCCAAATGTTTTGGACCACAACTCCCACAGTCCTTTGTCATTGTGGGACAAGCTTGGAATTCTGGGAGCTGTGGTCCAAAACATCAGGAGGGCTGAAGTTTGGACATACCTGGTCTAGAAGGTACCCTTCCCAAGTTAAGATAAATGGGCATGATCTGCTTTTTGCAGAATTTGGCATTAGACACACGTCAACCTATGCTGTGTAATTCATGGCAGTATTTGGGAGGGCCAGAAGAATACATAAAGTGATCCCAAGAGGTGCTGTTATCTTAAAATAGGGAGGAAGAGATCAATTTAAATTAGAGCTTTAACTAGGAGCTTAGAAACATAAGGACCTGCCTCACACTGAATCAGACCATTGGTCCATCTTGCCCAACATAGTCAACCGTGACTAACAGCAAGTCTCTAGTGTTTCAGGTAACATTCTCTTCCTGGTATTCTTTATGACCTCCTATCTAGCTGCTAACAAAGCCCAACACTACCTATCTTGCAAAACCACAGCCCTCATGCCCAAGGTCCTTTGATGTATGCTGGAAAGTATAAATTCTCATCCCCATCACATCCTCCTTTGAGTGGAGTCTTCCCAGATAGACATGTGTCATCTATTACAGCTCCTGTAATGTGCGGGAGACCCATTAAATCAGAGCCAGAAGTAAGCCAGGATCTTTGACTCAGATTTCCTTTTTCCTCCAAAAAGGACAGGAGTAATAGTGAGAGAAAGAGATGGGAGAAATCAGAATATTTTAGAGGGGAATTGGAGAAATTTCAAACCACTTCCCCTTTGTGTGCTAAAACAGAATTTGAGGCCTTTGGTGGAGTGGGAAGAACTTTTTAAATAAGTGCTGTTTTTTCTCTCACAGTGCTGTGTTACAAATCTGTGCTAAATGTACCATATTCCTCTGTGATGCATCTGTAAGAAAGTTGCTACATCAAGATGCATCATCCTTCCAAAAGAGATGGGCGGTTGAGGGAAGGATTTGGAAGGAGGAGAGGATGACGGTACCTCTGCAGTGATGCTAGACCGATGTAACATTGCTCAAACAGAAACGCTACAGAAGAAAATGGCAGTGCACCACATTTTGTTTGCTTTTATGTGTGGTTGCAGTTTTCTGGTTGTAAACCTTCTGAAAATGGCAAATATGTTGATGAACAGATTGGAAAGTATATGGATTTGATTTGGTTTAAAATAACTGGCCCTCAAGGCAGCTCAAAAGTTAACTAAAATGTACACATAAAAGCAGAATATAATCTTAAAACACAATTAGACATGTTAGAATGCGAAAACTTAATTGGATTTTAAAAACTGTCAAAAGCACAGCAAAAAAGAAACAATCTGAGATTTAAAAAAAAAAACTAGAACAAAGCAACACTGTTAGATTTAGTAGAAGGCTATGAGTGATTCCAAATATACCCATCAATACAGGGGTCCCCCCCCACACACACACTGCCAGGAGGCTTGGCAGCTATCTGACAGACAACCATTACACTGTGCACCCCATTCTGGGAATAAATAAAACCATTGCTGGCCTACAGTCTGGCCAGGAGGTGTACTCTACCCAAAAAAAATTGAGTGAATCTCCCACTGGTCGAAACTGTGAGCCGTAAATGAATGTGCGTACTTACTGAATTTAACGGAAAGGGGTACATGAGAATTTTGTTTCAATGTTTTGAATAAGCCTTTGCCAAAAAAGTTATAATTTCTTTATAAATGGCACAGGAGAACCAAGCCCTTAGGATTTTAAAAGAAGACAGAGGTGTTGAAATTGGACCCAATAGATATGCCCAGTATTATCAACTGCACATGTATCATCACAAATGAAAGCAATCTAATCTAATTGAAGACCAAGAACAGCTAGTGTTGCCATTCCTAATTAAAAATCTCTTGCAAAGGAGGCTATAAAACTAAGACCCAGCACTAACCTGAAGGTCTATAAGGCAGTTCATACCACCCTCTGCTAGATCGAATTAAATTGAAAATGCCATTCTGGTTTCTGCAATTCATTCCAGAGTTCTGGTGCTATAGACAGAAATTACTGTCAAAAGTCAATGGAGCAAAATGGAGCTGTTCTATTTCTTTCTAGAAGTATATGAATATGCGTGGAAATGACTGGACAAATTAATTCTCTGACATTTTTTGGCTGAGGGCTCACTCAACAGAAGACTAATTCCTTATCTATAGTAACATTGCACTCATCAGAGGAAAAAGAACACTTTCTAAATCTGACACAAACTTGCCTCCATTTGCAATTGGCAAATTAGCTTCTTATTATTTTTGTAATTTGTCTGGAAACAGCACAACTATGTTTGCACATCTGATGTGTAAGAGGCAGGAGCATGGAAAAATGTTCATACTGAAGGGCTAGCATAAACACATATTTGCCAGGATTTGTGATTTGACCCTTAAGCCCAGGTAACTGCTAGTGCATCCTTAATATCAATCATAAGAACATAAGGACATAAGAACAGCCTTGGTGGAACAGGCCACAGCCCATCCAGTCCAGCATTCTCTCACACAGCAGCTCATGGTATTCCCAAGCAGATGTCTTCACCTGCTTACGATTCCCTGCAAATAGCATTGAGAGATATCCTGCCTTTCTCTTCAACCCAGAGGTTGTCCTTAGGCATCTATAATGATAGCCACTGATACCCTTGTTCTCCATGAACTTGTCCAGTCCTTTCTTAAAGCTGTCAAGGCTGACAGCTGTTACCACTTCTTCTGGCAGGGAGTTCCAGAGAAGAGTGATCCTCTGGGTGAAAAAGTACTTCCTCTTATTTGTTTGTTTGAGATTTAGCATATGCTTACTGTTAGACCATCCTGCTATTGGCCTCCGACCCATGCCCCTGAAGGAGACTGGCAGTTGGAGAATGTTGTAAAGGAGGCATCCAAGAGGAGAAGCTTGGTTATAATGGGGGACTTCAATTACCCTCACATAGACTGGGTGAACTGTTATTCAGCACATGAAGAGATAAAGTGAAGTGGTATGGGTTAGTATATAAGCAGAACACTTTGCTTTCAAGTAACTCTTACTGCCTCCCCATCCCACCTTTTTTGTTCACTTCAGAGCCCCTATCAATTTTAGGAGTGTAGACTCTTTAAAACTCATTTTAGTGCTATAAGATGTCTCACCACAGGTCAGGGAATATAGGCCTTGTTCATTGCACAGTAGTAGGATGACCAACTTATAACTTCCCATTCCCTCAGATCAATGGGCATTCCCTTGAAGTATCACATGAGGCTGATCATTGTGTAACAACTTCAAATTACTGTATGTGCATGTAATTCACATTGTGGCTTTAGAAGAAACATTCTCCTTCCATTTGTTTTTCACTCATACATCTAAAATATGATACTGGTGTAACCTTGTGGGCAAGAATCCTACTAGTATTTGCGTACGGTTTCTATAACGTGTGAGTGGGTGAGACAAAGATTGTGGGTTACCTCCTTCACCTGCTAAAGAAATATGTGCTCAGTGGTCATTTAAATGCCTTCCCACAGAACTGGTGAACCCCAGCATGAAGTGGAAATATTGGGACTGCAGGTGATCTGCTCTTAGCATTCTTCGAGTGATTATAGTTGCACCTAGAGCATTTTAACACTCTTAGATGCTCCAAAGAAATATTCACTCTGCTCATTCCATTCAATAATGAAAATTCAGACTCTTCAGACCTTTAGTGGATATCAGTGTTCAAAACAGTGGCTAAAAATCCTGTGGCAGAGTTCCACGTGCATGATGTGAAGCTGTGCAATGGATTCAGATCACTACAGGACAGCTGAAGCACTGTATGTGAAACCTTTCCACATGTATATGGCGTATTGGTTGCAACAGGAGCCATGAAGTCAGCTGTGCAATTCTCCTTGACGGTGCATGAATAGGATACCCACCTAGGACTGCTGCTGACTTTTGCTTCCTAAGTGTTGCAGTATGCTTCCTTCACTTGTTAGTAGTAAGGACATTAACCTCTTGAGAAACGTGCTCTGTAATTATGTGTGGCCCACTCAGTTTATTTTATCTATCTGACTCACATGGCTTGAGAAACATGATTTTTCCAACTGACATGGCTGGACAGTCCATTGGAGGGGCAAGAATTTCATGGAAAGTGTCATTTGAACCATTCTGCCAGCCTTCTTTCTTAGTCCACTGCTTTTCAGATTGAATTAGCCTCTCACATAAGAGAGCCACAGATCCAAAAACAACTACAAAG
Source organism: Phrynocephalus guinanensis (assembly GCA_037367245.1). NCBI lineage: Eukaryota > Metazoa > Chordata > Lepidosauria > Squamata > Agamidae > Phrynocephalus > Phrynocephalus guinanensis. The sequence continues at coordinate 39,817,701 of CM074736.1, forward strand.
CCTGAAGGCCTCATCATTAACCTTATCTCTGCTAAAGTCCCAGGCGAGGTAAAGATGAACAATCCAGCAGAAGTGCATTCTGGAAAGAAAGAAGAAAAGGAATGGCTGATCTTTTCCATAATTTTTTTTACTGCCATAAACCCTGGCTTTTCTTTTCATTCCAAATCTTTCAGCCCCTGTCATGCGATGGAAATCATCCATTGAACCTAATCATCTAACAAAGAACCAAGCATTGCGAGGCAATCAGATAGGCTGGAGATAGATCTATCTCCCCATGACTATCAGCCATGACAATCCAATTAAATTCTCCATACTTGAGCGGAGTATCAAATGGTGAAAGGCAACAGGATGGTCATCTCCACCATGGCATGATGAGAGCTTTCAAAATCGCCTGGCTTGCTTAGAGTGTTGGAAGCCATTGGGAACAGAAGGCTGAATTAGATCTAGTTTGATTGAATCTAATAAGGTAATTCTTCTCTTACCTTTCCAATTAGATCACTAAGCAATTTGTCATGACTAAGGTGTTATCCAACACAACTGTGCCAGCTCTCTGCAGCTGGCTGAATATTATTCTATTCCATATTTTTTCAGCACTCCTTAATAACCTCTAAAATAGATAAAATTATACCAAACCTTTATGTTATGCATAAAGTGATTTCTAAACCCATATTATCCTTACAATACTATGGAAAACATTAGTGATGTTCATGTAAGGTTTGTGTGACCTGCCACAGCTAATAGTGATTAATTCCTGAGGTGCTTGGACATGTTTCAGTTGCACAATCAGGTACATGGCATTAAGGCATCCAAGATTCATCCTAGGACTTCATCAATCAGCTGCTGCAGGTTATAGAAACTGTATGCAAATACTAGTAGGATTCTTGCCCACTTGAAGTTACACCAGTATCATATTTTAGATGTATGAGTGAAAAACAAGTGGAAGGAGAATGTTTCTTCTAAAGCCACAATGTGAATTAATGGATAAAACGAAATTAGTCTTCCCAGTTCAATTAACTAGATCTCCAAACAACACATCTTAGTTCTTTTTGCATATGACACACTGCCAGATACATCTATTGTGGGCTGCAATCCTGAATACCAGACGTCATAGGACTTTTTTTTTTATCTCTCCCTGCAGCAGTACCTGGAAAAATGAAGGGCCAACTTCATGTATTCTCTCCAGCTGGCTCTCTTAGAACACAACTCATCTCCTGGACACAATGAAGGTGTTCTTTCAATGAAAGACTATGAATTCACAATATCCACTCTGTATTCCTAGCCTGTCTTTATAATGGGAGATAAACCTCTTCATACCTGAAGCTGCCATACTTAATATCCTTACCACTAGCATCAGTAGAAGGATAACAAGGAAAGAAGAAACCCCAAATGATCATAAAGTTATCAAGTATCTTCAACCTGACTTGTATAAAAAAGCTTTTGGAAAACATAGTTCATCTGCAACCATTCTCCCTCCCATAGCATAATTCTGACAAGATAGTTAAGAAGAAATATCTGGGCTTTTGTCTTTGTACAAATAATTTCTGCATGAAGCAGAGGTGGCCAACAGCTTTCCCCCCAAATTGCCCAGTCTCTTTTCTGTTTCAGAAAACCATCTAGCCACTTCCAAATTGTGTACAAGAACCACCTTTTGTTAGTTTATTTCATGCACCTCAAATGTGCAGAAGCAAAATGGCATTTATGTGGAAGACCTTTTTTTTTTGTCAGTGATGGGGAATCTCCAGCGGGGTCCTGGAGACCAGACTGGTGCCTTGGTGGCCTTCAAAAAACAAACAAACCCATACATCTGATTTCTTTCCATTCATCAACCATAAGTGAGTAAGCTTCTTTTGTGTGGTCAAGAAACCTTGAAACATACCAAGCTACATCGAGGGAACCATACATGTGATGTTGTCGATCCACGAACCCATTAATGTTGAATGTGTGGAACTCAGAAAAAGGCATAGACAACCTTGGGGTGATCCTTAGCTGGGGAACGGAAGAGAGAGAAGCAAGTGATGGGATTATTTCTGGTAGGATGGCACATGGCTTCCTCCTGCTGCTCCCCCTCCAGGTGCCCCCAGATTGCTGTGCGCCCTGGGGCAAATTGATTCTTTTACCTCTCCCTAGTTATGCCAGTAGTCTACTGATAGCAGTATTTATTTTCCCTACGCCTGGAAGACATTGGTGCATGGGCTGTTTTATCTCAGATTTCCACCTCCCATATTTTAAGATTTCCAGGTTCACGTGTGTTTCTTAGCTGTGCAGAGGAAAGAATATTGTCCACACTCATACTGTGATAGTGGGGATAGTATTGCGTAAGTTTGCTCTCTGGCTAACAGATTCCAACAATAGGCTTGAGGCTGCGATCATATGTTCTTTCCTTTCAGAATCAGAAGAATTTGCACAAGCAAAGACTTATGTATTTGAATGTGAATAAAAATTGCAGTTATTTCATTTATATATAATCATGATTGACTTTTATAGTACTTATGAATTGAGAGGATGCTTCCTGAGAATTAAAGATATAAATTTTAAGTAAACGAATGTGTGCATACATAAATAAAAATGAAAAGTTTCCCTTGAATTTAGAAAGTTTGAAAGTTACAGCATGATAGAATAAAACAAGGGAAAGGGTATGCTCTTAGCAGCTTGCACTCAACTTTTGACAGGATGGCAGATTCTTGGACTCAGTGGCTGAAACCCAGTAAAAAGCTGTAACTAGAATTGGCTCATTGAATCAATGGGGATTTGGTGAGTCATCTCCTCTGTAAATTCTATTGATACAGTGGGCCTGCTCTAGTTGTAGCTTACATCTGGATTTCAGCCACTGAGTTTAAGGACTTTATTGCAGGCTTCATACTGTCCCTGCTAAAGGCAATTCAGGTGAAAATATACTACAGGTCAAAACAAATATTACTTCTGATGGAAAAGAAAAATGCGCTCCATTTTGATCTATTGAACTTAACTGTAATACACTAGTATATTCAGGTTGCTTGGGTGGTACTCAGAAATGACCTGACGTATGTATCAGACTTCATTTCTGGTGCCTCCAAATGGGCTCACTGGCTGGATGTATAGGCATTGCAGTCTCAGCATATCTAGAAGGCACCAGTTTACGGACGGTCAATGTACAGGTATGTAACACATCTGAGGAGGTTCTGTATCTACACATGTCTATATTGACATAATTGGTTTAACACGGGTCAGGAAGAACTTACTGTTGCATCCTCTTTGTTAAGGGATACAATTGATGTTTTAAATATGTTGGAAAAACAAGGTATGTGTATTGTTACTGTGATATCAAGAAAGGTATACACAACCAGACCTAATTAAGCAAAGTGGTCGCTTGGAAATGTTCTTGCAGGATCAGAATGATCCGTTGGGTTATTTTTGTTGTCCTTCATGATGAGATCATATTCTGTAAGAATATTGGAACCTTTGAGACATGGAATGAGGTTCGGTTATATGAAAGGAAATGAAGCTCCAACGTGTATTTGCTTGCTTTGCACCTGACTTTATGTTTGTTTTACTTTGGAACACCAACAAACTATGAATTTTTTTAAAAACATTATTTGTAAGAATTACAACATGCACCCCCTGTCAACCACCATCTCCGTCAGCAGTACAGCTTGTGATGTTCTAGTGAAATGAAGACTAAATTCTGTGCCCAACGTGCCTTGATTAATACAGGTAGCCCTCGTGCCAGTACACCATTTTTCGCTTAGGTAACCATTTTATTAATGTCCACAGAAAGCTCCATCAATTTAATAAAGCGAACTTTTTCAGTTCTTACAGACACATTTTCTGTAGAAATCTCCCCATACATAGATACCCACACATACATCCAATTTTGTGATGGGGCTGTGTGTCTCTAGACCAATCTTTATATTTGTATTTTGACTCTAAAATTTGTATTTCTGAATACAAATAAAAATGCATATTATCAAAACATGGCATGGTATAATTGATTTTTCTTCCATTTTTTACCCTAACTTTTCTAATTTGCACTTCCTAAATCAGATTTATATGCAGGTATATTTTATATTCAAACTTTTTTTTTTTTTGCAATACAGCTCCCCAGTTCTAGCCCTCATAAGAAAAGATGAAATGAAAAGAAAATCCTTCCACTGAGTGACCTGGTAGTATTTGCTGATTTGATAAAAAAAAATCCCATTGTTAGCAGTAGAGCGGGTGCTGAAAGTAAGGTTAAGTGACAGATGAAATTTAGATGCCTTATATATATATATATATTGATTGCACTGAGAATGTCAGTATTCCATCAGTGTGGAGCCAACCTATTGCCCACTTTTTTTCAAATGGAAGTAACAGACACTTAGTTATGTTTATAACTCTTTGGTGACAAATCTGCAGAATACTTATACTGCTAGTTCAAACTGGATTATGCAACAAAACATGTCTCTGGAAGACTTTGCAATCTCAGCTCCACAATGAAGAGATGGCACAAAGTTGTTGGAGTTTAAATTGGGCCACAACTTTATTAAACCCTTTTAAAATATTAACTAAAATTGGGGGTGGGGGCACCCGTAGTGCAAGTGAACCTGTGATAAAACCTAATTAGTCATAATTAGATATGAGCACAAAATGAACCTTTAATTCATTTCATTATTCGTTATTCATTATTCATTTTGTTAGCTAACAAAACAAATAATGAACCAACCCATCAAAAACGAAATGAAATGAAACGGAAATTTCCATTTTGTTCACTTCATTTTTCATTACCCCTCCTACCTTGTCCTTGCTGCAGTCCGCCTGGTTCTGGCAGGGGAAGGTAGGCCTGTAGAGGCACTGGCCCCAAGCCAGCACCTCAAAAAGCCTCCACTGGGGACTTTTAAAACAAACAAAAATCAAAAATAAAATAAAATAAAAAGGAGCGCCAACCTGGCCCCAAGGGTGGCCAGGTCAGCACTTTAAAATGAAGAGAAAAAAATAAAAAAAATAAAACGAGTACCGACCCGGCCCCAGGGGCCATGCGGTTGGCACTTTAGAAACAAACAAAAATATTTTAAAAAGGAGCGCTGACCTGGCCCCAGGGGTAGCCAGATCGGTGTTCTAAAATGAAGACAAAAATAAAAAATATAGAACCAGCACCGGCCCGGCCCCAGGAGCCGCGTGGTCTGTGCTTGAAGGGGAAAGCCCCTGCTGCCAGGGCCAGGATCACCCCCCCTGCCAGCGGCAGTGCTGCCCAGTAAGTCGGACACAAATTGGTTTGGCTCAGTTCGGGTTTGTACATTTTTTAAAAAATAAATCATACAAACCCAATCTGAACCAAGGGTGGACCTGAAACAGATGAACCCGAACCATGGGTTTTCTGTTTCGTGCCTACCTCTAGTCATAATTCATGGCTATTAATTGTGAGTTCACACTTTATCCTCAGATGGTCTACTTACACAGCCAATTTTTGCTGACAGGGACTAATTTCCCCAAGGGGCAGCCAAAATAAAATTTATAACCACCTGATATCTTAATACAACTAACCTAATGCTAACTTGAACTGTTCACCTGAACTTAACAGGCTGCCCCATTTTGTTATTGGAACCATTACCATGAACTCACCAATTACCAGGAATCTTGCACTACCTGCCATAGCGGACATATTAGCGAGAACAGCCTTAGTTATGCAGGTAAGAGAATGGGATGGGCAAAAATACAATATCCTCCATGGGCCAATCAGGTGAATAGTCAAAAATTCCCATCTGGTCCTGAAGCGACCAGCAAGGCTCATTCTCATTACCTGTAGGGTGGGCGGGTGGGGTGCTCACCAGCTCCAACCAAGACGAAGACAAAGACTCGACTCACTGCTTTTAAAGGGAACTGAGCCCAGGCATTTTGCACCATTTGTGCAGGTCAGGCTTGCAAAGAGTCCTGCGCTCATACAAGCCTCCGCAAGACACATAAACGTCCTGTCCTGGTGCATGATTCTATGCACAAATGTATTAGGAAAGTTGTATCTCCAAAGGCATAGATAGATAATATAACATTTAAAAACTCATCGGCTAAAGTTCTGTTCCATAACTATGCAAGTAGTATAATTTTTGAGTCAAAATTCCCAACTCCCTTCTTCTGGGGGTTTCCAGGGACTGTGCATCTTTTGCAAGGGCATACCAACTGAATCTTCTCCCTGGAGGCACAGCTGGGAATTGAACTTCCAGTATCTGGATCTGCAGCCAGATACATAAACCACTGAGCTATCTGGAAAGCTTTATGCCACATTTGTGTTGTCAAATGACCTAAATGGGCGATATTGTAAAGAAGAAACTTCTCTGTTACAACAAATATGGTTCATAGTGAACCCATAAGATAATGCTGTGTCACTTGCCACTTGAATATTTTGCAAGGTTTTGGCCCAGAATACGTTTCACTGCCTTCCCACCACAGCCACCGTTTCAAAAGTTCAAAAGACAGGGTAACAGCTGAAAAAAGAAATTGGCCTGAATCCAACTGGATAATTTTGCTGGCCTGAACCGAATGGCATGAATTTCAGCAGCGAGTTGCTGTTAGTTAAGAATTCAGTGTATGAATTCCACGTTGTGCTCTAAAGTGCTTGTTTGGATAAGAAGAGTGACCAAGGACTTCTCAAGCAATGACTACTCACTGTTGACATTTATGCCTTTGGGCTTGCGCTGGTCACCCTGAGTCAGTGGTTCCCAATCTTGGATAATCCACATGTTTTTAGATTGCAGTTCCTAGAAACTCCATCCAGAGCAGCTGGTGGTGAAGGTTTCTGGGAACTGCAGTACAAGAACAGCGTGAGTTACCTGAGGTTGGGAACCACTGGAATAAGAAACAGGATTCTGACCATTGAGCCTTAAATTATAATCGTATACTGTACATATTTACTCAGAAGTACATGTAATTAGGAATACCCATAAAAGTTAGTGAAAGTGGCAAGATGATATGATAAAAGCTTTACATGAAAGAGCTCTAGAAATGTATAATCCATTTCTAATGTGTATTACATAGCTTAATCCTCTTGATTTGGCTTTAGAAATAACCAAATAAGAAAGCTCTGTTCAGTGCTACAGTTTTATTTCGATGCCATTATTATTAATAAGCTGTTTAATACCATAATGCCCTTTGATTCCTTTTGCCACCAATTCCACTGAACTCTTTGGGTGGTGGCTTCATTATTTGTGGATCTTCAGATAATACTTTCCCTTCCTCTCAGGCTAAAATTTTCCACTCAGGGCAAAAGTATTATTCGGTTTTTATAAGGCATAACGTAGAGTTAAATTGGAGACAATTCCCTAAACTTTTAGGATAACAATACCATTAGTTGTATAACCAAAAGAAAAGAAAATGCTACATTATGGTAACTCTCGGAGTAACATGGGCCATGGGGCTATCACAGGTGGCAGGGCCCAAACAATGACAGTATGACCAGAGGTCAGTTCATATATATGTTCAGTCTTTCAGAGTGCAAGCAAACACTTTGTTTCATTAGTTGTTCAATTGGATTCTATTGTATTATATTAGATAAACTTTCTGAGTTATGATTGTATGTATTTCTAATAGGCTGTTGGTCACCCTAGGTACTTGTGAGGAAGGACAGGATGGAAAAAAGGAAATAAAATACTTCTAAGGGGACAGAGTTGGACAGGGGCATGGTGGTTCAATGGACTAGAACACTGAAATGGTTGGCTGCAAAGTCAGTAACTTGATGGTTCGAATCCTAGGTGCCACACAGAGGAGTGATCTCCCGCTGTTAACCCCAGCTCCTGCCAACCTAGCAGTTCGAAAACATGTAAATACAAGTAGATAAATAGGTACCGCTGTCAAAAGCAGGAAGGTAAACACTGGCCCTTACTTCGAATCCTTCGATTTGGTTCGCGGTCACACAGAGGAGTGATTCGCATGCCACTTTTCAACGTTCGTTATTTCCCATCCGTCCTTTAAAAAAATTCCTACCGACCCTGTCAGTTGCAATGGCTCTACTGATTTCAACTGTTTCCTGGCATCATAACCCCCCGCTGGCACTCCGCCAACCTAGCAGTTCGAAAACATGTAAATAAACATATAGTATCGATAAATAGGTACCAAAAATCGAGACTGTCAAACGCAGCAGCCAAGGCTTGGAGCACGGTAAAGGGGGCGTGGTCGGGGTGGCAAGCCACGTGTTTCCTGTGCCTTGTTCCTGTAGCGCAGTGGTTAAATGCCTGTACTGCAGCTAAAATTGTGCTCACAACCTGCGGTTCAATCCCAGGTAGCAAGCTCATGGTTGACTCAGCCTTCCATCCTTCCAAGGTCAATTAATGTGTAGCCTACATTCTGTAATTAAAAACTGTAAACCACCCAGAGACTACTTGAAGTGGTATGGGGCAGTATATAAGCAGAACACTTTGCTTTGCTTTGCTTGTCCATGCACCCATGCCAGCAACATGGCCACAGACTTGCACAACAGTGGCTCTTTGGCTTGAAAAGAGAAACCTTTTTAACTGGACAGAATTGAACACAGACAGCCCTATTCAGCCTAGTCAAGTCCAATCCAAAGGAATGCATCTTATTTACAGTATATTAAAATGAGTTGCATATGAGCACATGAGATCTCAAAAACCTAATCATGTCCACTCCAAATCTGAACTATATATATACATATATACATATATACATATATACATATATTTCATTTCTATTTATTTTTGTGAACTATGGGAAATGTCCATTCCCATTTTCAGCATCCTGATGACTTGTTCTTGGCACCATTTTCTTCCTTTGCTTCTGTCCTTACTCCTCTTCCCTTCCTTCCTTCACACTGTTGATTATTGCCAATTGGTGTGGGAGCTTACCTGATTTTCATGATGGTATCACAACAATATTACACCTGGCATGATAACCTCGCAGTGACACATCAGCAAAATGGATTTGGTCGCCAAGAGCCAAGAGCATTAATTCAGCAAAAGTTACTTTGCTGGAAAAGTTCTTTTGTTGGCCCATAAATCTGCATTGTTGGTAGTAGTTTTTTTAGCTGTTTCAAAAAAAAGTGCTAATTTTGAAGCAATTTCCTATCTGTGAAGAAGCTATTTGTTCTGTTGCAATCTGCTTCACTGGTTCCTCCTCCTCGGTCCTCAGGAGCTTGACAAAATAGTTGTGTATAAGGACCGGGCCACAGAATAAAGTGACTGGGTGGGCTGTGTCCTCATTTTGAATTGTGTTCCTCGTGGACTGGCCACATAAGAAACACAAGACTACAGACTGAGAAAATTCCAGTGCACTCATGAGAACATCATCTTCACCATGATGGATATTGAAGCCCTCTCCATTAACATATAGTCCCATACAGACACAGACTACAGTTTCCTCAATAAGTCTGTAACATCCCTTTAGGCAGCCAGAATATCAGGAATACCATTCAAGATAAGGATACAACTCATTTCTAGGTCCTGGTGCTCATATACAACTATTTCCTCTTTGACAACAATGTCTGCCTCCAGGGCTGCTATCTCATCTGGGGAAGATCTTGATCTTCTGAAGGTCTGGCTTTTCCAATTCCTCCCGTCACATGACTGAAGATGTGGGATAGCAGTTCCCACATACAAAGGTCTTTTTTTAAAAGCGCAGATCAGCCCCATGGCCAGAAGGACCAGCTGGCTGGCGGTAGAGCTTGAGGAAGTTAAAAAAAACACAGCACCGATCGGCTCCAGGAACAGCCGGGGAAAAGAAAGAAAGAAAACTGGATCATCTATGCAGTCTCACAACGTCTGCCTCTTTAAAAGCTGGATTTTTTAAGTGAGGCAAAAAATTTCCTACCTCTCCGATAAGTCTTGGAAACCTCGCTTAAAGGGGTTTCTTCTTTTATTTTATTTTCAAAAAGCCCGGTGGCCGTGGGGATAGCATTTTTGGACACGGTTTATCTACAAATTTAATCTGCATTTAAAGGGACATGGGATAGGGGCCCAGGTTAACAGAACTGCCATGGGCACTCCTATTGTTGCTCAGTATTCAAATATATTTACATCCTTCAGAGCTTGAATGTCATTCATTAACAATGGATGTGGTTGGCAGCTCTAAATATGGAAGCTGTGTTGAGTCATGATTATCACTCTCATGTAAGTAATTCCTCTTCCTGTCACCCCAACACACATAGCACTCTCCTTTTTATCAGTTTATCTGACAATACCTTATAACTGAATCTAGATTTCAGGCTTCTTTGATGTGCCTAGTTTCTTTGCATAATACTCCAATATAATATTTATTAATATCTATATTTATCATTATGATCACAGTAGTGATAAAAAAAAACCCCACTTTGTGAGTCATTTCTATTAGTCAATGGAAAATCTTGTTGACTCTAGCCGCAAATGCATAGTCTCAGGGGAACAGGTCACGCATAAGGAGAAATTGAAATGCGTATGGGCTGCTTTTGCAGCAGTTTTCTCTGCAGACAGCCAAATTCTTCAATGACCCAATGCCTCATTAGTCAGATATATAAAAGAAGCCTATCTTGTTTCCTAATGACCAATTGCAAAACAAAAACTAATCTGCAGCATGGAGTAAGGCACACTCTTGTTAAAATCAGCAGTTTTCCCTCTTGAACCCAGCTTTCCTTTTCCTGATCTGTTAGTCCATTCCTCAGTCTTATCACACTTGGACTTCACCATTATCTGTTTTTTTATCTGTTCATTCTCCACAGGCAAACTGGAGTATCTTGGATAATCCAAGATGCATTTCAGCTGCCTTTCTTGCCTCCTGCTTTAATTTCAAAAATTACAAGCACTACTGTGTTTTTGGATTGGTAAGGCAGAAGTCTCTTTTTACAGTCATTTGGAAGAGGAAGAAAGTCACAACCTTAGGGTGAAATCCTGTTGCACAGCCACATAAACAGCATTCCTTTTGCAAGCAAGTGTTTGTAAATTAAGAAATCTTCATAGACACTATTTGAACTAAATTATGTGACTTGGTGAGCAGCAGATTTGCCTAAAGAGATTTTTTAAATATATGTCAACTTATATCAGACATCTGTGTCTGATCTCAACCTTAGAAGAATGTTAAAGAGTTTTTCAAGTGTTAATATTAGAATACTAACAGTTCAAAAACACTTTAACTCATACATTTTGCTTGTAAAGCAAGCCTACTCAGTTTCCAAAGGAACATGTGCTAAATTAAACAAAAAAGAATCTTTAATAATGTGAATGATTTCAGGTGCTGGTAGACATCATAGCTTTGCTATTAGACAACTAAGGACTGGAACTGGATTTTTTGAATAACACATGATTTGGAAACTGGAAGCAACTGGCCAGGAAAGTATGAACATAAGTAGTCTTGGGCAGTATGTCAAGGGACAGCAGAACCTGTATGTAACAAGAGTTGTGTGTCCTGGGAATTCATTTTTTAAGGTATAGTTGCTGCAACAATGCATCACATTGTATCCACTCTAAATGTCACGTCATGTCATCCATATTTATTTTTAAAAATTGCTACAGTGATTTCACTTATGGATTGTTGAAACGGACCACTTATGGACTGTTGAAACTTGAACAAGAAAGTCATTATTTTATATATTGTCTGTATTACTATGAGCCTCCATTGCAAGGCAGGATCATAACTTTCAGATTGTTCTATTACTGCCCAGTAGATGGACTTTATAGGAATGGATAATAATTTTGCTGAAATTGAGATTTTTTTGGAGAAAGATGTAAAAAGAAAGAAAGAAAGAAAGAAAGAAAGAAAGAAAGAAAGAAAGAAAGAAAGAAAGAAAGAAAGAAAGAAAGAAAGAAAGAAAGAAAGATGCCACTTATCCCAAGATGTATTGTGAAACACTGTCCAATTTACTTAAGAAATCCATAGTGCATTTTGGATACATCAATACACTCAGTATCTGTGCATATTAATAAATGTCATAATAGTCAGTGGATTAAATAACAAATGAATTGACTGATTAATAAATGTATCCAAGGCTGTGTACACATTTTAGAAATGTAAATCGAGAAAATGCATACAGTACAAAATACGCAGAAATGTGACCAAAATTTACGCAGAGCAATCCCTACAGCTTTTTAAAATACAAAGGCTCACAATGACCAAAGGATGGCACAATGATCAGATCTGAATATAATAATCATAGGCCATCAAGCCAATTCTGACTTATGGTAATGCTTTTCAGGGTGTTCTAGGTAAAGAGTACTTTGACATTGTTTGGCATTCCCTTCTTGTGGGGCTGCCCTGGGACTGTGCAGCTTGCCAAGGCTACACAGTCTGGCTGTTTTCTCAGGAGGCACAGTGGGAAATCAAACTCTTAACATCCTGCTCTACAGCCAAATACCTAACTCAGGAGTTATTCAGCCACCTCAATGCAGATAGGATACAGAGAAATGCAAACAAATGAACAAACTGAAACAGATTTTCATGTACCTAAAACCCAGCTTGCAACAGGTTCGGCATTTCTGAACGAGGGTGGAGGGTGTCATTTCTGAAACCACAAGGTATATAGCTCTACATTGCAGTATATAAATTACAGTATGAATAAGCCTACCTAATCAATGCAAGGAGAAGAGGGGTATAGGACAGTGTTGGCGAACCTATGGCACTCCAGATGTTTTGAACCACAACTCCCAGATTTCAAGCCTGTATTGTCAATGATAAAGGTATGTGGGAGTTGTGGTCAAAAAGATCTGGAGTGCCAAAGGTTCGCCACTACTGGTCTAGGATGAGTGGTTACAACAGCCCCATGCAGCAGGCTCATGTTGAGGGTGACATTTAATTCCATCACAGCTAAATATTTTCCTTTATGCTTGCGTCACTTCTATCCTCACTTCTCCCCAGCTTTCCCTCATTTTGTTCACTTAATTACCATCCTTGATTCTTCTAGCCTGTGGCAAATCCCTCGGGATAAAAAGATTCCACCAGGGGACGATGTCCACTGCATGGACATATTTCTTTTATATCCTTCAAGTTCACGGGACAGCTCCATGGTTTGGATATCTGGCTACAAAGCCAGACGCTGCAGGTTTGATTCCCCAAAATGCTTCCTGTGAGAAGAGCCAGACTGTGTGGCCTTGAACAAGCTGCATGGCCCCAGGAAGTCCCCACAAGAAGGAGATGTTAAAGCACTTCTGTGTATACTCTACAGTGGTACCTTGTATAAAGGAATTAATTTGTTCCAAATGAAAATTATGTTAAGCAAATTTTCCTTTATACAAGTTCCCATAGGAATGCATTGAAAACTGAGTAATTGCATTTTTATGTTGTACAGATTCTCCCCATAGGTGATTATGTTAAGCAAATTTTCCCTATCTCTGGAATTTTTTATGTTGTACAGATTTTATGTTATACAAGCTGTTTGTTATACAAGGGTCCACTGTACTTGAAAAACCCTGGAAATGGTTACCATAAGTCAGAATTGATTTGAGGACACATGGTTATGGTTTATATACTTCGTTTTCATTTTCCCTCTTTTGAGCACTGAGATGTAGGCATTATAATATAACAGATTGATCATGGAGGATACTTCTAAGGCTTCAAAGAGATTTGTTTTTATCATCTGTTAAAACAGAGTTATTATTGTTGAGTCACACCTCAGTGACTGATGATTCATCTACCTCGTTTCACCTTTCTGTTTATGTTGTGGTAAGAATCTGGAGTCTTTCCTTAAAAAGTGTCTCCTAATAATAATTTTATTTATTCTATATCCTATATAAAGAAAAATAAGGCAACTTGGAATGGATTTTTCTCCTTTTAAGCCCAACAGGATAATTTAAATACACATCTTTACACTTAATGTTTCAGCATGTCTGTTTCAAATGATGATGGCAAAAAGAAAGAAAAAAAAAAGAAAGAAAGAAAGAAAGAAAGAAAGAAAGAAAGAAAGAAAGAAAGAAAGAAAGAAAGAAAGAAAGAAAGAATGTATGTATGTATGTATGTATGTATGTATGTATGTATGTATGTATGTATATAAACAGATAATGAGAACTACAGTAAACATCAACTGAGGAAGGTGGAAGTCACAAAATTTTGCTTAAATACTTGTTTCTTAATTACACTTACAAGTATGGATTATGTATAATTAAGCGCATATACAGAGAGGGAGAGAAAGAAGTGTGTGTGTGTGTGTGTGTGTGTGTGTGTGTGTGTGTGTGTACTTTGTGTTAGCAAATTAGCAAATTATTTATTACTTTTATGTCTATATGTGAATTGCCCAGAGTTGTGCCCTGGCACTAATGAGTGTGGTATAAACAAGCAAGCAAACAAGCAAACAATAAATAAATAAATAAATAAATAAATAAATAAATAAATAAATAAATAGTCATTTCCAAGCAGAAGTATTCAAGGAAAACATTTTGCCTTTTGTTATATTTATATTTATATTTATATTTATATTACTTGTATCAAGGTTGCTCTTTGTGGTGTCTTGGTGACATGCATGCCTGTATTGGACTTAGACTCACTGATAAAGCACATGCATGAAGAAGGTGCCAGATTCAAACGCCAATGTTTACTTTCCTGCATGAAATTTTGAAAAACTGCCAATCCGGATAATAACCCTGAGATGGGTGGGCCAATAGTGTGACTGCTCATAAAGCAGATTTTGGTATTCCTAGAGAAAAAGAAATGTAGATAGAAATTAACTTAAGCAGAGACGGCCATCTTTTGTCTCTCCAGTGTTAGTAGGTTCCCATCAGCTTTCTTCACCACTGACATGTTGGTTAGTGGGGATGTGAAGCATAGCTCATCTGAACTGAAGAAAATAGGAACAATGGCAAACTGAGCCTGAACTTGCATTGTATAAAAAACAAGGGGGAAAAAAAGAAATATATTGGTTGCATTGGTTCTGCTTCAGAAAAAAGACCAGGTAATTTAGAACTGAAGAATCCAGATGACAGAAGCATCCTTAGCACAAAGCAACACACATATCTGTGGTGGACGCTTGCAGATGTGTGGTATAGTGAGTAACACCATTTGTTCTTCTTGCTCAAAGCTATTTATATCAGGTTCCCCCGACCCAGACCATGAAGATCAACTCCCATAAGTTTTGGCCAGCAGAATGAATGAATGATCACAGATGCTGGGCATTGTAGGCCAAATTTCTGGGGGAGACCCATATTGGTTTGCTTGGACTGGCAACTCTCCACTTTTTTTATGTTTTTCTATATCAAGGGTAGAACCTAGGCATTTTGGCTGCAGAACACGTGGTCCACCCCTTCACAAATGTTCCCAAGGACCTATTTAGGACACAACATAGCCTAAATTTGATAAGAGAACAGAGAACCTGCCAATGTATAACATGGTTTGCCATATGTAGACCGAAAGATAAATTTAAAAAGTTAGATATCCCCATGTCATATTGTTTCCAATGCAACAGAATGGCTTAACGTCTATCACAGTGTCATTTGGTTGTATATTTCTTCACCTCACATCATTGCTGCTGGAAGGAGAAAAGAAATTCAGTGTGCCTTAATCCTACAACAATATTGAGTAAATATCATCTCTGGAAGTGGCTCCATAGAACCTCATAATAAGCAACAGGCAAAATCGTGTTTATCATTACGCCAGTATAAAGAAGATCCAGCACGGGAAACTAATGAAAAGCTTCCTCCCCCCCCCCCAATGCCCTTTCAGGTTCTGAGGCTCCCAAGGGCTCTGTTTTGGCAAGGGAAGCCTTTCACAGCTTTGGAAAGGGAGATGGGAGCCCTTAATAGTCAAAAATCACCCCAGTGGCAGCATTCTGTGGTCATTTTTGGCAGTTAAAGCCCTCCTCCCATCCCGAGACATCCAACACTTTCCCTGGAGTGAAAAAGCTCATTTCAAGCCTAATTTTTAAAATATCTATTTTTTATTATAATGGGGAGGGGGAATGATGAGTTAAAGTGTGCTGGGGCCCCCACAGATGACATGGTTTCCCCCTCCCTTTTAAAAAGCATTAAGCAAAGCCCTTACTTTATAATCTCTCTACATTGATGAATGGTCTGTAGAATCATAGAATCATAGAATTATAGTCCTGTCAGGCGTCCTATGATAGGGGTTCCTGCATGGCAGGGGGCTGGACTAGATGGCCCTTGAGGTCTCTTCCAAATCTATGATTCTATGATTTCTATGATTGTATAACATACAGTGCCTTCTCGACATCTATGCAAAAGTAAGTTCAGTGTGCCTTTATCTCAGCTATGCTGTGCCAAATTACAGGTTAAATCAAACAATCAAAACTCCAAGATCTTGGCTATTCTTCAGTAACACACTTATGTGTTTGAGCAAAAAACCTTTCACCTGTTTACCCAGATGTAAACCCCATTGGAAACAGTGGGACTTCGTTTCTGATCAAAACATCCCCAGAACTGTGCAACACTACATTTTGTGGTTAATGGGAAGCAGTACAAAAAATATATGAAGAGATTGTATGAAACTATAGCAAGAGAAGGGAAAATGATGTGACCATGAATTGTTCATTTTTATTTTTCACCTTTTGGGGACCTATTTGCAGAAAGCTTTGACAAGTAAGTATTCTTGGGTTAAAATATGAATTGTAGCTGTTTTGACAGCATGTTGCTCGAAGCTAATAAAATATTTGAGCTGTTGTTGATATATTGGCCTTCCTTCGCCTTTCACATATCTTCTGCTTTTTTTTAATCTAGCAAATATATCACACCGTTCCTCCTCAGACTGATCTCTGGTAATTCAGTACCTTATCAGTTTGGAAGCAAAATAAAGCTATCCAAAAAGAAGCAGGGATGTTGCGAAGCTGGCATTTTCATACTCTTGAAGGAAACAGAAGCGGAAAATAATTATTTTCTCCTCATAGGGATTCCCCCCCCCACACACACACACACATAAATTCCCTTTTGCTGCCAACATGGAGAAAATTTCAATCAGGAAATGTAATTTGGATTTCTTGGAAGTGTCATTCATGGCCATTATTTGTGGAAGAAATGCCATGTCGAACAAGATTATTACAATTCCCATGCAGAATCACATCTTTCTTATGGGGCCAGAAGAAGCACCAACCTGAAAGGCCAGAAGAAGCACCAACCTCTGCAGGATTGTTACAATTCCTATGCAAAGATTCATTTCTTTTTCTTCAAGTGCCATGTCCTCGTAGAACATTGGCAATCAGTAGCCTGATCTGGTTTCTATCTAAGGCTATTCTAAACAGAGCAGCTCTGCTCACTGTGGACCATTGGTTTAACGGCTTAAGCCAGAATGTTCTTCTACACCCCGGGCCACACTTCCCATCTATTTTTCCTTGAAGGATAACTTGCAGCAGATGATATTTCTTATTGTGCATTATGTGTCTGAAATATTTCAATTTTCTTCTCTTTACAGTTTTTATTCATGTATTGTAATACAGACACATTAGTGACTCTGGCTCTCCAAGGTATCTTCAGAATTTGTCTGTACATCCACATTTCAGATGCTTCCAGCTTCCTGCATAATGTGTCTATAAGGGTCCAAGGTTCAACACCATAGATAAGTATGCTGAATACATAGGATCGAAGTATTCGAGTACGAAGTCTGATAGATAAGTTCCGGTTTGTCAAGACTTTCCTAATTTTCTGGAAGGAATTTCTAGCTTGTTTAGTTCTACAACAAATTTTACAGGAAGGATCCCAGTTATCTTTAACAAAGCATCCCAAGTATTTATAAGATGACACATTCTCAGTTATATCACTGCCAATCTTGAGAAGGTTCTGTGAACATTTTGTTTTTTACAGGTAACCGTCCATTTTGTCTTCTTCACATTAAGGGCGTTTATACACGACCCCTAAGCTCCGCTGCAAATGGCTCCCAACTCCGGAGCTTAAAAATGTTTCCCCACCATCTCTGGAGCTAACAGAAAATTAAGTGCGACCCCGCCCACCTAAGCGCGACCCAGCGCACCTTTCAAGTACCTGCTCTGGGAGAGTGAAAATTTTTGATGCGGAGAGTGCCGGGCTCTCCTCTCTTCTTTTTGTTGTTGTTTTTTTTGCCTCCCACCCCTTTAAGAGGAACCAGGAAGTGACGGGGGTCGGAGCAACTTCGGAGGTAAGAGTGCATTCTTTTCTCCCTTTTTTTCTCCCTCCCCTCACGCAGACAGAACAAGGAAGTGCGGAGGGGGTGAGAACGCAGGGAGAGCGACAAACCCTCAAGATCTCTGGTCCGAATTTAAGGGACCAGCAGATCTTAGGGGTCATGTAAAAAGGCCCTAAGTCACAAACCCACTGCTTTCTGCAGCAACAGATTCCAATAATCCTTGCAAATCCGCTGGACTTGTTGCAAGCAGGACAGTGTTGTCACCGTATCTTATGTTATTAACAAGAACTCCATTCATTTTCCCACCTTGGTTCTTTCCTTCGAGAGCATCCTGGAAAATTCTTTCTGAATAAACATTAAAAATTAGAAGTGAGAGAATACAACTTTGATGAACACTTTTTGTAATTCTGCAACTCATCGCACTTTCTAGGGCGACAAAATGGATGTGAAGTAACAGCCAAAGAGATTATCTATGATGCTGCACTTTCCCCCAAATCTTCAATTAGTGTTTTCAACATTTTTAAGACTAAAAGTTTCCAAAATTCTTTGCAAATGCTGCAATAAAGGGACAGTAAAAGCAAAAAAGAACAATTATAAGAAAAATAAACATTTCTGTTGACAATACAAAGTGGAGAAATTACAGGAATATAGTTTACTCTTATATTTCCTTTTCTGTCAGACTTGAAACAATAACATCATTGAAATCCACAAGACCAGATTCTTTATGTTCTTGAGACAACAGGTTCTTACTAAAGCAAGATAATAATCTTAAATCAAAATCGTTGTTGGCTGTGAATCAACCTCTTGCCTGGAGGCAGCATAACATATTAATCATCAGAGCTGAGCCACAGCCGCTGAAACTAGAAGTTAAAAGTAAGCATCAGACTGAAGAGCAGTTAGAATCAAAAGGTGAACCAGAAGGAAAACCAAGACTAGAGCAAGATTAGAAAAAGAAGAGCCACTGACCTACAAGTAGCTCATGCTACTCATGAAAGGCTCCAAACGTTTATGTCTGAAATAATCGAATGGCCAGACTTGGCGAGAGACCTCAAGCTAGATTTGGAAAGTCTTTTGCTGAGCAGCCACCACCTGCCATTCCATGATGGACCCCATGGAGTAGATGCTGATATTTCTTTTTGGCGGCAACTCTCAGGAGAACACAGCTATTTCCAGAAGCCTAACTGCTCTTTCCATTTATCTCCCTTTACTTCTTGATTGTTTGATCTTGCTTTAGGTATGGGTCATACTAAAGTTATATGATTTGAGGTGCTGATCGTTTCTGATATTTTAATGAGAGGCTGTGGTAATGCACTTTATTCCACAGAGGGGTGGCAGGTACAGCTCTAACCCTGTTTCATCTCTGGTCTGGAGCCCCATGTGTGTTTTAGTACATATATGGTGCTCCTTTGCATCCATTGCTTGAAGAGATGAGAAAGGCTTCACATGCACAGATCAAACGATTCATGCAGAAGCACTTTTTACCTATGAAGTGAACTGAAAAACACTGTTGAGCAGATATGCTTTTTGTTCACAGGGGAACTCCATCTATTGAATTGGTCGAATGGGATGGCCATGTGCAGGAATATCACTGCACGACAGGCTGTCTCAACATACCAAGATGGTCAGAAGCTCTTTAAGCTCTGCAAGACATGGTCCTTCAAAGCCATGAATGAGATGGCTCGTTTTTCTTCTCATTCAGATTTCCACCATTAGTAGAAAACACCTTGGTGCAAACTTAGAGATTTTGTAGATCAATGAAGACATACGAAGTACAGCAAGACTGGCTGATTGATAAAAAGATACAACCCTCCCCCATCCCCAATTTTTTTAAGTTCATGCAATGAAGAAGCAGAGGCCATAGGTTTGTGCAATCTGGCACAATTTGAACAAACATCATCCTTGCAAAATAACAACAACCTCTCATTAGCACCAACATACAGTAGGGCCACAGTAACTATGAGGAATCAGTTCCAAGACCCCCGACCCACACAGATGCCCCAAAAATGTAGAAATGTCAAATACTGTACGTTGCATGATCCCAGGCTCCCTCTAGTAGTCACTTCTATGGATGGGCACCATACGAAAAATGACACGCCCTTTAGTCATTTCATTAGCTAGCAAAATGAAACAAAACAAAACAGGGAAGCAGTGTTTCATTACAAATGAAATAAAACACCATTTCCCCTTTAGAGCAAAATGATTCATTCTAGAGGAAATGGCAGGGGAGCTTCCTCAAGCTCTTCCCTTAAAGCCCCCAAATTTGGAAAGGTTTGGGGGTCAAGGAGCTGAGTTATGAAGCTCCAAAGGGGGTGCCCCTAAGAAAAAAACCTTTTAATTGGAATCAGAAGCTGATCGGGTCAGAGATAGTGGGGCGGCCATTTCCCATATGATTCCAATTAGGTTTTTTTTTCCTACGGGCAACCCTTTGGAGCTTCATAACTCAGCCCCCTTACCCCAAAATGTTTCCAAATTTCAGGGGTTCTCTAAAATCACTTTCTGAAGGTACCCCTACTACTTTGGTGCCCCAAGGTAAGTAATTTTTGAATGCATATTTTTTTAAAAAAATATGCACCCAAAATTATTTTTTTTAAAATATGCAATTGAAATTTACAGTGGTACCCCGACTTACAACACGCCCGACATACAGAAATCCCAACTTACGAGTGGGATTCCATTGGTTTTTAAATCCCACTGCCTTACAAGCAAAAGATAGGGTTTCCCCGACTTACGATTTTTTTTCAAAACTGTTTCTCCCATGGCACTTTGCATTTGGGAGGTTTTAAAATACACGCATCATTTTCCTGCACTTCTCTACTGAGAGAAAGGTAGGTTGATTATTCCTCTGTTATTTTTATATACTGTACTGTAATTTTTGTGTGTTTGTCAGTGTGGGGGGGTCTTTTTTTGCAATTTTTAAACAACATGCACTTTCCCCCTCAATCAGGCTTGTTGCAGGAGAAAAGCACTGCTTGTTTAAAATGTCTTTGAGCCACCTAGCCAAGTGATTGCCTCAGTGGATTAAAGACATTATAAACAACCTGCCGCTTCCCCACACACACTGGACGCATTGGGGGAGAAGCAGCGGGTGGTTTAAAATGTCTTTAGCCACCAAGGCAACTGCTTGATTCAGTTGCTTAAAGACATTTTAAACCACCCACAGATCTCACACACACCGGGCGCATTGGGGGGGAAGTGGTGGGTGGTTTAAAATATCTTTAGCCATGGAGACAAGTGATTGCCTTGGTGGCTAAAGACATGTTAAACCACCCATCACTTCTCCCTCCAATGCACCTGGTGGGGGGAGAGCTTTGGGTGGTTTAAAGTGGTTTCCCACAGGAATGCATTGAAATTCGTTTGTTTGGAATGGATTAAGTGACTTTCAATGCATTCCTGTGGAAAACCACTCCCCGAGTTACGAGGTAATCAACTTACGAGCGTACTCTCGGATTAATTTCATAAGTCAGGGTACCACTGTAATTACCGTGGGGCTCCAAAGTAGCAGGAGTAACTTCCCGAAGTGATTTTAGGGAACCCCCTGCAATCTGGAAAGATTTAGGGGTGCGGAGACCAAGTTATGAAGCTCTAAAGGGGCTGGGGTAGTTAATTGGCAAAGTGTGCTGGGAGTGTGGAGACAATCAGGGAGTTTACTCTATGGTATTAACTCCCTAATTGCCTCCATACTCCCAGCACAGGAGCAGTGAGGGAAATAAACTGCTCCTTTCCACATTTCTCCCCTCCCCCACCTCCCAGCTGGGCCTTTTTGACAGGTCGGGATTAGAAGAGGGGGGCACCCCAACCTTTCAAAAGGCCCAAGCTGGTAGGCAAGGGGAGGGGCGAAAGGTAGAAAGGAGCAGGGTTGTTTTTTCCCCTCACTGCTCCTTTCTTCATCCCCCCCGCCTCCCAGCTGGGACTTTTTGATAGGTTGGGGTGTAAAGTGTTCTGCTTATATGCTATCCCATATAACTTTAAGTAGTCTCTGGGTGGCTTATAGTTTAATTACAGTATGCAGGCTACACATTCCCCCCAGCAAGCTCTCATTTCACCAACCTCGAAAGGATGAGTCAACTATGAGCCTGCTACCTGGGATTGAACCCCGGGTCATGAGCACAGTTTTAGCTGAAGTACAGGCATTTAACCACTGTGCCATGAGGGGAAGGGGTGCCCCCACTCCAAACACCGACCTGTCAAAAAGCCCCAGCTGGTATATGCGGGGAGCGGAGATAGGCAGAATGGAGCATGGAGGTAAATAACCCTGCTCTGTTCAGCCTTTTGCCCTTCCCCCTGCCTCCCAGCTGGGGCTTTTTCACAGATTGGGGTGTTTGGGGGGTGCCCCCCTCTCCAAATCCCAACCTGTAAAAAAGCCCAAGTTGGGAGGCAGGGATCACAAGGAAGAAGGAAGGAAGCAGCAGTAAATTGAAGCTCTGTTTGAATTTACCTCTGCCTCCTTCCTTCTCCTATGCTCCCCTCTCCTCTCAGGGCGGTTTTCTGGACATGGAGTGCTGTGGGCACTGGGGCCTGGGAGGAGGGTGTGGCAGGGGAGAAAGGAGCAGTCAGGCAGGGAATTTACTTCTGCCTGGCTGCTCCTTTCCTCCTACCCCCCGCCTCCCAGCTGGGATCAAGCTGTCAAAATCAGTTGGGAGACAGTGGGGAGGAGGCTTTTGAATAACACACCACATCAGCTAGAGCGCTGATGTCGTTGGCGATTCATTTTGTTTTGTTTTGTTTTGTTTTGTAACACATTTTTAAACAAAATTTGTTTGTTACATTACAAAACGTGGGGGGACAAAACAGAACAAAGCAAAACATATTTTTCCATTTTGTGCCCATCCCTAGTCACTTCCAGTACATGCACTCTGGAAAGTCATATAAATACCATACATATTTCAGTGGGGGATAATGTGTATTTGTTTTTTGTTTTTTTCAGGCAGTGGATAAGTCAGTCAACAGATATGGATCCTGCAGATGTGGGATACAGTTTCTTACTGTATAATATGTTGCCGTCTTGCAAGTGGGATAGTTTCTCATCCTAGCACAGGAAAATAAGTAGGGAATTGCATCCTTCAAATTCTGCGTTATTACCAGAAATGAATAACAGCGATCCATACAAAAAAATCATTTGATGGCCAGAACGGGTAAGAGGTAAAGCAAAAGTTCATGAAGGGAAGAGTGTATTCTATTCACACATTGACCAAGAAGCTATCTATGGGAGCCCACATGAAGGCCCTGAATCATCTCTTTGTCCTGGTAACTGAAGGATCAAAAGTTTCCACCAGATTTATTTATTTCTTTGTTATATTTCTATACCGCCCATCTTCCGGACGGAACTCTGGGCGGTTTACAATTAAAACAAGGTAACAGAAAATACAAAAAAGGGCAAAAGTACAAATAAAATAAGGAGAGGTGAAACCCTCCACGAAAGATGATGCGGGTGGCAAAAAAATAATAATTAAAAAGGTTGCAATATTCCTCTTTGAAAAGGTGGGTTTTCAGAGCCTTTTTAAAGGCGGGCAGGGGCTGTACTAGGAACAGCTCACTAGGGAGATGATTCCACAGCGTGGGGTCCACCACAGAGAAGGCGCGGTTACGTGTGAGTGATTTCCGTGCCTCCCTGGGTGTGGCCATCCTAAGTGAGCGCGCCTGCACCATTCTTGTGGGCCTGACTCCAGTTGGCCTCTGGGAGATACGCTCCGACAGGTACTCTGGTCCCAAGCTGTGGATGTTTTTGATATTATAATGTGAGTGTTGGGGTGTTGCTTTTGTCTTTGTATTTTTTTAAAGAATACAGTGCAATGGATGGACAGCAAGACAGAACAATCTTGCCATAATACATGAAGCTTAGTTACTTTCCAAACACAACACGTTTCGTTAGCATCTCCACTGCAAGTGGGGGAAATAATTAGTTTCTAATATACTGTATAACAAAATTGCTGAAGTACAGAGGATCAATAGAAGAGTCATTAGGAAGACCTCTCTGTGTCCCATGTTATTAATCCTGCTTGAATAAACTGGGCCAGAGTCATAAAAATTTAGAATGTCATGCCATTGTACCAATCAATTTTCTGCCACCTTGCACATTGTTCAAATTACAATGCAGGCCACCTGCTGTCTAACACCATTAGGCTAGGATTACTATGCACGTACTGATCTGGACCGTAATTTCTACCTTCTCTCAATACCTTCTCCTTAGTGTTACTAACACCAAACAAGAAATAGAAGAGGAGATTTAATTTTTAGAAACCTAATGGATAGCAAGCAGGCTATCACAAATGCAAAAATAAGAACGCAGATCTTAAATTCAGTATGAGTTATACAAAATCCCATATCTGCAAAATCTAAAAGCGATCTCTTCCCATTTCATATTCATCAGCACTGAGGAAGTCACATATAACTAACAGCAGTAATTTGCTTTTTCTCTACATTGATAAATGATCTGTCTAGTCATGGTTCCAAACAAGAAAAATTAAATATGGGACATTCTGCCCTAGTTTTGAAAAAAAGTAGGCTTTTTTAAACTCTAGAAAAAGTATTGGCAGATACCTTGCTTCAGTTTTAACTGTAACCAGTTAGGGCAGTGGTTCTCAACCTGTGGGTCCCTAGATGTGCCTGGGCGACAACTCCCAGAAGTCTTCATCACTAACTGAGCTGGGCAGGATTTCTGGCAGTTCCAGTCCATGAACATCTGGGGACCCACAGGTTGAAGACCACTGGGTGATTCAAACATTTTTGTTCAAGAGTTCCACTTTAGTATATTCAGCCTTAGGAGCCAGGGAGGGAAGCGTTTCATGCTCCTTGTGAAGAGAATGACCCTGGACTTTGCTTGCAGTAGGCTTCCTGAATTCATTTGGAGATCATTTTCACGTGCTGTAACTCAAGATATGAGTGGCTAATGAAAGGCAAATATCCCTCTCTTTCCAACCCCCCCATATTTTGGGGGGCAGGGGGGCCTCCTTGCTCTGGATGCCCAAAGACATCTATCATGTAATTGAAAAGCTCAGTTGTATTATTCTGGGCATAATTTGGCTGGATTGTTGCTTTCCCAATCTTTGCGGCCAACACCAAGAAGGTTATGGAAACAGCTGATAGTCAAGGTACCTTTTCCCAGTGCTCATTCTAGCACTAGTCAAGTCCTAGCATTTAGCAGACGAAGAAGGTGGTCCACAACTATATCTTCATTTTCTCATTCTTTAAGGTACTTCCCCAACCCCTTGAAGAAGAAGAAGAAATAGGATTGAATTTGAAATATATAACAGGGTCAACAGCACAACTGAGGGGGAACCTGCTTGTAAATGTCTCATACCTGCCTTGGTGTTCATCACAAAACTACATTATGAGTTCTTCTCATGGCACCTTTCTTTTGAACAATAATGAAAGTTCTGACTTGTCTCATTATCATCCATGAGAATGAGAAATATTTAATGGTTTGGTTTTGTTCCATTTTGTTTGCAAGATTTTAGGTAAAGTGTGCAATTTCACAAAATTACATTAGCTTCTTGCCATATTAAAAGTTTAGATGCACTGTGTGTCTGTCTGTTTTCAAGTCCTTTTGAACAGTCAGGCACTTCTGTGTTTATTGTGTGTTTCATGAGCTTTACACCACAAGGGGAAAATACCATTTACACCCTTTGCCTCACACTCATGCTGCAGATGAGAATTCTTGTGAGGGCTAGCAGTTCTTTCACCAAAAGCCCCAAATGTTATTGTCACACAGAGAAAGTTAGTAGCTGTGGTTGAACTGTTCTGAAAGTAGTTAATACCTAACACTGCTTTTGTGAAAAACAAAAGCCCCAGGCTACTTATTCAAGCTCTAAGTAGAATACACTCCAGTGGATCCTTTGTTCAAATGTGATATTACTCAGTAAAGTAGACACCCAAGTGTGTTAGCGACAGAATGGTCTGGTAAATAGACAGATCAGAGCTCGGCCCATTTGTGGCTGAATCTAATCATGCCTTCAGCATAACCCTCTTCTTCTTGTTTCATCTGAAGGGAATCTAATGTTTCACATTGTCTTCCTCCAGACAGCAGGCCTTGTGTTCACCAACGTGTGCCCGAGTGTTTAATGCTTCTATTCTGTGGGCTCTGCAAAACAAAGTGGATCGAACATGAGATGTGTCAGCATTTCCCTTAGAGCTCTAGGTGTATCTCATGTTAACATCGGATGGCCTCATGTCCTCTCTGAAGGATGGTCATCCTCTATTTGAAAGGCTGCCAGAAGACAATCCTCTCCAATCCAGATCCAGATCTAAGCACATGTACTGCAAAGAGGGAAAATGACAGTCTTGAACTTGCCTATCTTTGCTTAACAGCCGCCAGACCACAGACTCAGGAGGCACACCATACCATTCACTGTCTTTCCCCCCTCAAGTGAGATGTATTTTATTTCTCTGGGAGTTGAATTATGGCAACTCGACTTCTTATCTTTATGGGATCAAAATGTTTCCCTACTCATCCCTATAATAGAGTTCAGAATTGAAGATAAGCGGGATATAATATAATAAATAAATAAATAAATAAATAAATAAAATACCTGTCAACTCTCCTGTTTTGGCCAGAAAAATCTCGAATTCTATTCTCTTTCATGTTTTTTCCCCCCGGGTCATTGTTATTCCCAGAAATATCCTGAATTTCCCCCACCCCACTCCGTTCTGAGAGCTAGTGAGCGAACGGCGCATCGGTTGTGTGCTGCTCCCCTTTCACTCAAGCAGGGCAGTTCAGAGCGGGAGGACAGCATGGTCCCCTCTCCCCCACCTGCTGCCCAGATGATGGGCACAGGGCCTTGCCTGTCTGCGGCCCGGCTGAAGGGGTGGAGCATTCTGCCTCCCTACTCTCATCCTGGGCTAATGGTGAGCAAAGTTGACAGGTATGATCTCTATACATTTATAAGATGAACTATAATTAGAAGCCTCTCACCAACTTTTCTCAGAGGGGGAGGGGTCTTGTAGTTCAGCTAAGTAACTTTACCAATCTCTGCTTCTTAATCAATACAGAGATATCACCCAGAATCCTCATCTTGATTTATATTTTGAGTAAGAAAAACAGGGAAAGCATGTTTTTTGAGTTATGAAAGGGAAAAGAAAAGGAAAAATTCCTTGTCAAAATGGCTCCTGCTTGTTTGCAATAGCAGTACTGTAACCTTGTGGACACCGAAATCCAGTGCTGCAGTTAGGAAGAAGAAGGAGCCATTTTGAACAGGAAAGCTGAGAACCGGGGCTTCTTTTTAAAAAAATGACCATTTCAAACTGCCCATTTTGGATATATTTGGCACTGTTTGGGGAACTTTTTGGAACTTTTAGGTGGATTTCTCAAGCAGTTGAAAGGCAGAGAGCTGAGCTTCTGTCATTTTCATGCCTGTTTTCCCATTCAATGAGGATGATTTCCCACTTGGAATGGATTAATCCATTTCCAGAGCATTTCTTTGGGAAACTGCTTCAACCTGAGGAAATTTTGACTTAAGAAAATGCATTTGGAATGGATTAATTTCATAACTAGAGGTACCACTGTACGTAGTGTGATACATGCAGTATCATCCCTTTGAAGAGATATCTGGAAGTTGAGTCATGGCAACTGGACTTCTTTTCTTGAGAGATTGAAACATTTTGCTGCTCATCCAAACAGCTTCATCAGTCTGAGGAAAGCTAGTTCCAAGTCATGCATTTTATAGTTCACTTTGACCTCTTGTCACCCTGGTCTGAAAGAGGCTCATAAGATGAATAATGGCCTAAATAGGCTTGCTAGGTGAACAATAGTCTCAATAGGCCATTAGATGAACAATGGCCTAAAGTGCTGAAACCCATAAAGCAGGCATGTCCAAACTTCGGCCCTCCTGATGTTTTGGACCACAACTCCCAGAATTCTAAGCTTAGAATGCCAATGACAAAGGACTATGGGAGTTGCTGTCCAAAACATCTGGAGGGCCGAATTTTGGACATGCCTGCCATAAAGTATGGGTTGTCAGCTATGGCATTGGTGGTGGAGGTGTGAAGTATTTTTGATTTGTCTGGGTATTGTTGATGGCAGATAGACTGTGCAAGAGCCCCCCTCTTCTGTTGAGAGAGGGGTTTTCAATGCTCACAAGTAGAGATGGGCATGAATAAAAAATGGCATTTCGTTTGTCGTTTGGAGGGTCTGTTTCGGTTTGTTTCCATTTTTGTGAATTTTTGAAAAAAATTCGTTTTCATTTTCATTCGTTTCGTTACTATTTCGTTACCATTTATTTCATTTTTTGTGATTTTTTTAGGATTTTAAGCAATTCACTCATACTGCAGTAACGGAAACGAAACGCACAACAAAATTTCCGGTGTTTCTGTTTGTTTCGTTTCATTTTAGAGACAAAATTTGTTTGTCATTTTGTTACATAACAAAACAAAAAACAAAAACGGAAACAAAAAAATGTTCGTTTTGTGCCCATCTCTACTCACAAGAATGGCTTCCCTCTACTCTCAAGCCACCTATCCTCTCTGTCTAATATGTGTACATTCTCATCTTTGAATGAGTGCCCTTTGTCCTTCAAGTGGAGGTGTACTGCTGATTCTGGTCCTGAGCTGTTGCCGTCCTATGTTGGGCCATCCTCCTGTTTAATGGTTTAGAGGTCTGCACACTCCTCACTGCATTAGACAGCATATATTATATTGCTCCTTTTGTGTTTTAGTGTCGGGTCTTCCAGATAAACTCACCTGAATGACTGAGAATCTTCACAGACCTTTGAAGAGATAGTATTACCATGATCAACAGTGTTTTAAGCAAGCAGAGTGTGGATGTAAACCTACATGTTACTCTTAAAGGTGACACAGTATTTTTGTTTGTTTTTGCTGTTGCATACAGACAGAAAGATTTCCTCAGGGGTCAGGGTTTTCCATAAAACAAAGTCTCCAAGCAGCTTTCAAGGTCCATGTCCATAAAGTCACCTTAGCTAATTAAGTCACCATTCCCTGTGCCAGTGAGTTGCATAAGTGGCAATCTAAATCACCTGGTCCAGCTGCTTGCTTAGATAGATTCACATTCATAATCAAATGGCTGATCTACACAATAAACCCATAATTAAGAGACTACATCCATCTGTTATGGGAAAAGAGATCTATCTTGTCCAAAAAAAAAAAAAACCCTAATGGAGATTCTATTCCTCCCCACCAGTGTGCCATTCAAGGTGTAAGTGAAAGCATGCATTATTATTTTTTGAATTTGATTCTTAGCTTGCCATATCGAAGAACAGATTTGTATGGCAACACCTTGTTCTTGTTGTAGCTGCACATTTGTCCCTTTCGTCCCTCTTGTTGTCAAAACAATTATGATTCCTCCCTCTCATGGATAATGAGTCCCCTTTCGGCAGCAGGGCCCCTCTGTACTTGGTTGTCATTTATTCCTTCAAAATATTATGCCACTGTATGGCATGGAATATAACTACAGTAATTAGACTATTTATAGGCATTAGTAGTAATAACCAGGCAATTAGTGCTTAATGATGCTAATTGAGTTCCTTGGTTAATATTGCTTTGGATGCTTTGCCAGATCTCTGTACTGAACATGCCAATAAAAATGCACGGGAGTTCCATTCTTCATGTTTTGCTAGATATACTGAAGACCCCACTGCACAAGATTGAACAACCATGTTTATTATAGCTGCATGGGAGAACAGATATTGTGCTGTAGAGCAAAGCAACATTCTACAAGACAATTCTAAAATGGGGACAGCCTAAACCAAAATACATTTATTTACTTATTTGATCGTTTTTTTCATACCACCCATCTAACTGCAAGGCTCTGGGTGGCTTACAACAATAAGTGTATAACAAAACAGAAATAAATATATAAAACAACATAATGTGAGGCAACAAAAACAGCATTTCAGAAACTAATTTTATCCCTCCCCTACGTGTGAAGAGCAATTACAGTATTCTAAAGAAGATCACTTCCTTTATCTGCAGGGTGCTCTCCTTGTAATTCAAGACCTGGAAAAATTAGCACTGTGACTAGAGATGGGAATGAACCCTCAAAATGATGGTTTGTCCCAATTCAGTCAAAGGTGACGAACTCCAAAACACACATTTTGGTTCCAGCAATTTATGAACCATGAATTGGTTTGTCAACAGGTCAAGTGGAACCTCTATTTACGAGTGACTCTACTTACAAGCAATTTGACTTAAGAGTAGAAAACCTTTGGCGTTTTAACTGCTGCCTTACAAATTTTAGATGCAGTCTGCTCTACTTATTGTACATTTTTATTTTTATTTTTATTTTTTTATTTTTTTATTTTCTTAGATACGGCTGCTCTACTTATGAGTTGTTTGACTTATGAGCATGCATTCGGAATGAATTAACCTCGTAAGTAGAGGTACCAATGTATTTTTAAATGGCTTTCTTTTTCATCGAGTCCAGAGGGCCCAGTGAATATAAAGAGACAAATATTTAATGAATCAGCAATATTTGTGGAATATCACATTTTTTTTTTCTTAAATTCCTCTCCATCTCTGACTGTGACTCGGATTCAGAGCCTCCATGGATAGTGGAAGTGGTGCTCTTCAGAATCATCAGGAGAACAACAAAACAGGAGTTGAGGCTAGAGCATTTTCCTCAGCTTGAAGTAAACACACTCAATTTAGTAACAATTAAATAGGGCCTATATGTCTGGAGATGGCATGCCTTATTTTGGAGGTCCTCCTCAGAGGATGAAACCCAAATGACATGACATAGCTGAAAATAGCATGGGTAGAGGACAGGTGGAAGGTTCCAGCGGTCAGTTCTTTCTGTAGGGGACAAACCTGATACCTCCAAAAGAGACCCATCTTCACAAGATCACAGGTGAGGCACTGAAGAGGGGGGAAAAATCCCATGAGCTCAAAAGAATGCCAGCATCTTAAAATGGAGAACAATGAAGTGTGTTTGAGGAGGGGATTCTATCTACAACAGAGTGACTGTAGCAAATACGTAACTGAACAGCTGCAGCAGTGGCACAGACTGGCCCATGTTAGACTCAGATAAACACAGGAAACAAATTTCTAGTAAGTTACAGAATCATCATCCTTATCTTCTCTGCTTTTTGTTCTTGTTCCCAGTCTTCAGTATTCCTTGTCTGCCTTGACTGTTTCCCTGCTAACCTGACCTGGACTGTTTATCTTCATCACTTCTGCCTGTTTCCTCTTTGGATTGTTGACTTTAGTACACAAGTGATTTACAGACTAACTTTGGTTTTGGACTATGATTATTCTTGGCTAAATCCAGAAATTTTTGGGATATTTATTTTCCTACTCCCTGACTCCTTGGAATTCCTTTACCAAGTTCCCCTCGCCTTTCTGCCCTGTTTCCCTGTAGTAACTACCAGAAGATACCACAGGAATGTGCAAATGGTGATAAGGCCTCAAGGAGAAAGACAACAGATCCTCTGGGCAGGCAGCCCAGCAAGCTTTTCCAGTGGCATCAGTGCAAACAAGAGGTGCCCGAAATGAGGTCAGTGGTCCAGGAACAGTAGCCAAAAGATAACCAAAGGCTAATGATGGACAAACATAGGCACAATGGTAGGGTTGCCATCCTCTGAACCTGGGCAAGCAGCCTAATTTGCGTAAGATGACCAGAGTGTGTACGGAAGTGTGCATTTTCCTTACTACGTAGTCTAAGTACATAATTTGTTGTTCTGTTTCTCTAACAGCAGATTGCAGCCTTAGCACCATGTACATAACATTTGCTAGCCTGAAAGTGCCAGGATAGTGTAATGGACTTGGAACTGGGAAGCCCCCTCCTGGCTATGCCACAAAAGGTTGATAGTGTCTTTAGCTACAAATATTCTTTGGAAATAAAAAAATTAAAAAATATATATTCCTTGTTCTGGAGGTACCAAAGCACTTGTGGGATGCCTTTCGACAAAGGGAAGTCACTGAGGGCTGCAGGATTTTAATTTATGAACATCACTGCAGCTGGGATAATTCTACCAGCAGTTTACAAAAACTGAAAGCATTCTCCCACAGGACTCACAAAACTTAAGGGGTGGGAATATAGAGTCAGAAATATTTTATTACCAGGAAATTGCCATGGCTGATGACATTATTATGTTATTTATGTATTTAAGTTTTTTATGCTGTTCCACTACCACAGAATTGCACAGATATAGGATGGGAAACATTTGGCTGGAGAATAATACATGTGAAAGGGATCTTGGAGTTTGGGTGGTCCCCAAATTAAACAAATTGAGTCAGCAGTGTGACTTGGTGGCCAAGAAAGCCAATGGGATTCTGGGTTGCATCAACAGAAGCATAGTGTTTAGGTCAAGGGAAATGATAATACCACTATATTCTGCTCTGGTTTGACCCCGCCTGGAGTACTGTGTCCAGTTCTGTACACCTCAGTTTTAAAGGGGCAACCTTGAATGAGTCCGGAGGAGGGCAACCAGAATGGAAGAATTAGAAACAATTTGAGCAATGGACGAAATGTTTTAAAAGGAGCGGCTTGGGGAACTGGGAATGTTTAGCCTTTCAAAAAGCTGGCTGAGAAGAGATATGATAGCTATGTTTAAATATTTAAAAGGATGTCATATTGTAGAGGGAACAGGTTTGTTTTCCTTGGCTTCAGAGACTAGGACTCAGAGCAATAGTTTCATACTACAGGAAAAGAGATTCAATTTGAACATTAGGAAAAACTTCCTGATGGTTAGAGCTGTCTGGCAATGGCATATGAGGCTGGATGTCCATCTGTTGGAGGTACTTAGAGGGGGGAGGGGTTCCTGCATGGCAGAGGGTTAGACTGGATGGCCTTTGAGGGCCATCTATGATTCTATGATTCAACTCTATGATTCTATAATTCTATGACCCATCTTTGCTGTCGTTTCTCTTCAGGCAGGCTGAGGTTTTTAAATATCTTGTTGTGCCTTACAGTTCTGAAAGTGTTTTTGGTATTGCTTTCAGTTATCATTTCTTAGAGTAGTATTTGTTTGAGCCTTTTTAGTAATTGTATACTTAAAATTTTAGCTTCAAATTTTATACTTGAATTATGTAAACTGCCTTGGGCCCTTTTAAGAAAAGAAAGATGAGATATAAATATTTTGATAAAGTGTTACAAGCAATGTTACAGTGCACTTAAAATGTTTATATTGCCATTGCTAGAATTTTTCATAATGATGATACCTAAGGCGTCTCCATTCCATTTAATGTATTTTATGTATTTATCAAAAATATTTCTATCCTGCCTTTCAGTGGATGGGACATTGGAAGATGCATTGGTATCTGAATCAAACATTCTCATAGTATGGGAGGAACAGAACAGAGAATGTGTGATATTTGTCCTACCAGAAAGTCTCAAAGACTTCAGGAACATGGGAGCAATATTTTCACACGTAAAAGAGACTTTTACGTGCTCAGACTAACATTTAAAAAAATGCTCAGGCTCCATATTAGAATTAAGGCTCCAAAGTGGTTGATTGGATTGTGTTTTCTTTTCTTACACAGGAGACAGTGCAATCACTTCTATGGCACTTATTACTGTATTGATATGTATGGGATTGCACGGCTGATGTTTTTAATTGTTGAAGCACTTCAACAATGTTTTAAAAAATTTAACATGCTTTAAGTGGTTATTTTGGTACATTGTGAACTATTTTGTGAGCCCAGCATTGGCCAAAGTGCAAAATATAAAATTAAACAAGCACGCTAACAGGCAGAAAACATATTATGCATCTCGGAGTGCCTTTAAAAGGCAGCGAGATCCCCTGTGATGCTTGTTTTTAATTATTATGTTATCTTTGAAAAGAGATTCTATTTGGAGTTTATGCCCAAGATGCCTCATTTTCTCAGTCTGGTTATTCTCAGGAGATGATTTTTGGTGTGAATAATATTCATTCAGCTGGGGACATTGCATCTTCTCTTTCCTCTGAAAGTCTGGCTTTGTTCCTCTTTTTAATTTTTAGAAGGGAAACAGCTGAAACTTGGCAAGGGTTGAGCCTTGCCTTGGCAGTGTCGTGATCTATTTGTTAATAATTTGCTGCTGCCTAAAATCCAGGACATAAATTGTGCGGCAAAGGACCTGACATTGGGTCTATTTTGGAGATTTGCATGAGCATATGTAGGCATTCTACAGAAGCACAAAAGCCATCACAAAGGCTGCCAAAAGTCAGACAAACAGAACTGCACATCCAGTGTTATTGTGCAAAACATGTGGAGGGCATTGCAGTTTCCAAAGCCTGATATGTGAGACAGGACCGGCCAGTTCCGTATCATATAAGCTATCTCTTGAACCTACTATGAATATTGAATGTGCTAAAAGACACAAGTGTCCCTGTTACATAAAAGGTCAGGAAGCGCCTTGCCAATTTGACATTGGGTATTAGGCAGCTGCTGCCTCAGTCAGAGACTTAAGCAATGAGGCCACTAATGCAACAAGGTCACAAGACAATCTGTCATCACAAAAATGGGGAATTCAGACACAGAACCTACAAAACAGCTGCAAAATAGCAGAGGCTTTCAACTGCCTATAGCAGCCATGCTGTTATTTTGACTTACATACAGGGCTAGAGCACTCTCTGAACAGTTTACAACATAATTATGCAAACAATTTGTCCCCCCCCCTAGCAAGCTGAATACTCATTTTATTGACCTTGGAAGGATGGAAGGTTGAGTCAAGTTCCCATCAAGATCAAATTCAGGCCATGAGTAGAGATGTGAAGGCCCAGGAAAAAAAAAACAGAATTTTTTTTTTGGGGGGGGGGCTGGGTTTTTTCCCCCTGTTCCCCCCAAAGCCTTTTTGATTCCCCCCCCCCATTGGAAAAATTAAAAAAAAGAAAAAAGAAAAAAGAAAAATGATTATGGAATGTTTTATTTTAACATAATGTATAAATATTTAAAGACAGGGTGTTCAAATATTTTCCAAATCATTTCTAAAAAATATCATTGAAACTTTGTCCCATTCCCTTCTATACATTTTCTTCCCTTCAATTCTTTTTATGAGAACGAGTTTTTTATTTTATTTTTATTTAATACTGTTAAGAGGAAATATGAATAATAGTTCTGGATTTTTAAACATAGTTTTGTAGAATTTTTTTTTTGTTCCACATAAAGTAGTTCAGGAGATTGTTACTCCATTTGTTACTTACAGTTACAAATAAATATTATTTAAAAATTAAATGCTGTTTGTAACAATTGTTTATATACACTATATTTTAATATGCTAGTTGTGATAATTTTATTTCAAGTCAAATTGTCCGTCCATATTTTATGTTCCTAAAGTAACAGAATGACTTTCAAGATGTAAAAGGGGTGGGGTGCTAATGTAGCATTTTTTTTTTTCAAATTTTTGAAAAATTTCCATTTCCCCCTGGGGAGGGGGGGGGACACAGAAAAAATGGTGTTTTTTTTTCTGAGCTTCAAAACTTCAGGCAATTTTACATCTCTAGCTGTGAGCAGAGGTATGACTGCATTTTAATCACTGTCCCACAGATCTACCAGCTTTGACTTACTACAGATTCAGGAATGCCCTACTCTGTCCTTTTCACCAACGTCATTGCCTTGCTCTTTCTTCTTGTTGTGGTCTGTCTTCAGTGAACAGGACAGATGGCTGAAAAAGGCATTCGCTTTGATTTTGCTGGTAGGTGGATGAGTGGGAATATGATGGAAGTGCCAGCAGTAGGGTGGAATATAACAGTGAGCACAACCTGCTGGAGGACTATGTCTAGTGTCAATAGCAGATTTATAAAGTCTGTTTTGGTATAAAACCTCACATCAGTACCAGTTGAAAAACAATGGAAATTGTCACCCAGTTTAGTTTGTAGCATTATGAACTACATGACACATGGATTGGCTGCGAACATCTCTTGAGTCCCAAGCATGTCTCTCTCTGTGTGCTTCTCTCTGTGTGTCTCTCGCCTGGGACCCAAGGCTTTTTTTGGTTACAGTAAACAAGCACAACACATACATCACAAACAATAGGGGTGGAATGAGGGTCTTGGGCAGACCTGTGGCTCCTCACGTACAAAATGCCTTATCTAGGAGGAAATCCTTGCCAGTGGGGAAGAGGGGCTTTGGGCTTGGACTGGTCATGTATGCCTCAAGACCAGATGTTGCCTGATCAGCCTTGGTATCTGGGTAGCCATCTGTTTTCTCCCCGAGTCATGCCTGTTGGAGGCTGACCTCTGCTCAGCTCAGGGTTATGCAGAGTTCACTCTGGCCTGGTCTTTCCATGCCTGGCCATGCCCTTTTAGTGGGTGACCTCAGTCCCTGGGTTTATGGCTTGCTTCAGTGCTTTGCCATGGCCTATTGGGGTTCAGAGGCTCTACGTGCGCTCCCTACAACAGTTATTTAAACATCACCCACAAAAGCCCATCTTTCCTCCCCCCCCCCGTTGTTCTCATCTTGAGGTTTAAAAGTTAATTGCAGAATTATTGTAAATTAGCTAGTAGTGAAGATTTGGAGCACAACATTCGGCTCTCCTCTTTATGGTTGCTTTGCTCCAGTGATTTTGCTAATGAGTGAGCCCTATTTCAACCACAATGCTTTTTGCCAGGTTGGCTGCATTTACCAGAAGCTGCCTTCTTGCTAAAGCCTTAGGGTGCCATACAGTGCATGGCTGAGCATGCTGAAGCCCCAGCGACAAAGGTTTTATAGCTCCAGATGCAGCCTCTGCAAACAGGTTATAGATGGCAGCTGGTATCACACATCTCATGCCATTCATTAAATATGCTATTAATGTCCTGTTATTAATTTGTATACCTGAACTCCATTTGAATTTCAATGGCATTCTGGCAAATGTCATTGTATCCTTGGCTCTTCCCTTCAGTCCCATGCCATGGTTGTTCAAAATTCCTAAATTCCAGATCTCTAGAGGCAGCACTGTCTGGTCACATGAACAGAAAACAATTAGAAGAAGGCAAAGACTGTGATGTCTTAGTTCTAACATTTCACTTTGTGTGGGCAGAAGCTGACACAACAGAAGATTACTTTAAGCTAGGGCACAGACAGCACATCACTGGAATTCCACCTTCTTGGTCAGAAAATGGCATTGACCTCCCTGATATTTTGGCCTATAAATCCCATCAGCTCCATCATGCATGGTGATTGGTGAATATTCCACACGCTGTCAATCAAAGTACCAGTGGGGCCACCACCCTCTGCTGGAAAATATTACCTCAGGTAAAAAGGGAAGTAGTGATTGTTTTGGCCTACAATTCCCAGAATCTCTCAATTAATATCGCTACTTTTCATGCTGGTGGTGGTGGTGTGAGTGTGTGTGGGTGTGTGGATGTTTTTGTA
Organism: Phrynocephalus guinanensis; assembly: GCA_037367245.1. Taxonomy (NCBI): domain Eukaryota; kingdom Metazoa; phylum Chordata; class Lepidosauria; order Squamata; family Agamidae; genus Phrynocephalus; species Phrynocephalus guinanensis. Next base: position 39,854,874 of record CM074736.1, read on the forward strand.
TGATATAGAAGTAATGGTCTTTAAAGGTAACTTTTCTGACCTGAGTGCTGCTCTCTCTGCTCTGGAGAAAAATAATAGGATTTTCCTAAATTAGCCACAGGATAGAAGCAAGTGTTCCAGTCCAAAGGTTTTCCATGCCTGCCACTATGTGAGCACCCCTGTCTAGATCTCCTCAGTATCATGTTCTATTATGAACCTCGGTGCCCTCTGTAGATTATGAGTAGTGGTTTGATGGGAACCATATACTGCAAGACAGTCATTTTCTTTGTCACCCTGTAAAAAAAAAACCTGTAAAACAGAGCCTTTCTTTTTCAAGTGACATGCTTAAGTTGGCTATGTAACCTTAACTAATCCAAATAAGGTCCAGTTCATATAACTCTAAAAAGCTTGAAGGTTATCTGGAGCAAATGGGATCAGTCCTCTAGTCTCCTTCAATCTGTGTCCCCGTCTTTTCTCTTCACAAGTTTTCTTGTTTGACAGTCTTCAGTTTTTAGACCCAGTTTATTGCTTTTCTGACTGCATATGCTGTACTTTGCTGCACTATACTGTAACTGTTCCTTTGTTCCACGATATATCTTATAAAACCCGGTCTTTATGAAATCTTAGAGGATATTACCCTGATCAATACATGTGAGAGGAAATGAGTGATCCGCCAGATTTCACTTTTCTGGATTGTGCAACCAACCAGTGATTGAAAATGTTGCTTTTTTTACGTTTAACAATGGCAAAAAATCCTACAGTAACAGCAGTCACTGCTACAGAATTTGGCGGTTGTGAGGCAATCCTTAGGCATCTATATCTTTTAAATTAAACATTTTCATATACCTTTTGGAGTAAAATATTGGGTGGCTGAAGTGCACATTCTGTCAGCTGTTTCTTTGAGGGAGGTTGCCTGGGGAGACAAATCTTCCCAAAAGGTCTGAAGTAGGAAGCAACATTTGGGTGGGAAGAGACAGCTTTTGATTGTGCAAACTTGGGGGGGGTATTACATTTCTTTCATTTAAACAATGATTTATTGGTGCCAGTAGCAGGCATCTGCCTGTTTGTTTGCCTGTTTTTAAGCTATTCAAAATAAAGATAACATGAGGTAACATGTTTTTCAGAATAAATGAGGTAACATGTTTTCCAGAAGCTTTGAATGGTAAGTTAAGGGGCTTCTCTCTATCCCTCTCCCCCTTCCTCCTCTTTCTCTCACACAGACTCCAGATGTTGTTGGGTTATGTACTGTATTCCATCAGCCTCAGCCAAAATGTTGGAGGAAAGGAGCTACTTCCTCACAAAGTGGAAACTTAGAGATTCGGTACACCAGATGTGGTGAGAGCCGCCAACTTCAGTGGCATTAAAAGGAGATTGATAAATTCACAGAGGGTGACTCCAAGTCTGGATGTCTATACATCTTTTCTAGTATCCAGGACAGTGTGCCTCTTTGTACCACTTGTGGGGAAACATGAGAAAAGGAGCACAGTTGCATTGTGTGCTGCTAACAGGCTTCCTCCTCTTAGGCAACTCAGTGCACTGAGTGTTGGAGTAGACAAGCCTTTGGTTTTATCCCAGAGGGCTTTTCTTGTAATGTTCTTAACATTTGGAGGGCCACAGGAAGCCCTCATGTAGACCTACTCTGTACCGGAACTGCCTATTCATCCATTGTTGTGGACAATGTCTGCCTATTGCCTTCTGGCAACAGGTTGCTTGAAATCAATATTTGAAACCTATAGTTAGGATGACTGAGACCAGATGGAATCTCCTCAAAAAGTCAGCAACAAAAGCTGACCACTCAGGAATAAGACAGCTTACCTCTTCCCTGCTACACAGGCTCCTCGTACTTTTTGTCCCTCCCTGATCACCCAGTCTTTACTGGGGAAAGACTCATCTGGTGGGTTCTCTATATTATGGAGTGAGGCAGAAAACGAGCATTGTTTCCAGCTCACTTCCAATGCATTGTTCAAGTACAGCATAGTCATAGTGACTGGGAGCTACATGTCCTCCTCAAGATGATTTTGAATCAGAATGTTCCCAGTTAGCCAGACCAAGTAAGCGCACCATATTTTCAACCAGCCAGTGTAGCACAATTTCAGTGGGCAGGCAAAAGCTATTACCTTTCTGCTTTGAAAAGCTCCCATTGATTGATCTCTGTCAGGATGTGGCAAGGCAGGAGGTTATTGATCACTGGCAAGGAGGGATGGAATAAAACAGTGATGGCAAACCTTTTAGAGACCGAATGCCCAAACTGCAATTCAAAACCCACAATTTTTCCCCAAAGTGCCAATACAGCCATTTAACCTTAATACATGCGGCTGTGAAGGGGTGATGTCAGGTGCCCTCAGAAAGGGCTCCGACTGCCACCTGTGGTGCCCGTGCCATAGGTTCGCCAACACTGGTATAGAACTTAAAGCATCAGTCTAGGAACTGAGAAATCCAGATTCAAATCACCACTCAGGCACAAGATTCTCTGAGGGGCCCTAGACCAGTTGATATGTCTCAACATTGCCTGGACTATTGTGTGAATCATGGTTCAAAACATCTGGAGCATCAAAGGATCCCATCTCCACCTTGCAAGGTCAAGCAAACAGTCTATCTGCATCAATTGTTATGTCAGCAGAACTACGCTGAGAGTTGTAGAGTCCAAAACATTAGTAGATGGTCTCAATGTCCTCTCCCATTGTTTGCTTGAATAGATTCTGCAGAGTGAGAGGTGAGAGCAAATGGGTCACATGCGGGAGAAGATGGAACCTAGTATTCATTGCAATGTGTGGGAAATGAGGCATAGAAAGCAAAAGCAAAGTGTTCTGCTTATATACCGCCCCATACCACTTCAAGTAGTCTCTGAGCAGTTTACAGTTTTTTAAATTACAGTATGAAGGCTACACATTGCACCCCCCAGCAAGCTGGGTACTCATTTTACCAACCTCCGAAGGATGGAAGGCTGAGGGCGTTTATACACAACCCCTAAGCTCCGCTGCAAATGGCTCCCAGCTCCAGAGCTGAAAAATGTTTCCCCACCAGCTCTGGAGCTAACAGAAAATTAAGTGTGACCACGCCCACTTTAGCGCGTCCCAGCACACTTTTCTTGTACCTGCTCTGGGACAGTGAAAAATTTTGCTGCGGAGAGTGCCGGGCTCTCCTCGCTTCTTTTTGTTGGTTTTTTTTTTGCCTCCCACCCCTTTAAGAGGAACCAGGAAGTAACCGGCGCTCGGAGCAACTTCCCCCGGCACTGGAGGTAAGGCTTTATTCTTTTGTCCCCTTTTAAGGCTTTTTTTCCCTCCCTCCCCTCACGCAGACAGAAGCAAGGAAGTGCGGAGTGGTGGGGAGGAAGGAAGAGCGACAAACACTCAAGATCTCTGGTCCGAATTTAAGGGACCAGCGGATCTTAGGGGTCGTGTAAAAAGGCCCTGAGTCAACCAAGAACCTGCTACCTGGGATTGAACCCCAGGTCATCATGAGCACAGTTTTAGCTGCAGTACAGGCATTTAACCACTGCGCCATGAGAAATATAACTACAGAAATCAGAAGTGTGCATCTTTGTGGCTACAACTGACAAAGCTGTTTGGATGAGCAGTGAAATGTTTTAATCTCTCAAGAAAAGAAGTCGAGTTGCCATGCCTCAACTTCCAGATGAACTCCTGGGAATCCAAAATGGCATGATTAGGGAATTCTGGGAGTTGCAACCCAAAAATACAAGGCAGTAGTAATTAAGTCCTCTTATGAACTTTGGTTAAATTCCAGCACCTGTTAAGGTCACTTTTATTTTTCTTGGTTTAAACAACAAAAATATAAACTGATTGAAAATGTCAGGTGTATCTTACACTGATCTCCACTGTAGTTCTACACACTGTTCCACCCTACTGCCGGTCTTGTGGGATGCCTCATTTCCTCCCACCTCCTGTAAAACCCTGGTTCCTCTCGCCAAGACTCCACATGTAATCTTCTCACAGTATATCAGGGATTTACATGATGTTCTTTTTCATTGCATTAATTCACTTTAAAAGGGATGTTCAGAAAAGCATGAAAGCTCAACTGGCTCAAAACAGACACAAACTATTTATTTGCCATGGCATAAAAGCTGTAATACCCTTCAGTAAATCTTTTATACATAACTATTTCTATCGAGAGAGAGATACTAAGGCAAGAGGGAGAGAAGAGAACATGGTGGGGGGAGGTTAGGAACACACAATCATGGAAAGACTCGACCATTTGTTTATTTAGTATAGTGTAAAAGAGAGCTACACAACTTTGGGGTGCTCTTAGACTCATCCTTGAGCCTATATACCCAGGTCATGGCAGTAGCCAGGAGTGCATTTGCACAATTAAAACTAGTACGCCAGTTACGCTCATTTCTTGAGAAACCTGCTGTGGCCATGGTGATACATGCCCTAGTGACATCCCAGCTAGTCTACTGTAAACGCTCTATGTGGGGTTACCAATGGAAATTCTCAGGAAGCTTCAATGGACCCAAAACACAGCAGCCAGATTGCTGACTGGGGCAGGTTACAGAGATCACATTACACACCCCTATTAAAGCAGCTCCACTGGCTGCCAGTCTGCTCTCAAGCACAATTCAAAGTGCTGGTTTTAACATACAAAGCACTAAATGGCCTGGGTCCAAGCTACCTCAAAGATCAATTTTCCTAGTATGAACCAGCTCGGGTGCTTAGGTTATCTGGAGAGGGCTTTCTCTCCATACCACCACCTTCACCGTTGTGTCTCATAAGAACTCATAAAAAGGCCTTCTCTGTTGCTGCTCCCAGACTTTGGAACCGCTCCCATTGGAGGCCAGGACATCTCTGCTGCCTTTCTGGAAACATGCAAAGGCCTTCCTCTTCAGGCAAGCTTTCCCTGAATGATGGACTACCTGTTATGTGACCTTTTAGATGGATTACCATATATGATTGCACTGACTGACTTCATAAGTACAACTGTGTTTATGAATTTTTTTCTTTAACTGTATGTGTGCTCTTTTTAGTTTTAATGTTGTAAGATTCCTTTTCTAATTCCCTGTTCTTAAGCTTGAATATGTCTTGAATAAGCATGAAATGTTCTGAGCTGTATATTGTCCCTCATTATTGTAAGCTGCCTTGGGTCCTTTCCCAAGGAGAAATGTGGGATTAAAATATTCTAAATAAATAAATAAATAAATAAATAAATAAATAAATAAATACCTGGGGCCGGGTCGGCGCTCCTTTTTAAATTAAATTAAATTAATTTTTTTTTTTTATTATTATTATTACTGCTGACCACATGGCCCGCACAACAGCTGTAGCACGGGCCGGTTGGCTTGTTTTTTCTGGAGCCCAGCGAGGAAGACCAGAGGAACCACCAACTCCACCACCAGATAGGAGACACCGGCAGTAAGAAAAACAAATCAAAACAAAACGGAAATTTCCATTTCGTTTTGTTTCATTTTTCTTAGAGAGGGCAGTTTGTTATTCGTTTTGTTAGGTAATGAAAAATAATGAATTTACAAAATGAATAACGAAATGAACCAAAAGAATAACTAAACGAACCAAAAGTTTCGTGACCATCTCTAGTTTTTAATGCTCACATGAATGGCTTTCCTGACCTCTCTCTCAAACCACCTCTCTTCTCTGTGTAATATGTGTACTTTGAATGAGTGCCCTTTGTTTCCACACATTTTCCACAGTTGCATCTGAAATACACACAGAGACACATACACACAAACTCTGTAATCCTACTTAGTAAATAAAAACTTGAGAATTTTTCCTTCCTACCTGCAGGAATGAACGAAGCCAAGATTTGCCACCTTACTCTAAAGGATCTTTCAGTCCTCTTTTGGGTGAAATAATTTTGGAGGCCAACAGTATTAGAAAGGACTTTGAGAAACCATGCGGTCAACAGCTGCTGGCAAAAAGATATAAAACATATTAAAAGTTCGGTTGTTTTATTTGCTCCAGTGAAACAACAGGTGAATTGTATCTTCCACGTCCATGATTCTCACCTGGAATAACTAGAATTGAAGGAACAAGGCAATAGATTCTTTTCTGTGTATAAATGAGATACTGCTGCATTGCATGAGTTATACCAAGAAGAGAACATGTGTGGTGCAGCTAGGGATGGTAGAATCTATGTTTGATTCATGTCAATTTCATTTTTTTGAATAAAAATTCTGTGCCCACATTAAAGTACAATGTTCATTTGTTTTATGCATTTTACAACCTTTTGTATTCTGCCTTTAAAGGGTCTATGTTGGGAGGGATGTTTTAGGACTGGGATAACAGCCAATCATTCTAGCAGTAACCAATTGTTCCCTCTCTGCCTCAGATTTTGAAGCTAGCCATGTCTCTCTACTTGAGAGTTGTGTTCCTGCTCTTTTAGAATCTGTTAGAATTCTGTTTGCCATGTAGTGAGCCAGTCATGAAGCTAGTTGATCAGTTAAGCTCTGTTCATTTAACCAGTCATTACTTTAATTAATTATGGTAATTAATTACTTTAATTAATTCTTTTTGGTTTTTTATCTGTTCAAAACAAATAACAGGGGTAAATTGAACCTTTTATTATACTTGTTGTGAGTTTGTCAGGCTGTTTGGCTGTGTTCTGGAAGTTTTTCTTCCTGACGTTTCGCCAGACTAGGAATTTCTCTCTGTGTTCTGGGGTATAGAGTAAGTGAGACTGGGGTTCACTCTATACCCCAGAGTACAGACAGAAACTCCTAGTTCCCTGAGCTCCTTGCCCTCTGAAGATGCCAGCCACTGAATCTGGTGAAACATCAGGAAGAAAAACTTCCAGAACACGGCCAAACAGCCTGAAAAACTCACAGCAACAGCCTTTGAGAATACATTTTATTCTTTCTCTTACCAGTTCCCTGCCTTGTTGGCTGCTATCCCACGGCCAGAAAATCCAGATCAAAGTACAATGTGATCCCCCCCAAACAGTTATGTGGTTGAAAATAGAGTTTCTGTGTCCCCATGGGTGCAGTTTAAAGAACTGCATATTTTGTGTCTCCCACAAGTGGGAACCACAACACAGTGGAACGAAAAGTTTTTGATATGGATTTTCCGAGTCCCCACAGACGTAAGTACCAGTTGAAACTCTGCATCGGAACTGAGACAAGCTTTGTACCACCTTGAGTCCAGGTACTCGTAAAACTTGCTGGGTCGCACTTAAGTGGTCGTGGTCGCATATTTCCCCTTTAAAGTCTGCTGGCCATGGGGACACAATTTTATTAACCTCATCTTTGAGCAGTTTGAAGCGGCTTTTAGTGGTCATGGGATAGTAGCCAGGGCTAGGGACTCAAAAGTGCAACTGAGAAACCTTTCCGCCTTAGCCCCCCTCCCGCTCCCATATGCTCCCATAGGACTCGGCTGGACATCTCCTTCCTTCTTTCCATCGGCCCGGGTCATCGAAGGGATGGACTGACCCCATCGCCATGCCATCGCAGCCACCGCTGAATATAAATCGATCTGATGCCGCTACCTCTGGCTGTCTGGGAGGCTCCGACAGCCTCTGTAGGCTGCGGATTTACCTTCACCGACGGACATTGTTGGCGGCAACGACCCTCCCCCTTTTTTCTCCATCAGTAGCCCAATGAGAGCTCTATATGTTATTTTCTTCATTTATCTGCTTTTTTGCTCTGTTTATTGGTAATCTATTAATTGATAGTTCTATTTTGTGTTCGTATCATTATTTTGTTTGTGTATCTTATTTCCGATTTGTATTATTATTTGTATTATTATTATTTGTATTATTTGTATTATTATTATTATTTGAGTGGGTCCTGACCATCTGAGATCCCATGGAACCTGCCAGGTGCCCTATTAGGGTGGTGTCGGGCCGCGGGAGGTATGCTCCGGGCCGGCGGGTCGATCGGATAAGGAGAACTTGGGACAGACAATTATTTCCTGTCCCTCGTTCTGACCCGTCGACTCACCGCCAGATGGCAGAGATCCAATCCGTCTGTTCCCCCTCCGGCCTGTCCTGTCTGCTGATCAATGCCAGGTCGGTACACAATAAAACCTCACTCATCCACGATTTGATCGTGGATGAGCGTGCCGACCTGGTTTTTCTCACGGAGACCTGGGTGGGCGAGGGGGGTGGGGCTTCCCTCGCCCTTCTTTGCCCCCCGGGCTACCGTGTGCAGCAGTTGGGCAGGTCAGAGGGGCGGGGGGTGGGGTGGCTCTAGTCTACAGGGAATCTTTTTATGTCTGCAGATCCGCGTCGTTGGTGAGTCCAGGTTTGGAATGTCTCCACCTTATGGTGGGCCAGAGGGACAGGTTTGGGGTAGTGCTTGTGTACCGTGCTCCCCGCGACCCTGCACTCTCCCTTCCAGAGCTCTCTGAGTTCATCTCGGCGGCATTGTTGAAGTCTCCACGCCTGTTGGTGGTGGGGGACTTCAACGTGCACGCCGAGGGTGGACTGTCTGGAGTAGCTCTGGAATTCATGGAGACCATGGCCTCCATGAACCTGTCCCAATTAGTCATCGGCCCTACCCATAAGGGTGGACACACCCTGGACCTGGTTTTTGCCTCCACTTCGCGGGGTTTTGATCTGGGGGTTGGGAGGTTATTGGCCCAGCCCGTGTCATGGTCAGATCACTATCTGCTGACTTTCTCTGTTGCTGTAGCCACCCAGCCCCGCGGGGAGCCAGGCCCTTCCATCTGGGCCCGCCCCCGGGGACTCCTGGACCCTTCGCGGTTCTCGGAGGCCCTCGGGGGTGTTCCAGACGGCTTGGATGACGATCCGGCCGACTCCCTGGTCCAACGGTGGTTTGAGGAGGTGACTGGGGTAGTTGACCGGATCGCCCCCAAGCGCCTGATCCGATGCCGAGCCCGTCCAGCCCCTTGGTTTACCGAGGAGCTGCGGGCGATGAAGCAGGAGCGGAGAAGGCTAGAGAGCAGATTGCGGAACGCTCGGACGGCTCAGAATTGGGCTGCGGTTAAGGCGTCGACCGGTCGCTATTCCCACGCGATAAGGGCGGCTAGGAGATCTTTCGTCGCCCTGAGAATTGGTGAGGCCTCGGATCGCCAGGCGGAACTGTTCCGGGTGGTCCGAGACCTCACCAATCCCGGTCCGCCAGGGCCTCCTCCTAGTGATTCTTTCGCAGCCTTTTTTAGATCTAAGATAGAGGCCATCCGTTCCGAGCTGGACGCCGGTTGCACTGGTCTAGCCCCTGAGGTGGCTGGTGTCGGGCCGCCTCGGTCGCCTCGGTTTGTTGAGTTTGGGGCCGTTACATCTATGGATGCCTCCAGGGCGCTGGGACATTGCAGGCCTGCGGCCTCTCCGTTCGACCCTTGCCCTTCCTGGCTGATTAAGATCGCAGGGGGGAGCATGCCGAAATGGGCTTCACTTATCGCCTCAGCCTCCTTCAGAGACGGGATCTTTCCCAGTCTTCTGAAGGAGACGGTGGTGAAGCCCATTATTAAAAAACCCGGCCTGGCTGTGGACGATTTGTCCAACTATCGACCCATAGCCAATGTTCCCTTTTTGGGCAAGGTGATTGAGCGAGTCGCCGCCCTGCGTCTCCAGTCGTTCCTGGAGGAGAACCACGTCCTGGATCCCTTCCAGTCCGGGTTCAGGCCGCGTCATGGGACCGAGACGGCCCTGGTCGCGCTGCATGATGATCTGTTGAGGAGGGCCGACAGGGGTTGCTCTACCCTGCTGGTCCTGCTCGACCTGTCAGCGGCTTTTGATACCGTCGACCACGGTATCCTGCTGGAGCGGCTCTCGGAGGTGGGGATTGGGGGCCAGGCCCTGTGCTGGCTCCGGTCCTTCCTTGAGGGCCGCACCCAGCGAGTGAGCTTGGGGGGTGAGCTGTCGGCTCCCTGGACACTCTCTTGTGGGGTGCCTCAGGGGTCGTCACTCTCCCCAATGCTCTTTAACATCTATATGAAGCCGCTGGCTGAGATCATCTGGAGTTATGGAGTTTGCGGTCACCAGTACGCTGATGACATGCAGCTCTATCTCTCCTTTTCCACCGGTGCAGTGGAGGCCGTTCGGACCCTTGACCGTTGCCTGGCTGCGGTTCTGGACTGGACCAGGACGCATGGACTCAAGCTCAACCCCGGCAAGACCGAGGTTATGTTCTTCGGGGGTACCTCGGAGGGGTATTGTGGCCCTCTTCCCAGTCTGGGCGGGTCCGCCCTCCAGCTGGCGCAAAGAGTGAGGAATCTGGGCGTCGTCCTGGACCCGGATCTGACCCTGGAATCTCAGGTGTCAGCCGTGGTCAGGTCGGCCTTCTACCACCTAAGGCTTATCGCCCAGATTCGCCCATACCTCGATGAGGGCTCCTTGAGGACTGTGGTACAGGCACTGGTCATGTCGAGGCTAGACTACTGCAACGCTCTTTACATGGGGCTCCCCTTGAACCTTGTCCGGCGATTGCAGCGGGTCCAGAATGCGGCGGCGAGGCTGGTGGTCGGCGCGCGCCGTTTTGACCGCGCCACCCCCATCCTGGCTCGTTTGCACTGGCTACCCGTTGCCTCCCGGATAAGGTTCAAGGTGTTGGTTTTGGTTTACAAAACCCTCCATGGCTTGGCCCCTGCCTATCTGGCGGAGCGTCTTTCCCGACAATCAGATCTAGCCCGACCCACCCGCTCATCGATGGCCCTTTCACTGAGGATTGTCGCCCCGAGTGTGGCCCGTAAAACAAGAACTCGAGGACGGACCTTCTTGGTCGCTGCACCAATTATGTGGAATAAGCTTCCCGGTGAATTACGGCTGGCTCCCTCGTTGGCATCATTTAGGAAAAACCTAAAGACCTATCTTTTCCATGATGCCTTTGGAGATCTCTAAGGATCCATATATGCTTGTTTTTCTTTTTCTTTTTTCTTTTCTCTTTTCCCTTATTATTAATACCCCGCCGTTTTATTTTATTTATTCTTGGAAACCATTGTTCTTAGCTATTGTATTGACTTGTTGTTTTATTATTATTGTTGTAAACCGCCCTGAGTCCTTTTATGGGAAATAGAGCGGTATATAAGTGTAAATAATAAATAAAATAAATAAATAAATCAAGTTACTACTCAATTCCAAGCCGTTTTAAAAAAAAAGAGTTGAGTCCAAGTTGAGTCACCAGTGTTACTCAAGTCAGATTCAGCAGCAAGTCACAAGTCCCCATCCCTTGTGATAACAGTGGTATACATGAAAGAACAGAAGATGCTTCCATTTGGAGTCTACATTTAAGGGTGTTTCTTATTTCTTTCCCCCTCTCTATCTCCCTCTCTTTCTCTCTATGAGTCACTGCATCAAAACTTCTTCCTCCCACATATTTTGAATCATTACATTGTGCTCTTCCCCCATTTCTCTCCTTGAATAACCCTGCCTAGGCCTTTCCTTACATCTTGCTCTCTTCTAAACTAAACAAGGAAAGAAATAGGGCATGGGTGCCTATTAAGTGTCACTGTTTTCACATGCAATATTGGCATCAAATAGTTCCCATCAATACATTTGGTGGCTACCACTTATTTATTTGAGCAACAAAGTTATCAAGCTCTCATCACTATGTCACTGGTTTCTGCAAATACAATCAGACCAAAAATAGATAAAAGAAGGAATAGACTGCAGCACAGAAATGTCCAACTTGTTATTGTCTAATTACTGTAAGCTTCCTTAGAAGATAGGTTTGTGCATGCATGTATTCTCTTATGCATGGAGCTGCATACTTAGGATATAAAGGATTGAATACATGGAGAATGAATCACATTCTATATGAGAACTCACATAATTAGTGTACATTAGGTAGGCTTATGGACCAATGTGAATGCTCATGAATTAAGTGATTTATTAGTCTATTGACTGCTTAACCCATGGACACTTGTATGAGTCCATCATTATTGAGCTAATGGGACAACTCTATAATTAAGCAGACTAAGGAATTTTTTTAATTTTATTTTTTTTATTATATTTATACCCTGTCCATCTGGCCATGTGGCCACAATTGCACCAAGTGCTAAGATATTCTAGACCAGTCTTGAAAACTTCTGGCTTGCCATTTGAAACCCTACTGGTTTATCCAAATGGGCACTAAATGTTTAAAAACTGAGAGAGATACATGTGTCATGCATAATTCCTTCTATTCAAGCTGGAACTTGAAAGACAAATGCTGAGATCCTATTGAGATGGCCTATTTGAATCAGAAAACCTAGGTAAATAGTTTCCTTGACCTGAGTTTAAATCTAATTGCATGGTCAAACTGAACGATGTAGGAGACACCAAAGAGAAAAATGTGTCCTCTTCTCCTCAAGGCAATCCGGGGGGTGGGGGGGACTTAATAAACTTTCATTGAGCACTTTTCCACTGAGCACCTCAAGACCAAATACCAAGACCTTGCACATTGTATACATTGCCATATATCATTAAACATGGTCTTCTTGCAGTGGTGCTAAACATGAGCTGAATCTATCCCAAAACAGTTCCTGCCTTCTGACTGAAGGAATATGTTCTGTCTGAGAAATGATCTCAAAGATAGGCTGAGACATTCAGATAAATTTATCGGAGTGAGTTCCATGGATGGGAAGCTGTCCATCCTCTCTTGCCTTTTCAGGCACCTGCAGATCACTGGAGAGTCAGAGACCCTTATGAACCATGTGAGGCGGAGTACTTCAGGATGCTTGGAATCAGGAATTGCAGATCCTACTCTACAGGGATGGAGAGTTTCTTGCCCTCCCTTTCCCAAAAGACCACCAGCAGGCTATCTTAAATTGCTCAAAGAGAACACTCCAAAATACACACCATATCCCTGAGAGGCTTTCTGAGAGAGATGACTACAGGATGGGGATGGAAAGGGGAAATATTCACTCTCAGCTTATCTCAAGAACCAGCCCAGCACATTTTTACAATGCATGTTCTGAAGAAATATGTTCAGATTCTTAGCTTTTCCCATTGTCCGTGTACTTGAAGGTAGCTTTTGTAATTATAACTGAAAAGTGTATTCCTTTCTCTTAGCGATAGCTGGACATCTCTGCTGCTGCTTTGTTCTTTGCACACTGTAGGGGTCCCTCCACTGCATTTTTGTTGTATTTCCCATCACCATGTTCATAAAAAGGAATAAAAATGTTTATTAGTTCTATAGCCTAACACCTTGCAGCTCTGGAGTATAATTCTATACTCCAGTGGGTTTTACCGTACTTCAGAGAGACACCTATTGCATTGTTAAAGATTGAACATGTGGATTGAAGCAAACCAGGGATGCATGAAAAGTACCCCTAAACATAAAGTATTGGAGAGGGGAGTTGTATTTTGTGCACCATTAATGGACCAAACATGGCAATATTGCAAGTTAAATGGAGGCTTCCCCCAGGGGTGAGCAGATTTCAAGGATAAATGCAAGGAAATGGCCATTCTTCACCTTGCGGAGTTTTCTTTTTTACAAGGAGAATCTGCATGCCACTTCATTATAGTAATTAGTTGCATTTCCAGCCTATTTCTGAGGCACATGCCACTGGGCAGCCTCCATTAATACATGCATGCCACCTAGCAGTTTACAAAGATCATTTGTCTTTGTTGCAGAGTAATTAATGTCAGGGCCATAGTGTGAGAGAATTGATGTTGTTGTAAAAGCAAATGATAATAATAATAATTCTAGCAGAGTAAATCAGTTCAGCTCCATGGAACTCCACCGGTTCATTGCTTTTCTGCTTGCAGAAGTCTGGCCAGTCCATCTCAAGAACATTTTGTTTTTCCTTTTAGCTGTCTGATGAGTGAGAAAGAAATCTCTATGAGAACGCAGGATGGAAACAATGCTGAGAAGGGAGGGAAGTGGGAGGGAAAGACACAAAACGAAATGAAAGCTTATTTTCACTTCGTCGTCTTTTCAAAACTTGATCAGATTCCTTTGGAGGCAGATTGCGTTGTCGGCCGACAAAAACTGGGTTCTCCCCACCAATGAAACAGGGCTGTATGAAGAAGAGCAAGTAAGAATCCAAAAGCAAGGAACAAAAAGCTGAAGATGCCACAGCCAAGATGCCACAGCAAAGGACGAAATAGAGAGCAGAAGCGAGCAAGAAGAAACAAGTCAGGGCCAAAAGAAATCCCAAAGATAGACACCAGATCAAAGAAAGATGATTTTGTTTGGATGACGCCAAACTCCAAAAGAATGCCTTTTAACAGCTTTTTAAATACAGCAGGGTCCAGGTTGGATGGGTGTTGCCATCCCAGGATTTGACAGAACTTCACTGGCTAGTGAAAGCACATTAAATAATGAAGCGTCTGCCGCCCTTTCACAACAGCCAAAGTCCGTTGCCTGGGCAACTGTCTCATTTTGCCCACATGGAGCTAGCACTAAAATTATTTCTTTCAGGCATATCCCATTCCTCACACCTTCGTTTCAAGACCGGGACTCAAGGCAGCTTACAATTAAACAAACAAAAGCATTAAAATTAAAACAAGAGTTTAAAGCACAACAACAATAAGAAGAAAAAGAAAATATGCCTCTTATCTTGTTCAAAAACCCCTTTCACAGCAAACGGCGGTCACTTCCCAAGGCACGGTAAAGGTAAAGCTCCCCCCCCCCGCACATACATGCTAGTCATGTCTGACTCTATGGGGCAGTGCTGATCTCCATTTGCAAGCCAAAGAGCCAGTGTTGTGCAAGTCCGTGGCCATGTGTCCGGCATGGCCGAATGCATTTCTGTGTACAGAACACTGAGGGCTCTATAAATGAATACATCTTTGCCTGTCGACTGAAAGACAAGAGAGATGGTTGGTGACTCAGGGGACAAAATAAACATCTTTCCTGGTGCAGACTTTGGAAGGTTACTCTTATGAGGAATGAATGCAATAACATACTGAAGCAATTCATAACTGAGTAGTGGTAGAATGATGATCCGGTCTGAGAGTTTCATCCTTTCGTGCTTTAAATTTTTTTTTTAAAAAGAAGTGCCAGGTTGGCACTCCAAATTCAAGAAAAAAATAAAACAAGCCCCAACCTGGCCCCAGGAGCTGTGCGATCGGTGCTTGAACGGGTGAGGGACCGAGGCACTGGCCCCAAGCCAGCACCTAAAAACGCCCCTGCCACTGGGGCCAGGATCGCCTGCTGCCACCACCCGGTAAGTTGGACCCGAACCAGTTTGGATCAGTTTGGATTTGTACAATATTTTTTAAAAAACTGTATGAACCCAAACTGAACCGAACCAAGGGTGGGCCCGAAACAGATGAACCCGAACCATGGGTTTTCTGTTTTGTGCCCACCTCTAACAGGAATGGGTGAATTCAGTTCAGATGACTATCACATCTACTACTGTGGGCAAGAATCCCATAGAAGAAATGGAGTAGCCCTCATGGTCAACAAAACAGTGGGAAAGGCTGTGCTGGGATACAACCTCAAAAAAGATAGAATGATTTCGGTATGATTCCAAGGCAGCCCTTTCAACATCACAGTAATCCAAGTTTATTCACCAACTACCACTGCTGAAGAGTCTGTGATTGACCAATTCTATAAAAACTTACAACTAGAGATAGGAACGAAATGAATTTTTTCCATTATTCAAATAATGAAAATTGTGATGAAATTGGAACGAACTGAACAGAACCACGAAAATTTTTACGTTTCATTTTCGTTAATGGCGACGTGCAATGAAATGAGCTGTTTTTAAATGTTAAAAAAAGTCCTGAATATCTGTAAAAACCCAGCGATAATTATTTATTCTGCCTGATAATATGTACCAGGGGGTTTGGGGTCCTTAAAACGTGCATTTATGTCTTTTCTCAGATCGCTGTATTTTTTTTTCTTTAAGGGGAGTTAGGGGACATCGACCCAAAATGGCTCCCAGATGCCTAATATTACTTTCTTAGGTATTAAAATGCCCTGGACATCTGTAAAAATGTAGTGATAATTATTTGAAATTATTACCTACCAGGGGGTTGCGGTCCTTAAAACGTTTGTTTTTGTCTTTCTCCCATTGCGATGTATTTTTTCTTTTCCCTTTAAGGGTGACACAAAATGGATTCCAGCCACAAGATGGATGCAAGCCATGTGATGCGATCATGTAAATTCTTGGACAATTTCAACCAATAGCATGCCCAGGTTGCAGACTGGGTAGGTGTGGCAGCCACAGAGGGCATAAAAAGCTTTGGCAGCCCCGTCCTCCTTGCAGTCTATGGTGGGAGTTAGGGTGGGATTGCTGTATCTGTGACTCATTACTTTAGGCCAGGCAGGCAGGTGTGTGTGTCTGTGTTCCTGCTGGCTGCAGCCTGGCTCTTAGGGGAGAGAAAGAAGAGATTTCTATTGCAGCCTCCCTGTGTGCATGTGTACCTCTCGGTGAGTCCCCTCCCCTGCCCCACAGTGCAGTCACTCTGCGGCTGCCTTATGCCCTGGGCAACGCCCGCCACTGCCTTTGCAGCCTCCCTGCATAGCTAGTCTATACTGTGTCTCTGCCAGCATCATTTTTTCAGTGCTTTCCCTCTGGTCTGGGGCATTGGGGGATGTCCGCGTACAGAAATGCTTTAAATCGCGCAAAAAGCGGGTAAAAATGAAAAATGAAAAATGAAAAACCGAAACGAATTTTTTTTCAAAAAAATTCATGAAAAACGAAAATGAACCACAACAAAAAATGAAAAAAATGAAACATCATTTTTTTCGATTCGTGCCCATCTCTACTTACAACACCTTCTAGAATAAACACCAAAGAAAGATGTTCTTCTCATCATAGGGGATTGAAATGCTAAAGTAGGGAGTCAAGTGATAAAAGGAATAACTGGCAAGTTTGGCCTTGGATTTCCAAATGAAGCAAGGCAAAGGTTAATAGAGTTTTGTCAAGAGAACAAGCTGGTCATTGCAAACACTCTTTTCCAACAACACTCTACACATGGACATCATCAGATGGACAATACAGGAATCAGATTGATTATGTTCTCTGCAATCAAAGAGGGAGGAGCTCTATACAATCAGCAGAAATGTGACCTGGTGCTGACTGTGACTCAGATCATCAGCTTCTTATAGCAAAATTCAAACTTAATCTGAAGAAAGTAGGGAAGACCATCTACTTCTGCTTCATTGACTATGCCAAAGCCTTTGACTGTGTGGACCACAACAAACTATGGCAAGTAGAGATGGGCACGACTTAGCGGTATTCCCGTTTCCGTTTCCGTTACTCAGTTCCGTTAATCTACGGAAACGGTAACTGGAATTACTCCGCCAGACTTCGAGCTCGAACTGACGAACGAACAATTTTGGTCTGATTTGTCATGCTCGTCCCTTGCATCGCGCGATCGTGCGATGCCACGCGGCACAGAAAAAATGTTTTTAAAAGTTAAAAAAAACCGGTTTCCAGCCGAAAAGCAGGCGGAAAAATGCCTGCCGTGCCTCAGGGCACCTACCAGAGGGGTTGTTTCTGGAGGTCCCTGGCCTCCCCCCCATCCCCCGTCCTGGGCTGCTCTGGTGGGACTCGCCGCAGGCTCGCAGCCAGCAAAAAGCCCAGTCTCGCCGCCGGCCGCCGCAATTAAAGCGCAAGCAACAGGCACGGACGGCACAGGAAAAAACTTCTAAACTCTCCCCCCACCCATTCCCGGGCCAAAAAAGCAGGCGCAAAAATGCCTGCTTGACTAAGGACGCAGGGCACCTACCGGAGGGGTGGTTTCTGGAGGGGGGGTCCCGCCTCCCCCCCCGTCCTGGGCAGCCGGACTCGCCATGCCATGCGGTGCGGGCGGGGGATCCAAAATGGGGCGGCGAATGCAATATTGTTTTTGAAATCGTAGTCCAAAAACACACAAGCAGAACAGAAACACGCAAAAATTTATAAACTGCCTGATTTTTCACAGTAGCAGTGGGTTTTTTCTTGCAACAAAATGTCTCTCCTCTCCTCCTCTGTCCTCCATTTATTTTATTTTATTTTATTTTATTTACACCTGTGCAATGATGGGCTGGCCGAGTGGCCAGCCATGTGGGAGTGGACGACCATGCAAATTTTTGGAGCCATCCCACCAATTGCATAGCCACTTGGCCATGGAGACTTCTGGGATGTGCCAAAAAGCCCCCTAAAACCTGCCCTAGCCCCCTAGCCCTAACCCTAATCCTTGACTCCAGTCCTTACCCATACGTCACAGACTGTCTTCTTAGTGGGTCAGAGAGGCACCCAGAGGTGCAACCCACTAGCCCACCGTAACCTTACCCGTCACTAGCCTAACCCTAGCCCTTGCACTAACCCACCTTAACCCTAAGCCAGATCTACTTGCATTGCACTACACACAAGTACAATTCCCTTCTTTGTGAGACATGGTGGTGCGAGAGCCTTAGGCATCACCTATGGCTCTGGGTTCACTGCCATCACTAGTCTCACTGTCTGCAACTGGTATGCATATCCATATGGCTATGCATGCATTTTGCAGCAGCAGCAGGTGAGGAGGGGAGACCCCCATGTTGAGGGGTCTCTTGGAGCCTGCTTCCCTTTTCTAGTGGGTGAGGATAGGAGGCACCCACGGGTGCCTCCAGGAGCCCGCTTTCCCTTTATAGCGGGCCAGAGGAGGCACCCACCCCACAGAGGTGCCTCCAGGAGCCCGCTACCCCCCCAAAAAAACCAGTACTAACGAAAATGAAAAAATGAAAAAACAAACCGACTAATTTTTGTGAATTTTCGCGAAAAACGGAAATGACCCGAAACGGAACCGGCCCGACTAACGACAACTCGAAAAAAATTTTTTTCAAGTCGTGCCCATCTCTAATGGCAAGTTCTTAAAGAAATGGGAGTGCCTGACCACCTTATCTGTCTCCTAAGAAATCTATATGTGGGGAAAGCAGCAACAATCAGAACTGGATATGGAACAACTGACTGGTTTAAAATTGGGAAAGGAGTAAGACAAGGCTGTATATTGTCATCTTGCCTTTTTAACTTATATGGAGAATACATCATGCGAAAGGCAGGTCTGGATGAATCACGAGCCAGAATTAAGATTGCCAGCAACAACCTCAGATACGCAGATGATACTACTCTGATAGCAGAAAGTGAGGATGAATTAAAGAACCTCTTAATGAGGGTGAAAAAGGAGAGTGAAAAATGGGCTGAATCTGAACCTCAAAAAAACTAAGATCATGGCCACTGGTCCCATCACCTCATGTCAAATAGAAGCGGAAGAAATGGAGGCAATAGCAGAGTTTATTTACTTGGGCTCCTTGATCACTACAGATGGTGACTGCAGCAATGAAATTAAAAGATGCCTGCTTTTTGGGAGGAAAGCAATGACAAACCTAGGCAGCATCTTAAAGAGCAGAAACATCACTTTGCCAACAAAGGTCTGAATAAAGCTATGGTTTTTCCAGTAGTGATGTATGGAAGTGAGAGTTGGACTATAAAGAAGGCTGAGTGCTGCAGAATTGATGCTTTTGAGATGTGATGCTGGAGGAGAGTCTTGAGAGTCCCCTGGACTGAAAGGAGATCAAACGTATCCATCCTGAAAGAAATCAACCCTGGATGTTCATTTGAAGGACAGATTTTGAAGCTGATGCTCCAATACTTTGGCAACCCCATGAGAATAGAGGAGTCCTTGGAAAATTCCCTGATGTTGGGAAAGATAGAAGGCAAAAGGAAAAGGGGACAGCAGAGAATGAGATGGTTGAATGGTGTCATCGATGCAACCAACATGGATTTGACCAAACTCTGGGAGGCAGTGAAAGACAGAGGGGCCTGGCGTGCTCTGGTCCATGGGGTCACAAAGAGTCAGACATGACTGAACGACTGAACAACAACAGCACAACCATAAAAACCCACCAAAGAAGAGGTATATTTAAACACAAGTTGTGGAACTTCCATTGTTGAGCATCATTGAAACTTTACAGGGGAACTATCGTTAACAGATAATGATCAGTGGGAAACTGCTGCAGTGGCAAGCAAGATTAAATAGGTGTCAGAGAAAGTATTTTCCTTCTCTAAACTGCATGCTTTTTTTAAAAAAAAAATAAGAAAACCAATTACAACCAACTCGAGGGTCAATAACGAAAAATCATGGGTGTCACGATTGACAGAAAAGTGCAATTTAAGACTCTTCATGAAAAAAGACATTATGTAACAATGCCAACATTCAAGGCTCATATATTATAAAGCAAATCTTAAAGGGCTCAGTAGTTTCAGAATGAAATAATATTGGATTTTATACTTGGATCCTGCGAGATTCTGTATCCATGAAGTAATACCTTAAATCAGACACCGTGACAAACATCTCGAAGAGACGATTCAGCTAAACACATGGTGACATTAAATTGTGAAACCAAGGGAACCATGCTTGAATACCTCATCCTGCATAAGCCTCTCTGAATGAATCAGTGGTACTGTTGGATGTGGACCTAAAAGGGCATTGCAAAGCACATCCATTGGTTGGAAAGTTACTTTTTTAGTTATCATTACACTTACAGAGTTTTTAAATGATTGATTCCCCAGTTTTTCAACAGCATCCACATTAGTTGCTTCTAGTTACTTAAAAAAAAATATGACAGATTAAAAACTGCTGCTGTGTGGTGCAAGAGCCTTCCCTGTCTGCCTGGGTGCTCACTGCAGAGAGTGAGTGGAAGCAACCTCTACCAGAACTCACCCCTCCACCCACCTCTGCAAGACACAGGGAATCCTCAAGCCTACCACGCTGGCTGCTTTTATTACCTCTTGATGGAGAAGTAGCACTGCAATGGGAGAAAGGCGAGAAAGCTGCTCTGACTCCTGCCAGCTTGAAAGCTTTCATTCCTGTGATTCAGCCTGAAGGATCCTTGTCAAATGTATAAGAGTGGAAGTCCTTAAAATACAAAAGTCCCATCTCTACTAGAGGTAACTAATTCAAAGCGAAGCATAAGACAGAAGCACTAGCCAGCACATGAAATGTATGGTTCTTATCGGCTATCATTTTGTGAGTTCATACCCCATAGTTATAAAAGGAATTTAAAAAGATACAGTTAGAGGAGTTTTTTTATAAAAAAACGAAGAGTGAATTTTTAAATACATTGTAGGGAATGCTGCATCTTCATGATTAGAAAACTAATTGATTATATGGGAGCCGCTATTTGTACTTGGATCTTGGAGCATCTCTACATGTGGATGCTCTCTGTCTGCATTGGAACATTCAAACATGTGTCTAATAATTGGCCAAACAAACCATGAATGTGATGAAGTGGCTTCTAGTCATAAAGGTCTATGCCAAGTTTAACAAATAATTAATATTTATAGTGCCATACAATTGTCTTTAGTTTCCATTGCACAGACCTACCTGATTGGAATCCTTAGGGCAGGGGTCCTCAAAGTTTTCAACCAGCGGGCCGGTCCACCACCACCCAGACACCACTGGGGGCCGGATCACAGTCCAAAAGCAGCTGCGGAGGTTGGCTTGCTCACAAAACAGGGGGTAGGTGGGGGGGTTGCAATTGGTCCCAGGGGCCGGATTCATGACCTTGGGGGGCCGCATCCGGACCCAGGGCCTTAGGTTGAGGACCCCTGCCTTAGGGCATCAGCATTTGCCATGATCTCTCATCTACATCCTGAAACAAGTAAAGTAGTTACATCTAGTTACTCTTGGAATAGATACTCTTTTCAATCAAAATAGAGCTATATTGACATGATGGACTCACCCCAATGTCCAATCAGTACTTTACAGACTGGGCCTTGGTTCTCCAAAAAACCCACCCCCTTTGTCATAGATTTATATCAGCTTCTTCTCCATGTTCCAAATAATATAAAGCTTGATTTGGTATTTTCAGTGAGAGAATCCATGCTGTTGTTTCATCTTGATGGTGTGCTTTATCAGTGAACTCAAATAAACCTATTGTGAATCAGCAATTCTGAGCAGGAATCCACCAGAGGGGTTCGAAAGCAGCACCTATCTGGCCAAGACCCTGGTTTGGCAATTTGTGCCTGTATCTATTAAGGCTGAATTAAAAGTCTTTTCTTCCTCCCTCTCTCCCTCCTTCCCTCTCTCCCTCCTTCTTGCTCCTCACCTATACCTAACAACACAAGACATCAAGTTACTCCATTTCCCCACCCTTCCTTCTGGCCATCTAGCCCAAATGAATTGCTGATGGAAACATCAGCTATGACTTTTCCCCTGCTCAGTTTCTCCTACTGTCTCACTCCTTTCTCCTTTTTGCCTTTTGTTTTCATTCCCCACAGCCCCCAAGACCCTTATTAGGCACAACACTCAACCTGGTAAGTCACAAAAAAGCAGAGACAAATGAAGGAAGCAACCACCAGAAGTTTTCCAGATCTGAAAATCTCTAAGACAGCAACGCCCTGCTTATTTTTCTTTCTTTCCTCTTTCTGGGACTAGGCTATACCAACTTAACATTTACGGGATCAGAAGCCAAGATTAATTGATTAATAGGAAGGAATGTGCCAGGAGCCACCATACGGACCACATGCAAGCAGAGTAGCACATGGCAAAGTAGCACATGTGCATTTAAAGTGCACCACTTCAATACAACTGAGTAGTAACTGTGTAAATAAATGTGCTCTGCTCCACACTACACAGCATGGCCATCATATCCATGGGACTGGTATCTGTTATTTCACTTTTCCACTGGGAAAAATAAAACAGAAACACACATTCTCAAAATATATTACCACAACTGGCCACCAGATGGAACCAGATACAATACATCTGGAGGGAAGCTGCTTCTGGTGAAATGGAGAAGTTCCATTTTAGAAGGAGCAGGGAGAAGCAACATTTGCCAGTTTCATGTTTCAGTGAAGCCTCCCTCCTCAGCAGGAGGG
This sequence comes from Phrynocephalus guinanensis, assembly GCA_037367245.1. Classification (NCBI taxonomy): domain Eukaryota; kingdom Metazoa; phylum Chordata; class Lepidosauria; order Squamata; family Agamidae; genus Phrynocephalus; species Phrynocephalus guinanensis. The sequence continues at coordinate 39,877,499 of CM074736.1, forward strand.
CAGGAAACCCAATCTTTTGGCAGGACTGTACCACAGCTCCCTCTATCAACCATACACTGAAAACAAAGAAAGTAGACGTGTCTTTGCCATGAAACAGAAGTGCTGAAGGCTCACCATTGCTCTTCACCATTTAGGAAAACATATGAACCATCTCCTAGTTATCTTCCCACCTTTCTTTTTTGTTCTTTGCTTTCTCTTCATTTCTTGTTATAGAGATGGATGAAATCATCATTAGGCTGTATCTCAATGCATTTTAGGTTTTAAAACAAATGTGTTTAGGCATCCTTTGAAGGAAAAACTAGCCACTTATGATCTCCTGTCAGCACTTTAATGGCATGAACATATTTAAGAATTAAGTGCTCTGGCAAAAATATACAAAAAAGTATATTTCTTTTGTGACTTCGATTATAGTCAATAAAATATTTAGTGTCCATGAAGAAGCTTACATTCCTTTCTGCATCAAATTATAGTTTGCATTTAAACAACAAGACCCAAATACTGAGAAAGTGAATTACATATACTTTACTGAAGCTTTTTAGTCCTGCAGATTCCTTTCCTATGCTTAATAGTCATCCTCAGAGGTCACTTCCTAGCTCTGCAACTAAGCACCTGCAGCTGAATTCTCTTTAAGTTTCCCCAAAGGTCTTTAGAGGATGCAGGGGTACACCAAGGTAGGACTGCCATGGGTTGCCTTGTCTCCATCATGGCTCCACCTCTTGACAAGCTGCCTCAAATAAGTGACAATTTGAGGACTCCCAAATCTTTGAAAAGTAGGCTGTTATGACCATCTACTCTGCACCAAAGCACACTCAGCGCTAACTTAACACAAAAGTGTACCTCCCCATTTAAAAGAAATTAGCAGTAATACCCTTCGAGCTCTTGGTTCTTCCCTCGTACTTTTTTCCTTATCTCCATAGATCTACGTTCTCCTAGGTGGTATTCTTTCCCATGGCAATTTCCCTGCTTAGTGGGGCTCATCACACTTGTCACCTTGCAGCTATTTTAACTTGCCTTTGGACATATCCAGCTCCAACCATTTGAGCGGGGAGGGTAATACAGAAAAATTGGCAATAAATACAAACCAGCAGTGGAGGTGAGGGATATGAGTGTGTCTACAGATGTTCTTTCTTGAAGATGCTGCTACCTTCTGAACTCCCTGGTTACCAGGGAGACTGTAGCAGGAGGGCCTTTTTTTGCAAAAAAGACAGGGGTACTTTGAGTTTTGCAACCACAATTAAACTTCTGTGTCTTTCCACCTGTATTTATCTTTCTGTGCAGTAGGGATTAATCCCCAAAGGCACATTTTTAACCTTCTTCTCCCCCATTTATCAGAAGAGGAACAAATCAGAACATACAGCATCTAGGTCATCTCAGTCTCACTGCATGTGGCAAAATACAAGGTTATATGGAACATTTCATCAGAAGAGGCTTCATTCAACTGGGGAAAGTCCAGTGGAATGAAGCAGTCACAACGTTAGACTACATTCAGGCAAACCTGGGTGCAAATTGCCATCCCATCATGAAGCTCAGTGACTGTCATTTCTGGTTGTATTTTAAGTGTACTGCATATATTTGTGATGATAAGTGTATTGTTTGAAATGCATTGTCTTGGTAAGTGTGGGATGGAAGTGGGTGAGCATGTAATGTTGGTAAAAATGATTCTGATTGGCTGATGGATAAACTAAACTGAATGGGTTGGGAGGGAGCAATCTGAAGGACCGGGATGAGGCAGGGGAGAGGTGATGGAGAGAGTGACAAATTTTGTTGAATGACTTTAAAGCCTAAGAATAAGAAACATCCTTTGAGTTCTGTTATTCTAATACTGTACAGCAGTGTCAGTTCTCTTCAAGTAGAGTTGTGTTCATTACCCAAAGGTTGGCTATGAGTAAGGCTTGATAGGGGGTGAAGGGGCAAATACACATACACAGGACAACTAAAGGTCAGTAGCCACAAAAGAAGAGAGGAAATAAGTGAATGTTATGAATGAAAGTATATTTATTCCTTTGGTTATTTGAACATACCATTGACCAAATAGCCAAGTGAGTATTGGCATCAGCAGATAAGAGAGTTGTGTGGCCGTGACCATGCCAATCAAAAGCAAGGAATGGAGTAGTTATTATTTATTTATTTTTATATTTCTATACTGCAACCGATTTTCCCCATGGGAACTCTGGGTGGCTTACATATAGAGCAATACATATAAATAAACCAAAAATCAAAAATCAAAATAATAACACAAATAACCTGGCAAGAGGCACAGACCAAACAATAACAAAACAACATCAAACACAGGAAGCACAAAACACACCTTTTGACGGTTGCCAAAAGCATCCTTTGAAAACCATGTTTTCACCACCTTTTTGAAGGCTGTTAGGGATGAAGCCTCTTGATTCTCCCTTGGCAATGTGTTCCAAATATCCAGGCTGGTCACCAAGAAGGCCCAATTGCATGTAGCAAACTTATGGGCCTCCCTAGGGGTGGCCACCCAGAGCGAGAGTGCCATACAAGCTCTGGTGGGCTGGGCTAGCACTGACCTTTGGGAGATCTGCCAGATATTCAGGGCCGAAGCCATGGAGGTTTTTGTAAACCAAAATCAACAGCTTGAACCTTATTCAGGAGGCAACAGACAACCAGTGCAGATGAGCCAGAATTGGGGTGATGTGGTCAAATCTGCCCGCACCAACCACCAATCTGGCTGCCGCATTCTGCATCACTGCAGTCGCCGAACATGGGTCAAGGGAAGCCCCATGTGGAGAGTGTTACAATAATCTATCCTCAACATGACCAGTACCTGCACAAGCGTCCTCAAGGAGTCCCCATCAAGGTATGGGCAAATCTGGGCAATAAGCCTAAAACGGTGAAATGCTGACCTGGACACGGCAGCCACCTAGGATTGCAGGGACAGATCCAGATCCAGGACAATGCCCAGAATCCTCACTCTTTCTACCAGCTGCAAGACAGTCCCATCCAGACTGGAGAGAGGGCCACTGTGCCCATCTGAGGCACCCCTGAAGAACAGAATCTCAGTCTTCTCAGGGTTCAGTTTGAGCCTGTTGGTCCTGGTCCATTCCAGAACTGCAGCCAGGCAGTGGTTAAGGGTCTGCACAGCTTCTGTTGCAGAGGTGGAAAAGGAGAAATAGAGCTGTGTGTCATCAGCGTACTGATGACAACAGTCTCCAAAACTCTGAATAACTTCAGCCAGTTGTCTCATATATACTAAAGAGCCAGGGAAGGTTGCCAACCTTTGAGACAACCCACAAGAGAAGGTCCAGGGAGACAACACTTTTCCTACCAAGATCACTCGTTGGGCTCGGTCCTTGAGGAAGGACCGGAACCAGCTCAAGGCTGGACCCCTGATCCCCAGCTCAAAGAACCTGCCCAGGAGGATACTGCAGTCAACAATATCAAAGGCTGCTGACAGATTGAGAAGGACCAACACTGACCTTTGGGAGATACGCTCCAAGGTAGAGCAACCCTGGTTGGCCCTCCTCAATAGGTCATCCTGCAGTGTGTCTCAGCCCCATGATGCGGCCTGTACCCGGACTGGAAAGGATTCAAGATGAGGTTCTCCTCCAAGAATGACTGGAGCTGCACGGCCACCACCTTGCCCAGGAAAGGAACATTTACCATCGGATGATAATTAGGCATATTGTCCACAGCCAAGCCAGGTCTTTTAAGAATGGGTAGCAACAGGGGGAAATCCTATCCCTGAAGGATGCAGTAGCAATCATTGAAGCCCATTTCGGCATGCTCCCTCCAGAAATTTTAATAAGCCAAGACAGGCAAGGGTCGAATGGAGAGGCCACCAGCCTGCAGTGAACCAGCACTCTGGAGACCTCAGCTGGTTCACTGCAGGCCCAAACTCAACAAACGAACAAACCAATGAGATCCAGAAGGCACAACACCAACTACACTCGGGGGCAGATCTGTGCAACCAATGTCCAGATCAGAATGGATGGCCTCAATTTTGGATTTTAAAAAAGGCTGCGAAAGACTCACTAGTGAAATCACTAGGAGGAGGCCCCAGCGGACCAGGATTGGTGAAGTATCAAACTACCTGGAACAATTCCACCTGACAATTCAAGGCCCCACCAATTCTCAGGGAGGTAAAAGATCTTTTAGCATCCCTGATCGCTCGTACATAGTACCTGGTCAACACACAGACTACAGCCCAATTCAATTCCACCCGATCTTTCCTCCATCTGCTCTCAATCCTCCTCCTCCCTCATCACCCGCAACTCTGCCGTGAACCACGGGGAAAGAGTGGACTCATGCTTGGGGGTGATCCGGTCAGCAGCTCCAACAACATCCTCAAACCACCTGTCCACCAGGGAGTCGACCGGATTGTCAAGTAGACCGTCCGGTAGGCCCCGAAAGGCTTACGACAACCAAAGATGGTCCAGGAGCCTTCAGGGGCCGGCCCAAATGGTAGAGCCAGGCTCCCCATGGGGTGGGGCAGCAATTGACAGAGAAAAGGTCAGCAAATAATGATCTGACCATGACGCGGGGCAGGAACGCAAATTTCCGACTCCCAGATCAAAACCCAAAGATATAGAGGCAAACATCAGGTCCAGGTTATGTCCAGTGAGTGGGAGTGGGACCGATGACAAATTGGGACAGGTTCATGGAGGCCATGAACTCCAGAGCCACTCCCGACAGCCCATGCCCAGCATGCATGTTGAAAACCCCAACCACCAAAAGGTGGGGGGGGGACCTCAAAAGTGCCGCTGAGATGAACTCAGAGAGCTCTGGAAGGGAGAGTGCAGGGTCATGGGCTGCAACCCCAGTGAGAATGCTGCCACCACCCACGCCATCATAGCCTTCACCCTCATTCTCATTATCACCACCACCGTCGTCTTTCCACCATCACCAGCAGCTACCAGGTGTCGGGACATTGCCGCCTCGACTCCGCCATTGCCCATGCTACTGGAACCATCACCATGCCACTGCACCAGGCTGCTGGGACCATCACCATGCTGCTGCACCGCTCTGTTGCCATTAACACCCACAGCATCACAGCTCACTGCCACTCCAGGGACAGGACTCTCTCTGCTGGCACAACCACAACCAACAAATTCCAACCAGGTACAAGCAGTGAGCCCAACAAGACATCCAGCCCAAAGCAAAACCCAACAACTGATCAAAGAGTGGTTCAAACAATCCGCCATGGTTGAGGAGAGGGTTCCGGGCACATGGATTTAAAAAGACAAGGGGAGGCTGAGGGAGGCAACCCCCCCCCCAACTCCCAATGGCAGAGGAAGAGGCATAAGGGCTGGCAGAAAGTAAACTAAAATGTAAAGAAAAGAAAAAGAAAAAGAAAATCAGAAAAATAAAAACTTGTGACAGAGGCAAGCTCCCTCTGCAGCCTGTCATCTTGCTGGAAGAGTATATAAAAAGCATTTGCAATGAGGACAGAAGCTGCTCACAAGACTTCTTTCCGGAGAATTTCATCTACATTTCTCACACTCTCCATAAGTTAAACAGAGTCTTAGATCTGGAATCTCTTGAATTGGCTTCTCCATTTTGGCTTTTTTTTTGTAGAATGCATCATAACATGGTGTAATATGTCATGTGTTATTATTCATCTGAGGTTGTATTTACTTTATTTTGAGACCAAGGACCAGATGACTTCATTACGCCCTGATACCTAAAACCATAGAATTCACTGAGGGTGTGCTTTCTTTTTCACATGACTGTATATCTGTGAGTGTGGCCAGACCAAGGTAAAGGTATCCCAAGGAGATTTTCTGTACAGGTCCATATGGGGAGATGCGGTCCCCCAGGATACCTGACCAGTGAAGCTCTCTTGATGGTTTACAAAAGGAAGCTTAGTTTAAGAAGAAGAAAAAATAGGAACCAAAACAGCCACAGAAGAAAACTAAATGTAAACCCACAGCAATGGAAGGATCTTGAAAAATAAAACTGCAGCTTTTAGACCTGAAAGCAAAAACCGAACCAAAGACAAAACAAAATGCTAGAAATGCCTTCAGCTCATGCCCAAAAGATGACAACTCAGCCATTACCTCCTCGTAGGAGAATATCCTCACAGCTGGATAGGCCTTCGTCCTAGTAAGCATCTGCCTTTCTCCATTTGACAGGGGCACCCAGAAGAAGAATCCTGGAGAGCATATTTAGGACTCAGCAAGTTATAAAAGGTGAGAGATGATTCTGTGGGAGAAATGAGATGCCCCCGACATTTAGGGTTTTAAATGGATAACCCTTGTCCTTTGAATTGTCTTAGACCAGGGTTGCCCAAACTTTTTGCCAGAAGGGCCAGGTTTGATGAGATGAAAATGTGTGGGGGCCGACCATTGAGCCGCATTTGGCCCCCAGGCCAGACTTTGGACAAGCCTCTCCAGGACATGCGAGGAGGCAGGGAGGACGCTGCAGCAACGGAGCTAGGGGCAGGCAGACTGGGCAGGTGAATGGGGGAAGGATGGAGGCAGGGAGGGCAGGCAAACCATAAAACTGCAAGCTGACGTCTCCATCTGGTATGGGGAGGGGCCAGCTGGTGGGGATGTGTGGCAGGCTGAGCCAGTGGGGAGAAGAGGCTGCAGGCCCCTGGAAATTTGAAAACGGGCCACTTTTGGGCCCCGGGCCTGACTTTGGACATGCCTGTCTTAGACAATAGGATTCAGTCACCTTGAGTGTGAAGAACATCATGCATGTCCAGCTAATATAATGATGGATTTTATTCTTGGGAAAATTTTGTTTTAGCTCTTTAATTTTCTTTAACACAGAAACTGGTTTCTGCTCCTGGAATGAAAGGTAAGAGGACAGCAGAAGAGGTTCCAAATTCATTGATTAAACTGTTGGCTGAGCTTGGCTGGAGATACCAAAAAAAAAAAAAATCCAAACAGATATGGAACCTGTATGACTTCCAGCCAACTGAAAGATGACTCGTGTCCCCCTCAGCTATTGTTACTTAGGCAGTAAATTAGCACAGCGCTATCGCTGGGAAGGTTAGGCTCCTGCTACAATATGACGTTATATAAGAATGTCAGCTGCTGAAAATTGATCAAATTTATGTACTGCTAGTTTGAGATATGAGAGGTCCCTGCACACTAATCACTTGAGCTGTCAGATACAGATAGCATGATTAATTTTCCATGTCTTGGGTCTCTTCTGCTGCCCCATGCACAGCACCATGCACAGGAGATTTGAAAGTTCATTCCTGCAGCAGAGTTGAAAGGATACTGGTTAATCTCTGCTTTCCTCTAAAGTGGCTCAACAAAGCCGATAGTAGTTGCAAACTTAATTCTCTTAGAAATCTGTCATGAACTTTTAAGATGGTGTTTGGAAAAGTAATAATTAAAAAGGCGAAGGAGGAACAGCCTTCTATTTCAGATCCTCTTGTATGCTCTGGCAGTGCTGTGCAATTACGGTTCCATTTTCAAAACAAAGGGGACAATGGGAAACTCAGTGGTTGACACGAAGACATGCTCTAGAGCTAGAACAAGGATGCGCAAATCAGTCCAACGTTTTAGTGAAAAAAACTTGTTTGGCATCCCTTTATTTGTTAGCTGACTTGTTGGGTGGCTGGCTAGCTTCCTTGATTTCTGGAGACATTTTGAAGGCAGTTCGCATTTGTATTCCAAACATGAAATCTTCTTACAAATGCAGCTGGCTTACATTTATAGGCATCTCTTTGGCTTTGGACAGACTTCAAATGAGAAATCTTTGGAGCTGTCAGTTGTCCAAATATAATTATCTGTTCATGTTATCTGTCAAATACTGCCAGACCTGAAATGATTTAGGGTTTGTGACATTTCTTCGATGTACAAATAATTGCAGTAAAAGAGACCAGAACTTGGAACATTACAGGTTTTCAACTATAACTCCCAGTAGCTCCTGGATGGATACTTATGAACATTGTCCACTCCTGCTGAAGAAAACAGAGAGCTGTCATCTGGAAATGGACCTTTCCCAAACTTTCAAAGAGATCCATGTTCTCGTACAACTTTGAAAACATGCAAAAATTAAAACAAACACAAACACAATGTACCTGTGATATAAAATTACACCTAAGGGAAGGCAGTTGTGTTAAAATGGCATTCTTATCAACTTAAGAACATAAGAACATAAGAGCCATGCTGGATCAGGCCATCTAGTCCAGGTTCCTGTATCTCACAGTGGGTCCCGCCAAATGCCTCTGGGAGCACATAAGACTAGATATCTGTCTCCTGATACCACTCCCCTGCATCTGGTCCTTGAAGTACCCTGTTTATAAGCCTGGAGATCGCACCTCTCCATCATGGTTTGTAACCTATGATGGACTTTTCCTCCAGGAGGAACTGCTATCAAACTAAAAACAAAAACATAAAAACATTGCACTCCAAGTCTCAAAGAGTCAGGCAAACTAATATTTCTTCTTCTTCTTCTTCTTCTTCTTCTTCTTCTTCTTCTTCTTCTTCTTCTTCTTCTTCTTCTTCTTCTTCTTCTTCTTCTTCATCATCATCATCATCATCATCATCATGTGCAGTCAAGTCAATTCTGACTTACAGAGACCCCGTTCAGGGTATAGAATAATCAGAACAGAAGTCATTTCCTGGGACTTCTGCAGCTTGCCCAAGACCACACAGGCTGGCTGTTCTTCACAGACGGCACAGTGGGGAATTGAATGCCCAAGCTTTGGCCCCAGCTACTAAATCAAAAACTCCAGGTGATTCAGGGGCTGAAATTCTGTTGCTTAGCATAAGAAGTTGCTCCAAAGTAGGGCAACTGAAGTGTGCCTTTGGGGAGTCAATTCATCCATAGGTTCCACTGATTCAAAGGGGCCTTACTCCAAGTGTGTCTTCCTATGGCGAGCAACAGGAACTCAGCCAACATAAGCTGTTCTTCATAAGCTTCTAACTTATGACCAGCTTCTTCTGACTTATTTAATGTGAAGAACAACTGGAAGGCAGCTGGGTCATGATTGCTTTTGGTGCTTGAGAAGAAGGAAAGAAACTTGTTTTTGCTTCACCGGGACCAGCACGGTCAACTCTGATGGCAGCATCTGACCACGATTTCAGCCAGAATTATTTCCTTGGCTGACAGGGAGACCTCTGGGATTTCAATCCGGGCACTAACCAGGCTTAAATCTATTAGGTTCCCCAAAGCACAGAAGCTCAGGTGTGATTGAGATAATGATTTCTTGTTTCAGCAAAGGATTTCATTCAGGCATTGCTGCCACATGGCACCATTATGGAGCTGTTATAGTAGCAGAAAAATGCAAAATGCAGTTCCTGCAAAGGTTGTTCCATCTGTAGACACAGCATCTACTCAGCTAAAGGACAATCTACAGACATCAGTGGCTGCAGAGGTATGTATGTCCCAATTTCTGACAAAGGTGAAGAAAGCCTATTAAAATTCTCCAAAGGACCCAAACTGTTGTAAGAATTAAAAACAAAAAGTAAGACCTGAATGCCAGGATGCAAGATTTTAATGCTGGAAAATAAGAACATCAAATGGACATTTGAGACCAATTGTTACCTCTCTGTAAAGACCTCTTCACCAAAACCACACTCAAATTGCCCACCTCCCCAAAAAGCATTGGTATTGTCACCACACATTTGAATTGGCTGATCCTCAATGAGAATCACTATAAAATGGATGACAGACCTGGGAATGCAGATTTATTTTCAGAAGATCCTTTCAGAATACCTTGTGCACACGGGGTGCCTGAACACAGGAACAACTTCCTGTATGGAATGTCCAGTCTTAAATACTCTTCTGCATACATAAACAGACAAAGAACAAACATAGGATTGGTTATAATTTGCCGCAGTAGAAAGCATGTGACTTCATTCATATATGTTCATTTTCACTAACGCAACCAAACTTAAAGGTCAGTGATACTGTCCCATCTGCATTAGCAAGATTAAAGGTCATTCATTACTTAATGTATTGTTCTCTCTATCTTAGTAGTGAGTTTCAAAAGCTGAATACAAAGGTGCAAAACCAAGATATTTTAAGATCTGTGATGTCTTAGCATGTGGTTTGACATTTGCTATACACTTTTTGTGGTTTGGACACATCCGGTTGCCATTCAGTTTAGAAGCTCATCTCTGCAGAAAACATCTCAAAGGTTAAGAGGAGGTGGGGTTGCTTTGCAGAAATACAGAGATGATGCTTTTAGGATTCAGAGTTTACAGAGATAAAGAGATGATGGCTTTAGGATACAGCTACAAATCATATCTATAAGGCAGAGGACAGAAAGAAGAATTGAAGATAAACTCAAAACTTGAACCTTACTCTCACAATATGTGAAAATCCCTAAAAGGTGGAAATAACTACATTATTGTAAGGAAGCAAACAGAACATGTTGTAATTAAGTAGAGATATCAAAACAAAATAGCAAAAATGAACATTTATCTTAGCATGAGAGAAATATAGTTTTTTTAGAATCTTGCACTCACATGTCTGTATACAATCCCCCCCCCCCAAAAGCATCACGTGATATCTCACAAGTTTCCTGTGTGGTTTTGGAGAGATGCAACAATTGTTAGGGGATTGTTGTTAGGGGATAACCATGTAACACAATTGGTATGTGGCAGAGCAGAAATGCTGTTCCTAACGCATTTCCACACACATTTCATGTAACAGTCAAAACAGGAATTGCACTGGTCATTGCACAATGTAGACAGGGTGAGTGGAACACCCAACAGGATTTCAGCTGTTACATGGTAACTTTTTTTTCTAGAAAGAATGCCAAGCTGCACAGGATTGTTATGATTTCTACACACTTCGGAATACAGGCAGACAGGGTTTTGGAGCATAATACCCCAGATATTATGATTCTGGAGAAGAAAAAAGTGTGGGTCATTGATATTGCTAAAGCAGGTGATAGTAGAGTCACAGAGAAACAACTTGAAAAATATTACCTAATATCAGTACCAGAAAATTGAACTTCAGAGACTGTGGCATAAGCCGGTACACGTGGTGCCAGTGGTAATTGGCTTGCTGGGTGCAGTGCCTAAAGAGCTAAGCAAGCATTTAGAAGAAATTGGAGTTGACAAAGTCACCATCAGTCAGCTGCAGAAAGCCACCTTACTGGGATCTTCTCGCATGATTCGCTGATACATCACATAGTCCTAAACGCTTGGGAAGCATTCAACTAGTGATTTGTAATACAAAATCCAGCGTAGTTATCTTGTTTGCTGTGGTGATGATGATGATGATGATGATGATGATGACGACGACGACGACGACGATGATGATGATGATGATGATGATGATAATAATAATAATAATAATAATAATAATAATAATAATAATAATAATAATAATAATAATAATAATAAATAATAATAGGGAGACACAGTCCTTAAAACCAATTGGACCCGACCCAAGCCTATCAGGGATTTATAGATTAAAACCAGCACTTTGAATTGTGCCCAGAAGTTTCTGGGAAACCAGTGGAGCTGCTGCAACCGGAGAGTTATGTAATCTCTGTGACTTTTGACCTTGGGAAGACTAATGGGAGCATTAGGAGGTAGGGAGAAGCCTTTAAGATACTTTTTAAATGTCCCCACCAGTTTTCTCACTAATTGCCGAGGTGTGATTTTTGAAAGAGAACCTTCTGCTCACTGTCATGAACAGATGTGATGTACAACATGGGGGGGGGGCAGAGTCATAAAATGTCTGCTCTGCCTGTTGTTGGGTGTTCTATTTCACTGACAGTAAGAAATACCTATTGCCCATTCCTGAATAAGAAAAACATCCACTTGCTAGTAAACAGAAGACCAGTGATGCATAATTCCTTCAATGTGAGACATCAGAAAGTACTAATAACATAGAGGGTGGGAGCAGCTGTTATTTCTCATGGTAATTAGCATACATTTGTTCACAGATTGCACAATGTCTTCCTCACACTTTAAGCTTTCTTTCTTTTTAAAGCCTGCCGTGTGGCCTGGTTCTGGATTTTGAAAAGACAGCCATAGGTTGAAAAGATGAGTGCAATGTCAGTGCATTGCCTAACCAGACCCTTTCTAGACTCACACACCACTCTCCAGGAACAACTCTATGTCCAGCTCATGATTTAGAGGAAGGTTCTAGAGCAGCCACTAGTCTTGGAAGATGATGTTTGACTATTTAATCAACTCCCGAATTGCCGCTGTAGGGTGTGCCGAAGAACAGTGTGTTAGTTTTGTGGCGTACGCTTATTAGTTCTTCCAGAATAAGTAGCAGCTTTCAAAGACATTGATCGTGGTCTGTTGACAACCCCCCAAGCAACTCTCAATTGGGTTGTCATTATATACTAGTGTATACGGGAACGCCAGTCCTTGGCTATGACTATGTGGCTTCCCAGTGAAACAGAATGCTCCTTTGTACTCTTGTCTCCATATGTTTGTGACACCTGCTTCAACCACCACTCCGAAGCATGTCTTTATTAAAGCCTTTTGTCAACATTCATATCACTTAAGGTAACATTCCTGTCACTGGTTCCTAAACTGGAAACCTTTCAAAAGGTGTCAGGCAAAAACAAAAAGAAAAAATTAAGAAGACAAAAACAAGATAGCACCTTAAAGACTGACTGACTGACTGCTATATCGTAATGTGAGCATTCATGGACAAGGCCACTTCCTCAGACATTTAAAAGGCATGTTCTTTTTTCTTTCTTTAAAGAACCTAAACCACTAGCAATGGCTGCTGTTATGTATTTTTATAGGCTTTCTTTCCCAGGTTGGCTATCTGGCCCTTTATCATTTATATTGTTCTGCTTGATCTTCATTTTCTCACCTGGCTAATGCCAAAGACAACGAACCAATATTGGGCCATATACTAAACAGGCAGAAGATGATAGGCAGACCATATATGATATTTGCTTTTCCCAGATCTCCAAACAATCCTTTTAGCATAGAAACAAAAGAGCGTGATTAAATTTGTGATGACTCTTTGGCTGAGGTAGTCATATCTTTATGTACTTTAGAGGGAGGAGGGGATTGGGCCCCTGTATTTCCTGTTGGACCCATGGCTCACATTTAGGCCTCCAAGGAATTTCATTCTTTGCCACTGTTTTAACCTAGGCTGTCCATGACAAGCTTTCTAGTTAAAAACAGTTTGTGACATGCTTATTACCAAAGTCTTCTTCAAACTTGGCTAGTTTGGCAACAGCCCTATGTAGAGATAATTTCAAGTATGACTATGGCATGTCACCTATTTCAAAATGTGGTTGCTCAGAGTTGTTGGGCAGTCAGGGCATGTTGTGGCACCTGTTTTGAACCATTTGCACTGGATGTTAGTGCATTTCCAAGCCCAATCCAGTACTGGCATTTGATTGTTTAAAGGAGTACATTCATTTCCTTGCACAGCTCCTGATTGGCCAGCGCAAGGGAGAAGGAACAATGATGTCAGAGGCTGCTTCCTCATTGGAGCTCACCTCCGTGTGGATGCAGAGCAAGGTAGGGAACCGGCTACTTTGCATTTTGGAAGCTTCCAAACAACACCTGGACTTGCACGGGTTATTTCTGAACCAGTAGGTTCTGAAATGAATAACCCATTCCAATTACCTACCAATGGGGATCAAGGGAAACATGGAACTGGTTTGTATCTATAAAAACTGATGCTGTATCAATTATTATTTGCTCACTCAGACCAACCAGGTTGAGACCACTGTCTTTTGTCTATCGGCTTGACTTAAATAAATCAGACTTAAACAGTACAGTCAGTGTTTGCACTTCCTTACTTTATTTCAATTTACTTAGTAGACACTGATTCCAAGATGCATGGACCATAAAATAGTCTATAAAAGCCAGTAACAGTTGCATATAGGGATGGGCACAAAATGGAAAAATTGAGACTCATTTCGTTTCATCCCCCCATTCATTTCATTTCATTTCATTACAAATGATTTTATTTATTAAAAAAAGTACAAAATGAACCAGTAATGAACCAATTCGTTACTCTATAAAACAGGTCCCTGGGGTTATAGAGGTACATAATTTGGTGGGTACCTTCCTTGGCCTCTCCTCTTTAATCCCTCCAGATCTGGAGATATTTGGGGTTCAGGGGACTAAGTTGTTCAACTTCAAAGGGGATGCCCCTTAGAATTGCAATGTTATGTGCTTGAAAATAGTGATCCCAGGCAGTTAGCAGCATGGAAATTACAGTGGAGCTCCCTCAAGCTATCCCCTTAAAACTCCCCCCCCCATTTGGAGAGGTTTGGGGAACAGGGAACAGACTTATTGAGCTCCAGAATGGCTGCAGGGGAACTTAATTGAAGGAGTGTGGACTGGCGTGCTGAGGGGAAGCTGTCAATTAACGCTATAATGGTAAAGCATGCCGGAGACACTGACTCCTTCCTTTAAGCACCCCCCATCTCGTTTGGAGGTTAATATCTCTGCCCACCAGAAAGCCCAACTTTTCCAAATTTCAAGGGATCCCCTAACATAGGGATGACGAACCTAAGGCACGCGTGCCAAAGGTGGCATGGAATGAGCTTTCGCCTGGCACGCGACATGCTCCTTGCCCCCCCCACTTCCCCCTCCGCTGGAGGAATTTGTAGAGGGGGAAATGGAGGGGGCAGGGAGCATGTTGTGTACCAGGCCGTCCCAACCGCCGCCATTGCCACCCCCTGTCGCCCCTGACCCCACCTCCACCGACCCCGCCGCCATCACCAATGCCATCCCTGCTCCTCCCGCCGCCACCAGTAACCTTGACCCCATCGCCCTTGCTACCCTCGCCCCCACCCCTGACCCCCCGCTGCCACCGATCCCAACCCCCTTGCCGCCGCCTCCCCATTGCCATCGTGATTCTCGCCCCTGCCACCGTCAACCTGACCCCACCTCCACCGCCATCCCTGCCCCTCCCACTGCCGATGACGACAACCCTGACCATGCCCCCTCCATCACCCTTGCTGCCTTCGCCCCCTCCCCCCGCTGCCGCTGATCTCGACCCCCCACAAGTGCCACCACGGCCGCTGCCGCCGCCGAGTTTGGGCACTCGCTCCCAAAAAGGTTCGCCATCCCTGCCTTAAAATCACTTGGGGAAGAGAAGCCTGCCAATCGCATGCCTGAGATGAGTAATTTTTAAAAATATTCAGTGGAACATTACTGATCTCAGGCATGCAAATTGCAGGCTTCTCTTCCCCAAGTGATTTTAGGGGATCCCTTGAAATTTGGAAAAGTTGGGTTTTCTGGGGGCAGAGATATTAAGTGCCAAAGGAGGTGGGGTGGGCTTAAAGGCGGGAGTCCAAGGAAGGTTCACATGAAATTTGGTGCCCCTGGGACTCATGGGAGCGGTTTTACAGAGGAATGAATCAATTCATTTTAAACTAAAAAGCTACCAGTTTGTTCTGTTACCAATGAAATGCTGCTTCCCTGGTTTGTTTTGTTTCATTTTGTCTTGTTACGCAATGAACTGATGAAGCAGTGTTTCATTTTTCATTTGGTGTCCATCCTTAGTTGCATATGATCTATGGTAAGCCACCTTTGAAAGGCTGTGGTCTGGAAAGGTGGCTGAGAAATGCATACTGTATACATGGATACATAAATAGACAAAAGCCCATGAGACATCACTTGCTTCTCAATTATCAAATTCACTAGGTTTGTATCTGACAAATCCCAAGGCCATCAAGGTGGGAATTAAATTTACCCCTCCCCTGGCCAGACTGATGTAGTTTACTGACAATGCAATGCATTGAAGACAGTATAATACAACTGCATATTATTTTCATCAATACAATATAATGTAATGCAGTTTTATACACTTTTTAGCACTCCTTTACTATTAATTGTAAAGCTAAAGCCTTGTTTTGGTTGTATTTTATCTATAATTGTGTTGTTTAATTAACACCTTTGTTTTTCTTTATTTGCCCATTAAGTAACAAACAGCTTGAAATAAGACTCATCTTTTTCTCCTTTCGCACTCTTCTGTAAAAGCTTCTATTATACAATATATTGTTGTTCCCATTGGCTTAACACAGGTTTCCATATCTATTTTGCGACATCTCTTTATTAATTACCATTATAGATAAAATACGACTCAAAACATAATTTAAAAAACAGTTCTGCTTTTTTTATCCTGCTGTTGTTTTTATTTCACACAATGTACGCATTCAGCTGTTTACCTTTTTTCATTCTGAACGCTGGCACAGAACTGAATGAGCTATTACTGCCTTGTTATCTTATAAATCCTTGTACTGAAAACAAGTGGTCATTTTGTAAACTGTTTTCCCCCCAGGTGTAGTTTTTCAATAGTACTTCTCATTTTCATGCACCTCTCTGAAGCACCTTTTGCAAGAAATTGTCAATTTTAGGGCAACATATCAGACTCCCATGATTTCAGGGTTTTTTTTAAAAAAAAAAAAAACTCTAGCAGATGCAGTCCTGCTCTTTCATGGCTGTCGTCCATTATGATCAAATTGAAGAGTGTGTCTTCTAAATCTAAGCTACATGTTCCAGGCCGGCATGAGTAATGGCAACTCCCCAAATACTGCCTCACCCTTGTTGTTCCCCACCTTGTTGGGGAATGAAGATCAGAAGGCATGACTATATCTACAGGGGTGCCTTGTATAAAGGAATTAATTCATTCCAAATGAAATAATGTTCAGCAAATTTTCCTTTATACAAATTTCCCATAGGAATGCATTGAAAATGGAGTCATCCCATTATTATGTTGTACGGATTCACCTCATAGGTGATTATGTTAAGCAAATTTCCCCTATCTCCGAAATTTTTTATGCTGTTCAGATTTTATGTTATACAAACTGTTTGTTATATGAGGGTCTGCTGTATTTCCTATAGAGCAGTAGTTCCCAGCCCTGAGTAATTCAGGTGTTCTGAGACTGCCGCTTCCAGAAAACCGTGCCCAGCAGCGCTAGTGGTGAAGACTTCTCAGGAACACTTGAGTTTGTCAAGGTCGGGAGCCACTAGTGCAGAAAGATCTTTATTCTTTATTCAGCAGGGAAGCTTCATTATACACAAGGAGTTTCCCTGTCACTACCTTTCCCATCAAATTCAGCACATGGATCCAATGTGTGCTTTTATTCTCTTCACACCGTCTTCCTTCTTTTATCAAAGGAAGACTACAGAGGTCCCTATGTACTTCCAAGTCCATAAGGGTCTCTGGATTGAAGTGATTCCATAGTTCTTGTGATAGGGAAGTCGTATTCAGAGTTATTCATGAGCTTCTCTTGGGTAAAAATTTCAATGAATATGTGACTGTGCCAATTTCACTTGACAGGCATCAATTGCCACGTCTGACCCATGGCATTTCATGGCATGAAACATTATGGCATATGGAGAAATATGTCGTACATGAAAAGAACAAAATATTAAAAATGCAAAATGTACTTTTTCAGAAAGGACATTATGTAGCTGGCAATTATTCAGATGCCTCCGATTCCACAGAGATTGTTCCATTAATCTGTGACCGAGAGAGAGAGAGAGAGAGAGAGAGAGAGAGAGAGAGAGAGAGAGAGAGAGAGAGAGAGAGGGTTGTGCCTTAAACATTAATACAGTTACTATGGTAGCTGCTTTCATGAACTAAACTCTGCTTAGCAGATGTGTGCTAGAGAGAAGATTTTAATGATTGCATGTTATGGTAAACAATACAAAATAATAAAAAGTTAACAGGCTTAATTAGAATCAATCATCATGTTTGCATATATGGGTGACTGAAATAGCCTGGCTAGCCTTCAGAAATGAAATTAGGCCCAAATTAAGGTTATTTCTCTCTCTCGTGGTTCTCATCAAACAACCCTGTGTAAGTCTGTCTTGACAGTTAATGCTTTTTACCACTTTAAACAATCCATTTTTCCTAGACGTGCCTGCCTGAAAATGAGGATTTAATACAATTATGGCATGTACGTTTTTTCAGAGGATAAACAAAGGCCACTTCTTACACTGCAGTTTTACTTATCACATATATTAAAGCACAGATCTGGGTAATACAATTTGCAGCCCGTCATTTCTCTAAACAAGGTTTCGTGGGAATGTTTCCTCCTCAGGAAAATATTGCTTTGTGAGTCACACTCACAGTGGCTGAAATCCTTTTGCTCTTTATTTTCATTGTTTGTTTTATTTTAAAACCCTGTGCCATTCCCCCCCCCCAATGTGCCTGATTGGGAGGGAAGGCGTGGGGGGGTTAAAAGTTTTTTCCCGCCAAACCAAGCGGCAGTCGGGAACTGGAGTTCCAACCATTTTCAGAGGGCTCATGCCGAGCTGTCATCAGCTGGTCGCCTTTAAAAATTGCCCAGTCGGCACCAGGGATATCCCCTCGGTGCTGACTGGACTATTTTTAAAGGGATGCAGCTGATGACAGCTTAGCCGGAGCCCTCTGAAAATGGTCAGGATGCCAGCGCAGCTGCCCCCCAAGCACCAATCAGCTGGCCCGTGGGGCTTCAATGGCTGGTGAAAAAAAGTTTTAAAAGCATGTGCTTTCCCCCACCCAATCAGGCATGTTGGGAGGAATGGCACAGGCTTTTTAAACTTTTGCATTTATTTATTTATTTATTTATTTATTTATTTATTTATTTATTTATTTATTTATTGCTACTGAAGCAAGCACCAATCAGCTGGTGTGCATGCTCCCCACCCCCCAAAATCAGGTGAATTGGGTGGGAAGTGCAGGCTTTTAAAACTTTTTTTCTGCCAAAGCCCCATGCACCAGGTGATCAGTGTTTGCTTCGGGGGCGAAAAAATAATAATTGAAACCCGCGCCATTCCCCCACTTGGAATTACAGTAATATATAATACATAGTAACCACTACAAAGAGTTTGCCCTTCCATTCCTTTTTATTCTCCCTCTCCCTCTTCCCCCTCCCTAATCTAAACAGCACAAGCCATTCCCTTAAGATTCACCAGTTCTGGGCTAAACCACTTACAGTACTTCACAGGGCTTATGCAACATGGTAGCTTTGAAGGACTGTGCCTCTAGAAAGAAAACTATTCATTACTGGACCTTTTAATTGTAAACCTAATGTCTCCATGTTGGTCCAATGGAGGGTGCTTTGAGACTTTAAAGTTCCATAAGAAATGTATAAATAAAACTAAATACCTATAGTGCTTGTCCTCTGATCTAAGCAACATTTAGCCAGCTTCTCCTAAGATTTATTGTTAAATAATTCAGTACTGTAACATTAATCTTCTTTGTGTGCCCCTTTCAGAACTTTTCATAGCAATGTTCAAACAACAGCAAAACCATGTCACAAATATAAAAAGATAGCAAGTGTTTTTTCAAAAATAGAAAAACTATGACTTCACAATATACTATTTTCCTGCCTTTTCATTTTCTATTTTCTTTTTACCCATCATATCAAAAGCCATATGCAACATTATCTTTCACAACCTAGGAATGTTTGGTTACACAACTACTAGCCATGTGGCTTGGGCATATAAGAATAGTAGCCCAAAGCATCTAGAACAGGTGTTATCAAACTTGGGTTTCCCAGATATTTTTGGATGAATACTCCCAGAAGCCTATACTGGCCAGGATTTCAGAGAGCTGTAACTCAAGTACATCCAGGGACCCAAGGTTGAGAACTACGGATCTAGAATGTCAAAAGTTGCAGATGGTTGATGTAGAGTACAGTACATAGAATGCATCAAGGGACGATAGGAACCAATTTGATTAGTCACATTTGACATTTCTCTGTCTCTGTCTTATATTGCAAAGAAATAAAGGTAAAAAGAAGATTCAATGGATCAGGGCAAGCGTCCTTGCATGCATTATCACATGTTATTCCCCGAACAAAAGGGTGTGATGGCATTATCACCTTTTGTCCTCCCAAAGATGCCATGTTCTGAAATCTTTACCCTCTTATCAGATGGCTTTTATTCTATCGTACTGTTTATCCTCTTCTGCTTATGCAGATGTGGTCCCATGACTAATCTCACAGTGGCCTCTGCCATCTGACATTATTATTAGCATACCCATTCAGAGCTCACCATAGTAACAATCGAGCAGAAGGATAATTGCATACAAGTCTCGCTGATTCCTTCTGAAAGTTAACATGTTTACCTGGGGACCAGATTGTTGCATCCATAGTTGTGTTAATGATGTCAGTCTGTGATTGTCCTTCACTGGTGTTTAAAAACTCAAATGTGGGTTATATTTAGAAATGACTTTCTATGCTGTTAATTGCTTACATGGAGTCGACACTTTTAGCAGTGTATTCTAGAGGTGAAGCCAATTTTCTCATGCCAGGCAGAGAGGGCAAAAGTCACCTTGTTTTGGATTGCAGCTCCCACAAAACCCAAGCCTGAAAATTCTGAAAATTATCACCCAAAAAAACAAAACAAAACAAAAATGAACAAAACAAGCCTTTTACAACCTCTTATTCCAACTACAGTGGTCCCCTGCCTGTTTGTGGTTCATATACTGCGGTCCCGCTATATCACGGGACCGCAATATATGAAAATAGGCCCCCTGGGCTAAGGGAAAAAGGCCTGTTTCAGGCCTCCCATACTTACCCCAGGACTGGTGCTGCCCCAAACGGTCCTGCAAAGGCCTTCCCAGGCCTCCTGGAGGCCCCAGAATGGCTTCCCTGTGAACTGGAAGTCAATTCCGGTAAACCGGAAATGACTTCTGGTTCACCAAAAATCATTTCTGAGGCCTCCTAGGGCCTTTCTAGCCTGTTGGAGGCCTCATAAATGATTTTTGGCAATCCAGAAGTCACCAGCAGTCACAGGCTAGGGACGGTCCTTACAGGCTGGTTCGGGGCAGCGCCAGGCTGGGGGTAAGTACAAGGGCCCCCAGCTAGGCCTCCCAGGCCCAACCCAACCTGTATCCACATATCACGGATTTTCAATTATCGCGGGTCGGGTCGGGTCCCTAAGCCCTGCAATATGTGGGGGTTCACTGTACCATCTTCTATATCATAGTTAGCAAATTAGCAGCATTGAAACATTGTTTCAACTGTTTACTTCAGCTAGGAAAGATCTTCTGCTCATCTGATAGTCAGTTCAAACGTTTTAAGGACTATGAGGCTGTACTGGGTCCTATATCTATCCAGGGGTATCATAGACCCAGGATTCATGGAATCAAAGCCCTGGAATTACCTGAGCAGCAGAGGCTGTGACCTCAGACATCCTAGTTGCCTTTCAGGTGAGAATGGAAACTTTTCAGAGTAGATGGGAGAGAAATTAATTGAGAAATGCATGGGTGTGTTGGTTGCATTTGAGAAAAGGAAAACTTATTTTTTTCGGCCATAGATGGTATCATATTTTTGGTTAACATTGGCCCTTTGTACACGACCCCTAAACTCCGCCGCAAATGGCTTTAAGCTCCGGAGCTTAAAAATGTTTCCCCACCAGCTCTGGAGTTTACAGGGAATTAAGTGCGACCACGCCCAGTTTAGCACGTCCCAGCGCACCTGTCAAGTACCTGCTCTCTGCAAGTGAAAATTCTTTGATGCGGTGTAACGATAGTGAGTGTGGGGCTCTCCTTGCTTCTGTTTGTTGTTTTTTGGCTCCCGCCCCTTTAAGAGCTACTTAAGAGACTGGAATGTTGCCACGGCAAGAGCGAGAGGCAGAACGGAGGTGAGCCACGTCTCTTTTCTTCCTGTTTTTTCTCCCTCCCCTCACGCAGCCAGCCGCCAGGAGTGCGGAGGGGGTGGGAATGCAGGAACAGCGACAAACCCCTAAGATCTCTGGTCCGAATTTAAGTGGCCAGCGGATCTTAGGGGTCCATTGTTGTTTTATCTCTATTAATCTTAAGACCTGAAATTTTTGAAAAGGCATCCAGAATCTTTTATAATTCTGGAAGGGAAAACAGTGGGTCTTCTATAATGACCAACAGATCATCTGCAAAGGCTTGTACCTTCTAAACATCACCTTTAACATTTATTCTATGAACCCCATCAGTGTTTCTGATTACATGCAATAGTATTTCTAGAGATAAGATGAATAACAGAGGAGACAATAGGCATCCCTGTCTAGTACCTTTATTTATGATGACTTTATCTGTAAGATAGCCATTTACTATAATTCTAGCATTTTGTGTAGAATATATTTGCTCTATAGCTCTCAACATTCTATGACCACATTGTAAATAATCCAGTTGAGCCTTTAATAAAGACCAAGAGACATTGTCGAAGGCTTTTTCAGCATCAATGAAAGCAAAAGTGATTTGTTTCTGGGGGTGACATTCATAGTATTCCAGAGCATCTAGCAAGACTCTGATATTAGATTGTAGGTGTCTCTTGAGTAAGAAACCATTTTGGTCATGGTGTATCAAGGAGATTAAAATTCTCTGCCATCTGTTTGCCAAAATGGTAGCAAATATTTTGTAATCCACATTTAATAGGGCAATTGGCAAAAGAGGGCAAACCAAGGGATTTGATTCAAAATTATAGGAATAGGAATAGGAATAGGAATCTTATTCCTATTCCTATTCCTATTTCTATAATTTTGAATCAAATCCCTTGGTTTACCCTCTTTTGGTATCATAGATAGATATGATGATTTCCATGAATCTGGAATGTCCTCCTCACCTTCTAAAATGGATGTGAATAGGTTTTTCATGTTTGTACTTTGTAGACAGAATTTTTGTTGTCAGATATTTTTTTTTTGGTAGTAAAATACTGGGAGACCATCCAGACCTGGAGCTTTGTTTCCTTTTTGATGATTTATAGCTTCTGTTACTTTCATCATAGTGATGGGTGCATTTGTCATGGCCCTCTGCTCTTCAGTAAGTTTTGGAAAATTAACTTGTTCAAGGTATTGGTATATGAGGTGTTTATTAATGTCTTCCCCCTTAAACAGGTTCTGGTAGAAAGCCTCTAAAATTCTTTGAATTTGAATCTGGTCTGTCTGATTTTTCCCATTTTTATCTTTAAGTGTTGTAACTTGTAATAAGTCTTTGGAATTGTATCTTTTTAAATTTATAAGCAAGCCACCTACCTGGTTTATTGGCATTTTCAACATGATTCCATTTTGCCATTTTGATCTTATGAGCAATGTCTGCTGTTAAAATCAGGTTAAGTTCATGTCTGCAGTTAGATAGGTCCTTGTTCAATTGGTCATTCCATGGATCTACTATCAAATCCTTTTCAAGCTTTTTCACCATATTAAGAATGAATGTGTTTTCCCCTCCTCTCTTTATTTTGCTTTGCCATATATTGAATAACAAAGCCTCTAAAGTAAGGCTTTGAGACATACCATACTGTTTTCAGTGGGACATCTTTGGTTAGGTTCATTTCAAAATATGTATTCAAGTCTTCAGTTGTCTCTGTAAGAAATGTTTTATCTGTCCAGAGAGCAGAGTTTACTTTCCAGTGTCTAGGTTTGTTAGAGGCTTTCAAAGACCACAAAATAGCATGGTGATGAGAGATTGTTCTGGGTAATACTTCTATATCTCTTGTATTTATTAATAGATCAGAGGAGGCCCAACACATGTCAATACGAGAGATGGAGGCATGGTGCCTCAAATAGAAAGTAAATCCACTGTTTAATGGGTTTTTCCTCCTCCAAATATCTTGTAATTCTAGAATATCAGAAATGTCTAGGAAGGATTTTTGTAGAGTATTAGTTGAAGAACTAATCTTTTTATCTTTAGATTTTTTTTCTATCCAAAGTTGGGGCGTGCACTGCTTTGAAGTCACCCAAAATGATTAATTGGTGATTTTCAAACTGTAAAAGTTTCTGGGCCAGTTCTTCAAAAAAGACTTGTCTTCTGTGATTACCATTCGGAGCATATATACTGACAATAATTGTTTTCTTTATTTCTACATATGCTTGTTAATTTGTCTGGATTTCAACATGTTACCAAGGTAAAATATTTAGGCATCACCGTGACTAACCGATGCAATGCTCTATTTGAGAATAATTATGTTACTGTGATAAAAGCAATCAAAGCGGATCTGAAAACCTGGTCGAGACTAAACTGCATTTTTTTAAACTTTCCTCAAGAAGCAGCAGTTACAGGAGTTGACATGAATATCCAGATTCACCACCACGCTGCTGTACCCAGTTGTATCCCTGAACTCATGCACAAGCTGCAGTGCTAAGTTAATGTGTGCATTTGCAGTTTTCCTTTGTTGACAATGCAGACTCCTGTGCTGCTTGTGCCACCATTTGAGCAGTGACACGGGTGACTCATAATAACCGAAACACTCCTCTGCTCTGGGCATAAGCCAATGAAGCCTGTCACACTGCTTGTGTGTGTGTGTGTGTGCGCACGTGCGCGCGTGCGTGTGTGTGTGTGTGTGTGTGTGTGTGTTGGATTTAGACCTGTATTTTTAAAGATGAGTTGTCATTACTCTGCTTAAAACCCATCTCTTAAGTAGAGATTTTCAAGGAGAAAAGTCAGTTCTCTGCACCACCACTAACACAACCACCACCACCACTTTTTAAAGGTGCATGTGCTTTGCTGCCTGCTCTCAGTTCCCAGTCTATGCTCTCAAAACAGCAGTAAAAATCCAATAAATCAAATTCTTTTCTTATTTACTCAGTTTCACTCATCCTCCCTTGGCACCAATTGCAGCTGGCAGGCTCTGGCTCAGAAAGGAGTCTGAGTGATTCCTGCCTTGGCAAAAGCCTTTGGGCTACACATCACCAAAGCTGACAACAGAACTTTGCACTGGGAGATGAAAAAATGATATTCTGTTGCACAGGCTCACTTCTCATATTGTTTGAAAATTCACACTTAGAGATGGGCAGGACTTGAAAAAAAATTTTTTCGAGTTGTCGTTAGTCGGGCCGGTTCCGTTTCAGCTCGTTTCCGTTTTTCGCGAAAATTTGCAAAAATTAGTCGGTTCGTTTTTTCGTTTTTTCGTTGTCGTTAGTACTGGTTTGGGGAGGGAGCTGCAGGAGTCAGCCAGAGCCACAAGTGACGGACTGGCAGACTCTTTGCACCCGCTGTGTCTCACGTACTTGCATGTAGTGCAATGCAAGTAGATCTGGCTTAGGGTTAAGACGGCTTAGCGCAACGGCTAGGGTTAGGCTAGTTACGGGTGAGGTTACGGTGGGTATTGGGGTGCATCTGGGTGCCTCTCTGACCCACTTAGAAGGACAGTGTACTGGCGTATGGGTTAGGCTTAGGGTTCGGGTTTGGGCTATGATTAGTGGGCTGTTTATGCCCGATTGGCACATCCCAGAAGTCTCTGTGGTCAACCTGGCCAAGCGGCCATGCGATTGGTGGAAAATTTGCATGGTCTACTCCCATGGGAGAGCCCATCATTGCAAATGTGCAGGTGTAAAAAAATAAAATAAAATAAAATAAAATAAAATAAAATAAAATCAACGGAGACTTTTTTTTTTGCAAGAAAAACCCACTGCTGCTACTGTAAAAATTCAAGCATTTAAAATAGCTAATTTTCGCATGTTTCTGTGGTGCTTTGGTGGGGTTTTGGGCAACGATTTCAAAAAAAATATTGCGGTCGCCATTTTGGATCCCCCGCACTGCATGGCAAATGGATGGCCCTCCCAGCCTGGTACCAGCAGCGCAGCAGTAGCAATAGCCAAGGAGAGGGGGGCGGGGAACCCCCCCCAAATAAAACACCCTTCTGGCCTGGTAGGTGCCCTCAGACAGTTTTCGCCTACTTTTAGGGCCGGGAATCGGGGGTTTTTTTTAACTTTTAAAAACTTTTTTTCTGTGCCGCTTGGCATTGCGCGATGCAAGTAACGAGCACGACAAATCAGACCAAATTGTTCGTTCGTCGGTTCGAGCTCGAAGTCTGGGGCAGTGATTCCTGTTACCGTTTCCGTAGAGTAACGGAAACGAGTAACGGAAACGGAAACGGGAATACCGCTAAGTCGTGCCCATCTCTATTCACACTATGCCTTCCAAAGGCATCCGGGGACAGTTGGATTAGGAGGGTGGCTAAAGGAAGACTAGTTCCAGCAGAAACATGGCACACTCTCACTTTTCCTGTGTTTCTCTGAATCCCAGCATCATTCTTGTCCCTTCCTCAGCTCATAGTAAGACCTGGTTTTATATACGGTGGTACCTCTTAAGACAAATGCCTCGTAAGACAAAAACGCACAGGAAGAAAAAAAATTTCCAGGAATAGGTACAGTATACTTCACATGACAAAAAAAATTCCCTATGGGAGGCTTCACAAGCTGAAAAACTGTTCTGCATGCACCCAGGAAAAATACTTGGTTATGTTTGTCTTTATTCCAGCTTCCAAAATGGATTAATCCATTCCCACTGCATTCCTATGGGAAACTGCATTTCATAAGACAAATTTTTCATAAAACAAAGTGACCACAGCCTTCAGAACAGATTAATCAATGTTCAATGCATTCCTATGAGAAACTGCATTTCGTAAGACAACATTTTTTAAAAAACAAATTGACTCGTAGAATGAACTAAATTTGTTTTAAGAGGTGTGTGTGTGTGTGTGTGTGTGTGTGTGTGTGTGTGTGTGTGCACGCGCATGCATGTGCGTGTGTATGCAACTGTTTCTGAACTAATCATTATATGGTGCAAAGTATATATATATATATGTAGTGTGTGTGTGTGTGTGTGTGTGTGTACAACATACACACACACTATAATGATTAGCTCTGTAACAGTTGTCACTGGACATTTCTCTCTCTCTCTCTCTCTCTCTCTCTCTCTCTCTCTCTCTCTCTCTCTGGGGGTGGGGAAAATATTTGCCATTGATATATTTATTGTATGCAGTTATGAGCAAGTATAGCCACCCAAATGCCTCTTACTAGATTCTTTTTAGGGAACTAAAAAGAACTGTATTTAACAATCTGCCTTAATTGTGTGAAAGCACAAGGCAGCATCACTAACTCACACAATGGCTTCCTAAACAAAAAGTTGTGTGGATTAATTTCCCCAAGGCAAACGTCTGTAGTAGAGAAGGGCACGACTCAAAAAAATGGTGTTTCGTTTGTCGTTTGTCGTTTAGGGGGTCCGTTTCGGTTCGTTTTTGTTTTTCGTGAATTTTTTGCAAAAAAAATCATTTTCGTTTTGTTATGTTATGAAACAAAAAAACGAAAACAAAAATGAAAAATTGCTGTTTCGTTAGCATTCATTACAGTTCAATGTATTTGCCGCAATGAAAACGAAACACACGACAAAATTTCTGTTGTTTTGGTTCATTTCGTTTCATTTTGGAGACAAAATTCATTATTCGTTTTGTTATGTAACAAAATGAAAAAACAAAAATAAAAACAAAAAAATTCTCATTTCGTGCCCATCTCTAGTCTGTAATATGTTTTGCATGGGAACGTTTTCAGGGTGGGCATCAGCAGGAACCCGGAGAAAAGAGTTTCCTTCCAGAAAAGACCATTATATCACATTAAGTATTACCTTCTAAGTGACATTAATCCTATGCTTCCTTGAACTTTAACTCTCTTGTCTGTTCCCCTGGCAGAAATGGTGATTTCTCCTCCATTTATAAATCCTTTCTACATCCTCATGCAGCTGTTTTGTTTGTTTGAACACACACACACACACACAGAGAGAGAGAGAGAGAGAGAGAGAGAGAGAGAGAGAGAGTTTTAAGGGTGAGCCACAAGAGACTGGCACACATGCACAGTTGTTGTTCTGTGCCACCAAATCAGAGCCAAGTTATACTGGACCTAATTCAGCTGGCAGATAGCTCAGTGGTTTAGATGCCTAGCTATGCAGCCAGAGTTTGGGAGGTCGATTCCCTGCTGTGCCTCCAGTGAGTAGAGCCATCCTGTGTGGCCTTGTGCAGTCCAAGGGCATCCCCAGAAGACAGGAATGGTAAGTAAACTACTTCTAAGTATTTTATTTGGTTCTGTTCTGTTTTATTTTTGATTTGATTTGATTTTTGCCTTTTGTTTTTTTTTATTTTTGTCAGGAATTCTCGCACGGAGTAACATAGCTACCTCTCACAAATGTACTTCTAAGTACTCTACCTGGAAAAGTTTTTTCTATACATCAGAACTAGCTATACGGTGCTCACACAGAGAGAATAGGGCTGAAGTTAGATGAGATATGTAATGAGTGCTTTTACCAGTTTCATCCCCTAGTAAGATGAGGGTTCTGAACTGCCAGAGTCCTAGTCCATCACTCTACCCACTATACCACACTGGGTATCTACACATGCATAGGTATAGATATTGTATATAGTTTACCCAAAGGAGAACATCTGATATTTTTCAGGTGGTAGCTGTGTTGGTCTGGTGGAGTCAAGCATCAAACCACCTTGTGCAACTTTAACTCCTCTTAATTACACCACCTTTTGTAGATTGTAGCCCACTTTAACCACTGAGCCAGTAGTTAAATAGAGCCTTGTGGTACATTGGTTAAATGCCTGTACTGCAGCTGTGACTGTGCTCACAACCTGGGGTTCAATCCCAGGTAGCTGACTTATGGTTGACTCAGCCTTCCATCCTTCTGAGGTCAGTAAAATGAGTACCCAGCTTGCCGGAGGGGTGGGCAATGTGGAGCCTGCACAAATAAATTGTAAACCACCCAAAGAGTGCTGTAAGCACTATGGGGCAGTTTATAAGCAGAACACTTTGCTTTGCTTTATGTGTTTACTGACCAGGTGGTGAGCAGCAATATAACTTCAACCCAGACAGCCTAATGGCCAAGACTATGCAAGCTATTTGAATTTGAGGGCAGCATTTGTTACATGCCGCCACACCGGAACTGACTTATAGCAACCATAATAGGGTTTTCGAGGTAAGTGAGATATATAAGGAGTAGTTTTATCTGTTCTACTCCTCCAGAGTGTGTCAGTGGCAAAATGGGGATTTGAAACCTGTTCTCCAGAGCTCTAGTCCATTACTCTATCCACTACACCATACTGGGACAGTTTAGGGGCTAGCAGCAAAATTGGGAAACCTGCACCTAGTGAAGGGGCTATGCGCCAGTCCTCTTAGTAGGTCACCTCAAGAAACAAAAGCTACCTATTTCTGCATAGATCTCCTTGAGGACTCAGTAATATATATTTATTTTATATAGGAAGAATGGGAAGTAGGACTGTTTTGTTTCCTTAAGTTTTAATAACATTAGCCATTGACTAGAGTGATTAGAATGGCATCAGTCGTGGGCCTGCATTTGCAAGCTGTATATATAAAACAGGGACTCCTGACATATTTTCATTAAATTAGAAGTAAACTCTGCTCTAAAAACACTATGTGAAAATGTGATCAAGTCTCCCTGACAGCTCACAAGCCAGATTTTTAAAAAGCTTTTGGCAAACTTTTGTTGACTTTTATGATAATTCATGATAATATCCCATCAACATCAAACAAATATGAGCACCAGGAGAGTGTGCAGAGCAAGCAGCTAAGCAATCGGGTCTTTCAACACTTGCTTGCCAATTTTTCATTCCCAGTACATTAAGTGAATTATTCAAAGTGCTCCCAATATGGTAACATCATTGCTCCCTAGCATTTGCATTTCCTTCACAATTAATGCCTGCATTTTCATCACAGAATAATAGGGGAGGGGAGAAATTAAACGTATCTTGTTTTTTGCTTCCCCCCCCCCACATCGATCAGAATAAATGCACATTTTGCCCCCATGCATAGGTGATGTGGTGATACAGTTCAGAGTTAATTGAATTATGATCACGCCTTTACTCATTACGTTTAATTAAGTAGGATTTGTTATATAAAGGATTTTTTTTAAAAAAAATCCTCCAAAATTAGAAAACCTAATGCCTAGTTATATAGCCTTTCTGTGTCACATATTAAGAAAACTTTTTAAACTGCATTTTCCACCATTTGGAATTATCTGTTACAGTAGATACCAAATTGGAAGGGGTTGCTAATTCCCTAGAGGATAGGATGAAAATCCAAAAGGACCTTGACAGATTAGAGTGCTGGGCCAAACTTAACGGAATGGATTTCAACAGAGGGAAATGTAGGGTGCTACATCTAGGTAAAAAGAATGAATTGCACAGGTATAGGATGGGGGATAGTACTTGGCTGGAGAATAGTACCTGTGAAAGGGATCTGGGAGTCTTGGTGGACCACAGTGTGATGCGGCGGCCAGGAAAGCCAATGCAATTCTTGGTTGCATCAACAGAAGCATAGCAACCTCCTTCCTCCATGAAAAGTGGAGCATCTCTCTCTCTCTCTCTCTCTCT
Source organism: Phrynocephalus guinanensis (assembly GCA_037367245.1). Classification (NCBI taxonomy): domain Eukaryota; kingdom Metazoa; phylum Chordata; class Lepidosauria; order Squamata; family Agamidae; genus Phrynocephalus; species Phrynocephalus guinanensis. Next base: position 39,907,452 of record CM074736.1, read on the forward strand.
CTCTCTCTCTCTCTCTCTCTCTCTCTCTCTCTGTGTGTGTGTGTGTGTGTGTGTGGGTGGGTGGTGTGAAACATATACAAATACTGAGAGAGAAGGAGGAAGGCATGGGGTTGTTAGGATCTTAAGAGAAAAAAGAAGTGTCAGCTGGTGATGATCTCACATTGACATCCTAACCACCATGCTCAGACAAATACCCCACTCCACATCCATCCATCCATTTATAAGGGTGAGTGGAGGTACAGTATGAGAAGGGGGAGAGAGTATGGGTTACATGCAGATGTATGTCTGGGTTCACACATGTCCCCCATCCACCCAGCGTTTTTATTTTATTTTATTTTTCAGATGGTGGAGAAGTAAAAACATGGCTGCTGATCCTGTGGACGCAGCAGTCCTACTCTACTGGGGAGCTGCAGCCAGTGGACAGGAAGTCAAGGCAGCCATGAGCCAAAAATGTTTGGGAACCACTGACCTACCACCACCCCTCTTTGCATCCACCCAACAAGCAAGACACACTATTTGAAATCTCCTTTAGAATGGGCAGCTCTCTCTACCTGGGCAGGAAAAAACAAATCAATTCCCTTACTTGGGGGTTAAAAGAGGATAGCCGTAAAAGTTACTACGAACGTCTTCCTGCTTCTATCGATCAGACAACCCATGTATGGTTGTTCCTTGAACTCAAGAGCTCATTGACTGAATTGTACGTTGCAGTTCAAAGCACACATAATACTGAAGTTGCCTGTTATAACAGTTGGAAGTCACTCTGGAAACTCAGACAGAAACTACAGTATTCCCAAATCGCAATGATAATTTGGCTGAGCAGAGCAGCTTTGCACAGAATTAAAGGCTGTAAAGCTTTCCTATCCTGCCAGATTTCATAGACACTTTTAATTAACTGCTTGCTCATTTAAATAACAGAAAAGTAAACATCCACAAGTTTAAATACCTGTTCAAACTTTGAATCTATAAACTTCTCTTCACTCTCAAATCCCTACCAAGTTAGGAAAGGGAGCAGCTGCCTTTGTACTTCTTCAGTTAGAATCCAAGTTCTTCCCTCAGAAGGCTACTGTTCATAGCTAGTTGTCATAGTGACCATCATGATGGCCTCTACAGTAGATTCCAGTTGCAGGAGAACATAAGCACATTTCCTCATGTACTCTTCGTGATTGTCGTATTTACTCAGTTTTTTACTGTGAGTGTTTGGATGCTGTTGATTCTGGCGAAGGAGAAAGGTGGGGTAAAAATACTCTAAATAAATAAATAAATAAATAAATAAATAAATAAATAAATAAATAAATAAATAAAAAAATGATTTTAAACAAGATAACTACTTAAATAATTTGTAGTCTGTTGTTGTTGTTGTTGTTCAGTTGCTCAGTCATGTCCGACTCTTCATTCCCCCATGGACCAGAGCTCGCCAGGCCTTCCTATCTTCCACTGCCTTCCGGAGTTTTGTCAAATCCATATTGGTTGCATCAATGACACCGTCCAACCATCTCATTCTCTGCCGTCCTCATTTCCTTTTGCCTTCAATCTTTCCCAACATCATGGACTTTTCCAAGGAGTCCTCTCTCCTCATGAGGTGGCCAAAGTACTGGAGCCTCAGCTTCAAAATCTGTCCTTCCAGTGAACATTTGGGGTTGATTTCTTTCAGGATGGATATGTTTGATCTCCTTGCAGTCCAGGGGACTCTCAAGACTCTCCTCCAGCACCACAGCTCATAAGCATCAATTCTGTGGTGATCAGCCTTCTTTATAGTCCAGCTTTCACTTCCATACATCACTACTGGAAAAACCATAGCTTTGACTATAGTCTGTAGTCACCTTATTTAAAAATTTGTGTAGTCACCTTATTTAACGATTTTAAATAAGGTGACTACACAACATACAAGGAAGCACAGATTTATTTGTCCAGGAATTGTGGGTTTAAAACAAGAAAACAGAAGTGTGGCGTTTTACAATGAAAGCAGAGCCTCATTTGTTTTACCTTGGATTATATAATCAATTTGTTTCTTATCATTTTAATATATGGGAATGCCTCTGTTGGTGTAAACTGCTTTGCAATATCTGCCTCTCACAGCCACTCCCACTCTTGCAGTAGGTTGTTGTTTGTTGTGGTTGCTGTTGTGGTGGTTGCTTTTTTTGTTTGTTTTTTGTTAGTGACGTGATGGGGAGGAGACACTGCTGGGCTGGCAAGAGGGGAAGTCAGTGCATATTTGTGAGTCACCAGAAAATGAAAGGCTAAGGGGGCATCATCCCCTCCTTCACAAAGTGAAATGATGATTGAGAGCTTCTAATCCTGCAGAGGAGGAAGGAACAGCTTTCTACACCGCAGGTGGGAAGCTACTTGCAAGCAGCTCCTCCATGCCTGTTTAAAGCCTTCCGCATGCTCCTCCGGCACGTCTTTTCTGGGTTAGCCCATTTGAAAGGAGCAAGAAGTCATCCGTCCATTGCTGGCCCACACCACCACCACCACCACCATGTCCACTGCCACTACAAGCATGGGCAACATATAAATATTTCACATGGTGCTGGAAAGGCAAGCAAGAGAAGTGGGGGGGGGGATAGAGAGAGAAATGTATGGCACAGACCTCTTACTTTGCTTTGAAAGCATGACAGTTCACAGGCACAAGTGAAAATGCAGGGTTTTCAGGAAACATGATTCAAATTGCAAGTGTAGCCTCTGACATCAATATGCAGCTTTGAAAAGGAATGTATTAAAAATTACTACAAAAGGAATGCAAACAGCGATTCAAAATCTGCATGACTATAAAGTAATTTAGTTAACACCATGGCATATTACAAGGTATATTAGCAGTGTATTTAGGCTCCAAGGTAGTATTTTGATAGTTCAGCTAGATCAGAAGGAATTTTGTTGCAGAACTGCAATAGATCATATCTATGGAAGTACAGTGAAATAAATGTAGCACGTGTATTTGTTGAAGTTCATATAGTTGGGTAAGACTGCCATGAGAGCATATGCAGCATTAAGGCTATGATGCTATGGGCTACAGGATTCTAGAGTTGGCAAGTAGGTACAGTGAGACCCCTGTATCCACTGATTGTAGTTTACACTCCTTCTGATCACATGTCTCGATTCAGAACCATTATCTATTTGAAATGGAACTTCTCATTATTCCATAAACAGTTGCACAGAGACATCTGGGGCCTGTCACTTGATGTCACTACCCACCAGCCCAGGCCCTCAGATGCTTGGTGCAGGTTGTATGCTGCAGGTGCTGAAATTGCCCCAAAGTTTAGAGGTTCTGGTCCAGAAATAATTACAGTCAATCCAGAATCTCCATATCAGGCCTAGATCCTGACTGTGAAGGACATCATCATCACCAACCTCTGTCCCTATATTTGTATTATGCAGCAGGCTTGGCATATTTCATAAGTTACAGCTTGCATAAAATTAACTAGACTGGAATGATGGAAGGTTACAAGTGGGAGCCCTATTTTAAAATTATGGAATATATTTGCTCAAAATACTCACTTCCTATACTCCAGCATATCCTGTTTTCATTTGCCATTCCCCAGCCAGCATTCTGTGGTACTTTGAACTTGTTCTGTCTTCTCTGGCCTGTCCTCTTCTCTCCAGGGAGTCTCTAAAGATTCACACCCATTATTATTATTATTATTATTATTATTATTATTATTATTATTATTATTATTATTATTATTATTATTATTATTATTATTATTGAAAATTTTGGCATTTAATTGAGCCTTCTGATATCTCCCTCTTGTGCAGGGATATTGTTGGTTTAGTTCCATAAATAATGTATTCAGAAATGTGCAACTGTAACTGGTATAGCATATGTGATTTATCTGATTCAACAAGGTACAAAATAATTTTGAAGCAATAAAATCAACAACATGACCTATCATCACTTCCTTGTTTGGCATCTAAATACCATTTCATAAATTAAATACACACACAACTCACACTCTCACATATATATTCATTAACTGTGGAGTTTTAATCTAATTTCCCTCCTCCTCCTCCTCCCAATTTTCATTTATTCATCAACATAGGTAATGTAAACACTCTCACAGAAACAATGTTCTTGTGTATTAAAGCAAAGTTGTAATTTGCCTGGAGAGCATCTAATGAAAAACTCTAAAAATATTCTCTGCATTAACATCCCTTTCATAAAAAGAAATTAGATCTATTCACATAAATGTTCATCACAGTTTCCAAGTTAATAGCTTTCCTCTATGACCCATTGACATAGCAGCATGAGCAGTAAGACCACCACATCTTCAGAAAATATATCAAGATAAACAAAAGGTACTTTTTACCTCAAGTGTTTATCTAACTCTTCCCTTTCTAAATGAAAAATAAATAAATACCAAGCACTGAAGGCCGTTCATATGTGTTTTGCCATTCTAATTAAGTCCAGCCCTACCATTAGGCAGTGCGAGACCTGCAAAATAATGCTCCCTGGACCATGGTGGTGAACTTTTGTTGGACTACAACTCTCAGAATTCTGAGCCTGTATTGCCAATGACAAAGGACTGTGGGAGTTGTGGTCCATAACATCTGGAGTGCCAAAGATTTGCCAACACTGCTATGCCAACAATGTCATACTTGCTATTACCACTTGGAACAAACTGCAATGGCAAGTTGAGATATGAAATGACCACTTAAGCATCAAGAAAACTGAAAAGCTAGAGACTATTGCCACCCATGGAACATTCCAAAATAAATGGAAAAAAACTTAAAGAAGGTAGATATACGACCTGTTGCACTGTATGACACAGAATGCTGGGCAGCAACAATGAGTGTAGGGAATCATCTCCATGCCATGGGAATGAGTTTGCTCCATTGAATGTTGGGTATCTCCCTAAACCACATCACAAATGATACTATCCAACAACAACTAGGTGTGCTATCAGTTACAGAAAAGATTAGAGAAAGACAACTTTGCTGGTATGAACATGTCCTCAGAGTGGCATGATCCACCATTGCCCAAACTGCTTACCACCTGAAAGTCAAGGGTCAGCGGCCACATGTGTCATCAAAACAGAGATGGCAGGACACTGTCATTAAAGACATGCAAACAATTGGTCTGCACCCTGATTGAACAAAGTGGCATTTTACGATCTAAAGAGTGGACCCCGCAGCTGAAGAAGAAGAAGAAGAAGAAGAAGAAGAAGAAGAAGAAGAAGAAGAAGAAGAAGAAGAAGAAGAAGAAGAAGAAGAAGAAGAAGAAGAAGAAGAAGAAGAATGGGTCTATAAGGCAATTGAATCCAATCCGCTCTCAATGCAAAAATACAGTGCAAGGATTCTTCTTTTTTCTTCTCTTTTCTTTTCTTTGAATAAAAATTGACCCAATTCTAATTCCAGTAAGAACTTGGGATTTTAAAACATTTTAGATATCATGGAAACTAAAACTTAAAACTAACTGTTTCAACTACCTGCTTGTCTGTTAAGTGTCTGGGTTTGAATCCCTCTCAATTGAATTTCGTTAGTGCCTAGTTAGGGTCGATAATAATTATGTGCTGTCAAGTTGGTTTTGATGTATGGCTCCCTTTGCTAGGGTGCCCTAGGATACAAAATACCATACACTGAAGCTGTTTATCAGTCACTACTTCTAATGGCACTCTGGAACCATGTAGACGGCTCATGGCTGATTGTCTTCCAAGGAAGCACAGTTGGGTTTCTAACCTCTGAAGTGCCTGGCTGCTGCATCACGGAACTAGCCAGCTGAATTTGACTGATAAGGATGGAAAATAATTTCAGTTTGGTTCATTTATGAAGATTTTCCAAAATTGTGTAGTTTTGTTCAATGTAGAAGAAACATGAAAAATGGGGGGAGGGGTAGAGAGAGAGAGAGATAAGATGCAGGAAATAAGAAAACAAGACAAGCTCATCCACTCTTACTCCCACCCTGACATATAACAAAACACCTACATTTAGGAACATAGTGTACAGAGGGGAAGCTTGCCATATAAAACCCTCCCTTTCCAACAAGATATCTCAAATTTAACTCAAGCCCATCCCATATCTTTCAGTGTACTTAATTTGCATTAAAGTGTGCCTTCACAATGGATAACTACAATTGTAGGTCTATACCAGTGTTGGTGAACCCATGGCATGAGTGCCAAAGGTGGCACTCGAAGCCCTTTCTGTGGGCACTCAACATCGCCCCTTCACAGCAACCTGTATTAAGGTTAAGTCGCTGTATGGGCACTCTGCGAAAAATTAGTGGGTTTTGAATCACAGTTTGGGCACGCGATCACTAAAAGGTTCTAACATCACTGGTCTATACTGATCTATCTTCCTTTGCAGCTGGTTTGCAAGCCACCTGGTAGACCCTCCACCATGCATGGACCATGTGCATGGAGCTAAGGAGACGTCTTGCAAGCCTGCATGGAGCTGTCATCTTTTTGAGAGAGGAAGGGAAAGGTACCTATCATCTGGGTATTTGCAAGTGTTCAGGGCACTTGTGGTGTGTAGCACTTGCAAGGTACAATACTTCTAAAACAGAAGTTACATAAACAGGTAACCTCCCATGTAGCTTACAGGGCCATTAGCATTTAGTTTCATCAAGAAGATAAAATAATGAGAACTCCCCCTTCCCAATCCAAGTTGTTCTTTTTGATTTAACTCACTATATAACTAGTTGTAATTTTGCTGTACATCAATATTTATGATATGACCGCACAACACAAAAGGGAAAAGAAAATGATGGGCGGTGGAAACAAAAAGGAGGGGAAATGAGATAATAAGCCTAAGCAGAAGCTGTTGAATGGCTGCAAAAATAAATCTCCTCTGCCTGTGGAATATGAAAAAAGCCAAGAGAAAACACAGAAAAAGACAAAACACGAGAGGGGGGAAAATGAACTTTTTACTGTGCTCTGTTTCCAGATTAATCATCCCGAAACACTACGGCAGCAAACAAGAAACAGCTTGGTTCTCACAACAATGAAAATTCATCTGAAGACAGTCAATAACATACTGTACCACCTTCATAAGTTACAGCTTCATTCACTGGAAAGAGACAGTTCTCTTTCATTCGTCAAATGCTTTGCCCAGCTGATGCCAGCATGATCACCTTGTGAGTTTGTTATTAAACTGACATTTGCAAATGTCAAAGCATTTGCTTCACATATGGGCAACCAAATGTAGAGCTTATCATTTACAGTTGAAAAAGGGAGGGAAAGAGCATGGAATGAGGAATGGAAAGTAAAAGACTGACAGAGAAGATGTTCCCTAAATCTGAGGTTCAACTTCCAGCTCCTTGTTTTCCCTCACAGTTGTGCTGATGCTTCCTCCATTTCAAAGAGGAGATGTGAATGGATGTTCTCACAGGAAGGATCACCTGTCTCATCAGGTGCTTGACTGTAGACTACATAACCCATCTAGTCCACCATCAAGTGGAGCCATCACTAGTGAGCCCAGCAAAATGGTTTACCTAGTCCACAGTCAAGGGAGAGCCATCACTAGTGAGCCCAGCAAGATGGGTTGTCTAGTCCACAGTCAAGGGAGAGTCAACCTTCATAAGCCCAGAAAGATGGGTTACCTAGTCCACAGTTAAGGAAAAGCAAAACTTCATAAACACAGCAAGATGGATGACCTAGTCCACAGTCAAGGGAGAGCCATCCCTCATGAGCACAGCAAGATGGGTGGCCTAGTTCACAATCAAGGGAAAGCCAGCCTTCATAAGCCCGGCAAGATGGGTTACCTAGTTCATAGTCAAGAGACAGCCATCCCTCATAAGCACAGCAAGATGGGTTACCTAGTACACAATCAAGGGAGAGACAACCTTCATAAATACAGCAAAATGGGTTTGTAAGCACAAGACAGCTTTTACGAGAGATAGCTCTCCCTTGACTGTGGACTAGGTAACCCATCTTGCTGGGCTTACAAAGGTTGGCTTGACTGTGGACTAGAGAACCCATCTTGCTCTGCTCATGAGGGATGGCTCTCCCTTGATTGTGTACTCGATAATACCAAAGATAAGTTACACGGAGAGAGGGAAAGCACAGGGATATCGCATTTACCACTGTCCCCAGGAGAACTGTCAGTGTTACAACTTAGCAACAAAAGAAGGACAAAAAAGTTCCAGGAGTTCAACCTTGACTCTTTTTTTTCTTCTGAAGTTGTTCTATTGTATCTTTGTCTCTCTTGCGTATGTCATGCGGACAGATCAGTATATCCTGTCCCTTTATAGAGACTTTAGAGCAACTTAAGCCTGGTGAGGTAGCAGCCTAAGTATACTACCACACCGAACTACCAATCTGGGGACTCCATAAAATGAAGCCATCACAATTGCAGTGGCATCAAGCTGATATAACTCATTACTGTTCCTCCCATGGACAAAAATAGTAAGTGTTTGCCCATGGCCCAACACAGTCACATTTGGAACATGGGAAGAACTGTCTCTGTCTTATTCAGGATCTGCTTGCAGTGAGTGATTCAGTAAATATGCTTAACCACTGGTCTGCTTCTTTGTGGTACTTTCTCCCTTCATTTTAGTAGTTTGCTTGGGGCCGTAGGGCCTGCTTTATTTTTGCACTGTGACTGTGGGAGGTGGTGTTGCTTGGCAACATAACAATTATGAGCTCCAGGAGTTAGAGATGGTTGTGTACAAATATTCATTTCTTATTAAAATGATCAGGGTTTTCCCCTCCGCGGTCCAATATGTCTCTCCCCCCATCTCTCTCTTTCTTTCTTTCTCTCTCTCTCTCTCTCTCTCTCTCTCTCTCTCTGTGTGTGTGTGTGTGTGTGTGTGTGTGTGTGTGTGTGTGTGAGAGAGAGAGAGAGAGAGAGAGAGTGTGTTTTAAAGATTAATTGGATAGGTCTTGGTCCTTAAGTCTGGCCTCAGCTTCCAAAGTATTTATTCTAAAACTTAATAAGAAAAAAGAAAACACATATGAAACTTCTACTAAATGCCAAAAGATGCTTAATAACAAAAAAGATCGCAGTTCCTGCGATAGGTTCAATTAAGAACTCGCATTAGAGCTACACTGAGTGTTACACTCTAGTGCTCTGACATCATCACTGCTCCGGTAATTTACCTAAACTAAAGGGAGTGTTTCCATTTTCCACTGTTCTCCCTGGCAACTTGATTTTTTCCCTCCACTGTATAGCTTGCAAGATACTTTCTAAATTCATAATTTATCTGGAAGAGAAAAACTTTTAAACACATATAAAATGATAAATCCTGTTGATTGTTAGAAATGCAACATGAAGGGATATCACTAGTCTTGCGTTAAATTTAGAGGCTGAGGCCTTTAAAAGAAAAACAAGCATGTTTTGAAAGATATGTTTTCCCCAAAGAACTTCACTAAGATGATACATTGCTATTTAGGTATTCAGACTCTGGAAAATGAATTAGTGGATATTTTTGCTTACAGGCAACCCGTTTTTAAACAGTGTTTCTTTCAGGCATTCCTCCGGGGGGGGGGGGAGAGCAAGTCCAGTGCCCCCATCCCCCTGGGGAAATCAGAGCAAAATTAAAGCAAAATTGAAAATAATTTAAACTATTCTATTATAAAATTTTAGAACTGGACTCTTAGAACTCTTTTAAAACATTTTTAAAGTGTGTCCCATTTTCAATTTAAACTCTGAAAGGAGGTGAACATAGAGCTAGGATAATGTAGAGGAGAAGCTCATACCTCTACAGTAGGACCACCGTGCCCACAGGGGATCGGTTCCAGGACCCCCGCGGAGAGCAAAATCCATGGATAAGAGCAAAGCTTTTATCTGAGGATAATTGTGGCAACACAGGTGGTGGGGTACCAGGGTGAATGCTTTCACACCCGGCCAGGCACTCTCCTTGCTGCCAGGCTCAGTGGCTGGCCTGTGGGGGTAGCAGCCACAGCAGCGGCAAGGAGAAAAAAGAAGGAAGACTTGCCACCGCCAATGCCAGCTGGCCGCCCTCGTCACCACCACCGCCACCGGCCAGCCACCATCCTCAAGGCTGCCACTGCTGCTGCTGGCCAGCCATCCTCCACAGGGGTGGAGTGGTGAGTTTAAGGACCCACCTGGCCAACTGGCCTTTGAACTTCCCACTCAGGTTCCGGGCAGTGGATCAGAAGTTTGAGCAAGAAGTTCAAAACTTCCAACCCGCCACCTGTGACCCAAGCAAGAAGTATGAAGGTGGCTGGCCAGTGGAGCTGGTAGCTAGTAGGGGGGGGGAAAACTTACTGCCACCAGTGCCAGCCAGCCGCCCTCTGGAGAGGTCGGGTGGTGACTTTTAAGGACTTGCCTGGCCAACCAGCCTTTGTTTTTCCCACTTGGGTCCCAAGCAGTGGACCGGAAGTTTGAGCAGGAAGTTTAAAACTTCTGGTCCACTGCCCGGGAGTTGAGTGGGAAATTCAAAAGCCGGTTGGCCAGGTGGATCCTTTAAGTCACCATCCCACCCCTCTGGATGGTGGCTGGCCGGTGTTGGCATTAGCGGTAAGAATGATGGCTGGCCAGCGACGGTGGTAAATTTTCTTTCTCCCTCCCCCCCCCATGCTACTGCTTGGATGATGCCTGCACCCACTGATCACCAGCTGTGGATAACTGGATCCACGGTTGTTGAATGAGCGGATGCGGAGGTCATATTGTATATCAAACAGGAACTTGAACAAGTGAGAGCAATACACCTGCCTCTATCTCCTGTTGGAGTTTATTTACTACTCAACCAGCATGAGCTTGGAGGAAGGAGAATGCATCCATTGCATGCTGGGCAGTATAGTTCTGTTCCTTCACTGACCAATTAACTAACCACTCCCTAGTCATTTAAATTTGTTTACTTTGTTCAGCTACCCATTTCTCTTTTTGTTCTGAGGGAGACAGGGAGATGCTCTGCTAAGCATCTCCTGTCCGCCTTGTTTTCAAGCCAGTCTGAGGGAAATCCTTTTTTGTTTTCTTTTTGCTCTTTCCTTATTTTACTACCTGATACCTTCTGAAATACCTGATACTAGTTGTTTATTACTGAATCAAGAATCTACCAGCAATTAGCAAGCAATTGTCATGAGTAAAGATCTTCTTTTTTCCTTTTTACCTTAAACTATGCTTATGTGATTTCCTTAGGTTAAGCTGGTATGTTTTATGCTGTGGGGGTGAATGTTTATTTTTGGGGAAAGAAGGTGGATGCTTGGGGTGCACAAGGTTATGGTTGTTGGGGAGGAGAGATGAGATAGGTGGAGATATTCAAAAAATAGAAATAAAAAAGAAAATAATTTAATGTAGTCAAACTTTTAAGGACAGGAGGTATTAAGTTGCTCTTGCCCTGATGATCTGGGTGAGGGCAAATCAGATGATAGAATCATATAATAATGAAGCTGCAAGGGGCGTATAAAGCTATTGAGTCTTAATACTCATTGTAGCTCCTCAATGTAGGAATCCAAATCAAAGGATATCTGTAACGTAGTTGTTATACTGCTTTTATTGACTTTTCTTCGGCCTTTGACCTGATAGACAGCGCTTATAGTACAAACTGAACAAAACAAACATTGACAAAAGACTCCTGTGGCTAATACAGTTGTTACATCAAAACAATAATATGCAAGTACGAATTGGTCTACAGGGTGTACTATTTCAAGATATGTATCAATCGAGGGGTGAAACAAGGGTGCATTTTAGGACCATTTCTTTTCAATTTCTATGTAAACAACCTAGTCCCTACAATGGCATCTTCTTTCTTTCCTCCAGCTGTCGGTAGTCATAAGATCTCAATATTACTCTACGCCGACAACCTGGTACTGTTATCTTTGAACGAAATTGGACTCAAAAGAATGCTATCCAAATTTGGGCAGCTTCGTAGGATGGAACAATTAAATATAAATTATACCAAAACCAAGATTATGGTTTTTGGGAAGAAACCTCCCAGGCATAATTGGTAAAGAGATGGACATGTTCTGGAGCAGGTGCACTCCTTTAAATATCTGGGCCTGCATTTTAGTGAGAAAATATCCTGGAAACAACATGTAAAAGCCACCACCATATCGAGTGCTAGAACAATTGGTCAACTTAAAGGATTCTTTTATGCCAGAGGAGGATAGCTAATAAACCCTGCCCTCAGGGTTTTTATTACAAAAACTCTGGCCCAAATGCTCTATGGGGCAGAAATATGGGGAGAGTGTGCCAAGCCTAATTTGGAAGTAATACAGAATAAGCTATTGAGGCAGTTGCTGGGGCTTCTTCCTGGGACCCCCTCTACACACCTTAGAGAAGAGCGAGGGCTCCCTTCAATTGGTGCTAGAATTGATTTAGCCTACTTTAGATACCGGCATAGGCTAAATGGCTGGACGACAAATCATTAACCAAGAGCTGTTCGCTAGAACAACTGAAGACTGAAGGCTGGGCATTTTTCTTGATATTCAACATTAATCTGGCTACCTGTAATTTAAGCCCACTGTTGTGTGTTCTGTGTTCTGGCATTTGAGGTACCCTTCTATTAAGCCTGGAGATTACACATCCTCATCATGGCCTATAACCTGCAATGGACTTTTCTTCCAGGAATATGCCCAATCCCCCTTTAAAGGCATCACTTACATCCTGTGGCAGGTAGTTCCACAGACTAACAACATGCTGAATGAAGAAATATTTTCTTTTGTTCTCACTTTCCTAACCCTCATTTGAGTGGATGCCCCTTAGTAAAACTGGTGTTGTGTGGAACGGAAAAGAGCTTCCCTCTATCTATCCATAATATCCATGTTGTGCATAATTTTGTATGTCTCAATTATTTCCCCCCTCAGGCACCTTTTTTCCAGACTTAAGAGCCCTAAATGCTGTAGCCTTTCCTCATAAGGGAGGTGCCCTAGCCCCATCATCATTATAGTCACTCTCCTTTGCACATTTTCCAGTTCCAAGGTGTCTTTTTTTAAATGCTGTGACCAGAACTGTATGCTGTAGTCCAGATGTGGCCTTAATATCGTTTTGTACAATGTCATTATAATGTTGGCTGTTCTTTTTAATCCCCTTTTTGATGATCCCTAGCATGGAATTGGCCTTCATCAAGACCGCCACGCACTGGGTTGACACTTCCATTGAGCTGTCCACCAGCACATGGAGACCTCTTTCCTGTTACGTCATAGATAGCCCAGAACCCATCAGCTAATAAAGTTTTGATTATTATTATTTTTTGCCCTAATGTGCATTACTTTACATTGAAATGCATTTGCCATTTTGCAGCCCATTCTCTCTCCTCTTGGAGAAATCCCTCTGGAGCTCTCCACAAACCCTTTTGATCTTCATCACCCAGAAAACTTTCATGTCATCTGCAAATTTGGCCACCTCACTGCTTATCCTTGTCTCCAGGTCATTTGTGGACAGATTACTGAAATTCCAACTGAGGAGTTTCTAGAGAAAACAATAGATTTATATGAGAGGAAGAAAATTTGTCGGGTATAATTTCTTTAAACACTACCAACCATTTGAAGGTTTTGTTTTGTTTTGCGTTTTTGTTGTTGTTGTTGATAAGCCATTACCATTTTCTATATTTAATAATATTGCTAATAGTAATAAGATTATTTTTGGTGAACTGACGAAGAATATTATTTTCCTTTAAATTTATATACCCCTCCCCCGCACACCCCTGCATCTCCAAAAAGCCCCCCCCTGGAGCAAATTGTCTGAAAGAAACACTGTTTTTAAACAGCTGAAACAATACCCTACCATTTTTACCAATGGCAGTACACCATCAGAAGCTTTTCTTTTTTTAATATTTTTTTATTTTAAGAACAGATAAAACAGCAAAATAACATAAGGATAGAAAATAACAAAATAACAATATAACAAAACTATAACAATATACAGACATAAACCCAGTGCAACCCACCCCCCCTCAGGACTTAAACAAGATTACAACCTTCATGGTATTGACCAGCCCGTTTCTCTCCAGAAGTACATTGAGTCTTCTCCAGGTGTATACCCCTTGCCTTTTTGAAATACATATACCAATAATTTATCCCATATTCCATTAAAGTCATTAGACTTGCTCAGCCCTTTCCTAATTTTAATTTCACAAGTCAATTTATCATTAATAGCTAAATTCCATAACTCTTTATACCATTCTTCCATTACTAATTGATTAGTAGACTTCCAATATTTGGCAAACATCAGCCTTGTGGTCGTAACCATTATAATTACCAATTTGCCCTCCTCTTTCTTCAGTTGTGTATCTGCAACTATGTGTAACAGTGCCAGCTGGGGGACATTGGAATCTTTTTCCCTAATATTTCTTGCATTTCATTGAAAACCAAATTCCATTCAAATTTCCTTTTCTCACATGTCCACCACATATGTAAATATGTCCCTTTCTCTTTTTTACATCTCCAACAAATAGGAGATATTTCTTTATTTATTATATTTAGCTTTGCGGGCGTTATATACTTTATAACAATTTTCTTTATCTCTCACTGACATATTTTTCACTATTCTTTTCTCCCACAATTTCCCCCATTCTTCCTTTTTTATCTCTTTATTAATATCTTCTTGCCAAATCTCTCTTAACTTATTCATTATCTTCCTGAATTAATATTTTATATATCTCACTTACAATTCCTTTCCTCTGTTCTTTATTTTCAATCTCATTTCTTCTATCCATAATTTCTTCAAATCTGGTCAATTTTCTACACTCTCCTACTTTAGTTATCCATTCTTTAGTCCATTTTTCCAATTATATAATGTTCAGCCAGGAAATATTTCCTCCCAATTTCTCCTTTATGCTTTGTCTATTCTGCATTTGCTTTAACCACTCCCGCAAATATATAACTTTTTTTTATCATGCAGTAGCATGTTTAACTTCCCTTTTAAATTTTCTGGGAAATTCTTAATTTCTGTTATTCATATCAAGGGTGAAACCAATGGGCTTAACATCTCCCTAAAGTTCCTCCAACATTCCATAGTATTTTTCAAGAATGGATTATTTATCTTTTTCACCTGAACTTTAATGTCTTCCTTAAAAAATATTCTCTTTTGATTTAATTTCTAAGTCTCTCCAAATTAAGTTATCATTCCCTATTATTAAATCTGGAATATGTCTTAATTGATTGGATATGTAATATAGCTTAATGTTAGGTAACCCTAAACCACCTTCTTTTTGTGGTATATACCATAACCTCTTATTGATCCTAGCTTTTTTTTATTGCAGTTGCAAAACATATTAATTTTCCCCTGAATCCTTTAAGTTCACTTTCATCCCATTTTATAGGTAACATCCAGAATAGGAAATTTAATTTGGGGATAATTTTCATTTTACATACTGAAATCCTTCCAATTTTTGATACTCTTTTATTTGTTCAGTAATCTCTTTCTTAACTTTCTCAGCATTTATTTTAAACATATCTTGTAAGCTCCATGCTAATTTTATCCCCAAATAATTAATGCTATTTACTAATTTACCTTTAAATACTTCCTTAAACAACTTTTTCTCTTCTTCACTGTAATTTAACAACATGCATTCAGATTTGTTCCAATTAACCTTTAATCCTGTTCCTTCCTCAAACCCCTTTAAATGCTTCTGTAATTTATAAATATTAATCAATGGGTTTTTAATTATTAATAATGTATCATCAGCAAATAAGTTAATTGTATTTGACTTCCCCTGTTCAACCTCTTCTAGTTCTTTATCCCTTCTTATTACATTAGCCAGCATTTCCATTATAAATATAAACAAAACTGGAGATAATGGGCAACCTTGTCTAGTTCCTCGGCCCAGGGTAACAGTATCTGTTATTCCATCATTCACTAATATTCTAGCCTTATTATGAGAATACAATTGATTTATTATATTGCTAAATTGAGCATTAAAACCTACTTGATTAATAAAAATCTTTAATGTACTCCATTCTACCATATCAAAAAGCTTTGAAAATATCTAATGAAATCACTCCTACTTTCCATTTTTTACTATTTGCTAAATACATGTTATTCATAACTCTTCTAACTAAATCTGCCATATGTCTACCTCTAACAAAACCATTCTGATCCTTATTTATATATTTCCCTACAAAACTATTTAATCTGTTAGCCATAATTGCTGTAAATATCTTTGCATCTTGATTAATCAGAGGCTTTTCTAAATGATTGGTTTAGTGCTTCATCCAGCCAGGAAACCTTCTTCTGTGCAGTAGGGCAGGAGACTTTTTCTCTCTCTCTCCACAAGCACAAAAAAAATGGTTTCCCAATGCTGCCCTACGTATCCAACATTGGTGTTTCGAAGAAACAGAGTTCATCTTCAGTGAGCAGTCACATACCAAGTCATGTAACCCGTCAATGAACAGCAATGTGAAAAATGTGCATTCCATTAAAGTCATTTATATTGGTTGGTATCCTGTTACTTAAATGTGGAGTGGAATGGAAATCACTCTTCTAACCTGGCAGGTACCCAGTTGTGTGACTAATCTTACAGCTAGTGCTCCACCATGGGCAACATGATGCTAACCATTGTTTTGCATTATTTAGAGGTAAGAAATCAGGAGTTCCTTTCACAAAAATTCTGGAAGGATTCACCTGGATAGGCGAGGCACATATTCGGGTGGAACTAGCAAACCAGTCCATGTTTTAACTATCTGCTTTGCTTTATTACACTGATTTTGAAACACTTGAAGTATTCCAACTGCTTAAAATCTCAAGGTTCTAAAGGATTTGATCTCAAATTATGCTGTGATTCATACTGCAATGGCAGCCAGAAGCCTATTATGATACTTGCGTACCTTGATGTACGACGCACATCGGTGTTGCTCATAGTGGTGAAATGCCACTAGTTAAAGGGTCTACATTTATTTTCTTCATTGCACACCAATCCACAAGACTTGCAAGAAGAGCTGTGTGTGTGTGTGTGTGTGTGTGTGTGTGTGTGTGTGTGTGTGTGTGTGTGTGTGTGTGTGTGTGTGTGTGTGTGTGTGCATGTATGCAAGTGTGAATAATGCATACCTCCATAGAGGATATCACAATGTGTACCTCTAAGGATCCTCCTTTTACTCATTTATCACATGTGCAGGACGTTTGTTCTCTGTGAGTCTGGTCATTATCTTCATCCTTCATCAGAAAAGCTGGTGATATCTTAGGGATCTTAAATACTCACCAACAAGGATGTCCCATGGCCATTATTTTCTCTGTTAAATCTGAGCCACAATGAGGATTTCTGTACTTGCCTTTTCAGAGCACACTTTGAGATTAAAAAATGGTACAGTTATATTGAAGGCGCGAGCAATAACTGCAGCTACAAGCCCAACTCTGAGCATCTTGCTTCATAGCTACACAGAACTTTGAGACTGAAATGTGGGAATATAATGCAATCTCCTTTTGCATTATTTAGTGGGGCTTCCTTTCGAACATGGTTCATCAGCGTCTAGAGATTTGCCTCTAAAGGCATTATGAAATAAAGCCAGATGCACTGCAGCATATTTCTTCCACATCTGTGGAATAATAACACGGCAGAAATGTGTCAAGATGATGCATTAGGGCTTCAAAAATGGCATGAGACAAATAGATCCATCAATCCAATAATGCCCCTTTTATCCCTCCCCTGTCATCTTCAGAAATGACCCTGTATCAAGTCAAAATATGCCTGTGGTACAGTTAACAAATGTCTTTGCCCCAAGACATATGCTCCTTTGGGAGAATTCAAAGCTAAAAGGGAGGCTCAAGTTTAACCATTGGCTTGGGATAATTTCTTCAGGTTTAAATACTAGAGGAACTTTGGTTGATCCATATTTTAGCATCTCATACCAGTAGAGACAGTAAAGTTTTGATAGGCCTCAGCTTGCATGAGTTTGTGGGGTAGGCCTGGGGAGAAAGAAAATTTATATTGCTCATTTAGCAAGGAATGTTCGCTTGCTCCTATGCCACAGTGCATAAGGAAGCAAACAGGACAAAATAGAGTACACCCATCTCTAGAGAGGACTGAGCTGTCCACAGAGACACATGCATCTGTTACATCCTTGTTTTGGATTGCTGCAACAAGCTCTATATGGGACTGCCTTTGGGAGGTGTTCAGAAATTTCAATGGATTCAAAATATTGCGGCCAGATTGTGAACCGGAGCTGTATTACAATAGCTCCAGTGGCTGTTGTAATTCTTTTTCGATATTTTGCTTCTGAAAAGTCAAAAATTTTGCAAGCAGGGAAGGAATCTGTGGCTCGTCTGGCTAGCTTTCACTTTCTCCACATGGCCTCATTGGAATGTTCTGGGTGATAGCCTTCGGGCTTTCTTTGTTCTTTTATTCCTTTTGCTTGCTAATTAATTGTCTGTCTGGTGTCCGTCTTGCCTGGCTTTGAAGTTTGGTTTGTTTTATTGGTATTTCACAGAGGAGGACAAGGGAGTGATGATCACCTGGGGTAGGTGGGCACTTTGAACGTAACCCAACCCAGTACCTGGGACACAGTTTTCTGAGAGAAACAAATGTTTTGTTGTGTGACAGTTGTTACCTCATGGTGTCTTGTCTTGGAACAGAAACTGGGAACAAACTGTGACAAGGAAATACCCTAACTCAGTGCCAGGTAAAGATTTGTCTCGCTTAGCACCTGTTCTGGGGGCGTGGTCAAGACAAATTTAAGCTATTGCACAATGGACATGAAGCAAGATTTTTTTGTACCACTCCAAAGCGCAACACTTAGACAAAATGGATGTGAGGTAATTGCCAAAATAAGCTGTCTGTTTTAAACCTCTTTAAAAAAAACACCCAGAGGCAATGCAGAAATCAAAGCTGCCTGTTATCAACTCTTTTGCTCCTCACAATCACATACTTTATTACTGAAAATTGTATCTAATTCAGAGATGTTCAAGAAATTAGAAAACAATAGAAACCTAGATTTGGGGAGCTGAGATTCTAACCACGCTGTGTGGGTAAAAAAAAATTAATTCTTCATTATAAAACATAGAAAAAGACAACAATTTATGAGATATGGCAATGCAGTTTATTGAGATATAATTTTGCAGGTGGATTCACTTCACTGTTTTTGCAAGATTGTTTATAGAAAATAAGAGAACAGCTCGAGAATACTGTATGTTATGTTTATTGTATTGTATGAATTATTATTTCGTTTAGCACTGTACTGTCTCACTGATTGCCACCCAGAGTGGTCTCGCTGCCAGATGGGCGGTATAAAAATTCCAATAAATAAAAAAATAAATGAATAAAAACAGCATGCCACCAAACAAATGCATAGGAAGAGGTATTCCAACTGATGTACCAAACACGCTGCTGATATTCCACCAAGCAGTTTTTAAAAAATCATAGTTTTGGGGACAGAGATTAAAATCTTTCTGAATGATACTGCTATGAAAAATACACACTTTAGATGTTTTTTGGACAAAACGTAAGTTTGCAAAAGCACGTTTAAGAATACAGTAGTCAAATTCTCTTCTGATAGCCAAAGAATGTCCCATACTGAAAAATGTCTATTTTTAGTTTTGAGACTAACCATTTCTATGACTTGTTCAGATGTTAGATGTTTAGAGTTAAAAGCCTGGAGATTCATGATTTTGGACTACAACTCCCAGAGTTCCTAAGGCAGCATAGCTACCATGATTTATGAAAAGTATAGCTATTAGCTAATTTATAGTCCCGTCTTCTTTATGCTTTGTTAGTTACATGCTGTCAAGTCAGAATCAACTGATGGCAACCCTAATAGGGCTTTCAGTGTGAATGAGAGATTTAAGAAATTGATTTACCAGTTTCACTACCTTCAGTGAGTTTCCATTGTCAAGCAGGGATTCAAACCCAGGTCTTCAGAGACATACTGCATCATTCTATCCACTACACCAGCCAGCCTACACAGAATTTATCTCCCAAGTGCTTGATAGGATGTGGTTACTAAGCAGATGTCATACCTCTTTGGTGCAATCCACACCTTTTTACTGAATGGAAAATTATTCCTCAAAAACTTCTGTCTTCTGTCTCCTGTACGTATTAGAGATGGGCACGAAAAGCAAAAATGGTGTTCTGTTTCCATTTTGGTTTGGGCCCTTTTCATTTCGGTTTGGTTCCGTTGAACTGGATTTTTCTAGAAAAACTTCGTTCCGTTTGTCATTTTGGCTTGATTGTCATTTTCCCATATGAATGCATTGAAGCAATGCATTCCTATGGGAAAAAGCAAGCATGGAAACCGCAGCATTTTTTTTTTTTTGGAACAGCCCCAAGCGCCAATCAGCTGTAGCGCGGGCTTGGGATTCAGCAAAAAAAAAAAAAGTTTTTAAAAGCTCGTGCTTTCCAGGTGCATTGGGACGGAAGTGCCCTGGCTTATTTTTAAATCTCCTTTGTTTTTAAAAGAACAAGAATAATTCTCTCCGTCTTCTGCCACCGCCACCGCCTCCCAAACTCCGGAACAGGTGCTCGCTTTCTTAACTTCTCCCCCCTCCCCCCCACCGTCCTTTACCATACCGTCAAAAAAAGCAAAATAGCAAAATAGCGTGCTCAGAGAAATACACCCTCTTTTACCCCCACCTTGATTCGGGATCTCCTCCTGGGGTTGCTGCCTCCTCTGCCTCATGGTCCCTCACCCTCATTGCCAAACGGATGCAGAAAGACAACCCGGCCCTTTAAGGAGCACAGCATTTTTCCCAGAATCCCCACCAGCTTCCCCCTCTTCTCCATACACATGCGTGGCATGCACATACAAACACACACAGCACGGAGGGCATGACCATGAGGGCAGAGGAGGCAAGCCCGGGAGATCCAGAGGAAAGGTGAGGCCAAGGGGGTGTACTTCGCTGAGCTCGCTCGTGTATATTTTCCTTTTTTATGATGACACAGCAAAGGGGGGGGAGAATGTAAGAAAGCGAGCACCCAAACCTTGGCTAGGAATAAATTGCTTGATTTATTTAGGCATGCTTGACCCAGAGTTCCGGAGGTGGCAGTGGGAGGCGGAGAAAATTATCTTCTTGTTCTTTAAAAAGCAAAGGAGGTTTAAAAATATGCCGGGGAGCTTCCCTTCCCCAATGTGCCCAATCGGCGCCGGGAAAGCAGGGGCTTTTAAAACTATTTTTTGTCAAGCCCCAAGCCCCCCGCACTACAGCTGATCGGTGCTTGGGGCTCTGCCAAAAAAAAGCTGCGGTTTCGTGCGCCGTTTTTTCCCCACAGCTCCAGTCCATTTAATCACATGCCGCCACTAACGGAAATGAACAGCACCGAACAAATTTTTGTTGGTTCTGTTTGGTTCGAGCCTGACCCGTCCAGATTGTTGTTCTTCGTTCCGTTACGTAATGGAAACAAAGAATGGTAACGGAAACGGAAATTTCGCCATTCCATGCCCATGTCTAGTACGTATGTTTGGAACTTCGTGCCAAACACAGGCCATAAATCACTGCATGTGAAATGTAATCAAATACCCAAGATTCTTACAGCCAATGAATATTTAATATATTTTATTCACCTGATTAGTATTTAACCCAGTGTTTCATTCCCCCAATATGCCTGATGAAGGTGACTTGTCCATGAAAACGCACATTAAAATATAATTTAGGGATGGGCAGAAAACAAAAAATGAAATGCTGTTTTATCGTTTCATTACGTAATGAAACAAAATGAAAGAAAATGAAACAAAGCAGTATTTCGCTATAGATTGAAACAAACAGTTTCGTTGCAACCTTTTTGAGCCTCCTGCCGAGCTGTCAATGGCTGGAGCCCTTTAAACCTGGCCCAGTTGGCACCAGGGGGACCCTCTGGTACCAACTGGGCCAAGTTTAAAGGGCTCTAGCCATTGACAGCTCAGCAAGAGCCCTCAGAAAATGGTTGGGTTGGGAGTTCGATTGTGCAGAACTGCCTACCCAACTGTTTTCAGGGGGCTCCTGCCCAGCTGTCAATGGCTGGAGCCCTTTAAATCTGGCCCAGTCAGCACCAGGAGAACACACACAAAAAGGAATAGCTCTGATATTTATGACTAAAACTTGTGTATCACATTGAAAGGACTCATAATTTACATTTTCAGTATCAATACTCAGACAAATCAAAGATACTTCATGGCTTCACCACCAAGGCCATAGTTAATGACCCATACTTTATGGGTTTCAGCACCTTAGGCCATTGTTCACCTTAAGGATATTGAGGCTGTTGCCTACCTAACAAGCCTATTCAAGCCATTGTTCATCTTATGAGCCTATTTCAGACCAGGGTTACAAGAGGTTAAAGTGGAATATAAAATGGAGGATTCTCAACTAGCTTTCCTCAGGCTAATGAAGTTATTTGGATAAGTCCCAAAAAGTTTCAATCTTTCAAGAAAAAGAATTCCAGTTTCCATGACTCAAATTCTAGACAGGAGGTCACAGGTTACTTGGATGATATAAAAAGGGGTCTTGACTTGAATAAGGTTGGGAAACACTGCTATAATGCAAGAAACGTGTACAAAATAAACCATAAAATGAAAATATTACATACATTTTTATGGTGTGCATCTCTTGTTCACAACATTCAAACATACACAAAACTATATGGTTCTTTTGCTTTTAATGTAAGAAGAATTGAGAGGGGGATTATTTTCCTTACAGATGAAACTGACATTTTGTCATGGCATGGCTGAAATTTTGTAGACAAAGGGTTAGCTTTCCCGACTTTAAGCTACATTGGCCAGAATCTTATTAGGATTTTGTGTTCGCATCAGTGGAATTGTGCAAATTGTGACAGTAAATTAATTCTGATTAATTAGTTGGTGCTTACATTCTTGGCCATGCCTCAAGTAATGCAATGGGGACATAACCAAGAATGGAAAATAGCAACTTCTTAATTAGTGACACTTCATGGCCCTGATTTACACAATTACACTTAACAGCCAAATCAATTCCCAACAAGATTCAGTAACTTGTAGATATGAAGCCACAATGAAGATAAATCCTTAACTACTATAAATCATAGTTATAACCTGCATGATTAAGAGGAACTGAAGAACTGAATGTGACTACATAGCCAAAGACCATTCTTTCTTCTCTCTCCTTTTCTTTTTCCTTTTCCTGTCAATTTTCTTTCTCTTTCCTTCAGAAGTTTACATTCCTCCATGCTATCTCTGTAAATCTCATGTCTAGCTACTCTGCTGAACAAATGGAGAAATAAGCTCAATGAAATAGAACAGCAAATGATTCATGGCCTTCAAGGAACTGATTGAAAGCGATATCATCTTATCCTTTAAGTGCTAAAGATGCTAAGATGAGACTCTATACGCCAACATGGTTTTGATATTTTCAGAATGGCCATTGATGTACTTAAACATGAAAAGGGTGGGGAGAGAAGGAAGAAGCAGAGGGGATTTCTCAGGATATAAATAAGTGACTTTCACTATTGACACATATGTCTTTTCCAGCCATTATTCTCTCCCCCCCCCTTTCCAGGTACTCCTAAACATCCTCATACTCCTGGGGGCGTATGCATACTAAAGGTGGGAAATCACTGAATTAGGATTTTTCCTGTGTGGGGGGGGGGAGGGGACCAAGTAAAAGGAAGTCAAAGAAACAGTGTGTACCTGGCTTCTTTTTGATTATGAAAATGGATTATGCAAATTAAAGTGCTACCGCAATTGTACCAAAGACGGTTCATTCACTCCTCAGCACTCAATGTATCAGAGAGTTTGGGGATTTTTTTAAGCTTTCAATTTCGAACAACGAGGTAAAACAACTAATCTTTAAGACATACAGTAACCATTGCTAACTGGTTTTTGAAATGCTAGGCTGCAGGGATTTGCAAACAATAAGTGCAAAAAGTCATTTTAATACTTTGAAGCAAATAATACTTGAGGCAGTTTCTAGGCTGTTTAATTTTAGAAAATTGCATGGGCGGTCTGTGTTTTTTAATTTCTCCAGCATTATATGCCTTCTGCCTTCCCACATGTACCTAATATTATTTTCCTTCTAAAGTCTTTCAAAGTTAATATGGAAAGCTATTACCATAAATGTTAACTGTGGTAGATTGAAGATTTTTAGTACTTAACTTATGTTAGCACATCAGCCCAATGTTAACATAAATGCTGGAGGGTCCAAAAATTTCTGAGTATGTTTTCTACAGTATTAAATGATAGGTTCCACGTGTGAACCACATGGGAAGCTGCCCGATTCTGATTCAAACAGACCGCTGGATAGCCCAGTAGTTCAGTTCTCTGGCTTTGGTATCAGAGGTTGGGAAAAAACTGTAAACAAAAGCAGAACGTTTTTTCCTTAGAGAATGCTTCAGGGATGGAAAAATTATTCACAAGCAGATACCAGCCAGATCCATCAGGGAGAGTGGGCTCGTACTCAGGGGAAGGACTGTGACCTTTTCTCATGCTGCTGTGAACCTAAATTATTGGATTGAAGGGGCTCAATTTAACATAATATAATAACCCTAGACAACCCTTGCAGATAGGGACAGAAATATCTTGATTTCTCACCAATGCTAGCTAAGAAATATTGTGGGCTCCTGTAAGAGTTGGTTGGGGGTCCCCACAGACTCCCAGTCCTTGGGGAAGAAGCAACAACAGCTCCACCTGCCGAGAGGAATTTTCCTTTGTTCTCCCCCTGATTCCCCCCACACACACCCCCAGTTTCAATTCTCTTCTGCCTCACTCTAATTCATTTCCTTGTTTGCCCTTCCTCCTGTCACAGGAAAGCAGATAAGACTGCAACAATGAGACAATAAAGAAACTCTTAACTTCATTTGCATCTGAACACAGTTCTGCTTTTAGAGCTTTGATCCACTCTGCATTTCTTTGTTTACCTGAGAGCTCATACTATTGGTTACCTTCTGTTTACTTAGAATCATGCCATTTGTCGGTTTGTATTTTTTAAAGTTCACACCATTGGCTAATTCTGTTTTACCTAGAATCAATGCCATTTGTCAATTTGGATTCTGGAAGATTTGCCTTATTGGTTTATTCTGGTTCATTTTGTATACCTCTGTTTCCTGTAAAGCACCCCTGATCCTGTTCTTGGGGGCAGATCTCTGTCTTTCACCTCTCAAGGGCAGGGTCTGTAGTTCCTTTTTTGGCCAATAAACAAACCATTTATTTGAACTCTCTCTCCTCAGATGTTTATTGGGAATTAGATCTGGTGTTTGTCCAGAGACTAGCTCTGTGACCTTTTTTAAAAAATATTTTTTTTAATTAAGACAAACAGACAAATAACAATACTAGTGCATCCCCCCACGGGACCATCCAGTTCTTCCGTGAGTTCTTCTTTATTACTCCAACATCTGTTGTTCTAATATTCTTTTCAAAGTCCTCTTCTCCAGAACTGTCTTGAAATATTCATCGGTTCTTTCCCCTTCCCTTCTACTAATACAAAGTCTATAAATTTTCCCCAAATGTCATAAAAAAAGTCTTTTTACATTTCTCCTCCTTTAACTTTTAAACTACAAGATAATTTATTGTTTATGGCTATATCCCAAAGTTCGTTATACCAATCTTCCATCTTGAGATCTAGTTTGGATTTCCAGTTTCTTGCTATAATTAATCTAGCGGCTCTCATAAGATTTGCTATTAATTCCTTGGTTGTAACATCATAAACTTTACTAGATGACAATGATAACAATGCTATCTCTGGATTACAATCAATATCTACTTGAATCATGTCACTTAGCTTTAATAAAACCATTTTCCAAAACTTTTGAACTATTTCACATTCCCACCATAGATGCATGTATGTACCTAACTTTTTTTCACATTTCCACCAAATCTTAGAATATTCAGCGTTCATTCTATTCAACCTAATTGGCGTCAAGTACCATCTAGAAACCAATTTAAAATGATTTTCTTTTATCCTAACCGATAATGATCTCAAGATTCTCATGTTCCAGATTTTCCCCCAGTCTTCTTTTTTTATCTCTACATTAAGGTCTTGTTTCCAGACCTCTCTCAGAGACTCTGACTCCTTCACTTCCAGTGAGTCCCCTATTATTTTGTATATTTTACGTACTAGTCCTTTCTCTATATTATCCTGGTCGGATTCAAGCGATAATAAAAACTGTTCAAACTTTGTATATTCTCTAACTTGACTGTTTCTTCTGACCCAATCCTTTGTCCATTTTTCTAACTGGATATAGTTTATGCATATTAAATCACTAGATTGCAAAGTGGTTTTTATGTCCTGATTTGTTCTAATTTTGGCCAACCAGTCTTTTAATCTGGCTATTTACTTAGCTTTAAATAACCCTAATTAATGCTTCAAATTCGTAGAAAAATTTTCCGAGTCTGTTACTAAACATAATGGGGAACCCTTCGGTGATAAGGTTTTTCTATATTTTCTCCTTGTAGTAATTAAACCATTCAGGAGGGGATTCTCAATCTCTACCTTATTTTTAAAATCACTGAACAAGAATTTATTTATTTCCCCCTTTATGTCTAATGACTCCAGCTCCCACCATATTACCTTCTCTGGTTTGAATAAAATGTCTCCCAAACAACTGATTTGATTAGCTATATAATAATTTCTTAGATTGGGTATACCTAATCCTCCTTCTTTTTAGGATCTATACCACAAACTTTTGTTTATTCTTGATTTTTTCCCACCGTTACAGTACCTATTTATCATGTCTTGGAGAGTTTTAAGATCCTTTTCTAAAAACTGAACAGGTAACATTCGAAAGATAAAATTGATTTTAGGCAGTATCTTCATTTTTACCATTGCTATTCTACCAAACCAAGATAAGTTCAATTTAGTATAGCTTTGTACTCTATTTTTTATCTCTTCTTTTAATTTTAAATTTTTTTCCTAGTCTTGGTAAACTCCTTATAAAGTTCTAACCCTAAATATTTAATAGTTTTACCACATTTCAGCCCAAAGTTTTCAATTATTTTAAGATCTTCTCTTCCATAATTAAACAAGAGACTTTCTGATTTTTGCCAATTAACACATAATCCAGTTATTTCCCCAAATTCTTCTAGATAAATTTTTACTCTTTGAAATTTCTCTATTGGATCTAAGATTGTCAGTAGGGCACCATCCGCGAATAGACTGATTTTGGTTACCCCATCTTTCCCAATACCTTTAATGGATTCGTCATCCCTTATTGCATTTGCCAAAAGTTCAATAACAATGCAAAAGAGAACTGGAGAAAGAGGACATCCTTGTCTAGTTCCCTGGCCTGGGATAATTTGTTCAGTCATTCCATCATTAACTATTATTGAGGAAGTACCTTCTGAGTACAATTGATTTATTACTCCTAAAAAATGTTTCCCAAATCCCCATTTTTCTAACAACATTTTTAATGTAGACCATTGAACACAATCAAAAGCTTTAAAAAGATCTAAAGATAACATGCCTGCTTTGGTAGTACTTTTTCCCATTTCATAAAGAACATTCAGATTTCTTCTTATAATGTTCGCCATTTGTCTTCCCTTGATAAAACCACATTGATCATCTTTAATATATTTAGCTACAAAATTATTCATTCTTTTGGCCAGAATTGCAGTAAAAATCTTAGCATCCTGATTTAATAGGGAAATTGGTCTATATGATCCAATGTCCATTAAGTTTTTATTAGGTTTATGTATTAAAATGGTTAAGGAGTGGGTCCAGGATCTCGGAACTTGTTCTCCTTCCATTATTTTATTATATAGCTTTTTTAGTTTGGGTACTAATATTGTTTTGAAAAGTTTATAAAATTCAGGTCCCAGACCATCCACTCCAGGAGTTTTATTATTCTTTAATTTATCTATTACCTCACCTATCTCTTGATCTGTAATGGGTTTCTCAATTTCCAGCATATCTTCCTTTTCCAAAACCCTCTTCAAATGTTTGGTGATACATTTTTCTATATCTTCCTTGCTCTTGTTTTTTGCTGTATATAGAGATTGATAAAACTCTTGTATAGCTTTTAATTTGTCTTTCATTTGTGTACAGACCTTACCTGAAGAATCTTTTATATTCCCTATCATATTTTTATCCCTTCTTTTCTGGGCTAATCTGGCTAAAAGTTTTGAATTTTTATTACTATATTCAAAAAAAATTCTTTTTAAATACAGTAAATTTCTTTGTACTTGTTGTAGTTCTAATTCCTCTAATTCTTTTTTTTATTCAATCTGCCTCAATAACTTCTTATCATTGTTAGAAAAAAAATGGGATTCTAAATCTGCTATTATATTTTCTAGATTTCTTTTGTTAAACTCATCCCTTTTTTATTCTAGAGTTTTCTCTTATAATAAAACCTCTGGCTACAGCTTTTAAAGTGTCCCATATAATTCCCATTTTTCCTCCAGCCTTTTCATTAATGTCCCAAGTTTCCAACCAGTCTTTTTAAACTTTTTCCAGCACTTCTGGGTAATGAAATTTTTTTGCATTCATTCTCCATCTTCTGGTTTCTCTATAGTTTTTATTTATTGCTATATCAATTGACATTATAGCGTGATCAGATGTTTTTATAATTTCAATGTCAGTATTATTTACTTTAGGTATTAGACTTTGTGAAGCAAATACAAAGTCTATCCTAGAATAGCTCTTGTGAACTGGTGAATAGAAAGTATATTCTCTTTCATCTCCTTTAAGTTCTCTCCAGACATCCTTCAATCCTGTATTATTCATAAATTTTGTTCATGTTGTGTGTCTAACCCTCCAGTCTTCCTTCTTGTAAGCTGATTTGTCTTTAATTTTATCTAACACCATGTTGAAGTCTCCAGCCATTATTAAATACCCCTTTTAACAGTTTCAATCTGATCCCAGAGGACATTATAAAAGCAGCTTTGGTTAACATTTGGTGCATATACATTTACCAGAGTATATTGCTCTTTACCCATTACAACTTGCAGTATTATATATCTGCCTTCTGAATCTTTCACCACATTTTCAACAATGCATTTACAATTCTTTGAAATTAAGATGGCTACCCCCCTTGCTTTAGATGTACCAAAACTTTTCTCATAAATATCAATGTTTGGAATTTTTAATTCATTAACACCATCTTTTATTTGATGAGTTTCTTGCAAGAAAGCAATATCAATTTTATGTCTTTTAATCATTGCTTCAATTCTCTTCCTCTTCAAAATTGATCCCAGACCCTTCACATTCAATGTTGCTGATTTTATAAACTTTCCCATAACTTAACTGTTTTTCTTTTAATATCCTGGAGTGGTCCCATTGTGCAAAAGGAAAACTTAAAACCTACAATTAATAAAAAAAACAACTAAAACAATCCAAACCCTCCACCCTAAACTTATATTCTTTTCTCCCACCCCACTAGCTACCATACACTTTTGCATGTGCCCTCAAGGGGTGGGAGGGAGGAAATCTATCCACGGACAGTGACCGTCCAAGATCCCACAAGCTCTTTAGTCATCTTAATACTGTATATAATTTTTTCCAGAAAACTATTCCATCCCCCTCCAAAAAACCCTCTCCCCCATTCCCCCCCCCTGAGGGAAAAAAGGGGGGAAGGATAAAGGGAAAGAAAAAAGGAGGGAAGAAGGGAAAAGACAGGGAGGGAAAGGGGAAGCAAAGGAGGAGAGAGAGAGGGAGAGAGAGAGAGAGAGAGAGAGAGAGATGGACTGGTGGGCTTCAGCTGTTGTTCATCATTCTGATGTTGTAGCAGATGTCCCAGGAGCCGGACTAGAAGAAGTCGAATCAGCTTGAATATTCCATGCTTTCAGAAGATGCTGGCTTTCCTCCAGGGAGTAAATTGTGTGCTGAATAGAACCTTTCCAGACTTTCAGAAAAAGGGGATGGCCCCAAGAGTAGCGAAAATTATGCTTCAGTAGTGTTGTTGTTACTGGTTTCATCGATTTTCGCCATTCAGTGGTTTCTTTGGAAAGGTCTTGATAGACTTGCACGATTTGATCTCCCCTCATCAAAAAATCTGGATTTGCCCTTATAGAAGACATAAGACGTTCTTTGTTTACATAGGAGGCAAATCTGACTATTATTGGTCTTGGACTTCCTTCTCTTGAGTTGTCCAGATAATGAATCCTCTCTATGTCTTCTTCTACAAGTTGTCGAGGTAAAAATGAGTTAAGCCATGTCATCAGTTCCTGTTTTAATTCTCCCCTCTTCTGAACTACAAAATTAATCAGTTTTACATTCTGTCTTCAAGAGTAGTCTTCCATATAGGTTAACTTCTTTTTGGCTGTCAGTAATTCTTGTTTTGGGGAGTTGATTTCACCTTCATTTTTAGTAACACGTTGATCCAGTCTCTTAATCTCCGCTGCCATATTTTCCAATTTCTGGCCGTTGCTGTGCACAACGGCTTGCGTTTTTTTTATCTCACGGGATAAATCTTGCTTTCTATCATCAACTTTACGTGAGACTTCATCCATCCTTCGCGTCACATCTTTCAAACCCAGGCTCATTAGACCCGCCAGTTCTGTTTTAATTTGTCTCATTTCCCTCATTAAATCTAGATCTGCGGGGGGGGGGAGTAGTTTCTACCCCCTTCCCACCAGTTGCCATATCTGCCTCAGCTTTTTCCATGACTGCAGGGTCAATACGTTGCAGTGCTGCACATTGGAATGAGGCGTCGGAGGGTTTTCTGGCCCAGGTTTTTAGAAAACAAGACTTTTTCTTTTTGGCGGGCATAAAAACATGCAGAAAACACACAGAAGGAGTCTCCCACCGGAGCCTGTAAATTTAGTCTCTCTCTCCGTGCACGCTGTTCAGACAGCCAAAACCGAAAGTAACTAAGTCTTAGTAAATCAGGCTTATCTAACTCTCGAGGAAAATATATTGCTTTCCCTGTCGACCCCAGAAGGTTTAAGGGTACATTACTCACGGCTCCGAGGGCTTTAAACAGTAAATTTTAAAACTTTTTCTCATCTCGGTACAGAGCTCCGTGATCAAGCGGCCAGCATGGTTTCATGGGCGGGACTTCCTCTAGCTCTGTGACCTGATAACTTGGGTTTACCTGACCCAACAGGACTTGGGTCAATTCCCTGCTGTGCCTCCTTGGGCATCCATTGGGTTCCTTCCAGTTTTATAGTTCTAGGATTATCTGGGGTTAAATCACTGACCCATCTAGCCTACTACTGTGCATGTTCACAGAGGATGCCTTTCCAGTGTCATCCAGAAATCTTTGAAAGCTGGCTGCGAATACCATTTGGTGTCTAGAGGTTGTAGCAGACTCAGAAAATAATTTCCCCAAGTTCTATCTATTAGAGGTACAGAGACTATACATAAGTGTTTCTGCATATACTTCAGCAGTGCTTGATATGCCAGCACTATTAAAAACAAATAGTATCAATTCAAAGGATTCAGGAAGGTGGCCTCTTTTTTGATAACTTCTAAAAACTTCTAAATTCATGATGGCTGCTCGGAATGACAATTCATCTGAATTGCTGGAATGAGGACTAATCAAATAGACAAAATAAATGCTTAGATATCTGGAGCGCATGACCAGCTAGGGGCCAAGGAAAACTCAAATGGAACAGATACATAATGAAAACTCAAATGAAAGATGCATAATACATTGAAATAATATGAAAAGCACTACCAAAAAGGTTCAAGATTGTGCAAAATATGTGAGTTATGCTCAGGCATATCTTATTTTTACAGTTTTCATTTATGTTTGAAATCATCCACAGAGGCTGCCTCCTGCATAATACGCAACACATTTTCCGTCATTTCCTCCAATTTCTTCCAAGTGGCAATAAATCACAGTGCTACTTAGGTTACACTCCTTGTGTCAAACAAGGCTCATCTGTCATCATAGTTCCTTTCAAATAACTGAGTTTTAAAATGAAGGAACTCTTGACATCTCGAGGAACTGACGTAAATTAAAAAAATAGCTCTAAATTATTAGCTGTGACGGTGATCCACTCTGATTGACCAACAACAACAGTAGAAACATTTTGTACTATGAGCTGCTGTATGTTAGGTGAAAAGGGGTGTCATGTGCAACCAGTGTGTGATAGGTGTAGCCCTTAATATGTATCTCTGCCATAAGCATCTCTGGTTGTGGCAAGGAGAGTAGTTTGTCATGCATGGGAGCGGATACTAAGTGAGAGAGAAACAGAGAGTGACCTACCCCAAGTTGGTGATTCCCTGATGGGTTCATGGAGTTGGGGGGGGGGCTGGAAGGAGCATATTCCGGTGGTGCCATATTATCTCCCCTACCCAGGAATTCTAGTGGGTTTTCCTAGTGGTCTTTCATCTATTGGATTATGCCCAACTCCATTGGCCAACCTTGGTGACAGCCACAAGGGTGGGAAAGAATGTATCAGACAGAAGGTGGATCACCAGATAGAGGTATCAGTTCCTGCATTCTGCACCAATACTTTTCTGATGCAACCAGTTTAAAATGCGGTCTATGGTTTATCTATCATCTGCTTTAAAAGGTATTTTAAAATTTGGAGTGTTTCTTTGGGGATCAGGGGCACTCAGCCTGGGTTTCTCTCCTTTGGATCCACAGGCACCCATTTCATGATGGTGTTTCTCACAAAACAAAGCATCATCACCTGGTTGAGATATTATAGCCCCTAAGGTCGTCTAAATCTAATCACCTACATAAAACTAATATAAATGAAATTATATTACTGTGCTCAGCATACACTGCCTGAAGCCTTTGCCACATCATAATGTCCAGATCCTTTCTCAATATTTGACAGCTAAAATTTATTAAACAGCTTATTGACTCTCAGCATTGCTATCATGCTTGAAAGAGTAAGGTTCTACATTTTTGCTTAAACTTTACAGTATGTTTCTCTAGACATATTGCTGTAATGTATATTTCTTTATTGGAAACCAGTCTGTGGCTGAAATTCTGTTGAGTTTAGTAAGCCACACCAGAGTAAGCCCATTTAATTTGATTGAATTTAGAGAGAACTGGATTCACTAAATCCACACTGATTCAGAGGGGCACAATACTCTCGTGGGACTTACTACTAGACATGGGCACGACTTGGCGAAATTCTCGTTTCCGTTTCCGTTTCTCGTTTCCGTTACGGAACGGAAACAGTAACGACAATTACTCTGCCAGAACTCGAACTCGAACCAACTAAAGAAAAATTGGGTCTGATTTTTCGTGTTGTCGTTCCTGGCATTGCAGCGATCGCGCGATGCCAAGCGGCACAGGAAAAAAGTTTTAAAAATAAGAAAAAACCCGATTCCTGGCCAAAAAAAGCAGGCGAAAATATGCCTGCCTGAGTGAGGGCACCTACCAGAGGGGTGGTTTCTGGGGGGGGGTCCCTGGCCTCCCTCCCCTCCTCTCCTGGGCTGCGCAAAGTGCGCATCCTCGTCGTCGAGTTGCACTCGCCCACGCCAACTCGCCAAGCAGCGCGGCACAGGAAAAAAGTTTTAAAAATAAAAAAAACCGATTCCCAGCCAAAAAAGCAGGCGAAAATATGCCTGCCTCAGTGAGGGCACCTACCAGAGGGGTGGTTTCTGGGGGGGGGGGTCCCCGGCCTCCCTCCCCTCCTCTCCTGGGCTGCGCAAAGTGCGCATCCTTGTCGTCGAGTCGCACTTGCCCACGCCAACTCGCCAAGCAGCGCGGTACAGGAAAAAAGTTTAAAAAAAAACCCGATTCCCAGCCAAAAAAGCAGGCAAAAATATGCCTGCCTCAGTGAGGGCACCTATCAGAAGGGTGGTTTCTGGGGGGCGGGGGGTCCCCGGCCTCCCCCCCTCTCCTGTCCTGGGCTGCTCTGGTGGGGGGCATCCTCGTCGTCTCGCCAACTTGCTCGCCATGCCATGCGGTGCGGGCGGGGGATCCAAAATGGGGTGACCACAATATTTATTTTGAAATCGTGGTCCAAAAACACACCAAAAGACCACAGAAACATGCGAAAATAGCTATTTTAAAACTGCCTCAATTTTTACAGTAGCAGCAGTGGGTTTTTCTTGCAACAAAACGTCTCTTTATTTTATTTTATTTTATTTTATTTTATTTTTTTTTTTATTTTTTTTACACCTGCGCATTAATGATGAGCTCTCCATGGGAGTGGACCATGCAAATTTTGGAGCCATATCCACCAATTGCATGGCCACTTGGCCAGGTTTTGACCGAGACTTCTGGGATGTGCCAGTCGGGCATAAAAAGCCACTAACCCTAGCCCGAACCCAAACCCGAACCCGAACCCTAACCCATATGCCAGTACACTGTCCTTCTTAGTGGGTCAGAGAGGCACCCAGAGGTGCACCCCGGTAACTCACCCTAACCTTACCAGTAACCCTAATCCTAGCCCTTGTGCTAACCCCTAACCCCAAGCCAGATCTGTGTACTCGCATTGCACTACAGCAAGTACACTTCCCTTCTTAATGAGTCACAGCGGGCGCCCTTAAGGGTCCAGTGACTCACTCCAGTCCTCTGTCACTTCGCTCTCCAGCAGGCAGTGAGGCACCCGAAAGAGGTGCCTCTGCCTGCTACTGCTGCTGCAACTTAATGGTATGCATATCCAATTGGCTATGCATGCCATTTTGTAGCGGGTGAGGAGAGGAGGCACCCACCCCAGAGAGGTGCCTCCAGGAGCCCGCTTTCCCTTCATGGCGGGCCAGAGGAGGCACCCACCCAGAGGTGCCTCCAGGAGCCCGCCCCCCCAAACCAGTACTAACGACAGATGAAAAACCAACAAACGAAACGACAAATTTTTGAAAAATTTCACGAAAAACGGAAACGAGCCGAAACGGGCCGGCTCTGACACACGATAACTCGAAACGTAATTTTTCCTGGTCGTGCCCATCTCTACTTACTACATTATGCAACAGGATTTCAGCCAATAACTATAGGAAAGTAGGAAAAAAAGAAAAGCAAACTTTAGATGGACCGATTCAATAAAGGAAGCCACATCCTTGGGGTTGCAAGAACTGAGCAGGACCTTTTGAGATATATTCATTTGGAGGGCTGCCATAGTTCAGAAGTTGAATGACATACAACCCATGGATACTTTTCAGTTTTAGAGAAGACTTTTTATTTCCCAAGCTTTTAGGGGCCTGCAAGACCCTGGGAATGAGGCTTTTTTGTTGTGTTTGTTGTGTGTGTTTTGCATGTTTTGCATCTGCTATGTGAACTTTATATATTCATCTAGGAGGTGCCAAGACTTCACCTGGTGAGTTCTAACAGCCCTCTTCTGCTATGCTAAAACACCTACCGAGGAGAACAGAAAAAAAAGAAGGTGACCTCACTAGTTTTCCCAGAGCTCAAGGCAACTTTCAATATAATTGAGTCTAGTATGTCTTGCTTTGCCTAGACTGAGTATTGGGAGACATTGTATTGTAGCTGTTGCAATTCTTGCTGTTGGGGTGTGCTCAAAGAGTGGTGGTGAGGAGCAATCTTTCATACAATTGTCTGTTATGTGTTCCTGCAGGTTCAGTTTTATCTCCTATATTATTCAACATCTACACAAAGACAAAAAGGAAGGCTATTCAAATCTTAGGAGCAAGGTGCCACCCATATGCTGATGACTACTACCCAAGGCTCTGTTGCTCCTTGTTGCCTGACAGTCAATGTCATTGAAGACTGCCTAGGCTCAGTAATGGGCTGGATGAAGGGGAACAAGCTAAAATTAAATCTGGCAAGATAAAGACACTGCCAGTCAGTAGGAAGACAAGATTGGTAATCAGGATTTAACTTATTCTAGAAGGGGATTTCCTTCCTTTAAATCTCTTTGACTCTACACCACTACACGTCTCTGGATTCCTGGGAGACAGTAGTAATGATCATTCCTAAGCTGATCTGACTTGGCCATAGTGGCTTGGTTAAAATCTATATAATACAGTACATATGACGTTATCCTTGATGGTCCAAGAGCTCCAGCAGCAGCTCGGATGCTACCGGGAGCATAGTATGAAGATCCCATCACCCTAATATTGAAAATCTCACAGAAGTTGCCAGTTGCTTATCAGGTCCGATCCAAGGTGTTGATTTTAACCTCCAAATCCTTCAATAATGCAGTCTGGCAAGCTAAGGAACTACTAGTCTTTGTGCTAATCTATCTGGATGATAAAATTTTCAGAAGTAGTGGAGAATAACAACAGCTCTAGAGGCCTGCATGTAGAAGGAAGAGTATCCATGTAAGCAATCAGAACAAAAGCATCGCTTCTGCTTTTTGTTATTCCAAAATACACAAGTGATCCAGAGAATACTAGTTACAGGCAAGCAGAGAAATGATCTCATTAAATAAAAAATAGTTGAGAACTTGATGCTGTCATCACCTATGCTTTATAAAATTCTGAGTAGCAATACTTTTCAAAAATTATATAGAGTACCACGGTGCTTAAAGAAATGATGAGAATCATCTACAACAATCTCTAGAGCAGGGCTGTCCAATTTTGTCCAGCCCATGGTTTACTCCCCCCCAGGGCCCCAGTGTACTTACAGGAGTGCGTGCATGGCTGCCCAGCCAGGCCGGAGACAGCCAAGTGCAGCCAGGGGCCAGCCGGGTCCTCCTCCTCCTCTTCCCCCTTCTCTGTAACCGTGGCTGTTGCTGCAGCTGCGAGGCCACTCGGCCAGGCTGGAGAGGGCCAAGTGTGCCTGACATGGCCCTCCCCCTCCCCTCCTCCCCCTCCTC
The DNA here is from genome assembly GCA_037367245.1 of Phrynocephalus guinanensis. Classification (NCBI taxonomy): domain Eukaryota; kingdom Metazoa; phylum Chordata; class Lepidosauria; order Squamata; family Agamidae; genus Phrynocephalus; species Phrynocephalus guinanensis. The sequence continues at coordinate 39,943,775 of CM074736.1, forward strand.
CCCCCTCCTCTTTTGCTGTGGCTGCTGCTGCAGCCGTGAGACCGCTTGGCCATGCTGGAAAGGTCTGAATGCACCTGGCGTCCAGCCTGACCCTCTCCCTCCTCCTGCCCCTCCTCTGTTGCTGCAGCTGCTGCTGTGCCCACTTGGCTGCTCAGCCAGGGCAGATAGGGCCGAGTATGCGTGGCAGCCAGCCTAGGCCCACCTTGAACAAGCTGCCACTGGCAGCGAATCAGGAGGATAGCAGAGACCTGGTGGGCTGCTTCCGATGGTCCTGCAGGCTACCAGTTGCCCGCGGTCAATGTGTTGTGCAGGCCTGCTCTAGAATTTTTGTAATGTTTACAATATAGCAGTGATTGCGAACCTTTTAGAGACTGCGATTTAAAACCCACTTTTTTTTAATGTGCCAAAATGGCAAATTTACTTGAATACAATGGTACCTCAGGTTACAAATGCTTTGGGTGCTACCCTTCGGGAAAGCAAGAATCAAAGAGCAGCGGTGCTACCCTTCAAGAAAGCAATGCAGGCTTTTGTATTTCCCGCGACCCCAGCGCCCTCGCTGTGGCCATGGGAAATTCAGAAACCTGCTCTTCGATCCTCACTTTCCCAAAGGTGCTAACCTTCAGGAAAGTGAGGATCGAAGAGCAGGGATGCTACCTTTTGAGAAAGTGAGGATCGAAGAGCAGGTTTTTGAGTTTTCCGCAGCCACAGCACCCTGGCTGTGGCTGCAGGAAATTCAAAAACCTGCTCATTGATCCTCAATTTCCCGAAGAGTAGCACCCCATCTGCCTCTCTGCCCTGACCGTCAGCAAATCCAGGTGGAATTGGTGGCATTTTGTGGGTTGGTTCACAGCCATGCTGCTTTGGACATCCCAAAAGTGGCATGGCTGGAGGGTAAACTGGGCTACGAATGAGCCCACAAACCGCTGCTTCCCCTTCAGCCGGCTTTCTGCAAAGATTACAGTGGTGTGCTCCAAGTGGAGGGGGAAGTATCATGGCTGTGAACAGGTGATGTCACGTGCCCACAAAAAGGGCTCTGCATGCCACCTTTGGCACCCATGCCATAAGTTCACCAACACTGCTATAACATACCTATCCCTAGAGGAAGCTGGCCTAGTTTCCTGGTTAAGAAAATATTAACACAGCTTGATAGGCCAGAATTTCTGATTGAACATTGGGAGGAACAGCTAAATCCTAAGTTTCTGTTGCAGTAGTAACAACTATGCTACCTGCACCACCACATCCTATGGACAAGGTTCTGTGGTAATTGTTGCTCCATGTGATTGGATAGTATAGGTGACCAGCTTTCCACATGACTGGGGCATGCAATGCATGATAACTGGCCACTGATCAGTCACAAATGGTTGTGTGTGTGTTGTCCCATTCCACTGTGATTAAAATCTCAGTCAAAACTAAGCCCAATGAGTCACCAACACATTAATATTACAGCCCCCCCCCAGCCTTTCATGATATCTTTATCTCGTCCAAGACGGAAATTGTTTTTCACTTTGACTGGGGCAAGATCTTCCAGCATATATTGAAACACAGAGAGGATAAGCTGGAAATCGCCAGTCATTGTTATATGAAACCCATACATGACCTAATCCTTTCTGGCTGCAAAATCTGGCCCTCTTTTGAAATGTGGCTTTTTGTCAACATGGGAGCTCTGAAAAGCTCAGCACAACACAGAGCATGAAAACCTCTCAGAACAGTGGTTGCTACAGCAATAATTTCCCTTTTAGAGAGACTCTGCTATTTTAAAATAATAATAACAATAATAAAACCTTCTGATTTTTTAAAATTTACTTTCTGGGCACTTCTGATATTTAACAACAGGAACAGAAGAAAGCTCTTTCACACACTTTCTGCCAAATAAAGCTTCCAGCCCAAAGCTGGCCCTGAATATAACATCATCTTGACCAGGGGTCTTCAAACTTTTTAAACAGGGGGCCAGTTCACTGTCCCTCAGACACTGTTGGGGGCTGGATCCTGCAGCTCCCCGGCATGGCTCTGAGGGGGGAGAGGGAAGGCCCAACCCACTTCACCACATCCCCCGGCCCAACACCACTCTCCTCACCTGCCAGCCCACACGGCAGCTCCACTTCTCACGCAGCTCCAAGGGGGATAGGGGAGGGCCCATCCTGCTCACACACACCACAAGATGCTACAGGCAATGGCAGGCTTTGCCCTTGCATTGGTGGCTGAGGCAGCTCAAGAGGGAGCAGGGGGTTCTGCAATGGCTGGCGGGCCTGATTCAGGACCTTGAAGGGGCACATCTGACCCATGGGCCATAGTTTGAGGAGCCCTTATCTTGACCATTTATACAAGACCATCATCAGCAAAAGCTCTTAAGACCACAAGGTTTTGTTTCCACAAGTGTGAAGTAATTAGTCCTGCAAAATCTGGGCTGATGAACCCTTGGGTTAAGAGCAGCAGCTCTTAGTTGTCACTATTTGCTGGTGATAATTTTGCATGCTGCCATGTGGTGTACTGTGATATTCTTATCTGTTGGGTGATTGCATTTGTAACAGCTCACTTCCTATTCCTGCCTAAATCCTTCTTAGTTTCCTCTACTACAGAGTTTATCTCCCATGTTGTAGACAGTCTTGCCTCAAATGAAAGCATTGGTGTTCTTCCAAAGCCTTGTTATCAAAAAACAAGAGATGAGGTAATAAACAGGTGTCAGTTTCATTATAGTAATTTTCCTCTGTAGCTAATAATTAAATATTACATATATTCCAGAACACTGGAAATTATATGCCAGGTGTAGTGCACTGTTCCTTGCAGGTAATTGTTATAAATATTTATTAAACAAATGTGAAAAATCAAACCAATTTTTTTCTCTGGGACCTCAGATATCAGGATATAATGCTGAGCTTTTGCCAGGTTTTAATTGTGTCAATAAAAAGTTGTCATCTGCAGAAAACATGAGCTGCTGAGATCTTATCTAATTTACATGCATGAGGAACAGACATTCAGGAATAAATCTTATATCATCTTTGCATTTCAATTTACTTTCTGTGTCACGCAGGCGTCTAGAGTACTTTATTTTGGATAACCACACTTTTCTTCTTGTAGTTTTGCTCCTAAAATATTTCGAAGCAGGCCCTGCCCTCCCATGCTCATTTCTACAGGTTAGACTTTGGTGTCTAACCTGTAGAAATGTGCTGAGGACTGGGGCCTAATGAAAGTAGACATCTTCATGCTGGAAGTGATGTGAGAGTGGAAGGGGCTTGTGCTGAATGATAGGCAGTCTCATTCTGATAGTACAGAAAAGCAAGAAGATGAGATAATGCTCTGTAATTATTACTGCGACTCTTGTATTTTGGAGAGAACAAACAAAATTTATGAGAAGTTATTATTTGGGCAATAGTTCTGAAGACTTTAAAAGATCCCTCCAGCAAATGAGTTCTTCAGCATTCTGGGGGTAGTATCAAATAATACAACTGAACACTAACCAAAGATCTAGTAATAGAAAACTGCTATTGGGCTATTTGTCTGACCATCCTGCTTTTTTTTTTAATGATTAAACCACACAGCCATATGGTAAGACATTCAGCTTCCATTCTGAAAACACAGATACAGATCCCACTAAACTGATTTAGGTGTGTGATGGCTGAAAAGCAACTGGTTTCCTTTCATACTACAGATACACATATATTTTATCAACATGCCTAGAGCATTCTCTCAGCCTCTGAAATGCAACCACCCAGCCTCATTCGGTGACTTTCTACATATATTCACACAGGCACACCAGTCCCATTGAGTTCAATGGGACTTTATCTCAGCCAACCATGCATGATACTGTATACTGTAACATAGGGGTGTGTGTGATCGCATGGAGAAATAAATTGTATTTGGACCTCTCATGCAGTGATCCAATGTGACCTCTTTCCTGGCACGTTTGCAACATACAGGCTATCGTGCCCCAACCTGATCCTGATCTGTGCCCAAGCTGGACCGAAGAGGTTCAGCTTGGGCATAGATCAGGGTCAGACTTTGGGGCCACTAATTTTTTGACACCAGACTAGATCAATTCCCAGACTGAAAGAAGGTTGTTTTAAGTGAGATCAAATAAGAGAGAGCCATGTGATCATTACATAGTAGAACTGCCAGGGTGGGTGATACTTTTACACTAAACCATCACTGCTCATACAGTCTGCTGGCTTTCATGGATAAGGATTGTCCACTTTGTCAGGTTGAAATTAAAGTCCAAAAAGATTATGGCGAGATAGATTTTACCAGGCGTTCTTCTTAGATTTAAGTAAGGATAGATGCAGGCTGCACTGGGGTTGTTGCTTTAATGCTACAGCCAATGAAGCAGTTAAAATGTGTTGCTGATAGTATGCCCATAGTACTTAAAGCACTCTCTGGGCCATTTACAGTGAATGATGCAGGCTATACATTGCCACTGGTCACAGGAAGCTGGGTGTTCATTTTACTAACCTCAGAAGGATGGAAAAATGTGCTGCTTATATACCACCCCATACCACTTCAAGTAGTCTTTGGGTGGTTTACAGTTTAATTACAGTATACAGACAACACATTGCCTCCCCCAGCAAGCTAGGTGCTCATTTTACCGACCTCAGAAGGATGGAAGGCTGAGTCAACCATGAGCCTGCTACCTGGGATTGAACCCCAGGTCATGAGCACAGTTTTAGCTGCAGTAAAGGCATTTAACCACTGTGCCACGAGGCTGAGTGAACCTGAAGCTGGCTACCTGGAACTGAACCCCAGGCCGTGAGCACAGTTTTAGCTGCAGTACAGCAGTTTAATCCCTGTGCCACAAGGCAGAGGGCTGGATTTCCTACACCAGTTCTTCAGACAAAGCAAGATAGTTCCCTGCAAAGCGACTGTTTCTGGTGAGATCATCGGCATTTCTTCCCAGACATCTGAATACACCCTATCTTACATCTCTACTGTGTGTGCATGATTTTTATTGGTTACAGCGTGCCAAACTGGAAAAACTGTATTTTTCTTGCAGTTATGTGCTTTCTTATCATCCTTAATAAACGCAGATTCTAGGGTTATCTTACTGGGAATTCAGGCTTTAATTTGTTGCACATGTAAAATCTGCCTTCAAATCCTAAAGCCTAGAGTTTGCTTATTTCATGGTGTCCCATCAGCTGAGCTTGACACCAAACTCCATGTTTCAAAATTTAATATCTCAACATCTGCATTGGCACCTTCTGTTCCTTTCCCATTTTCCTGCACCACCCACAACCCTGCCTCATCTCAGATTCATCTTTTTTCCCTGAGGGGAATTATGGATTAAAGTGTTTGATTTAAGCAAAAGAAAAGCCCTGCAAATTAAGTTTCAAAAGGCCTCGCTGGGGAAATGCACAAGTGCTACAAATCTTTAGAAATCTCTGTTCTTTGCCATCCATTGAGGAAAAGAAAATGGTCCACAATTAATACAGCTTGTTAGGGAGAAGCAAGTGTCATACGTACCTATTAGAGCCTCACAGAAGACTTAGCATAGGGTACATTTTAATAATAAGGCTATTAATTAAGGGATCTGCATAAAGTGAGGTAATAGGTCTTTGGCTTTAGCTGCCAGCTTCCATTAAAGAAATTGATTTACAGGCAGCAGCAGAGTTCAGATTAGTCTTAAAGCATAGCCAGTTTAATTGACAAACAAGCCATGGTATAGAACGCCAATGAAACAATCCATATCTAATACGTCTCGCTGCTTTGTAGTACCAATTATGAAGTGTTAGCTGCAATCTGCCACTGCCAGCTGTGTGCAGGTTTGGATGCTGTGACTTCAGCTGCAGACACGGCCGGCGTTTGGATAATTCTGATGTTATCCAAAGGGGATTATGAGACAAACACTAGCATAAAGCCTCTCCTCTTCAATGCACAGTTGAAGATGGTGTACATTTGCAGGGGGTAACCGGCTGTTGCAGAACCTAATTTAGCCTGTGTTTTTTTGTTTGAGCATATGTAGCTTCTCAGAGTCAGTGCGTTGTCTTTGGAGATAAAAGCCATTCAGCACCTCTGATCTCCTGGATGCCTGTTCCCAGAGAATACTTACCTTCAGCTTCTTGCTGTCTTTTTCTCTAGCTCCTCCAGCACTGATCTAGGGATAACTCAAAGTCACATAGACATACACAGAGAAAAGCATGTTCTATTTCTGTAGCCTGACAAAAATTATGCTTGTTGCAAGACATTTCCCTGGCTTATTATTTTTCAGGAAGAAAATGTAAGTTTCCCCCTCCACCCCCATATGTTGTCTGAAAAGTTGTTTAGGTTTGATGCCCCCCCCCAATTATTGTTGTTGCTTTTTTAAAAAAAACTGATGAGAGTGGCAGGAGTGACATAACTAGAAAGAGCAATTCCGTTTCACTTAATTCTCAGACAAACTAGTCACCGGATGGAACAGAATGACCCATTATTTTAGAATCATATATTAAGGGGTGGGGGAGATAAGTCTTTTCAACCTGTGGCAGTATTCTTGTCTAACCGAGCAGTTGAAACGAATGAGAAAGCCATTCATGGTTTCCTGGGGTGTGCACCAAACCAAACTCGGAATGTCAGATTGTCCACCATGATTCGTAAGTGGTGGTTAAGGAATGCGTTTTTCACAGGCCAAATCATACCATTCACATGGCATATACATTTGTGGAATTGTGGATGTGAGCGATCATACCAGTAGCAATAGATACCATGGAAAGGAAAGGAAAGGAAAGGAAAGGAAAGAAGGAAGGCTTGTATATTATGTTCTTCATCCAAATTAGTGTTGTTATTACAACATTCTTACGAATGATGTACTCGACCCCAAAAAGCAATTTTTCACATTTAAGACTCCCAAATCCTATGGACTTGATTCTATTTTTCTACCTGTGCTTCCCTTTCTTATTCTTCCTATTTGTACATGCATAGGTACACAGTCAAAGAGGAGCCCAGTCAGGCACCCTGCTATAGAAAGCAACAGGAAAACGGGAAGACCAAATACAAGATGGACTGGCCACAGGTTCATGTTTACAAGAGCTAAAGAGGGCAGTTAGAGGCAGGATACTTTGGAGATAGTTCATTCAAAGTGTTGCCATAAGTGGGTTGTAACTTGATGGCACATACTGTATATACTCAAATATAAGTCTAGTTTATCAGCCCTAATTTTGGGCTGAAAAAAGGGCCCCTTGACTTATGTTCAGGTCAATACTTTTAGCTACTGAGGCAAGTGCTTGGGTCAGTGGCTAAAAGTCATTTGAAACATTGTGTGCCGCTTCTCATGACCCCCCTCTGCATCACAGGGGAGCGGTGCGCGATGTTTAAAATGACTTTTAGCCACTGAGGCAAGTGCTTGGGTTGGTGGCTAAAAGTCATTTTAAACATCACACTCTGCTCCCCCAGCTCACAAAGGAGGCGCTGCCAGACCCTGCTGCATTTCCCACCCTAAATTTATACTCGGGTCAATAAGCTTCCCCAGTTTTGGGAGGGGGGGTTAAATTAGGGGCCTCAACTTATACTTGGGTCGACTTATACTCAAGTATATACATATCAACCTGCAACCACTTACACTGTACATCAGGTGATCTTCCTCAGGGATAATTGTGTGCCAAGTCACTTCTGATTTATGGCGACCCTTTTCAAGGGTTTCCAGGTATTGAATACTTAGAAGTGGTTAACCTTCCTTTCTTTTGGGCAGCATTCTGGGACTGTGCACCTTGCCCAAGGTTACACAGGCTAACTCTTCTCCCGGGAAGCACAGTGGGGTACTGAACTCCCATCCTCTGGCTTTGCAACCAGATACCTAACTCACTGAGCTGTCCAGCCAGACTCACATTCCTCCGTACCATGCAGAAAACCCTTCTCCCAGCAAAGCTTTGCTGTAATGACCATGGAGACAATTCTATGTCATTTGTTGCCAGTTGACTGTACCTTACACACTTTATATAATCCCTCAGCAAATACCTTCCTCTGCTCTGTCAATCTGACTCAGGCAAGGCACGTATCATTCTTATGCCTGTCATGTTGTCTTGCTCAATATTGACAGCAACTATAATATTTGACCATAGTGAATAATATCATTGGCATCAACAGGAACTATTCCCCAAAGGATACAGCATGTCGGGGAGGGGGCGGTTTAAGAAAGAAAAGGACAGCTGCAAAAATATGTCTCCAAATCAGAGTATTAAAAATAAAATTCACATTAAACCAGAATAAACTGGTGTAAACGGTTACAAAAATCCCAGTGTTATATATACTCTGACAGGATTTGAGTTAGTGTGACTGACCAAGAAAGATACCTTGGAATTCCCTCTTGGGAAATTGGTGCGGTATACAAATAAACAAATAAACAAACAAACAAAAAGCAAAAAAACAAATGTTATTAAACAAGTAAACACGGACAGACAATTTGAAGGATAAATAAATAAAAATAAATAAATAAATAAATAAATAAATAAATAAATAAATAAATAAATAAATAAATAAATAAATTTGGTGCAAAGCCCAATTTTTTAAAAAAAATGACAACCAGTTCTGAAGCTGCATGTTTTAAAAGGGCAATCTTCATGTTATTATACCATACATTTGAGAGGCAAGCCGCCAACAATCATCTTTAGAGTGGACAATTATGTTTTCAACAAGTAAACACGGACAGACAATTTGAGCTTTTTCTTGAGGATGAGAAACAAAATGTGTCACCTGGTGAATTTGTAACTTTGAGATTCGTTAATTGGGGATGAAGTTGTGTGTCTGATTTAAGAGAGGTTACTTCCATTTGCCATTTCTCAACTCCCCCATTTGGAGAACATCTGTGTAAAAAAACACCTTCTCTCCATTTGAAAATTGATACACCTACTCTTTGGGGATTCCCAAAATTGGCTTCATGGCATAAGAGGACCTGCCCTCTTAAAACTGGGAAAATCCAGATAAATCAGCCTTCGCTAAGTGCTTTATATATTGTACTGCTGAGCAAGGGCTTAGAGTTCAATTTTGCATTGTACCTCCTGGCGAAAGAGGCAGCCTGTGTGGCCTTAGGCAAGCTGCGCAGTCCCAGGGCCCCCCTCAGAATGGCCCACCACTTTTGAGTACTCATTACCTAGAAAACCCTGGGAGTCAGAATCAACTTGACAGCACACAGTTATAATGGTCCTGGGAGAAAGAGAAGGAGGGAAGGATAGCAACAGTTCTTTTGTCAAAATCCCCACATTTAAAAACAATATTATGCATTGAAGTTTAGCAAGCAGGCAAACAAGAGGAAAAGACATCTAAAAACAAAAAGAGGAGTAAACAATAGAACAGCACTAATAGCATCTACAAAAGAAATTTTAAAAGCCAGAAAGGCTAAAAAGAATCTAAATTTAGACATAATGAGAGATAATCAAAGCCCAACAAATATCTGTATGTGTCACACATTAAAGTTTTGAAAAGGCTACAAGGTTCTCAGTAGACTAATTAAAAGAGGATGGACATTTATCCTTCAAATGGTGCTGTATCATTTGTTTATCCCCTAATAAGGGCATAGGGAATTAGTTTCCACTGACCACTGGCTAATTTCCAGAAGAAAAGGCTGATTGATTAGCCAAATACATTTAACTGTAAAATGCAAAGGTGTGCCAATACAACGTCAATATGCATCATAACTAGAGATGGGCACGACCAGGAAAAATACAGGCAGTTTTAAAATAGCTATTTTCGCATGTTTCTGTGGTGCTTTGGTGTGTTTTTGGACCACGCGATTTCAAAATAAATATTGCGGTCGCCCCATTTTGGATCCCCCGTCCGCACCGCATGGCATGGCGACTCGGTGAGACGACAAGGATGCCCCCCACCAGAGCAGCCCAGGACAGGAGGGGGGGAGGCCGGGGACCCCCCCCCCAGAAACCACCCCTCTGGTAGGTGCCCTCACTCAGGCAGGCATATTTTCGCCTGCTTTTTTGGCCGGGAATCGGTTTTGTTTTTTTCAAAACTTTTTTTCTGTGCCGCGCCGCTTGGCGAGTTGGCGACTTGACGAGGATGCGCACTTTGCGCAGCCCAGGAGAGAAGGGGGGAGGCCGGGGACCACCCCCAGAAACCACCCCTCTGGTAGGTGCCCTCACTCAGGCAGGCATATTTTCGCCTGCTTTTTTGGCCGGGAATCGGTTTTGTTTTTTTCAAAACTTTTTTTCTGTGCCGCGCCGCTTGGCGAGTTGGCGACTTGACGAGGATGCGCACTTTGCGCAGCCCAGGAGAGAAGGGGGGGAGGCCGGGGACCACCCCCAGAAACCACCCCTCTTGTAGGTGCCCTCACTCAGGCAGGCATATTTTCGCCTGCTTTTTTGGCCGGGAATCGGTTTTGTTTTTTTCAAAACTTTTTTTCTGTGCCGCGCCGCTTGGCGAGTTGGCGACTTGACGAGGATGCGCACTTTGCGCAGCCCAGGAGAGGAGGGGGGAGGCCGGGGACCCCCCCGCCGAAAGCACCCCTCTGGTAGGTGCCCTCAGACAGGCATATTTTCGCCTGCTTTTTTGGCCAGGAATAGGGTTTTTTTTATTTTTAAAACTTTTTTCTTGTGCCGCTTGGCATCGCGCGATCGCTGCGATGCCACCAGGAACGACCACGACAAATCAGACCCAATTTTTCTTTAGTCGGTTCGAGTTCGAGTTCTGGCGGAGTAATTGTCGTTACCATTTCCGTTACGTAACGGAAACGAGAAACGGAAACGGAAACGAGGATTTCGCCGAGTCGTGCCCATGTATATTTCTGAGGGATTCCTAGGATTTAATATTCCCAAGTACTGAATATCATGAGGATACCAGTGAAACTGGAAAACTGTTAGTGTAGACCAGGATACAAATCATAATACAATTTATTTCCCAACAATATCAGTTCTAGCTTCAGTCACTTGCTCCAACCACTAGGCAAAACTCCAAAAGTATTGATTGATAGACCTAAGTAGAAAACGAGGGAGGGTTTATAATTGTAGATGTTATTGTTATTGTTTCTACTTATCACCTCAGAGTGCTAGAGCAGTCTTTGGACATAACTATGCAAGGAACACCCCCACATGGGCTAGATACTCACTCTACTGACAAGCTGACTACAGTTCTATACTTTAAACATTGAGCCATGGGACCCTTGACAGCAAGATACCATCTTTTTAGAGCAGTGGTGTTTTTTTTTCCTTACAGAATTGTTGCCTACATTAGGATTCTGAGTAATGAAACACGTCAGTAGTTCCAAACAAGACAAATGATATTATCAGTCAAGGGTATAAGTCAAAAGATATTATCAGTACCTGAGATTCTGGAGATAAAGTACCCAATTCAATTTTGAACTTAATTCCCCCCACAAAACCTTCTGAGCTTCTAATTACAGAACGACAGCCGCTCTATCAAATCAATCCTTAGTCTGAGGTTTTTGATGCCTTGTTCATTGTTGAGTAAATTCCACTTGTTCTGCATGAACCAAAGATGCAATAACCATTTGCAGCTTACGTTCGGGAATAACTGTTGTTACCTTTGCATTTCATTCTGCCTTAAAGCCCAGACAAACCATGGAACTGATTCATAGTTCATCAGTGGTTGGAGCTCAAGATTTATAGTTCATGTTTATAAGCTATGTTATATTATCTTCCTTTTGAACACTGGAAGGTAATTCTTATTTTTCCATTGCTTGCAAAGATGCACCTTCTTCGCTGGCCTCTCATTATTCTTTGGTTGGCATCTTATTGGCTATTTCACTACTAGTGAGGAAAATTTCATAACTGATGAAATGGCTGGGGGGCTGCCACAGTACCGGACTGTGTTCATGAAGTAGACTTTGGGCAAGGATGTGGTCTGATCCATCAGACCTATTCTTATATATTTACAACATTTATGGAGCTAAAATGGAACAGAATATGACAAGAGCATAAAAAATGGTTTCAATGCCTTTTAAATGGTGTCTCAACTTATCCTTCCCCCTGCTTCCTCCCGCGATGACACTCCTACATACTAAAAGTCAAATGAAGGATAAACAGTCTGTATATCAGAAACACAGATCTATGTAGTGTGAGGGTGGAGTGGGGGACAATGGTTCCTTTGCTGAAGCAGCTTTTCAGATATAAAATCTAGAAGCATTCCCACTGGCAAAGCTCACGGAAGCTCACAGACTGGAAGCGGGGAGGCTTAGCTGAGTTTAGGGAAGGTCTAATGTGGTGCATAAAGAAAAGTTCTCCCTGAAGGAAAATGTCTTATATTCCTCACCTCACATGAAGTAAGATTTATGCACTCAAGTCGGAGGGATGTTTGGATTTTAGTTTCTGTTTCTGCTGTCAAATACCACTATTATACATTAGGGTTTAAAATAATCATGAGACATGTACCCCCCCCAAAATGATTAACAACTGAAGAGACTAGCTCAGAAATGCTTTTTCTAAAATATCTAAATCCTGTCTTCTATTTAAAAAAAATATACTGAAATGGCAGCAAGTACAAAATTTGGAGAAATGCCTTGTTTTCAAACTCAACACGAAGTAGCTGCACTAACTTAATGCTGTGGGACCAAATATTTTATACAATTGGGATGAAATCCGCAATATAATGTATTAAAAAAAGAATACCATAGTTCCTTCCTAGGACTATTGACAGAGTGATGGCATAAGAAAAATATAATTAAATTTACTTATGACACAACATCTGTTTGGAACACAACCCACAATCTTTATTAATGCTAATAACAGAAAGTGGAATTTGCACATCCTCATAAGCATGAATTTCCAAATTAGAAAATTGGTTTCCCTGTAGCCACTTCTCACCTTGACTATGAAGATTCTCAGACATCCAGGTGAGTTTATCTGGAAGTTGAGTCATGGCAACTGGACTTCTTTTCTTGAGAGATGGAAATGTTTAGCTGCCCAATGCAAACAGCTTCCCCAGACTGATGAAGCTGTTTGGATGAGCAGCGAAACATTTTATTCTCTCGAAAGAAAGAAAGAAAGAAAGAAAGAAAGAAAGAAAGAAAGAAAGAAAGAAAGAAAGAAAGAAAGAAAGAAAGAAAGAAAGAAAGAAAGAAAGAAAGAAAGAAAGAAAGAAAGAAAGAAATCTAGTTGCCATGACTCAACTTCCAGATACTTGTCACCTTGTTGCTCAATAAATAAATAACTGAAGACCACTGTTTGTCCACATTGGAGGGATAGGTACCAGTGTCATGGTGCTGTTTAGAGAACCCATGTGATTCAGTGCCCTGCATTGGTTTTGCTTGTCAGAAATCCAGACTGGGGTTGCCTCATTGAGATATGAATCTTGGAGATGTCACAGGAAGAACAAAAGAATTAGGCATGTTTGGCCTAGAGAAAAGAAGAATGAGGGGCAATATGATAGCACTTTGAAAATATTCGAAGCACTGTCATATAGAGGAGGGACAGGATATGTTCTTGGTCATCCCAGGGTGCAGGACACACAGAAATGGACTCAATATCAGGGGAGAAATCTATTTACTGGTAGAGCAGTATGACAGTGGAACCAATTACCTCAAGAGGTGGTGAAGGCTCCAATGCTGGAGGTGTTCAAGAGAAAATTGGACAACCACCTGGCGTGGAGCATTGCCCTGCCATGGCGAATAAAGACGTGAGACAACTTTGTTGGGTATAAACTGGGGCCACACTTTATTAACACAACATTTTAACATAGGTCTCCACCAACGGGAACTTCCTGAGGGGCCTGCCGCCACACAGGTTAGTGTCGGGTACATGGGGTTCTCTTGGGACCCCGCCGACAAGGAAGCCTTCTGGTGAGTCACACCCCCTGGTAGCCTGAGATGTCCTCAGGCCCCCAGGGCCAGCCAATTCCCTCCCCCTCACCTGGGTCCCGAGCTGCATTCCTCATGGCTTGTGGCCCAGGCAAGGCCTCTGCTCACATCCTTCCTCACTGCTGTAATCTCTAGATGTGCAGCATTAGGGGTCGAATGGTACCAGAGGGGATATTAGAATTGTATTCACTGGCTCCATTCCCTCTTCACAACTGCCCTGTGTGATCATAAATACATCAACAAACTCAAACCACCCCTGAGTGCCAGTGTGGGATAGGTGAAAAATCCCTGCCCTTCCAGGCCAATCTTGGGGGGGGGTCAAAAATTCCTATCCGGCCCAATAGGCGACCAGTTAGACTCATACTAGCACTGTTTAACATGGGGGGGGGTTCGCACCAAGGAGAAAGAGGCATTGAGCCGGGGTGGGAGCTGCCTTTATAGGCTCACCCTGGCCCATCCGGGTATTGTACTGCCTTCCCCCATCTCACGATATTCGCACGGGGAGGGCAAAATAGCTCTGGCGGCACATGCACTGCCCCGGAGCGGCCAGGTGTTTGTCTTGATGGCATTGTATGCCTCTTCTAGCTTCTGTATTCTATGATTCCATGAAATTCAGAGGAAATAAATTTATCTGTTTCTGACCTATGTCACTATATGTTCACTCTTGGGTACATTTCATCCTGTTTCTATTCTTCTCAGCTATAATTTTTTTCTCAAAAATCTGCATGACAAATTGCATTATAGGTGCAGTTTTAAAATTATGCATTATCAGTTCAAGCTGTGCACAGCTTGATACAGTAAGAATGGATTGTGATGATAAGAGCATTTGACTAGCAAACATCTAAAAGTAATGTCTCTGAAAATACTCATTTCTAGATGTCTTATTCTCAAATATACATTTCCAAATACATTTTGATGCCAAACCAAAGCCAGATTCATTCAGGAGGGATGAACTAGGGTCCATTTTATCAGGAATTGAAAAGATGGGGTCATTTTTCATTTTTCATTTCATTTCGCAAAAATAAATTGCCTTTTTCTGTGTTTCTGTGTGAAAATTAATGTAATAATAAATGAGTGCCACCACAGTTCCTTTTAAAACAACAATTATTAATACTGGGATGATTTTAATAAGTATTAAGATGCTGCATAGCAATAAATGACAAGGGGTAGATGCCAGAAATGATGAGTAGTTGAAAAATAAAGCTTGATTTATTGCCTAATTAAATTAACTTTCCATGGTGGGCAACATTACATTTTGCCGTTCAAAATGTTTTCTTGCAGTAATACTCAAATAGCATCTTGGTAACTCTTTCAATAGGTGGGTTTGCTGGAAATATATGCAGGCATGCTGGAGGTTCGGCACACCCAAACAAAATCATAATCCTCAATATGATTGAGGTGATAACTTCATTGACAAACAATGCAAGGAATGCTCTGTAACTGGGTCAGATTTCCATTATTTTCCATTGACTTCATGACATACAAGTCAGTGTGAATAAGCCGGGAGTCCCCCACCCTCCACCCCAATCTATAGGTTGTTTTTTTCTCTGCTGCTGCTGAAGCTTTGACTTTTGGACAGAAACCATATTGTCAGCAGCTGAGGTAGCTTGATTGCTTGAGCTGATAGGGAGGGTTTTTTAGCCATTCTACATGAAGCCATTCTACCAGGCTACAGCAGCAGTGAGAGAGGCAGGGGAGGGGAGAAACAGACTGTCATTTGAATCTTTTCCTGCCCAAACATGGTGCCTGGGTCTGCATGTTTTCCTTCCCTCTCTCCCTTCCTTTGCAAGGCTTGTTGCCCTAGTGCTGAAGCTAGGTGACAAAAAGGAGGCGGGGCAAAGAATAATCTGAAAGATGAAAATTATCAACTAGACTTATTTGCTGCTTGTTACGGTAGTTCTCTAACTGTGGCTCTGCCAAAATGGAGGGTCAGAAGAGAGCTACCTTGCAGGATACCCACTGTACACGTAACATCCAGCCCTTCCTTCTTCCATTTTTAGGCTGTATCTTTGCTCTCTCTCTCTCTCTCTCTCTCTCTCTCTCTCTCTCTCTCTCTCTCTCTCTCTCTCTCTCTCTCTCTCTCTCTCTCTCTCTCTCTCTCTCTCCCCTTGCTTTTGTTGTGGTATTTTAGCAGAGTTTTATTTACAAAAGAATAACTTGGCAAAATAACAACAGAACATAAACAGCTTTCTTCAGCATTCCATCTTCAGTCACAGAGTCTTTCAGCAGAGAGTCAGAGACGTGTAGCAGCATGGATCATCATCAGGAGGTTGGGATGAAGTGATCAAGTGTTACCCTCACTTGTTAACCACTATATACACAGTTAATTACACATTACAGTCAGCTGCTCCCTGACTGGCTTACTACAGCTACAAACTCTTAAGCAACTTACATCAATTGTTAGTTACTATAAGTTACTATACTGTTATACCCTAACAGCTTTCATAACCACCCACAGTGACAAAAGAATCACACTTAGCTACAACTGAGGATGCAAAAATATCAAGCTTATGCCACACTTGGAGCAATATGTCGGAAAACATCAAGCACAGAAACCAATGAGATAGAGAAGTGGGGCGGTGGGACAAAAAAAGGCATTTTTAAAATCCAAAAAGAAAGAAAGAAAGAAAGAAAGAAAGAAAGAAAGAAAGAAAGAAAGAAAGAAAGAAAGAAAGAAAGAAAGAAAGAAAGAAAGAATCTTCTTGACCATCTAAGGACAATCAGAAAACCTTGCAGGAATTACCATATATACTCAAGTATAAGTCGACCCGAGTATAAGTCAAGGCCCGTAATTTAACCACAAAAAACTGAGGAAACGTATTGAATCAAATATAAGTCTAAGGTGGGAAATGCAGCAGTGTCTGGCAGCTCCTCCTTTGTGAGCTGGGGGAGTGTTTGCCTCGGTGGCTAAAAGTCATTTTAAACATTGCACGCCTCTCCCCCATGATGCAGAGGGGGGTCAGGAGAAGTGGTGTCTGATGTTTAAAATGACTTTTAGCCACTGACCCAAACACTTGCCTCAGTGGCTAAAAGTCATGCTCTCTTTCTCTCTGCACAGAGGAAATAAGTTGAGTTTATTCTGTTTCAAAAGGTGAAAACTGAATTACTTGGGTGGAAATAGAATGAGAGCAGAGATCAATGCCGAACAAATTTCCTTCCCTATCAGCTGTTCATTTGGTGTACAAACAAGTTGGTACTGGCCTTATGATGGCAGTGGACAAAAATAAGCTGTTGTTTAAAGAGGACCAGAGATTGAGAGAGATCTACCTATTGGTAATGTGAGTGGTCCCAGCAACTGTGGTTTGAGCCTATGACTGCCAGTGACAAGGAAATGTTGGAAATGTTGCCTGGGGCCATTGATCGTGTGACTCCTATCTTTTCCCCCAGAACATCATTGAAAGACGGGTTTATTATTTGTGAAGATGCCGACACTGGCTTCTGTTTTAGATGGCTGTGACTTAGAATGACAATTCCTGGAAAAAACTCTATCAGAAGTAGGAAGGACTCCCACCTAGCTCTGACAGGTAAATTGAACCTCCATGTTCGCAGTGTGTGTGTGTGTGTGTGTGTGTGTGTGTGTGTGTGTGTGTGTGTGTGTGTGTGTGTGTGTAGAAAAGCAGCAGCAGATGATATCTGATGGATTATTAACTAGATAATAGGCAAGCGGGTGGCTCTTTATGTAGGGTGGTGGTGGATGAGGCCATTAGACACTAAGGGGTCTGTGAAGACTACTAGCTTAGGTAATGGTGAATGACAAGCATTCCTGCATATACTCAGAAGGACCTGGATGAAGACTCTTCAAATTTGCCACACAGGAAAAGGGTTAAGAAGAAATCCCATAGTAGCAGAACCTCCCCTACAAAAGAGAGGTAAAGGTAAAGGTTCCCCCTGCTCTTGTGTGCTAGTCATGTCCGACTCTAGGGGCAGTGCCCATCTCCATTTCCAAGCCAAAGCCTATAAAAGATGATGAGTAATAAAAAGAGCAAAGAGCATTATGGGAGCATTCATTAAAAGGGTAGGATCATGGCACGTGTCAGAACATGAGTTCACACATGGAGTAGGACTTGGAAGCAAGGCATTTGAGTTTTAAAATTTACACACATTAACGTCTTACATTTTTCTGAGTAACGTCTTACATTTTTCATGAGCAGGGGAATGGAACAACAAGAGCATTCGCCATTCTAGGATTTTTTGTGAGTTTGTTTTTTTTCTCAAAACACAAATAACAATAATGTTACCATTTTCTTAGTTTTGCATGGAGCAGGGAACGTCTCGCTGCAATTGGACTTGACTGCCTTAGAGAACCCTTCCAACTTCGCCATTCTAGGATTCTATGCATGAGTGATGTTTACTCAGCTTTTTTTGATCTCTTTCTGTGCTTATTAGGAGCGATTAAACACAACAAATTGTGTGGCAGCATTGTATGGGGAAACAATTTAGAAAACAAAGTACAGTTATTCAGCCATTTTCTTAGTTTTTAAAAGGAATCTCACCTTCTCGAAAAAGGACTAAGTGGTCAAAATCCCATTGTGCAACTTTGTGCACACAACTCAAGTCTGTATGTGTGGTAGTTGTGCTAATGCCAAGATGGAAGTGCTATCCTCAAAGTACTTCTGCTGGTGCAGTGTGTAGTTGGTCATGCCAGGGATGCCTAATGGACTGCACATTTCCTTTTGCTGAGGGGCATAATACCTGCCACATTTATGCTAGTATAGCTTCACTCTTTTATAAGTAACCAATCACATATTAAGGAACATAAAAAGCAATGTAACAAGTCACCAATACTGTTTTGGAATAGTAAAAAGTTGCTCTTGGGGGCCCTTTAACTTCTAAAAGTATTTTTCCAGCTCTCTTTCAAGGGTGCTACGATATTGTGCTTCTGAATGTATCCCTCAATCCTGCATGCACGCAGCATGGTTTTGGCCTCTATTTGCACAGCTTAAACATTGATAATTCTATAAAATATTTCCAACATTTAACATCTGTTCCTCTGCAATGGATGTTTCATTGGTCACTGTTAAAGCCCCGAAGCTTCTCCCTAACCATATTAACTCACAAGCAAACCCAAAACTGAACAGGCATATACTTATTGAAACAGCAAATATTTTAAAAGATGGGTGATACCTTCATAGGCTGCTAGAAGAAAAAAATTAAAAAGTTGCTGAGCTTTTGGGAACAAGCTCCCTTTTTCAAAGCAGGTATAGAAGTCCAAACATGGCAAGGGATGTAACCGTGCTGCCCTGTACCTTCCAAGAAGAAGCCTGGTGTCCATCTTGCCAAGGGAACGTTTAAGAGCTGCTGGCAAATTACATCCCTTGCCATGTTTGTACTTCTATACCTGGTTTGAAGGGAGCTGCCTAGATGCCCTAAGCACATCCGATCTCGCCTGATTTTGGAAGCTAAGCAGGTTCGGCCCTGGTCAGTACTTGGGATGAGAGACCACCACCGAATAGCAGGTGCTCTAGGTGCCTGGAGTAGGAACTGGCAAGCCACTCCAGTATTCCTGCCAAGAAAACTCCATGGACATGGGGTCATGAAGGGTCGGTCACGACTGTAACAATACAACACACACACACACACACACACACACACACACACACACACACACACACACACACACACACACACACCTGGTTTGAAAAGGGGAGCTTGCTCCCAAAAGCTCACCAACTTTTTTTATTTTTCTTCTAGCAGCCTATGAAGGTATCAACCATAGTCTAGTTTTGCTTTTGTTTTAATGGCTGCACTGCCCCAAACCTCTATTTTTAAAGATGTAGATTTACATTATAATAAATCTTAAGATACTATGAGTTCTTGTCTGATGCCACCAGAATTCCAGAGGCAACAAAGAACACACCCTCCATGTGATCAATTGAGGGCAGGAGGAATTGAATAAGAAAAATCTGACTATCCTTAAAACAGTGAAGACTCTGTTGATGATAAAAAATCCACAAGAGGAACTGAGCTTACCCCTTACCATTCAAATCACTGAATAGAAACAATGAGATGACTAACAGCTTCACCTGATGTGCCTAGACTCCAAGGTTGCAATCATATGTGTAGAATAATGTCCAATTGTGATAAACAGGATTATGATGCCTTTTGAAAAATGAGCAGTAGTGCAAACCAAATTGACTGGGGTAGATGTCAAGAAATATTGTTAAACAGATTTTAACATAATGGAAACAGAAGCAAGCACCATTTGGTAATTACTTCTGTCCATCAAGGAGAAAATACACTTTGATCCAAGCACACATTTTATAGATTCTGTGTGGTCTTTTCTCCTGCACATCTCTCTCCTGTTTATTACAGTGAAGAAAATATCACTATGGGGAATGCTGTTACTGCTAATAAATAGCCACACACAGTAATTACCAGCTTCCTCTCCATTGTTGCTACTTGCATTGTTCCAACTAGCTACAATGCTTCCATCGTCCTGATCCATTCCTACTGGAGCAGGGCATGGGCTGGCACACTAGCCCATGACTGGTGCCCATGAACCACGAAACATGCTGATTTTTTAAATGAACTGGTTGGTGGTTTGTTTGTTTTGGGCCCATCTCTAAATGAAAGGGGGTGGGGCTTTCTATATAGCTGAGCTACACAGAAAGTCCCATCTAGAGCTGGGCATGAAACGGAAAAAAATGAGATTCATTTTGTTTCATTTTGTTCCCATTAAATACTATTTCTAAAAATATTCAATGGAAAAATCACTGTTCTCGGGCATGCAAATGGCAGGTTTCTCTTCCCCCAAGAGATTTTAGGGATCCCCTGAAGTTTGGAAAAGTTAGGGTTTCTCGGGGCAGACATATTAAGCTCCAAAGCAGGTGGTGGTGTGCTTATGCTTAATGTAAGGATTGTGTCTTCAGCATGCTTTACCAATTTAAGGGTTAATGACAGTTTTCCCTTTACTGTAAAGTGGGTGGGTATGCTTATGCTTAATGGAAGGAAGGAGTGTGTCTGGTGCGCTTTACCAATTTTAGGGTTAATTGACAGCTTCCTCTCAGCATGCCAATCCACACTCTTTCAATTAAGTTCCTCACGTAGCCCCTTTGGAGCTTAATCATTCCCTGTACCCCAAACCTCTCCAAATTGGGAGTGCTTCAAGGGAACAGCTTGAGGAAGCTCCACTGTAATTTCCATGCTGCTAGCTGCCTGGTATCCATTATTTTCAAGCACATAACATTGCAATTCTAATTTTTTTTCTGGGTGCACCCTCTTTGATGTTGAATAGCTTGGCTCCCTGAACCCCAAATGTCTCCAAATATGGGAGGCTAAAGGGGGAGAGAGTCCACGGAAGGTATCCACCAAATTTGGTGCCTCTAGGATCCAGGGGAGCCATTTTACAGAGAAATGAATTGGTTCATTTTAAACTAAAAAAAACACTGATTCATTTACTACTTCCCCGTTTGTTTTGTTTCATTTTCTTTCATTATGTAATGAACTGACAAATCAGTGTTTTATATTTCGTTTGGTGCCCAGTCCTGTCTGATAAATTTCCCAAACCTTGCCCTCCTACATGAATCCCAGCACATATTTTACTTGCTCCGGGCCTCCCCTTTTGGATCTCCCCCCTATCTTTCCTGTTCGCATGCCGCCCGCACCGCATGGCATGGCGATGGCGACTCGCGGGTCCGGCTGCCCAGGGACGGGGGGGAGGCGGGAACCCCCCCCTCCAGAAACCACCCCTCCGGTAGGTGCCCCTGCGCCCTTAGTCAAGCAGGCATTTTTCCGCCTGCTTTTTTGGCTGGGAATGGTGGGGGGAGGGGTGGGGGGAGAGTTTAAAAGTTTTTTCCTGCCACACTGCCCAGCGTGAGTAGGACAGTAGGCTGTCTAGGGTTCTTCCTGGGAGGCTTAGGGTATAGTGAGAAGTGTAGCTCTTTAAGGGTTCCCTATATATAGCCCAATGGGCAGCAAATCTAGAATTCCCTCAATACCTTAAGCCTCCCAAAAGGCACTGAGGCTCTAGTCATCCTACTTTCCTACTCATCTGGGAACCATCTGCACAGCAGATGATGATGAGATGATGAGGAGGAGGAGGCCTGGAGTAAGGTGAGTATCTGGGGACCATGAAAGGGGGCTTGTGGGGGGGGATGGGACAAAATGGCAACAATGAAAAAAGTTGATGTTTTGTTTCACTTCATAGAAGTTTGGAGCCCCAAATTGTCTACAACATGAACCACAAACAGGCTCAGATGGGGAGAGGATGGTTCAAGGTCCATTTTGTGTCCATCTCTAATTCCATCTATATCGAATAGCACATTGTTTGAATTAAATGGTCACATTTAGCCTGTGCGTCACTAGGTCTGCAAATACAAAATCCCACCGAAGCATTAGACATGTTTGAATCTGTTTTTATGTCAAGTCTTCTCTGTCAAATCCTAGAAACATGAAGCTTCAGTGAACTAATGGGAGCAGCTGTAAGAAATGTGCCACAGGCTTTTTTTTGTCCAGAGTGCAAAAGGACATCACACAATAATGAGTTCAGCACATGTTACAAGTATGTTGTTTCTATATTTCAAGAAGTCAGTTCAAGCCACCCATTTCTCCCTCACAATTTGTAGAAAGGGTCAAATAGGGCTGCAACTTGGAGTGATGCCCTTTTCCTGTAATGGAGCCACCCAGTCTGAGACCAGGAGCAAAGATGCTCCCCGAAGACTTCTTTTGGCCTTTACAAACCTCAGAGATTGTGGGGATTCCACAGCTTGACCTTGGCAACCTAACTCTGTACCACCTTTCCAGACCTTTCTGCTGCCCAGGTCACACCACCTAAGGAAAGCCAGCATCAATGTGCAAGTATTCAGGTGACAAGGGAAGAATCCAGTATGCCCCTTGATTGATTCTTCTTGCAGAAAAAAGCCCACTTATACAGAGATCACTTACTCACAGTAAGACCTCACCTGCAACCAAGCACACTGCCATGGGGCCTTGAAATTAGGCCTATGCCTTCAGCTTTTCTCACTCCCAAGACCCAGGATGTCATCCCACTTCCCTCCTCAGACTCAGCTTCTGGGCCCACAGCCTTGGGTTCCTGGATCCCCAAATGTCCAAGATCTGAAGGCTCAGGCTCCTGGTTCTCTGTGGGTCCCGGATCTTCAGGGACAAAGAGGTGCTCCAACCATACCAGCTGCTTTGCACAGGAAACATCTGCTAAACCCATAAACCTTTCTAACACAAACATAGTGGAAGACAAAGACAGCAAGGGAATTGGGACTTGCAGAATCAACAGTGGAAGAAGGTACCAGAGAGGTGGCAAAGGCAGTACATGTGTCCAGAGGAGTATAAAATGCTGGTGAAAATGGCAGGCCATGAGATGGAAATGAAATAATTGGTGGTGGTGAAGGAGGAGGAGGAGGAGGAGGAGAGCTGTGACAACAGGCTACCTTTTGTCTTCCGGAAAATCCATTGGATGCATCACATTTTCAGCAGGTGATGACTGCTACAATGAAATTAAAAGATGCTTGCTTCTTGGGAGGACAGCGATGACAAACCTAGGCAGCATCTTAAAGAGCAGAGACATCACTTTGCTGACAAAGGTCCAAATAGTCAAAGCTATGGTTTATCCAGTAGTGATGTATGGACGTGAGAGCTGGACTACCAAGAAGGCTGATCGCCTCAGAATCGATGCTTTTGAGCTGTGGTGCTGGAGGAGAGTCTTGAAGTCCCCTGGCCTGCAAGGAAAACAAAATCTATCCATTCTGAAAGAAATCAACACTGGATGTTCACCTAAAGACAGATTTTGAAGCTGAGGCTCCAGTACTTTATACACATCATAAGGAACAACTGAACAACTGAACAACAACAACAACAACAACAACAACAACAACAACAACAACAACAACAACAACCGAGGGAGGAGAGATGAAACAGATGCTCCATTAGAAAAGTCCCTGATGTTGAGAAAAATTGAAGTCAAAAGGAAAAGGGGGCAACAGAGAATGAGATGGTTGGGCGGTTTCATTGATGCAACCAGCATGGATTTGACCAAACTCCAGGAGGCAGTGGAAGACAGAAGGGCCTGGTGCCTGCTGCTGGTCCAGAGGGGTTGTTTCTGGAGGTCCCCGGCCTCCCCCCTCATCCCCCGTCCTCGGCACTCGCCGCAAGCCAGAGTCAGACATGCGGCACTGAAAAAAGCAGGTGGAAAAATGCCTGCTTGACTAAGGGCGCAGGGCACCTACCGGAGGGGTGGTTTCTGAACAACTGAACAACTGAAAAATTTATAAACTGCCAGATTTTTCACAGTAGCAACAACAACAACAACAACAACAACAACAACAACATTTACACCTGCGCAGTGCACAATGATGGGCAACAAGCCATCCCACCAGTCGCATGGCCACTTGGCCATGGAGACTTCTGGGATGTGCCAAAAAGCCCCCTAAAAACAACCCTTGAACATACGTCACAACAAGTGGGTCAGAGAGGCACCCAGAGGTGCAACTAGCCCACCGTAAAGGGAAGAATTGTGTTAGGGAGATGAAACAGATGCTTAGCCATGTTTGTGGACTCTGAAGCCACCATAATTTGATTTTCAAAAATTTGGAATTTAGAACTTTAAAATTATGTATTTTCTGAGATCCTGACTATACAAATACGCACCCAGACAGACAGACAGACAGACAGAAAGGCAGACAGACAGACAGATAGGGTGATAGTATATTTCAGCTTGCATAACTTAACTAAACCAAACTCAACCCAATACCTTGTGGCATATTTATAAACAAGAAATTATATCAGAGGGAGCTTTTATAGAGTGCAATAATCTTGTTCATTATTCCTTCTAATTCCTGCCTGTTTTTCACTCCCCAGTGCTATTTCTTCCAGAACTAATGTGTCAGGATAATATCAATGAAAACACAAGCAGAACTATGCAGGGATAAACAGACAGCATGTCTGAACTCTTCTGTAACGAATCCAATTTCACAGAACTAGAGGCCAGAGAACAGAGATGATGAAATTTGTCTCCTTCTTCCCTCTCAAAATGACTTTCTGATCAATATTTGGCAATTTACATAGCACAGGAACAGCACAGTACTTCAGATGCAGCCATCTCACAGGTGGTAATCAAATCACAGAAGTTTCATTTTATAAAAATCAAAAGGAAGAAAAAATGCACAGTGCATCTCATCCACTAGAAGGCTTCTCATTCCATTGGAAATTCAGTTTGGTGACTATAGCTCTTAGCACTCTCCTTGCTTAACAGCAAAACAACAAGAGGAAACATGGCGGAGGGGAAATATTCCCATACCATTAATAATCTGCCATCTGATTTGGAAGAAAAGGTTACATTCAATTTCTACTGGTGATCCAAGCAACATCATCCCTGGATTTACTGTTGTACAATAGCAACTTTGCAGACAGGGCTTGTAGACAGAAAAGAACAGAAACCTCTGTAGAACTGCCTGTGATGTTCCAGTTCATGTATGATATCCTTCTCCGTCCAGCTATCTTTTGCTGCTGAAAATTCTGCTCAATCCCTGCAAAAGATTATTCCAAATTTGGGAATGAAAAGCCACACAACCAGGGATGGATATCATGTGGCCCATGGGTTTTGATCAGTGGTCCTTAAACATGGGTCCTCAGATGTTCTTAGACTACAATTTCCAGAAATCCTGGATAGCACCACAAGTGGTGAAGTCTTCTGGAAGTTTTAGCCCAAGAACATCTGGGGACCACAAGTTTGAGAACCACCGGTTTAGATCACAGTCCGCCCCATACAAGATCTCTGTCCACCTTTCTGTTCCTTTCCTACTGAAAACTGGCTGCCATTATGGGAGTGCCATATTCTAGCTTTCTGTGTTTTATGTATTCTTTCTTTATTCTTCTTTATTCTTCACTTTAGCCCTTATCTGCCCACCACTACCCCCACAATCACCACTATCCAAGACAAAATTAGCAAAAACTGAGATGTGCTGCTCTTAAAAGCATCAGAACTTAAGTTAGCTTTTTTCTTCTCAACAATGTGTAGCTCACCCTGCATCTTTTCAAAATGCACAGACATACAAGCATGCACAACTAATGAAGTCCTGATTTTGTTTTCCTTAAGGTTTTTTTTTTTTTAAAAAAAACACACATTGGAGAATAAATGGAGACCACTCGGAGGAAAAAGACTGGCAGGAAATTGGCCACAAGGCCCTGAAATTTGCCTTTTTCTTCACTGTGAGCAAGGGATGACAGGCATATTTCCATTACAAATACATCTCCCTTCAGCAATACTGGGTTTAGGGGCACTGGAGCCCCACATAGCTAAAAATCATTGTATAACTCTTAAACACGCACGCACGCACACACACACACACACACACACACACAGAGAGAGAGAGAGAGAGAGAGAGAGAGAGAGAGAGAGAGAGAGACTACAAAGCTTCATTGTTTTTCAAAGTTCTTGCGAGGCATACTAATTCTTCCAAAATAATTGTGTGCATTGTACTCCTTTTGCAAAATTTAGAGTCCAGGAAGCCCACTCAGTAATAGACTAGCAACAATTAAAAAAAACCTTGAGATTTGGAATGATGCCATGAGTGGGGGGAAAGGTTCCTGCAAAATCCCTTTGGACAGAACAAGGTCCTTGGACATGTAATGCATGCTTTCTCCTTGTTTTCTTTTATGCACAACTGTGAATGTACCCATGGCTCAAAATCACAATGATGCAGTCCAGTCATTATGTGGCTATAAGAGAAGTTTTCTGTTCGGTTTTGTGAAAAGAAGATATTCACTCTGACATATGGCTTTCCTCTTGTTTCCTGCAGCTGCTCTTATTTTTCATCATCCTACCTGACCCCCTCTTTGATCAGTGGCACAGGGCTGGCTTGTGTACCAGGAGTCACACCGAGTTGCTATTTACCTGAGCAATTAGTGATAGGTTTGACCTCTTTGGGTCATCAAAATGGACTTGAAGATCAGAAATGTACCTAGAAATAAAAAGGTCTTCCTATCAGTTATTTATCAGTGAGACCGCTAGTTGAAATTAATAGTATTGTGAATTTATTCCTGCTCATTAGAGCTATAGCAGAGTCTTCTTCCAACCCAGGTCAGACTTAATGCAAGACCCTTTCACGTTTCTTTCTCTGCAAAGGGTAATTGCCAGATCTTTACTGCATGCTTTCCTGTGTGGAAGGGAACTGCCTGTTTTTTTTTCCTGCAAGGCTAGCTGAATCTATTTTTTACACCCTTGAAGAAAAGGACAGAAGCTGACCCTTCCCCCGCTCCTTCACATTCCACCTGTGAAAGTTGACTGAACTTGGCATGAGCTTTGTTTTAAGAATGTCAATAAAAAGGCTTTATTGCCACACCTGAGCATACCTAGCTGGGTTTTTCCCCTTTTATTTTAAATATTTATTTTATTAACAAAAGGAAAAGACAAAAGAAACATTAACATAAAATAGTGACATGCCGCCTTATGCACCTACTATTTATACATTTTAACAGGGTTACATTTTGTCTTCCGGTTCCATCCTAAAAAAATAAGAGACCAACAATCTAGATTATTTCCTGAAGGATGTTTTGTCTCAATTCAATCATTCATTTAATTTAGTAAATTTAACAAAGATATATCAGATATGTATTGGAAGAATTGTGGACAAAGGGGGACATTGGAACATATGTGGACCTTTTGCCCCCAAATAGAAGCATATTGACATGAAGTAATTATTTGGCTAGAGAGCTTGACTAACCAAAGAATAATTATGAACAAAACCTAGCTAGTTTAAGGGCTGAGAGGACCATCTATATGGTACCCCAAGCTCTATCCTCCCAAAAAGCAGGCATCTATCATAGCTGCCTCCTGGTCTCTGTTGCCTGGGGTACTTGGCTATTGGTAAGACCAACCCTACATCAATGGTAGAGAATAGACATGGGCACGACTTGGCGAAATTCTCGTTTCCGTTTCCGTTTCTCGTTTCCATTACGTAACGGAAATGGTAACGACAATTACTCCGCCAGAACTCGAACTCGAACCCACTAAAGAAAAATTCGGTCTGATTTGTCGTTGTCATTCCTGGCATCGCAGCGATCACGCGATGCCAAGTGGCACAGGAATAAAGTTTTAAAAATAAAAACACCCCAATTCCTGGCCAAAAAAGCAGGTGAAAATATGCCTGCCTGAGGGCACCTACCAGAGGGGTGGTTTCTGGGGGGGGGGGCCCCGGCCTCCCCCCTCCTCTCCTGGGCTGCGCAAAGTGCGCATCCTCGTCGAGTCGCCAACTCGCCAAGCGGCGCAGCAGAGAAAAAAAGTTTTAAAAATTAAAAAAAAAACCAATTCCCAGCCAAAAAAGCAGGCGAAAATATGCCTGCCTGAGGGCACTACCAGAGGGGTGGTTTCTGGAGGGAGGTCCCCACCCCCTTCCTGGGCTGTGCAAAGTGTGCATCCTCGTCGAGTCGCCAACTCGCCAAGCGGCGCGGCACAGAAAAAAAGTTTTAAAAAATAAAAAAAAAACCCGATTCCCGGCCAAAAAAGCAGGCGAAAATATGCCTGTCTCAGTGAGGGCACCTACCAGAAGGGTGGTTTCTGGGGGGGGGGGGTCCCCGGCCTCCCCCCCTCTCCTCTCCTGGGCTGCGCATCCTCGTCGTCTCGCCAACTCGCCATGCCATGCGGTGCGGGCGGGGGATCCAAATGGGGCGACCGCAATATTTATTTTGAAATCGCGTGGTCCAAAAACACACCAAAGCACCACAGAAACATGCGAAAATAGCTATTTTAAAACTGCCTGAATTTTTACAGTAGCAGCAGTGGGTTTTTCTTGCAACAAAACATCTCCATTGATTTTATTTTATTTTTATTTTATTTTAATTTTTTTACACCTGCCCAATGATGGGCTGGCCATGGGATTGGACCATGCAAATTTTTGGAGCCATTCCACCAATTGCATGGCCACTTGGCCAGGTTTTGACCGAGACTTCTGGGATGTGCCAGTCGGGCATAAAAAGCCACTAACCCTAGCCCGAACCCGAACCCAAACCTAACCCTAACCCATACGCCAGTACACTGTTCTTTTTAGTGGGTCAGAGAGGCACCCAGAGGTGCACCCCAGTAACTCACCCTAACCTTACCAGTAACCCTAAGCCTAGCCTTTGCGCTAACCCCTAACCCCAAGCCAGATCTGTGTATTCGCATTGCACTACAGCAAGTACACTTCCCTTCTTAGTGAGTCACAGCGGACACCCGTAGGGGTCCTCTCTCACTTCGTTCCCCAGCCCAAGTGCACTGCAGGCAGTGAGTCACAGAGGCACCCAAAAGAGAGGTGCCTCTGCCTGCTGCAACTGCAACTTAATGGTATGCATATCCAATTGGCTATGCATGCCATTTTGTAGCGGGCCAGAGGAGGCACCCACCCCAGAGAGGTGCCTCCAGGAGCCCACTTTCCCTTCATGGCGGGCCAGAGGAGGCACCCACCCCAGAGAGGTGCCTCCAGGAGCCCGCCCCCCCCAAAACCAGTACTAACGACAGATGAAAAACCGACAAACGAAACGACAAATTTTTGGAAAATTTCGCGGAAAACGGAAACGAGCCGAAACGGGCCAGCTCCGACACATGACAACTCAAAACGTAATTTTTCCTGGTCGTGCCCATCTCTAGTAAAGAACAGCTTCCCACCTTTGAAAAATGAATAAATGAACAAATGAATGAATATCAAATTATAAGCAAATATTAAGCCTTGAATCTTATGGTCTTCCCATGTTACTCCAGCAATGAATGAGAATATATAATGAGAACAGCAGAGAAGGATATGTGAAATCATGGAGATAATGAATCATGGCAAGCAGAACTCTTCAGTGATACTAAAAACTTTTTAAAATTACTGTCATAGGCCTCTTGAATCGAAGAACCCAAATATGTATTAGCGAGGGCTAGTATCTGGAAAAAGGTATTCCTTGAGAGCAGTTTGTGTGTGCCTGTTGACTTGCAATATTGCTAAATAGCTTGCTTGTGAGTGGCATTTTAAGTTTACTCTTATTGTCTTAGCTGTATCTCTTTAACACACAAGCAATTTCTGCTTCAATGGCTCCTTCCGTCTCTAGTTTGGCCATCTGTTGAAATGTTGCTGAGAGAGTCGTTATTTGAGTGGGCATTGCTGTTTCCTTTAACTCTTATGTCTTAAAGTGGTTGTGTTTTAATTATTTTTGTTTTCCTCTGACTGTGTTGCTGTTTGAATTCCATTTGTTGGCATGAAATGGGATACAAATTCACCTGGTAGAGACATAATAAATAGATGGTAGAAGTATTCTGAAGCCAGAGATATGATTACACACACACACACACACACACACACACACACACACACACACACACACACACACACACACACACACACACACACACACACACTCATGATAGCATATGGCACAGATCACAAAAGAGACAGATATAAGTCAGAACATTATACAGCTGACCCAACAACAATCACCAATATTTAGACAGTTTTTGACGAGTGGTCTAGCTTTATTCATGGCAGTGAAGACTATGTTGTCACTAACACTGAAGACTAATGTGTTTTTTCCACTGTAAATTCATTTCAGAAATATTAATTTGCTGCCTCGATTAATGTACTCTATTATCTGTCAAACTTTATCTCAACATTTTATTATTTGGATGTGCACTGTCATTTGTTATTTGAAAATTTCAGTTTGTATAAGATTACTTCCTCTGACTCAAAAGCTTCATCAAACTGAGAAAAAGGCAGCTTCACCATACAAAGCTGGGCTAACAGAAGAGCAGCATTGGTTTTGTAGGCTGAAAATTTGGAATGGCAGCTCTTTAAGATGACTGGGGCAACATGCTATTGCGCTTTACAAGAGCAATGAACTAGCCCTGTGCTATACTTCTTCAGCACCTGTGACGCCAAGCATGACGGCTGAAATTCTTCAGAAGATCATCACACTGGCTGGCATGATTCTGGTCAACCTCCCTGCTTGCTGTTGCACAAGCCAAGATCAGAAAGAGTGTTTATGACATGCATGTGTTTAAAGAGTGGAGACGTGTAGCAGGGAGTCCACACAGACTCCTCAGACATCTCTGTTTCTTTATGAATTTGTCTGTGGTCCATACAGTAGTTCAGAATGGGCAGGAGAAAAATGCGGCACTACTAGAACCACCCACCCTCTTTGAACTAGACTGTTGCTCTCTGAGGTCAAGAACACCTGCCATGTCTTTCAGTGGCATGTACATGTATCTATTTTTATACACACTCAGAACTGACTTATAGTGAGCCCAATATAGTTTTCAAGGTGAGATAATTTCAGGAGTGGTTTTACCAGTTTCATGCAACAATGAAGTCTCTCATGACCAGGCTGATGATAGTCATCTGATGGCTATCTCCCTGTGTTTGATTTTACAGGTCACATTCATTGCTAAAGAATAATCATGGTGACAAGAGCAAGGTCTGTGGTCTGAGGTCCATTATTCCTTTAATTGTGTAGTACTTACAATTTAAAAGATCAAAAGTGCCAGCAACTTGTGTGTCTCCAAATTCTATATTTTGGTTCTGGTTAGGCCTCATCTACAGTACTGTGTCCAGTTCTGGACACCATACTTTAAGAAAGATGCCAACAAATGGGAACAAGAGGAAGGCAACAAGGATGATCAGGCAACTGGAAGCCAAGTTGTACTGTATGAGGAAAGACTGAATGTACTGGGCGTGTTTAGCCCTGAGAGGGAAGATCCACTTGAAAAGTCGTCATGCAGAGGAGCAGCATCTATACTCAATCATCCCAGAATGCAATTGAGAGCATGTAATAATCAGCTCAAATTACAAGAAGCCAGATTGAGGCAGAATATCGGGGAAACTTCTTAACTGTTAGATCAGTATGACTGGGGAACCAATTACCTTGAGAAGTGGTGACCACTCCAGAGCTGTCACATCTGCTTTGATTTGGATTCCTGCACTGAGCAGGGGGTGGGAATTGATGGGCTTACAGTCCCCTTCCAGCTCCATTTTTTTTCTGATTCTATGATTTTGAAAAAGCACGACACCCTCCCAAAGGCTTGCCACCAGTTTCTTCCCTTTTGAAAGCTTACTTGCGAGAGGCATGTTGAAACAAAGAGAGAGGGGGGGAGAGAGGGAGAGAGAGAGAGATGCTTATCCTTCTGCTGCCTTCTCCAGTGCTCTAGGATACTATTTTTCAGTGTTGGCAAATCTATGGCATGGGGGGCCAAAGGTGGCACGTGGAGCCCTTTAGGTCGGCACCTGACATTGCTCCCTTATAGCCACTGCACTTCTCCCTCTGCTCGGAGTGTCCCATTTACCTGGCTCTCAATGCGGAGAGCCAGGTAAATGGGAGGCAGCAGCTTGTGGGCTCGTTTGTAGCCCCACTTTACTCTCCAGCCACGCCGCTCTGACCATCCCAGAGGGAACCCTCAAACCACTGGTTCCACTTGTCCCGACTCTCTTCATGGAGCCATTTCTGTGGTTTCGAAACAGCTTCATGAAGAGGTGCTACCCTTTCGGAAGGCGAGGATCGAAGAGCAGGTTTTTCAATTTCCCATGGCCATGGTGAGGGTGCTGTGGCTGCGGGAAATTCAAAAGCCTGCTCTTTGATCCTTGCTTTCCCAAAGGGTAGCACCTGAAGCATTTGTAACCCAGGGCACCACTGTATTCGGGTTAAATTGCCAAATTGGCACTTTGCGAAAAATAAGTGGGTTTTGAAATGCAGTTTGGGCATTCGGTCTCTAAAATGTTTGCCATCACTGCTATATATCATGATTTCTATTTTTAAAACTATGCCATGGGGAGTATCTCTTGTCCAGGAGGGAAAATCACCTATCTCTAAGTCTTCCCTCCATTTTTTCTCTTTTTTCCCTAAAGGTTGCCATGTTACACATTAGACTTTATTTTCAGCTTCATGTTCCATTGCACTCAATGGGCATAAACAGTACTACTATGTCAAAACTCTACTGTATGAAGGTCCTGAATATACACCTTCTGAATAGAACACCATAGACATGTTTCAGCTCCGTTTTATCTAATGGCCATGTTATTATCATAATAACAACAGAATTTTAATGCTTTCCAATTTGTAGTGGAACTTATTGCATTGCTTTGAATTGTTTGAAGTACATAATATTTTCATTTTATTTCAAGGGGAAGAAACAGTACAGATGGGAAGATCTGCAAGGAACACACATATCTATCTCTTCTGGTTAATGAAAATTAGATTGGGAGAGGTGAGCGATCCTGTATAAACAAGCAATTGAATCTTACATTTTACCATTCATTCTTCTAACAAGCCCATTTCCATGGCATATAGGAAACAGCATGAATGCAGAAAAAACAACCATCTATTATTTTCAAAGGCAATAACAAGTGGGGGAGAGTGTTACTTGACAAATGACTCAAATTTATCTCTTACTGGTTGTTTCCTAAGTGGGATTTCCTTTGGAAATAATGAGGCGCAAACACCTAGGTACAGTTTTCCTTCCCAGCAACAAAGGTACAACTACTTAAAGAGCTACAACTTCAGTTATAACTTTTCTGGTATCTCTATAACCTTTTAGTTACAGTGCTATAGCATGTGTAGCCTCACTAATAGTTCAAGTGTTGGGTGTTAACACTGCTCAGTATTGCTACCTCCTTCTTCAGGTGTTCCAGCAGGGCAGTTTAGAAATGACCATGGTGAGGAGAGTGTGTTGGATTTGACAGCTGGGCAGCATGTCAGTGCTACTTCCACATCCTTAGTGGTTAGGGTGCCAAAGCTATCAGGTGAGTGATGCATACACAACACTGGCACATCAGCGGTGGCCCAGCCATGGAGTACTGGGAGCCTCTCAGTGCCAGTTATCACAGCCTCACCTCTGCGCTTCTGCACCCATGCTTGGGAAGAGTTAGGTATGCAGACAGGCATACAGGGGGGCACTGTTACAGTTAGTACAGCTGAGGCAAGCACCCAGGTGTCCATTGATGACTGCAGAGAAGAGCCAGGTTCATTAACTACAGCAGTGGAGTCTACTTTGGCAGTCAAGCAGCTCACAATTTTTCTAGATGGGGATGAGGCATTGCCCCCAGGAGATCATCTCTCCGAGGCTCTGGTAGAGAAGATTTTACAGGGTGATTACATTGACATTTTGATTTATTGAATAAAGAGGTGGAATACCAGAATGTTGATAAGGTAGACAAGCATGAAAAGGAAAAAAATTAGGGAGGCACAAGCTTAAACGTTGTTGGGCAAATTGATTGTGAGCTTTTAAAATTTATGATGGGGTTATAGTTAAGGTCAGCCCTGAAAGAGCTTTTTCTTCGTTGCAGTACATGGACCTCATTAATAGGGCCCATGTACATTTTCAAGGATTGGCTTGCTTGTCATATGATGAAGGGTTCAGTGCCGAGGCAGCACATTGCCCCAACATCCATTGGGATGTGCCACATGATGGACTGTGGTTGCATTTTATGGCCCCGTCGCACCCTCTATTAAGTGAGTGGTTTGACAGTGGGCACCTTGTGCAGTGAGCTAGTCAGTCTAATTTTGCCTGCTTTGGAACGGGCCATGCAGTTCAACCCTTCCTGGTCTGCTGGGATTATATAATGCAAAATGGGTGTGCAATAGAAAACTGTGAAAATTTGGACCCATGTTCCACCTGCAGTACTTTTCATGCAGCCATGAACTGTCAAAAGGGGCATCCACCTGGACCTGGAGGAATGGATATTAGGAGAGGAGAAAAAACCCTGGCCAAAAACCCCTTCCAAAAGGGACCTAGCCCCATAAAGATAGCTTTGTCACTTCCCAAACAAGTTGTCAGCAAAGTATGTACTTGATGGTTTTACTTTTGGTTTCCATGTTTCTGCAGAGGGTTTAAGAGTAGCAAGATCAGGCAGGAACCTGAAGCCAGTGCAGGGTTTGGAGGAAGTGGTTAGAGGTACAGGAGAGTAGAGTCTTGGGAACTTTTGACATTCCACCTAAAGAGCAGTTTAGAATGTAACAGTTGTGGTATGACTTTGGCATCGAACACTTCAAGGGCTGCTGGGACATAACCATTCCCTCTGTTGTAAAAGAAACATAAGATGGCTTGTGTTGTCATCCTTGCAGGGTTCAGTGCTACTTTGTGGGGCTGTTGCCAGCTGTGCTTGTAATGAAACAGTATTCCTAGATATTTGAAGTGTTTTACCTGTTCAGTGCTATCTCCTTCAAAATTCCAATTGAGTGGTTTCCAGGTTTCGGCAAAGACCGTAATTTTGGATTTACTGTAGTTTAGTTGGGTTTATTTTAGCACAGTCAGCACACTTGTTTATTAATCACTTTAGCCCTAGATGCGTCTGTGATAGGATTACAGTGTTGTAAAGTAATACTTGCACCACATGGGGACCAAGTTTAGGAGGGTGACCCTCAACCCCCTTTAGATAGGGAGGTATGTCATTCAAAAAGATTGAATAGTATAAGAGCTAAGACACAGCCCTGTTTTACTCCCCTGTTTGTAGGCATTGGTTCAGTTTATAGTCTTGTCTGGCAAATAGTATTATAATATAAATTCCTAATCAGATGGAGCTATCTTTTATCTATCCCTAACTTGTGCAACTTGCTCCATAGTGTTGCCCTGTCTACTGAGTCAAACACAACCTTAAGATCCAAAAAGGCCACATAAAGCTTAGTTTTGGTCACCATTATCTGCTTATTGATGAGGTGTGACAGAATAAGGGCATGATCAAGCATTGATTTCCTTGGTCTGCAGCCTATCTGTTCAGCCCCCAAGACTGCCTGATTTCTGATCCAACAGGTGAGTTTGTCCAATAGATGCTTAGCATAAAGTTTGCCTATGACTGAAAGTAGGTTGATAGGTCTGTAATTTTCTGGTGAACTATGATCTCCTTTTTGTAGATAGGGACAATTAATGCATTAGCCCAACATTTGCGAATAATTCCAGTTTTGTTAATTGTTACAAATAGAGGACCCAGTAGCCCACCATTCTGGGTCAGATTTTAATAGGACTGAAGGGACAGTGTCAGGCTGAGGGGCTTTGCCAGATCTTAGGTGAATAATTTGATCCCTTGTCTCCTTAGATGTCACCTGAGGCCATTCAGACAGCTCGTAAATTGGTAAGGAAATGTCAGGTGTAAGCAGTGTTCTTTTCATAGAAGAGATCTGAAAACTGCTGTATCCATAAATGATAAGGAACAGCAGAATGTACCCGATTTCCCAGGCAAAAGGGACCAGCCACTATATTCCAGAATAGTCTAGTATTTTTTGAAGTTATAGACTGGATTAGCTATTGGTCCTGGGTGTAGCGAGATCTTTTCTCCTTTATCAGAACTTTTAAGTGGTTTTTAGATTTTATATACTTCATTAAAAGCTCAGGAGTATGCAGTGTTCTGTATTGCCTACATATCACCTTCTTGTGTTCTTTCATTGTCCTGCATTCCTTATCAAACCATCTCCTATTATTGGAGGGTGCTCTAGTGCTAGATGTAGAAGGTTTGAAACCTAGCTCAGTTACAATATGAGCAACAAGTCCAACATATGATTTGATAACAAGGCTAGGTTTGGCCAGTGATAGGATACTGGATCTGAAGACAATGCAAATGTTCTTATTCAAAATATGTTGCTGGTTTTAGAGACAGAGCTTATTCCGTGTACATTTTAAAGGTGTTTCTAAGTCCAGGGTAGGTCCAGCTGATTGTGGATACCTGGGAAGTTCAAAGTTAAACTGGAGAATTAGTGAGAGGTGATCATTGATAGTGTAGTCACCTACTGCATAATTGGCTACAAGAGGCTTTAGCGACATAGAAATCAATGCATAGTCACTTACACTGCAGCCATGTGATCATATGTAGGTAAATTCAGAGGCATCTGTAAACTCTGTTAAACCATTTAGCCAGATGCTGTTAAACTGAGATCTAATTTTGGCCAGCAAGCCCAGCGGCATTCATGTGTTTGTCTTTCAAGCACCTGGGGTAGGGACAAACAGTTGATAGGGATGCATCTATCTCCATCTGCAGGGCCTTATAAAATATCCCCTCGTCATTGCTTACCCTAACACTGAAGTCCGGAGAAAGCAGGAAATCTCCCCCCCCCCAGATTTTTGCTAATTTTTATTGTTAAATAGTTCCATAGCTGGCAACGCTAGCTTCTGCTATTATTGGAGCTTGGAAGTAGTTTATTAAAGGAAGCAATGTAGCCTGTAGCATATTACTTTTGGAATAACAATGATGTCACAGTGTTCCTTTTGCAAGTAACGTCTCAATTGATAGCATATTCTACCCCTCCCCATACTGAGCAAACTTTTTTTCATTGGGGGGAGGGTGATGTGTGTGGATTTTTTTTTTCAAATTCTAAGGGGGGGGGTGATACTTCACAGTTTTTCTAAAGCAATTTTTAAAAGCAGCAAACAAGTTATAAGTACTTTAAGAAGAAATAGAACATGTAAATTTTAAAATACCTAATGTGTACTACTGCCAATAAGTTCCTTAGGGAACTTATCACCTTGTTTTGAAAGTAACTTTCAAAATTCTCCTTCAACTGTGAACACAATTCCAATATGTATCTTCTCTGCACATGCAGCTTCAGGTGTGGTACCAGAGGCATGCCCACATAACACTGTTATATATGCAGTGAAGCAGATCGAGCTTGAAAATACACCCATCTTATTCGTTACTCTGACCCCAAGCAGCCACCACCTGTCCATAGGAAGCCCACAAGCAGGACATGAACTCATGTTCATTATTAGGCTCATTAGGCTCATTGTACCAAACAACAGAAATATAGGGTCAAATTACCTCTGGTACTGAAAGGAATACAGTAGCAATACATGTGTCATTGTAAGTTGTTTCAAGCTCTGTAATTCTACATTTTAATGTTTATCTCGGTAGTTATAATATTGTTATTATGACAAGCTTAAATATTATACAGGTACTGACAGAAAACAGACCAAAAACATTACATAAGATGGCTTAGAAGGATTGTTCTGATTTGTAGAGCAGTTGGCATAATCTCTAAAACGCCTTCATAGTGAAAGAAATAAAAGTTAAAAGTTGGAATTCACCACACATCAAACAAGTATATCATCATAAGTATTGTTCCGCCATAGCAAGATTTAACATTCATTAAATGGCTAAGTGTTTATTGAACAGCTAAACATGAAGAATTAAAATGCAGTGTTCCCAGTTGATGGTGATGATTAATTTGCGAGTGGGTGTGTGTCTACAGGTGCTTTTGCCCTGAAAAATGTCAAGAGGAAACTTTGAGCTCGTTTCACATAAAAAACTTTATTTCTCTGAGGTTAAATGAAATGGGATGGCAAAAACATGGGCTTTAACACTGTGGAATATAATGAGATAATACAATTGAGCTTAACCATATTTTGAATGAACACCATGCCCGCTTTAAAAAATTATATTTATGTAGCTGCATGAGTTTGAACAGAAAACTTAATTTTCTGGTTGACCTGTTTCTTTCTCCTCATCTCTTGAGCCAAAAAAACAAAAACAAAATATTGTTATGATTGGTATGGCAGTACGCCAGAAATAAAAAGACACACATTTGTGGATATATACCATGTATATTGTTATGAGGCCATTTTATCTACAGTGATAGTTTTATGAGAGCTTCAAGGGATTTCAGTGGTTGGACAATATCTTGTCATGACTTGAAAAGAATATTAGTAGAAAAATGATAAAGTTGATGGTGAGAAAACAGCCCTAGCGGATATATTCACTAGCTTATAGAATTAGCAAGGCTAATATTTATTAGACAATTAAGTCCTCAGTCAGGAAGAAACATAACTTCTGATGACGCTGATATAAAATGAGCAACAGCATCTTTCCGCCTTCTCTGCTGATATGAATTTCATACAGAGGGCAAATGATAATAACAACAATAAAAGTTATGTGCCATCAAGTTGGTTCTGAACTATGGTGATCCTATGTCCAGAAATAGTTTACCAGTCCCTTTTTCTAGTGGCTCTGGGATTGTATACTTCGGCCAAGGTGACACAGGCTGGCTCCTCTCCCAGAAAGCAGAGTGAGTAGAGTAGAGTAACCACTGATTCCACACCCAAGTGCTATCCAGTCAGTTAAAGAGGCCACAAAAGGCAGTGTAAACACAGATTGCCATCAGCAAGGCATATGCACTGTGTAACACTTTCATTCCATGTTAACCATCATAGCTACATTCTACAAATCTACAGTAGTGTACATATTCTCAGCTGAACAATAAGGACATCTCGCCTTCACAGGAGAAAACAAGGAACTGTGGAACTTGTTGCCTTGCTCCCTAAGATGAAAAAGGATTTTCCTGCACTCTTGACAAGAGAAGAGGAGGACACGTTTTGTTCCCACAGATTAAAAAAATATGTGGGGCCAAAGGTTAATGAAATGACACTTTATAGCCACTAATGCCTCTATGTCTGTGAAGATTCTCAGTCATCCAGGTGAGTTTATCTGGAAGTTGAGTCATGGCTACTGGACTTCTTTATTGAGAGATAGAAACATTTCGCTGTTCATCCAAACAGCTTCATCGATGAAGCTGTTTGGATGAACAGCGAAACGTTTCTATCTCTCAAAAAAGAAGTCCAGTAGCCATGACTCAACTTCCGGACCACTAATGCCTCTTTCACAAAATGATGGTTGTAGCTTTCATGAATGGATTTCTAAAGATGAGAAGACTCTGTGCAGAATTTATGAACAATGAGCCACCGTTAAATTTGCACATGCTTTGCTTTTCAAGTGGAAAGGAGATTAACAGTTCATGCAGGTTCTGGAGACCAAGGAATACCATGGGGCTTTAAAATTCCTCATCATGGTGTCACGCCTCTGCAGGCTAAACTTTACAAGGATAAACAGTTAGTGAGTATTCTCTAGGTCAGGAGATATGCACTAGAGTTTTCTAGCACAGAGTTCTAGTTCCCCACACCCACACCCAAATCACAAATCTCAGTAGGATGTGGTTGTTCTAAAAGTGGCATGAAACTGAATACTTGTTTTGTTATATTGAAGTAGCAACACAGTCCGTGCTAAAATATGCTGAAGGTTCCATTTTTCCAATGAAGGATTTTTGTTAGACAGAACCAAAGTTTAACTAATGTTCTTGGCAAGTTCAAAAAAGAAACTTGAGCAACAAGATGAAAGCATAAACAATTCCATCCTTTAAGGGTTTGATAGGTAGTGGGTTGTACTGATACTGATACTCGTGGTGCAGTGGTTAAATGCCTGTATTGCAACTAAAACTGTGCTCACGACCTGGGGTTCAATCCCAGATAGCAGGCTAAAGGTTCACTCAGCCTTCCAGCCTTCCGAGGTCGGTGAAATGAGTACCCAGCTTGCGGGCGGGGGGGGGATGTGTAGCCTGTATAATTAAATTGTAAGGCACCCAAAGAGTGCTTAAAGCACTATGGGGCAGTATATAAGCAGAACACTTTTAATCATGCAAAATCATGATTTCAGTGGATCTGTTATAAAGCCCACTGCCTTCCAGGGGCAGCAGAAAGGTTTACTAAATAATTTTTCAGAACACATCCATTGAATTCATGCCTAAGTTCCCCTAAATTTCTTCACTACATCTGAATTCAAGTCATAGTAAATAATTTGATCCAGTCCAACAACCAACACATGCAGTATGTGTCTAAAATAATTGGCACAACAGGTATTTTAATTGTCAAAGGATAGATAATGTGCAATTTCATTCTTGAGGTCATATCTCACTAACTGAACAGTTTATAACCAAAACATGGAAGAATAGTAGACTCTTCCTTCTGAGATTTCAATAAACAGAAATATATTTTTACAGCGTTGTAATATAGAAAATGCTATATACAGTATTTTGGATTTTTCTTGTTATATGGTTATGATGAGTCTCCAGATGCAGTTTGAAAAAGGACAACATGCATATTGGACAAGACCAAATATCCAGTTAGAGTACCACTCTATATTGTGGTTTTGCAAAACAGGTGCTACATTGTAAATAAAGCACAAGATTGACTCATAGGAAATGGGAACAGCCGAACCACCAGTTGCTCCCTTACACCATATGACCATCATATATGTGAAACTATTTCTTGAACATCTCAAAGCATTTCCCAGATGTATTCATTTCCCCTTCACTACAGTTGTTCACAAACTTAATGTTCTTATTCTAAAATTCCCAGAAGCCTCCACAACATCTGTGGCTTCAAGGTTGGGATCCACTGCTCTAGTTTCAAACTGCTTCTCTATAAGAAAGCATTAAAATAGTGAAAAATAAACTTTCACTTCATATGCCTTAAAAAAAAACAAAATATGAAAGGTGAGATTGTATGCATCAGGGATGTGCACTGTCCCCGACCTGATTTCTGCCTGAATCAATATGCACAGATTGTTGCCTGCCCTGGTCTGTAATACCTCAGCCCTGTTCCTGTATGGCCCCATTACAGTATTTGTATATTTACAGGTCTCAATGGTGGTGGTGGTGGTGGTGGTGGTGGAGTATTCCATGGATGGAGGCGGGGCAATTCAGGGTGGGACTGGTATTACATAGCACCATCAGTTTTAGGGACCTGGTAGACCTGGAACACTTGGACCCACACAGGAGGATTCCATTTCTGCCCCACAGACAACCCTCTGGTGATGGAACAAAGAGCAACAGGGTGCAGTATTTGTGCCAACACATCAATGAATAAGAGGTGGGGGGGGGGGAGCTGAAGCAGAGGAAAAGGCAGCCGCTACCATGTCCTGGCCTAGCCACTGAAAACCCATACAAGAAGAAAAAGGACATCCATCCACAGTCACATATCATATTCATGTACATTTAATGAATTAAGTTGGGCAAGACTGGAAAAAGAAAAAATTTAGAACACTAATCCTAGCTAGCAAGGGTCATGCCAGTTTTTTTTTTTTTTTTACTTTGCCCTATGGCTATGCATAATGGCTGGCCAAGCCACGATAAGGAGATATAGAGTGCCATGTGACTTTCATCTGAGCCTTCCCTAGACCTCATTTGGTCTTGGTTTTTATGAGATGGGGTGGGGGTGTTTCAGCTATTACTCTTTTTCTCCTTTGGCACTAGCTGAATCTTTCTGGATCCAGTACATTACCTCAACTGGGAAGCATGATACATTGTTTAAAAAAAAACAACAAATGCTGTATTTAACATGAAGGATCGGGGAGGGCAGTGAATCCCGTTGACAATCAGTAGCTACTTAGTCAGCACCATGGTTATCCCAACATTGCACAAATAGTCCAGATTTTTGTGCATTTATTTCAAGACAATGCATATCCCTAGTATCTATCCTCATCTGACCAAAAAATTGAAACCAGTGTATTCCCTATGTAGGCATAAGTAAACACACCTACTATTTAGCTGAGAGGCTAATTATCCAAAACAATCCCCAATTTTATTTATCTAAACCCACCTAAGTGTAGAATAATCATCCATATTTCCTGTGAAAATATTTGCTTGTGAAAGCTATGAACCAAATTAAAAGGGATAATTGTTTCCATTCAAATCCTCCTTTGAATGGGTTTATTTCAAAAAACAGTTTCATTATGCATAGCTTGGCTATTTATCTACTATAGCAAGCACAAGCCAATACCCAATGCTTTTGTACAAACAGATAAATATATTGACAAAGACAAAGGAAGTCCAGTGAGAAATTACTGAATATCTCCAACTGCAAGTAAAAGTTTCTATCTGTGACTTTATACAAATAAGGCAGTGCATGATTTCAGGAGAAAATACAGTGCCTTGTTATATTAATGTCTCAGTGTTTCTTTAAATATTAACTACAACTGAGGCAAACCTGGGCACCTTTTTCATAACGACTCAGTTTTCCCAACTGAAATATATATTTTTTATTATTTTATTTTGGGGGCAGATTGGGGGCATTCATTTTTAAAGCAACTGTTTTGTTAAAGGGATATATAGTTGGGGTTTGAGAAAGAAGAAGGCCCCCACCCTGGCTGCCGTTAATGTCAGCAAAAAGCTGGATCCGTCCAACTTCTCAGTAATGTTGTTTCACGACCTCTGATAGGCTGCAATCTTGACAGTGTGTGAAGCCATTTTTAAAAAATGTCCAATGGAAGCACAAGGAAAGGAATGGTATTGAGGGTTGTGGGGGTGAACCAAGAAAACATTTCCCTCAGTCCTAACAAATATCTCAGCAGGTCCATTTGGAAACCTTCAGTCACAATATTCAGCTCTGTTGGGTGGTCAAGGTACACACTGGACATGGACTGAGGTCTCAAACACATTATCTGAGTCATCAGATGATGCAGCTTTTGCTCAACTATCCTATTTTATACTGCACATCAAATAACATGTCAAAAGAAAAATTCCGATTTTTTTTGTTTTGATGTTGGTCTGTGTGTTTTACAGTGTTCAAATCCCAGCTCTTCTGCTTGTAGTCCGAGGTAGTACAACCTATCAAATGTTGCACACAAAAATTTTGGTCACATATCCCAACAATTTAGCTGCCAGTCATTAAAAAGTAGTGATCATTTTCCTGGACCACAGACCTTGTTTATTTCAGTAGAGACAAGCACTTGACATATTATGCACAAAAATGGCTTTCTCCACTGAACTGAATGGGAGAACATACACAGAGGAATTCCCACGCTCATAAACAAAACTTTGTCTCAACAGGCATTGTAAAAGATTTTGTATGCTTGTTTTCAAATTGTTTTTCTTCCTTCCTTTTTTTAAGTTGAATGTGTCTTTTGGTCTTCTGTACTAATATGTATATTAAATAAATAATACACTCTCTTAGGTCCAACCCAGTACAACATGGGCAACAAGGAGATAGCACATTCCAATGATACAGGTCATGATCATCATAGG
Organism: Phrynocephalus guinanensis; assembly: GCA_037367245.1. NCBI lineage: Eukaryota > Metazoa > Chordata > Lepidosauria > Squamata > Agamidae > Phrynocephalus > Phrynocephalus guinanensis. The sequence continues at coordinate 39,987,216 of CM074736.1, forward strand.
GAAACCCAACCTGAAAAAATAAAAAGAAGACATGGGTAAATACACATAACATCCATCTTAATCAATTTCCTCAATTCAGAGCAACTCTCCACCATGCAAAATAGCACATGTGTCAATGGGTTTTGACCATGAGTAAATTTTGTTGGATTTGATAATAATCTGGACAGTGGTAATTTGAAGAGTTTTTTTCTAGATGCCACAATAGGTAGGCTCACATTTTCCAGGGAAGAACACAACTGATGCACCAAATAGTTTTTCTAGAGAAAGGACCACGGTCATCACTTTGAGGTTGGACAAGATTACCCAAGCAACACATCAGAAGGATGTGGGCTATAACCTACTGGAAGGCTGTAGTTCAAGCAAAAGAGTTGCTCCTCTTGAATTAGTCATCTGGTCATGAATATGAATCCATGCTGATTCATGCCACCCATCACATGGGAAAGGCTAAGATGTGTTCCAAGATTACCCATTGGCCACCTGTTATCGGAAGCTCTGTGGTTTCAACAGATATTCCTACAACCTTGAGTATAGCAACACAGGAGAGACATCCCACCTCCTCGCCAGAGTGGTCCACTGTTGGTGGAGGTGGGGCCATGCTATTTGAGCTACTTCCCGGAATGGTGTACTGCTGTGGAAGAAGCCCCCAATTACCATGTGGTAGATAGTAAGTGGCCTGGCCAGACAGGTCTGGGGCACCTGTAGGGGCAATGAACACTCATCTCTTATCATAATTGAAAAAATACTGGGAAGAAAGACCTAGTCCATGATTCAGTTAATAGAACATGATTATTTAACCATACAGAAATTTGAAATACGTTACTGAGAAGTGTACATAAGTCATTCCCAAAAAAATCTCTATCTACTCACAGACTCCAGATCAATTAACAAAAGCTTATACATTTTGAACAATATAATAATGAAATTTTTACAGGGCTCTAGACATATTTTAATTGATTAATCAAGAAGGCATTTCTGAATTTACCTTCCCATATAACAAGGTCATTGAGGCTAAATGACTCACATTCTTACAAGTTTAGCTACTGATGTGCTTAACCAACAATAGAAGTGGGCAGAAGAGGCATATTTTCAAGGAACTCTGAGTTAGAGTGAAGTAGAGAAGTTTAACACAGAGAACTGTTTAGCTGTCAAATCTATTATCTATTATTAAACATAGCTTGTATGCAGGAATGATGTACTAGCAACCTTCCTGCATCATTAAGAGATCAGACAAGAGGACCTTTGAGGTCATTTCCAGCTCGGAGATTCCGTCATTTTCTAGCTTAGTTCCTAGGAAACAGAGAGGTGTGGAATGGAAGATAAAGTAGACTATGCCAGCAGCAACAGTCTCTTAAAAATAAGCTTAATGTTAAACAAGAAATTTATCACTCCTCAGCAAAGCTGCCGGCAGTTATGAATCTGTCCTAGATCAGATTTATTGGGGTGGATTTGTGAAATCTCCTTATTGCACAAAGGTGTGAAAGTACCATGGGGCACAGGACTAGAACTATGACAGGAATTCAAGCAATGGTTTATCTGGTAGAATCCTGTAAGGGTTAGCTCCACAGCACACATTTTACACACACACACACACACACACACACACACACACACACACACAGAGAGAGAGAGAGAGAGAGAGAGAGAGAGAGAGAGAGATTTGTATATTATATATTAATTATATATTATATACTGTATTATACAGTATATTTATTATATATTATATATACAGGCATAATACCTACACTCCAAATAAGGAGAACACATGAAGGGAACACATACAGGCTTTAATTCACAACAATCCTTTTTGGCTGGGAAAGGGGGGGGAACTCAACAAAACCCCTAATTGCTGAAACTGTTGGGCTCCAATTTAAAGTTTATTTATTGATTCATTTCTAATTAATTTTTAAGCTAATTCCCAAGGGAAGGAGAGGTCCAGTGCTACAGAATATGAGTTTGCAATATTATTTCCATTTTCCAGGGAGGGGCAATGCTAGTCTCAATGCTTTTTTAAAAACCATGCAATTTTCTCCAAAGGAAATAAACGAGATTAGTAGAACTACTAGAAAGTATGTTATTTCCTAGATCTTTCTCCTCCATTTTAGAGGGAAAAGATTATGTAGTTTGGTTGGCTTGGCCATTATAGATCAGAGCCTTGATGAAAAAGAATCATTTTTTCTTAATAACTGCTGGTGGTTTCCTGACTGGCCAATTTACCAGCAGTGCCTGTGGTTGGAGTGTCAAATGCTCAGGACAGGTTCCTGTGGCCTGCTAACATTTAGAAAAAACAAAGACTGAACACCAAACTCTTCCTCATCTGCTTATGTTGCATTTAGCAGACTTTGCTTTGTAGCTCATCCTGGGCGAGTAAATACATGTTTAATTTGTAAGTCTGATTGTTGGGGCATGCTCCTTTGAGGAAACTTGTAGGAGGAAAAGGTTAATTGTAGGGACACACATTCCCCTAATGGATTAGTCAGACCACCAGTTGGGGATTCAATGACAAACAATTCCCTGCTACTATCATGCAATTCCACACCTCCTGGTACTGCTACTCTATTTGAGAGATGGGATTTATTTATTTATTTATTATTTATTTTTATAGACCACCCAACTTTCAAAATTTACTCTTCAAAGTCCAACCCAGCTTCTAGAGACAGTCCTGAACCAGTGCATAATTCTTCAGATTAATCCATATCATAATTCACTTAAAACTGCTCTGTGGATGGGGGAAGGGAAAGAGAACAAGACCACTCACAGAACGATCATGATGGAATTCATAATTTATATTTTCATCATATATACATCACCCTCTTCTTTGGCTTTGGGGATTTTTCAGACCATTTTACTAGGCTGCTAGCTGCCACAAATGGTGCTTCCTGAGTTTCAAAATTGCTATAATTCTACAGAGTCCTCTAAAACTTAAATTGTTATCTCCAGCACATCATTCAGTTGAGTACACTTAAAAGACTTACATTTTCCCTTTCCAGTGAATGAAAAAAACAGGAACAACAAAAGGCAATAATGCTTCTGGAATGTGTTATGGCTCAAATATATAAGCCTGCCATTTTATGGTCACTGACAGATACCCAGCAGTTTATAGTCAGTCACAAATGCTTCTCCAGGTTGCTGATGTCCAGTGGTAGCTTCGTATGTCATATACCACAATATCAGAACAAGGACTATTTTAGTTAGATCTGGATTTACTATCTGTCATGCCGCACATTTTTCAAGAAGTTTACAACAACTCTCCTCCCCACCTCTCAAATCAAAAGTTTGTAGTACACGAATGGAACGGTCCAATAAAAAGAATGCAGTGTAAGAGTTTTAACCATATTGAAACATCTCTGAGTACTGTTCATACAAGCATGTGTATGCTGCAGTGGTAAGTGAGAAAAAAATATGGCTTGTGATTTGGAGCAAAACAACAACAACCCCTTGATATGCTATCTCAGGGAGACGAACCAAAAGCGTGTGGTGGCAGTTTTAGACAGTGAAAGGAGCTGTCCTCAGGGGAGACTAACCTGTGGGACAAATTCCCTTGTAGTCACCTCCTTCCTATTTGTAAGGCCAAACATAATTCTTAATTGAAAACATAAAAGCTACCATTTAATAAAAAGACATACCGTATTTATTAATTCCTTCCTTCCTTCATTTTTTTTGTATACCACTTTTTAAATTTGCTTTATCCAAAGCGGCACTACCTAAAGATAGCACTTTACTTAATTTCTTATATGCGCACCCTAAAGTTGGCCCCACATGCCAGGATGGGCCAAGTGCAGCTGGTGGGCAACCTCCTCCCCCCAGAGGCATTTTTGCTACCTTGCAAATGGGTACAAGCAAGAGCCCTCAAGTACAAAACACATCCCATTGGGGCCAAAAGAGAGTGAGAGAGGCTGTTCTAGACAAGAGTGTCTCGGCAGCAACCAGTTTGCTGTTGGAACGCTTTGCAAATGGCTCCCAGACGGCGCGAAATAGTGGCCATGTGATGCTGCCCGGGAGTCTGGGTCTCGGAGCGCTTAAAAGCTCCCAGCCCCAACCGAGCGGCCTCTTTTGCCACTGTTCATAGTTCCTTTGCTGTGGCAGGTAGTGCAAAGTGCTCAGGTGAGTTCCAGAAGATGTCCCAGTATGGGGACATGGCAGCCTAGTAAATAAAAGTTACGAGTTATGGTTAAGATTAGTTAAATTAATAAGCTAAGACAGGCATGTCCAAACTTCGGCCCTCCAGATGTTTTGGACCACAGTTCCCAGAATTCCAAGACTGTATTTCCAATGGCAAAGGACTGTGGGAGTTGTGATCCAAAACATCTGGAGGGCTGAAGTTTGGACAAGCCTGAGCTAAGATGTCTGGTTAAACTTACTAGGGCTGTCCTTGTTGTTGTTTACCCTTGATTTGGTAGGGTCCCAAAATTCCTACCATCATGGAACTCACCTGGGGTATTGTCAGCTTTGGCTAGGGAATTGCATTTGCACTATGGCAGGCCCCCTTCATATAATAATTAAACTTGATTTAATAAAGTTGTGGCCCAGTTTGACACCAACATTTTGTGTCGTCTATTTATTTCAGGACTGCAGTTGCAAAGGAGATGGCTCTGAGCAGAAGTTTTCCGGCAATCCTATTCCTGAATACCTGAACAACAACAACAACAACAACAACTACTACTACTACTACTACTACTACTACTACTACTACTACTACTACAGAAGAAACTGGGCATTCTTGGGCAGTTTCTATTTAAAGCAAAGCAAAGCAAAGTGTTCTGCTTATATACCGCCCCATACCACTACAAGTAGTCTCTGGGCGGTTTACAATTTTTAATTACAGTGTGCAGGCTACACATGTTACTTGTTTTTAATGGTAAATTTCACCCAGTTCTGGGCCTGGTATAACCAGTGGTTGGAAGCAATGGGGAGGCTTGAATTTGGCAACCAAAACCTCAACCTTTTCCCATCATTTCTGTTTACTAGCAAGTTAAATGCCACACGGTGTTTTTCTACCCAGACATTTATCCCAGGACCGACCTGGAGCTGCCTTTTGGATTGTAATCAGTGTAACTCCTGGTTTTGTCTTATTCAGCGGAGGACAATGGTCTTTTGAACATTTCCGCCATTCAGACAGATGGAGTAATTGCTAATTTTAAAAATCTGATTAATCATCATGCTGCAAATTATATTAAATGATTGAACTGGAGAGCTTTACAGTGGCATTTTCTTCTTGAAAATTTAAAATATGGATTTTGGTTGATTAGCTGAAATAATCTCATTTTGTAATGGAAATATTATCAGAAATGATTTTAATTTCTTTAGATGCTACTATGTCTTCGGGCCAAGCTTGTCCTGACCTCAGTTTTCATCATTTTCAAGTATCAAGGGCAAATATCATGAACAGTATTTCTTTACGCTATATATCAGAAAGGGAAAATATTTTAACAAGTATGAGTCAGGAAAATGGTATGACTTGCTTTCTAATAGCAATTTCACCACGATTTTATAAGCCACCTTTCATGTTCATCTCAAAGATTTCTCAAAGGCATTTCTCCTTTTACCCTTTCAAGGGTGACCTTTGCAAGGATTTCCCACCATAGGAAACTAAGGGCCATCTCTTGTTTTCCTGGAGATCTAAAGTGACAGCACTTCCCAGAATTTCCTTGCTTATTAGAAACACATAGAATGTGCATTTCAGTGTTTTCCTAATAACTATTTCTTGGACACATTCTTTCCAAGATTGGTGCAGTTATGTAATTATAATTCCGACACACAGCCACTATTATCTGTATGAAAGCAATGCGGATGGAGCTTCTAAATTACAAAAGAAAAAGAATAACTGAGCAGTCTATTATGCAAGTACTCTCTGTATGACTTTAATATGGAATAGATTAGGAAAACAGAATATGTGGGTTAATACTTCCAAAAGTAAAACACAAAGTTTCTTATGAATTAAACTTATTCTTTATCTGCATTAAATGGTGCAGCTACCACATGATATTTGAAAGTGGGAGAGAGACTATCAGGATGAATCTGTTCACTTGGAGAGGGTGGAGAACACAATTCCATCTTTCTCTTGTTTCCATTTTGTAACACCTTCCTGAGGAAGGAGGGAGACTCAAAATAATTATAGGCAAGGTAAACAAAAGCAAGAGAGTTGTGCTAGCCATCTTGCTGAGAATCTTCACAGACATCTTGCAAACACAGATGTGTAATATCTACGTTCGTTTCCCACTAAATTGAATCTTGTATGTATTTACTGAAGCTCACGCTTCCTGTTAAAAAGGACAACCTCAAACACAGCTGGCGATAATACAGCAACTAAAATTTATTAAGTCTACTACAAACAGGAATGTGTTTTATAAATGATCCCGGGACAAAGGCAACAATTCAAATTTAAATGCTACTCCAAAATTGATTAGATCCACTGAAACAACTGCTGAATGCTTAATACTAGTTATGTGATTTTTAGATGGATTGTTATGTATTATTGCTTGGACTGGACTTGTGTTTTCCAATTATAGTGATTTCCACTACTTGTTTTTTGCATTTTTGTGTGGGGGGGGTTGCATTTTTCAGAGTGGCAGTTTTTCTATATTTGTTTAGCTTTATTGTTGCCTCTTACAGTAAATGATGCAACATGCCTCTTCACTATCATTGGTTTTAGCTTTAAATATTGTTTTGAATGTTGTTGACAACAACTGCATTCTCTGTCTTCAGTTTTAAATATTGTCCATCCATGTTGTAAGCCGCCTTGGGTCCTTTATCAAGCAAAAAGTCGGGTGACTGACTGACTGACTGACTGACTGACTGACTGACTGACTGACTGAATGAATGAATGAATGAATGAATGAATGAATACGTGGGACACGAAATTGGAATTACATACATTTCAGATCAACATTATTCTAGGAAAGGCATGAAAGTGGAAACACATTCAGTCCAAGAAACAAATACTTGTCAATAAAATAAATGACGACTATTAGGAAACTGCACAAGTCCCATAACAAATGAAGGGCTCTTTGCGCTGTTCTTTTTTTTTTTTCCCATGGAAGGAGCCTCATGTTTGAATACTTCTGAGTATTGCTAGAAGTACAGTAGTCCCCTGCCACTTTGTGGTTCATATCCTGGTATATTGCAGATTTTTTTATGCACTCCACCTCACCAAGCTGAACTCACCAGCAGGGCTCCTGTCGGCTCATGCTAAAGACAGGGTGCTTGTGAGGTATTGCTTTTGTCTTCCTCCACCTCACTAAGGGCGTTTATACACGACCCCTAAACTCCGGGGCAAATGGCTCCCAGCTCTGGAGCTTAAAAATGTTTACCCACCAGCTTCGGAGTTAACAGGATATTAAGTGCAACCCCGCCCACTTTAGTGCGTCCCAGCGCAGCTTTCAGGTACCTGCTCTTTGGAGGTGAAAATTATTTGATCCGGTGTAAGGATAGTGAGTGCGGGGCTCTCCTTGCTTCTGTTTGTTGTTTTTTTTGGCTCCCGCCCCTTTAAGAGCTACTTTTACAGAGACGAGAGGCAGAACGAGGTGAGCGGCATGCTTTTCTTTCTCTTTTTCTCCCTCCCCTCACGCAGCCAGCAGCCAGGAAGTGCGGAGGGGGTGGGGACACAGGAAGAGCGACGAACCCCTAAGGTCTCTGGTCCGAATTTAAGTGGCCAGCGGATCTTAGGGGTTGTGTAAAAAGGCCCTAAGCTGATGTGAGTTCAGCTTGGTGAGGGGGATGGCTTTGAAAGCCCAAGACAAGGCACTTGTGAGGCACCACTTTCAAAGCCCTCCACCTTGCTGGGCGGGGTTCCTTCAGCTTGGCGAGGTAGAGGGCTTTGAAAGCAGGGCCTCACAAGCGCCGTGTCTTTGTCTTTCAAAGCCCTCCCCCTCACTAAGCTGAAGGAGCCCCCACCTGTTAGTTCACCGAGTTGTCTCCCTATCACAGACTTACCTTTGTCACAGGTGGCTAGGAGAAACCACCTGTGATAAATGGGGAGCTACTGCATCTTCCTGGTTATGATGCAACTACTCAAATACTATATGGTACTATATGGCCAACATAAATTGTGCCAATAACTCTGAAGATAAAGAGTCAAAGACAGAGAACCAGCACAATGGACTGCATAACATCTCAGTGTTTCGAATGAATTAAAGTGCTGCTTTAAATGGCACTTTAGACACTGCTTAAGAACATAAGAAGAGCCATGCTGGATCAGGCCAAAGGCCCATCTAGTCCAGCTTCCTGTATCTCACAGCGGCCCCACCAGAAGTGTTTGGGAGCGCATGAGACTAGATATCTGTCTCCTGATACCACTCTCCTGCATCTGGCCATTGAAGTACCCTGGTTTAAACCCTGGAGGTTACACATCTCCATCATGGTTTGTAACCTGTGATGGACTTTTCCTCCAGGAATCTGTCCAATCCCCTTTTGAAGGCATCCAGGTCAGATGCCATCACCACATTGTGTGGCAGGGAGTTCCATAGACCAGCGTTTTTCAACCACTGTTCCGCGGCACACTAGTGTGCCGCGAGATGTTGCCTGGTGTGCCGTGGGAAAAATTGAAAAATTCTAAAGAAATTCAACCCAGGGCCGGCGGGCCGCCGACAGCTGGGAGGCGCTATAAATAGCATCCAAGGGCCAGCTTGGCTCCCCCCCCCCCGAGGCCTGCGGCGCTGGCGTCACTTCCTCCCCAGCCGGACCTGGCCCCGCTCATTCTCTTAGTGTTTGCCCTGTGCCTGCCGCTGCCACCGCCGCGACTCGCTCGCTTCCCTCTCCCCCCTCCTTTTTTTACCTTGGACCACCACCACCCCTTTCCTGGGAGCTACCAATGGACTGAGCCGCCCGACAGCCCGCCCGCCAACACGAGCCGGCCCGGAAGCCCCAGCCCAGAACAAACCACCAGATGAGGGGAAGGGGAGGAGGGGCGCCCGGCTGCCCCACGAGCACCGCGGCAGGGCTGCGAGGAGGAGGGGATGGAGGAGGCCTCCGCCGGGCTTGGGCTGAGGAGGCAGGCGGGCGGGGGGGCTACTGGCACGTCTGGAAGGCCGGATGGCTGGCCTTTAGGGTCCGGGAGGGGAAGAGCCATCTCTGAGGGCCCCCGCGATGGGTTCCTTGAAGTCTTGCCCCTTTCTTTCTGTCTTGGGTCGCCCTCTTCTCTCTCTCTGTCTTTTCTTTCTTTTTTTCCCCACCTCTCTCTTTCCATTCGTACCCTTTCCCCTCTTCATAGAAACGTGCTCATTTCTAGCCTGCATATGTGTATGTCTAGCAGCCTGTCTACTGTAATTAAAACTGTAAACTGCCCAGAGACTCCTTGAAGTGGTATGGGGCAGTATACAAGCAGAACACTTTCTGCCTTCTTTCCTTCCTGCCTTCCTTCATCCTCCTCCCCTCCTGTCGCTGGACTTGCTGAAGGCATCTGCCTGGGCCACACAGTGTGGAGAGCAAGATGGGCTTTTGGGTCTTATTTGTGTTCCTGGAGAGTCAGTGCCCCTTCTCAGGTCTCCACTGGACACAGAAGTCCATGCAGGGCAAAATGTCTTTAAAAAAACAACACAGGTAAGTGGGAACTGGGTGCTAGAGAGCGGGCTGCCTCAATCTGTGGCCCCTCTGTCGTGCTTCTCCCTACACCAGCAATGGCGAACCTTTTAGAGACTGATATAGGCACAGAGTTAATTTTTTTAACATTTTCTAATGGTGGTGTGCCTCGTGATTTTTTTCATGAAACAAGTGTGCCTTTGCCCAAAAAGGTTGAAAAACACTGCCATAGACTTACAACGCGCTGGGTGAAAAAATATTTTCTTTTGTCAGTTCTTACTCTCCCAGCCCTCAATTTGAGTGTATGTCCCCTAGTTCTGGTATTTTGGGAGAGGGAGAAGAGCTTCCCTCTATCCACTTTACTCATACCCTGCATTATTTTGTATGTCTCAATCATATCCCCCCTCAATCGCCTTTTTCCAGACTAAAGGCCCAAATGTTTTAGCCTTTCTTCATAAGGGAGGTGCCCCAGCCCAGTAATCATTTTAGTCGCTCTCTTCTGCACCTTTTCCAGTTCCACTATGTCTTTCTTGAGATGCGGTGACCAGAATTGTACACAATACTCCACCAGGTGGGGCCTTACTATTGTTTTGTATAATGGCATTATAATGTTGGCTGTTTTATTCTCTACCTAGTTCCCGTGTTGTCAAGCTCATATCATACCAAACACTCCTTTGGTCTTAAAAAAAAATTAAAACTTTGGGAACATAAGGGTAAGTGGGCAGAAGTTGAATATAGCATCAAATAGCCAGTGCAGTGGTGAGTGTACTAAGATATTGACTTTAAATTTAATTCATTTAAAACATCTGTGTGTTTTATGTCTAAACTGATTTCTCTCCACAAAAGAGATCACTTACAGTCAAGGTGCAGCCTGCTAGATCAAAGCTTCAGGTAAGAATGAGGGGGAGATGTGGAGAGAACAAATGGCAATGTGATTCTTTTTCTTCACCCAAGATACTTACAGCTGAGATGTTCTGAAATGATTCACTAGCCACAGACTCTGAAGCAGTGCTCTGTGAATCGAGGAACAGGTCTTTGGACTATGTGGGGCAACCCTTCAGATAAAGTGATAGATCAAGTTTCAAAACACACCTTGGAAGCTAGTTTGAGTGATGACTAATCCCCAAATCCCTTAACATCATGGCCACTGTTACTTGCTTCATCATACATGGTGATGAATCAATGCTTCGGAAAACTCAAAGAAACATCCCAAACAAACAAACAAAATAGTATTTTAATGGCCATTCATCCCTTGCAAGAAGCAACATTATTCATTCTGGTTGGTCTAAGGGGTAAAATTTGTAAGGTCCAATGGTCAATATGTACTGAAAAACAGATTTAGTCTCCCAACAATCCTAGGAGGCATAAGAGATTAAGAAATGATGGATTGCCAAGGGGAACCAATCCAATATTTTGCTTTGTATAGAACAGAAAATGTTCTCATGTGATCAGCACAAATGTACAAGCCTGGGGTCTTGTCCTATGGATGGCAGCCTCAATTAATTAATTTCCTTCCTTCCGAGTTAAATTGTGAGATAAGTACATAAAAATTCTCCTGAGAACAGAGGAAAACATACATCTACCTGGACTTGTAGCAATTCCCATGATCTAAAGGCTGGTAAGTATGAAAATTACTACAAAGTAAGTGCTTCACATATGACTATCGCTACCTGACCAACAGCAGAAAAGATTTGGGGGAATTGCCTTAGAGCTAGGTGAACTACCGTGTTTCTCCGAAAATAAGACCTGCCCAAAAATAAGCCCTAGCAGGATTTCTATGCATTTGTTAAAGATAAGCCCTACCCCAATAATAAGACCTAGTGATGGGTGTGGCTGTGCCTGCACACACACACACGCACACACACACGCGCACACACACACACACACGTCCGCATGTGCACGCACACACACACACGCACACACACAGAGAGAGAGAGAGAGAGTTGCCCCTCCCTTTCCATCCATGGTCCTTCCCCCCTTTCGCTAGGGCTGCCAAAGTTACTAGAGATGGGCACGAAACGAGCGATTTTTTGTTTTTGTTTTTGTTTTTTCATTTCATTACGCAACGAAAATGAAACGAATTTTTTTAAAAACAAAACAAAAATGAAAACGAAACGATCAAATTTGCCGTGTTTTTCGTTTTCGTTGCAGCAGATGCATTGAACTAAAAAGAATGCTAACGAAACAGCAATTTTTCATTTTCGTTTTCGTTTTTTCATTTCGTTACCTAACGAAACGAAAACGAAATTTTTTTGCAAAAAAGTCACAAAAACGAAAACGAACTGAAACGGACCCCTAAACGACCAAACGACAAACGAAACACCATTTTTTTGAGTCGTGCCCATCTCTAAAAGTTACCATACTTCGCAGCATGTTTGCTTGCAGTTCCTGGTTTACCTGGGCCACAAAGTTGGGGAGTGTGGATGATCACTGACCTCCCCTCCCCTCATGGTTTGTTTGCAAACCATGTAAATACTGGTTTGTTTGGAGCAAGGTCCAACAGTTCCATGTCATTATCTTGAGTGCAATGCTTTTCTCTACCTCTGAGGTTGCATGACTGTGGGTTTTTCTTTAAAAGGGCATGGGGAGTGGTGGTGGGGGAGGAGAGAGAACGAGATCCGGAGGTGAAAGGCTTCTTTTTTAGAAAGCGAGAGGCGAGTTTGTGCAGCGAAAACACGTTGCTGGCTGGCCAGCTGTAGTAACCGTAGCCCTGCACACAAGGACAACACAAAACACCTCTCTCTCTCTCTCTCTCTCTCTCTCTCTCTCTCTCTCTCTCTCTCTCTCTCTCTCTCTCTCTCTCTCTCTCTCTCTCCCTCCCCCCCCACTCCGCCTTCCAGCTCCTGCAGCAGCCGCCGAGTTTGGGATCGGAAAGTTGGGTCACAGCCATCTTGTGCACGCTGAGGCTTCCGGTTGAGATGGAGACATAGAGACTGGAGGTCTCCACCGTGAAAGTGTCCTTAGTGAAATGAGGAGCAGGAGGCACCGCTTTTTTACCATATTGTGTGTCCCCAGGGGGAAGAAGGAATTATACTTAATAAAAATAAGACATCCCCTGAAAATAAGCCCTAGTGTATCTTCTTGAGAAAAAATAAATATAAGACATTGTCTTATTTGGGGGAAAACATGGGTAGGAGGCAATATGTTGGTGTCTTTACACCCCAGTCAATCACCTGGCTGCTATCTTCTGGACCAGTTGAAGTTTCTGCATCAGCATCATAGGTAGCTCCATGTTGTAACTAGGGATTGGCACCAAATGAAAAACGAAACACTGATGCATCAGTTCATTACTTAATGAAACAAAATGAAATGAAACAAAGCAGCAGCATTTTGTTTCAAATGAAACAGATGGGTTTTTTTCTCTCTGTTGCACTGTAAAACGGCTCCCTTGCCTGCTGGGCTTGCAAGCCAGCCAGGTTGGAGAGGGAGAGTGGGCCCTGTAGGAGGCCCTCTCACCTTCGCCGCTACCACCGTCAAAGTGGCCTGCCACCAAAGTACCGCCGCCACCCAGCCACAGAGGGCAACCCGGCCTGGCAGGAGGCCCTGTTGCCTCCACTGCACCACCTATGAAGAGGTGCTGCTGCTACCGCCTCCTAGGTGGGAGGTGGTGGGGAATCCCATGGCAGGGGGCTGAGAGGGGAGTGCTGATGTCACTCCCCTCTCAGCCCCCTGCCATGGGATTCCCCACCACCTCCCACCTAGGAGGCGGCAGTGGGCAAAGAATAGTATCTGAGAAGGACCTGCCGCTGCTGCACCCACCTTCAGAGCCTCACAGAGGTAGGCAAAGGAGCTGAGCTAGAGACAAGTCCTCCTCCAATATTCTTCTGCGCTGCCATTTTAAACAGGCTCCAGTAAAGTGACTGAAGGGAGGTGATTGGAGTAAGATTGTTTAAGTACTTTTATGTTTGAGGGCATATGTTCTACAGGAACAGAATAACTTTTTAGTCTGAGCACCGTCAATGGCTACAATTCTGCACACCTTGCATTTTATGCAAAAGCAAACAAACAAACCAAAACCAAATTTAGAATTTACCCTACATGCATACTAACCACCCAAATGTTGGGTCAATATGGAAGACTTGAAACATAGGACCAAACTGGCTGCTCTCGCATTCAAGAAAGTGTATATGGAATCCTCCCACTTGTGATATTATCCTTGTTTATTAGAATGGAATGCAAGAGATTTGAACTAATCCTTTCAAAAGCCACCTTCTAGAAGGGAGAAGGGAACTGATGGATAAGTAGAAGATCAAATGCAAAGACCTTCAGATAAATGCATCATAAATTTGAATTGCACTGTGCTGCACTGTAAGCCATCACTACATACCATGTATAAATATCATCCTACAGAAAAGATTTGACAGAAGCCATCAACAAACAAAGAAATGTTAATGCTGACATTTCAACATTGCTGAGCTAGACACAAATTCCTGGACAGCTGCCCAGGAGAACTGCGTGTTGAATTATGAACAGGCCAGCCAATTGCTACTAACCAAGAACTCTCTTCCCGAAGGCAGGAAAGAATGTAGTTTCTTACAGCTGCTGTATGACCTTCTAGGTTTCATCATTCATTAAATCCACACAGAACCACTATGGAGTAATTGCTAGCTGATGAAGACTAAGACCCAAATGTGTCAATAATAAAAGGAAACAAAAAGCAAATATGCAGTGAAATTCATGCTGTTGTTTCTGTTAAGGTTCTGGATGGTTTCATTTCCTCAAGTGAGATTTATTCAAACTAGGCTGGTTGGTTGGTCTACTGGAAAATCTCATAGGATTTTATTTTATTCTTATTTTATTTTTTGAAGAAATGCCAACCTTAGTGAGATTAATACCAGTCTTGCACAGAACTGCATTGTTCCTGCAGAGAAATTAACAGGGAAAGAGCAGACAAAACTTGAAGCTGTGGAATTTTTTTTTTATAATTTATGGGCAGAACTGTATATTTAATTCATTACAATGGCAAGAAAACTGCATACGGGGGGTGAGGGAGAGCAGAGGGATCTCAGTTATGTAAGGGGACGTCTTGGTGGGGGGTTCTTTCATTGATCACCAAGGATAAGAAATTTTGTGAGTGCATACAGTAAGTACTACATAGGGAGTGTGGTGGCTCAGCGGGCTAGAGTGCTGAAACTGTCCACTGTAAAGTTGGCAGCTCAGCGGTTCGAATCCAGGGTGCCACAGAGTGCAGCGAGCTCCCGCTGTTAACCCCAGCTCCTGCCTACCTAGCAGTTTGAAAGCATGTAAATGTAAGTAGATAAATAGGTACCACTGTAAAAAGCAGGAAGGTAAACAGTGTTCCGTGCACAGAAATGCATTCAGCCATGCCGGCCACATGGCCACGGACTTGCACGACACTGGCTCTTCGGCTTGAATACGGAGATGAGCACCACCCCAGAGTCGGTCATGACAAGCACACATGTGCAGGGGGAATCTTTACCTTTACCTCTTACAGTACTACATGTCAATAGTGGATATAGAAGAGGGGTGACTTTCTCAATTTGATACAAAATCTGCTTACAAGTTTTCTTCTTGTCAAGGAATTGAATAGGTTATATAGTACAGTACTTTTTCAGATTTCTCCCAGAAGTTTATACCGATGTGCCTTATCACATGAGGCCATGGCAGAAATCGATCAAGATGGGAGAATAAAGACCAAACACATTCCAGTGGAACTGAAAGTGGCATAGCTTCTCATGAGAAAAGGATGGGAGAGGGCTGAGGGGAATAACAGCAAAGGGATTGAGAAGTACTGATTGTTGGAAAACAACATGGAAAAGAGCTAGCTGGCAATTATTTGACATGCTTTTAGACGTGGCAGAGAGAACTTTTGGAATTAGGAGCCAGGCCTCAAGGTGGGAAATTGCTGGGGCTGGGCATTGGGGAAAGATGTGCAGCAGGGTCTCCCTCTCTGTATGTGTCTTGCTCTCTCCCCCACTCCCATCAGGTAAAGAGGGAATCCAGGTGCCGAGCAATAAAGGGGGGGGGGCAAAAATAACTCCCCACCTTGAGGGCCAGCTTCTTTGAAAACAAGAGACAAATAACAAAGGCAATTGGGAACGGAGCTCTCACGGAGTGGCAGGGAAGGAGGGAGGATGTGGCAGGAAGCCAGCAGTCCAGACTTGGCAGGGAGGGGTGAGCAGTGGCGGTGGATGCTGATGGTACTGCGAGAGCCTCTGGCACCTGCCACTGTAATAACCCCAGCTCATGGCTCCTTTCTTCCCTCACCCAGCCAACCTCCCACTTTTCCAAGCCCAGGAAATGCACAGGGGAAGTCATGGGGCTTGCCAAAGAGAGCCCAGGCTGCCTGCCGTGGGGAATAGAGGCAAGGAAGAGGAACCAGAGGACGCGTGGGTGAGCCACCTTCTCCTCGCCTCCATTACCTGCTGCAGCCAGCCTGGGCTCCCTTTGGCAAGCCCAATGACTCACCCTGTGTGTTTCCTGGGCTTTGGAAAAGTGGGAGGTTGTCTAGTAGAGGGAAGAAAGTAGCCATGAGCCTGGAGGTTCTCACAGCTGCTACCACCAGGGACTCTCACAGTGGGAGTGTTGCAGAGCGATGTTAGTCATTGAAGTCCCCCTTTTTCCTGCCTGCCTGGCACACTCTCCTCTTTGTCTGTTTCCCCTCTGCCGGAGCCGCCACCTCTGTATCCAACTTCACCACCCGGCAGCCATCAAGGAGGGGAAATCCCATCAGTGAACGAGCACCAAGCAGCCAAAGGGGACAGAGCCCCAGCCCAGCCCTTCTGCCAACCCACCTTCCCATCTCTAAGGAGAGTGTGCCACTTACTGGTGGCCTTTGGAGGATCCTCAGGTAGGGTTAGCCACCCAGCAGCAACCCTCCCACATTGGTTGTGGAGGGCCGGAGAGCTGGTGTCTTCAAATGGTATGGGGATGGGCTACCCAGTGGGGGTGCATGACAGACTGGGCAGCGGGCCACTTGAAATTTGGCCCCTGGGCCGGATGTTTGACATACCTGCTTTAAATAGTTAACAAGCTGAAAACAAGGCTGATTTCCTCCCCTCTCTTTCCTGCCACCTGTGCAGTCAACTGAAGTAAATTAATCGAGGAAAATTTGACTTTTTGAGCAAAACATTGCAGTGGATCTATTTACATTGTTCCTGCACCACAGTTTCACCCTTTGATCCTCCAGTACATTGTCCAAAATATTTAAACCAGAACGTGGCAGCTCTTCTACCTATGGGTCATTTCCCCAGATTAAAGCCTGTGGATTGTCTGCATCTCTCGAGCATGGAGGGGGTGGGGGTGGGGTGGTTAGAACTATGATGATAACAACTGAACAAGAACTTGATGAAGTTTGTTTTCCCTGCAGCTCTGAATCTCAGTTGAGTGGCCTGGATGTCAAACTCTGCCAGCCAAAAACAATACCGTATATATATTAAGATACAGGATGGCAAGTTAAACTAAGCAAAGCACATCTGATTTGCTGAAACATTAATCACTCTATTAGATTCTCAAGAGTGCACTTTCTTTCAAAGCCAATCTCATAAACAAGATAAATTAGCACCGCCAACAAATTCAGAAATAAGACCTCTTCCTTTCCTCACCTATCATTTTAGATAGATAGATAGATAGATAGATAGATAGATAGATAGATAGATAGATAGATAGATAGATAGATAGATAGATAGATAGATAAGTAGTACTCCCCTAGCAAATAAGAAGGCGGGGGAGCATATCAAAAGCATACTTCTTACACACTTAGAGTCCCCCCCACACACACACCAATCTTGTTACCTTAACTGACATCGCCCACCCCATACTCTCCAGTACAGTGTTTCACCAAAACCCAGACACCATTAGGAATAGTTTTGTCCAAGCAAAAAGAAGATTAAATGATCATTTTTTAAAAAAAAGAACATATTTAGCATAATGACTTAAATAACAGGTTGGTTCCTTCCTTCTTGTCCTTCCACCATTGTGCAAAGATGTTCCATTTCAGGCAGGCTTTTAAGCTTTAAGGGAAGGGGGTATCTCAAGACTCCTATAGTTATTAAATTTAGATATTTTAAAAATGTTTTAAAAACTCTTCTTGGTTTTAATATTGTTAATGTTTAATTTTTTTAAATTATAGTTTTTATGGTATTTTAAAACTCTTGAACATTCTGAAGTTGTAATTCTTTTGGGCTGCTTTGGGTCCCCTATCAGCCCAGAAAGGTGGCATACAAATAATGTAAATAAAATGAATACAACAACACATCATTACTGTTGAATCCTCATCTAACAAAGGACACTTACTTCTTTGATAAGCCTTGTCTTAGTCTTTCTCTTCCATGTCTTGGAATGGAATTCTGGCATCTGACTACAGACAGACTACTGCAAGTGCATCTATCTTTGCCTGCATGCATACTCTGATCAACTCATCCATGAAATCATTATACAGTACCTATCCCCAAATTCATGTGCATGTTGGCTGAATAGGGATGTGAATCTCACAGCATCCTTCTTTCAGCAAGGAGGAGGAGGAGGAGGAGGAGGAGGAGGAGGATGATAATGATACTGATAAAGTAGTGACATTCTGCATAGAGGCCAGACTTTGTGAGACTGACATCATAGTTGCCTAAATTATGACTTAAAGATAAATACTAAATATTAGAGATGGGCACGACTTAGCGGTATTTCCGTTTCCGTTTCCGTTACTCGGTTCCGTTACTCTACGGAAACGGTAACGGGAATTACTCCCCCAGACTTCGAGCTCGAACCGACGAACGAACAATTTTGGTCTGATTTGTCGTGCTCGTTCCTTGCATCGCGAGATCGCGCGATGCCACACGCGGCACAGAAAAAAAGTTTTTAAAAGTTAAAAAAACCCGGTTCCCGGCCAAAAAGCAGGCGGGAAAATGCCTGCCGTGCCTCAGGGCACCTACCAGAGGGGTTGTTTCTGGAGGTCCCCAGCCTCCCCCCCCATCCCCCGTCCTAGTGGGCTGCTCTGTGGGACTCGCCGCAGGCTCGCAGCCAGCAAAAAGCCCAGTCTCGCCGCCGGCCGCCGCAATTAAAGTGCAAGCAAGCGGCACGGACGGCACAGGAAAAAACTTTTAAACTCTCCCCCCACCCGTTCCCGGGCCAAAAAAGCAGGCGGAAAAAAATGCCTGCTTGACTAAGGGCGCAGGGCACCTACCGGAGGGGTGGTTTCTGGAGGGGGGGTCCCGCCTCCCCCCCGTCCTGG
This sequence comes from Phrynocephalus guinanensis, assembly GCA_037367245.1. NCBI lineage: Eukaryota > Metazoa > Chordata > Lepidosauria > Squamata > Agamidae > Phrynocephalus > Phrynocephalus guinanensis. The sequence goes on from CM074736.1 coordinate 40,005,913, forward strand.
GCAGCCGGACTCGAGTTGCCATTTCGCCATGCCATGCGGTGCGGGCGGGGGATCCAAAATGGGGCGGCGAACGCAATATTGTTTTTGAAATCGTGGTCCAAAAACACACAAGCACAACAGAAACACGCGAAAATTTATAAACTGCCAGATTTTTCACAGTAGCAGTGGGTTTTTTCTTGCAACAAAATGTCTCTCCTCTCCTCCTCTGTCCTCCATTGATTTTATTTTATTTTATTTTATTTACACCTGCGCAATGATGGGCTGGCCAAGTGGCCAGCCATGTGGGAGTGGACAACCATGCAAATTTTTGGAGCCATCCCACCAGTCGCATGGCCACTTGGCCATGGAGACTTCTGGGATGTGCCAAAAAGCCCCCTAAAACCTGCCCTAGCCCTAACCCTAACCCTTGACTCCGTACCCATACGTCACAGACTGTCTTCTTAGTGGGTCAGAGAGGCACCCAGAGGTGCAACCCACTAGCCCACCGTAACCTTACCCGTCACTAGCCTAACCCTAGCTCTTGCACTAAGCCACCTTAAAGCCAGATCTACTTGCTTGCATTGCACTACACGCAGCAAGTACAATTCCCTTCTGTGTGAGACATGGTGGTGCCAGAGCCTTGTGAAGGGCGGGCATGACCCTATCATTCTCACACTGGTCTCACGTCTGCACATTATGTTATGCAATATCCATATGGCTATTGCATAGCATTTTGCAGCAGCAGCAGGTGAGGAAGGGAGACCCCCATGTAGAGGGGTCTCTTGGAGCCTGCTTCCCCTTCCTAGTGGCAGGAGGCACCCACGGGTGCCTCCAGGAGCCCACTTTCCCTTTATAGCGGGCCAGAGGAGGCACCCACCCCACAGAGGTGCCTCCAGGAGCCCGCTCCCCCCCAAAAAAACCAGTACTAACGACAACGAAAAAACAAAAAAACGAACCGACTAATTTTTGCGAATTTTCGCGAAAACCGGAAACGACCCGAAACGGGACTGGCCCGACTAACGACAACTCGAAAAAAAATTTTTTCAAGTCGTGCCCATCTCTACTAAATATTATACCATGTAATTGCAGGCAATGTAGAAGGCGGAGCATCTGTGAAAGTGAGTGAGAGGGAGGGAGGGAGAGATGGAAGGAGAACAAAGTCAATTTCTTCTGAAAACAGATGAAAGCTTTCTATATGAAAGATTGCTATTGTAAATATGCCAATACTTGTCTGAAGTAACATGGCATATTGAAGGCTGTACAAAGGGAGAATCATGGTCTTTACACACATCCAGCTGTGTCTGTACGTATAGAAAAATCTGTCACTACTTGGATTAATCGCATGGCCATGTAATATCAGAGCTTGCAGAAATCCTCTTGGTGCCTGGGAATAAAGCTTCAGACAAGTTTTTGTTAAAAGGCTCTCCTGCTGGGAATTGTAGACCTTTTCTTTTTTAGCTATACCCCTTTTATACGTTTGGTACAAGTATTTCAAGAGAAAGTACAAGGAACAGAAATGGAGACCAAAGAGGAAATGAATTATCAGAATGAAGATGAAGAGAATGAAAGGTGTATTTCTTTGGCTGGCTGGCTGGCTGCTGCTTTTGCAACCACGTGATGACTGCTCCTCATGCCAGGTCCCTCCCCCCACCGCCCGAACTTGCTGCAACACAAGATGAAAAGTCACAGAAGATTCTCAATATGAGCACATACAAAAAAGGTGGGGAGATAATCAGTTTGTTAAATGTAGAATATTAAAAACAAAGGCCAGATTTCCATTGCTAGCTCCAGTTAGATTTACTGATTCAGTGGGATTTACCTATAAGTTGACTTAATAGCAATTAATAACATATTATATATCATCGTGTGCCATTAAGTTGATTCCAACTTATGGCGAAACTTTCCAGAAATGTTTTTTTCCTGCTAAAGCCGCACACTCCAGCTGATCTTCTGGGGGCATCCTGGGACTGCACAGTTTGCCCGTCACTACACAGACTGGCTCTTCTCCCAGGAAGTACAAAGTGGATGAGCACAGTCACATACCCTTTCAACAGCGGCACAGCAAGGGTTTGGAGCGCCTGGGGACAAAGTTGTTTATGCGCCCCTCCGGGCCTCCCCAACCCATTGCATCCACCCAGCAAAGGGGTTGCAATCCTGCAGGCATGGGGCATGCATGCAGGTGGGCGATTGTGTGTGTGCACGTGGGTGTGGTAGCGTGTGCGCACCTGACCTCTCCCACTGTGGGCCCAAGAGCAAGGCGAGGAAGAGAAGGAGGAGGGTGCCGCAGCCACCACGCTCCCTGCACACCTGCCTACCTGCTTGCTTCGCCGCTTGCATGGCGTGCGGTGGCGGCAGTGGCGGCTGTGGCGGAGTGGGTCCCACCGTCAAGCCTTAGCCCGGGGCAAGGAGGACTGCTGGCAGAAGGGTGCATGGCTTCCTCCTTCTGCTCCCCTCCAGGCGCCCCCAGATTGCTGGGCGAAGGGCAAATGCACCCTCCCCCCAGATACGCCCTTGTCTGTCAATGGCTCTAAATCTCCTTCTATAGAAGGTACCAGGAAAAGAGGAAGACCAAATACAAGATGGACCAGTTTTGTAAAGATACCCCCAGGCTTGGGTTTACAAGAGCAGAGGAGTGCAGTTGGGGGCAGGACACTTTGGGGATTGCATATCCATAGGTGTTACTATAAGTAGAAAGTGACTTGATGGCACATAACCTGCGACCACTTTACAGTGTACATCAGGCCATCTTCCTTGGGAATAATTGTGCACTGAATCAATTCTGTGTTTCCAGGTAGAGAATACACAGAACTTGTTGACCATTGTCTAATTTTTTTTGGGGGGGGGGGCATCCTGGAACTGAGCATCTAAGCCATGACTGCCCAGGCTGTCCCTTCTCCCAGGAAGTACAGATGAGGATCAAACTCCCAATCTTTGGCTAGTCCACCAGATGCCTAAATTACTAACCTATCCAGACAGCTATAGGTTGACTGACCCTTCAGCAAGTGATTCAAAGGCTAAGGCCAAAATATTTATTATTACAGGCCCAGCCTCACATGACAGCTGAAAGTTAAGTCATTCTTTTAGCAGGAAAATTAGGGATCTGATGAGTACTTGAAAAAATGTATCATTCTCTCGTGTTTTTTCCCCACCAAAGATTCCTCACTGAGGGCTCCCCGGCAGCCAGTGACATTTCACTGTTTTCCAAAATGATGAGATTCTGGACTTATTTTTACTCTCCCACTCCTTTTCTCATCTGCTACTTCTGCACAGGATACTGCCTCCTTATATTTGGCTTTACTTTATGGCACATTATTATTATTATTATTATTATTATTATTATTATTATTATTATTATTATTATTATTATTATTATTATTATTAATAATAATAATAATAATAATAATAATAATAATAATAATAATAATAATAATAATAATAATAATAATAATAATAATAATAATAAAAAATTGAGTTGTTGCAAGAAATTTGCTCAGACTGACTACAAACAGCATCATAATGTAGTTGCTCATAGGGTCTACTGGAATTTGTGTCACAACTATCATCTGCAAAGAACTGGTGGGATCATAAGCCTGAAAAAGTAATTGAAAATGAGCATGTAAAATTACTTTGGGACTTCTGAATACAGACAGACAGGGTTTTGGAGCATGATACCCCAGATATTATGACGGTGGAGAAGAAAAACGTTTGGATCATTGATATTGCTATACCAGGTGATAGTAGAGTCACCAAGAAACAACTTGAAAAAATTACCCAACGTCAGGATCTGAAAACTGAACTTTAGAGACTCTAGCATAAACTGGTACAGGTGGTCCCAGTGGTAATCAGCACGCTGGGTGCGGTGCCTAAAGAGCTAAGCAAATATTTAGAAGAAATTGGAGTTGACAAAGTCACCATCAGTCAGCTGCAGAAGGCCACCTTACTGGGATCTGCTTATATAATTTGCCAATACATCACGTAGTCCTAAATGCTTAGGAAGCGTTTGACTAGTGATTGGTAATACAAAATCCAGCATAGTCTGATCTGTGGTGGTGATTATTATTATTATTATTATTATTATTATTATTATTATTATTATTATTATTATTATTATTATTATTATTATTATTATTATTATTAGGCCCAAAGAAATCAGCAACAGAATGGGGAAAACAGATTTAGATACCAAATGCCACAGACACAAAAAGCTAACACAATAGAGCAGACTACTGAAGGCTGAGTGACACCCAGATCAATAACAAAGCCCATAAAAAGAAATGAGTGATTTTAACAGATCATAACAGCTAAACATGAATCAGTAGAGTAATACAGCAGCTGAAAAAGCTAACATCATTTTAGATTACAGCCATAAGAGAAATACAACATTAAGGGCACCACTCAATTCTGCTTTGGTCAGATTTCATCTAGAGACCTTGTTCAAGGCACTGCAAGGACAAGGCAAACTGCAGTATCTTCTTAGAACTTGGAGAAGTTACATTTTGGGATGATGACTCCCAGAATTCACCAGCTACCATTTAAACATGATATAACATGAGCTTCATATCCAAGTAGAGATGGGCACGAAATGAAATTTTTATTCATTTTGTTACAGAATGAAACGAATAACAAACGGACCCATCAAAGGAAAAACAAAACGAAATGGGATGGAATGGAAATTTCCATTTCATTTGCTTTGTTTTTCATTTTCCCATAGGAATGTATTGAAACCACAGGCTTTTTTCCCCCACCGAAGCCACCGTCGATCAGTTGGAGCGCGGGGCTTTGGCGGGGAAAAAGTTTCAAAAGCCCACCCTTTCCCCCACCTGATTGGGTGCATTGGTGTGGGGGATAAAAATAAAAAAATAAAAAACATGCCGATCCAGTCCGTGGGCCATCTGGTCGGCACGATAAGAAACAAATAAAATATATAAAAAATTAAAATATATATGTACAAAAATGCACCGACCTGGCCCGTGGGCTAGCTGGTCGGTGTGAGTTTTTAAAAAAAATTAAATTAAAAACAAAAAAAAACATAAAAACTGAAACAATTTTTTTAAAAAAAAATCATTTCATTTTAAACAAAATGAAACAATGAAAAACAATATGAAAAATGAAACAAAATGCCATTTTGGAGTTTCGTGCCAATCTCTATATCCAAGTTATTATAAATAACCCTTAATTCTCCAAAAATATTCTAACTCGATGCCTTGTTTCCATAAATATGCAAATTTGCACCATGGGTCAATTAAGTATTCATCGTTGTAAATTTTTAGTTTTGATATTAATCATATAACAACCACTACTCAGAGAGCCAGTACAGTGTAATTGTTAAGAAGGCTAGATTTGGAAATGGGAACCACCAAAGGCTATAACAGAAAGCTTACTTGGTCTTGAGGAGCCTCGTGGTGCAGTGGTTAAATGCCTGTACTGCAGCTAAAACTGTACTCATGACCCTGGGGGTCAATCATTTCTTCTTGGGCCAGGCAATACCTGTCACTCAAATGTAGCTGAAAGTGTTTTTTCAGGGGGAAATGAGAAGAGGTAAAGCAGGCATGCCTTTGCCTGGCAAGCTGATATATACATTGTTGGTGTGTACAGTAACCCCCACCTCTCATAGGGGTTAGGGACCCACCTGACCCGCAATGACTGAAAATCCATGATATCTGGATCCAGGTCAGGTGGGGTCGGGGGGTCGGGGGCAATCACATCCCCCACCGCCGCTTACTCGGGCAGCTCCAAGACTTCTTGGAGCAGCACGGATGAGCAGCATTGGGGGATCTTATCCCCCACTCCCACTCACCCGTGCTGCCCCAAGACCTCTCAGTGCAGCACAGAACGGCATTGGGGGATCTGATTTCCCACTGCTGCTCACCCGCGCTGCTCCAAGATTTCTTGGAGCAGCACGGGAGAGCAGTGGTGGGGGTTTTTAAAAAAGCCCGGGCTTTTAAAACCTTTTTTTCCCCTCTCTCCACACCCTGGGCTTCAAATCATTGGTGATGGGGTGGGGAAATAAAGGTTCTCTGCCCACCCAGAGCTAATCAGCTGGAGCCTGGGTAGGTCCTGCGGTCCTGCAATATAGCGGGGCTGCAGTACATGAACCGTGAAATGGCGGAGGTTTACTGTACTAATAAAGACACAATATTATGCCACATGCTGGAGCTTATGGTTATATTTTCATAAGATGGCTGGGCTGGTTTTTTTCACTAGTGTTTAACAACAACATTTTCTTTCTTTGTCTTTAATGGCACATCCTTACACTTGATGACATTTTCCAGTCCCTTCAATGCTGCCCTTTCTAGTTCTTAGGCATCATCCAAATATTCAGTTTCATGATTTCATGAAATTATCCTACTGCAGATTGAGAAACATTACAGTGAAACATAACTGAACCAGGTATAAGTTGTCAAATGGACATGGCTGCATGTATCAGAAGTTCTTTTCATTCGTCTGGAGTTATTTCCATTTCTCCCATCATTGCAGTTAAATATGAATGGTGTAACTTGAAAATTCTGAACCCATTGCCACAAATAAATGAGATTACTTGTACCACTAAAATGGAGTTACATCTCATTGCCTATTCTTTCATTACAGAGTAAATCGTCTTTTTGATTTGTATTGATTTCAAATGCAAGTGACCTCCCATATATTGAGGCAAATTCTAACACAGATTCATCTTGGGTCAAAGTTTTGGAGAGGGTAGCCAAGAGCCATAAAACAACACCTACCATATCAACAAACAAGAGACCCTGGGCAAATCCTCCTCCGCATCATCTTTACAACCCCCTCCTCTTCCTCCTCTTCCCCCTTCGCTATTCACTGTCTCTATCAGTACTTACAACCAGGCTGACATACAAATACAGACACTACAGCCAATTAATATTTGGTATGAAATGTATATCCCATCATATATTATATTGCACACCTCATTTTGCTGCTAGTCCACGAAACGTTACATTAAAATGTGAAAGTTAGTCTTTAAGGTGCCACATGTTTTGTGTCTTTTGTTTTGTTTTTCTTTGATTTTTGCCTGGAATTCTTGGGTCAAAGGCATACCTGAAAAATTCCATGAAAGAGAAGCCATAGCCGTGTTGCTCTGCAATTCCTGCACAAACGACATTCGCAGATGCGCCAATCAAAGTCCCATTGCCTGCAATTAAAAAACAAAAGCAAGCTGATATTTGGGTTCATTATCTGTCTGCTTTGCTACTTCCAACCAGATGCAAAGGGGGAAAGAAGGAAATCAATTTTTTCCACTTGCACCTGAAAGGAAACAACAACTTGAACAACAACCTCCTTGCCTATAAATAGCCGCATGTTTGCAAAGGCAAGCATGTCTTTGCCCTATTATTCTCCATAAGAGAGAGAAAGGAAGAAATAGTGTTGTATTGTCAAACTGACACCTTCTACTTTATATCTGAAGTAACTGACTGATTATTGGTTTTTATATACAAAAAGGTAACAGTAAGACAAAATTAAACCAAGGAGAGAATGTAGGAGGAAGAACTCAGATCTCTGCTAATAACATGTTTGGATATTGATTGAAGGGTCAATGAAAAGGGGTGGGTTGTTTATTTTACTCTTTTCCCCCAAACTGCATGTATAGCCAGCAGGATGAGTCACTGGCGTTTTAAATGAGTTACAAAGGAATACTACAATCCCCCTCAAAGTTGTTACTTTCCGAAAATGAAAAACACCAGAACACCAGCACATACACACAAAAACAGAACTCTATATACTATGTATATACCTCTTACCAAAGGGTGTTTTTTAAATTATTTATTTATTATTTTTAATTACCTGAATTAGAGAATGGACAGTATGGAACACTGCAAATGGAGACGGAGCAATTGTATGTACAGTTGCACACTCCACATTCAGAGAAACTTTGTACAAACATTTAATGTACCAGAGCCTAGCTCCGAACTATACAAACCATGAAAACAAGTGGTCTTTCAGAATAGGGTTATACTGAGTGTTGGTGTGTGAGTGTGAGTTATACATATATCAAACATGTGTAATTGTACTGCTGGTCCTCAGTTCATGGAGAACACAAAACACTAATGTGTGGCACAGGGAAGAGGACTTTGCAGCCACCATGCTCCTATAAATGCCTACAGCTGAACTAGATCCCCGCTACATAGAGTTCAATATAAACAAAGGCAGAAGACAAAGTACATTGTGGGAGATGCACTGTTCTTGACTGGAGATACTGTATTTCAAATGAGCATGTGCATCTCATCACACCAGAATGGGAGCATTCTTCCTTTAAGTCAGTGGTTCTCAGCCTGTGGGTCCCCAGATGTTCCTGAAGAAATCCTTTCCAGCACAGCAAGTGGTGGAGGCTTCTGGGAGTTGCAGTCCAGAAACATCTGGGGACCCACAGGTTGAGAACCACTGCTTTAAGTGATCCTTCCATCTACCAAAAAGCTACTCCACCGTTGCCCCCAAAACTAGAAGCTCTACATCTGGACCTGATATTGCTGCTTCCTCGCTGAACTGCTGCTGTGCCAGCTGCTGCAGAAGCATCTGGGTCAGATCTCATTAATCAGAAATTCAGAACCAACTGTCCTTCCCATCCCATTGTCAGACCCCACCGGGAACTGCTCTATACTTTTCTCTTGTAAGACAAATTATTTGAAAGCCTACAAAACCAATGATAAATGACTAAAGTGGATTATAACTGTCAAAAGTATTCCAGGTTAATCACTGCTGGCATTATTCCAGTAAAGGGTTAATTTCAGAATGGAAGCAATCAATCATTGACAAGCATTTCAAAATGCATCTGTGTATCTTAAGTACCAGTATTTTCTTTGTTGTAATTACTCCAGGTCAATTTCAAAACATGATATTTTATCAGTTTTATTTCTATATACCCTCTAGGTTCCATAAACATAATATGAATTCCAGTCGCATTAAAAACATATGACTTTTGAGAAGTCACAGACACCTTATCTCATCTTTCAAAAGTCATCCATAGAGTTATAAGAAACTGTAGACATGTGACTTTAAAAATATGAATGCCTGAACTTAAACTTTAGGCAAATACTTGAGTCAGAAAATACATCTTAGTTATAAACTTTTAGCTATACAAAGCCCAGACAAGAACTTTAATGACAAGAAAGAAGCCGATGTAAAAGACTTAAAAAGCATATAAAAGAGAAGATCTCTGTATAACATTTCATTGAAAAACTAAAGCATTGTAAACTTCAAAAGCTGCAAAAGCTTTCTTCAAAATGCATGAAATAACATCAGTTCTTAAAATACGGAATTAAAAAAGGGAAAGCATTTCTGAACCTTGATGCATGTGTAGACACACAAAATCAATGCATGATGTTTTCATCCATTTTTAGCTAGATTAAAGCCTATGCAATATCCATTATTTACTTTGTGGAGCCACGTCCTTATCTTCTGCCTTGGGTAACATGTCTCTTGCAGCTGCTTTGTCTTTTGATTGTGATGTGAGAAATCACTATTTATTTCTATCGTTTGTTTAATTTCCTAGGAGGCAGTGGTGATTGTTGCTTAGAAAAAACACCTTTTTTACATTAAATTACTGATAGCACTACTTCTTTTGCTTCCTTCTACTTTATTTAAAGAGTTACTAAATTCCCTTTAGACTTTAAATCTATGCATAAACAACAACAATAAAATTCAGCAAGAAGATATGTCTACAGACATTTACCTCTGTCGAGTACTAATGTCATTTAATAATATATATGAAACTAATAATGTTAAGTAATTGTTTTTAGAGACAGGAACCAAGAGTGCCATTGTGCTTCATACTGAATTTTGAGCACAGCACAAGTGTTGTGTTTGTTCTCCCCCTCCCCCACAGACTAGACTCCCAGTCACCAGGACTTCCTACTGCAGCAGCAGCTGTGTAGTGTCAGGATCTGGGGCAGCCCTTCCCCAACTCCTCAGGCCAGCAGCCAGTCCAAAGTAGAGGCAGGATGGGGGGAAGCCCCACACAGGCATCAAATGGCCAGTGGCCTGAGAGGATGGGGAAGGACAGTCCCGTCTCTAGATACAACTGACATGTTACAGATGTAGGCATTTCCAGATGCAATGTGGCTGGTGGTGAGTGGGCCTCTGATCAGTGCAGGAGGAGGACAGCTTGGAAATCCTTTTAAAAAGCAGAGGAGAACCATATATCTCTAGAATATCAGGCCACCATCACACCCGTGAATTGTACCCCTGTTGTCATGCAACCTTTAATCAGGTTCCTGTCGTGCTTGGTGGTCCTAAGTATTTATTCCAGGCTGTGTATCCCAATGTGGTTTTGGATTTCCAAATCATTTGGTGTTGGGTTATTATTCATCCCGGGCACTATTATGTTATTATCTCTCTCTTTTTCTTAATGTTTTTAATGATGCATCGATACACTGGGAAATGTTCTATGATGGTTTCTCTTTCTTCTATGTCCCTGGAGCCCACACACCCCGGTGAAGATCCAATTCAATAAGAACCTAGAGCTTCTGTTTGAGGCCATCTGAGAGAATTTAACTAATGGATGAACAAAAACACTATAGGAGGATTAAAAAACATTTTAAAAGTACCTGCACAGTGACAAATAGTTTAAAAGTTGTGATAAGATTATTCACATGCACAGCAACACAATATTGTGGGGGGGGGGGTTAAAAAAAGATCCACAACAACAAAAAACCAGAAATTATCTGCAATTAGCACACTCACCAGGTAAGTGATTTGCAGACCAGATTTTATGTCATGTGGACCAAAATTTATGACATGAACTTAATGGGGGGTAGGAAAGCAACATTTGGCTTGTGTAAACCCATCCTCGATATTGTGGTTCATACACTATAGTGCACCAGAGTAGACACCACAAAGAATCTTCATTAATTTTTAAACCACTGTTTTAAAAGCCCTCTTTATACAACAATACTGAACAATTACTGACCAGTATCAGACATCCCATTCTTTGGGAAACTACTAGAGCAGGTTGTGGCCTCACAGCCCCAGAGGTTTCTAGATGATATAAACTACCAGGATACATTTCAATCTGGCTTCAGGGCTGGCTATGGGGCTGAGAAGGCACTAGTTGCCTTGGTAGATGACCTAAACAGGGAAATGGATAATGGATCAGCATCCTTTTTGTTTATACTGGACCTTTCAGCTGCTTTTAACACTAATGACCACAACATCCTCCCGTCTTGTCTCTCTGAAATGGGACTCGGGGGCACCTCATTAAAGTGGCTCCAGTCCTTCCTGCAGGAGAGAATGCAGAAAGTGGTGTTAGGGGACTCATGTTCAACATCATGGCCACTGACCTGTGGGGTCCCTCAGGGTTCTGTCCTGTCTCCTATGCTATTTAACATTTAGATGAAACCACTGGGGGAAATTATCCAGAGTTTTGGGGTTAAGTGTCACCAGTATGCTGAACTCTACCTCTTGTCACCTCCGGATTCCAAGGGAGCTCTTTTGACTTTAGATCAGTGTTTAGCTTCAGTAATGACCTGGGTATCATTACTGAAGCTAAACATGCCATAGCTGTGGCCAGGAGTGCATTTGTACAATTAAACCTAGTATGCCAGTTAGGACAAAATATACCCATTTGCCCCATTCGCTAGATATTTGTTTTTACTCTGAGGAAACAGCAACCAGAAATTGATTCAACACACAACAGCAAACAGTGAGAGAAACCAGAGTGCCATGGGGTAGGAGACTATCTAAAATGAGTTGTCCTGCCTGTTGTTAAACCTTGACTTTTCAATCCAGATCCACATTGGCGTGACTAATTCATCCATATGCAATTTTGTACAGTAACCCCCATCTATTGCGCCCTGACCTGCGATAATTGAAATGTGGATGCAGTTTGGGCTTGGCCTGGGGGGCATGCAATGTTTAAAATGGGTGCGCGGGAGCAGCATGCGATGCCTCCATGGAGGCAAGCCCTGGGCTCCAGCTGATTGGCGCTGGCGTGGGGAAGAAACACCTTATGTTTCCCCACACCAACACCAATCAGCTGGAGCCTGGGGCTTGGGGAAGGGGTGGAAAAGTTTAAAAAGTCCCGGCTTTTAAAACCTTTCTCCTCCCCAAGCCTTTTTGGGGTACTACGGTCCTGCGATATAGCGGGACCACAGTATATGAACTGTGAAAGGGCGGGGGACCACTGTATAATGTTCTTTGCAGGGATACTAAAACCTGCCCTGTAGTAGGACCTCTCCTACTCCAAGAGAAGTAAGGAAGTAATGTTTTCCAGGTTGCCACAGGAGGCAATGAATTCAGTGTGTCAAAGAAGCCTGTTTCCAGGCTGTTTCAATGATTAGTTGATGTTGTCTTAAAAAGTTCTAGCTCTAAGCTGAGGGGTCCTGCCACAGATCCCTCAAAATTATCATACTATACCAGATGCTTCAACTTAAACTGACTGCTTCTCTTTCTTCTGTGTTCTACAGTACATTTATGTGTGTTTAGAAGCCTTGCCAATGCTACTCCGGAGGCCTTTGCTCCTAGCACTGTGGCTAATAGCAACAGATCAAAAGACGGAAGCTGTTAAAAATATGCCCGAGCATTACAGAAATGTAAGGCTCCCAGCCTAGACCCCAAATGCACTCTGGGCTTCAAAGCAGATAATAGGAGGGCTCAACTGGAAGCAGATTAGAGTTGAGACCGATGAGTGGCTTGTTGAAGAAGACAGGCGAGAAAAGGATTATACCTGAAACAAAGAAGAACGGATGAGCAGAAAGAAAGCAGGAGCATTAAGAGCAAATCAAAGCAGAACACACCACAAATATGTAAATTGGGATAGACTGTGGGTGGTGGTGGTGGGGAGAGATGTGGTAGCACAGATATATACAAATCAGGAATCTTATGAGTGGGAAAACTAGAGGACAACTGCAGCAGCCTGTATGAGAGGATTGGATTGTTTTGCTGATACATAAATGGACATCTGGCTACTAAATCACAATCTGAAACAGGAATTAATACCAAAAGAAAACTAGGTAGTCTAACATAGATGACAATTCTCCTTTTGTATTTTACTCACAGGGATGGAAAGGGGCATAACGATGTGAACATAGGTACATCAAAGGATTAGTAGCAAGACTTCTGGCGATTTGGGGAAAATCAATACCCAGGATATTTCTTTCTTTCTTTTTTAATGGAAAAGGGGTAAATAAACTGAAGTGCTGCTTTTATACATTGAACTTGGAGAGAGTGTAATACCGTGCCAATAACAAGATGCTTATGTTTAAACCCAGGTGGAAATGTATTAAACTAAATGATTCGTCTTATTTATTTCAAGAAAGGCAAAATTTGTATTATGAGTTTCTGCAGAGCTGACAGGGAAAGTCATAGAAGCAATTGCCAGCTTTAGCACAATTATTGTTGGACAAAGGCTTCAACATCACATCTCATCTCTATAGAATGATACATTCAGAGTAGGCTTTTCAGAATAAGCATCCTTTTGAGTATGCTGACTCTTAAGGGACATTTCTTTTTTAAAAAAAAAAAGGAAATGAGGAGACTGTTACAAGAGCAATTCATTTTATTTTTCATCTATTCAGTGTGGCAGGTAGACACTCAAAGGATCACACTGTGCATCAGGACTGTCCTCCAGGCTTAATATGTGAAATAAATAAAGCCATTCACACATTAGGCAAAGGGACGTTATCATTGCGGTGAAGTATAATGAAATGAAAAGGGCATTTGCAATCCTCTGAAATGAGGACCGAAACAGAAAATCGTTTCATAAATTAGGCAACATTTGCCGTCCAGTTGGTTTAATGGATTTCCTGTTCCATTTTATAAAGGTAACTCTTTCCAATATAGCATTCCATTTTTCAAGTACACCTCCCTCAAAGGTAAAGTGAAAGAAATGTGACTTCAATCTGAATCTGTTTTTTCCACCAGCCTTTCCACAAAATAAGGCCTGGCATGGGCTGGGAAAGAATAAAGGGATAACCAAGCACCGACCCTCTTGGTGTGATAATAGACTGGCACTGACTGATGTGTCATCAGAAGGAAGCTGTGGGGAACACCGTTACCTGGAACTGAGTGAGCACAGTTGAGTTCAAGAGGCTGGTTCTTTCCATGGGTGTCACTCTCTGCTCAGTTCCATTTACCTATGTTGGGGAGGACTAGCACTGCAGGCATGAGGCTACGGATTAGTGACATGAAGGGAATAACATATTGAACTAAGCTCCAAGTGGATGCATCTGTCTATCACCAATCCCACAAGATAACTTTTGGTAAAGTTTTTTATTTTATTAGTAATAAATACTTGGTAACTGGACAGAGAATACAGAATTGAAAATTGATAGCTATATTTGAAATGAGTATGAATTGTTTGCTGTTTCTTATATTGCTTGTTTCTCACTCAAACATCTTCAAATAAAAGAGCTTCTGGCAGGAAAAAAATCTTCCAGTTGTCACTAAATTCTATGTAGTAGCAATTTTCCTTCCTTAAAAGTTATCAACATATTGCTTATGAGTTTTTAAGCAACAGAGAGAGAGAGAGAGATGCATAAAAATATTATGAAAATAATTCACACAAAACAAATAGTAACCAGATGGTTTTCCTATATTGTTCTTACAAATTACAAATAAAGCTAAGCCCACAATGTTCCTTTGAGGGATTGTTACTTGAATAATAACATTTGGCAGAATTGAAATTTATTTAATATAAACTCCCAGGCAACTAAGCAATGAGATCTAATAAACAGTATAGATCAAAACCTCCAGCAGGATTCAATTTAATTCTAAAATATACTCCTTTCATTAGCCAAGATCTATTTCAACTGGCACCAGCTTCTGAGACCAGTTTTGATAGAAACATCTCTACCTGCTCTGTGCTCCCACCAAATGACAATCAGACCTAGACCCCCTCCACTAAGTTTAGAGTTACCGTGTAAATTAAAAGATCTCTTTTACCAAACCAGATAAGCAGCAACTGTTCACTTTCCACTGCTATTTAAACAGTGCCAGAGCTATGGCTGAATTTACACTATATTGTACCTGAACAGAAAAACAGAATACTTTTTGTGAGATACAAGTATGTTTATTCTGATATCATAACCTTCAGTACATGTCCCACAAGCTATATGAGTGGCATAATATATCTCATGACTGCTGTTTTCAAAAAGCAATAAACAGGATTTGTAGATCAAAAAGAGAAGACATTTATTGGGGGGGGGGGCAGAAAAGAATAAGAGTGTTCAATATTATGACCTATCAAGTAGGGATGGGCAGGAAATGAAAAAGAAATGTGGTTTCATCATTTTGTTACATAACAAAACAAAATGGACCAAAACAAAACCAGGAAGCAACATTTCATTATAGACAAAACAAAAAGAAACAATCATTTCCCCATTGAAATGAACCATTTTGTTCCATCGTTTTCGGGCTCCTGCCGAGCTGTCAATTGCTGGAGCCCTTTAAATCTGATCCAGTCGGTACCAGGGGATCCCCTGGTACCAACTGGGACAAGTTTAAAGGGCTCCGGCCATTGACAGCTCGGCAGGAGCCCTTTAAATATGGCTCCCAGAGTCCCGGGCACCAAATCTGGTGCCTCTAGAACCCAGGGGAGCCATTTCATTTTGTATGAAATTTTTTAATTTCGTCCCCCACCATTTTATGTTTCATATACTGCGGTCCTGGTATACAGCCTATCTTCGTAGGGAGGGAAACTAAAGAATTAAGCCAGATAGAAATAACCAGGGAGGAGGTCCTTGCATGTCTTGTTAAACTAAATGCTAACAAATCACCAGGACCAGATGGCATCCATACATGAGTTCTCAAGGAACTTAAAGATGAAATTGCTGAGGGGCCCGTTCAGGGCAGTACCAGGCCTCAGGTATGTGTAGGAGGCCCCAGATAGGCCCCCCAGTACCGACCCAACCCAGCATCTGCATATTGTGGATTTTCCATTATCACGGTCAGGTCGAGTCCCTAACCCCCATGATCGGTGGGGGATTACTGTATGGTATACCCCTTTAGTTTCTCCTCAAAAATGGCTGCATTTCAGACCATCTGTACTGTTTCTTTGTTTATGTAAATGAGAAACTGGGATCTTGAAACAGATAGCAGAACAAATAGAAACCAATTCCACTAACATGAAGGTTGCAGCCATTCTCTAGAGACCTGAAGCCACCAAGGCCAACAAGTACTCCACCTGTTCTTTCTTAAGTTCCTATTATATTTCACATCTTTCTTGAGAGAGAAAAATGTTTGGTTTTTCTGCTCTATCCACAATAGGCTTTTAAAAAAAAATAAAAAAAAATATAGGGAACTAAATATCCCTTCATCTCCATGCTTGAAAAATCAGATAATTTTTTTTCAATTCAGAGACATTGAAACTCCTGAATGTTCATTGCTCTAGAAGTCAAGAAAAAGCAAAAGTTCTGAACTTCCTTGTTTATAAAAGGTTCAATCTTCCTCCAAGTACATGTGGATTGAAAATGAGCTTTCCACTCTTTCTGGCAGCAAAGGGGCAATTGAAAAACTTCTGATCAACAACATTATGCCAAAATAGAAGAGGATGTCATTAACTGAATTGGGGCTGGGTTTATTTTTATTGTCATTTAGACTGCCTGCAATCTTGTCTTTGGAGAATATGTGGGGTGATTACTATTATTGCTTACCTCCAAGACACGCGCCCATGGCCAATGAAAATATCAGGGGCTTCACAGGTAGGTTCACTTCAGGATCTTGACTCAGGTTGAGAAGCACAGGGATCTGCAAAGAAGAAATTAAAGGAACAATGGAAACAGCAAAATGATCTGCTTATATACCACCCCATACCACTTCAAGTAGTCAAGGTGGTTTACAGTTTAATTACAGTATGCAGTATGCAGGCTACACATTGCCCCCCTCAAAAAAAAAAACTGGGAAGGCTGAGTCAACCATCAGCCTGCTACCTGGGACTAAACTGTGCCCCAAGTCATGAGCACAGTTTTACCTGCAGTACAGGCATTTAACCACTGTGCCATGGGGCTCCTTGTACAGTATTACTAACAGCAAACACTGATCACCTTTGATGACCAGTCAAAATGAAATAAAGTGAAAGCAAGGTGTAGACCAGGCATGTCCAAACTTCGGCCCTCCTGATGTTTTGGACCACAACTCCCAGAATTCTAAGCTTAGATTGCCAATGGCAAAGGACTGGGAGTTGTGGTCCAAACCAAAACATCTGGAGGGCTGAAGTTTGGACATGCCTGGTGTAGACTAATAAACTTGGTGTCTAACATTTTATTTCACCTTAAACTATGACGGGGTCCCAGTTAGCAACTTAACCTTCTTTGAAGCGTTTAGAGAAAAAGCACATGATACAGTTTTCAAGGTCTCTACATTTGTATGCTTTCTCATATCCAAATCCACATACAAAATAATAAAAAACCAACATAAAGTGGCCAGGTTTATAGATAACGTGTAACGAAGACACACCACTTCAGTTTGAAAATCTAAAATTTCGTAGTTTATTCTTTTAATGCTTTACATTTATACATATATTATATTGTCTTTGTGAAGTCTTGCATGGTAAATGCTGTATTCTGTTGTGCCATACAAAACAAATAAAACAAATAGACTTCAGTCAGAGCCAGTCCCAAGAATTGCAACCACTTTCTATAGGAGCTTATCGGTTTCTGTTTATCTGACAAATTGATTTTTTCTGAGTCACAAAGCTCTGGGTTCTTCAGACTGATTGCTGTACCTCTGCCACCCTTGTAATTATATGGCTGCCTTGTCAATGTGATATCCATTGCTGTTAGCCTTTAATCCCCTTTCCTTTCTGTAGCAACAGGAACAACACCTGCCTAAACTCCATGTTAGAAGATCATGTTTATCCTTTGATGTATCTGGCCATTTTAAAGCAACGCAAAAGCCATAGCCGCACTGCCTGCTCGCCATAGTTTGTGCTACACAAGTGAAGCTCACCAGCATTCAAAGACTACATTCCACAAGGCTGGGTTCTGTGCTGCTACTGTACTGTATGATGGGTATGATTTAGCACTAAACTGAACATACTGGAAGCACTATTGCATACATGCATTTGAGAAAAGATTTCCAAGCCCCAAGATGCTGCCTGCTTTAAGTGAGTCTTTCGCCTCAAAAGATGCTCAATGGTCCTGTAATTAATTATTCCTTTCTACTCTATTTTAGCTGCATCAAGTACACCATATTGCTCTTTTACTCACTAACCTCCCCTCACATGCAATAACTGTTAGCGAAGTAAGCAGCATCCAAGGTAATGTAGGATTCAATTCTTGAATTTTGGTTGGCTCTAGTTACTCTTGTACCCTTGCAAAGACAGAAATCCCCAGTGAAAGCTGAATGACACCCAGGTATCTCCAATACTCAAGTACCCTTGCAAAGACAGAAATCCCCAGTGAAAGTTGAATGACACCCAGGTATCCCCAATATAAATATCTTGCACATCTTCACAAAATACACATGGTACGTAACAGTACCCAAGATGAAGGATTAGGGGGACAAAGAACAGCAAGTGACACAAGGAGGAAGGAGGAATAGATATACTTCATGATGCCAAGGATTGCTATTCCCAATTCCTAAGTAGGATCTAGAGAGCAGGGTCGGCTGAGATAAAAATAATAATAATGAAAGTCAAATCTAGAGGCATCTGGATCGGGGTTGCTCCTCCGAGGAAGCACCAAAGAAGTAACTAAGTGTCTCAGTTATTTTGCCAAGACTGGCAAGGACCTTTTTCCGCTACATGGAGCATGGGGGGGATTCTGTTTTTTTTTCCCTGTTTGGATTAATAATAGATTTTTAATATCAGCTTATTTTCAACTGACCTTAACTACAATATTTTACTCAAGTGCCAGTTCATATTTTACTGGTAAACCTTGAGCAACTGTGTGACAGCAGAGATTTTAAAAATGCAATGCAGGAGGAACAACTACTGCTGCTGCTGCTGCTGCTGCTGCTACTACTACTACTACTACTACTACTTGCTTAATTTAATAATGTATTTATTTTATTTCTATAGTTCATTTCCCCCTGGAAAGGGACTTTTTAAGACTTCAGGTAAACAGATCACTAAAAGTCCAGCCTTTTCTCCTAAGCACACATTGTATTTGACATATATATTCACAGAATAAGCATTGTTGTGATCCTTGGCACAATAGTTTACTACAGCATATTAACAAAAATGTGAGACAGATTGATTTGATGTAACGATTTATAGGTCCTAGTAATAAAGCAGAAAAATATATATAAACAGATGGCTTGACATATGCAGTCCACAATAATGGCTTATTAATATTAAGAACCTTAATTGTAAAAGGGGAAGGTACATATTGCATAGCACTCTAGGAGCAGAATTGCCTGACTATTAAGTTAATAACACTGAGAAGCTGTTGGTGTTAATTAATCAACAAATAGATTAGTTTTAAATCTGCTTGAGAGCCTCTCCACTTTAAATCTGCAATGAAAATATCAGAAAACATTTAATTAAACTTAAACCACATCTTATGGGATTTTTCCTACCTCACAGTGCCAACTGTGAACTTGTAAATAGAAAAGGCAGCTTTATAAAGGAGAGCCAGTAGTGAACATTTGCATTCATACCAGAGCTATTTCTAGTAGACTGCTCGAAGAACTAACAATAATTGATCTTCGTATTGCATGGTTCTTACAGCATCTGGGCTTCCTCCAGCTGTTTAAAAATAGGCATGAAGATATTAAACAGGTCAACTTGATTCAATGAATCAAGAACTAAGAGTAGACTGAGGACTGCTTCTACTGTGTCTTGCCTGTCCCAAGCTTCTCTGATATGGAGTTGGGTCAATTTCTAGATCCCTTTGTTCCAAGAGAAAAACAAAGATACATGTGGTTCAGTATAAGAAGGTGGGGGAGGGGGAAGATACTGAGTAACTGACAGCTCTTTGTCCACCAAGATTGGAAAGAACCATGAAACCTACATCTGAGAATTAACGGGAAACCTGATACCTCCAGCTGATTGTACAGGTTTGCAGATGCCATTTGTGGAACCCACTTTAAACTATAGAACCTGCTCTCAACATCAAGTCATGCTAATATCTGAGACTTTGCTGTTTCATCCATGCCCAGCCCTGGCCTTATGCAGAGTCTTATTTATAAGACACTAGTAGTCTAATAAATGCATTGTCGATCCTTGTTTTCTGATTGCATACAAAGATTTCATGGTTCTTCTTCTTCTTCTTCTTCTTCTTCTTCTTCTTCTTCTTCTTCTTCTTCTTCTTCTTCTTCTTCTTCTTCTTCTTCTTCTTCTTCAGTGGATTAAAAAAATGCATTTTTTCCTTAGTGATTTCTGCTGCAGCTACTAGCAGTGTAAACCATCTTTTTACTTTAAAAAGCACTTGTACTTTTCGTGGGAGAGACCATAAGCAAATCTTCAGCTCCCTTAAGAGTTGTGTAAAGTGAACACGCTTCCCTTCTGCCCTTCAGAAACAGTTTTTAGATTCAAAGAAACTGTCCTACTCCTTGAGAGAAATAAATGCTTGGGCACCAAACCTTTCTCAAATGCTAGCATTATCTATTATTCTGGACACACCAGACTTCAGGATACGTTAGCCATTTTCCTGGAGGAGCCCCATTCCTTTTCGTCTGTAAGGCAGGCACATTCTCTGACCAACGATTGCTGTCATTTGTCTTTGTGTGTGTGTTTGTGTGTGTCAAACACAGTATGATTCCCAGTATGATACTTCTGCAGTATAGAACTGTCTTAAGTAAATTTAAAAATAAGCACACCATTACAAGTCTGCAAAAATTATACATTGTAATTAAGGTGGTTTCCCGCCAAAAAAAGGCACCCATTTTTATCGAACTATAATAACAACTCTCTTCACAAAGCACTATCAAAAGGAACTCCTTGGCAACCACATGATTAAATATGCAGAAATCCTTTTTTGTAGAATAAAATGTGGGAGAACGGAAATAAAACCTGCAGTGACTGAGGCGTCCACATGTGCAAAATGGCTGTTCTTATCTGTAGCCCAGGGAAGCAAAGACAAAGCAACTTACCATTGTAGCAGTGAATGGAATGTTGTCAATTAGGGATGATGCCAGAGCAGAAACCCAGAGGACTAAAATGATTGCAACTGTCAAGCGCTGGTCTTCAGGTACCACCTGGCATTTTATAAAAAGAGAGAAATAAATACTGCTTCCAATAAACTGAGAATAACACTCTCTGTTGCTTTTGCCCTATGCAGACCTAATCTTATTTACAGCTTTTCTTGCTCATGCCTTGTCCCTTCGGGCCCAGTTCACATCACCTCTGCCCAGCAGAAGATGAAAGGTGACTCAGGACAGATGCCCCTTCTCTTTCTTCTCTTGGAAAAGGCAGGCAAGCAGACGTAAACAGCAAGGAATTGTAGGAAGCCCTTGACCAATCTCCCTTGCCAGCACATGGAACTCAAAAGATGCCTAGTTAGGCCAACCCTGATATCAGCTCTCAGGCACAGTTATACAATGTCCTTCTTATAAAGGTGAAGGGATTTAATAATGTCATCTGAACAGGAAAATGATTCTTATTGATTCCCAATAAGCGTACCCTACTGATCAAGTTACAACGAAATAATTAAAAGCTATAGATTTACTGTCTTATCCAAGGTCACCAGGGCGGTAAAAGTGAGACTTAACAGACACAAAACACAAGTTATTTTTTATTATTTAACACAATTTTCCTCAATTTTAAGTGAATATATATATATATATTTAATAACCCGTACCTTTATTAACAAAGCTGTCTGTTCTCCTATGTATTCTATTAGATGAAGATGAGCCAATGCCTAGTTTAAAGCAAAAAGATGTAATTATAATAATTGTCTAAAATGAACACTCTCTGAATTGAGAGGCGCAACCTTTTTGGTCCTCAGGTGTACATCCAGTATTGCTTGCAGATCTGGGTCACACTTGAGAGTGCATGTACTTTCACACACACGCATGTACACACATTCTCTTGTACCCACATGCATGTACACACACTCTCTATTAAAGTATTAGAAAGTATGTGGGATATTCACATGTAGAGAGGAGCACTCTAGATTTATCCCTGCTGCCGCTAATCGTGCCAGTCTTTCAATGTTGGAGGCGACATCCATTAAGTCTTCCTGTGTGAGTCTGGACCTTAGTTTTCCAGGGTCCCGGCTCACATGAAGAGTCCCCACAATTAGCAGAAACTACTCATCCTCAGATACATCACAATTCATGTATAGGAAGAGGGTGACAGAAGCAAAAACAACGGTGGACAGAAACAGAACACTTCCACCTATACATGAGTAATGTAGATCATTCTGAAGGTCAGAATATGACTATCTGATCTCCTTTCTTTCCCTCTCCATGCCTCACTATATCTTGACTTTCCCTCCTAACCCCCACCCCTCAGAATATGGGAGTGGGGAGGTTTCAGTCAATGGGGTTTGAGAGGGTTTTTTGAGTTCACTATGAACAAAATCTTGAATTTGTCAGTTCAAGTATAAGCAAAAATGTTCTAGAAGGAAATGAGCAAGCAATTTCTATTCAAGTGGCTTCTGCCCCCCCCCCAATTGGTTCCCACACCCTCGCCCCCTCTTTCACCTCGGACAACAGTGCTCCCTCCTGCCCGCCGCCTATTTGCATGCTAATGTGGCATAATGTGGTCGCCTTCAAGGGCCGGATAGGAATTTTTGCCTTCTCCCCATAATTGGCGCAAAGGGGGGAAGGATTTTTCGCCTATCCCATATTAGCTCTGGTGGCATGGCTCAGCCACACTGGCGGGTAGTGTGGGGAATTGGGTATTAGGTGAGCCCCAAATGCTGAACTAAGAGGCTGCTGACCCCTAGGTACTGTGGATCCTGAGATCACAGAACCTGGGGCAAAGTGGCTTTTGAAACCGAAACAGGGCAGGGACCAACCAGATGATGGCACCCCTGCTCCGGAAGGGGAAAACTTTTGGCACAGCCGGCTTGGAGGGAGCCGAACTTGAACAGAACCCCCTGGGAGCCATGGCGTGGCTCATCTGCACCTGACAATGCCCTTGGGCGGGGTCCAATGGGTGACCCCAGGGCCAATGGTTCCCCGCACGTCAGCAGCCCCCTCTTGAGATTCATGAGCAATGTCAAGTTTTAATAAAGCGTGGCCCGCGATGGCAACCCAACTCACTGTCTTGCCTCTTATTCCGACCTGGGGGGGGGCAAGGTGTATATGTTTGCTAGGGTGGAGACTTTTCTGGAATAGTTCAAATAATAGCATGCCTGAATAATGTGAATGATTTTTTTTAAAGGGGGTGGGTAGCCCCAGTGGCAGAGACAAAAACTACAGTGGGTAGAAGATTCCAGGATGATATGCATTTTTCTTCTGCATCGTGGCCAAAAGAAAAAATGTAAATAAGGTCGTCCTAGTCCTGGAGCTTTATTTTAATATTTTTTTCTCAATGTGTTCACCTCCTAAATAGCAAAAAGTACTTGCCATCCTATTATTATTGGTGTGAAACAATTCATTCTACACAATCTCAACATAAAGCTACTGTTATAGAGTGATATTTTAAATGTGTATTTAAATAGGCAGAAAGCTCTTGCATTGCTTCTGTTTTTTACTGACAAGACAAGCACACTTCAATGCACAGAAACTCAGGGCAAAGTTTGAGAATTCAGGTTTGACTGAAAATCTGTTAAAGTGGTAAAAAAAAAGATTCAGCCAGCATGTGTGAAAGGGAGTATGCTACCACTACCACCAGCACCCCACTTATGTTTCTGATTGTGCGGAAGGACAACTGATTTTCTCAGCAAAATCTGATTGTGCTGAAAGGCAACTGATTGTCACAGCTCATGCTTTTCGCACCTCCTGTAGCCTACACATTACCTTGTTTTGTTTTTTACTGCTAATAAGAAGTAAACACATTTTTCTATGATTGCTCAAACATAGAGATCATTCATAATCTTAGCTAATTCGAAAAGTGTGTTATCTGTAACATTAGGCGTGTGTCATCAAGCAGGAAGGGGGTTGGAGGGGGATTCATATCCAGAATTCTTCTCAGTTCTCTAAGCTCCACCTATCAGACCTAAACTGTATGCACCTGGAGAATGGACAGACTGAAAAGCTTCATGGCCTAACACAGGCTGGACTCTGGCCTAGCTTCCAGTTGGACAAAGAAGTTGCCCCAATGAGGCACTACTTCAATGGTGTCCAAACTTCAGCCCTCCAGATGTTTTGGACCACAATTCCTATAGTCCTTTGTCATTGGCGATACAGGCTTGGAATTCTGGGAGTTGTGGTCCAAAACATCTGGAGGGCTAAAGTTTGGACACCCTGTGACCTTACTGGGGAAACCTCCTTTTCTAGACATCTTTCACCATTTGAAGCACAACACTTTCAAACTTATGTATCATCCAGTTTAACCTTGCAACAAACACAGCTGGAAAATGTGAAGGCCCATACTGCCACAGAAATGTGAATCAGTATTTTACTGGCCAAATTTACTTGTACAGTATGTCTTCCCAAACGCATTTAGTAGCATATAGAGCAAATCAACTGTTGCTTTGTTTTGTGTTTTATCCACCGCTCTTGTTTTTGTTGTGTCATTACACTCATGACCAACTCTTTGTGACCCCATGTCCATGGAATTTTCTTGGCAGGTATACTGGAGTGGCTTGCCAGTTCCTACTCCAGGTGCCTACAGCACCTGGTATTCCCTGGTGGTCGCCCATCCAAGTACTAGCCAGGGCCGCCCCTGCTTAGCTCCCAAGATTAGGCAAGATCAGATGTGCTCAGGGCATCTAGGCATATAAAAGGGGGGGGATTATCTAGATATTTTTGACAAGCATAACTATTTTGAAGTAACCTTAATTCCCAGCAGCTCAAACCTGATGAAGCTCCCTTCTTGGTTTTTGCATTAAGTCAAAAGTTAATTATACCCAACCAGAAATTGTTTAAGGGAGAATAAAACATAGGAGTCATAAATCACAGGACTTGTGCAGAATATTTTCAGAAAAGCATCAAAGCAGAAAGGAATTAAGAGTTGCCCATGGTAAGATCATCTCATCAAAACTAGAAGGTTGAATTGCCAAATTTCCTGGAAGAAAATTGGCTTTAGACAGTTTATTCCCAAGCAATAATAACTCAAAGATGATGGACAAAATCTACCAATCTATACTTTCCCACACTAAAAGAATAAGAGAATTTTAAAAGCATCTATATTGTCCTGTATGGTGTCAGCACAATTTACTTGCCCGGACAGACTCAGGAAATCACTGTGTTGATGTTGTTCCTTATGGTTGCAGTACACAATTAGTATAGGGGTTGGCAGAGTGGCCCCCAGGGCCTGTTTTTGCAGCTTCCAGACCTCTGCCAAGTCCATTTTTTGTGGCAAATTGAGCCTCCTGAAATCTTTCTTTTTTTCCCCCCTTTCTTCCTTTCTTTTTGCATTTTTGGAAATCTTTGAGTTTTCTACATTGAGTCCTAAGATGCAGAAATATTGCCTACATCTGCTCTAGGACATCCTGGCAACTGTGGGTCATTCTGCGTATAGTATCCAGATTAGAGATAGGCACAAGTCATCGGTTCAGGTGGTCATGCCAGTTCACCCTACAGGCAAACAGGTGTTTAGCTGTTCCCACTCACCTACCCCATTTCCTCTGGTGGCTGCACACTCAGAGGTGCCCCTGGCTTGCCTCCTTCAGGCACTACCTCTAAGTGGATACCTGCTAGAGGTAGTGGGAGGCGCTGAACACCTCTTAATCCAAAGGACAAACTGGCAGGACCCAACAAACTGGTGGCTGGTACCCATCTCTGATCCAGATGTTTGGCTATGTAGCTTGAGGGAGAACCACATGTTGCCCATATGAGAATGCATTCCCCAGCTCCCCATTTTCTCTTTTATATTTGTGCTTTAACACTCCAAGCAAAATGGAGAAAGCATTTACATCTTATCAGAATTCATTGGGCCTTGAATTTTATTCCACAAGGAAGGAACATCAAGAAGGACAACTGCAAATTACTCACGAAAAGGTAGTACAAAGAGTAAACAAGCAAGCTACTTAGTTCTGAGTAATGGATATGCTGTTTTAAAAGATACACAGAAAATTGTTGCTGCTGTACATGCTACATACAAAACATCATACTGAATCATGTACTGATTCCCTTCATTCTGAATCAGCTTATATCCCAAGAAAGATATCTATTACAAAGATATCGGTTTGCAACTACAGATGGGGACGAATCAGACAAATGCTGATTTGTTTTGATTTATGATTTGTTAAGGTCAATAAATCACAGAAAATGAATTTATTTTTTCCCTGATAAATCAATGAATCAACTTGTCAATATGCTTTTGACTTCAAAGCCCTATAAAATACCTTCAAGGCACCTAGAGACACCAGATTTTCTGGGAAGCTTGCCCTGACTCTTCTCTACAACCCCGCTATGTTTGGTGAAGATTGGGTTTCCCCCAAGCCAGTTGGCAAAGGGCACCTTCCTAGGGGAGCATTTTGTGGGTGTATAACTCAGATTTCTGAAACCAAATCTTCACCAAACATGGAGTGACTGTAGAGGAGAATTGGGAGAAGCTTCTGTGCAATTTTAGCTTCTCTAAGTGTGTCAGAAGCCATTTTATAGCTAAAGAAATCCACAAATCTACATTCACTAAAAATTAATTGATTCATTTTCATCAGGAGGCATAAATTCATATGAGCAGAAATCAATTAATTAGTGGTTTTTGAAACAAATTTTGTAATGTGCGTTTAATTCCTGTCTCCCTCTATATTAAACACAAGCCATGATCATGTTGCAGCCTTTCCAAATTAGTCTGACTAGTGACAGACAGACAGACAGACAGACAGACAGACAGACAGACAGACAGACAGACAGACAGACAGAGAGGTCCTATTATCTCCTATATGGAACTCACACTTTGCTAGCATCTTGCCTCGTGGCCAGTGGGATGGGATATAAATACATAAATAAATAATCATTGGACACGAAACCACACATTACTCACTTTGGGAACCCTAGCAGGCAGAAAAGCAAGAAATGAATATTTTAAATAAACAACTGTGATTCTTATATCTCAACACGCTTGTATTAGGAGATGGCACTGAAACCAAATGTAGAATGACCTTTGGCTATTTTAAGTTTGACACCTTTTTCGTAGAGCTAGAATTGGCTTACTCAATTGGGTGTACCCAAAATAAATCACTCACATAAAACTGCATGCATGCAAGGCTTTCTGTGGAAAGTCCAAATAAATAGTTCCCCTCACCAGCACCATACATTTACTTATTATTTTAGTGCACACAGATGACCCTGTGTTTTAGTGGTGCATACTGTGCACATGAATTGTTTTACACAGCTGCCTCCAGATATTCTTGCATTCATGGATAGATGCCTAAATGCTGCTAGTGCTAATGCACACCCGAGCTCCTCTGTCCATTTCAACACAGAGGATGGTTGCCCATGCTAATCAAGATCTAGGGAACTGGAAATCTTGCAGGAACCGTTGTTTGCACATCAGAGTTTTAGCACTTGCTGGGACATGTTTGATTTTTTAAAAGGTATTAAACGTGTATTTTCACTTTTCATCCTAAAAATTATTCATGCAGTCATCTGCAGCCTTGAGATTAACTTTAAGATTGCTTTTAATGTACTGTACTGCAGGTAAAATTATACTGTATCTGGATTTGGCCAATTACAACATCAAATATCATCTACTATAAGAGAACATTTAAAATACCATCAATTATTGGAATGCTTGAAATGTAATTGCAAAGCATGCATATGCAGTTTCTTTAAAGTTATATAATTTAGAAGAAAGATACATTTCCTGTGGGTTGTGTAAGATTATGAATTCAGATATATTCATTTAAAGAAAATCCACCAATATAAGGGTAGCTTTATCAGCAGCTTCGCTCCAGAGTCATCATTATGTCTGACCCCCTATTTCATTCTCAATTTAAAAAGAGCCTGTCCCTATGAAGTAGACAGCAAACTAAAAGAGGGCACAAATCCATATAAATATCATTTTTGTCAATTTCAGTATACTGTAACAATGCCAAAATGTTTTCATAACCATAAAGTGAAGTGGCAGCAAGATGAAAACAAATGTATAACTTTATAGCACAATCACAGCACACTAAAAAGTGTCAAACTAATTTTATAGCAACGCATTAAAGTTGCTCACTGTGTCTCATTTATACAAAACACCAAGAAAAGAGGCCTAACTTTATAGGCATGCGCATAACTTTCATATCTCTTTGACCTTTAGCAACATCCTTTTTTCCCATGACCTTTGCTAGGTGGCAAAGGCCACCTAGGTCACTCTTATTCCCACATGGTACTGAAAACAGAAAAACAAAGAATGGGAGGAGACTAAAGACACTCATAAAATCTTCTTACCTCCATTAAAATAAACAGTGCTGCAAAGAAAAGGAGAGTTGCCCACTCGACTCTGCTCAGAATCATCTCAAAATCATGAATGTTGGCCAACACAAGAAGCCATATTGCTCCCAACATAGCAATCCATCCTACATAAAATGAGAAAAAATAGTGTGAATGCAAATTTTTAACATTATGTCTGTGAAGATTCTCAGTCATCCAGGTGAGTTTATCTGTAAGTTGAGTCATGGCTACTGGACTTCTTTTTCTTGTGAGACAGAAGTGTTTTGCTGTTCATCCAAACAGCTCCATCAGTCTGAAGAAAGCTAGTTGTGAGTCCTCCATCTTATAGTCCGCTATGACCTCTTGTCATAAGGATCATAAGATGAACAATGGCCTGAACAGACTCGTTAGGTAGACAACAGTATCCAGCTTTAAGGGTAACAATGGCCTAAGGTGCTAAAACCCATAAAGTATGGGTCATTAGCTATGGCCTTGGTGTTGATTTGTATTGTTGAAAGCACAGCCTGATAAGTAGCAGATAGACTGTGCCTGAGGCCCCCGCCTCTGTTGAAAGAAGTTTTTCAGTGCTCACAAGATTGGCTTCCCTGACCCCTCTCTCAAAACATCTGTATTCTCCGTCTAATATGTGTACATCCTCATCTTTGAGTGAGTGCCCTTTGTCCTGCATGAGGGCCAGTCTTCCTGATTATGCTGCTGACCAATCTGCACCTGCCAATGCCATTGGGCCAATTTCATGCCTCCCAGAGTTCCCATGGCGCAATTCACAGGGCCACCACCATTTTCTCTTTAACCTGCCACCTGGGAGAAGCCCCTGTCACCAAACCTGCATCAACATGGGGCACGCAGGTAAATCCAGGCCCCATCCTTTCACTTACATTTAAACAATTTGTACTGAATAAACCACAATTGTTTGCCATGCAGCAGCACAAATGCAGAAACAGTTTAGGCTGAGGTTTGCCACTAATTTCTTTTTCGGGAAGACCTACTACGTTATGAATTCAACAAAGGGAACACCTCCCACCTCTTCACTTTTGGTATTTCATTTGTTGATCTTTACACATTAACAAAAGCATCTTAACTCACAGAAACATGAAAGCCAGAGGACGCAACTTTAAACTACTCCTAGTTCTGTGTGTAACCTAAATCACAGCTCCGTGCTGTGAATCCAAACCAAATTCTGCACTTTCATGAGGAAGCTCAGATTCTATGGTGACTAATCAGCCCCCGCTGGGAACAACCAGCAAAATGGTTCAGTTTATTCCACAGCTAGAGAAAAGTTTGGTTCACAAATTTTTAAAAAATCCAGCTGTGAAGATTATACACTGAAAGATCTTAAAGGAATCTCTACAGTGAGATATTTGTCTTCAATATACTGTGCTAATTGCACATGATAATTGCATGTTAAAACCCAGCTGGATATAATCTGGAAATACAGTATATAAACACTGTGCATTTTGAACAATCAATATAAACAGCTTCAAAAAATTACTCTTTTTGGACTACAACCCTCAGAACCATGCCATGTCAAGAGAATCTAAGCCTTAATGCCAAGACACACACACACACACACACACACACACACACACACACACACACACACACTTTCAAGGTGCTGACCTTGACCTACAAAGCACTGTACAGCCTGGGTCCTAGCTACCTCAAAGATCAAATCTCACAGTATGAACCGACTCAGGTGTTAAGGTCATCAGGAGAGGCCCTTCTCTCCAACCTGCCACCCTCACAGATATGTCTTGTGGGAACCCATGAAAGGGCTGTGCCCAGACTCTGGAACTCCCTCCCACTAGAAGCCAGGACTGCCCCATCTCTGGTGTATTTCCGGAAACAGGCAAAGGCAAGCTTTCCTGAATGGTCTGATATTATGTGTTTTTAATATGAATTTGTGTTTATATGACTTTGTGTTTATAACTACTTATAACCTTATGGGTTTACATTGACACTATGTTTTCAATGTTAGTTTCCTTCACTCATAACTTTACATGGAACTTTACTCCCCTTTAATTGCTTGTGTTCTATGGCTTTAATGTAATGTTGCCTATTAATGCTGTAAGATATCCCTCAATTCCCTGTTCTCAATACTTCTACATGTCTTAATTGTACTAGACTGTATATTCTCTCTCATTCTGTAAGCTGCCTTGGGTCCTTTTTCCAAGGAAAAGGTGGGATAAAATACTCTAAAATAAATAAATAAAATAAATAATAGTATACAGTTGGGTACAGAGGTGCACGTGGCACAGCTGAAGAGGAGAGGGCGAGGACAGGCCCAGCAGGCCAGCCTAGGACCACTGCCACTGCCGCCGGACCCCAAAAGGTAACAAAGCATTTTATTACCTTTTCATTTCATATGAATTTTTTGTAAAAATTCATATGAAACGAAACAAAATGTGGGAGGCAAAACAGAACGGAACGGAACACCATTTTTTTCCATTTCATGACCATCTCTAAAGTACACTTATGGTATAATCTGTTAAAAGTTTCAGTGATATTTGCCATGACGTCAGGACTTAGCTGCTGATAATGCTAAAAGTGCACATTATATAACCACACGAAGAGAGAGATTGATAATACAGGGTTATTTGGAGGAATGACCTGATTGCAGAAATAATCTAATTGGCACTTAGGACAGCAATGCTTTAGAAGAACAGAGCCACAAAGACAACTGGGCCATGCTTTCACAAATATGCCTGTTTTGTCCCAACTTCTATGAAATTTCCAGATGAGTGTTCCAACCTGAATATCCTAGTTCTCCATCAGAAATTGCTGCTTCCAGGACCATAGTCTCATGTTGAATCTGTCTCTCTATCTTGGACCCTACCTTGGCTGTTTAAATTGTTTCTTAGGGGGCATTCCCCATTTCTTTTGATAATTTTGCTGCTGCATGCCTGGTGGACTTGAAAAAAGGGACCTCCCCATGTCCCAGTGCTTTTGGTTTCAGAGGTGGAAGTTTAGACTGTTGTTCGGGTTTTTGTTTCATTTCATTTTGTGATTATTTTTCTTATCTTTTTTGGCTTTGTTTACTCTTCTTGGGTTTGGGAGATTTGGGGGAGAGGCAGTTATTATTTTTCTTTCCATGATGGAGAGCAAATACTTTCTTCCTTTCATTGATTTTTATAATTGTTATTTCACTATTTACTGTGTACAATATATGTTTTGTTAAATGAGTATAACTTAGTAGGGTTTTTTTCTCCCTGAGGAGGTTAGAGAAGGGGTGTGTGCACTTTGTGACTTTGCCAATGTGATACTGGACTGTGTGAATGTGTAATATAAATTAGTGCCAGAAATAGCTAAATGATCATTTTTCCTTTCTCGTGTACTATTGCTTGCTTTTGGTGTAGATTGGTTCTCTCCTGCCTTGCCTCTGTTTCATTGGAGCAATTTTAAGGGTTCTATAAAGTTTACTTTAGACTAGGAAACACGAATGGGGGAAACCCAAAATGAAGTAACTTTGAAAAGGATTTTTCTTTCACATCAGTTGAAAGGACTGGCCTGCTAACAGCACAAAAACAAAAGAAAACCAAAGCCATGCCTGTAAAAAACTGTAAAAAAAGGAAATACAACAAAATTACATCCACAGACTTTAGTACTTCTTACAAAGGTCAAATACAATTAGAGATTAGGAAACACCCCCTGAATCTCCTCTGATCTGAAAATAAAACAATCTCTTCCTCTTCAAACTGAGAAAAAATACTAGGTGATTTCCTGAGCCAATCCAATTTTTAAAAGGTAATTTGGGTTACATTTGGTTTTGTAAAAGGAGGTGGGAAACATTAGAAGACTGAAGAAGAAAAAAACCACCAACACCAAAAACAGGGCTTTATATTTGTCAATTAACTTTTAAAACAAGGTGACATCCGAACTTAGAAACGTTACTTTGGCCATGCTGGCTGGGTGGTTCTGGAAGGCATAGTTCAAAAACAAAATAACAAACTAACCTTGGTGGAGCTCTAGATTAAATAACCCAGCAGCAAGCTCATCTCCTTAAATGCAGGTTGCCCCATTCACACATAAAGAGATTAAAAACACATTAAAGATGTTGGACATGATCCTATTATGCGGTCAGCAGAGATGTGCCAGCATAAATTGGAGCTGCAAGTGGGGGAGATGCCACCTGTCTTCCTCCCTGCATGCCAAATCAAGTGTCCAACATGCAGTGGAGAATACCAGCAAGAACCCCTTAATTAGTATCAATTTTCAGCTGAAATTTCCTCCATTGTTACTTTTGTGTGCAAGCTGTAGGATTCTGGCTATTAAAGGCAACATTTATGTGGATGGAGGAAAACTGAAGCTCTGCATTCTGCCCCTCAAGGTGAATTTCCCCAGCCAGGCTCACTTACAATGCTGAAGCCAGGCCCCCCAAAAAGTCACCTCAGGGACATATTAAAGCTGGAAGTTCAGGACCAGGGCCAGCTCTGCAATTAGGCAAAGTTAGGCAGTGGCTACAGGTTAGTGTCAGCAAAGATTTTGGAAGAGAGAGCTGCATGAGTCATTCCCACACTGTGTCATTTCACCTCCCACCTTCACGTGTCTGTTGTTCTGAAAAGACGCATTCAAGAAAGAATCAAGTGCCAGACCAGTCAGCTTTAGCACATGAAATGGAAGGGCGTATCATCCTGATCCTTGCTTGAAGAAAAAAAAATGGATTCCCGTTATCAGCATTGTTGTTGCATTTCAACTAGGGATGGACATGGCGTGCTTTGTACCGGTTCGTATGAAGCACAATGTGGTGGCCTGCCCCACCCCCCACCCCAAGACCAGCTGGGCCACTTATTGGGCTTCGCACACTACTGGGGTCTGTCTTCAATGTTGGCACTCTAATCCAGGCAGAGGCCCTGTCAGCCTTTTGCCTGCTTCCTCACCAGAATAGTCAGCTGACTGAAGAGGCGGGAAGGGCCAGCCAGGTGCCTGCTGAGATTGGAATCTTGGCACTGGAGAAGAACCTTGTTGGTGCACAGAACCTGGTAGGTGGCCGAGATGGCCTGGGCAGTGGGTGAGAGAAAAGATTTCACAGTGCCACAATGCATGCTTTGTATGAACCTGTACAAAGCACAAAATGTCCATCTGTAATTTCAATACATACCCAGAGAGAGAGAGAGAGAGAGAGAGAGAGAGAGAGAGAGAGAGAGAGAGAGAGAGAAGGTACCTGCTTTACATATGGTTGGAGTAAACAAGGAATACGGAATTTCTGGCTTTCCAAAGGTTTGTTGGATTCCCTTTCTTGCCAGTA
Organism: Phrynocephalus guinanensis; assembly: GCA_037367245.1. Classification (NCBI taxonomy): domain Eukaryota; kingdom Metazoa; phylum Chordata; class Lepidosauria; order Squamata; family Agamidae; genus Phrynocephalus; species Phrynocephalus guinanensis. The sequence goes on from CM074736.1 coordinate 40,039,457, forward strand.
CCTGCTAGTATGGCCAGTGGTGAGGAATTATGGGAGCTGTAGTCCACCAACTCTCAAATGACCGCAACTTCCCCATCCCTGGGGATGGACTTTCACTTCCTTAATGAAAGTACAATGGCACTTTCAATGAACAGTGATCCTCAATGATCCCACAGTAATCCTACTCCTGCTTATGGGATTGACCACACTCCAATGTCCTTGTGCTCTTAGGTTGGCAATGTGAACACCCAAACAATGCTGTCATGTATCATATATGACAGCCAGCTTCCAACATAGGATGTAGCTCTTTCTGCCTGAGGACAGGAACAGATGCTTCTCATAACATACCCAACACTGAACATAGGTGCCTTATTTTATTTACTTGGCTTGAAATCAAGCCCTGTTTTTTTTTAAAAAAATCTTCAAACTACCCTTTTAAATGAAAGTTTAAGTCTTTATTTCATTTTATACTGAGCTCTATTTTTTTAAAAAAAATTGTCTTTAATTTGCTCTTTTGAATGAGCGGAGAAACTTTCCTTTTCAATGCATGGCACTTTGGCTTTAAACATAAATGTTCGTTCCCAAGGTAAGGGTTGGAAGTTGGTTACTGCAATAGATTGCTAATCAAAAGAAGGATTGTGCTTGCTCCTATCCACCTCACCAAAATGTTTTGGATAGAGGTTCAAACTGAATTATTTAAGGCTGTGCAAGTTAGTCGAGGAGGGATTTCCATCAAATATTCTGTCAATGCTTGTAGGGATTGGCCTCTTTGCTATGGGTTAAAGAAGGTCAGCGCTTTTCACCAAAGTGGATCATCCCCCAGGTTCATTCAGTATTCATATTCTATCTCCATACTCAATGTTATGTTTTTTAAAAAAAGTAATATACTCTCTTTAATCTTTTACAGACTATCAGACTTTCCTTCATGCTATCCAGGAGTATAATAACCCTCAGTTCAAACAGAAGTGGAAATGTATGTCTTTTAACCATAAAATAATATTTCACAAGGTGCTGAATTCTCAACAGTATGTGAATTATTAATTGCTAATATTCCTTTGGGCCTTATCTTTATTGCTGATACGTATATCAGAGTATCTGATGTCAGCTTATGGAGCAAATGTATGTGGTCTTGTTGCTAGAAGTTTTCCTGAGGCATGGAGCACAACCCATGTTGGAAACAATCCAATGTTGTTTCCAGAGTGGAAGGATTAGTTGATGGGGTGCTGCTGTCATTGCCTGAATACACTCACAGCCCTCCTAGTCTTTGGGGAGGTTCCTTTCATGTGCCATTGGAAGGGAGCTGAATTGGAATATGTCTATAAATCTGAATTGGCAGCTAGAAACTTAAATTTATTTATTTTTATTTATTTTATTTCTATAACATATGCCACCCACTAACCAGGGGTCTCTGGGCGGCTCACAATCCAATAAACACCTCAGACAGTTAAAACATCCAAATTGCTATAAAATTAAAATAATAAAACATTTAAATACAATAAATACAATATATTAAAATACTACACTAAACTCGCCATCAGGACCCATAATAATCAGTTTTAAAACTTCTGGAAAAAAATTGTTTTTACCTGGCGCCGGAATGTCATCAACATTGGCGCCAGGCGGGTCCTAGTGTGAAGTCACGGTGAAGAGATAAAATTTTAGGACCTTTGGACCGGTTCCGAAAGTCAACAATACGGCCCAATTGGTCCCCATACTGAGAAAAGCAAGCTGCTTTTCACCCCGTTTAAAAATACCCAGCCGTTCCCGAGATATGGGCAGAAAGCGAGCCCCCCCCTTCCTTCCGACTACAATGTTTTTCAATGGGAATCGGCTTCTCCCCCCCTCCCTTCCTGCTACAATGTTTCTCTATGGAGCCAGCCTTTTCCAGCCTTTTCTATAAGCGGAGATTTTGAGCCTATCTTTCAGAATCCTTTAACCTTTTTCTGTCTTTTACTATTAACCCGTTCCTGCCTCCATTAACCCTTTCCCCTCCCTTCCCCTCTCCTGCTCACCAAGCAGAACCCCAAAAGGACTGCAGCCAGGGACTCAGCCTGGGCAAAATAAGTCTTAGACCAATTTCTATATTCTCTACTCAGGCTGAAGGGGGGAGTGACTACCCATCTCACCCTTTGGGCCAAGAAACACCCTTAAAACATTGGTCCTCTTGCCTACCTCTGGCACCAACCAAAAACACAAAAGGCTTTTCCTTCTTTCCTCTCTCCTTGCCCTCTCCTCCTGACTCTCCCTCATTTCCATCGTTTCATTTCCCCTTCCCAACCCTAAATCCCATCAACTGGGGCCAAGAAGAAGCGGTGCACAGACAACTAAAAGATGGTGGGTCCTGCATGGCTGGAAAAAGAGGTTGAAGCCTCCATCATCGCCTGGATTCCTGCCACGTATCCTCAACAGCTGCCTTCCAGGGATCAACACCTCGAATAGCATGCCATCCGATTGTCATCAACGCCCAAGGACATTTTTCATTGTTTCATTTACACCTGGAGAGGACTTGTATTTTCATATCTGCACTCCCTGAAGCCATGAGACCACTCCTATAGAATTTACATCCTTGTGCTTTTACACCTTTGTATCTTTCCAGCACGCCTGAACATAATCCTATTATGACTTGTGTCCCCATGTATCAAAACCATTGTGTCTCCTAAATGTTTGTGTGTGTGTGGGCCCATCAACCCCTCCTACCCCCACTGATGTTGGTAATTGCTTTCTGCCACCTCCTATTGACTCGCTGATACTTCCAGTTTACCAACACTCAAGAACAATGCCACACTTCCCTGTCCCCATTGAGACATTCTGTCTGGTATTTGCATAAGCCCTGACTGCTACCAGGGACCACCCAGGACTGCCCCCAACCAACCCCCAACCCCTTCTGATTGGGTCATTTGAACTGCCCCTGACCAATCTCTGGGATTGGCGCCGCCCAGGGAAAGGAAGGAGGCAAAAGTCAATAAAAGTTGGAACTCATTGCATGTGCGGGGTCGGACATCTTAGCCCGGTTGGAAGGCGGATGTTCACCTACTGTTCTTTATTGGGCTCAATAAATTCAGTATTCCTCGGATTTCTCGCGTTGAATCTTTATTGGCTTCAGTTGGGATTCAGCGGACCTCAGTGGGGCTAGCCCATCTGAGAAATAATTTCTAGGCCTTTTTTGGGTCTTTTCACTAGAGCTTTTTAGCATATTGTACTATATATTAATAATAGTTGGTTTTCACAATAGTCTTGTTTATTGCTACAGAGTTTTTTTCTTTTACATAAACACTCTGGAATCCTCTGCATAAACCTTGAGGCATGTTTTATCATGAAATGTATATTTGAATTAATGCATATTTAAAATGTTTTCCAAGTGTTTTGCAAAAAGCAAATTGGAATAATTAACAGCAGAACTTATTGCTGCAATGCTTCAAAAAGAAGTCCCAACAGTTGGGTATTAGCCTTGGACTTTTAAGAATAGCTCACTGGAAATGCTCAATATTCATTCCACTTCCCAAGAAATGCCAAGGAGTGCAGTAACTATAGGACCCTTGTTTTAATTTATCATGCAAGCAAAGGTGTTTTAACCAAGGCTTGTACTTTATAAGGAGCAAGAAATGCCTTGTATTCGAGATGGGTTTTGGAAAAAAAAGGTATTCAAGATTACATTGCAAATATGTGCTGGATGCAGCAGTTTCAGAAGATCAGGCTGTGCTTTCTAGTCCACAGGAAAGCCTTTGACAGTGTGGATTGTGAAAAACAATGGGTTAATTAACATCAGCAGGTGCAAAATGTGGCAGCCAGACTGGTGGCGGGTGTGTGTCGACATGACCACATCACCCCAGTACTGGCTCGCCTGCATTGGTTACCCGTTGCGTCCCGAATTAGATTCAAGGTCTTGGTTTTAATTTATAAAACCCTCCATGGCCTGGGACCTGACTACCTGGCAGAGCGGATCTCCCAGCGGTCAACTTCGGCCCAACCTACGAGAGTGTCGCGGGCACACTCGCTGCGGGTAGCCACGCCCAGGGAGGCTCGAAAAACATCTACTCGTAGCCGAGCCTTCTCTTTGGCTGGCCCTACACTATGGAACCATCTCCCTAGCGAATTGTGCCTTGCAGAGTCCCTGCCAGCCTTCAGGAAAGCTCTAAAGACCTTGCTTTTCCGGGGGCATTTGGTGACTCTTAATTTTTTTTTTGGGGGGGGGGGGTCCGCCATCTGTCTCCATGCCTTTTTCTATTATGTGTTTTAATTGATTTTATTATTTGTTCACATGTTGTATTTAAATGTTTGCTGTCTTGCTTGTTGTGAACTGCCCGGAGTTCCTTCGGGAAGACGGGCGGTATATAAGCTCTTAAATAAATAAATAAATAAATAAATAAATAAATCATCAGCAACAACAATATAATCATCTTTGAACTGCACAGCTAGAAGGGACCCTATGAATCACCAAGTCCATCCCATGTCAATTGAGCTCCCAACCTGTGGTTCCACAACCAGAAGCCTAAACCACTGAGATATCCAGAAAGAAATGGGCATGCCTCAACACTTGATTGTCTTGATGCAATAACTTCTAGTGCAAGAAGCTAGTGTTAAGGCAGAATATAGATAGACAGATGCCATCAGGATAGAATAAGCTAACATTAGGACGGAATATGGATAGGCAGCAGAAAAGGAGAGAGAGAAGGAGGAAGAAACCCCTATAAAATGGGAAGGTAGGGAATATAGAGGGAGGACTTGATGAGGAGGCAGCAGACCAAAAGCTCAAGGTCCCAAGGGTGGTCTCTGAAAGCTCAGAATCAGGTGAGCCAGAAGAGGAAGAAGAGCATTGAATGACACAGTGGAAGAACATGGGGAAGAGTCCTGTCTTGCAGAGGTATGGACATAACATCCAGAAAGAAGAGAATCTCTAAGGCTGGGGCAGAATGCCTGCCCCCTCGGCAAACCATCCTTTGGGGGAGGAAGGGAAGAGAGTTCCAAACTGTTCAATGTTATTCCTGAGTTAATTGCGAATTTAATAAATCCTGTTATTTTGAAGGGAAGCGTTTTCTATTGCTATGGAACAGAACATGGAAGAAGGTAATCTCACAGGTGGCTGCAGGGGAAACACAAGAGTCTCAAGTGTGTGTTTATGGATATGTTTCTAAAGTCCATATTGGTGCATAGGTTGTTCTTTGGGGCCAACATATGGGAATTCTGGAAATAACAAATAGTAGCGCACTGCAAAAAGCACAAGGCTTCTATTTGGAAGAACAGTGGGAAGAAGCCCCTGATAGTGAAGAAAGCCTGCTGAGTAATCCTAACAATTCATGTCTTCTGCTCCAGGTAAGTCATAGAACTGCACAATTGGATATCACATTAAGGCTGATATCATTCAATCCCCTGACAAAATAGGAAGTTCATAGGTAAAGTACGCCTGAGAGTAATCCATTCAATCTCAGTTTAAAAATTTCCAGGGAAAGAGCTTCCACTGCCGTTTCACTGTCAGATAGCTCTTACCATCAGGACATTCCCCCTGATGTTTTTTTTTCTTGTACTTTGGACCCACTAATCTGGATCTTGTTCCTTGGAGCTACAGAAAACAGCCTGACTCCATCTTCCACATGACACACATCCAAATAATTAACAATGATAATCAAACCACTGCTCAGTTCTCCATTTTCATGGGTTAACATCCTCAATTCCCTTAATGGTTCTTTATAAGTCTTGGTTTTCAGCTCCTTTTCTATGATGGGCATGGGCACCCTTCTCTGGATACTTTGAAGCATCTCAATTTCCTTCTTAATCTATGGTACCTAGAACACAGTATTCTAGTTTTCTGAGTACCAAAGCAGAAAAATATGATTACTTTCCTGATCCAAGCACTATGAGCACTTTATCTGAGCACAGCAAGAAAATAAAAAGCACTGTAGAATTCATTGGTTCTCGTTTACTACCACCAGCAGCCAGTGAGATCCTGATTTTAATGACAATTCGGTCAAAAGTTCCTCCTCTCAAAAAGGGCCCTGGAATGGAATTCCATAGGCTCCTGAAGGACCGTGCCATCTTTTGGCCCCAAAAGTTCACCTTAGGCTGTTTTTTGGAGGGTGGCACTCAAAGCTGCCCTACCAGCATTGCAGTACAATAGAACATAGGGCTGCTGTATTTCCTTGTTCATTTTGTGTATCCCCCCCCTTGCCACCCTTCCAGATGGAGGAAGGAAATCTCTGAGATTAAGAAAGCATTGCCATATTAGCACCCTTCCCTTTTCGAGAGTGGCAACAAGCCCTTCTCTCTGAACTGATGCCTAAAGAGAGAGAATTTGGTGATCCTTCTTCATTTCCTAGGAGACCTGCACAAAAGTATTCTCTCCATCTCCTCTCCTTCTCATCTTTGTTTCCAGAAGAAATTTATTTTGATAGCCAACGATGTCTATCAAAAGCCTACTGGCTGAGTATTTAAAACAACAGAGGAGCCGTCCAGCAGAACAGACTTATGCATCATCAGAAGCTTTCGAAGCTAAGGACTGAACAAAAAAGAGGAGCTGCCCAGAAGGCTATTCAAGGTAAGAACCAGGAGCTGCCGCATGGGATGGTGGTGCAAGCAGCATACAAGGTTTTGAAGTCAGCTTGCCAGTCATATCTGGGAACCTGATTCTCACCACAGTTAGTCAATGATTTCCTCCAGACATAGAAGAATGGTTCCCTCTGAAATGGGATGCTTCATGCCTCAGACCCAACATTCTGATCTGAGGTTCAGCCAAGCCTGGCAACTACTGTATCTCTGCTCTTGATCTGCCAGGGTAGCTATGGAAGCATAAAGTTGCAAGGATAAATTAGTTCAGGACTCATCAACCAGTACAGGATCCCTTGACAGGTAGATTCTTCAGTAAATTATATGCTGATTTGTCCTAGTAGTATTCCTCTGTGCAGTGGAATGTTCTTTCACCATTTACCACTGGCTAATCCTGATATTTTGTGATGCACAGAGGACAACAAGCAGAAATCCTGATCCTCCTTCCTTCGGACACATGTGGAAAATTTTGAGATTCAGTGTTGGAAAGCTGCTTCCGCCCGTCTGCCGGGAACAGAACATGAGCAAGGCCACATCTGGCTCTGTGGTAGGAGCCACAAACATGACTTTTTTTAAAAAAAAGTGCATTCCACTTTCTCTTACAAAGTAACTCAAGACAGGAATCAAGCATCACCATAAAATACAAATTATTCTGACAAACGCATTTTAAGAATAACAAGCATTACCACAGGTCCTGCTATGCGACAATCTGAAACTTCAGAAGTAATTTCTAGTTAAGGATAGGAGACACCCCCCAGAGCAATGTAAACATTTTATCGATACTCAACATTGCTCCAGGCAAAGGTCACACATGACTACTCTGTTAGCAGCCTGTTATGTTCATTCATTTAACCATGAAAATTCTTTCCACAGCTAGCAAGCTTGCATGGCTACCTAAGCACTGAGGAACAGAAAAATACAAATGAATTACACATGCAAATTCCAGCATTTTCCTAGTTGTCATTTGTTTGTTTATTAAGATACAATATCTGCCTGCAATTTGCATAATACTTTCAGTGTCATTTGTTCAAGGAAAGAGGAACATTGCCAAAGGGATTTTGTTGCTGCCCTTTGCAATTATAGTGTTTAATTTCTCTGGTGTATTTATTTAGAAATTATTACAAATTATGCAAATGAATCAATAAATATACCAACTGGATTCCAATAAATAACAATAAAACAGGGACCTCCTAATCACAGCAGTTCAACACAAACCTAATTGAACACTCAGGCAATAATACATTTTGCCGAAGAAACTGGATGTCACATTAAATAAAATAAAGGCATCTATGATGCACCAAGGACATGTTTAAAGTGCAGGCTACAAAAGCAAGATGTTTATGCTACGAAATTTTAGGGAACTTTTATAAATTTCTGTTTGATACCGTATAACGACACATTACTGTCCTGGGATACACCCAGTTAGTAAGCCTCACCTGGACCTGCTTCTATCTTCTCAAAGAAAGCAACTGTTTTTATTCATAATGCCATCACTTTGCCACCTGCATATTGAATCCACATTTTTGAAGTTGTAACCCTCAACAAGTATTCTTGGGAGTCAGCTCTAATGAACATAATGGGATTTATTTTTGAATATACATGAGAATGGTTGCTTTTTTTGCATTCTTGCTAGTAACTCCTTTGTAAAACCTTCTGCACAACCCAGATAAAAGATCTATAACAATATCTTCCGTTTTCACTTTGAATGAGTTTGCACATTCTTGTTCATCTCTCAGTTGATTAAAAACACCATGGAAAGATAATCTTAGATTCTAGACTTAACAACTTGATAACACCTTTGTTGTTGCTTCTTACTTCGCTTCACTTCCAAACTGGTAAGCAGAGAAATCCCCACTAAAGCCTCAACATGAGTTCCCTTTGGGAAGTAGGCAGTATATAAATCTTTAAATAAATAAATAAATAAATAAATAAATAAATAAATAAATAAATAAATAAATAAATAAACTCAACTCCCTCAACTGTTCTTCATAAAGCTTGGTTTCATTTTGTTTACTAGGATTAGTGTCCTTCTCTGGATACTCTTCCAGCATCTCTGCATCCAGTCATATCTTGAAGACACCACTGTCATTATTTCTTCTTTCTGAACACAACTGAACCTATTCTATGATAAACTGAAGGAATGGTGTTCAAAAATCTGTGAAGTACCAATGAAGCAGCAGTCTATCTATGTTGTGAGTAACCCATGGCTGCAAGCTGTACCAAAAGAGCTCTTAACAAGGTAGCATGTGTGACTGGTTAAGACCTTTACTGGTCATGTTGACTGGTGGTGGCAATTCTGTTTGTGAGTTGTTATGTGCCACCAAATTACCTCTGACTTATGGTCACAAAATCAAATAGTTGTGCTAATGATGACATCACACTTGCATGAACAGGCAGAGATGACATCTCATAATAACTTCAGACTTACTAGAGTCCCATCATCCTTCAAATCAAAACAATTTCTGCACAGGCCTTTGTGGAGAATGTTAAAGATGTCTCAGAAGGAGTACAGGCAAAGAACTGTGTGAAGTTCTCTGCCTTAAAAAGTTGTCCGCAAAGAAAGAAAACAAATGCAGCTTACCTAGATCAAGATGAATTCCTGGAACAAATGAATTGAGAAAGAACATGAGGATCACAAATCCCAAAACAGCCAGGCATTTGACAAGAAGCATCCTATCCGTTATTCGGTGCTGTGGGGAGGGAAAAATACATAAACTAGGTTAGTGGGGAAGAATAATCTTCTGGCATATTTTTTTTAAATCAGTATTCTTTCCTAAGACATAAGAAAATGTTTCTGTACTATACAGAAGAGTCAATTAAAATGACAGAAGGAAGGTCTGAGTCGTGAAAATAGTACAGTATTTCAAATTCAAGATGGAAATGTTTTGTTTCTTTTTATTTCTTGGTGTTAACACTGTTTAAAGTCTGAAAGCAGCAAGGCAAATGAATTTGGTTACAGAAATAAATCCAGATGTTACCTCTTAAAGAAAACAAAAGCAAAGCTTTCTATTTATACCTGTTACTGACGCTAGAAATCTAACACATCTGTTAAATTAGTTTTTAAGGGGACCCAAAACACTAAAGCTGGAATGCAGTTTCTATAATCAGTTGATGCCAGCACATTTAGGCTAGTGTGCTCTTGGCAGAATTTGTGACTATAATGAACCATTGCACAAGCAGTTCCAAGAGGAGCCGCACATACCAATGTTCACATAAAATTACGCATGCAATGTAGCAAAACTGATGACACAACCAACTAATTAATGTTCTCCAAATGAATTGCGTTTTGCTGTTCGATAACTTCATATCTCGTTGTATTTCTGGGTGTGCAGTGTGCGAAATCCTTAAAAACAGAATAATAGGCTGTGGGCCTGTCTAGTCAGGGGAATTTGTAGCAGCCCAGTTCACACTTATCAATTTATCCAGTTGGCATACTGAAAGACCTAGCATCAACCTAGCATGGTATTAGAATTGTGCTGTGTCAGTAAGGAAAAAGATGAAAATATCACATATTTATTACCATATGTTGTCGTTTGGGATAATGCTGTCCACAGCACCATTTGGGTGTATACTAGCTATCAACACAGACTACACAACATGATAGCTAGAAGTATGCCAAATCATGTAAAAAAAAAAAACCAAACAGAAGCCCCTACTTCTCTATGAGGAAAGGAACAGGACAGCTCTTAAAGGTGCAGGATGGAATGATCCAGATAATAAAATGTGTGAATGATGCAATTGGGTTCAAAACAAACCATACCAACAGTGATCCAAATACAAATCTCTATACTAGAGATGGGCACGAAACGAACAATTTTTCGTTTCCATTTTTGTTTTTTTGTTTCACTACATAACGAAACGACAAACGAATTTTGTCTCTAAAATGAAACGAAACGAACAGAAACACCGGAAATTTTGTCGTGCGTTTCGTTTCCATTACTGCAATATGAGTGAATTGCTTAAAATCCTTTAAAAAATCACAAAAAATGAAATAAATGGTAACGAAATGGTAACGAAACGAACGAAAACAAAAACGATTTTTTTGCAAAAATTCATGAAAAACGGAAACAAACCGAAACGGACCCTCCAAATGACAAACAAAATGCTAATTTTTTTGATTCGTGCCCATCTCTACTCTATACCCATCTGGATAGGTCCTTGGTTACCCAAGGCTCCTAGTTGTTCCCTATACCCTTCCTTTCCCATTCAGCTCTTTAGGGTCCATCTCTCACACACCAATGTCTATGTAGGAGAAGACATGGGACTCTCTGCAGATCACTACATCCAGCTATCCAAGACAAGCCATGTGCAACATCCTGTAGGAACGATTGCATCATCAAGCAACCGCCACTCACAGCATCCCTCTGTATCTACTTGAAGTGAATCACCAATCTATGCTAATATCACGTGACATCCTATATATAGGTTTCACACATTTTCTTAGACTGATGTGTGTTCCGTATCGGAGATTAATAATGTGTGAAGCTACTGTGAGGGATTTTTCAAAATTCTTTTCCAAGCTTTACTTCCTGACTCCATTTCCTGTCATGACGACTATAGACTTTCATGCCTACTTCAGTCTTCATCTTTTTCCAGCTTTGTAGGCACATATCAGACGAGGGCAAACCTCATGGGAAAATCCTGCCTCCTATTTATTCATTAAAGCTACAGAAAACCATTTGAAAACCACATTCAGAAGAAGTCAATTGTGTGCATTAAAATGTGGTACTATATAATCCAACTATAGTCGTGCTAACCAAAATTAATGGAAGATACTTTCAGCCATTCTTACTCAGGCTCCCTCTGCCATAAGAAGTCACCCCACTTCTCTCACCGCCACTACCTTGTAAAAGTGACAGATTTAAACAGGAGGGCCTCTTCTACCCATGAGTGCATGTTAGGACACAAATAAATAAATAAAATCAGGGTTTTCTTTTCTGTGGGAAACTTCTGTTGATACAAGCCTCTCATTTTCAGACCTTCCTTTTTTTTCACACAAGCAATGAGAATGACAGATGGAGAGGGGTTGCATGCTGAAATGTTCTTAAAACCACCCGGGTCTGAATGTGTTAAATTACAGCACATCATTGAATAACAGAAAGAAGAATTTGCTTGCGATATAGCCCTGCACATTTATCTTTTTGTGTACCATAGCGCTTCGTTAGATTTGGCTGACAGATTGTTTGAAAGACCAGTTAAAAATATACATGAGCTTATTCAGCTTTTTCTATATGGTGATACTTCCAAAAACTGAAAAAGGTAGGGTCACAGGAAATGGAAGGGTTTTCCCCCTGAAATGTATGATCAGTATTATTGAAAACTGATTAATTGTTAGCTGTAATGGATGGTATAGCTCACAAATGGGAAAGCCGTTTATTCACCTTTTTTTGCAGCTCCTGAATGTTTGTTTCCCAGTTTTTATCTTCTTGTGAGATTTGTCTGAAATAGAAGTCCACATATAGAGATTCATGCTGATAGAAAGAGAAGAGCTATTTCAAAACTGTCACGGAACAGGACCCATCTATTTTCTTGTGAAGTACTGTACAATCAGTTCTGTATCCACTTAGGCTGAGCGGAAGGAATGTGGAAATGAATCCAGTCATTTCATTTCATTGTAAGCATATAAGGCTACTAAATTGTGTTGTCTCTCCTACAAAAGAGGGGAAGTTTAACTCAGCCTAGTTCCCTAAGGCTTTTACGGGGTGTATTAACCTCACTATTTAGGAATGTTAACTATAAACCTTGTCTGACATTTCTCAAAACATCAGCCAAAATTTTATGTAGCTTTCTGAGATGAGCCACAAATGATGAGATTTATGCTGCCATGACCAAGTCTGCACTTCATACAATCATCTGGAATTCCCCAAAATTAACAAAATTAACAAATGGGATATGTTGTGTGTGGAGAACCCAAACTCACAGCAGTGAATGAGCTGAGGTGAGTCCCTACCCCACTAAAGTTTCCCATCCTTTCAGCCAGCTCACTCCCTGCAGTCAGTTTGGTTTCTCCTCCACCCCACCCCAATCCCTCCTGTTTCCTTTCCTTTCTGGAAGCCTTTGACTGTCCTCTGCGTTCCCAAAATGCCCCTCCAATTTGGTTTTTGTTTGTTTGTTTGCTCGCTTGCTCGCTTGCTTCCTTGCTTGCAGAAATTGGAGCCTGTCTTTTGAGCAGGGAAAGGCTTATTTTCTTCTATAAGACAACTCTCAATTTTTAGGCTAACGAGCCTAGAAAAAATATTGTCTTATAGACAGAAAAATACAGTAGTATTAAACTTGATATGATTTTATATGATTTTATAATTTTTGCTCCTTTTGTTCTTGTTTTGTGTGGTTTATAATTGGGTGGAATATTAAATAAATAAATAAATAAATAAATAAATAAATAAATAAATAAATAAATAAATAAATAATGTATTACACAAATTTCCAAAAGAGTGCAGATATGTTTCTCTCATCCATGTGTTTCAATAGAATATGTTCACTTTTTAAAAATCTACTTGTTTCTTTTTCAAAAAAAATCATTATCTCCAATTTCTGTCAGCTATAGGATCCACCCAACATATAATTGGTCTCTACTCACAAAACAGGACTTCTCTTTCACTTCTCCAGATATAAGACTCAAAGGAGACATGGAGGATGCAAGACAGAGGAGGAAAGATTTCCATTATTGGGTATATACCACCGGGCACAACTGTGCACGTGATCAGTTCATACACTCATTCTAAAACCATTCTGATAATTTTCCTCTTCAGATGATAGAAGGAGGGATTTTTATCCCACCTTTCTGCTTGAAAAAGGACCCCAAAGTGAAATGATGACGGACTTGGTCCTTACCTCTGGAATGTTTTGAGTTTTTTCCTCAACAGGAGTTCCAGGGTGAACACTTTTTGCATTAAGAGGCACTTTACAGCTGTTTCTTCTCTGCTGGCAGGATTAATTCTCTGCGCGGTCAGTCTCCAAACATGGATTTCGTGTTTCAGTTCTGAGAAGAAACATAATTATCAAGCTGAAAGTAAAGACCTGACACGTTACATCGGTCTCTCTGGACATGACAAAAAGTAATGTTAACAAACACACAATGACTTCAGTGACAAAGTTAAATCACAAGAGCTCAAGGATAAATTAGTTAATATATCCATTGAGAGATTTACAGTTGTGTGTGCCAAAGTAAACCATCTTCTCCCCTTTTCGGGTTTTGAGGGGGAAATCCTCCTGTGGGTTAATGTTAAACATGAATGCAACATCCGAGCACTAACTCTAAACATGTAGAATTTTCCCAGTGGCTTACCTGAGTGGTTTATTGAATGGGGCAACATACACATTCAGCACCATCTTAAAGGGTTGCAGATTCATCACTTGAATAGTAAGGAACCATGAGGGCTGACCGTACTTTGGGATATCCAGGGTGATGTCATGGATAGAGTGAAGGACTAGGACTCAGATCTGGATTTTAAACCCTACTAGTACACATGGGTGGTAGGGAGTGAAACTAGTAAAATCACTCCTTAAATATCCCACTCACCTTGAAAGCACTGTTAGGAACACTATAAATAGGTTCTGACTTGATGGCATATAACATGTATAACACACAATTGTACATTATAGATAACCCAAGATTAAAAGAGGGAATCTTATCAGTGTTGTTTTTGTGTGATTGTCACAATATTACCTTTTCCCTCCTTTGTAAATTAACTGGCTCTGAGCACCCTCACTTCACCAAGGGAGGGGAGGGAGACCCTTCTCAATGATGGCTTCCATAAAATGCATATTCCCAGAACTACATGGAATTCATTGTATTAATGTTGGGGGACAGAGTACAAGGAAGGGTTGGATGCCCACCCCACCAGTTCTCTTGACTTGGCTTTGCTAGCCTGCCACCAGCCTTTGCCCAAACCCAAATTCTTGTTGCTGAGTTTGGGCTGTCCAGAATGTGGGGAAATGGGGCCCGATACAGCCCTGACCCATCCTTTTCCCTCTAGGGAGGGCTTGTACAAACAACTTCTCACCAGCATCGAAGGCCCACAGATTCTGTCTGCTCTTGCCTCAGGCACTCTTTCTGGAAATTCCCCTACCCACAGCTTTCTTGGGTAGGAGTCGGAGCTTGATGCCTATATAGTCTCTAAGCCTAGATCCAGGCTCCTGTCCAGATGAACATTATCATGTCCTCTTCTCCCAGAGCACAGAACACCATCTCTATTTCTTCCGTAGTGTCTCCCAACTCCTCCCCCTATGCAGCTATCTAGGAATATGAGTCCTGCTCTCCTTCTTCTTCCCCCCTCTTCCTTCCCTTATACTGGACTCCTGCCATCTGGACCAAGACCCTGCTTTCTTGCCCAGGTATGGTTGGTCTTCTCCATTCTCCCACCTGTGCCCTCTGTTTTCACTCTCCTTAGCACCCATCAGCCAGGGTTTCCATCAGGACTGCTGCAGATGGCCTGCCAGGGACGCCTGGAATATTCCCCTCATGCTTGTTTCGGTTTGTGATTCATCTGCAGGATCCAAGCATGCTCTCCATTTGCAAACCTAATTTATCAGACCTACAAATAGAATTACATCTCCAGAAGACACGCATGATTTCAGAGCTAATTATGGTTTATCGATCACACATAGTCTGGACCCGGGTAAAGTATGTGAAGTGCTTTAGGCCTCTTTAAAGCCAGCAGATAAAGCCTTGCTTCATACTTTTCTTTACCAAAGCTTGGAAACATTAAAAAAATGGACTACAACTCCCAGAATCCACCAGTTATAGTTAAAATATTTTCCCCAAAATTCCATTCTTTATCCAACCAAGAATCTCTCAATGGGCACCAAGCAGAAACCTAACTTGCCTCAATTCATTCAGGATTGGCAAGCCTGAATTCCTCTTTTTCATTTGTCTCAGAAGTGCCACAGTATAATCAATAAACATGTCAGATAACATTTTCCCAGTGATGGGCAGCATCAAAAGCGTTTGGCATAGCTAGCTACAAGTCTTCCATAGTACATAGAGTAGACTGACAGAAGTGTGGAGCTGGGTGTTCTCCACGCTCACAATGAACTGCATTGGTACAAAAGCTCCCCCTTTCTTAGGCTCGCTTTGGTTCTGCCAACTCCAGTCATAGCCTATTAACTAACTTTCAGGTGATCTAGTTCTCTGTGAGAATGAATGCTATTGTCCCCACCCACCCCATGTCGAAATGAATAGGTGAGACAACATTTGGGTTGAACACTCAGGCCACGCTTTATTGGTACAATATTTTCATTGTTTGTTGTTGAGAGGGAGCTGCTGTAATGCAGGGAACCATTGGCCATGGGGTCAACAGTGGACTTCGCCCAAGGCATTGTCAGGTGGGGTGAGTCCCATAGCCCCCAGGGAGTACTGTCCCCGGTCGGCACCCCCTAGGCCAACCGAGCTACACTATTTGCCCTTCCAGTGTCAGGGGTGGCATTGCCAGGCCAAGGCTCTGTGATCTTAGGATATGCAGAGCCCTGGATCAGAGGGGCATAAGTGTCAAACATTTTGGCACTAGCCTAATGCATCCGTCCCCTGCACCACTCGCCTGTGTGGCCAACAATACGCCACTGGTACTAGTGTGAGATAGGTGAAAAATACCTGCCTCCACCCTCAGTCAATCTGGAGAACAGGGCAAAAATTCCTATCTGGCCCCAAAGGTGACCACATTATGCCACACTAGCATTCGAAAAGGCGGTAGGTAGATGGGTGCACTGCAGTCCAAACAAAAAGAGGGTGTGGTGGCGGGCGAGGACCCTATAAATAGTAATCATGCCCCACCCCCGTGTGAGCCTCACAGGGTTCCAGTAAGTGCGTCTTGCACTATTTTGCCCAAGGAGGGGCAATGCAGCCCCAGCACCAGATGAGCCAGTGGTGAAACCACCTCTTGCCCTGCCCCCCAGGTCGAAATGAATAGGCCAGACAAATAGGCATATGAACTTACATATGTACAATAGGACCTGTATATCCACAGGATTGGTGGATGCACTTTCAGTTATCCAGTTTACTGCAGCCCCACATATAACATATAAGGGTCCCCTTGTGGTCATTGCACCACCCCTTTTGTATTGTATAGAGCAGTGATGGCGAACCTATGGCACGGGTGCCAAAGGTGGCACTCGGAGCCCTTTCTGTGGGCACCCGACATCGCCCCTTCATAGCCACCTGTATACAGGTTAAATTACTGTATTGGCACTTTGCAAAAAAAAATTAGTGGGTTTTGAATCGCAGATTGGGCACTCGGTCTCTAAAAGCTTCGCCATCACTGGTATAGAGGGTTCCCCAAGCCCTGGATAGCTCAATGGTTTAAATATCTGGCTGCAGAGCCAGAGGTTTGGAATTCAATTCCCCACTGGGTTTCCTTGACAGGGGGTGGATTCAATGGTCCACAGGATCCCTTCCAGCTATGCAGTTCAAAGTTGATGGTAATACCTGCATTTTCAGGCATCCTTGATAGATTGTGGAACTGACCCTGCACAGATGCAGGGATCATATGGTATATAGCTAATTCTTCATTTCTGATGGGTCAAATATTCATGAAACTATTACACATAGCTATGCCAAATTATTAATTACTTTACGCAGAGAACATTGAGAGACTGAAATCTTCTACCTCATTTAAGTCCCCTTTTCCCCTCTTGGCTCCTTATCATTCTGACATCCCAAAATAATAATGTACAGTTTAGTCTACTAACACAGACTTTCTTTGTTAGATATCATATATAATTCCATTGCTAATATACTAGCAATAGAGGCCTTTAAGTGTCTGGCTTGAATCGTGTGTGACGTCATAATTTACTTGTGCCTTGTCATTTAGAACCTGAGTATCCAACAAACAAATAGTATCCAACACACAAAAAGAATTTCATTTGTTATTTAATATTTAAATGCAAGTAATTAGGTGAGGGATGGAGCGAACGCCCAATGGATGCGAGTCAAGAAAGGTGCATTATAGCTACTGTTGCTACTGCTCTTGCTTTCCTTTGACACAATCCAAGGGATTGTTATGGTCTCTAAATGGCTTAGGGCAGTGGCAGTGAAGCTTTGGCCCTTCAGATGTTTTGGACCACAACTCCCAGAATTCTGAACCTAGACTGCCAATGACAAAGGACTGTGGGAGTTGTGGTCTGTAACATCTGAAGTGCTGAAGTTTTGCCACTACTGGCTTAGTACATATGTGACTACAGAGGAGGCAAAGAGGTAAAGGTAAAGGTTTCACCTGACAATTGCATCAAGTCTCAAAGTCTGTTTGTAGACCAAAAAGCTGGTGTTTGTCTGTAGACGTATTTGGTTCGGTTCAGGTTCTTACCTGCGGCGGCGGCAGATCCTGGCCCCTGCAGCAGGGGCTTTTTGAGGCACTGGCACTCGGGGGGGGGCAAACAGCAGAAGGGGACCCGGGGAGATGGGCCAGGGGGGTTCCGCAGAGCTTGCCTCTGCCATTCCGCCACCAGCAGCTGCCTCCAAAGCGCCGGGATGGGGGAGAGAGGCCATGTGGCTTTAGGGCCAATGGCTCCACCTCCCTGCCTGCATTACGGCGCTCGGCAGCGGGTTCTGAGTGGGTCAAGCAAGGCAAAGGACTGCACTGCCAGGGAGCCTGGCACCGAAGTGGTTAAGTGGCGGGAGGAGGAGGCGCCGGCGCGGAGTGGGTGTTGTTGGTTTTGCCAGCTGCATGCAGGGCCGGTTCCACAGCTGGTTCTGTGACCAGCGGCCCTGGTCTGCAGCCAGTTCTGGACATCTCCCCCCATTAAAGAGACAAACCGAACCGAACCAATTTTTCTTCGTTCGGTTCATTTTGTGTTATATTTGCCCCTAGAGTCGTTATTCATTTTGTTACACTATGAAACTAATAGTGAATAACGAAATGAAAAAAATTCATTTTGTGTCCATGTCTAAAATGCACATAAACTTCAGATCCTATGATCTCTGCAAAATGGCACAAGCTAATGAAGGGTGTGGGAATTTAATTATTTTAAAAAAGAAGATTATGTATCAACTCAGTAGTCCACCTCAGTATCATTTTAATAATTTTTTCCAGCAACATAACATTTACTTTAGCAGCTCAGGTCAAGATTTCACTAACTTCCATGTACTTCGATGGACGTCTGAAATTATATTTTTGATAATGTTTTATAAATCAAGCTTTCAAGCTATGTTAATACTCCCACCTTCAAACTGCATGACAGTAGCTTAGAAGCAATACACTGGGACTAAATTTGAATTGTATCAGTTATTATTATTTTTCATTTTTATAGTACATTATACGGCACAGGCTCTCCCCCCCCCCCATTAATCCTTACTGGCTAGAGAGCTCAGTGAGGTAAGTATCTGTCAATGGAACCAGAGGCTGGGAGTTAATTTCCCTACTGTGCATCCCTGAAGAACTAGTCTGTGTACCCTTGAGTAGCCCCAGGATTACCCCAGAAGAAGGGAACGGTAAACTACTCTTTAGTACCCTTTACCTAGAAAACCCTGAAAAGGGTCTCCATAGGTCAGAACTGATTTGACAGCACCACTTGATTGTTACTCTCCTCAGCACCGCTTTGTCAAACAGGTTTAAGCAGAGAGATTACAATATTGTGCTCAATGTTTTCCATTAATATGTCATTTTGGTCCTGATTCTGGGTATCTCACAGTTAAAGCAAGGGTCCCAGACTTCCCTAGCGAATATAGTACATGCTGTTGAGAAGGGGAGAGGCTGCAGAGTCACCCAGTGCATGTGTTTTCCCAGAAACCAATGTAGCTTTAAAAAAAAGAGGGGGGGAGTTGTTCTGGCAGAGGATAGGTTCTTGCCAGGTAGAACCAAGAGGAGACTTCTCACATAAGGAGACAGATACCTCCTGTTATGTGAGGAAACAGAGAGCCTCAACAAAGAACTACGTCCAGTGGCGGCCTTCCCATATAATCTCTCACCTCTATGCAGACCATGGTTAGATGGGTTATTATATTTTCGCATCCATGGCTCTGCCCAAAAGGGTACCAATAACAGCTTATCTTTTGCCTTTATAGCTTCAATAGTCCATCTCCTGATGTACAATCTCATTCCCACTGCCTCAAAGTTCTGTGTCAACTGGAAAATATGTCATAATACTGCAGGGTGGAGAAGGGAGCAACAGGGCTGTTTTCATCGCCAGTTCTCCTACCAATCACTTATGTGCACAATAGCCATTTAGAATCTTTTTTCCATCAGCAGCAGAGCAAGTTCAAAATCACAAATTACTACTCTTCACTCAACTGAAACCTTGACAATGTAATTTGTACCTATGAAAATTGCACCAGCCTTGAAAGCTATCAAAATAATGTCCATTTGCTCCCTACCAAGGCATTGTAACTCAAGGGTGTCAAGCTTCTAGGTCACTATCCTTCCAAAATCAAGTTAGAGACATTTTTCAATGAAACATAACTTAGCTTATGCTTTGACAACTGTCTAGAGAAAAAAAAATCTCTCTGCAATTCATTATACTCCTTCAGATGTGGTTTTTCTTTTCTTTCTCTTTTCCCCCTGGTCTAGGTAAAAAACAAATGCAGTTTAAACAAACTGCTAGGATCCCGAGTTTAAGCTAGATATACTTGGAAGCCTCTTTAGAAGTACAGTGTACAATTGCTTTAATAAACGACATTCAAAAAAGATTTTAGTAGCAATCCAATGAATAAATATTTCACATATATTAATAAAGAATCATTTTACAGTACATTTTCCAAGATTCAAAAGTGCAAATGCTGTCCATGCAGATTGTAGAGACCTCACCTGGTCATTGCAAATAAGATGAGTTTTCTGAAAAAGGACCTTGACTCCTTTGATCTCATTTCCTTTGTTTCCCTTCCAACTTAGATTCACCCAATGATTTTTTTTTTGGGGGGGGGAATCTCCCAATCTGTCTACTTATCTGAAATCTGAAAAATCTCAAATGCTGTTGTGCTGTCCTTTGCAAGAGACAGGTTGTTGTCATTCAGAAGACGACTGTGTATCCCTGATGCAATTTGAAAAGATCACAGGAAAATAGTGTACAGTGGATACACAATCGTTATCCATTCAATAAAGGCAGCCAAAAGGTGTAGGGGGTTAAAAGGCCCAGTGAAATAGGCTCCTACTGGCTTCCTCAGATTTCTGCAAAACTACAGACTTCAGTTGAGAAAACTCAAACATTCAACTAGGGAACCAAGAACATTTATTTGATGCTCATAATTCGCAACAGGGTTGCTCTATACTGTGCAACAGAAACAGTGTGCAAGCATCATTTCTCCTGGGCCAATACAAACTTATAACATCCCCTCCACCCAAATGCAAATACAGTGGTACCTTGTATAAAGGAATTAATTTGTTCCAAATGAAATTATGTTAAGCAAATTTTCCTTTATACAAATTTCCATAGAAATGCATTGAAAATGAAGTGATCCCATTTTTTTGTTGTACGGATTCTCCCCATAGGCGATTATGTTAAGCAAATTTCCCCTATCTCCGGAATTTTTTATGTTGTACAATTTTTATGTTATACAAGCTGTTTGTTATACAAGGGTCCACTGTACTTCCACCATCACTTATCTGTTTTGAAAAATTGGAGGGCTGAAAGTTTGCCTTCATTTTCTTTTCGTTCCCACTGTTCAAATTCCTGAACACTTGATCTGTATTTATAGCTCAAAGCAATGTCATCATCATCGTGAATGGAATCTTGGGGTCATCTGTTGTCCAATCCTGTGCTCAATGACAGTTCTGCACTGCAGGTCACAACTACAATATCCTTGGCCAAAGGACACTGAGCTGCTAATTCAATACCTCCATTAAAAGGGAGCCTACCACCACTACCCCAAGGTGCTACTTTCCCACATTCCAATTGCTTGTTTCATTCAACATCATAACAAACTACAGGCTAACACAACTACTGTTTTCAAAAACGATCACTATGTGTGTATTACAATTGTTGGATTAGAACAAGAGGGTGAAGGGATCGTGGTCGGACATCCCACATGATGTGGAACTGGGACGACAGTGGATTTCTCTTCAACGGCTTTACAAACTTGCGACAACAGCTTATTTTTATTTATTTTTGTAAAAGTTGCAGTGTAAATGAAAAGAGTGCAAACAGTCCCATCCCATTAGGAAGTTCAGTCTTGCGAATCTATCCTAATTTAAGCAGCTGAGTAGCAACGCACAAGAAGGGTATGACAAGCAAAGAGACCAAAGCAAGTGGCACTTTCTTTAATATACACTCGGTGTTTGTTTGATTGGTAATCAGAGGGCAACATAGGAGACACAGAGTTGATTGAAACAGCTGCTTCAAACAATCCTATTGAAAGCTGCCAAAAAACCTCAGCAATTAGAGATGGAAAAGACCCATTAAGACATCTTGCAGACATTCTGTTACTATTTCCTCTGAAGCCAAACGACTCCAGCTCCCTTTTAACGGAATGTGTTTTGATCACCACTCTCATTCCATTTCACAGAAAATGTTAATAGAACCAGTGCTTTAGTATTTGCATTTATTGAGCAGGTACTGATTGGCTTCATCATGATGTAGCTGAGGCTGATTGTAGGGGGGAAAGAATGCCATTTACTAATGATGAGAACTGCCGAATCTGATGATGGTAGGCAGGAAAGCAGCACAGATGAGATGACTAATTTGGGCCTGAACATGTTTATTTTCTAAGTATATATAGCAATTTGGAGATGGGTGCTCTTTCGTTTTTTTGAACTGCAATTCCCAGTATTTTCAAACAGAATTCTGGGAATTTCAACCCACAAACTCAAAACTGCCGAACTCTAGATTTAACAGAGAGAGAGAGAGAGAGAGAGAGAGAGAGAGAGAGAGAGAGAGAGAGAGAGAGAGAGAGAGAGAGAGAAGGTCTTTAATGTTATTTATTTTCAACACTAATTTCATTTCCTCTTGCTCCCTGTCGTTCCAGCTGCAGTGCTTCCTGGGAGTTTTAATTCTCCTCTTCATTTTGCTTTCTAATTGTCAGTAAGACTATGACCTCCTCCATGTGCAGACAGCCTGGCCCCCTGTTTGGTCATGGAGGTCAGGGGGCTTGACCGAGCTGGCACCTGAGAAACCTGAGTTGTAGTTTTGCTCCCCTTTACGCATTATGAAAGGCATCTGCAATTCTCAGGATTATGGAAAATTCATGAGTAGAGATGGGCACGAAACGAGCGATTTTTCTTTTTCATTTTTGTTTTTTCATTTCGTTACGCAACGAAAATGAAACGAAATTTTTTAAAACAAAACAAAAATGAAAACGAAATGACCAAATTTGCCGTGTTTTTCGTTTTTGTTGCAGCAGATGCATTGAACTAAAAAGAATGCTAACGAAACAGCAATTTTTCATTTTCGTTTTTGTTTTTTCGTTTCATTACCTAATGAAACAAAAACGAAATTTTTTTGCAAAAAAGTCACGAAAATGAAAACGAACTGAAATGGACCCCTAAATGACCAAACGACAAACGAAACACCATTTTTTTTAGTTGTGCCCATCTCTATTCATGAGGTTTCACTCCAAAAGCCCAAACAGCTCCCTCAGTTATATATAATATAAAATAGACCTTGGCCTGTTCAAAGTTGGACAGCCCTGTTTTAGGCTGTATATTTCCCCCCTTTATTGTAAGCCACCTTGAGTCCTTTTCCAAGGAGAAAAGTGGAGTAAAAATATTCAAAATAAATAAAAATAATGAATAAATAAATATCCAGCCAGGATGCTAATTAGTTTGTAAATTCAGACAATTAGCCCCGCATTAACTTGCACTGGAAAACCAAATAACTATATTGTTTCTCACTTTCCACAGATATATAGGGAATGTGAAGTTGTGATCTACCACAAGGAGCCTCGTGGCGCAGTGGTTCAACTGCTGTACTGCTGCTAATACTGTGCTCACAACATGGGGTTCAATCCCAGGTAGCCAGCTCATGGCTGACTCAGTCTTCTATCCTTCTGAGGTTGGTAAAATGAGTACCCAGTTTGCTGGGAGTGCAATGTGTAGCCTGCATAATTTAAATTGAAAAACCACCCAGAGAGTGCTTTCAGCACTAGGGGGTGGTATATAAGCAGAACACTTTGCTTTATACGGGATAGCATTCTTGTCAAAGGTTCAACAACTTGCTTTAAGAATATGTATAACTACTTCTATTTTTTTCCAAGGACAAAATACATTTCATGAAAACATGTACACTCCAATGAGTGCTCAGTATTGCCCATCCATGAAGCTTTTCTCTAGACACATACACATGCATATTCATAGACATATGCCAGCACTACTGAGTGTTTTAGAATTTTAGACCTTTGTATCAAAGCCATTAATTGAGACCTACTTTTTACAATATCTTTTGCATTCTTGTATAGAGAATAAGTAATAGGCAAGGATTTTGCATACACCACATACAAGCCAATGTGGATGCGTATTTAATTCCCACAGTCCTTCTGAAAGAGTTAGAAATGTGTTGGAAATCTGAGACAGTATGCCATCATCCAACTTCATCTACAGCATTTCGAGATTTATAGTTGCTTGAATTGACATCTACAAGTACTCACCAGTTAAGTATGCTGAAAAAGTGGTACTACTAATAATAACAAAAAAATCACATGTAACAGAATACAAGTTGTCGTTTTTAGGGTATGAAGATTAATCATCTTCATTAATCATCTTCATAATCATCTCAATGACCTTCCCATCTCACAAAGCAACTTACATTTAATATTGTTACCAGGTTTTTTCCTGAAATTACTTTTAATATGACTATTAAACAGCTGGTACTGGATATCAATATATTCAACAGCCAAAATATTGCTTGGAAAAACAACCTGCTCATAGCAGTCACAAAACAAAGCAGGCTAATTTGAAAATGATGGGAAGTGTCAAAAGCTCATTGCTGTAACACTCAGATTTTTCAGCACATCAGGAATTCCCTCTTCTAATTAAAAAAAAACAGATCATACTACTGATAACCAACATTCTAATCTATGAGGACACTGCACTTGAAGAAGAATAATTAGAGATTGGCTCTAATACACAATATAGCCTTTTATCTTCATATACATGTTTGCAAAAACACAGGTTTTTTAGGGCCCCATTTGGTTATCTAATTTCTTCAGATCCACAACTATCTAGTTTTAATCTTGAACTCACCAACTATTTCACTTGGTTCTTTGTTGTAAAGTTTTTTGTTCCAGTAGAGAAGCCTTAGGAAAGGAACAGAGACCAGAAGTACAAGACAAATTCCAACAAACATGTGTCCTGTAAAGGCAGCAAAATCCAATCCCTGGGAATAGAAATAGAGGAGAGGTAAAACAGATTACAGCAGCTCAATAAACATCAGTGTTGGACGTAAAAGTCCAGATAATTTTATCACTATGTCTTCTGAACCACATAGTGTTGCTTGAGATGAAATGAAATGCAAATTAAGAACTTCTAAGCTTTGTGTTTCCTTGATTTTACTGGGAGAATTAAATATATTCAAGTCCTTCCATTGAAATCAATCACTGCTTCCATTAAATGGCCTTTCCTGTAGTCATGTTGTTATATACGATTAAACCATAGTTTAGTGTTATGAAGAGATGGGAGCTTCGTGCTTCATACAACGCTCAAAGTACTCCCTCTCCTCAGCCGCCTGGTCTACTTACTGGACTCTGAGCACTGTCAGGATCCGGCTGAAGCCTGGCCAGCAATTCCCTGTCTCTCTAGGAGTCCAACCACTCATCAGCTGTGCAGGGAAACTCTCCTTCTCACCTCCTCTCTAGAGTGGCTGGCTGCCCAGGGAGGCAAGGAAGGGCCAGCCAAGCTCCAGTGTTGATTGGGGCACCAATTACAAAGAAGGGCCCTGCCAATGTGCAGAGCCCGGTAATTAGAACAGACAGCTAAGGGGAGAGGAGATGGGCTTGGGAACAGCTGGGCAGCACAAAACATCCATCTCTAGTGCTATGTGATGAAGCCTGAGGTTTGAGTGTTCCCCATTCTCCTCTATTTTGTTTGATTCTTTTAAAATATCTGTATACGTACTGTTTTTGGCTTTTAGATATTGTCTTTTAATGATGTAAGCTGCCTTGGTTCCTTTTTAAGGAGATAGGAGGGATAAATATATTTTAAATAAGTAAATAAAACTACATCTTTAGCTAACTGCAGTTTGTTACACCTGAGACCACTCCACAACCCTCCGATTAAAAAAAAATATGTTATCAGTCCTTTTGCTCCAAAAATGACATATTTCCATTGCTGGAGATCTCCAGCAACTTTCACAATAGGGGTTTGTGGGGGGTGTCACTCAAATCTCCACCCTCATCTCCTGAAAACAAATGTAAATTGTTTTCAGGAGATGAAAACAATTTACAGAAGGGACAAAAATTTGTCCTAAAACTCTGCTGTGGAAGATTTACAAAGAATGAGATCCAAACCAGTTTCAGACCAACCTTCTGACAATCAGTATACCACACTGTCTTTTGAAAATTCTGCTGATACAAAACAGTGTTCTGGCTCTGAAGCAACTGCCTACTCCTTAGCATCATCAGGAGCTGTATGATGGGAAGCAGGGTGACAGGAGTTTTAGGACGTCTGGGCCACAGACTAATTGGTTGAGGGGAAATGATGGAATCTGATTCAGACACTTGGGATGAGGCCTAGAGGACATTTCACGAGAAGGGAAAGCCTTCCTGATGAACTCTAGCTGAATCCACATGTTTGTAGACCTTGTAATCCCCCCAAACCAGCTTGGGTAAATTTCTTTCACCTATTATTTACTATTTAGCTAAAGCCTCATTTACTTTTCATTTACTCAGCTTGTTTACTCACTCTGACTCTGCTCTATTCATCTTTCATTTATTTACTCTTGGTTACTGGGCTAATTCCGTTTCTAATTCTGTTTGCTTTTCATTTTCCTTTACCTATTCTTGTCTACTCCTTATCTATTGTTGTCTATTCTTGTCTACTTCTCATTAACTCACCTCCCATCTGTAAACAGCAAGGACATGTGTTATTGTAATCAATAACTGCAAAGCATGCTCTGTTCACGAGACGATTCCCTATAGAGCATCCAACCAGCATATGCCACCTTTACTCTTGTAACCAATTACTGATGTTGTGCATACTCTGGGATGTAAACCATATGTAATAAAGCATGCCAATGGCAAGGGGCGTGATGGCTCCACTGGTCAGACAACTGGACTCGAGTCTTTTTTCTTCAGGATCTTCCCACAGAGGGGAAAACTACCACAATAGAAAGATACTGTCTAATCTGAAGGGTGAAGGAAAAAAGCAGTTCAAAGAGGAAGGGGAATACAACTGGCATGAAAACTCTCATAAGACTTATGGTAAGTTCAAGATGACTTGTGTTATCTTAGCAGGCAAGAGATGGTCAGGCAATTAAAAATTGAAGGAATTGGATTGTAGTTAAAGATTTAAGATCTTAGAGTATAGTAGGACCCCAGTATCCACTGGGGATCAGTTCCAGGTCTTCCCGTGGATAATGAAAACCATGGATAAGAGAGAATGCAAAAAAAAAAATTGCTACTTTGTGACAGTAGTTTGCTTTATGGCCACTGTTTTACAACAGTAACATGCTTTACAGCTACTGTTTGTGACATTAGCTTGCTTTGTGGCTGCAGAATTATTTATTTAATTTTTTTCCTCTGCTAATCATGGATAACTGAATCAGTGGTTAATGAATCAGTGGATATGGGGGTCCTACTGTACTTGCTATTTGATTGGTCTGGACTGTAAAGGGGCTGCATTTTCTGTCTGAGTTCCATGGAAGAGGCCTTTGAGCCACCTGTGACACCTGTTATCTCTGCCATGTAGGGAAGCCAGTACCCTGAGGAATCAGAAAGTGCTCAGACTGAAGGTTTGGATGCTGCACTCTATGTACTGTTTGGATTTACAATCCAATTCAGCCAATCTGGTTTCTAGTTCAAAACAGATTGCCATTCTGGCCTTTGGACACAAATCAGTGTTTAAGCAAATCCTTGGGAGTGGGTCAGAACTCAGAACTGTAATACTGTTAGATGGCATAGTTTGGATGAATTTCCATACATTGCATTTGGGGCATTATGCTAATCTGTGGCCATGCAGAATGGGTAGGCATAACCAGTTGGGGATTTGCTCTCCATGCAGTCTATGCCATGGAAATAGTTGCCTAGATTGAAATGCCTCTAGTGGTGTAGCAAGTTTTTGGAGTGCCTGGGGACAAAGTTGTTTTTGTGCCCCCATCGTATCCACCCAGCAAGGGAGGCAATCCTGTGTGGGGGGGTGCGTGCATGCATATGTGCACGTGCAGTAGCACGCACATGCCTTACCTCCAGAGCAAGACAAGGAAAAGGACGAGGAGGAGGAGGGCAGCTCAGCCACCGCGCTGCCCGCACGCTTGCATGCCTGCTTACTTCTGCTCACCTGGCGCGCAGTGACGGAGGTGGAGTTGGTCCCATCGCCAAGCTTCCTCCTCCTGTTCCCCTCCAGGCATCCTCAGATTGCTGCACGCAGGGCAAAAGCACCCTTGCACTGCCCCCCCCATACGCCCTTAAATGCCTCAAGTAGTTACATGAGGAAACAGTCTTGCTTTTGTGTGGAACCCACCTTGAAATGTTTCACGAAAAAGCCTAAGTTAGAAAGCAATAAGAAAAACAGTTGAGAGAAGCTTATAATTGCACTAGCTCCTTCTGGAAACAGTCTATCACAGATGCCAGATAAAGCCAGGTCCAGCATACAAGTAGTGAGAGAAAGTGGGACTGCTGGAAACGAGCACATAAATAATAAATAACAGATATTAAGCTTTTAAAATTTTCTGAAAGGTTTATAGACTTGTCCAGAAAAAAAACTGTTTAGAAACTTCAGGTGACACTTTTGCTTTATGGTCTAATATTTCATGACCCCCTCAAGGACTGATAAAACTGTGATCTCAAATTGTTGCAATTTCTGAAGGCTCCGAGACACAAAGAGAGAAAAATTATGGATGGACACAGAGCTGCTATTTATCTCTAGTCCATCTAAAGCCCCTACCAGAAAAATAAACCTATTTGGGTGTTTCTTTTAAAAGAAGTTTAATTTTGGCAAATTCATGCCAAAGATTTCTAGGGAAACGTTTTTAAATGTTACAGAGGTAAAAAGAGGAAGATTTCAGTTTTGCAACACTAGAACCACCTAATCCAAGCAAAAGAAACAGGTAGAAGTAAGTGTATTCAGAATCTCTACCTCTGACATGTGTGGTGATGCATGTGCAAGAGCTCATGAGCATAGCATGCTATAATTCATGAGTGGAGTAAAGTATGGACCATTCGCTGGATGGGACCCCTACAACAATATGGAGTAGCAACAGAGCCCTTCCATGTTGATACTCCATATCAGAACTTTAAAAATGCCAAAAATAGGTTTTAATTTTCTTCAAGAGGGACCATTTAACCCCACAAGGCACTCTAAAACAAAACAAAAAATCAAAACAAGAAACAGGCATCTAATTTTTTTAACTTTGGTTTTCTATTTTTACCATTTCTGTCCCCTCCCAGGCCTGGTGAGTCCCACAGTAGGTGCTGGGGAAGGGGAAGGGGGAAATGTGACCCCCTAAGCTTATGTTGAGCACCCACCCGCCCTAGATTTCTAGACAGAGAGCTAATGTCCTGCAGTGGTTAGAATGCTGGACTGCAATTCAGGGAGCTGGATTCTGCTCCCAACTCAGCCAAGGGGCCCTTGGGCTGGCCACAGTCCTTCCACTTCACACAAATGCTCATTAGAACATATAACTGCAACCCCCCCCCCAAATAATGCTGGCAATTTGTATATAATCTGTGGTTTCTACTCTCTGACTAATTGCACCGGTTTGGGGGGCAGGCAGCGAGGATAAGATTGGCAGGCAGGATGATCCCACTACGAGCTGGTGTGGTAATGTACAGAGCATCCTAAATACGATGATAAATCTGTGTTTTATTGATCGTGTAAATATGTTCAAAATTGCAATGTTTATGATAAAGCAGATTAATATAACGTTTTTAAATGGAATGTAAGAAATGTGATGTGGTGTTAAATTTAATAATTTGGGGTGGGTTGTTTTCCCCCCCAATCCATTAGAATCCATTAGAACAATTTTGCACCACATGCACCCCCCATGGGATTTCCCATGGGATTTCTTGATGCTGTTGGAAATAAGGACTCAAAAATTGAGTTGCCTTGCAGAATCAGGCTGGGTGGGAGGAAGTAACTAATTCTATGCAATGGTGCATCATAGGGCCTTTTCACACGACCCCTAAGATCCGCTGGTCCCTTAAATTCGGACCAAAGATCTTAGGGGTTCGTTGCCCTTCCTTCCTCCCCACCAGAGAAAGAGGGGGGGGGGAAATGCAGCTCACCTGGAGGAGCCTCCCGGAGCTCCGTTTCTCTTCTGCTTGCTTTTTCCCCTCCCACCTCTTCTCTTAAAGGGACAGGAGGCAAAAAAAAAACACAAGCAGAAGCCAGGAGAGCCCTGCATTGACCAGATTAAATCCGGACCTGGGGATTTTCACCCACCTCAAGCAGGTACAAGAAAGTGCAGCTGGGTCGCGCTTAGGTGGGCGGGGTCGCACTTAATTGCCTGCAAAGTCCGGAGCTGGTGGGAAAACACTTGTAAGGTCCGGACCTTGCAGCCATTTCCTGCGGAGCTTAGGGGTCGTGTATAAAGGCCCATAGTGGAAATAATAACTCCACATTACTAGGCAAGGTTAAATCTGCATTTTTTCCCCTTTAACAAGGTAAGAGTAATAGCGGACCCCACGGCCAAGTGGGGTAAATGCTAAGAAAAAGAAGAAAGAAGAAGATGAGAGAGAGCAACGCATACCATCTTCTTGAATTCCTCCTTTGAAACAATGATCACATTTGGTGGGTCCCCAACAGCTGTAGAAGCCCCTCCAATGTTTGTGAAGATGACTTCGGCAATTAGGACATGCCTGGGGTCAAGATTAAGCACCTCACATAACCTGTAGTGGCATGGAAAACAAATAAAACCAGAAGCTCATTTTCTCACATCTAGAAATGGTGCCTTTAATTTAAAAAAAACCAGGGTGTTTTGAGGGGGTTTCATTTGTTTTTGTTTTGCTTTGTGTTTTTTTAATAGTTCAAAATAGTCCTTCCCATCCACCATTTGTTCCTCTTGCTCCAGCATGTTCCAGCATTGTGCCAAATATCCACTGGGTACCTGATTGACTGAGAATCTTCACAGATCCATTGGTATTTGCATCCAACTTTTACTTTAAAAAACAAAACAAAATCCTTGTTTGTAGGAAATCAGTGTCTCTTTCAGAATTAGTGAAAAATATTGACAAAATCTTTTAAGAGTGAGCATCTTTGCTAGATTTTTCTTTGCCTTGAATGATGGTCTAGACCAGTGGTTCTCAACCTCTGGGACCCCAGATGTTCCTGGACTGCAACTCCCAGCACAGCAAACTTCCAGCACAGCAAATGGTGGAGGCTTCTGGGAGTTGCAGTCCAGGGACATCTGCAGACCCACAGGTTAAGAACCACTGGTTTAGACCCCCTTGGTCCGAACATTCTCCTTTCTCTCCCCTTCTCCTTGGTTTGCCTCCTTCACTGTTGCCCTGGTGATTGACACCACCACAGTCCCCATGTTTTCATCTCTGTCCCCACTTTCTTTGCTCCCTGTCCAACAAACTTGGTTTGTTCTCCCTTCCTGCTTAGGCTCTCCCTGACTCTTCTGCAGTCTCATTTGCTTTCCCTGCCTTTCTTTTTGCTCCTGCCTCAAACCCTTTTGCCTAGTGCTGGATGCAGAAGAGGTGGGGCAAACTGCAAAGGGAAGAAGAAATCGGACTTCACAGAAAAAGGGTAGACCAGCAGGGCCTTCTGGGAAAGAGTTGAGAGAAGGGGGGACAGGGAAGAAAAAAATAAAAGCTCAGAAGATCCTGGGGAAGGTATTGAAGAGGAGATGTGTGGATAGCACCTATTGTTCATTGATTTGCATAAGCTTCCTTAATGTGAAAAATAGTATAAATGTGTACAAATCTCATCAAATGTTCAAATAGGCGGAAAATCCATAATTTGCAAATTAACATGCTTTGTTTCTTGACTGTAGCTCTCACTTTCTCAGGCATGAAAAATTACCTCAGTATTTATTTATTTATTTATTTATTTATTTATTTATTTATTTGAGTATTTTTAGCCCACCTTCCAGCTATAATGATGGGATATCTTCTTTAATGTAAAAATTGGCCTCTTGCATGGTCTTCTCAGTCAGAAGCAGCAAATGTTTCTTCAATCACCTAGTTCAGTATTGCCTGCTCTATTAACGGCGTTTCGCCAGACTCTGTGGCCGGCATCTTCAGAGGACAAGGAGCTCAGGGAACATGCTGTCTAGTCCTTTCTCTGGATAAATGTTTGTTTGTTTTGTTTTGTTTTATATATCACTCCACCTAGCCTATAGGCTACTCTTGGCAATAGATATAGTAAGGTTTATGGCAAAAACATACCTTACGGACATGGAACACTGAAATTTTACATAAGGTTTAGATGTGGCTGTTGTTACTGCTGCTAGTGTTACTGATAGCCAGGTATTATCAGACTCCAGGTGGTGCTAACTGAAGTTCAGCAATATCTGGAAACCTGATAATTGTCTGTTCCTGGAGTTATTATATTATTTTTGGAAAGCAGTATATTATACTGAAAATGCAAATACATTGTATAACCTCTCCACAAGGAGATATGAATGCTTCAGAGAGTGCATTCTATCACATTCTTTTATAATCAGCTCCTTCTACCCACGGGGTTTAGGAGATTTATTTGGCAAAAAGATATTCTCTATTGGAATCAATGAAATCACTTTTAATGAGGACGCGAGTAAATTCTGTCTGTTAAGTTATATTAGGAGGCTCTATTGTGGGTACAGGCTTAGTCAAGATTTTCAGTTTTTCAGGTGCAAAAGCAATTTTGGTGAATGCTGCACCAGGAAAGGAGATCGGAGTGGCTTCTTTCCGCAATCGCATATTAAAATAAAAGGCACTTCATAACTGAGGTTACCCACAAAATGTAGCAAGAAAATAAGATCGTATTTCATGCATCATTGGTAAAAGGCTGAAGCCTCATTGTCAAGGAATTTTCTAGTAAGCTTTATCACCATGGTAATAGTGGCTTACAACACCATTTTAAAATTGGACTGAGGAAGACAGCAACAAAATGAAGTGAACCAGTAACATAACAGCATGAAAGGGAAAGGGAAATATGATTCGCTTTTTTAAACTTAGTGTCTTTTTAATTTAAAAAAAATGTATATAACCAACAGGTTTCACATCAAAAAATTTAAAAAGCCTTGCTGCATTATGAAAACTACCAGCTTCTCTGAAACGACAGACATGTTAATAATGTCACCCTGGAGGAATTTCACCATTTCAGACAAAAATATGAACTTGTTGTCTAATCAGAAAGTTGGGCAAGGGATATATAGCATTGAAGAAAATTGTGGGACTCTCAATAGGCTGCACCAGCTGCTCCAAATGATATGTGAAGGAAAGAGAAAACTCAACTTGTTCAAGAAACAAAAACAAAATACTTTTGAACTTAGGTTGCTGTTGTTGCTGCTGTTTTGCTAAAAGAAAAGGAATGCACACTCCTCTAAGGCAACCTTCCCAACCATGGGTCCTTAGATGTTCTTGGACTACAATTCCCAGAAATCCTGGCCAGCACAGGTAGTGATGAAGGCTTCTGGGAGTTTTAGACTTCCCCTCTCCATCACAACATTGTCATCCAAAATCAGTGCCAGAGGATTGCCTGCCCCTCTGAAGCAGACAGTGGAGCTGCCATTGATTCCACCAGTGCACATCAGTTACAAAACCTTGTTCATGTGGATGAAATAATCAGCTATTTCACTATAGATGTGACTTGATTTTTCTGAGGCATCTAATTGTTGAAATGGTGCAACCTATGTATCCTGAAGAAAGTGCTATCTAGCACTTTTAAATGCCATATTCCATTTGCTGCTTTGATTTAAGAAGAAATTGCAATGGGCATGTCCAATGCATTCCTTTTAAAATTCATTAAATTAAAAACATTTGTCATGCTGTGTTGTTTGATGTCTAAATGAAAGGGCCTGTATCTCAGCTTTGTCTAAAGTCATGTTCATGACATCTTACATAAAAGCAACAGATTTGTTAGCAACATGTAATGTTTCAGTATATAGAGAGATAGGTATTCTGCACATGTTTAAGACATGCTTACCTTTTTGTATGTGCTAGAACACTAAGAAGGAATTTGTTTTTAAAACAGACTTCTCTAAAGTCCTAGTGACTCCAAATTTCACATGCCATAAATTATTATAGCATTGGTTAAGAGGGAGGTGTTGGAATGATCATTTTATAACAGTACAGTGGACAAAGCAACCATATATTCACAGGCAGCTTTACGTAAAATAGAGTATTGCATAACCCTCTATATTTTTTTTATTTATAGATGAATAGATTCACTGTGAAATATTTTATACTGAATATCATTAACAAAATTCCAGAATGCTGTATGATAATTAAATTAAAATACAGAAACAAAAACAAGTCACAGCAAAAACTCTTTTTAAAAGAATTTAAGCTTTGGAGGCGAAAAAAAACCTCAAGGGAAGTTCCAAATGCTATTATTAAGAAAGGAAAGATTTTCCCCATGCTACACTGGACCTGACTGAAAAGAATCTGAAATTTAGGAAGGTAAGCCACAAACTAGAAAATAGTCATACAGAGCAACCATTACTCCTCATTGTGCATTTGAGTTATTCCTATATGGCTGTATTTCATTATTTGTGGAGACTCTCAGTCAGCTGAGTGAAAATATCCGGGAGTTGAGTCATGGCAACCGGATTTCTTTTCTTGTGGGATAAAAACGTTCTGCTACTCCTACAAGAAGCTTCTTCATTTTGACTTCAGTCTGACTGAAGAAGCTACTTAGATGAGTAGCGAAACATTTCAATCCCACAAGAAAAGAACTCCAGTTGCCATGACTCAACTCCAGGATTGCTATCATTATCATGTTATTTTTTTACTGTGAGTTATTTTGGGTAACTCTTAGAGATGGACACCCTAACGAAAGCAAAATGCTCTTTTATCATTTCGTTAGCTTACAAATAGTTTTGTAAGTTAACAAAATGAGAGGTCCCATTTTGTTTTGTATAGTAATGAAATGCTTGGTTTTTTTATTTAAAAACATCCAAGGGGCACCAAAAAAATGTTGGTAGCTCCCTTGGACTCTCTCCTTTAAGCCCTCCACATTTGGAGAGGTTTGGGGGTAAAGGGGCTGATTTGTTAAGCTCCAAAGGGGGTACCCCTAGGAACCTTTTTAATAATTGAAATAAGAAGCCAAGCTGCTTTAGGACCCAGGGGAGCAGAGTGATCCATTTCCATTAGAGATGGGCACGACTCAAAAAAAATGGTGTTTCGTTTGTTGTTTGTCATTTAGGGGGTCCGTTTCGGTTCGTTTTCGTTTTTCGTGAATTTTTTTGCAAAAAAATTCATTTTCGTTTTGTTACGTAACAAAACGAAAAAACGAAAACAAAAATGAAAAATTGCTGTTTTGTTAGCATTCATTACAGTTCAATGTATTTGCCACAACGAAAATGAAACGCACGACAAAATTTCTGTTGTTTCGGTTCATTTCGTTTCATTTTGGAGACAAAATTCATTTTTCGTTTTGTTACGTAACGAAATGAAAAAATGAAAGTGAAAACGAAAAATTGCTCATTTCATGCCCATCTCTAATTTCCATTTCATTTTGTTACTAATGAAACTATTTTAAAATTTTATTAGTAACAAAATGAAACAAAATGGGTATGTAACGAAACAAAGCAAAATGAAATGAAATGAAATACTAATTTTTCGTTTCGTGCCCATCCCTAGTAACTCTTGCCTGGAAAAGTGGCCCATGAGTTTTTGAAAAAACTAATAATAATACATCAGCAGCTACCATTATTTACAGAGTTCAGTCCTTTTAACAGGAATCTTTTGATGGTTAGCAAGAACCATGGGGAAAACAAAAGACTAATGGATAGTATTAATTGCAAGATAATCTGCTGCTTTGGATGCAAAGCTTTTGGTGAGAAAAAAAATGCAACAAAACAGCCCGCAAATGCTTTTGACATGCATAAATCTTTATAATAATTTAGACTTCTCATTGTTCATCATGAGTTGATTAAAGCCTTCTAAATTACTGCTTCAGCAAGCTAACAGCACAGTAAAATTAACCGCCCTGAAATGTAGAGTGATTAAATTCTTGTAGAACTTTAGAAGGAATATTCAGTTGCTGAGAGAGAATTAGTCAGTCAAAGAGCAGAGAGCAGTGGGCTACCAAGGATGGACATTGGACTACCCCAAGCAGTCCACTTGCTACATCTACAGGCCTCTTCTACCATACCACACAAACACCCTTGGCAGATCTGACACACCTCTCTTGAAGTGAGGAATCATGGATCTTCTCCTCTCTAGCTAACAGGCATTGAGAATCAGTTTAAAATAGGCCTACACACATCCAGATTCACACATTAGGAGCATCCATGGAGATCCAAACTCTAGCTGATCAGGCGCTGTGGCAGTCAAAGGAATAATAGAGGAACATAACACTCAGCAAAGAAAGAACCAAACAAAAGGGAGGCAAAGAACTGAAAAGCCTAATGGCATCAGTCGCGGTGGCAGCAGCAGCGATGGTGGGGCGGGGCGATAGCGGGGGGTCATGGCGGCGGTGGCAATGGCGGGGCGGGGTGGCCTGCGTCGCCCCCCCCCCCCCTCCGCTCACCTCAACACAGGCGCGGCGGCGGCGGGGAAAACACCCGGGGCAGCCTGCACCCCCCCGCCCCCTCCGCTCACCTCAACACAGGCCGAGCTCGCAGCCGGCCGTTAATGCCTGACTGCCTCCGTCGTCACTACGCATGCATAGCTTCCCCACCTTAACCCGCCTGCTCAATCTCAAGCCCGTGGGTCCTAATCATTTCCGGGAGCCGGGCCGCCACCACAGGGAAATGATTTGAAGTTCCTTGGGCAGCGGCCCGGTGCGGACTGCTCTACGGACCGGCACCGGTCCGCGGCCCGGGAGTTGAGGACCACTGATTTAGGGGATGTGTGGAACTGTGAATAGTGCTAACCAATGTTCCCTCTAAGGCACATGGACACGTCATCGGGCCAGCACAGAGAACAGATGTTTTGGCCGGTTGGATCCCAGTTGTGATAGCAATCCTGTGTGCAAGGGGCCCAACCACTCTGCAGTGTTCCGGAGAATTAGAGGGAATGTTGGTGGAGACACAACTCTGCCCCCACCACTACCAAACTAAGGAAAGGCCAAGGGAGAAATAGCTGGAAGGCTCCCACGGTTCTCCCACTTCACTAACACCTCCCACCCCACTTGTTGGCTTGCTCCACCTAATGATAGCACCAGACATGCCTTTATATTTTATTGAATAAGCAAGGCAGTATTAAACCAAGATATTTAGAAACAGTGATGATCATGGTAGCCTGGAGGTATAATTAATTAATTAATTAATTAATTAATTAATTAATTAATTAATTAGTTAGTTAATTAATTAATAAATTAATAAATTAATTAACCACAGAAAGAAAAATGTATCATGGTTAGGAGTAACAAGTAGAGATGGGCACGACTTGAAAAAAAATTTTTTCGAGTTGTCGTTAGTCGGGCCGGTTCCGTTTCGGCTCGTTTCCGTTTTTCGCGAAAATTTGCAAAAATTAGTCGGTTCGTTTTTTCATTTTTTCGTTGTCGTTAGTACTGGTTTGGGGAGGGGGTAGCGGGCTCCTGGAGGGAGCTGCAGGAGTCAGCCAGAGCCACAAGTGACGGACTGGCAGACTCTTTGCACCCGCTGTGTCTCACGTACTTGCATGTAGTGCAATGCAAGTAGATCTGGCTTAGGGTTAAGACGGCTTAGCGCAACGGCTAGGGTTAGGCTAGTTACGGGTGAGGTTACGGTGAGTATTGGGGTGCATCTGGGTGCCTCTCTGACCCACTTAGAAGGACAGTGTACTGGCGTATGGTTTAGGCTTAGGGTTCGGGTTTGGGCTACGATTAGTGGGCTGTTTATGCCCGATTGGCACATCCCAGAAGTCTCTGTGGTCAACCTGGCCAAGTGGCCATGCGATTGGTGGAAAATTTGCATGGTCTACTCCCATGGGCGAGCCCATCATTGCAAATGTGCAGGTGTAAAAAAAATAAAATAAAATAAAAAAAATCAACGGAGACTTTTTTTTTTGCAAGAAAAACCCACTGCTGCTACTGTAAAAATTCAAGCATTTAAAATAGCTAATTTTCGCATGTTTCTGTGGTGCTTTGGTGGTGTTTTGGGCAACGATTTCAAAAAAAATATTGCGGTCGCCATTTTGGATCCCCCCCACCGCATGGCAAATGGATGCGCCCTCCCAGCCTGGTACAGTCAGCAAAACCTGGCCATGCGATTGGTGGAATGGCTCCAAAACTTTGCATGGTCCACTCCCATGGGCGAGCCCATCATTGCGAATGCGCAGGTGAATAAAATAAAATAAAATCAACGGAGACTTTTTTTTGCAAGAAAACCCCACTGCTGCTACTGTAAAAATTCAAGCATTTAAAATAGCTAATTTTCGCATGTTTCTGTGGTGCTTTGGTGGGGTTTTGGGCAACAATTTCAAAAAAAATATTGCGGTCGCCATTTTGGATCCCCCGCACTGCATGGCAAATGGATGCGCCCTCCCAGCCTGGTACCAGCAGCGCAGCAGTAGCAATAGCCAAGGAGAGGGGGGCGGGGAACCCCCCCCCCAAATAAAACACCCTTCTGGCCTGGTAGGTGCCCTCAGACAGTTTTCGCCTACTTTTAGGGCCGGGAATCGGTGTTTTTTTTTAACTTTTAAAAACTTTTTTTTCTGTGCCGCTTGGCATTGCGCGATGCAAGTAACGAGCACGACAAATCAGACCAAATTGTTCGTTCGTCGGTTCGAGCTCGAAGTCTGGGGCAGTGATTCCCGTTACCGTTTCCGTAGAGTAACGGAAACAAGTAACGGAAACGGAAACGGGAATACCGCTAAGTCGTGCCCATCTCTAGTAACAAGCCAATGAATGTACTGATCATTTGACAGGCCGGTCATTCACTCATCTTTACTATCAGCATTCAGACTTTAAAAGGGAAATTGCTGCCATTTGAGTTTTGTGAGCATACATTTCCATGAATGTGCACCAGGAGCAATTTAATCAGATCTAAATCAGACACAGACAAGTGTCTCCACTACACTCAAAGGCAGCTCCACCTGATGTTAATGTGGGAACAGGTGATTGCTATTCAAGAAGGCTGCTCTAGCAAGACCTTGTATCCCTTCCTGGTATAATTGCTATCCAAATATTCACAGCCTTCTAAAAAAGCAGTGAACAAAATTGGAAAATGCACTTCAGAAAGCAAACATGCAGAAGCAGTGCTGAAAGAGCATGCTAAACTGCAAATTACTGTATGGTAATGAGACTGTATGTTGACAAAATAATTAAATAGAGTGGATAGACACTGATCCTTGTCTGAGGGGTGAATATCCACTAAGCCTGAAGCAAAATGCCGAAACAGAGAGGTTAACCCCCTAATATTCAGCTTTTAGAAACAGAATCCCCAACACTTTGGAACACTCTGCCTCTGGTAGCATGCTAGGCCCCCTCTGTTTTCATTCTCAGAAAACTTCTTAAAACAGAGTCTTATAAAGACAGACTGAAGGAGAGCCTTCTACGCCAGTAGATATCTTTTGGCTCAGAATCAACAGTCCCTCTGATTTTCAGCCGTGCTAGGCAAGCGTCCACTCCTTGCACACACTCACACAACTCCACACAGGGTTCCATCTCAATCAGAAACAACGGGACTGGAAACCATCACTGCGGGTGTGTGGAGGAGGAGGAGGAGATGTGCATGTGCAGCCGTATATTTTAGAGGGAACCTTGCACATAAGGTTTAAATCTGAAATTCTGCTCAGTTGTTGCCATTGAAAGTGGGGTTCTTTGTTATTTAATGTATGTGTCTCTAAAGTATTTTTCCCTGTGGAGTTCTAGTAACTGGATGAGACCTACCCAGAGTTGTGGTTCTTCACTAGGATGAATGGACTTGAAATGGAATGAATAAATAAATAAATAAATAAATAAAATAAATAAATAAATAAATAAATAAATAAATAAATAGGACCATGAATATACACACACCACTGCACAACCATCTGAAGATTATTCAGAGCCGAATCTCATTACTTAAAAAAAAACTATTTAAATAAAGTTAAGCATGTTTTAGGTGAATTTCAATTTGGGTGGTTACACAAGGAATGCACAAGCATGGATTAATTGGAAAAGGGATTGTTTTATTTTCAGCAGTGGTGCAGTTTATATTTTATTTTATTTTATTGTTCCTCTAGCAGAGGTCCATTTATTTAAATGTAGATGTGGAATTGGTTCATTGAAATCAGTTCCAAATGTCTCTGTGCTTGTTTCCATTTTAATTCTTGCTATCTGATACAGCACTATTGCTTTGTATTTTGTTGATGGCTCTATGCCCTTACACTTTTTTGAGTGTCGACAATCGGAATGTCCTGTACAAAGAGTAAAGTAGAATACAAATGTAATAAAATCATAATATAAAGGACTGCATGACACCAAAAAGTACCTTATAGTTATAGTCAAAGATGTGCC
Organism: Phrynocephalus guinanensis; assembly: GCA_037367245.1. Lineage (NCBI taxonomy): Eukaryota > Metazoa > Chordata > Lepidosauria > Squamata > Agamidae > Phrynocephalus > Phrynocephalus guinanensis. The sequence goes on from CM074736.1 coordinate 40,079,560, forward strand.
CCACTACTTGCTCAGCTGCCCCCTTCACGACCAACCTAGATGTAAATTCCTTGGTGGGATTATTAGTTCACTGGTCGATAGGTCCCCTGGAGCCCAACTTAGTATGCTACTTGTCGGTTCAGACAGGTCTGTTACACAGCAAGTAGCAAAGTTTGCGCTGGCAGCTATGAAAATTCCGGCCAATCTCTAACCCTGGAAGGATTATATTGCATTGTAAATGTTACACGGTATTTTAAAGTTTTAATTATATTTGTTACAGATGTAATTTTATAAGTTATATATATATATATATATATATATATATATATATATATATATATATATATATATATATATATATATATATATATATATATATATGGTAATAGTTTTGAAGTCCTTCTATAAATACTGCTGGGGGGTGTGGTTTGCTTGCTCTGTTGCTGATATATATAAAAGATTGCGATGACCAATGGTTTTTAGCAATAAACTATTACCTACCTACCTACCTACCTTATAGTTACTGGAGTAAAGAGCAGCATAGTAGTAACATTGTCCAGAAAGGCTGAAAAAATTGCAGCAATAAGACAGAGAATGATAATCATCGCCCACACTCTGCCTCGAGAAAGTCTGTAAGCCTAATGAAAAGAAGCATATCAAAAGGAAAGTCAAATTGATAAAAGGACCTGCATAACATAATGGCTCTTAGCAAACTGTTTAAGACACCAATAAAATTCAGAGACAAAACAGGTATTCTGTTGATTTTTTGGGAATTCTTGATTTGCCAAGAGACTTTGGATAGCTTCTCAAGCTTAGTTTTTTTAATTCAGATGAATTAATCATGATATACCATAATTGTCCTGTGCTGTCAAAATGTTTCCGACTCAAAGAAACCCTCAAAAATATTTTGAGGTATGTGAGATGTTCCGGAAGGTTTTCAACCCCTGTGAAATTTAATAGTCAAGCAAGGATTTGAACCTACTAGTTCTCCTGTGTCCACTTCCAGACGTTAGGAAGCTGTATAATTTGTATTTTTAAGGGCTTTAAGCTTAAAAATATCTCAGCTAATCTCAGTGTCCTGTCCCCACCTTGACCGCCCTCCTCTCACAAAGGCACGTTTTGTCGGGAGGATACCCCACTGAACATGGTGTGAATTTGTGGTGGGAGGTGCAAAGCGAGTGGTGCACACATTACACCTCCCTCCTCCCGTCCCGTCCGGGGCCGGGGAAAACTTGACAGGTAAGTTTTAGCTATACAGTAGTGTGAATTGGCCCAAATATTATTGATACTGGAAGTATTTCAGTGCCATGAATTTTAAAAGGGCTGAAGAGATTCTACCAAATAGAAGGTACCCAGAGCCTTTATCTACCAGTTCTAAGACAATTTTTCTGAAAGCTTTATCATCAATCAGCTTAAACCCTCAAAAATTAAATTATGAACATTATCTTTTGTTGTTGTTGTTGCAAGGTTTAAGTAATAATTAGTTTTTAAGCAAATAATTAACTGGGGGAAAGGGGGCTCAAACATATTTGTGGCAATTTCATACAAAACATATGACAAAGGATTTTTAAACCATTTAAAATAGGATGTTTTCTGTCTGAGAAAAAAAAGAAAACTACACCTACCTTTACTGCACAATAATCAAAAAACCCAGTTTCAGAGAAGATGGCAACTAAAAGCATCTATGAGGAGAAATATTTTTAAAGAAAAATGTTCTGTGTTAAAGTCAATCTTCTATATTAAAATAACTCAATCGTGTTCCATCCCACTTCTCTCTACTTTTGGTGCCTTCTTCCTATCAAAATTAGGCATCTATTTAGGACACATTCATGAACCATTTTTCCTCATATAGTCCATGAATGGATATCTCCCATCACAAAGTTAATAGGTTCACATTTTTGGAAAAATTAATTGGCCAACCCCAAACACACCCAATCCCCCTGTCAGGTTCCCTTTCAAATTTTTTGTATGTGTCAAATTCCAATTTTCTAAACTGCTCCAGAAAGAATTACTGTTATTTCAGCTCATTCTAAAAACTACGTACTTTAACTTTAGCAACAGTAATGCTTCATATTTTTCAAAAATGGAGAATGTTAAGCTCACAGGGTGTATATATAGAAGCTTTTAATTACCATTCCAAACAAAAGGGCCAGAGTTTCATAATCAATCCATGCCACTACTTTGACCAGACTCGGCTTCTACAATGAAAGAACACAATTATCATTTTAATCCCATATATCTCCTACCTAGTGATTACTTTTGCAAATGCAAACTCCATTTCCTTCTTTCTTTTATTTAACCCTATCAAAATATACTATGAAGGAAAAAATAATTATACCTTTCCAAAGAGGAAGGTTCTCCGTAAATTGCTGACAACATGACGGGCTCATTTACAATGTACCAACAACTTTAAGCAATTTATGATTATTCTTTCTTGCACCTTCCTGGCAATAATTAAACTGGATCACCAACTGCCTCATTCGTTCTTCTGCTGACAAAATTATACCATGCAGTTGCTTTTTGCGGATTGTTTGGAATACAATCAGAGTAGAACTGCTTAAAAATTTAAGGAACTAAAGGTTACGCGTTGAAAGGCTTTCCTATTTCAGCTACTTTAGCAAGGATTTGTTTGGTGTGTCATGTAGAGAATGAAGAATGAAACTGGAATAATGAACAAGAAGGAAAATCACAATAAAAAGCATCCAGTTGGTTATTCAGTATACCATATAGTAAGCTATAATATCTTATTGCTATACAAAGTATTGATCTTCTTATATCGAATTAAGATTGACTAAGCATGCCTTCTTAATTTTTGTCATCTATATGAACGGTTCAACAAAAAGGGTACGCAAAGAGACTCCTGCCTCACACGCTTTCCTCTCATTCTGTGTACAACACAATTCTCCCAGTCTCCTAATCATGTCCCATGAAAGAGGTGGATATGAAATCCCACCATTGTTTATGTTCATACGATATGTTGTGTCTGCATCACTGCCAATGTGGTTCACACTAACTAGGTTCACTCTGCTAAGCAGAACATGAAACCAAGGTTTGACACATACCACGACTGTATGGAAATCTGGCAAATTCTGTGGATATTGCAAACCATCTTAGGGGGAAGAGGTCTGGGAGTTGAGCCATGGCAACTGGCTTTTTTTGTGGGATCGAAACATTTCAGTACTCATCCAAGTAGCCTCTTCAGTCTGAAAGAGTTTAAACCTCACATTGGTTTCACCCCATCCTGGTCTGTATAGGCTGATTAGATGGACAATGGCCCAGGGTGCATTTTGCTTTTTATTCACAGTGACGTATGTGGAGTCCTGATTTGGACTGGAGACCACCATATCTCACGAAAGCAGTTTAATTCTTAATCTTGCCTGTTGTCTTCCCTTAAAAAATCACTTTGTCCTCCCCTTTGTGCAAGGGCTTTTAAGAAGAAAAGAGGGAGGGAGACAGAGCTTCCATTAAAAAAATTACTCAGGAGTGAGTAAGGTAGAAACAGCTGAGGGGAAAGTTTGAACTACCCCATCCCCATTCATGGTGGCTCTGGTCCACAGAGGGACTGTATGCATTGACGCATTTTTTTAAAAGCTGCTCAATTATATACTATATATTACTGCAGCATCTTGCATAGCCCTAAAAACTAAGATTGAGACAGTTAATTAATTAAACAGTGTGAAAGTATATCTGGTGTCTGCATTCATGAGAACTACATATATTAGACTTTGATTTCTCTAATGCGGAAATGATAAAATATCACTGATTATATATCCTATGTCTGCATGTTGAGGATTCACAACTTTTCAATGGCCTTCCAAATAGAAAGAAGTAAGTCAATATCCTTCCCCCCACAAAAAGTTGATCATTATCTCTCTTTTTTTTTAAAAATCCTATTTTTAAAAAAGTTACTAATAGTAATTTGATAACTGAAATGGATAATCTATTATCATCTTCAGAGTTCCAATTTAAGAACCCTGAAGAAGGTAGCAGATGGGATAGACCACTCTTTAATTGGTCTTGGGGTCCCCAAGCATGAATTTTCACTCTCCCTAATTCTAAGAGATACGTAGACAACACATAATATAAATTGCCCAGATTCCTATTAGGAAATGTGCAGCATAAAGGCCCACTGCACAGTATCTGGCTCAAAGTGGTGTGAGGAAGACTTCACCTCATTTAAGGCCACAGGGCTACTGACTGCACTGTCTTGCTAACTGCACACTGGTGCCAGAGACGTGTTCTTCAGGTACAGCCGATATGAAGGGAGGAAAACATGGCTGAGGGTGAAAGCATGCTTGTCCTCTTTGATCTGCTGTTGCTGTAGGTTGGACATCATTGTGGCAACACTGACTTTGGATGCAGCAGCACTAAACAACAATGTATTGACTACAATTGCTGTATTCAAACCAGTTTTACAGGTTCTTGTAATAGTATACTTGGCAAATCCACCACCTTCATTCTTCTACCCTTCCACGGCATTCACAAAGTGTCTTTCTTTCTTTACAATTTTATTTTTATTAACTGTACACAAAACAAACATTTGTTGAAACTAATCTCATGAAGTACATTCATCCCCCGCTATATTGCAGTTCATGTACTGTGGTCCCAGTATATTGCTGGACTGCAGTATATGAAGGCAAGGGCTCCTGAGCAAGCTGTGTGGGCCTGTTTGGGGCCTCCTGTACTTACCCCATGCCTGGCACTGCCCCGAGCGTGCCTCCGATGGGCTTCCCGGGCCCTGTGGCAGCCCCAGAAGTGGTTTCCGATGAACCAGAAGTAGCTTCCAAAAATCCAGAAGTGACTTCAGTTTGCCGGAAACCACTTCTGGGGCCTCCCACAGGACCAGGAGGCCCACTTCGGGCACCACCAAGCCTGGAATAAGTATAGGAGGCCGCAAACAGGCCCTCCAGTCCCAACCCAACCCAGCATCCACATAATGCGGATTTCCTTTTATCGCGGGTCAGGTCCCTAATCCCTGCGATAAATGGAGGATTAGTGTATTGCAGCCCTTCAAAATCAGAAGAGAAAGGTGAAGAAAAACATGAGGCAACAACCAAATAAAAATTAGTCAAACTAAATTTCAAAAGCAAACAACTACAAAACCTTAAGACAGTATACTGTATTTCTAATCAACTGGAATCTCCTTCAAATGTAACGTATTAAATGCCATCCAAATTGTATTAGATAACAAGCATTCTTTAACACATATACATACCTTTAAAATATTCCTAGAGCCCCTGTCCTAGTTCACACCTGCACACCTGCACACATACACAAACATCTGCATGCAAATGCATACACACACAGAGAGAGAGACACCATTGTAGATGTAACCAGTTTTAAGTATGGTTTCCAGTTTTCTTCAACAGCCACCATAAGGTTTTATGTGAATTTAGAAATCTGCAGGCAGAGATTGAGGACAATTAGTGTATGAGATCTTGCTACTTACATCACCAATTGCAGCTAAAGCTGCCAAGGCAGCAAGGGAACCCAGAATCGCTGCTAATGTTCTGTGAACAATCTGCAACAAAAAAGTTACCCATATTGTTAGAGGTCTCTTTTAATGTCCACCCTGGCTTTTCCTCTCCACCCCTTTCTGCATTGTGAAGTAAAGGTTTGTTTGCATCCTCTCTGCTTACCTCAGAGGCTTTATCAGATCAATCGAACTACAGTGTACCATAAATCTTTAACATCCCAAAATTGCTACAACCAGTGATGTCATCAGACTTGTGTGGCATACGCTGGACAATAGGATTTCAGCCAGTGCTTGTTTTATCAATTATAGCAAAGCCTTTGAGTGTGTGGATTGAGGTATCTAGCTGATCAGAAAATATTTTGCTGCCTCTCCACATGCTTCTGGGTTTCATTTTGGGTCAGTTTGGCTCTGCATGGAGATATGACAAGAGGTAGTGTGGCTCAGGGGTACAGCAATGCTTGGAATGCAGAAAGTTCCAGCTTGTGCTAAGAAATTGTTCTGCCAGTCATTTGTCAACAGGGCTATGCTGACTGGACTGCTGTTCTCTCTTGTCTTGTACCCATTTGAAAAACATGACTCATCATTTCCCACTGGTTGAAGCATTAGGAACTGGACGGGCAAGCCACATTATCTCTCTGTCAGGTTTACTGCAATGGCTGCAACAGTAGTCCTATTCTGTCTGTGAAGATTCTCAGTCATCCATGGGAGTTTATCTGGAAGCTGAGTCATGGCAACTGGACTTCTTTTTCTTAAGAGATTGAAACGTTCTGCTGCTCATCTAAACAGCTTCGTCAGCCTGAGGAAAGTTAGTTGCGAGTCCTCCACTTTACAGTTCACTTTGACATGTCACCCTGGTCTGAAATAGGCTCATAAGATGAACAATGGCCCGAGTAGGCTCGTTAGGTGGACAATAGTCTCAATAGGCCATTAGGTGAACAATGGCCTAAGGCAGCGGTGGCAAACCTTTGGCACTCCAGATGTTTTGGACCACAACTCCCACAGTCCTTTGTCATTGGCAATACAGGCCTGGAATTCTGGGAGTTGTGGTTCAAAACATCTGGAGTGCCAAAGGTTCACCACCACTGGCCTAAGGTATTGAAACCCATAAAGTATGGGTCGTTAGCTATGGCCTTGGTGGTAGAGGTGAGAAGTATTTTTGATTTGTCTGGGGATTGCTGAAATCACTGCCTGATAAGTAGCAGATAGACTGTGCCTGAGCCCCTCCCCACCTCTGTTGGGAGAGGTGCTATTTATCCTGGAGAAGAAAGAAGATAAAATATTTCAGTATTGGTTTGTAAAGGCTTTAGTACAATTTTGATTCAGTGTGACCACACAACCTGTTCTACAAACTGAATATTTCCCCCACTAAATAGGTAATTTTATTAAATGAAATGCAATTGTAAAAGATTTAATATAATTGAAAGAACTTACTGTTATCGCTGAATCACCCACAACTAAATTAGCAATACCTAAAATATTACTCAAAATAAAGTATCAACAGCTCATTCACTGCTAATATTGTTAGAAAGGGCATGGCAGATCAGAAAGCAATAAATCCACCTCTGTTACTGCCAGGACCCTGCCTGTCACAGAACCTGACTCTGAGGGGTTAAATGGTGAAGAGCTGCTGGAGGAGCCTTGCAGCTCAAGTCAGCAGGCAGCTGGGTCTGATGACTCAGCTGAAAACATATCTTCTCCCCCTAGAAGGGCTATGAGCAGGATTCTGCAAAGACATGCTACCAGGAGAGCTAGGGAAAGGGTCTTTGATGCTAGATGGGGAATCAGGTGGGGAAGCCCTGAGTACTAGCAGGAGCCTTTCCAGAAGTAAGGGTGTGTTCCCTGTTTTGGGATAAAGCTGGTAAGCTCACCTAGAGCTCTCTGTGGGAGCAATGCCTCATTTGAACTTGCAACCATGTTCCTGACTGTGACCTTGGCTGGTTTCCTGGACCACTGCTTGATCTGTTCCCTTGGGTTTGGCGTCTGGTTTCCGTGAGATATTCTGGTTTTGACTTGGACTGTTAATTGCTGGGAGTTGGATTCTGTTATTTATCTGGCACTTGATTGTTAGCAACGGACTTGAACTTGCCTGGCTTTCCACTAAATATCTTGGCAAAGAATTGAACCCTGTTTGTGTGTGAGCTCTATGTGCAGGGCTTGACAGTTACCCCCCCTCTCTTTCTATCACAACAGGGGAAAGTCTGGGAAACTCTTTCACTTTTCTTTTTTTAAATATATATTTAAAATTGGATTTCACATTGTATGGCAAGTTAAATGACCTAAGATTATCTGTGCTGAGAGATTACATGTACAGACACTTCAGCCTCATTCTCTTGTTTGGTTACCATGGTTACAGAAAACATGAAGGGGCTAATGAAAATGAACAGACTAAGCACCACCCTCAAGCTACTAAAGCAAACACCATTGCCCCCTGCATCCAACACATCTTTGGGGTCAATTTATTTCACCACACTATTTTGTCTTCTACTATCAACAAAAACAAATCCACTTCCCCACTCCTAACATTTAACATTAAGCAATCAGTTCTCAAATCTAGCATTCCTGGATCTGGTCTATATAGGGCAGTGTTGGCGAACCTAGGGCACAGGTGCCAAAGGTGGCACTCAGAGTCCTTTCTGTGGGCACCCAACATTGCCCCTTCACAGCCACCTGAATTCAGTTTAAATTGCTGTATTGGCACTTTGCAAAAAAAAAAAATAGTGGGTTTTGAATCGCAGATTGGGCACTTGGTCTCCAAAAGGTTTGCCATCACTGATATAGCGTCATATGTGAAAGGAGATCCTCTCAGCCACACTTGCAGAAAGCATGACCTTCCTGATGTTGTCTCCTCAACCTCCTCCCCCTTGGCTATGTTGGGTATCGCTGGTGGGAATATCTTAGCATCTGGTGTCCCAAGCAGTAGCCTCATCCCATTTGTAGGGCTGGACTGGTCCCATCCAAAGAGCACCCTCCCTGTCAAGCTTTAGGATGTTGTGGAATAATACATTCGAACTGGAGCCCAGTCTTTCTTATCCTTTATCCTACTGCAGTCCCCCAATCGACATCCCATGGCCCATTCTGAGCATACTCTGACTCTCTGCAAAGACTATTCTGGGTAGAACATAATAGCTTCCAAAGAGAAGTTAAATTGTCTTGCGTTTGGATGCAACCCAAAATAAACAACTTTACCAGCTTCCATTGCCTTTCACTTCAGCAAAATAGGAATATGAAGTTATATCAAAACAATAATACCCTTAACATGTATATATATATACTGTATACTGCAGATAGTATGAAAAGGCTGAATTATTGATCAGAAACTTACAAGGCAAGCAGTTTTTATGCTTTAGAATCAAGAAGTGAAGGAAATTGTAACCATTGCATAAGAGGATAGTTGCTATAAAGTAAAAGCTTCCTTGACTTCAAATCATGGTTTCTAAATGTGATCATCCAGCCTAAGCCTTCATAACACAGGGGATGTTCTAGACAGGTGGTAACCATAATGCCTGTACAATCCCTGGTTTTTCCATGCAAGTTTCATCACTTTTATTGCAGCATTGATTTATTTTTTAAAAATTATCATAGGGCTTCACTATCCAGATTTTTTTAAAAAAACAGATTGTTATTTAATATTTTTATTTTATATTGACAATACTAATATATAAATTTGTTTATTTCTATACCACTCTTTCCTCCCACCATGCCTTTCCCATTCCCTGAAATAGAGTCATGCCCAATATTTTATGAGGCTTTCTTGGGAATGATAGTTGTGGGTTTTTCAGGCCCAAAAAAACCTCACAATATCAGATCCCGGCCATGAAAGCCTTCAAGAATACACTTTCTTGGGAAAATTATAGTCTAAGTATATTATTATTTTTTTTAAAAATCCTGTACATTTCGGGGAGCTCATTTAATATGTTCCATTAATATAAACAACAAAAAGGATGCTACTCTGTTGCAAAGGAATCCATCTGTTTCATTCCTTTCACTTGATGCATTTTGGTGTCCAGCATACTCCAGTCCAGTGCTTCCCTGCCTTGGATCCTCAGATGTTCACAGACTACAACTCCCATAAATCCAGGTCAGCACTGCTAATGGTGAAGGCTTCTGGATATTTTAGCAAGGGATTGGGGTGGGACCAAATTTCACATGTTATTTGGGTGACAGATAACCCACTTCAAAGGAGCAGCATCCCCAAGGTTGACTGATATCTCTAAAAACCAGGAGGACCTCCATCCATCCCCTGCTGTAGATACCCATGCAGATTGCTAGGATGGGAGCAGGAGAAACACTACAACTGGAATGGCATGGTTAAAGACACTAGCCCAGCGGTGGCAAACCTTTGGCACTCCAGATGTTTTGTACCACAACTCCCAGAATTCCACAGCTGTATTACTAATGACAAAAGACTGTGGGAGTTGCGAAATTTAGCACCACAGCACTAGCCTATATGGTTTCCCTTCACATCAGTGAAACACAAGCAGGGCTAATGTGCCTGCCAAATAGAAATTCCACCTGTGCCTAGTAGAGGTACTAGTTTTCGTTCCACCTCCAGCCCCTTCTAGAGTCTCCCAAACTTTGGAGGGTCTCCCCATAGTCAAAATGTATTGGACCTCCAGCTTTACAGAAATGGAAGAAGCTGTGACCAAACAAGGATCTCTTAAAAAACAAAACTCTTGGCTATTAGATGCAAAAGCTCACACTCTGGCCCTTGAAACTTAGCCACACATGTTTATTTTCTATGCCAGAATTTACCCATGGTTGGGGCTGCCTGTGGTAATCTTTCATAAGAGCATAAGAACATAAGAACAGCCTTGATGGAGCAGGCCACAGCCCATCCAGTCCAGCATTCTGGCTCACACAGTGGCTCACCATTTGCTTCAGGGTATTCCCAAGCAGATGTCTTCACCTGCTTACAATTCCCTACAGATGGCATTGAGAGATATCCTGCCTCTCTCTCCAACCCGGAGGTTGTCCTTAGGCATCCATAATGATAGCCACTGATACCCTTGTTCTCCATGAAATTGTCTAATCCTTTCTTAAAGTTGTCAAGGCTCACAGCTGTCACCACTTCTTCTGGCAGGGAGTTCCAGAGACCAGTGATCATCTGGGTAAAAAAGTACTTTTTCTTACTTGTTTGAGATCGTGCACCCAAAAGTTTCATGGAGTGCCCCCTAGTTCTAGTGTTGTGCGATAGTTTTTCCTTATCTACTTTGTCCACACCGTGTATGATTTTATAAACTTCAATCAGGTCCCCTCGTAGGCGTTGTCATTCAAGACTGAAGAGGCCCAGCTGTTGCAGCCTCTGATGGTAAGGATGGTGTTCCAGTCCCTAATCGTTCTGTTTGCCCTCCTCTGCAGTTTTCAAGCTAGTTCTTCTTTCGTTAAACAGGCATAAAGATGCTACTCACTTTGTTCTATCAAGAGAATCCTCTGGGATGAAGAATCTCCCTTTTCACAAGGTCTTTTGAGATGAGAACTAAAAGATGGAACAGCTAGCTAAATATGTCACAGATCACCTACAGAGTTGCTTATCTTGCCAGAATTTCAATAGCAACACTGCTTGGGCTTGCTTCTTCTTCACTATCTGCCACCAGTGTTTAAAGTTTTGTAGTGTTTCTGCTCTGAGCAGCAATTTTTTTTCCTTCCTGATGGCCTCTGCCAGATGGTGTCAAATAATGTTCCTAAAAATAGAATGGGCTGAAACATCTTCAAGTATCTGAAGTCAGCTTCCTGATGGCCATTCCTCTGGGATAAAAGCCCGAATGAAGTTCATCAGACACTTCAAAGTGTTCTTGGAGAAGTTCTTTTCAAGCATCCAGAGCAGAAATGGCAAAAGGCATAGCTAATGGGGAATCCCAGGTGGTAGAAGATTAGAGATCAAACAGATAGTCATTTTGACATTTAAAACAATGAATGGTTTCCCAGCCAAAATATTAAAAAGTCTTTGCTCGGAAAAAGTGCTTTCAACTGATAAATAACACTTTGAAGCCAACAGCTTCTTTCTGCCTTCCTTTCTTCATAACCAAGAAAAATAGCCATCAAGATCTTATTTTGGCACAAGGAATCAAAGGCACCTTAAGCCATTACTTATCATTTTTATCTACTCAAATAGTTGGTCCTGGCACACTGATATATTTCTCAGGAATTCATTTTCACTAGATAAGGACAGGAGGACTCAACATATATATTTAAAAGTCCAATATTTGCCATGCTTTTCACTGACCACAGTCAAGCACTAAAATGTCTGAACAGTGAATGGTAATGTTTTTCAGATGGACAAGCTAGACAGATGATCCAAAAAGTAACTGAATGGGAATTTGTTATTTAATTGCAGTATAGGACATGTTCTTACAAAGCAACAGAAGCGATAGAAAAGATACATGGGCAAATATGTTACAAAGCACAATTAGTATAAATTAGTAAGATACAGCATTTGGGCGTTTTATCTCTCTACAGGAAGCTAGAGGATTTCAATTTAGGGTAATCATCTAGGCCGGGGGTGTCCAAACTTTTTGCAAGGAGGGCCAGATTTGTTGAGGTGAAAATGTATGGGGGCTGACCATTCAGAGAAGGCATCCATTTTGTCACATTCCCAAGCTCTGATTTGATTCCTGTGTGTCCTAAAGAAGGTGCTTAATGTCTCAAGACATGAAGCTGAGTCATGATGCTATGTGGCTCGAAGTCAAGACGGGTCCTTTTAGCTCCCATTTACTGGGCATAAACATGCACTTAACAGCCTTAATAGAAGTATTAAGTTTTCATAGATCCATAAAAAGAGAAGAAAGAGGAAATGAAGAATTCTAAATGACATGCAGTCTATTCCTGTCCCCATTTCTGCCACTGAATGCAAAAAGACTTACTCCCTAAAAAGCAATTAACAACTAGAGATGGGCACGAAACGCTAAAATGGTGTCTCATTTCATGTTTCGTTTCGTTTTTCTTTTCTTTTCTTCATTTTGTTTGAAATGAATGTTTTAAAAAAATACATTTCATTTTTCAATTTGTTGCATGTTGTGTTTTTATGTGGTTTTGTGTTTTATGTGTTTAACTGTTTATTTATATGTTTTATGTGTTTTTCTTTTCACTTATTCAGGCGCAATGGCGGGGGAATGGTGCTGGGTTTTTAAAGTTTGTTTTAGCCTCCAAAGCATGCGGCACCTGTGGCCATTGCCGCTTGCTTCATGGGTTAAAAAAAGTTTTAAAACCCCATGTTTCCCCCTCCAATGTGCCCAATTGGGGTGGGGGTGGGGTTAAACTTTTTTTAGCCCATGAAGCAAGCAGCAATGGCCGCAGCCGCCACTTGCTTTGGGGGCTAAAAACAACTTTTAAAGCCCTGTGCTTCCTCCCCCTCCCCAATATCCGATCATGTTGGGGGGAAAGCATGGGGTTGTAAAACATTTTACCTACTGAAGTAAGTGTCGGCTGTGGCCATCGCCGCCTGCTTTAGGGGCTAAAAAAAATGTTTCAAAATCCCGTGCTTCCCCCCCCCCAAAAAAAATCAGGCACATTGCTGGGGAAGCAGGTTTCCTTAAAAATGTCTTTAGCCATCAAGGCAAGCGCTTGCTTCAATTGCTCCAAGGCATTTTTAAAAACCTGCACTCCCCCCATGTTCCCAATGGGGGGGGGAGGTGCAGGTCCTTTGAAATGTCTTTAGCCACCGAGGCAAGTGCTTGCCTCGGTGGCTAAAGACAGTTGAAAGAACCTGCATCTTTAACCACAATGTGCCCAATCAAGTGGAAAGGCGTAGGGTTTTTTAAATGTCTTGGAGCCACCGAGGCAGCCTCGTTGTTTCCAAGGCATTTTAAACAATCACACCTTTCCCTCCAATGTGCCCGATCAGAGGGAGGGGGAGGTGCAGGTTGTTTAAAGCAGTTTTCCATAGGAATGCATTGCTCAATGCATTCCTATGGGAAACCTAACAAAAAACGAAACGGAACAAACAGAAAATTTCCAGTTTTTCGGTTTTCTTTAAAAAACAATTTGCTTTTTTGTTTTGTTTGGAAATGAAATGAAAAACAAAAAACGAAATGGAAAAAAAATTGTTTCATGCCCATCTCTAGTTACAACCTTAGCGTCATCTTCGAGGCTACTTGCTCATTTCTGATTGTTTAAAACAAAGGGAAATACTGTAAAGGGGACGAGAAGGATCTTGTTCCCTATTTCAAAGTGGATTCAACAATTCAGCATTCTTTTCCTGGTCTACATACCATTGATGTGAAAAATAACCTGAGTTCTTCAAGCGTAGCTTTACTAGTAATGAATTCTTACAGATCTTATATCAAGAATAGGAAATGGGCACCTCTATTGGTGAGTTATTCGAACAACTTGCAGCCAAACATAGGATGTGTAGAATAATCACAAAGCTATGAAGCTGAAAGGTGGGCCCCAAAGGGCACGGCATCTAACTTCCTGCCAAAGCTCGAAAATCCATAGGTAAAAAATACCTGAAAGGTGGCCATCTAACCTTTGCTCAAAATCCTCCAATCCTACCAGCTCCTGAGGCAGCCCATTCCAATGTCAAACAGCTCCTACTGTCAAGATGTTTGGGTGAAATCTCCTTTCCATAGCTGGAATCTGTTTGTCTGTACATATTTTGTATAGGTCCAATAACAGTTATTTTAATTGCTACTTGGGAAGCCACATGAGATGTCATCCACCATTATATATCATATTTAAATTTTATTGCGTGGCTCACAGGGCCATTGCAAAGTGCATGAAGTAAAAACAGTACAATAAAAATATCAATAAAATAACAATACAAATAGACAAAAAGGGGCCTGAGGGTACAGAAACCTAGATGTCAATTTGACTATTAGAAGTAGTTAAAGCAACTTTCATTTTAATAAGTAAAGAACAGAACCTTGCCATTCGAAACGTAACAAATTTATCTCTATCACAGAGTAAGATTTTGAGCTTTTCTTCGTCAGCTCTACCAGGATATTTTTCTAAGATGAATTTCAAAAATCTTTCACGATGGACTCCAAATAGTGGGCAATAAAACACAATATGTAACAAGTTCTCGACGGATTTATTATCACAAGAGCAGACTCTCGTATGGTATGGGGATTGTGTATAACGGCCCTTTAGATTGGCAAGTGGTAGCATATCAAAACGAGCCCGAGTAAATGCTTTTCTATGTTCAAAGTTCGTTAAATCAGCAAAATAAGATGGGCAATTTAGAGGCTTAGGTGTAATGTTCTTATAAAAAAGGGCTGTTTTTAGAGTGCTAAGCGAACCTATATCTGTTTGAACACAGAGGTCAGATAATCTTTGCTTTAGTAAGCGTTTAGCTGCTGTCAATCCAAGGTGTCTCACATGCTCTTGGGAAGAACCAAGTTTGGCTACTAGATTCAGTACAAAAAATTTCCATGATCCAGAGTTCATTTCCCCATAGGATGATGTTAAAAATTCAGAGCGGGTAATAAACAAGATTTTCAGCCAATAATTAATTATTGATTTGTTTATTAGTGTTGTTATTGACATTAATGCCAACTCTAATCTGACTAGTGCAGAAGGAGTTGATGGGGGTACTGCCAACAATAGACAGGCAAATTTATTTTGGGTTACTTCAAGGGGGTATAAGTTTCCCGTTCCCCATACTTCAGCACTGTACAAAATCTGGGGAAGTAGCTTGGTTTTATAAATTTCGCAGATGGGAGGAATCAGGAGGCCTCCTTTGGTCCTACAGAATCTTAGTAATCCAAACATGGCCTTCTCAAATTTCTGTTTTGCAAAGTCAATCTGTGAAGCCCAGGAGCCTGACTGATGGAACATCACACCTAAGTATTTAAAATGGGTTACCTCTTCCAGTGTTCTCCCATCCATCATCCATTTATGAACTTGAGGTCTTCTACTGAAAACCATAATTTTGGTTTTCTCATAGTTGATGTTGAGAGAATTTTCTATACAGTAGTTACTAAACTGTTTCAGGAGCCTTCTGAGGCCTATTTGTGTGTGGGATATTAGCAGAGTGTCATCTGCATAAAGTAATATTGATATAGCCTTTCCACCTACTCTGACAGGAAAGAATTGTAAACCTGTTAACCTAACCACCATATCATTAACATATAGGTTGAAAAGCAAAGGAGCAAGAACACAGCCTTGGCGAACACCTTTAGATGTTTTAACAGTGTTGGATAATTGGCCAGAGATGCCGACTCTAATCTTAAGGGAAGAGTCAGTGTGCAGGTCTTTAATTCTTTCCAACAATCTGGGGTCTATTTTAAGGTTAATAAGTTTTTACCACAAGCAACCTCTTGGAATGGAGTCAAAGGCAGCTTTAAGATCAATAAATGCTACATATAATTGCTTTGAAGGTCTAATAGAATATTTATTGATTAGATGGTTTAACAAGAGAATATGGTCCAGCGTGGAATGTCCTTCCCTAAAACCAATCTGTTCAGGAGCTAAAATGTTATTTTCTATTACCCAGTCTTCCAGTTTTAAGAGGAGATGTCTTGCATATAGTTTGCCTACAACATCAAGCAAACTTATAGGTCTATAGTTGGCTGGGTCCTTGCGCTCACCTTTCTTGTAGATAGGCACAACAATTGAGGAAGACCATTCTTTAGGAGTTTTGCCCTCCCTGTCTATATAAGTAAATATAGTGGCCAGAATTGGAGCCCACCAGTCCTGAAAACATTTAAGTATGTCCGGGGGGGAATGAAATTTTCCCCAGGGGCTTTATTGCTCCTAATTGATGAAATCAATGATTTTATTTCCTTGGATGTGACCGAGGGCCACCTTGGCAGACTGCAAGGAGATAATGTTAAAGCTGGAACAGTTGCACCAATATAAGGTGGATCATTGAATAGTTTAAAGTAACACTCTTCCCAACACTTAATGGATACATAGGAATCAAGGTCATGGTGAGACCTTCCTTCTGCTTATGCCAGCAGGTGCCAAAAGGATGCCATATTTTTCTGGGACAAAGCCAGGGCAAGTTTCTGATAGGATTCTTTTACGAAAGCTTGTTTTTTCCTCTCGAGGAGCCGTTTATAATTGTTACGAAGCTCAAAGAAAGAACTGGGCAAACTTTTAGAATGTTTTTTGTTTATGCAATCTGAGGGCTCTATTTAATTGAAAGGTGGCCATCTAACCTTTGCTCAAAATCCTCCAATCCTACCAGCTCCTGAGGCAGCCCATTCCAATGTCAAACAGCTCCTACTGTCAAGATGTTTGGGTGAAATCTCCTTTCCATAGCTGGAATCTCTTTGTCTGTACATATTTTGTATAGATCCAATAACAGTTATTTTAATGGCTACTTGGAAAGCCACATGAGATGTCATCCACCATTAAGGTGTGGCACCTCAAAACACTTAGATATATTGCTTCCTCATATGATGCCTTTGAAAAGTTTTGGCTGGGAGGGAGCTGCAGTGAATGTCAATCAACTCAGTAGCAGCCAATTGTTTCCCTCTTTCCCTTCTTTTTCCTGCCGCTTTTTAAGTCAGGGTTCAGTTAAAGTCTGAAAGCAGTTAATGTGTTAGAGTCAATGCTGGAGATATGGAGTCATGCGTGAGCAGTCAGAGTGAAGTGCTCTCTTGGTGAGTTCTGCAACCAGTCAATTATTTAATAATGAAGCTAATCAACTAGTTAAGCTCTGTGGTGTAACAAGTTAGCATTTCTGTACAAAACCGTGATGACTGTTTTTACATAAGAAATTTAGCTAAATTGAAATGTTTTATTCTTTATGATTTACCACTCTCTGAATGAATGTATTGAAACAGAATAAGGGGTAGTCCACTAGCTGAGACTGGAGTTCAGTCTGCTCTGTAGGTTCCTGACCAAGCCATTTTTATCCACTGCGTAATTAAAGGAACTTTTATTTTGAAGCTACATTCAATTTTCCCTCACAAACTATGCCATAGCACCCAAAATAAGTTCAACAAAACCCCTCCCTGAAGTTACAAGAACAAGGGGTAAATGACTTGGCATTCACCTGGCCAGCCACAATACGTGCCTGGAAAACTGTATTCAGGTAGATGAACCAATTGTGCAGGCCTGCCATAAGTACTGCTGAGACAGAAATTTGCTCTGTCAGAGTCACTTCAGTATAAGTAGCTTTACTAATTAGGCATGGGCCGTCAAGTTGGAACTGAGTTATAGCAACCTGAATAAGGCTTTCAAGAAAAGTGCAGTATATCAGGAGTGGTTTAACCAATTCCACTTCATGACTGAGCAGGGATTCAAACCTGGTGTCCTGGGTCTTATTCCATCACTCTATCCCAGGCATGTCCAAACTTTGGCCCTCCTGATGTTTTGGACCACAACTCCCCAAATTCTAAGCTTAGATTGCCAATGACAAAGGACTGTGGGTCCAAAACATCAGGACGGCCAAAATTTGGACATGCCTACTCTATCCACTACACCACACTGGGTACTAACGATAAACATGCCTCTAAATAATGCTGAGTTTGCCTTTGAGTACTTTTTTTGCTGGGAGTGGTCCAAGTTAGACCTCTATCACACAACCAAAAAATTCAGTTGATATTCAAATGTGGTTCTACAGGTCATGTGATAAAGGAGGCGCATTTTCCATCCCCACAACAGCAGTTTAATGAGCCACATTTTATGCGCGCCTATTACCGAAAAGCACATCAAATGGGTTTTTACCCTCTCCCACACATTGCCACCATTTTATGGTGAACCGCATGGTCAGGCCAGGGGGACTCCTCCAGTACCAGCGAGCCTCCATTTCCACCACGTGAGGCAGAATGGGCTTTTCTCCCCCTCCTTGCCTTAGTTCATTGACTCTGAGTGTTTTGGACTACAGCGGCACTGATTTCAGGGCACTAGACGTGCAGCCTCAGGTGGCTTGCCAGGCCGCTGGTATCCCTCTCCCCCACACACCTTAGCCACCAGGCGTGATCACCAGGAGTGGTCATTGTTAGGGGTGATCTGCTGGCGCTAGCCGCGCTGCTGCTAACATCTCGCCCAGCATCTAGGAGATTTCTTTCCAACATCAAAAGATAGAGATAAAAAGATATTTTAAAAGGAGGCAGAATGGGAGCCAAAGGGACAAGAAGTGGTTCTTCTTGACCCCATTACCATTTGCTTTGACTTTTGTTCCCCATTTGATGCGGCTCAAATAATTGCTACCCCCAGAACCTGGAACAGGAGAACGCGGTGGGTCGCGCTTCAGGGGTCTTGTAGGGGGCATGGTTGAGGGGGTTTTTCTGAGCTGGCTCCTGGTGGGGACAAGATTTTTGGAGGTGGTTTTTCAAGAAATAAAACAGTTTTTAAGGGTCATGGGATAGAGCTCTTACTGACACCACTTCTCAGTCAAAACTTAGATTTGTTTTGCTTTTCAATTTATGACCATCACAGACCAAAATTCAGCTGGTGGACTTTCTAAGCAACAGCGGCAGACCTGTGCAGGTGGCAGGATCTGAATTTTTTGGTTTGGTTTGGTTTGTTTAAAATATGCATAGGCCTCCTTTCTTAAGGATCTAAGGCAGCTTACATTGTTAAAAGAAACAAAGTTGAAAGCTAATGCATAATTGCAGTATTTAAAAAGAATTAAATAGATACAGTAAAACTCAAAAATAAGAGCATCATTTAAAGCTCCAGCTACACAACAGGAGGAAAGCCAGCCTGAAGATAAAGGTCTTGCAGAAGAAAAGCAAAGATGGAGCCAGCCTGGTCTTCTGTGGGTGGGAGTTCCAAAGTCTGGGAGTAGCAACAGATAAGGATCTCTCCTGTTTCCCAAACAAAACAGGCCTGTGAGGCTGGTGGGACCAAAAGGAAGACCTCTCTCATGAGGGAGCCTCGTGGCGCAGTGGTTAAATGCCTGTACTGTAGGTAAAACTGTGCTCATGGCCTGGGGTTCAATCCCAGGTAGCAGGCTCATGGTTGACTCAACCTTCCATCCTTCTGAGGTCGGTAAAATGAGTACCCAGCTTCCTGGGGAAGGGGTAATGTGTAGGCTACATACTGTAATTAAAACTTTAAACCTCCCAGAGACTACGTGAAGTGGTATGGGGCGGTATATAAGCAGAACACTTTGTTTTGCTTTAATCCTTAACACCCAAGTAGGCTCATATTTAAACATTCCTACCATATACCTTATCCTTCCATCTATGAACATGCACCCACATATCAGAGCTCAGAAAGTTGGTTTTAAAAAAAACTACCTTAAAACTACCTTTAGTTACAGTAGGTTGCAAACCATTTGGTTCCCTCTTTTTCAAAATAAAAAAAATTCAGCTTCCCTGGAAATGTGTTTCTTTTGCTTTTAATGTTTTGCCCGGTTTGGATGGCTTTTCTCCCCATACTATTTAAGCTGTATTTTTAACCACTTTTTGCTTATTTCCTCAGTTAGCTATTCATTTTACTGCACTTTGTTTTTCTTCAAAAGAAGAAATTCTCTGTTGCCAAATAAATAAAAAGAGTGGAAAGTGTGAATGCAGGCAAAACGTCCATGGACCCGTGGAGGTCTTGCATCTTGTTAAATTTTAAAGACTTGGTGGCGTTCTTTTCCCCACAATTGCCTCAGGCAGATGGGAAGCTGTACAGTAGCATTCGATTATCCTAGCTTAATATTCACTTGAAAAAGCACATACACGTGCAAGGTAGGTTGGGGCACACAAACTGCTCATATCAAAAATGTGACACATGGCAAAGTTGATTATCTGAGGTAGGAGGGGGGAAAAGTAAAAATAGGTTGCTCTTTAAAAGTTGATTTATTGCTTTTTGGTGGAAATAAAAACTGGCGCCTCACTGATTGCTGGTCGGAAAACAGCCTTGTTTGTGCAAAAAAGCTAGGCAAATACATGCGCCCAGGAGCTAAGTGAGAGGAGGCCTTAAAAGCTTTAGAATAGCACGCAGTGCCCCCCAGTGGTAACGAGCATTCCTAATTTCCAGCTGCATCATATTACTATTTACACAGAAAGGGAGTGCTGGCAAGGTACCTACAAGACCTGGAGAAAATATCCAGCCACCCACAGCCACTAAAGAAACTTAGCGCCCATGAGAGGGATTGAATCTACTGCAATGCAGCAACCTCAAATAGATTGTACTCTAGCAATTTAGGCAGTAAGGAAGAGGTATAAAGATGAAGGATCCCGCTGGAAAATCTGTTTATGAAAAACATGGTTAGACCCAGATGTTTGGCTTTGTGGGACACAGCAGCAAATGACACTCCCTACTGACACAAGGGGCACAGTACCCAGAGCTAGCCAAGTTATGGTGGGAAAAATTCCCCAAGCGCTTCTTGCCATGCCTGGCAGTAAAATAAGTTAAATGATTAGTCATCTGTTGCCCATCCATGAAATCTGCTGCCTGAGGCCATTGTTTCATTCTTCTTAAGGGTAGAGCTAACCTGGAAAAATATGTAAAATGGGGAGGGAGTAGAGATATTTGATTATAAATGAGTCCTTAAATCATCTGTCTCATCCCCTGATACTCCTCTGCAGTACAAGGACATTTCTACTTGAGGGAAGTAGTGTTGCAAGTGACTTCCCAAAGCCCCGCTACTGAATGTTTGCCAATCCTGTCACATCACCGATGCACCACTACACATCTACTCCAGCTCCTTCTCCTGGCGAGCCCAATCCTGTTGGCTCTTGATTAGAGATGGGTACGGAACACCAAATTGGTGTTTCATTTCGTTTTTTATTTTTATTGTCTTTTGTTTCATTTAAAATGAAATAATTTTTTTAAAAAAAACACTTCATTTTTCATTTCGTTTTGGTTTTTGTTTTTATTTATTATTATTTTTATTATTTTTTCACACACCGACCAGCTGGCCCATGAGCCAGGTTAGCACTTTTTTCTTTTTTATTGTTTTTTCACACGCCGACCAGCTGGCACATGGGCCAGGTTGGCACTTTTTTATTGTTTATTGTTTATTTTTATTTTTTTCACTTATCACACCAACCAGCTGGCCTGCAGGCTAGGTCGGAGCATTTTTTTCAAAATCCCCTACCAGATTGCACATGGGCAGGATTTTTAAACTTTTTTTTCCATGCCGAAGTCCGGTGCTACAGCTGATTGGCGGTGGCTTTGTTGGGGGGAAAAAGCCTGAGTTTCCCCTGGGGGACTGCCAGCTCTTCCCCATAGGAATGTACTTCCTATGGGAAAATTAAAAATGAAGTGAATGAAACGGAAATTTCCATTTCTTTTCTTTTTGTTTTTCTTTGATGGGTCTCTTCATTATTTATTTCGTTCTGTAATGAAACAAAAAAACAAATAACAAAACAAATTAAAAATCATTTTGTGCCCATCTCTACTCTTGATCAAGTCATGCTACTCCCCTGGGACTTTTTCGTATACAGGCAGGTAAGCAGCAAGGAGGAGGTTTTGAAATAACTAGAGTGAGACTGAGGGGTAATGTGACAATAGGATGTAGGAAAGAAGTCTAGTAGCGATAGAGGGCAGATTTCCAGGGGTATGAGCAGTGCACTTTGCCACTCCTCCCATCCTGCCAACTAAGACAACCAACTCACACTGTGTCTAACAGGCCTGCCGGGTTCTTCTGTGAGAGTTTAAGAACTAAACAATAAGTTCACCACCACAGAGAAAGTACCAATCGAGAGGAATGTAAAACCAGAACAAAATAACAATGTTTGACAAACTATTCAAGGTGTATTCCAACAAGTTCAGGTGAGATGTCGACTAGAATCTAAGGATTAGTTCTCTGTTGCCCATCCATGCAACAAAACCCATATCTCCTGTTGTGCATAAACCTGGCCCCAAATGTTGCTAGATGGTGCAGGTCACCTTTCCACAGCTTCACAATAGACTATCCATGCCTTTCTGCCTTCTCCTTCTAGATTACATTCTGTTATTCTGCTTTGTTCCAGAGGACAATACCTGTCTGGGACACCAAACTCCTTAAAGGTATAGCAGCACAGCCAGAACAACACACATCAAGCAGAAGACTACAGTGTGCCAATGCAAAGAAGGAGCTCAGTCTTGGGACTGAAACCTTCTTCTCTTGCCACAGTCTACCAATATCAGCTAGATAATCTTCTGATCTAATGAGAGATGAAGACCACAACAGCTTCTGCTGTGACTGGATTCAACCACAGAAATGCTTGAGAGACGCTTCTTTAAAGAATGCCTTCTTATCAAGGAGGAGACGGGAAAGAATACCTTATTATCAAGGAGGGGACGGGATTTCCTATCAGGGATCAAGGACGGCTGGCATCAAGCAGGAAGCCAAGTTGAATATGATTTTCCATGGGGTCAAGAACAGCAAACGATGACCAAGAATCATACTCTGCATACTCTCCTCTAACCGAATTGTGGGTTCACAGAGGGCAGGGCCCGATTCACCTTATGTCCTTCTGCATCTGCTCTCATGCACGATGTGTCTGTGCTGGCATTTCCACATTTCCAAATATCTGGACAAAGCCTTGGTCTGGCAGCTTGGGAAAACTAAATGGCAAGGCAAAGACATGGCACATGGTGCCACTGGACCAGAGCCTAGCATTTGAGGGGGCCGGGGAGCATGCAAAACTAGGGCCTCTGGTGAAGGCAGTGGCAGCCTGCAGTGATGGAGGTTCTCCTTTCTTTTCTCCATCCTCAGAAAGCCTCCGGTTTGGCCAGTGAGCACAGTGGCTTCCTAAGGCAGCCACAGGGAAGGCAGCCAACGGGCATTGGGTTTGGGCATGCTCCTTTTTAATTCTTGTTTTAAAAAGTAATGAAAGGAGCATGCCCATTCTTTGTAGGACCCAGCATTTCTTCTTCTTCTTCTTCTTCTTCTTCTTCTTCTTCTTCTTCTTCTTCTGCCATTCATCACAACTACATTTAGGCTTGATGGGGGTCTGGGTGTGGAGGCAATAGACAGTTTATTTCTGTGGAGAAACCCTTCGATTTTTATTTCTAGACTTTCCTCTTATTCTCACTCTCTCTTTCTTGTCTTTTCTTCCTCCTCCTTGAATATGAAATGAGTGGTTCTCTCAGCCCCCTGCTGCTCCATGGCTGCAATGGAGGAAGATATTAGATGACTGAAGCAATAACAGAGGAGGCTGAGGGTGTAATAATCAGATACTTGCAGAGGTGCATAACTGGCCACACTAGAAATGGTCACTTTAAAAGGAGGAACCTCCCTCACAGTAACCGTTAGATTTCCTGGGGAATCAATCTAGCCCAGACTCAGAAGGTAGGAGCCCGTTCCTGAGCCAAAAAAAGTCCAGTTTAGGCAAGAATCAGGACTGGAGCACATATCCCTGTAGGTCATGGGGAAATAGATCACACCAGACTGTTCCACAAGCAATCCGGATAACAATCGGTTTCCCCATATTATCACACCCTTGGGGTAAATTAATCAATAACTTTGCAGTTGGAAAGACAAGACAAGTTTATTTCTAAGGTAAAGGATATACTATGAGTTCAGTCTTTCTCCATTTAGGGCCAGCACATGCTCTTTCATGCATTCATGCATTCCTGTTTCATTTTACCATTTTAACATGAATTCTGGATTTAGTAGGAAGGCTCCGGGGAGATGCTGTTCTCCCACGTGCCAGTCGACTCTTTGTTCCAGCCCAGGGATCACCACAAAAGATAGACAAATGGCTGAGACTCTGCTAGCATTTGGGAGTTCTGCTTGAATGCTTGGCACATCCTTAATCCCATAATCCAGAAGCCACACAAAAAAACTTTTATCCCAGTTAATGTCACAGGCAGTGCTAGCTAACTTTAAAAAAAAGGGGGGGGGAAGGTCCACTCTTCTTTAAATTGGGGATGAAAGAATGGCACGTCTGGAATTTGATGACCACTAGGCATCATGGTAGCTATCCTACTATCCTGTAAAAGGAACAGAATGTTTTCATTCAGCCCACAGGTGAAACTCCCAGATACCAATCTGCTGAGCACTACCTTGCTCAGCAACTCACATACAGGTGTTTTTTCTGAGTAACCTTGCTCAGTTCTGTTTTGTATTACTCTGTTTTAATGGATTGTCTAATGTTTGTTCCCTTTTGAAGAGTGTTTTACCTCAGAAAATACCATAGACCTATAGAAATACAGTTTAGATATGAATTTGGCCCACCCACAGTATAACAACTATGGTCTAAGAGGAAATTTGACATTCAAAAATCTAATATATAGATTCTAAATGGTGACCTTTATTTATAACTTCAGGAACTTTTCTTAAACAATCCATTTCATGTATTTTTTGAATTTGTCCTTCTCCCTATTCAAGCACTCATCCTGAAAGCTCACAAGAATCGAAAGGTGGTGTTGATTTGGAGAGGCTTCGTCCCTCATGTCCCTGACCTGCAATATTGTGTGTTCTACGCAAAGCTCTGCAGAGGCCGTGAATGCATTTACAGTGGTTTCCATAAACAGTTGCTCTTCTCTCTCAGAGATGCCAGTTACAGAAAGTTTGGCCAGAATCCTGTTGGTGTTCTCAAAAGGCTTGAATGGCTGACCATAGCTAATTGTGGCTAATTCACAAAGTGTCAGCATACATCTCTCTAGTACAGTTGGGTGTGTGATCAAGCATGCAACTGAGATAGTCAGTGTACTTCAGCAGTTGGCTGCAATTAACCAAGATCAGTTCTGTAAACTCAACATGAACACCAATAGGATTCTGGACACCAGAAAAACATTCAGTTGAATACATTCACGATTCCTGTGGAGACCTTTCAGCTGAATACGCAAAGGTCTACATGGGGTGTGAACATAGAGGCTAGGACTAATGAAATATGACTACATGAGCTATATTTCTATCTGACTACACCCTGGCTGTTATATTTCCATGTGCACTTTCATGGATGCACCCACATCTTCAGTTATGTTATGTATAGATTTGTATTGCTATCACCTGGTTTTACTAATCTTTGCAACAATAAACCAATGTACCTTAATTTCTTTATTAGAACAGATCAAACTGAGAACTTATATTACAACTAGTTTTGGAACCAATAGAAATAGTGGATTTAAAAGTAGGATGAGTATATGAAGATTAAACAGTTACTGAGAAGGAAAGGAACACAGTAAATGGGTACAACAGGAGTTGAAGTACCAGCTAACACAAGCTTCCTTCCTGACATTTTAAAAATAGAATTAGGTGTCAAAAATAAACTGCTCCCATTCTCCTTGAATAAAAACAAAGTCCTTACCTCAAAAATGATCAGCACATAAACACCTGCTAAAATAACCGATGCAATTGTCACTTGAGTCTCTATATCTGCATGAAGGTATTGATACGTCAGGGAAAGAGGAACAATTTCGGATTCCTGAAGAAAAGCTTGGATACTTATGGAAGTTTCATCAGTGCTGAAAGAGATATGACAGACCGGAGTGAAAATATCCATGTTTTCCCATCCAAGAAAGCAATGCCATCTGTTAAAGCATAAGAGAGATTCCCAGCAGCTGTTATGATTTTTTTTCTTCCCCCAACACAATGTCATATTTTTAAATATTATATCAGGAACCCAGCTTCTCCAAGATGTCACAGATGAAGGGGACAAAGACACTGCTCTCTGTGAACAATGTCATTCCTAAACAGGGCTAAATTGGTGCAGAACTACAGATACACACAGACATATAATGTATATACAGTAGGAAACCCCCCCCCCGTATCCACTGATTCAGTTATCTACAGTTGGCAGAGGAAAAAATAAATAAATAATTCAGCAGCCGCAAAGCAAGCTACTGTCACAAAGAGCAGCTGTAAAGCAAGCTACTGTTGCAAAATAGCAACCTAAAGCAAGCTACTGTTACAAACAGTTACAAACAGCAGCTGTAAAGCAAGTTACTATCACAAAATAGCAGTTTTGGGGGCATTTTGGCGTTCTCTCTTATCCACAGTTTTCATTATCCACGGGAAAGCTTGGAATCAATCCCCAGCAGATATTGCGGTCCTACTGTATAGAGAAAGAGAGATTTAAGCATCTGCACTGAAAACACTATATGCTCTTTTTTCCATCACTTGAGGCACTAAACATTATTTGAATTAGGGAAAGGAGAAAAGATGTCTTCACCACAGTCTTCTCCCCAAGTAAAGGAAAAAGGGCTTCGTGTATCAAAATCCTGATACACACACTGACCTGGAACAAGCCTCCCTCTTAAGAATTATTGTGTGAGAGAGTATGGGCAGGGCAGGCAGGGTGGGGTGAGGGTGTTGTTGTCATTCAGTAGTCTTATGTATGGGCAAAAATATGATGCACAGAAATGAATTTAACTATTAGAAAAACTACCTATTTAAAATAAAACAGTTTCTTCAACCAATTTATCTGAAATCATGAACCAACCTGTTGAACACCTCAAATGTTTTAGACACAATCACTTGTTCGTTTATTGTCAAACTTAAAGGTAGAGTCCAGTTGTGTAAGATCTGCAATAACAACATAAAAAGTCAATAATTTAAAAAGAGGATTGGTGACCTTATTTGACATAGCCTTCCTTGCCCCACTTCATTGGTTGTTAATGTGTTAGAGGAGACTAAGTGTCCCTCATCCCCTCTGAGGGAGGAGCCTTGGAAAAAATCATCTGTATGTGCTCTTGAACTGGTTTTATTAGTTTCCGCAGCTCGCCTAAACCAATGGACTGAGGACTCAGAGATGTTTCCCATGTCCTACACTTTGCCCTAGTATGTCCCTCACTCTCCACTGGGGTTGGGTTTTGTTTGTTTGCCCTGTCTAGCAACAGTTTTCAGATGTCAGCACTTGTGGAGGGGGGGGGGGGGCAGATCTTCTTCCGGCACCTGAGATAGTTGCATGGAAAGTAGCCTTTGGTAGTGGCATTGTGTGTGTCGCAAGTGAAACTTCTGTGGTCCCTGAGGTTAGCAGACCTGACTTTCCTCAGAAATAAATATGGGTGCACCTCCACAGCCCTTCACCAAGCTCACCCAATCTCCAAATCCACAGCTCTGCCAAGGCACGGAACACAGATGGCAGCTCCTCCCAGGCCTCAATCCATGCCTCAAGCTCATCTTCCCTGGCTTTCTTCTCCCCTCCACATCATATCCGAGCCTTGATTTTACTCAGTCTTCACCCTCATCTTGCCCCAGGTGTTTTTCATCCCTACTTTCCAGCTGGTACTCCATTATTTCACCCTTGTCATCCACCAGCTTTGTAACTGGAGCTCACATGTACTCCTCCATGGGACCAAAAGATGTCCTGCTAAAGACAGCATGAGCACACACACCCTCACAAAATCTGTGAGTCATGTGATAAGGGAACATTGGCCATGTCTTACAAACTTGATTGAAAGTGGACCAAGGTCCTAAAGACATACCTGTTGTTGGCGTCTCCTTTTAGAGCCTGAGTCTTCTAGTTGTCTAATTTGAACTACAACATAATCTTCTGACTGCCGGTTTGCTTCAAAGGGCCCTCCAAGTTCTATCTTTAAGAGGGCTGAATTGCTGAAATTGCTTAAGGTCATGGCTGATTGTAAAGCAGTTAAGGTCTGTGACATGGCCGTCTTTCAGTAAGAGCATAAGAACATTCCATGCTGTCTTGGACTAAAGACCTGTCTGAAGCAGCATTCTGTTCACACATAAACTGCCTTCAGTCTGGATTTAGTACTGGAAATAAATTAGAGGGTCCATTAAGTCAGCAAAATATGGTGAGGGAAATTGGGGGAGGACAGGTTCCACTGTTCTCATCCATAGTCTCCTTTTGACATAAACAGTAATCCTCTTCCCACAGGTTTCTGGGCAAAGGGCAAGCATATGTTTACAAAACACCAAAGCAACCACTTTGGCCCAGAGATAAGAGATGGCATATGAAGGCAATAGAAAACAACAATTTTTTTGGAAAATAGAGATGGATGGAGATAGTAGAGATCACGTCCAATGGAGCAAATAACTGAAAATAGGGATGGGCAATCAGACAGGGAGGCGGGGTGATGCCTGTCCCTGCACAGCTCCTGATTGGCCAGCACCATGAAGAAGCAAAGATGCATCGGAACCTGCCTCCTTGTTGCAGCTCAGCTCTGTGCGGGCACAGAACAAGGTATGTGATTGGCTGCTAGTGTGTCAGAGGCTTCTGAACACTACCTGGGTTGGCACGGGTAGTTACAGAACCAGTAGGTTTCAAAACGAATTGCCCATCCCTAACTGAATATCAACCAGAACACAGAAAGTAATATTAAGAAGAAAAATCACAATTGCAGACTGAAGCTTGAAAGAGAATATGAGCAGAACACCCACTCTGTTCATATTCCCTAGAAACTGGAGTTAATAGCTAGCCGTCATATCTGGTAGCCTTTGATAACCCTGAAGAAGTTATACAAGATATCACTATTTTAAATGTGTTGTTGTTCCCTCCTTTCTTCAGTGATGCTAACTGATCCAGAATGTTTTAAACATACAAATCTGTTTCTTTAGCCACTACGTACATAATATAACAGGTTCAGAAACAGGCCACACTTATTTCCAATAATCAAAATCCAGAACATTCAAGAGGAAGACATAGTATCTCCAAAGTTATGGACCTATGCATGATCAATCCGTAGAAGCCTCTGAGGCTCATCTCCCTCAGACACCACATTTAGCAACTTCCTTCCTGGTCAGAGTTATCAAATGCACATTCACTTCTATTGCCAATTAGGGTATTCTCTGTCACAGAGTTTGGAAAGACTGTGTTAGATCAACAGGTTAATGCTAAAAACCTTGTATTTATCTTAAATGAGGAAAGCACCTAATCTTGCAGACATAGCTTTATATAAACAATATGAAAATGCAACTCTTCAATTAGAAGTGGACCTGACATACACAGTAAAGGATGGATTCATTATCCTTGAATATCCTTTTACAGCTTTGCAGGCTAGCATGCTTTTATTTGGTGAATTCCCATAAAAAAAAAGACAAAAAAGGGGGCTTCCATGCTATTCTGTGCAAACACTGAAGCTTTTGAGAATGGTGTCTCTAGGTAGGACAAATATTTTATCACTTCCTTATGCCCCTGATTGCAAAGCTGAGAATCATACCAGGTTTTCCCCAAAGTGGTTCTTCTATAGGTGTGAAATATAAGCCATAGGAAATTGTCACAGTTGGCCCATAAATTGGACAAGAGTTCAAACGTTCCAGTTGGATATGACAACCAAAGAAGACAGATGGGGTAACACAGAAGAAAGCATATGAAGAGTTTAGCAGAATTAATTGGTCAAAGCTCTTATTAGCTCAGCACCCTACTTTCCATGGTGACCCACCAGTCATCTCTGAGATAGACCACTCATTGCTTTTGTTCTCCAACTCCTTGCATATAAATACATACTGCCTCTGAACTAGGAGGCAAGACACAGCCATCATGAGTATTAACACCTTGTTGTTTCTCACATATTTTCTTAAGCCATTCTCAAGTTGTTCTCACAAACCATGATCATCCAACAGTGTGTTCCTAAAACTACACCTTGCATCTGAATCATAAAAAGGAAAACTCACATTTTGGCTGTGGTTCTCTGGGAGTTATAGTGCAAAACAAGTAGCTTCCCTTCCCTTTTTTATCAGAAGCAAATGCAAAGATAGAATGGAAGGTGCTGAAGCGTGGGCAAGGTAATGACTAACTCAATCAATACTTCTTTCTTTATTTTGAAGTGCCCAGGGTTGTTCTTGGATGTCATTGACTCACACACTTTACATTATCTGAGTTGTGCCACCGTCTATACCACATATGTTTTTACAAACAGATGGGTGAGAACAGTAGCTACAACCATCCATCTTACCTTGTTACAAATATAAAAATAACTGCGTTAGAGAAGTCTGTGCTAGAAGTTTAAGTATCCCAGTTTCTTGAAAGGTCAGAAATTATTGCGTATTAAAAGTTTCAAGGCTGAATGAATGGGCATGATGTACTTCAGGTGCCATCTCAGTTTCCAAATACATTTAAAAAGGTATGCTGACCTATATTAATTACCCCACTAGCCTAGGATGATATTTTTAACAAGCTTGCCGCCAGTCTTTTAAGTACAGCTTCTTCAAAAAGCTTCAGGTGCACGTAATTACCGCTGCTTCCTTTCTCACCATATCACTAAAATACACCCCGTAATTATACAAATGGCACATTCAGAAGCTATTACAAAGGAAACTTTAAATTACAGCAGAGAACAGTGGACTTCATTTCCACACTGTCTTATACAATCTGAACAAAATGGCCATTATCAGTTTAGCTGGAGGCGTCCACCTTGCTTCATACTTAAAATGGGTTATCCCATGTGCCAGCCTAATTTGAAACAGTTAACCAGTAGGCATATTGGTTATGAGTGTCAATTGAAATGACAATAGCTGCTTTCACACACCCCATATTCTAAATTAATGTATTATTTCATATCTGCAGACTCATTGTGGCGTATTTGGTGTGTACTAGTTATGCTAGCCTACATATATGCATTTTTGGTCTCTTGCAGAAAATTCTTTCTAGACACTATGGCATATGTTTAAATTCTGTTCTGAGCTGCATCTGAACATTGAAAGGTCAGGATCTCAGAACAGCTGAAGCCTGGAGTTAATTTTAGACTCAGGCTTCCTGAGGCTTCTCTTTGGTCCCTAGCTTAAGCTCTGCTCCTTCCCCATGCAACCTGCTTAGCAGGTCTTGACGTGCTGATTAGAAGATGCCTTGCCGTGATTGATTTCCACAATAAATGTTCTCCTTATATGATGAACCATCTGGCGATGGGAAAATAATCACAACCTTTCTTCGTGTAAGCAGAGGTGAGCAATACCATTATTGTCCAAAAGCCTCATTTTGAAGGGAAAAAAACAAGAGAGTGAGGTGGCATTTGGCTTAAATGTTTGATATCTTATTAAAAATTAAGAATCCTTATTATCACCTCTTCTAGGCAATCAGTTTTTAATATGCAAGTTTGATTTGTTTCAGCCCTCTATCCCCCATCTGCCAGTATTAAATATTATAATATTGCACATAGTAGATGTTCTTAGGGATGCAGTATGAAAGGAGGTGCAGTCATGAACCACAAAGCAGAACAAGTAATACAGAATGGCTTAAGAAAATTAAATATAACTTTTTAATGGTAGTCAAGAGGGGTAGCCTATCAAATATGGCCCTAAACAGAGGAAGAGATTGACACTGTCAGTTGGCGATTGTGATATAATTGTCTGTCTGATTAATTTACTTGTGTGTTTTTGTATTTATTTTTATTTTACCTTTTTCCTAAAAAAGGATCTAAGGTGGGTTTAAGTTTTTTTTAAAGGAAAGTATTGGTTAGCTGTGTGCTGTGCATTTAAAATAACTTTAGGATCAAATTGGTTTGAAAGTTTCAGAAACCTTAACACAAAACCTTGGGTGATTTTAAATGTATCAGCCTTGAAATAATTCAATATGACTGTTTGGCAATATCCTCATAACCCTAAAACAGTGTTTTCATAAGCTGTATGCCATCATCATCACAATTATACCAAAGTAAGGCTTGACATATCTCCCTAAGCATAAACTGTAATGAGTCTATCTGATATATTGTTTCGCCTTTTGAGTTGACTTAATGAAATAAATGAACATTTGCACGATATTCTAATTCTTCAAGTGTGGCAAGGGCTGCAACACTTACAAGGCAGCATATGAAACCACCTCCCAGAAAATACTCTGTGACCCCCTTGGAGGTCATGACCCCCAGAAGGGCAAACACTGCCCTAAGGAAGGATGATCAGATCTTTCCAGACTCAAAAGAGGAGAGCCTGGCAGCTCGTGCAATCTAGTTCTCAGAGATGATTCTGCTCTCATTTATTGAGCATTGATACTTGTATTGAACTATCTAAATATGTGTTACAAATATCTTGTCTAGCACATATTTTATACTCAGTAAAAGAGATTGTCTTCATTTAGACCTGCTTGTTAAAAACACTTCCCATAGTAAAGTCTTTGTGCTTTTAAGCCAATAAGTCTCAGAGGAGACAGGAACAGCAAGTTCACCATTTTGGGAAATTACACTAAAGCTATTTAATTTGAATCATCGCCAACGCGGAAAGCAAATGCATTTCTGAGCAAAACAGATTCAGGGCAAACATTAATAGACATGGAAAATTCCCATCAGTTCAAGGCAGCACATGTAGGCTGGGGCCAGGGGAGGTGTGCCTCAAACTGGCTTCACATCCAATAGCAACAGCCAAGCCACTCAGTGGCGCTTACCCAACTGTGCATTACAGAGAGATGGCATCGCAAGGGAAATCAATAATGGACAAAAGAGAGATGGAAAACAAGGTGACCTGAAGCTGTGCCAGAGTTAGGATGTGCTCTTGCCTGGTACTCCTGGCTGAAAACAGTGTCTGAAACAACACTCTTTGTTCAAAACAAAAAGGCGATTTATGAACATTTTTAAAGTAAATGTTCACCCAACACACATTTCTGGAATATTTCTGTCTGCTTCAGCATACTCCGCCTAGCTCAAGCACATCATCCATGCACATTCTGCTGATGGATGGATGGATGGATGGATGGATGGATGGATGGATGGATGGATGGATGGATGAGATCCTCAAAAGCAATATGAATCACCAATGGTATAGTGGTAAATTTTGACATCAGAATAATACATATAAGTATGCTCAGGGATGGGAAGTATTGCATTTTCTTTCTTTCATTTTTAAATTATTGCTTTTAAACCTGTAGAACCAGCATGGGTGTAAGAGCCAAAAACACTGAGATCCTTTGGGACGATATT
The DNA here is from genome assembly GCA_037367245.1 of Phrynocephalus guinanensis. Taxonomy (NCBI): domain Eukaryota; kingdom Metazoa; phylum Chordata; class Lepidosauria; order Squamata; family Agamidae; genus Phrynocephalus; species Phrynocephalus guinanensis. The sequence continues at coordinate 40,112,585 of CM074736.1, forward strand.
TGTTGCAATAGATTCCTGGGAACTGTAGACCAACCCAACACCCACCTCCTACTACTTCCCACCGCTGGCTGTGACTTGAAGGAGCATCCAAAAATGATCCACAAGAATAACCCACACTTATTATCTCCACCAGGAACAGATTTAGAAAATCAAGACCAAACTCGCTCAACGTTTAAGAGCGATAGTTCACAAAATCTATGGTTGCTGAGATAAACCACACACAAACCACACCCAGAGGAGTACTGTGAGTATCGATGAGGGAACAGAGAAACGGGGGGGTGTTGTCTGCTTTCGGAGCTTCGGACAGCTACTCCGGCAAGTTACAAAAATGAGGAACTGAGTGAAATGAAGGACATGCCTAGCCACATTCTACTTCAAAAGTGGACCTGTTCCCCATCTGTTTTATTGCTGCTGTCCAAGTACACAGAAAATATACAAAAAAAATCTGACACTTACTGTTCTGCAACACACGTTTCAGTTAGTTTGCATCCAGCATATCTCTCCACGGCTATACAAAGAGCACTGAAAGCAGATATAAAAGTAAACCAGACCTTTGCCGAATCTGTTATCACTTGGCTAGCAAACCTGGGGAACAAATTTGCAAATAAATTAATTCACTGGGTTTAAAAAGCAGTCCCATGAGGAAGCGTCAAGGACTAAGAAGAAATAAATCACTGTCAGTACTGTATCTAATTTAGCAAGTGAGTCAACCATTTCATATCAAGTGGCTTTGCATCCATCCACTGTCAGCAACACTACAGCAACCTGCATTTTAAAAAGCCCCAAGTAATTGTTAAAGGATACTATAGCTCTCCATAGGTGTCACAGCCAGCATCTGCCAAGGGGTTCCATTTTCAGGATGAATGCTGAATAAAACCTGAGGATGTGTTAAATGGTAAATGATCAGACTATTAAAAAAAACGCCTCTCAAAAATCTTTGGATCTGCAAGAACTACTAAGGGAGATCATTCATAAAACGAATCCCAAAAGATTCTGTTACTTAGTTTTATGCACCAAATTCATATCTACTGAACTATAATCTAAATGTATATAGAGTGATCACAAACATGTTGCTAAAAATTACCTCCGAGGCCCCAAATACCTCTCTCAATCCTTGGCTCCACACTCACGAATATAGCACTGCAAGCACAGAGGAGCCATTCTGATACATTCAAACTAGACATGGGTGTTTCGTTTCGGAAGGGTTCTGCTGTCTGCTGGCTCCTGCTCTGCCTTACCAGAGTTTGTTTGTATAGTTTGGTTGTTGATGTGTTATGCTCATTGTTATTTTTTTTCTATTATTTACTGTACACCACCCAGTTCCTTCGGGAAAATTGGGCAGTAAATAAATAAATAAATAAATAAATAAATAAATAAATAAATAAATAAATAAATAAATAAATAGAACCAGACCACTTCCCATTTGAAATTAGACATGGAATGAAATGCGGGAGGCCAGCTGGCATTTGGAACCGGACCAACCCTCTGGAACGAATTCAGCCAATACCTTACCTTGCTCTGGGGTCACGCGGGGCTAAACTTCAACAAGGAAGAAGTCTCTGGTGTCATCTTTCCTTCACCCTGTTGCTGGCCAATCAGACAGGGAGGCGGGATGATGCATTTCCCTGCACAGTTCCTGAGGCTTCTTCCTCATTGTAGTTTAGCCCCACACAACCCCAGAGCAAGGTAAATGATTGACTGTACTTGTTCTGGAGGGTTGGTCCAATTCCAAATACCAGCTGGGCTCCTGCACTTCATTTTGGAACTGGGCCACTTCCAAAATGAAATGCCTATGCCTACTGTGGAGTGATTAAACTGTAAACAAGATGCACATTCTACATATGCCATGCCATTAAAGTTCAACGGCATAGTAGTGACAGAGTGTGTGTAACTCCCATGGAATCAGAGTGGTGCCAATGCAACTCTAAAACAGACCAACAGAAACAGACCACCACTCCACTATAGAAAGGCAAATAGGGATTGACCACACTTCATCATTGTGTGTCAATCCCTTTTGCCTTTCTATTGCTTCTTCTCTTTGCACCTCTGCTGTTAGATTTAATGTTGGATAATTGTTGGAAAACCATCTGGAAACTCTGGAGATCCAATACTTACAGAGCATATAACTACAAAGATAAAAAGGCCAGAAACCTTTACGAATCTTAAACAGCATCTGCAATAAATAAATAAATAAATAAATAAATAAATAAAATAAGATGATACTAATAAGGGAGAGAAATTTCACAAAGATAACAAGCAGGGGAAATAATGTTATTCCACTCATTCACAGAGCAGGCTTGTTAGGCCAGAGGTTATTGGCCCTGTCACACAGAAGAGGAAATGAGGCCAACGAGGATCAATTTTCCTGAGAATACATAGGAGTTATGTAGCAGATTTGGTTTTGTGTTGGGAAAGAAGTAAACGCTGCTACACAAATAGTCTATCTAGCACTCTCCATTCATTCTGTATCACTGCCAGTCTCCAAAAGGCATTTCATGAGAGAGAGAGAAAGCAGGGAGGTTATGTGCCATCAAAGTTGCCTTTGCCTTAAGGCAACTTGAGTAGGTTCTCAAGTTATGGGAGATGTTCAAGGAGTATTTACGTTTGCCATCCTCCGTGGAGCCTTTATGACTAAGTAGGGATTAAAACCAAGTTTTCCCAGATCCGTGCCCTTCACCAACTACAGCACATGGGACAGGGTGGCTACATATTATTTGGACTTTAGATAGGGGCATCCAAATGGTTTTCAGGACCCGGGGCTCTCCTGCTGCCCTACAATAGGGACTCATGCATTAATGAAGCACTTGTGGTGAGCAATACGCCCTGGCTAGAAAAGAATCAATGATGTACACATCAGAACAGAGGGAGGTTTGATATGTGGGGTTCCAGGGCAAATTGCTCCCAGTTCCCTTCATAGGCACACCCTACATACACACACCTTTTGGGATAGCCATGGGCAGAGGTGGCTCATGGAGAAGGACAGGATGTGTGTATGAATCACTCCCAGATTATGGAAGGATAGTGCCCCCAAACCTCAGGCTTGAGCCACCTTCATCTCTGTTCAGTCCTTAGCAGGATATATGAATGACTAAAACTCCTCCTAAAACTTGATTATGAATGACTAAAACTCTCACACACTTTACACTTTTTTGTGCACCTAGCTATCTTTACTTGTTTTTTTATACTGGGAGCTGTGTAACAAGTAAATTTCCCCAGATGTGGGATCAATAAAGATCTATCTTATCTTAGAGCATTTGCTTAAAACAAACAGATAAGTATTCTGTTCCCCAAGGTTTTTTTAAGCTTAATAAATACTGAAGTTGTAATGTTAAAATTAAAGAATACTTAGTGCAGTCCATTCATGTTAAAAGGAAAGGGGCAATATAGTAGGACCCCCATATCCACTGATTCATTAATGACTGATTGAGTTATCCACAGTTATCCACAGTAGCCGTGAAGCAAGCTACTGTCACAAAATAGCAGGTTTTTTTGGGGGGGGGGGTCTCTCTTATCCATGGTTTTTTGTGATCCATGGGAAGGCCTGGAACCAATCCCCAGAGGATGCCAGGGTCCTACTGTACTTAAGAAATTTTGGTTGAGAGAGAAATAGTGGCCCAAATCCTGTTGCTTAATATAGTAAATTGCACTAGACTAGGCCCATTGGACCAGCAGGGATTTGGAGGGTGAACTCCTCCCTATGTTCCACTGATTCAAATAGGCCTACTCTACCTGCACCTTGCAGGGCTAAATCAAGTCATGTAGATTTAAGCCAATGTTTTCTTATCACATAAGGATAACACTTCAATTCCAATTGAACTGCCATGGTTTTATACTGCAGAATCTTGTGACTTATAGTCTGATGCTGTACTTACACATTTCTCCTTGAAAGCGTCAGTCCTTTAGTTCAGGGGAGTGTCAGGGAGCCGTCTTGCAGAGAGGGCTGACTATCTCACCTAACTCTCTATCCAAAAAGTGTATAGCATGAAGCCAAAGCAGTTAGAGACATCAAACTCCTATAAATATGTACTGTGGACACACTCAGAGAGACTGGGGATAAATGAGGCTACTGTTGTGCAAAGCAAAAGAATTTAGGTCCTTAGCCTATTGAATAATGGAATTTTTATTTAGGGGTACAGGGGGAATAGAAGGACTCTTTTTGGTTGTTGCGTTTTGTGTTATCGTGTGTTTTATTTCAGGACTTTGACGTTTTATGAGTGGATAAACTTCAAATGTTGGACCAAGTTGTGAAGGGAAGGTTGTGGGAGACAGGAGTGTTTTCAGGCTAATTTCTTGACTTTGGGAGGAAAAGACTCAATGGGACATTTGTTCAAGCACCGTCAGCTTTGTCAATGTATTGAACTTAGGGAACATGCATCAGAACTGGATAGCAGGTATGCCTTACCAGCTTTGGATAAGATTGTGCTGCATTTAGGTTGCCTTTTTGAAATTAAAATTTCTCTCTTTGCAAAGTTTAAAATATTGGTTATGAAAGTCAGCCTCATGGAACCCAAGACAATGGTATATAACTCCTTGAGACGCAAGATCAAAACAATTTTGAAATTAAAACATGCAAATAAAAAATAAGCAACATTGTCTCAGGATCGCTCATAGTCATAAATTCTCACCTAGACATACATTAAAATAACATACTATGGATCCAAGAATTACTTGCCTCTGCTCTATGTCAAGTCTCCTTGCTTTATTATGTCCCTATTATAAATAAATTGTTTTTACATACTTAAAGCATTTACTATTCAAATTTAATTATGTGTACCACAACAGGCTCCAAATTATTAAAGGCCAAGTTAATTTAATCCTTTCCAGATTTGATTAAAATTATGGTTGCTAAAGCAGGCAACCAAAAAGAACAATAAAAATCAGAGACCATGAAATTCGTCCTTTAGTGCTAATCCTTAAAATAACGATCATCTTGGGATACTTAGTGATATAACATAGAGCTTACCTTGAGAACTGGGGTTGTAATTTTACCAATAAATGTTAACACCTAGAGTGTTTCAATCACAAACCACCACTCTTATCTATACTTTTAACAAGTCAGCAATTTGCCCTTGATCTATGCCTAGGTGCCATTCCAGTGACCTTGTGTCAGGATTGGTCTGTTTGACTCTGCCTCTTGGAAGAATCAGGGCCCTATTCAGGCTAAGGCATCAGGGAGTGCTGCTGGTAGTCTTCCTACAGACTCCCTGTCTGTTCCCTCAGCAACTTGAGACTTCAGACTCTTGAAGCGTTGGCCCTGCTACCTTGATCCTTTCCAGAACCCTGTGATCCTATAAGTCTTCCTGTCTGTGTTCCCTTCCATGTCAGGCTATGTTTGTGTGCTTTTAGGCATTGGACTGGCTGACAACTCTTTTTGTGTCTAGCGAACCCCGACTGGAATGGCCACACTCTTGGCTGATGGAAACACCCTGGACCCAGCCTCCCTTGCAGATTTTCTGGCTGCTGCCCATGCCCTGGCTGTTAACCTTGCACTGCCACAGTGGGAGGTATGGAACCCCAGTCATGCATGTGTCCTTGACTAGAAGAGCTGCTATCTCACACACTGAGAGATACCATAAAAAAACTCATGCCATGTTTGCTCTTTGGGGTAATAAGCAAGATAGAAACCCACCTCCTCCCCATACCAATCTGCATTAGCAGGAAGGTGTTGTTATCTTTCCAGACCTCCAAAAGGGAAGAAAAGCAAGTCACACGCAGTGCCCATATTAGACATCAAGTTACATAAACTTAATTCAAAGTATTTCATTGCAGAAGGCAACATAACTGTTTCCCATATTTCCAACATCAGCTTATACTGGGGTGGGAAGCTTGTGACATTAAGGCATTAGACTGCAGGTCTCACCAGCAAAGTCAGTGTTGGATACTCGAGTCAACCATCCCATTCAAAATGTATAGTTATGTTTTCAGGAAACAAGTAATTCTCTCAAAGAGCAATAATTTGCAGATAACATATAACAACTGCACTCTTTAGCAAGAGATCTTGCACATTGCACAGTTAAATTGTGGGATTCATTCACAAGGTCCATTCCTGGCTACAAAGTTGCCACTAGAGATGGGCACGAATCAAAAAAAATGGTGTTTCGGTTTTTTGTTTGTTGTTGAGAGGTCTGTTTTGTTTTGTTTCCGGTTTTCACAAATTTTTGGAAAAATTTTATTTTCATTTTTCATTTTTCATTTTTTGTTTCTACCCACTTTTTGCACGATTTTTAAAGCATTTCTGTGTGCGGGCGTCCCCCAATGCCCCAGACCAGAGGGAAAACACTAAAAAAATTATGCTGGCAGAGACACAGTATAAACTAGGTACGCAGGGAGGCTGCAAAAGCAGTGGTGGGTGTTGCCCAGGGTGCAAGGCAGCCACAGAGTGACTGCACTGCGGGGCAGGGGAGGGTACGCACCGAGATGTACGCACATACGTACACAGGGAGGCTACAGGACTGAAGCTAGAGTCGCAGACAGCAATCCCACCCTAACTCCCACCGGGGACTGCAAGGAGGAGGACAGGGGCTGCCAGAGCTTTTTATGCCCTCTCTGGCTGCCAGACCTGCCCAGTCTGCAACCTGGGCATGCTATTGGTTGAAGTTGTCCAAGAATTTACATGATCCCATCACATGGCTTGCCTCCATGTTGTGGCTGGAGTGGCAACATCCATTTTGTCATCTTTAAAGGGAAAAGAAAAATGCATCGCGATGGGAGAAGACAAAAACAAACGTTTTAAAGCAAAGTGTTCCCCCTGGTAGGCCCCAATTTCAAATAATTATCGCATTATCACTTTACATTTTTATGGATTTCCCATGCAGTTTTAATACCCCCCCAGAAATCTGGGTACTCATATTAGGCATCTGGGAGCCATTTTGGGGCTGATGAACCTAAGCTCCCCTTAAAGGAAAAAAATACAGCGATCGTGAAAAAAGTTTTACCTGCAGTACAGGCATGTTTTAAGGACCCCCCAACCCCCTGGTAGGTATTATCAGACAGTATAAATAATTATTGCTGGGTTTTTATGGATGTCCAGGGTGTTTTTTAATACAAGAAATAAAACATTAGGCATTTGGGAGCATTTTGCACCATGTCCCCCATTAAAAGGAAAAAAAAACGTAACGAACCCAATTTTCATGGTTTGTTCGTTTCGTTCCAGGTTTATCATCACAGTATTTTATTGCTGTCATTTTGTTATGTAACGAAACGAATTTTAATAATTTAAAACAGAAAAAATCATTTCGTTTAACGTGCCCATCTCTACTTGCCACCACTAGGGCCTGAACAGCTTTAATAATGAGAGGTTAGGTAATTACACAGAGGTTTGGTGTCATGAATAGCTATTGATCAAGATCTCTGATATTTGAGGCAAGATGCCTCTTGTTGCTGGAGAACATGAGAGAGTGAATACAATTGTACCTATGTCCTGCTGGCAGACTTCCACTTGCAAAAGAATGGCCTGGTGACTCTCACCGCTTCAGATATTTCCCTTCACACACTATGGTGTTGTGCTCATGCAGATGCTCATCATGGCAGTCCCCATGGCCACCCCATCTACCTGAGAGTCTAAACATACATTATGGTTCTATATCATTAAAAGAAAGGTAGATGTTTTGTAATCTAATGGTTCTTAACTGTCCACTCAAAACCACATCCTCAAATATGACAAAACCACATCCTCAAATATGACAGAAACAGCATGCCACAATCTACAGTTCTTGGGAAACACCATTCCCTCAGTAATTGTGTGGATTTAAGACAGAAGAGGGTCACCTAATGGGGATAGCGGCAGATAATGTCATTCCCCTGTTAGTAAGAAAGTCATAGGACTTTAGCTCTGTCAGTCCTAGCTCCACTACTCCACTGCTCAAATGAAGTGATTAGGGGGACAGCAGATTAGCTGAAGGTATGTGTGCCCACTCAATATCTTGGGAGCTCTAAATATGAAGATGCTGGGAACAAGTCTGCACTAAGGAAGCTTTCCAAATAGATGTGGCCTCTCCACATGACCTGGAACCCTGTGGGCTCAGGTTGGCAGGTCCCACTGCCAGCATGTATATGCTACACTGTCTTTCCCTTTGGAAAATCCCCCTCTCTTCTGCACTGGATGAAGATGTACCGCTGCCTGAGGCACAGCACAAAACACAGCATCTCCCTCCAATTCCCACACAAAAAGCTAACAAGTCTGGCAACTGGGTATCTTTCTTCAACACTGGAGTTGGGCTGCCATTCTTCACCACACCTGAGATGAGTGACTTATTTAGGAGAAATGTGAGTCACTTCTGCTTTTAAGAAATGTTGTTTTCAAGGTAGCAAAGTACAAATTCATTAAAAGCCAGGTCCTTAAACCTCTAATCCAAAAAAAAAGCACCACCCAACAACAACTCTGCCAGTATTGAAAACCATCTTTCCTTCCCATACAGGAATTGGTACGTTTATTCCCAAACACACCCGTACCACGCAACGCAAGGCCTTTGCTCTGAACAGGTTCCCACTTTCAGGACTGCCATTGCCCTTAGCATGAAATACCAGGGGAAACCTGTTCTTCTCTCCTCTTCCTATTGCACTGCTCTTCTGTGAATGGCACCTGACTGCCCATCTGGAGCCCCCGGCCTCAGAAATTCACCATTCTCTCTCTGCCACCTTCAAGGTTTCTAAACTCTTCAGATCTCCAGAATGCCTGCCCTTGCATTTTCCTTGAATCTCCTCCTCAGCTATAGGCCACTTCAGCATCTGGGAACCCTTCCATGTTTATTCAACAGGGTTGCATTGAAAACGTTTCAGGGAACAAATGAGTCAGAAGTAGCACATTTTTTTTCCAGCAGCCTAAAGGAAACAATGCAAGGAGTTGCTGCCGAGCGCTCTACAATAACCAGGGCAATTACGGCTGGCTATGCTTACACAGCAATGACACGGAACAAGAAGGCACCATGGTGCTTTGAATGCATTCATATACTCATAATTAAAGCAGAAAAGTGGACGTTGAAAAGAAAAGCTACTAAAAGGTGGGTGGGAGAACAAATACTGGGCATAACATACATTGTTAGTAGACTCAAGGTGCTTATTTACACAAGTATGCTAATTTTCCCCTGTGGACAGATGGGCTATTGTATGTAGCAGTAATTCATATTAGCTACTTCATTTATTAGTTCCAGCCGGTCAGTTAAGATGAAATACAATCTTCTCATTCTTCTTTACCATCTGAGGTTGTGAACAAGGGGTTGGTTGCCTGAAACCATTTGCTATAGGAAAGATAAATTCAGAGTAAAGCCTTATCATGGCAATTTTGTTTTTCAAACATTTAATCCCTAAAATAACATTGGATTCACATTATAACATCCACCCATGCCTGCTTTACATTATGGTGAGTGTTCATTTTGAGCCTTGATATGAGATTAAAAAGAAATTGGGCTCAGGTTTTATAAAGTAGCCAGGTTATCTTCTGCTGGGGAAAAATACTGGCACTGGAGAAGCTAACAAGGTATCTAGATGAATAGGTGCATATGTGTACAAGAGGATATTAAAACTTTGAAATAGGTACATGCCGCTTGTTTGTTTGTTTGTTTGTTTGTTTGTTTATTCATACGCTGTCTTTCTCTGAATAAAGGGACTCAAGGCAGCTTACAAAATATTTAAAAGACAGATGTTAAGATAATGAAAACATGGTAAGCTAGAATATAAGAAATGTGCTAAAAGAATTCCAGTGTATTTGTTGAAACCCAATTTAAAGGCACATTTTAAAAGTTAGAAGGCATAACATAGAAAGAAAGAAAGAAAGAAAGAAAGAAAGAAAGAAAGAAAGAAAGAAAGAAAGAAAGAAAGAAAGAAAGAAAGAAAGAAAGAAAGAAAGAAAGAAAGCCCTGTCTGAGCAACAGACTCGTGGTGCAGTGGTTAAATGCCTGTGCTGCTGCTAAAACTGTGCTCACGACCTGGGGTTCAATCCCAGGCAACAGGTTCATGGTTGAGTCAGCCTTCCATCCTTCTGAGGTCGGTAAAATGAGTACCCAGGTCATGGGGGGGGGGCTGTAGCCTGCATAATTAAACTGTAAACTGCCCAGAGACTACTTGAAGTGGTATGGGGTGGTATATGAGCAGAACACTTTTTTTTAAGCAGCCAGCTGTTTCCCAAAAGACCACCTTGATGGAAACATTTTTGCTCGCCAGTAGAAAGAAGCAGGAAGGATGCCAGCATGGCCTCCCTTGGGAGAGAGTCTCAAAGCACCCACCGAGAAGGTTGTCTGTGGTGTCCTCATTACATGTGATTGCGAGGATAATGGGAATGTAAGAGACCCTCCCCAAAACATCTTAAAATCTAAAAATAAAAAACCCTCATATGGGAAGATGCTGTTCTACAGACAGATGGGATTAACAATTTGCTCTATGTATTTCATATAAGGCGCTGCTGCCCAAGTTTTCCCAAGCCTCCTCCCTCACTGCCGCCTGGTACACTTACTTGGCTCTGCACATCACCAAGGCCCTTCTTTCTCAATGGCACACCAAGACACACTGGAATCTGGATAGACCTTGCCCCCCTCTCCAGGCAATTGACCAGCCAGGAAGTGGGAAATAGACTCTCCCCATGCAACCAACAATCGCTTGGCTTCCTGGGGAGGCAGTCAAGGTCTGGCCAAGCTCCACGAGGGGATTTGCATGCCGCCAACTGAGAAGGGCCCCACCACTGCACAGAGCCTAGTAAAGTCAAATCGCAATTGAAATGGCTACAGAAATAGACTAGTAGACTACAACAAGGAATTTTGGCTCTCCCTTGGATCAGCTCTCATCAGCTTTCTAGCTATAACATCTTGGACCAACTGAAGTTTCTAAGCACTTTCCGAAGGCAGCCTCACAGGCAGCAAGTTACAGTGATCCAAAATGAGATAGAACTAAAACGTGAATCACAAAGGCCAGATCAGACATCTCAAGGAATGAACATAGCAGGTACACTGTGTTATAATGATGCAAACACCCTCCTGGCCAGTACCAGGACCTGGGAATCCAAGGTCAAGAATGAATCCCGGAGCACGCCCAAGCTGCCAAGCTCAGTTTTCAGGAGGAGGGTCATCCAGTTCAGCACAGCGAGGACCCCTATCCCCTGAGCTATCATTTCACTGACAATGAGTACCTCTGTCTTGCCTCGATGAAACATCGTTACCCAACCCATTGATGACACCACATACACAACACATATGTGGCAGCTCTCACCTGTCTAATGGATCTGTTCACATTCCCAGGCTGCAGAAACAGAAACCTATCTGTTGTCACCACAGAGCACACTGGGGCCAAAGGCACATGCACAGAATGGTGTCAATTACAGCATTCAGGTTAGTGGTTAACCACACACATCCTATTTTGCCTTGTTGGGATATCATCTGACAAAAAGTCTAAAATGTTTCATTGCCTTCGCTGAATGTACTAGGCTAGACATCTTATGTCTTTCTGCTAACCAGTAGGAGGAGGCCTTACCAGACCAGCGGAATTGTTCCGTGTGTTCCGTCAAGCGGAATTGTTCCGTGTGGTTCGCGACGTCACTAATCCTGGTCTGGTAAGGCCTCCTCCTACTGATTTCAGTAATGAGATTTTTGCAGCCTTTTTTAGATCTAAAGTAGAGGCCATCCGGACCGGTTTCGACTCCTGTTGCTCTAGTCTACTCTCAGCACCCCCTGACGCTGCACCCCCTCAGTCTCCTCACATCGTTGAGTTTGGGCCTGTCTCCTCGCTTGAGGCCTCCAGGGCCATTGCCCATTGCCGGCCTGCGTCCACCCCCTTTGATCCTTGCCCATCCTGGCTTATGAAAGCCGTTGGCGGGAGCATGCCTGAATGGGCGTCTATCATCGCCACAGCCTCCTTCAGGGAAGGGATCTTTCCCTCTCGCCTGAAGGAGACAGTGGTAAAGCCCATTCTGAAAAAATCTGGCATAGCATTGGGAGAATTGACCAACTACCGCCCAATTGCAAATGTTCCCTTTCTGGGCAAGGTAATCGAGAGGGTGGCCGCAGTCCGGCTTCAATCATTTTTGGAGGGAGAACGGGTCCTTGACCCATTCCAGTCTGGGTTCAGGCCGGGTAGGGGGACTGAGACAGTCTTGGTTGCTCTGCAAGATTACCTCCTCTGGGGGGCTGACAGGGGTTGCTCTGCCCTGTTGCGTCCATTGACCACGGTATCTGGGCTTTGTCAGCGGCGGGGGCACTGCGATACCATTGACCACGGTATCCCATTCTGGATCGGGGTCGTCTCTGAGATTGGGCCGCTCGGGGGCACTGTGTCACAGTTGGCTCCGGTCTATCTCTCCTTTTCCTTTGCAGAGAGCTGTCCCCCTGTTGACCAGGGAATGGACCAGGGCCAACAGACTCAAACTCAACCCCGAGAAGACTGAAGTTATGTTCTTTGGGACTTCCCCGTCTAGCTATGGAGGCCCTTTCCCACCTTGGAGGGCGTTTCCCTCCGGCCATTGGACAGCGTCCAGAATCTGGGTGTAGTCCTGGACCCTGCGCTCACCATGGAGGCCCAGGTGGCTGCTGTGTCCAGGACTGCCTTTTTTCATCTTCGTTGAATAGCCCAGATTCGTCACTACCTAGATGGGGACTGCCTCAGGACTGTTTTGCAAGCGCTGGTGATCTCGAGACTAGACTATTGCAACGTGCTCTACATGGGGTTGCCCTTGACTCTCCTTCGGCGAGTGCAGTGGGTACAAAATGTGGCGGCCAGACTGGTGGCGGGTGTGCGCCGGTTCGACCACTTCACCCCAGTTCTGGCTCATCTGCATTGGTTGCCCATTGCGTCCCGAATCAGATTCAAGGTCTTGGTTTTAACTTATAAAACCCCCCATGGCCTGGGACCTGACTACCTGGCAGAGCGAATTGACCAGCGGTCAACATCGGCTCAACCGACCAGGTTGTCGCGGGCACACATGCTGTCGGTGGCCACGCCCAGGGAGGCTCGAAAAACATCCACCCGTGCACGAGCCTTCTCTGTGGCTGGCCCTATTTTTTGGAACCATCTCCCCAGCGAAGTGCGCCTAGCAGAGTCCCTCCCAGCCTTTCGGAAGGCATTAAAACCTCTCCTTTTCCAAGAGGCATTTGGTGACTAAAAACATTTTTCCCCGCCATCTGTTATTTACCAGTTGTTTGTTTTTTTTCTTGTTTTTAAATTGTTTTATTTAATCAATTGTTTGTTATTGTTATATTTTCTTTCCTGTTGTAAACCGCCCGGAGTTTCTTCAGGAAGATGGGCGGTATATAAGCCTAATAAATAAATAAAAATAAATAAATAAACCCCTTGTTTTAAATAAATTGACCAACACAATGAACATCATGAAAAGAAGGAGGGGAAAGTAATGCCGGAACAGATGGACAGCTCTGTGGGTTTTACTTCTAGGTAAAAGGAAAGAATTCCACAGCATGTGTCTTGCCTTTCACATAGTGGCATGGTTTAGAGTTAAGAAGAGATGGTGTCTGCATGCTGTATCCTGGGGCTGCAAATCTGAAAAGATGTTATCAATTTCATTGGGATGATCTACTTGAAATCCATAGCAAGATATGACAGAATATATGGAGAGTTTTCTACTCATTTGCTAAAGGGAAAAAATCAATGTCTTGATCCTTCTTGTAGCTTTCAGTACTTGATAAACTTTAATAACAAAACAAAAACTGGGCTCCTACCTCATCTTTGACAAATTGAATCTGACATGAAAGTTGTCTAGCATTTCACATTTCTCTGATGAAGATCTGGACAAACTGGCCATTTCACTTCCCAGCTGAGACCTTTGCTCAAATTCAGCAGAGCTGTTCTCCCAGGAATCATCATCTGTGGTAAAATCAGTGTTATGAACGGCCATGAACCTACAAAACACCATTGACAAATATCAACAGACATATTATACTCTGTGTTCCTAGGGCGGTAAATTTCAGCCATCGGTCCTCCAACTGTTTTGAAGGCCAACTTCCAGAATCCTTGTCAGTCAGATTGGGGATTCTGGGCGTTGAAGTCCAAAACAGCTGGAGGACTAAAGAACGAGAACCATTATTATAACAGTACCAAGCAACAGCAGAAGTAAAAGGTGCTCATCTTTTGAGAGTAATAGAACAGTGGCATCATGGAGGGAAAACACAGAGGTACACAACTCCACAGCAAGATTGATGATGTTGTCTGTTGGAGAAATTGATAACCCTTCCTTTAGTCTGGCAAGTAAATGAAGCTATAATAAGGCTTTCAAGTTTTGCTGTTGCTTAAAATTAATTAGCACTGAGGAAGTCAGAGAATTAGGAGCATAACTGAATAGAATGTAAATACTTATTTTCTTGTCTTTGATAGGTTTCTTGCTTCAGGCTAGGAGTGAAAAGGGTTAACTTTTTTTTTTTTTACAAGACTAGTTGGCTTTCTGTTGAAAAGCTCAAGCAGCTGGCTGAAGATCTCTCCTTTTTGGACAATGACTCACAACAAACCTCCAAGCTGACATGACCAGTGTTGATCAGGGGATTCTGAAGGTTACAGTCCTAAGAAGTAACTCCTCCAAGCCCTGAGCAGAAGTAAACACCACAAAGCTTTTCATGGACTCCTGAAACTCCCCAAGAAATATGCACAACATTGCAGTTGTGCCGTGCAACCAGTACCACAACATCTTTATGATCAGTTTGTTTCAATTGTGTAATAATCTTGAGGATTATTGCAATGCTCTCTACGTGGGGTTGCCCTTTACCCTTATTCGGAGACTACATCGGGTACAAAACGCAGTGGCCAGACTGGTAGTTGGTGTGGACAGATATGACCGCATCACCCCAATTCTGGCTTTTTGCATTGGCTGTCCGTTGTGTCCCGAATAAGGTTCAAGGTACTATTTTTGACTTACAAAACCCTTCATGGCTTGGGACCTGACTACCTAAGAGAGTGGATCTTCCAGAGGTCAACTGAGGCCCCACCCACCAGAATGTCACAGGTGCTCTTACTTCAGGTGGCCGCTCCCAGGGAGTCCCGGAAATCAATCACTCGAAACTGGGCCTTCTCTGTGGCCGCCCCTACACTTTAGAACAAACTGACGAGTGCAATTCGCCTCACACAGTCCCTGCTGGCCTTTTAAAAAGCACTTAAGACCTTGCTTTTCAGAGAGGCATTTGGCGACCATTAGGGGTTTTTGTTGCTGTTCTGTTCCGCCACCTGCCTGGCATTATTATTTGTTTGTTTTGTTTTGTTTGTTGTTTGGTTTATCTGTTTGACATTTGTTTTTTAATTGTTATATGTGATTGCTGTACACCACCCGGAGTTCCTTCAGGAAGATGGGTGGTGCATAAATAAATAAATAAATAAATAAATAAATAAATAAATAAATAAATATGCTTTTCTTCATTTTGAATTTAATTTTAACCAATTATTTACATCTTCTGATTATAAAACATGGAAAAGCTTGCGAGTCGGTGGATGTTTTCATGGACTGTCATTATGAGCTCCCACGTTTCAAATGTTGTCATTAACCTATGGTTGTAGTGATAGGGCTGGGGGGGGGGGGTAGGCAGCCTGGGGGATTCTGGAGTCATTGTTCAAAATACTGTACTGTACTTCAAAATCCTTCAGCTGCTATGGGCACTGGCCATCCTCATGGGAGGATCCTCAAAGTAGCTTTCAAGATTCCAGGCTCCAATTACCTCAGAGCACGGAGGCCAGTCCTTCACATCATGGACACATAGTAAATGTGTTGCACAAACTATCATCATGTACTGCTCCATAGCTCTGCATCTGACTTCAGAGCCAAAGGTTGGGGGGAGTTCAGTTCCCCTTAGTGCCTCCTTGACAAGAGCTAAACTCAGGGTCTCTAGTCTGCAGTTCATGTAGAAGTATTTTTGGCTTAGAATGTACAACTGCCAAAGGAACCCCTACAGTATTCAGAAGAAGTGGAGTGTAGAATCTTTTTTTTTTTTTTTTTGGCAGAGGAAAATATCTGTCTGCTCCTGGCCCGTTTTGCCATGGGCTTAGCCCAGAACTGATCCGTATGTTACCTCATGGAATGCAATGGTGCAATATAAAGGAATGTTTTCCCCTCCCCATCTGCCCACTGCTGGCAAGGTGGGGTGGGAGCAGAGATTAATGAACCTCCATAAACATTTGCTGTACTGATCCTCCATAAATACGAGATGCTATCTTTAGGTGACATTACAGTGCTAGGCAACATCCCTTAGAAATCAATAGTGCTTCAGCCAGCTGTAGTTATTAATGGCATGTTATAGGTCTCAGCTTCAAAGAAACAAGTAAGCAATTTACCCATTTGCTTCAGCGGAAGTTTTCAACAGAGGGGTCCTCTCTGTAAAGCAGCCGTTTTTTGGTCTTGCACTGAAGAATTTGGGAAAGTGAAGTGATACCTTTTTGGAAAAGAGAAAGAAATAGTTAATTTCCAATGCAGTCATATCTCCACAGCTGTATGTAAAGTGTTAGTTAGTTTGCTTGTTTGTTTGCTTGTTTGTTTCTAAGTGAGAGATCTTAACTAATTAGATGTTAGATTAAGCAAACGAATTCACCTAAGGGTATATGTCACATCTGGCAAGCAAAATTATCTTAATTTTTTTTAAAGTTTTATTTATAACCTCACATGTGGTCTGTAGTTTGAGGGTCTGAGAGGGACTTTTCTGGGATGGAGTATTTGCTTAACTATCCACCACTCACTAATTGTTCCTTCCAGGTTTAAAATTCAAAAAGCCCTGCCCCCTCTGTTGCGTGTTTTATCCTTCTCTTTGATCAGTTGGGTGGCAGCTTGCTTGCTGTTCACCTGTTGGGTCAGTGGTATGTGTACAGAAGGAAAGCAGTATATACAAGTCTGCAATTTCAAGTAACTGTACATTTTTTTAAATGTTTTATTATTTTTTATCTATAAATGTCTCCAGAGTGAGATTTTCAGACTTTAAGTGCCAGTTAATAAGAAAGGGGAATTTTTAGTTATTCTTCTCTGTGGATCTCTGTATTTCTACAGAGAATTTTACTAGAAATTCAAAATTCTGACACACCTTTTGCTTTCAACCTCCTCTTGATTTTAAGATCATGAGAGGCTCTCATGAACATGAATTGGAACAGTTCTTGAGTCTTGCCATGTATGGGATCCCATGCTATAGACATTCTTGTCATAAGAACAGACCTGTCTGTTGAACCAAAATTCAAAACATTTGGATCCAATAAATATGTAAGCTCCTTACTGGAGCCTAGCTCAGTAGCAAAACAAACCAGAGCTTGTTAAGTTTATTTTTAAAGATGAGAAATGTCAGAATCCTCCAAAATGTACGGGAGCCATATTGCAAAATAGTCCTTTTCTCCAGATCTAAATCAAACTTGGTTTTTATTTTACTTACAACTTCTTCTTAGACTCATTTAGATGTCATAAAGTAGTCCAAAATACTCAGAAACAAAGAACTCTGATATACTAAATACTGTTGTTACCTTTCTTTTGCTTGAATGTCTTCAGAAGCACATAAACCCAAAATTATTGTGGAACATACAGAGAAACCAACATGGCATCCAGCAATTGTAAAACAAAGCAGTAAACAGAAAATATGTCAACATTAAACACTGTGGAGTGCAGAGCAGAACTGAGATGAAATCTTGAAACACAACCATGTGGTAGAGACTAGCACTGTCAATTGCCATCAGCAAAATTTACCTAGTAATGTACCTTCAAAATACCTTTCTAAATGATGGAGCATGAGGAATTAATTAAGAATAATAACAAGATGACTTCAAAGGGTCCCATTCATTAATCCTATAGCCTCTGTCGTACACCCTGTCAAACGATAACTCCTGTCAAACGTTATACGTACTCTTTGTATACATGCCAAACAGTTGAGAATGCCACTAACTAATCTGATGTCAGTTTTCCTTAAAGATAAGGAAAGGACTCAACTTACCGGGTCCGTAGATTGTTGCTGGGGTGACACCTGCAAAAAAAAGTGATATGGCAGCCCCAACCTAACTGGGAGGGGGGGATCAGACCCAGAAGCAGATGCCGGATGGGGCCAGCCCCTTGGAGAGTGAGACATGCTCACAAGGGGCCAGGCCCAAAAAGGTTTTAAAAGTGGGGAATAAACAAACAACCGCCTCTTTGACCAGCAGAAGATGGAGCATCAACCAGGGAAGGGGCTCTGCTGACCAATGGTGCTGTGAATCACCATATTAGCCATGTGGAGCACTGACCTCTGCAACTCCTTCATGGATCGTTTCTCTTGGCCCCTCACCAGCACTGAGGAACACCATCCTCAGTGGACTGCTCAACATATTGCGAGCCTGGCTCCTGGGCCCGCTGGGTAACGTGGAGGAATATTACCTTTGTAACTCAAGCCTAGTCAAACTTGGTTTCGTTGTCTCTTTATTGGGCTTCTGAGGCTGTGCAAAGCTGGATTCTACCCAATTGCTTAGCCGAGTACTGCCTGTTGTAATCAATAAAGTTGTGACCTACATATATTCCCAAACTATGGTGGTCATGTCTCGTCATTTATGCACTCGCTCTAAAAAGAGAAGGCTTAGCTATAGGCCACAAATGGTAGTGTTAAATGCCCTCTGGTATTTGGTATGTGATGCTGTGTGGAACTGATCTAGAAACTGCTTTTCTTTCCCCTCATAAATGTGTTGCTGCTCTGTGAAGAGCTGGGCTTTGCCCCCCCCCCCACGCCAAGGTTTCTGCCTCAGCATCCTTGTGGGCCCAGGGGTTCTCCCTTTTGTAAACTAATGACGGTTTCTAGGTGGATGTCCACTGTGGAACATCATCCAGAATCCGCATTCACCTCAGAAGAGGGAGATAGAATCAAATCTGAAAGGCAGGGAATGGCAAAGAGTGGGAAAGGGACAGGGAGGTATTTTCCCACCCAGAGGGAGATTTAAAGGGGGCAAGGATGACAAGTGAGGGAGAAAAATGGATGACCCAAGAGTGCTCTTCATGGTCCCAATCCTCGTGGAAAAGATCTATCCATCCCATTGTCACAGAGATTTTGGAACCAAATGAGAAAATGGACAAGAGAGGGCATCATACATAAAACCTGGTCCTGTGGAACCCAGCTCAGGAGTGGGCAGACTTCTGAACTGTAGAATTTACTTTCATTCTAGCTATAATGCCAATAATCACCAACCAGAACCAGGCCCAAGACAATGGCAGAGGAGGAGCATCACTAGGGAGGGCACAATGTCCCTTTCAGCACTAGAGAAAAAAAAGAGTTTGGTTTGGGTGCTGGAACTGAGTTCACAGCTCTTCTGTACACAAAAATATAGGCCCTCTTTTCCCTTGAGGTGTTCTTGTTTTTTGTTTATCCCTCCACCCGCTCCCCCAACACCACACCCCATCAGCCTGATTTTAAAAATGGAGACTGGTGGTAATTATTAATGTCGTTGCTACTGGTAAAATGTTCACAATCAGAAGTCCTGGGTAATCTGTTTCAACTTTATACAGTCATCTGGCTGTGTTTCCAATGTACCTTTTTGCCTGACTCTGACCTAGATCAACAATTATGTGTACTGTGGATAGAATTTTTGTTTCTTGTACGTGTGACTTTAATGTAGCTCATCAGGTAAGAACTCCTTTTGAAAGGACAAGATTAATTTACAATGTTGTTGGGGTCCTGTCACTGGAATCACACGATGGCCACTCTTATGTTGCAAATACTTGAATATTATTTTGCTGACACCGAAGAAAATAGAACAGCTTCATCGGCCAGTTTTGAGCAACGAATAAAAAAGGTCTCAGTACTTTCATGAATGGTGTGAAGAAAGATAACAGAAAGGCTAGGCTAGTCTGTAGCAGTAATTCACTGAAACCTAGACCTGGGAGGTTGGATAAGAAAACTTTCTTCAAGTCTGTTTGGGATTGGAAACAGTTTCATTAAAATTAGCCTTTTCAGTGATACAGACATTCCCCTAAGTTGCTTACTGTGACATAAATGACTAAAAGAGCCCCAAAAGATAATGCATAACAAACATGCTTTATCATTTCTTAAATTCTGACATGAGCCGCATCATCTTGAGTTCACAGTTCACACACACACACACACACACACACACACACACACACACACACACACACACACACACACACACACATTGCACAATCTAACCACAGCTTAAAAAGTCACTTTTCAAGTAATTCTCTTTGAAACAATATGCAAATCCCTGCACTTCTACCCCACCTTGGTAATACATTACATTAGCAAAGTGCGGGGTGGGGTGGGGATAAGTTGTTAAACTATTTGGCAATTTTTTATCTTTCCTTTTTTTTAACCTGCTATCAAGCATTTCTCAACAAAAGCTACTATCAAACATTTCCCAACCAGCTGTTCTTTTGGGCTGCTGTGGGGAAGCTGCTTCGCTTTTGCTGCACTATATCAGCTTGGTAAAGACACCCGTTTTTTTCTCTCCATTAGAATGGAAACATGGCAAACATTGCTGTCAATATCAAGACTTAGAATCATAGAATCATAGAATGATAGAATCCTAGAGTTCGAAGAGACCTCAAGGGCCATCCAGTCCGACCCCCTGCCATGCAAGAACCCCATCACAATATTCCCGACAGATGGCCATCCAGCCTCTGCTTAAAAACCTCCAAAGAAGGAGACTCCACCACCCTCCGTGACTCCACTGCCGAACAGCTCTATCCGAGATACTAATGACACAGTACCACCGACTTGCCATAACAGATGTTCTGTTCCCTTTTCATTCAACAGCCAATGGGCTCCCAAGTATCACCTAAGGGCAAAAGAGGGATAGTGCCACTGTACTGGATTCTTGCTGTGGGTGTTTCAAAATCAGATGATTGACCAATGTATGAACAGAACATTGAACCAATACTCTTTGTAGTTGGATCCAGTGCTGCTTTTCTTAGGTTTGAACACACCCTGTTGAATGGCTTCACCCTGCTGTATGTATTCAGGTTATTTGATCTAAAGCAGGAGTTCTGAACCCTGAGTCCTTATATGTTCGTTGACTACAATTCCCTGAAATCCTGGCCAGAACAGCTAGTGCTGAAGGTTTCTGAGAGTTTTAGCCCAAGAACATCTGGGGACCTAAGTTTTGGAACCACTGCTGTAAAGAAAGATTTAAAGGTGCTTGTGTGATAGGCTTGAAGATCCAAAAGCACCCATGTCTGTGCCTTATAAATTTTTCCAGCATTCTTTACATGCAGTTTCAAGAATGGAGAAACTCAATGAACATGAAAAACCCAAAATAGATCCCAGCACAGTACCATTCTTCAGTTTTATAATATCCCCCTTTTAAATGCTAATTCAACAAACTGATTCAAGGATTTTGACAGAACATTAATCATATTCACAAGCTTTGTTCTCTGGAAGATAGATCCAGAGACCTTTCACTGAATGCAGATTCACTCAAGCTATTGTTTAAAGCATGGGCAGGGAAACAAGATCCAGCTGGACAGAAAACATGGCTTTATATAAAATATATTGACAGTTTACACAATGTTCTGTCAGGTCCAAGAGGAGCTGGACTCTAGCTGTTCCATCTAAGCTCCCCAACATTTTTCCTCTCTTAGGAATGGAAGTGTGGACTGCAAATCTTCTTCTAAATCTCTAAAGCAGGCTCGCCACCCTGGTATATAGTGAAGGATGCCATCTCATTGTCAATGTTGAAGCAATATTGAGCTGCTGATCCACTCAGCTTCAATGCATGCAATGGAGCATGAGGTGCCATCTTGTCCCACTTTGGCTCTGGTAATAAAATATATATTTGTCTCACCATGCCACAGACCTAGTAGGCAACCATAATTGGTCTAGTGCAGTGGTTCTCAACCTGTGGGTCCCCAGATGTTCCTGGACTGCAACTCCCAGAAATCTCTTCCAGCACAGCAAGTGGTGGAGGCTTCTGAGAGTGGTAGTCCAGGAACATCTGGGGACCCACAGGTTGAGAACCACTGGTCTAGTGTTCGGTGAGATACAGCCTGTGCAAACCTGAAGAGATCATCACTCCACATTTATGAAGGACATCATAATGAATAAGCATAAATGGTGTCCTAAGATGCCTGTGAAAGTTACTACCAGAAGTTGCCTCTGAGGTTATCAAGGATATGTTACTTCACCCCAAAACTTTAGAGGTGCCTCCCTCTAGGACCACTAGCTGCTTGTTGTTACTTCTCAAAATGTTTAAAAGAAGAGTGGAAAGTGAATTAGATACTCACTGAAATCTGGAAGAAAGCTGCAATTGGAATAGGCCTCTTGAATCGGTAGAACTTACAAAGGAGTTGACTCACCATATCCCTACTGATTCAAGGGCCTACTCTAACTGTGAGTTACTACTGGATTTCAGCCAGTGTCTTGAATAATCAAGTGCCAATGAAGGTGTTCTGCTTCTTTCAGAAAGGGTTCAAGATGCTGATTTAAGAAAGGGGCTAGGGACTACAATGGGCTGAAATCTTGGAAAATAATTGTGATTGACCAATATAACATGACAGGCGATGAGCAATATATGTCTTTATTGTGTTTATTGTGTAGAAAATAAATAACATTTTAAAAAGATGTTGATCTACATCACAGGTCCTTGTTTTAATGTCACAGCTCCAGTATCTGTGACACAAATCTAATCAATGTCTTTTGAAAATGTTGAACTTTCTGAGCTCAAAAGGGCAGAAAGAACAGAGACTAAGCAGCATGCTGATTCAGTATGATCTCTGTCCTTAATGTTTGGATTTTATTTAAAGAATGAATAGGCAGTTGCCAAAGTAAGCACTTAGAGTTAAGGGGGGGTGTCAGATGCAAATTGTTTGTAGTTTAAAATCTGCTGCCAAATTCTCTTTCCAGTTACCATGTCACCTCTCCACATACACACACCCAGTGGATGTGATGTACTTTACCATAATATTACCAAGTTCCAACCATTTGCTTTCCACGTTTCATTTAGAGTAGTAGACTGAATGTTTCAAAATGCCTCATATATCATTCATTCCTCATTTGAAAGGATCTGGAAGCAGTAAAGTACTAAATGAACAATGAGAGCTGGAGGATCTAATTATAAGTGTGTGCTATCAAGCCAGTTTTGCCTTATTTCAACCCCTTGCAGGGTGTTCCAGGTACAGAGTACTCAGAGATTATTCCTGTCTTCTGTGCTTGTGCTGGGACTGGACAGCTTGCCCAAGGCTACCTAGGTTGTATCTCACTCCTGAGAGGCAGAGTAAAAAAAATCAAGCTCTCAACCTGGATCTGCGGCTAGGTGCTCCTACTAACTGAGCTTTCTCGCCAGTTGGATGTTCTAATGAACCATACAAACCATCAGATCTAAAGTGTTGACAAAAGCTGTCATATATCGAGCATACTGAGCTGCGGTGCTGGAGGAGAGTCTTGAGAGTCCCCTGAACTGCAAGAAGATCAAACCTATCCATCCTGAAAGAAATCAACCCTGAATGTTCACTAGAATGACAGATTTTGAAGATGAGGCTCCAGTACTTTGGCCAACTCATGAGGAGAGAGGACTCCTTGGAAAAGTCCCTGATGTTGGGAAAGATTGAAGGCAAAAGGAAAAGAGGGCGGCAGAGAATGAGATGGTTGGACGGTGTCATTGATGCAACCAATATGGATTTGACCAAACTCTGGAAGGCAGTGGAAGATAGGAAGGCCTGGCGAGCTCTGGTCCATGGGGTCACGAAGAGTCAGACACGACTGAACGACTGAACAACAAATCGAGCATACTGATTTGGGGCAATATTTCTGGACACCAGGCAAAGAACAGTAAGGTCCCAAAAGCTACAAGGCAATCTCCCTGCTATGCCATCTATACAACATGTCTGAATAAATGATATTAAACCCTCTAGCCCCTTAAAATGAACCTAATTCCAGAGCAGGCAGGCTTTAGATCTGGCAAGAGCTGTAAGGCTCAGATCTTAAATCTAACCCAGCATATAGAGGATGGGTTTGAAACACATGAAATAACCTGAGCAGCATTTTCCAACCTTATATCAGCATACGATACTGTCCACCATAAATTGTTGCTCAAAAAACTCTGTCTCTGTTCTGTGCTGTCAAGTCAGAACTAACTTACAGTGACCCTAATAAGGCTTTCTAGGCAAGTGAGATATTTAAGGAATGGTTTTAGCAGTTCCATTCCCCCATTTCCATGGCTAAGCAGGGATTTGAGCCGTATTCTCTAGAATCCTAGTCCATCACTCTACACACTACAAAAACCCGACCTCTGTACTAAAGATCATGGGAATGACAAAAGTTATCACCATTCTACTTCAAAACCAAAGATTTGTTGTCAAATTGCAAGGGTGGCACAGCCACTTGAGAAATCAAAGGAATGGCCTCCCATAGGGTAGCATCCTCACACCATTGCTTTTTTAGCATTTATGATCACCCAACCCTCCCATACTCCAGGAGTTTCATCCATGTAGATAGTCTTGCCTTGGCAGTCCAGGGGGAAATCTTTGAGGCCCCCGAGCACTATTAACCTCCACATTAGAAGTTCTGTTTTATATTATAAAAACAGTCAGCTGAAACTAAATCCTTTAAAAGCAGGGGTCTATACCTTCCACTTGAAGAACAGAGAAGCAAACAGAAAGCTCCGAGTTAGCTGGGGAAGCAAGATTTTGGGACATTGCTCTACCCCAAAGTATTAGGATGTCACTGCAGAACAATCCCTGACCTACAAAAACAGTGTCTAGACATCAAACAGAATATTGATGACAAAAATAGCATAATTAGAAAACTAGTTGGGTCAGACTGGGGTGCATACCCACAAAAAATAAGGACAGCTTTGTCCCTATACAGAATATGCCATAGCAGAATATGTTAGTGTCAAGTGGTATAAATGCCAAACTAATGGCTGTTGTTTTTAATGCATCCTGCAGAATGATTACTGCCTATCCCAGCAAATAAGGGGGGGGAGAGGTAATACAGCATCAGACCCATCCACTTTATGGACATTAACCCCCTAAAATCTGATAACAAAAATCAAGGAAATGTTTTCTGCAAATATCTCAAGCTAAATGTCTGGAGAACAAAAACAGAACAATTTGCCAAATGGATAAATACTGAAGAGTGTTCCCCTTCAGAACAAGACCCAAACTGAACCATCTGGGAGTCGCTTAAGAGACTTCAAAGCAAGGAAAAAACATCAAAGAATAATCAAGTAACATGGAGCTACTTGGACAAATTTTCTGTGACTTGGAGAAATTCAATCAACATAGCCCTTGTGTGTTGTGTGTTGTGTTGTTACAGTCATGACCAACCCTTCGTGACTCCACTTCCATTGAGTTTTCTTGGCAGGAATACTGGAGTGGCTTGCCAGTTCCTACTCCAGGCACCTATAGCACCTGGTATTTGCTGGTGGTCTCCCATCCAAGTACTAACCAGGGCTGGCCCTGCTTAGCTTCCGAAATCAAGCAAGATCGGGATGTACTTAGGGCATCTAGCATGCAACTTATACCCCATCACAGGCCAAGATAACATAATTGAAGTTCCTCACTCTGGTCAAAAAAAGTTTACTGTAATTATCTTAACACTTTAAATTGTTTTTAATTTCACCTGCATTTCATATACACCTATAATTTCAAATTGCATGACAATCTGATATGAAGAGAGAAAATTGATGTGGGTTATTTCAAAGATAGGAGGAGAGAAAGAAAGAGATTGAGACTCTTCTATGTTACAATGGAAATGTCTGTTTACTGTCTCAGGGGGGGGGGCAGAAAAAATGTACCAGAGAGCCAGGGTCATAAATTTGCTTGGAAGCCCATCCATAAAGTGTGGTGGCTTATCTTCCTCAAGGATGTTGTGCCACGAGGAAGGGGTACAAAATGAAAAACGAAATGCTGTTTTGTCATTTCATTAGCTAACGAAATGAAATGAAACAAAATGAAACAAAATGAAACGAAAGAAGGAAGCAGCATTTTGTTACAGAAAAAATGAAATGGTTGGGGGGTTTTTTCCCATTAAAATGAACTGCTTCATTTCTCTGTAAAATGGCTCCCTTACCTGCTGGGCTTGGAAGCCAAGGCTGTCACCTCCACCGCCACTGCCACAGAAGGGCCACTGCTGTGGCCAAAGAGAGGCCTTGCCGCCACTGCCGCTGCCACTGCCACAGCCACTGCTACAGCCAGGAGGTTGAGAGCAGGCCCAGCAGGCCAGCCTAGGCCTGCCACTGCTGCCACCAGACCCCAAAAGGTAACAAAGCGTTTCACTTAATCTTTCGTTTCATATGATTTTTTTGTAAAAATTCATATGAAATGAAACAAAACAAAATGCAGGGGGATGAAATGGAATCAAATGAAACACCGTTTTTCCATTTCCGCCCATCCCTATGTGCCACTCCAGGCACAGCATGGTATGGTTGCATTTCCAGGTTCACAGAAACACTAGCCTACCAATTTCTCTGCTCTCACATCAGCAGCTGAGACAGGTGTTGGAAGGAATGAGGAAATGTTGACTAGTGGCACTGAGCCACATGCTTTCTACTATGTCACCTAAAACTGGGGAAATTATAAATAAAAACAAAATAAAAACCAGGACAGACCAGGAAGATTGAAGCTCTCTGACCAAAGCCATAGACCAGGCATGTCCAAACTTCGCCCCTCCTGATGTTTTGGACCACAACTCCCAGAATTCTAAGCTTGGATTGCCAATGGCAAAGGACTGTGGGAGTTGCGGTCCAAAACATCTGGAGGGCCGAAGTTTGGACATGCCTGCCATAGACTCATGGGATAGTCCTGTGTGTGTCACCAGTTCCCATGCTTTCGCCATGGGATAGCAATTAAATTGGCATCATACTTACCCGTATATACTTGAGTATAAGCCGACCCAAGTATAAGCAGAGGCATCAGTAGGTTAAATATTTTTGAATATTTATTTCAAAGAGAAACAGTAAACTAGCTCTGCAAGTGAAAAAAAGAAGCTAAAACACAAGAGTTAAAATCCTTCAAAACTGGATTCCTCTTCATCTGTATCTCCAAAGAGAGCTTCAGCTGTAGATGGTGTGAGGCTATCAGCATAGACATTGCACAATACTCTGCAATAGTCAAATCATTTAAAATGCATGCAAAGAAAGAGTGAAATGCATGATCCAAGGAATCAACACTGAGAGGGGAAGGAGAGGGTTGATCAAAAGAACCATGCTCATGTTCTGCATGTGAACTTCTCACAATCATCTGGTCACTATGGCAACAAAATGCTGGACCTGTGAGCCTTTGTTCTCGCTCAACATAGATCTTATGTTCTTTATTTATCACTTTCCTTTCCTTCCTTTTTACATCTTACATTTTATGTGCACCCATTTTCATCACATAATTTATATATTGTCCATTACTAACAAAGAATCGGAGGGGGTTGGGGAAATAAGGAAGAAAAATATGCTTCCCAACCTCATTTTTCCTCAATGGGAATACAAACCAGAAGTACAGTGGTACCTTGTATAAAGCAGGCCTGCCCAACAGGTAGCCTGCGGGCTACCAGTAGCCCGCGAAGGGTTCAAAAGTAGCTCGCCAGCCACCAGCAAAAAAGTGAGGGGATATGTTCTCCACCCCACGCTCCCCCATCCCAAAGACCACCACTGCCTCAGCAGTGGGTCTGCCAGCCCACTTTCTTAGCCAAGTAGGGCAGTTCAAAGGCCATGGCATGGTCCCCTGCTCCCCCCACTGGCCAAATGATCGAGCGGGTACAAGGGAAGCATGTTCATGGTCAACCTTCCCATAGGAATGCATTGAAAATCAATTAATCAGTTCCAGACAAGCATGTGCTTGGGATGGACAAAATTCGTAAGTAGAGGTATTAGTGTCGTAGCCCTCAGGCACTTTGGGCCAGAAAAAGTAGACCTCGGCCTGTTCAAAGTTGGACAGCCCTGGTATAAAGGAATTAATTCGTTCCAAATGAAATTATGTTAAGCAAATTTTCCTTTATACAAATTCCCATAGGAATGCATTGAAAACAGAGTAATCCCATTTTTATGTTGTATGGATTCTCCCCATAGGCGATTATGTTAAGCAAATTTCCCCTATCTCCAGAATGTTTTATGTTGTACAAATTTTATGTTATACAAGCTGTTTGTTATACAAGGGTCCACTGTACATGCAAAACAGGCTACCTGCTAACTTTTACTATAAAACAGACATGCAAGTGGAAGTATTTGGTTATGAAAAATGCAAATAAAGCACATGATCACAGCTTAAATAATTAAATGTTATATTCAAAGATATACTTCCATTCTTTAAAAGGTGGATATTTTATAAATGTTTTAAGGTATGACAATTCAGTAAATAGTGTTTGTTCCCCTTGTAAAATTATTAAGGAAGAAGGTACAGTACTAAAAACTGTTTCTAGTATGATTAAAGTTCTGATAATTAGGAAAAAGGTTTCCTGGGTATAAAGCCTTCTGTCATGTTCCATTCCTATATTCAAATAAAGTATGGCGTGGGAGCAGGATCTCACATCCATTTGAAAGAAGGAACGGTTTTCTACTTACATATAACCTACAGTTATATTTGATTTGATTTGACTTGTACATCAAACCATCAATGCAGTGCACTACTTTGGGAAGCATAAATTAGATAAAAAAAGGTAAGCAGAATTCAAGCAGAAAACTCCCACCTCTCCTGCTTCACCGCTGCTGCCAGGCACCTTGGTGGCGGGCGAAGCAGGGCAAAGCCATGGGGCACTGGCGCTGCCTCCCCCATCCCCCATGGCTCCCACCTCTGTTGTGTGGGGCAAAGCCACGAGGCACCATCACCGCCTCCCCTCATCCCCCCATCCCCAACTTTTATTGACCTGGGTATAAGCCAAGGGCCCTTTTTATGCAAAACACTAGGGCTGAAAAACTCAGCTTATATGTGAGTATAAACAGTAACTAGGTAGCATCCCATTCTAAAATGAAAGCTCCCTGAGTTTAATCCAGTCTAAAAGCCTGCCCTTAGAGTTAATTGCAGGTTAATGTAAACTTCTAATAATAAATCACCATTTTAAAATAACCACCATTTATGAATTGAGGCTCTCATTTATCACCTCTTTCCGGAGTCTGACTTCAAAAAAACTACATTTGAGTTTGCATATCTTTGAAAAATGACTCCCAGAAAACCTAGTCTTGGCATCCTGTTTCTAGATAGTGCAAGATTTGTTTGGCTTGTGGGTAGGTGGGGAAGTGTTAGAACAGATGAGAAGCTGGGCTGGACCAGACCAAGGGCCCATCTAGCCCAACCTTAGCCTCCCCGAGTCACCGGCCAGTTGCCTACAGGAACTGTTCACCAATAAGAAGTGAGTCCAGTCAAACGTGCCTTCTTGTCCCCCCCCCCAACATGTGGTCTACGCAGCTCTTTTGTCTCTGACAGCCAGCTGTGATCAGGCTGAGCAAGATGGAGCACTTGTTATGTAAAAGTACCTGGTATGCCACTGATTGTCCCAGTAGTTTTCCTGCCATCCACATAATGTAACACTGGTCTCAGTAACAAGAGTAACAAAACCTGTGTCTTCCCAAGACATGTTTTCATGGGATTTTTGCTTATTTATTGGAGGGGTGAGCAAGGTGCAAAAGAAGGTGTGCCCTCCTCTCCATTCAAACCCACCAATGAGGGGGGCGGAGTAATTAAGAAGGGAGTTGAGGAGGATAAAAGAAAGGAGGCGGGAGAGACTGGGCAGCTAGAGATGGAGATGGAGGAGGGGAACATCACTTTAGTACAGAGTGAGGGAGCCAGAGAGGAAGAGCTATACGAAGTAGTCAAAGAAGATCTGTGTACCAGAGAGTGGGTCACGTTCTGACTACCTCGTGAAACAGCTGAAAGGGAGTGGAAAACCAGGAAGACGTGGAAGGTTCTGTTTGGGAGCCAGATGGCGGAGAGGGCAGAGCGAAAGTGGGCGGAGGCTCGCAAGAGGTGGGAGCAGCAGGAAAAAGAACGATGGAGATGTCTCTTTACCTGTGGGAGTGCGTGGAAGAAAACCCCCTCTCTGCTGCCCGGATGCCTAGATATCATCCCACATCTTTGGGAGCCACCCAGTAGGCATCACTGATAGAGAGGTACATGCCCGGGAGCATTTGTTGGGCCTCTTTGGGACTTTGAAACTGTTGCACCCATTGCGCATGGGGAGGACGTTAACATGGACCAGCCCAGGTCTTTGCGGAGGGTATAGAGAGTGACACAGCCAGAACCCAGTGAAAACAAGGACCTGGAGATAGTTCTATCATTCCAACTGTTTTGTTTAATAAATCCGAGTTTAAGCAGCAACCTGTATCTGAAGCATCTTCTTCTGCTGACAATATGGGGAGGGGAGGGGAGGGGAGGGGGACTAAGGCAGGCCTCACAGGGTGTCTCTCTTCTTTGTGTGTTCTAGGAGTTTGGCATGGCATAGTTGAGTACCATGCCTTTTTTCCAACTATATTTTAAAATACTGAACCTCTGAAAATGCTGTTGCTGCTACAGTATCGTAATAAAACAGGAGCATGATGAAAATCACTTAATAGGATCTTCTTCGGCCCATTTTCCCTGTCTAGATCTTTGATTTCCTTGCTGCTGCAAGAAGTTAAAGTGGAAAGGAGACATTGCTCTTGCAGCAAATTCTCAAGGGTCACAGAGACAAACTTTCTACTTCTCCTCTCCCTTCACTGCTTCCAATCTTGCTCACTCACCTTCTTTAATGCAAGCAGGATAGTGCTAGGAGCCATTAAAAACAAGGGGTAGGGGGACCTAAATTTGGTGAATTTCTTGGGGATTTGTTAGAAGATGGGTATCTCCTTTCTACCTCATCCTATTGCAATAGGAACTATAAAAAGGCATGCAAGCAAGCTGAACATTCATTTGAGGATGGGGGCGGGGAGAAGTCAGGGTGTTTGGAATCCTATTCTTTTACTGGTCCAGAAGGCATGTTTTAGTAACCCGGTGCATATTTCCATAGGAATAGGATTTCTGCTTCCACAACTCCAGCATGGTAGTGGAAATACAATTTACAGATGAGAATCCCAGCATTTCTGGATAAATTTCATTAGAAAGTGGAATTATAAATGCCCAATACACCATTTAATGTGCTGAAAGGTGTTGAATGTGTCAGGGGAGCTGTCCGGAGATTAGACTCTGTTATAAGTCTGGACTACAGATGGGCACGAATCAAAAAATGTACCCTTAAACCCTCTGGGGTCAACAGGGAAAGCAATATATTTTCCTCGAGAGTTAGATAAGCCTGATTTACCAAGACTTAGTTACTTTTGGTTTTGGCTGTTTGAATAGCTTGCACGGAGAGAGAGACTGAATTTTACAGGCTCCGGTGGGAGACTTCTTCTGTGTGTTTCTTGCATGTTTTTATGCCTGCCAAAAATAAAAAGCCTTGTTTTCTAAAAACCTGGGCCAGAAAACCCTCCGACGCCTCATTCCAACGTGCAGCACTGCAACGTATTGACCCTGTAGTCGTGGAAAAAGTTGAGGCAGATGTGGCGACTGGTGGGAAGGGGGTAGAAACTACTCCCCCCACAGATCTAGACTTAATGAGGGAAATGTGACAAATTAAAACAGAACTGGCGGGTCTAATGAGCCTGGGTTTGAAAGATGTGACGCGAAGGATTGATGAAGTCTCACAGAAAGTTGATGATACAAAGCAAGATTTATCCTGTGAGATCAAACACAAGCCGCTGTGGACAGCAACGGCCAGAAATTGGAAAATATGGCATGGGAGATTAAGAGACTGGATCAACGTGTTACTAAAAATGAAGGTGAAATCAACTCCCCAAAACAAGAATTACTGACAGCCAAAAAGAAGTTAACTTATATGGAAGACTACTCTCGAAGACAGAATGTAAAACTGATTAATTTTGTAGTTCAAAAGAGGGGAGAATTAAAACAGGAAGTGATGACATGGCTTAACTCATATTTACCTCGACAACTTGCAGAACAAGACATAGAGAGGATTCATTATCTGGGCAATTCAAGAGAAGGAAGTCCAAGACCAATAATAGTCAGATTTGCCTCCTATGTAAACAAAGAACGTCTTATGTCTTCTATAAGGGCAAATCCCGATTTTTTGAAGAAGGGAGATAAAATCGTGCAAGTCTATCAAGACCTTTCCAAAGAAACCTCTGAATGGCGAAAATCGATGAAACCAGTAACAACAACACTACTGAAGCAAAACTTTCGCTACTCTTGGGGCCATCCCCTTTTTCTGAAAGTCTGGAAAGGTTCCATTCAGCACACAATTTACTCCCTGGAGGAAGGCCAGCATCTTCTGAAAGCATGGAATATTCAAGCTGATTCGACTTCTCTTAGTTCGGCTCCTGGGACATCTGCGACAACATCAGAAAGATGAACAACAGCTGAAGCCCATCAGTCCATCTCTCTCTCTCTCTCTCTCTCTCTCTCTCTCTCCCTCTCTCTCTCCCTCTCTCCTCCTTTGCTTCCCCTTTCCCTCCCTGTCTTTTCCCTTCTTCCCCCTGTTTTTTCTTTCCCTTTATCCTCCCCCCCTTTTTAACTTTCCTCAGGGGGGAATGGGAGAGAGGGTGGATTGCAGGGGGATAGAATAGTTTTCTGGAAAAAATTGATACACAGTATTAAGATGATTAAAGAGCTTGCGAGATCTTGGCCAGTCATTGTCCGTGGACGGATTTCCTCCCTTCCACCCCTTGAGGGCACATGCAAAAGTGTATGGTAGCTAGTGGGGTGGGAAAAGAATACAAGTTTAGGGTGGAGGGTTTGGATTGTTTTAGTTATTTTCTTATTAATTGTAGGTGTTAAAGGTTTGTTTGTTTGTTTGTTTTTTGGTGTGTTTTTTTTTTTTTTGCACAATGGGACCATTCCAGAACATTAAAAGAAAAAAAGTTAAGTTATGGGAAAGTTTATAAAATTAGCAACATTGAATGTGAAGGGTCTGGAATCAATTTTGAAGAGGAAGAATTGAAGCGATGATTAAAAGACATAAAATTGATATTGCTTTCTTGCAAGAAACTCATCAAATAAAAGATGGTGTTAATGAACTAAAAATTCCAAATATTGATATTTATGAGAAACATTTTGGCACATCTAAAGCAAGGGGGTAGCCATCTTAATTTCAAAGAATTGTGAATGCATTGGTGAAAATGTGGTGAAAGATTCAGAAGGCAGATATATAATACTGCAAGTTGTAATGGGTAAAGAGCAATATACTCTGGTAAATGTATATGCACCAAATGCTAATCAAAGCTGCTTTTATAATGCCCTCTGGGATCAGATTGAAACTGTTAAAAGGGGGTATTTAATAATGGCTGGAGACTTCAATATGGTGTTAGATAAAATTAAAAACAAATCAGCTTACAAGAAGGAAGACTGGAGGGTTAGACACACAACATGAACAAAATTTATAAATAATACAGGATTGAAGGATGTCTGGAGAGAACTTAAAGGAGACGAAAGAAAATATACTTTCTACTCACCAGTTCACAAGAGCTATTCTAGGATAGACTTTGTATTTGCTTCACAAAGTCTAATACCTAAAGTAAATAATACTGAGATTGAAATTATAAAAACATCTGATCACGCTATAACGTCAATTGATATAGCAATAAATAAAAACTATAGAGAAGCCAGAAGATGGAGAATGAATGCAAAAAAAAATTATTACCCAGAAGTGCTGGAAAGAGTTAAAAAAAAAAGACTGGTTGGAAACTTGGGACATTAATGAAAAGGCTGGAGGAAAAATGGGAATTGTATGGGACACCTTAAAAGCTGTAGCCAGAGGCTTTATTATAAGAGAAAACTCTAGAATAAAAAAAATGGAAGAGTTTAATAAAAGAAATCTAGAAAAATTAATAGCAGATTTAGAATCCCATTTTTTTCTAACAATGATAAGAAGATATTGAGGCAGATTGAAGCAAAAAAAAGAATTAGAGGATTTAGAACTACAAGAAGTGCAAAGAAATTTACTGTATTTAAAAAGAATTTTTTTTAATATCGTAAAAAAAATTCAAAACTTTTAGCCAGATTAGCCCAGAAAAGAAGGGATAAAAATACAATAGGGAATATAAAAGATTCTTCAGGTAAGGTCTGTACACAAATGAAAGACAAATTAAAAGCTATACAAGAGTTTTATCAATCTCTATATACAGCAAAAAACAAGAGCAAGGAAGATATAGAAAAATATATCACCAAAAATTTGAAGAGGGTTTTGGAAGAGGAAGATATGCTGGAAATGCAGAAACCCATTACAGATCAAGAGATAGGTGAGGTAATAGATAAATTAAAGAATAATAAAACTCCTGGAGTGGATGGTCTGGGACCTGAATTTTATAAACTTTTTAAAACAATATTAGTACCCAATCTAAAAAAGCTATATAATAAAATAATGGAAGGAGAACAAGTTCCGAGATCCTGGACCCACTCCTTAACTATTTTAATACCTAAACCTAATAAAATCTTAATGGACATTGGATCATATAGACCAATATCCCTATTAAATCAGGTTGCTAAGATTTTTACCGCAATTCTGGCTAAAACAATGAATAATTTTGTAGCTAAATATATTAAAGATGATCAATGTGGTTTTATCAAGGGAAGACAAATGGCCAACATTCTAAGAAGAAATTTGAATGTTCTTTATGAAATGGGAAAAAGTACTACCAAAGCAGGCATGTTATCTTTAGACCTTTTTAAAGCTTTTGATTGTGTTCAATGGTCTACATTAAAAATATTGTTAGAAAAATGGGGATTTGGGAAACATTTTTTAGGAGTAATAAATCAATTGTACTCAGAAGGTACTTCCTCAATAATAGTTAATGATGGAATGGCCGAACAAATTACCCTAGGCTGGGGAACTAGACAAGGATGTCCTCTTTCTCCAGTTCTCTTTTGTATTGTTATAGAACTTTTGGCAAACACAATAAGGGATGATGAATCCATTAAAGGTATTGGGAAAGATGGGGTAACCAAAATTAGTCTATTCGCGGATGATGCCCTACTGACAATTTTAGATCCAATAGAGAAAATTCAAAGAGTAAAAATTCATCTAGAAGAATTTGGGGAAATAACTGGATTATGTGTAAATTGGCAAAAATCAGAAAGTTTATTATTTAATTATCGAAGAAAAGATCTTAAGATAATTGAAAACTTTGGGCTGAAATGCGGTAAAAGTATTAAATATTTAGGATTAGAACTCTATAAGGAGTTTACCAAGACTAAGGAAAAATATTTTAAAATTAAAAGAAGAGATGAAAAATTCTCCAAGACATGATAAATAGGTACTGTAATGGTGGGAAAAAATCAAGAATAAACAAAAGTTTCTGGTATAGATCTCAAAAAGAAGGAGGATTAGGTATACCCAATCTAAGAAATTATTATATTATTATACTTGCTCCTGTCTGCATGAGGGGAGGGAGAAAAAAAGAGAAGAAAAAATGCAGGGTCACCGCCGAAGCCGCCCATCGTCGTCCTGATTCCTTCTCTTAAAGGGGCGGGAGGCAAAAAAACCAAACAGAAGCGAGGAGAGCCCGGCACTCACCAGATTACATCCGGATCAAATTAGTTGTTTGGGGGAAATTTTATTCAAACCAGAGAAGGTAATATGGTGGGAGCTGGAGTCATTGGACATAAAGGGGGAAATAAATAAATTTTTGTTTAGTGATTTTAAAAATAAGGTAGAGATTGAGAATCCCCTCCTGAATGGTTTAATGACTACATGGAGAAAATATAGAAAACATTTATCACCGAAGGGTTCCCCATTATGTTTAGTAACAGACTTGGAAAATTTTCCTACGAACTTCAAGCATTATTTAGGGTTATTTAAAGCTAAGAAAATAGCCAGATTAAAAGACTGGTTGGGCAAAATTAGAACAAATCAGGACATAAAAACCACTTTGCAATCTAGTGATTTAATATGGATAAACTATATCCAGTTAGAAAAATGGACAAAGGACTGGGTCAGAAGAAACAGTCAACTTAGAGAATGTACAAAGTTTGAACAGTTTTTATTATCGCTTGAATCTGACCAGGATAATATAGAGAAAGGACTAGTATGTAAAATATACAAAATAATAGGGGACTCACTGGAAGTGAAGGAGTTAGATTCTCTGAGAGAGGTCTGGAAACAAGACCTTAATGTAGAGATAAAAAAAGAAGACTGGGGGGAAATCTGGAACATGAGAATCTTGAGATCATTATTGGTTAGGATAAAAGAAAATTATTTTAAATTGCTTTCTAGATGGTACTTGACGCCAATTAGATTGAATAGAATGAACCCTGAATATTCTAAGATGTGCTGGAAATGTGAAAAAAAGATAGGTACATATATGCATCTCTGGTGGGAATGTGAAATAGTTCAAAAGTTTTGGAAAATGGTTTTTTTAGAGCTAAGTGAGATGATTCAAGTAGATATTGATTGTAATCCAGGGACAGCACTGTTATCATTGGGCCTTTTCACACAACCCCTAAGATCCGCTGGCCACTTAAATTCGGACCAGAGATCTTGGGGGTTCGTTGCTCTTCCTGCGTCCCCACCCCTCCGCACCTACTTGCTCCTGTCTGCGTGAGGGGAGGGAGAAAAAAAGAGAAGAAAAAATGCAGGGTCACCTCCGAAGCCGCCCATCGTCGTCCTGATTCATTCTCTTAAAGGGGCGGGAGGCAAAAAAACCAAACAGAAGCGAGGAGAGCCCGGCACTCACCAGATTACATCCGGATCTGGGGATTTTCGCCCTCCGAGAGCAGGTACATGAAAAGTGCGCTGGGACGCACTTAGGTGGGCGTGGTCGCACTTAATTTCCTGCAAACTCCGGAGCTGGTGGGGAAACAATTGTAAGCTCCGGAGCTTGCAGCCATTTGCGGCGGAGTTTAGGGGTTGTGTACAAATACCCATTGTCAACTAATAAAGATTATGATGTTACAACAAAGGAACTAATAGCAAATCTTATGACAGCCGCTAGATTAATTATAGCAAGAAACTGGAAATCTAAACTAGATCTCAAGATGGAAGATTGGTATAACGAACTTTGGGATATAGCCATAAACGATAAATTGTCTTGTAGTTTAAAAGTTAAATGAGGAGAAATGAAAAATGACATTTTTATGACATTTGGGGAAAATTTATAGACTTTGTATTAGTAGAAGGGAAGGGGAAAGAACCGACGAATATTTCAAGACAGTTCTGGAGAAGAGGACTTTAAGAAGAATATTAGAACAACAGACGTTGGAGTAATAAAGAAGAACTCATGGAAGAACTGGATGGTCCCGGGGGGGGGGGATGCACTAGTATTGTATTTTGTTTGTTTGTAATTTTTATTTCAAAAAAATTAAATTAAAAAAAACGAATCAAAAAATGATGTTTTGGTTTTTTGTTTTTCATCGCAGGTCCCATTTTGGTTCATTTTTGTTTTTCGTGATTTTTTTGAAAAAATATTGTTTCGTTTTTAAATGTTTCATTTTTTGTTTTTACCCGCTTTTGCACGATTTAAAGAATTTCCATGCATGGGTGTCCCCCAACGCCCCAGACCAGAAGGAAAACTCTAAAATAAATGATGCTGGCAGAGACACAGTATAGACTAGGTATGCAGGGAGGCTGGCAGCGGTGGGCAATGCCCAGGGTGTAAGGCAGCCACAGAGTGACTGCACTGCGGGGCAGGGGAGGGGACTCACCGAGAGGTATGCACACACACAGGGAGGATGCAAGAGAAATCTCTTCTTTCTCTCCCCTAAGAGCCAGGCTGCAGCCAGCAGGAACACAGAGATACACACCTGCCTGGCTGGCCTAAAGTAACGAGTCACAGAGACAGCAATCCCACCCTAACTCCCACCGCAGACTGCAAGGAAGATGGGGGCTGCCAAAGCTTTTTATGCCCTCTGTGGCTGCCACACCTACCCAGTCAGCAACCTGGGCATGCTATTGGTTGAAATTGTCCAAGAATTTACATGATCGCATCACATGGCTTGCATCCATCATGTGGCTGGAATCCATTTTGTGTCATCCTTAAAGGGAAAAGAAAAAATACATCGCGATGGGAGAAGGACAAAACAAACGTTTTAAGGACCACAACTCCCTGGTAGGTAATATTTTCAAATAATTATTACTGCCGTTTTACGAATGTCCAGTGCATTTTAATACCCAAGAAATCAATATTAGGCATCTGGGAGCCATTTTGGGTCGATGTCCCCTAACTCCCCTTAAAGGAAAAAAATACAGCGATCTGAAAAAAGATATGAATGCACATTTTAGTGACCCCAACCCCCCTGGTAGGCATTATCAGACAGAATAAATAATTATTGCTGGGTTTTTATGGATATTCAGGATGTTTTTTAACATTTAAAAACAGCTCATTTCATTGTGTGTTGCCATTAACGAAAATGAAACGTAACGAACCTAATTTTCGTGGTTCTGTTTGGTTTGTTCCAATTTCATCACAATTTTCATTATTCGTTTCGTTATGTAACGAAACGAGCAATGAATAACAAAAAAATTTCTCGTTTCATGCCCATCTCTAGTCTGGACTCCTATCAGGATCATCCAAGCCAGAAGGGCTGAAGCTAAGACACCAGATTGAAATGCATCCACCCTCTTCAAGAGTAAAGGCAACATCATTAGAAGTGAATGCATAGTTCCTATGGTAATGGGAGGGGGGTAAAAAAAACTCATAGAGAGCAACTATTGGGTAGCAGCAGTAATAAACACTGACACTAGTAGAACTTTCACAGGCAACAGCAGCAACACTTAAGCTAACTCTTGTTAGTACTGTACTATGTAAAAGGTGGTAATGGTAAACCACTCCTGAATATTTCTTACATCAAATACTCACAACCAAAACCCTAAGATGAGACAATGTAAAAATCAGACTAGAAATAGTGCTGGAAGATAAGACTCCCAAGTTAATCAATCTGTACTGGGGAATTACAAGAACAAGTACAATTAGTGGTTTGGCGCTAAAAACAGAGGCAAAATATAACATAGGTGATTAGGGACTACTAGAAAATATCTGACTGAATAATATCCAACACACTTCTTCAAAAACCTATCAGCATAAACATCTTTTAAGTTGATGTTCCAACAACAGCTTCTCAAGGAGAAGAAATCAAACAGTGGAAGAACTCAAAGGTGAAAGAAATTGGGTCAGAATCCTAAGAGCAATGTTTCAACCATTGTCATAGAGAGATGATGATGCTTATAATAAGCAATGCAATGAAACAGAAGATAACACTAAAAGAGGGAAAATAAAACATCTGTTCTACAACATCCAAGCAATCAGAGGTAAATTTAAACCTTGATTAGGAATGATAAAAGATCAACCAGAGACATATTATCTGATCAGGATAAAAGGAAGAGGAGAATTACAGTATACAGAAGGGTTGCAAGCATGATAGGTCCCTTTAAAGTAGAATCCTGAGAGGGCGAATTTGCAATTTTAGAAACTGAAGTAAAAACATTGTCAATGCATCTGGGAGAAATAAGTCAGCAATGGTTGACAGGATAACAATAAAACAACTTCATGCTACAGATACTGAATCTATCAAAATCCTCACAAAAATGTGCCAGAATCAAAATTAAAACACTGCAAGACAAAAAGGAAAATGGAGGCTTTGCATCACCAAATTGGATTCTATATTATAAAGCCTGCTGTCTGGTGTGGTTAAAAGAGTGGATGACCCTGGAAGATAATCAATTACTATCATTAGAAGGGTTTAACTTGAATTTTGGATTGCATGCCTATTTATGGTATGGGAAAGCTAAAGCTCAAAAAGACTTTTCACATCACTGTATAAGAAACGCTGTGTTGTTAGGTTGGGACTCAATGAAGAACTCTGTCTATACAGCAATGCCACTCTGGGTCTCTCCACAACTGGCACATACAAAACCCTCTATAACACAGGAAAGAAAACCACTGAGATGTAAAGACTTGTTAACAGAAAAATTAGAACTAAAATCAAAAGAAGAATTACAACTAGAAGGATTTGCAAATGAAAATTTTTTATGAGTGATAAAGAGCAATATAGCTACTCAAATCAAGAAGTTGACATGGGTAAAAGCATTTTTTTCTCTTAATGAAAAGTTAATTTGAAAAATTTATAGTTGTTTATTAACTAGACAGTTTAATGAGATAATAAAAGAATGTATGATAAAATGGGCACGGGATCTTGATCTTAAGTCAGAAATTCAGTTGGATGAATCGGAAAAATTATGGAAAGTTAATATTAAAATTATCAAGTCAACAACATTTTAAGAAAATCTTTATAAAATGTTCTATAGGTGGTATTTAATGCCTGATAAGCTGGCTAAAATGTATAAAACATCCAATGTTTGTTGGAAAGGTAACAAAGGGTCAGGATCTTTTCTTCATATGTGGCGGACATGTAAGAGGGCTAAACAATATTGGTGTATGGTACAAAAATTTATTTTACAAGCTATCTTAATTAATCTTGAGTTAAAAGCAGAGCCTTTTATTGTCTATGATACAACAAAATATTGGCAAAATTTGTAATAATCCATATGCACAACTATGGAAGACAAACAAGATTCCAGACAAAGACCAGTTAATTATGAAGGTGCTGAACTGTGCAGAAATGGCCAAGATCTCAGCATTACTTAAACGAAATGGACATAATGAGGATTTTGATGAAAGATGTCATGGTAGTACTACAGATGGCCCTGTAGTAAGGAGGCATTCACTATGACCACCATCACCCCAAATCTGCCTCCTGTTCAGTTGCTGCAGCCTCAGATCCCATCAAGTCAGTCTGTGACACAGCTTCTCAAGAGATTTCCATGTTTTGCCACTCTCTGTCATTTGCCCTTTCCGAGCATGTTCCCCTGGTTTCAGACCATTGGACAACACCCTGTTGCTCTGTTATACAAACAGCACAACTTTCAACAGGGAACTGCTGTTAAGAAATCTCTGTATGCTTCATCTCTTGTACGCTAAGTCACACAACTTAGCCATAGATAATGCATACCGGGATTTTGTAACTTGCTATAATTGGCTGCTGTTATTATTTATCTATTGATTTATTCAATTTGTATGCCACCCATCTAGCCCCGGGCCACTCTGGGCTGCGAACATCAGTAAAGTAAACAAAACAGAATACAGTGACATGAAAATAACGACCAACAACATTAAACAATAACACGAAATCAATAGCACAAGTGATAAATCCAAAGGAAACATTGTAGAAAAATAAGCCAGTAAGGAGAATTCATGACCTGTTAAAGGTTATGCCTTTTGCATAACTGCTGAGCAGAATTTCACGGTGGCTCCTCTCAATCCGTTGTTGTTTTCACCACCCTAGAGAATCTCATGTCATCAGCACACCTGATCTCCATACCGTTTATAAGCACATCAAAAAGCAATGTTTCCAATATAGATACGCAAGAGACCTGACAGCTCATATTCCATCAGATTAAGAACAGTTTATTCTTATTCTCTGCTCCCTGTTCTTCAACTAATAGTAAATTATTTCATTCAGATGAGTTTTTTTCTTTTTTTACACTGCTGCTAGTTTTGCTTTGGAATCTCTGGTGATGAACTATGTCACACAACTCTGAGAAGCTGAAGTAAACTATGCCTGCCAGATCACCTCTTAAGTGTTTATTGGCACTGCCAATGACTTGTAAGACAGTGGTTCCCAACCTTGAGAAACCCAGATGTTC
Organism: Phrynocephalus guinanensis; assembly: GCA_037367245.1. Classification (NCBI taxonomy): domain Eukaryota; kingdom Metazoa; phylum Chordata; class Lepidosauria; order Squamata; family Agamidae; genus Phrynocephalus; species Phrynocephalus guinanensis. The sequence continues at coordinate 40,154,083 of CM074736.1, forward strand.
TTGGACTACAGCACAGCTGGGGGTGAAGGCTTCTGGGAATTGCAGTCCAAGAACTCCTGGGCTACTCGATGTTGGTAAACTACTGCTCTAAAACATTAATGAGACAGAAATTCTTCCAGAAGCCATGTAGATCCTTTTTCATCGCATGAAAAACAGCCCATTTATATATCTGTGAAGATTCTTAGTCATGCAGGTGAGTTTATCTGGAAGTTGAGCCGTGGCAAGTAGACTTTTTTTCTTGAGAGATCGAAACATTTGAAGGACAAAGGACACTCATTCAGAGATGAGGTTGTACACATATTAGACAGAGAAGATATGTGGTTTGAGAGAGGGGGCCAGGGAAGCCATTCATGTGTGTATTGAAAACCTCTCTCTCAAAAGAGGTGGGGGGGCCTCAGGCATGATCTGTCCGCTACTTATCAAGTGGCGCTTTCATCAATCCCCAGACAAATCAGAAGCACTTCACACCTCCACCAGCAAGAACATAGCTAATGACCCATACTTAGTGGGTGTTGGGAAAGTTTGCATAGGTGGGACTGTCACACCACCTAACGAGCCTATTCCAACTTATGAGCCTATACAGACCAGGACAATGTGAAATGAAGGTGAACTATAAAATGGAGGACTCACCACTAACTTTCCTCAGACTGACGAAGCTGCTTGGATGAGTAGTGCAACATTTCAGTCTCTCAAGGAAAGAGGTCCAGTTACCATGACTCAACTTCCAGATAAGCCCATTTATATGCTTGACAATCTTTAATAATGCTTTCCACTAATTTATCAAAAAAGCTAATTACTAATTTCCCAGACTCTACTTGGCTCTCTTTTTAAAACTTCATGCTATATTAGTTACTCTCCAATCCTCTGGCAAAAAGGCTAATCAAGGGGACATGATTTTAGCTAGATAAGCTGCAATTTCACATTGGGTGTGTGTGTGTTATTGACCCCTCCCCAGCACCTGCCTGAGCTCCAGCAGTCTCTGGATCCTGCAGGCCTTCTAGGAGGCTCCAGGAAAACTGATATGGCCCTCTCGGATGTTGGCTACAGCAACCCTTGCACACCAGTTAATTTATGACTAACACTGAGACCAACAGTTCTTGCGGAGATATATTGACACTGTAACTCCAAGCACTATGGAAGGTGAGGTTTTGTTCAATTACCAGGAATATTACTGGTGTTCATACCCTGGTTATGTGCTAGATTGCACAACTGAAATGTGCCCTGGCACTTTATCAATTAGCTTCAATTAGATCCCACAAGTTACGCAAAGCTGATTTGAGCATCAATTGATTTTGATCAGCAAAAGACAATACTACATTGATTACCAGTGTCATCATCATGATGATTATTGTGATTATCATTATTCAGTGAGCACTGTGGATTAAGCAAAAAGCATTTATTTATTTATTTTTAGTTTTGCCTCTGGTAGTGCATAAAATATAATAAAATTATAACATTTCTTGCTACATGAACTCTGAGATATGTTGGCTTCTAACTCAATAGACGAGAAGAAATATTTCTGACCCTATAATCCTTTTTAATACTGTTATACAACTATGGACGGATTTGTAATGGCAACCTTCTGGATACATGTTGCTATTAAACCTGCGATAAAAGCAGAAGCTCCTTAAAAGCATGTTTTAAAAGAAATTTTGCCATAATATATGTACTAAACTGATTTGAGGGAGTCAGTATTGCAGTTCTCAGTGTGCTTAACAATCATAAGCCCTAAACAAGAATTCTAAGAAGGAGAAACCCAGCAAGGCTAATGGGGAGGAGGTGAGAAAGATGTTGCCTTGTTGATTCCAGAGAAAGGACATAAAAAAGCACGGGGAGGAGCAACATCTTTTTAATTAGCCTAGCATCTTTTGATGAAAGAAGACATGCCAATCATCTATGATCATTCTTTGAAGCAGCCCTCCTGGCTTCTTTCTAGGAAACAGAGGAAAAGGCTATCATTCTGTATCCTGGGGCAATTACCCCCCCCCCCGCTGCCTATTTGTAAAAATGGCATTTAAAAGGAGGGACAGTCAAAGGATATTTTGTTTCCTTGCCATTTTCTTATATCCTCTGTGACACAGAATGATAGTTTCCTTCTTATAAGTAAAATTAGCATAACTCATAATGGAAAAGAAGCATCTTTCTCTCTCCTTTTTGCCCGTCTCTCACCCCACCTTGGCTTCACCATTCCTTTTATCAGACAGATTCATTAAAAATCAGGTTCGTGGTTTTATCTCTAAGAGGTTTACATGATGAAACAGCTGTCAATAAAACCCTAAAGAGGATTGGTGCTCACATGTCAGTGGCATAACTGAAGGGGGGGCAACGTTGCCCCTATCGCCCCTAGAAAGATTAAAGTCGGAATCCATCTGAGGTTGTAGAGGGTGGGCGGGCTGGAGAGGGTCATAGAAACGAAACTGCAAAAAGCACATTACATAAATCAACAATAGGGGTTGCAGCAATCGTGCCAAGAAAATAGTCGAGAGCTATTAATTCAGGCTTACATATTCTTCTCCAAGCTTATCCACTACAGAACACATCCTACACAAGAGTGGGGGAAGTAATGGCTCACTTAATGTATAAATATCTGAGGGAGGGAATGTCTTTGTGGGTGTGCTACTGGCAGATTTACATAAGATTTCCCATGCTGGATCATCTGGTTCAGTATTCAGTCTCTTAACAGGGGCAATCAGTTGCATGGTGTGTGCATTCTATGCTGTCAAGTCAGGACTGACTTATAGCAACCCTAATAGGGCTCTCAAGGTAAGTGAGATATTTTGGGAAGAGTTTTACCAGTTACACGCACCCTATTCCCCAGACTCCTAATCCATCACCCCATCTACTACACCACACTGGGAATTCGGCAAACAGTTATTATCCCTTGGAAAATCAAAAGTAGGCTGAGAAGGAGACAGGTTTTTATTCTCAGAATCATCACAAAATATTTGTTGCCCAGGGCGCACACATTCACAGCCCCTGATTTGATGTATCAAAGCCAGCTAGACCGGCTGCGTGAGCTCTGCAGAAAATTTGCCATGTGGAGAGAAATCCATACCATTGGCAATTTCACCTGGACAGCCTACAAATATTGACTGGGTCTGAGAGTTCCTCAGAACCCAGCAATATAGGGGAGCTGTACTTCTGGCTCATGGGAAGATGTTTGTTTGCCCCTAAGATAAGTGAGATAGAGAAACAGCCGGGGCAGGAGCAAAGAAGGAAGTCAAAGAGGCAAATGGGAAAGAATCGATCAACAGAGGAGGATAGTGGCAACAGTGTGATAAGTGATGATCTCTTCTTCCGCCTGTGCAGTGTATAGTTCTGGTCACCAGATGTGTACAAAGTGTTATAGAGATGGAATAGGTCAAAAACAGTGTGTATATCTGAGGTAACAATGTGAACCTTGGCTTCCATGGTCATCATAATAATCATATGACCTCAAGTCAGTTCTGATTGATGTCACTCAGTATTTTAATTTCCTCCAAATGTGCATATAAAGCAGATTTTCTACTGTGCATATTATATGTTTTGCTATTGTTGCAAGAGCTTTAGAAGTTTAATCAAGTGGTTTATATCCAGAAATATAAAAACAGAAGAATTTTGAATCTTATACCCATCCATCTTTTAAACAACTTCTCCTAACTGTATTTTCACCCATGACTTCCATTTCTATAGATTTATTTATTTATTTATTTATTTATTGGATTCCTATACTGCCCATCTGACAGCGAGGTCACTCTACCATTGATGGCCACAAGCCTGACCTTTTTGCCTCACTGCTCTGTATTAGAGATGGGCACGACTTGAAAAAAAAAAATTTCGAGTTGTCGTTAGTCGGGCCGGTTCCGTTTCGGCTCGTTTCCGTTTTTCGCGAAAATTTGCAAAAATTAGTCGGTTCGTTTTTTCGTTTTTTCGTTGTCATTAGTACTGGTTTGGGGAGGGGGTAGCGGGCTCCTGGAGGGAGCTGCAGGAGTCAGCCAGAGCCACAAGTGACGGACTGGCAGACTCTTTGCACCCGCTGTGTCTCACGTACTTGCATGTAGTGCAATGCAAGTAGATCTGGCTTAGGGTTAAGACGGCTTAGCGCAATGGCTAGGGTTAGGCTAGTTACGGGTGAGGTTACGGTGAGTATTGGGGTGCATCTGGGTGCCTCTCTGACCCACTTAGAAGGACAGTGTACTGGCGTATGGGTTAGGCTTAGGGTTCGGGTTTGGGCTACGATTAGTGGGCTGTTTATGCCCGATTGGCACATCCCAGAAGTCTCTGTGGTCAACCTGGCCAAGTGGCCATGCGATTGGTGGAAAATTTGCATGGTCTACTCCCATGGGAGAGCCCATCATTGCAAATGTGCAGGTGTAAAAAATAAAATAAAATAAAATAAAATAAAATCAACGGAGACTTTTTTTGCAAGAAAAACCCACTGCTGCTCCTGTAAAAATTCAAGCATTTAAAATAGCTCATTTCCGCATGTTTCTGTGGTGCTTTGGTGGGGTTTTGGGCAACAATTTCAAAAAAAATATTGCGGTCGCCATTTTGGATCCCCCCCCCACCGCATGGCAAATGGATGCGCCCTCCCAGCCTGGTACAGTCAGCAAAACCTGGCCATGCGATTGGTGGAATGGCTCCAAAACTTTGCATGGTCCACTCCCATGGGCGAGCCCATCATTGCGAATGCGCAGGTGTAAAAAAATAAAAATAAAAAATAAAATAAAATAAAATCAACGGAGACTTTTTTTGCAAGAAAAACCCACTGCTGCTACTGTAAAAATTCAAGCATTTAAAATAGCTAATTTTCGCATGTTTCTGTGGTGCTTTGGTGGGGTTTTGGGCAACGATTTCAAAAAAAATATTGCGGTCGCCATTTTGGATCCCCCGCACTGCATGGCAAATGGATGCGCCCTCCCAGCCTGGTACCAGCAGCGCAGCAGTAGCAATAGCCAAGGAGAGGGGGGCGGGGAACCCCCCCCCCAAATAAAACACCCTTCTGGCCTGGTAGGTGCCCTCAGACAGTTTTCGCCTACTTTTAGGGCCGGGAATCGGGGTTATTTTTAACTTTTAAAAACTTTTTTTCTGTGCCGCTTGGCATTGCGCGATGCAAGTAACGAGCACGACAAATCAGACCAAATTGTTCGTTCGTCGGTTCGAGCTCGAAGTCTGGGGCAGTGATTCCCGTTACCGTTTCCGTAGAGTAACGGAAACGAGTAACGGAAACGGAAACGGGAATACCGCTAAGTTGTGCCCATCTCTACTCTGTATGCTTGGAGTTCCCTTCCATAATAATTACTTGATGCTATCTATTACGTGTTCAGATCCTTCTTCCAAAATGGGAGTGGCTCAGACTCACTTTGATCCAAACATGATAGAGCCACAGATTTGTATAAACGCAATATGATACTACTAATTTTCATTTCTTTCTCGGTTACGCTCCATATGAAAATAGATTTTTGGCCAAGCTGTCTATCACAACTGCAGATCCTTTTCCTGGTGAGACATTGCCAGATTTCCATCAGTTTACATACAAAGTCTCTCTCTCTCTCTCTCTCTCTCTCTCTCTCTCTCTCACACACACACACACACACACACACACACACACACACACACACACACACACACACACACACACACACACACAGTAGACCACTTCAAACATGCCCACACTGCCAGTGTTATGCCTTTTCTGCCAGTCTAGAAAGCTCTTTTTGCTGCTGTTCACTGCCTTTTTCATTTTAATTGCCCTAATAATTCTGTGCCGTCAGCAAACAGCCACCTCAGTGCTCCTCCTTAATTTCAGAACATACATACATACATACATACATACATACATACATACATACATACATACATACATACATACATACATACATACATACATACATTACATTTACATCCTGCCCATCTAGTGCCAAAGCACTACTCTAGGTGACTAACAACAACTCAAGCAATTTTAAAAATCTGTCCTCAATACAGATACTTGGAGGTCCCTTACACTTACTCCCTCCACTGAGGACCTGCAGAGAAGGGCATGGTGGACAATATACTATGTTGCCAATCCCTCTCTACAATCACCCCTATATAGCTGCTTGGTGATGCTCTCCAAGAATCCACCACTGTGCCCTTTCCTACCACTGCCCAGAGGGAGCTGCCAGACAAAGGAGCCAAGAGAGAAGGCTGTAGCTGCTCCTCACAGGGCCTGTAGTTTGAACACCTTCGACAGCCGAGGTGGCTGCTACCGTATCTCTTCTCATGGCTGCATTGCAAGAAGCAGTGTTTCCTTCTGATTCTGAGTGGGCGGAAAGGCTTGGCCTCGGCAGATGCTTTGCCACCCACATATAATTCAACGCCGGCTGCTGGTATTAAGTGAGATACTTACTGGGGGATCAGGTAAAGCCACATGCGAAATTGATTGCATTGTACAGGCTGGAACCATTTTGAAACAGTTGTCATTCTGACAGTGCATGTCTGTCATGCCTTCCATAGATAAAGGGGGAAACTTTTAGTGAGCTGTTCTAGGCCTTACACCTTTGCCTACAAAAATTACAAACAGCACGAAAAGGGTGTGTGTGAGGAATCAAATTCTTGAAGATTTTATTCTCTCTCTTTCTCCTCACAACAATGTAAATGGGGCTTATTGGCAAGAAAATATATTTCCATTTTCTTCTCAAGTTGTGATGAGTCAGGCACAACTCCTTACATCTCTCCCTGAATAGCTTAGAATTAGAATTCCTACCATCTTCCCCATTTCAATATATTTCTCTAATGAACACCGAGCATTTTTATTTTCTTAGAATGAGATGTGTTTATGAGATTTCTCTCCCAAGGAGCAAGCATACCTTGCAGATCATAACAAAATGTAAGGGCCAAATCCACAAATTATCTTTGGCACCATTTCCTCTGGTAGAAAAAAGCACCAATTAATGGAACGGTAGTTGATGGCAATAAGTAGCTAATTAGACAGGTGACAAGAGAGGACAAGCTGTCTTCTCTTTTCTTGGTTTTTCTAAGCAACCCCTTCCCAATGTGCATATTGCTACTCAAGGGCTTGTTAGCACACAGAGGTACTGTATCCTCCATATTGTTTATGGAAATATCCTTGTGTGTGGAAGCTAGCCTGAGGGGTTTCTGTAATCATGTTTAGGGTAGCTTCCATCTGCATTATCCCTACATCGACTCCCTGATATGATCCGTGGAGTTTTTCCTATTTTTATCTATTTGCACATTTTGAAGAAGCTGTTCCCCTTTGAAGGTTACTTTATCCAGTGCACTTGCTTCAGTTATAGCCAGCCAAATGCTTATGGGATACCCACAAGCAGAACACAGGGGCCATATCCTTCACTCCAGGTTGTGCCCCAGCAATCAGTAACAAAAGATATAGTGTGACTAGAATGGGGGGGCAACACATCACCACCATACCCAGAAGCCGGGATAGCCTTGTATTCCAGAAGCATGGTCAAGTGAAGTTTAAATCAAACACGTAGAGCCTGCTGCTAAGAAATGTATCTTGCTCCTTCCATGTGAGCTTCAGCATTCAGTTGTTGTTCTGGGGCCTTCGTCTCTTAGAAAAAAGATAGGATGCCCAAAGACATATTTCGTAAAGACACAATTAGTTTTACACGAAGACAATGAAGAATTAAAAATACATACAGGAAACATGTAGCCTCAGCACTCAGTGAAATAGAATAATAAATATTTTATCCTCTCCTATAATCGCCGAATTTCTCCCGAATGCCCACAACGCAAATAAATTGTTTTTGCAGAGTCTCTCAAAATCATTGTGTTCCAGCAACTGTGCAGAAAGGTGAATCTGCCTGGCGTTTTCAATAGAGAGCACTGAAAATGGCCAGCACACCAGCAAAAATACACAAAATGAATAAGGGATTGAATGAGGACAAGGCTGTTCACCAAACACTGCTTGGCTCACACCTTTTTACTAGATAAAAGTTGACAGCAGGTAAAATATGTGCAAAAGACTGTGTAAAAGCACATACATACATGCATACATACATAATCATTATTTTGCAGATGACATTCAGTTCTCTTTGAATTCCTTCTCAGCTCGCTCATTCAGCAGTGGAAAACACTGTTCAGGAAGAAACTATTTATTGTCCAGATCCAGAGACCTAAATTATCTTGGACCAGCCTTGACTTTTCCTTTAACAAAGGTAACTCTACGTCTTCTCTTGCATGGTAGGAAGGACACATATCTGCTTCTAATATTTTTGTTGCCATTGTATGCTGTGAATTTAAACCTGACTTTGGTGATCCTAACTGGGTTTTCAAGAAATGTCAAATATTTAAGGAGTAGAGATGGGCACGACCAGAAAAAATGACGTTTCGAGTTGTCGTTTGTCAGGGCGGGTCCGTTTCGGGTCGTTTCCGTTTGTCGCAATAATTTTCAAAAATTTGTCATTTCCGTTTGTCGTTTGTCATTTGGGTTGGGGTTGGGGTTGGGGTTGGGGTTGGGGTAAGTGAGCTCTGGGAGGCACCTCTCTGGGTGCCTCTGATGTCTGACCCACTAAGAAGGGAAGGGAAGGGAAGCGTAACGCGAAGCCACCACGTACAATACATTACATTATGTTAGGGTGGGGGGTACGTGGCAGAGACACCTCTCTCTCTGGGTGCCTCTGACTCACTAAGAAGGGGAGTGTACTAGCGTACTGACGTACAGGTTAGGGAATGGGATAGGGGTAGGGGATGGTGGGCTGTGGGAGGCACCTCTCTGGGTGCCTGTGACCCACTAAGAAGGAAAGTGTACTTACGTACAGATCTGGGTTAGGGTTGGGGTTAGGGTAAGGGCTAGGCTTAGGGTTACGGTTAAGGTTAGGGTGGGTTAGTGGGCTGCACCTCTGGGTGCCTCTGACCCACTAAGAAGGATAGTGTACTGGTGTATGGGTGAGGGTGAGGGTTAGGGTTACGGTTAGGGTTAGGGTTAGTGGGCTTTTTATGCCCTCTGGCACATCCAGAAGTCTCAGTCAAAACCTGGCCATGGGATTGGTGGAATGGGTCCAAAAATTTGCATGGTCCCATCCCATGGCCAGCCCATCATTGCGCAGGTGTAAAAAAATAAAAATAAAATAAAATAAAATAAAATAAATGGAGACGTTTTATTGCAAGAAAAACCCACTGCTGCTACTATAAAAATCAGGCATTTAAAATACCTAATTTTCAAATGTTTCTGTGGTGCTTTGGTGGGTTTTTGGACCACGATTTAAAAATAAATATTGCGGTTGCCATTTTGGACCCCCCCCCACCGCATGGCAAATGGAGACGACGAGGATGCCCCCCCAGCCTGGTACCAGCAGCCCAGGACAGGAGAGGGGGGGAAGGCTGGGGACCCCCCCCCCCCCCAGAAACCACCCCTCTCTGGTAGGTGCCCTCACTGAGGCAGGCATATTTTCGCCTACTTTTTTGGCCGGGAATCGGGGTTTGTTTGTTTTTTAAACTTTTTTTCTGTGCTGCTTGGCATCGCGCGATTGCCGCGATGCCATGAACAACAACGAAAAATCAGACCCAATTTTTCTTTTTCGGTTCGGGTTCAAGCTGGATCGGAGTAATTCTCGTTACCATTACCCATTACGTAACGATAACGAGAACCGAAAATGGAAATGAGAATTTCGCCGCTCCGTGCCCATGTCTATTAAGGAGTGGTTTACCATTAGCACCTCTAAGGCATTTCCTTGCTCTAGTGTACGGTTTGTATCCAGGTCTCCTGAATCCAAGGTCATCACTCCACCCACTACACCAGGCATGTCCAAACTTCAGCCCTCAAGATGTTTTGGACCGCAACTCCCACAGTCCTTTGCCATTGGCAATCTAAGCTTAGATTTCTGGGAGTTGTCATCCAAAACATCAGGAGGGCCGAAGTTTGGACATGCCTGCACTTATACCATAAACCAGTGGTGATGAACCTTTGGCACGCCAGATGTTTTGGACCATTCCACAGTCCTTTGTCATTGGCAATATAGGCTCAGAATTCTGGGAGCTGTGGTCCAAAACATCTGGAGTGCCAAAGGTATTCCTGTAGCTCTCATGATATTCTGATCTTACCCTGTACTGAAATATCTCAGGACACAGTTAAGCAGGATGTTAAAAAGTAGTCAATGTAGTAGAAAAAGTAACATTCACAGGGGAAAACTGAAACTCTTCCCTTTCTATAAGAGTGCTCCCTGAGTTTTTCCAAAGCCATATACAGTGGTACCTCGGATAACGACTTTAATTCATTCTCTGAGGTTAGTCGTTATCCGAAACACATCGTTATCCGAAATGCGGGTTCCTATAGGAATCAATGGGAAACCGATTAATCCGTTCCGGAGCCTAGGAAAAAGGCACAGACACCTGTTTTTTTGCTCAAAACTCTTTATAAAGTGCACTTTAAAGGTACAGATGCAATGCCACCCAGGATAACTCTTTTTTACTGATGCATGCTGGAGATTCGTTATCTGAGGCAGTCCATAGGGAAAATTCATTATCCGAGGCAGCCCATAGGAAAATACATTATCCGAGGCAGCCCATAGAGAAAATTCATTATCCGAGGCAGACCTATACCTAGAAATTGTGATTTGTTATCCAAGGCAGCCCATAGGGAAAATTCGTTATCAGAGGCAGTCCTATACCTGGAAATTTGCAGTCGTTATCCGAAAAATTCATTATCTGAGGCAGTCGTTATCCGTGGTAGCACTGTACTTCTATTCCAAATATGCTCTTGCCAAAAAAGCAGGAGAGTTTGGAAACCATCATATACTTTGGGGTACTCTTATACAAAGCATTTTACCTTTATGGTGAAGAGATATGAAGGGGTGGGAAGAGTGCGGATTGGATACAACACCAGAAACTGTTCTATGTTGATCTCATAGCTCCTGATCATCTCAAGTAATCAAGCCTTGAATAAGCAAACATGGTTCAATATCCTAAATTTGATAATGCATCACTTTTATGTATCCAAAACAGCTGGCTAAAACTACATTTTCTTCTACATTTTCTTAACATAAACCTCTCATGTAGTTTGGCAATTTATGTATCATTCTATTGGTCCAAAGGCTTTTTTGTTGTTGTTGTAGTTGTGGGAGCATTTTGCTTAAACAAAAAATCAATAAGGGAAACAACGTTTTGGAAAAATACAGCATACACAGTGGCTATTAAAAAATATTACTTCTATAATCTTCTAACAAAATTGCCTGCTCCAGCAATTGGCTACTCAGCTTTCTGCAAGGTTCTTTTCTGCTCCTTATATTGTAGGATGAGATTAAACAAAGCATTCATCCATTATAGATTGGGTCAAAGAATGCAAAACAAGCATATATCAGAAGAAACAGATTCTGTTTGGTCATGTATCTCTTACCTTTCTTGCATGGTGAGAGGGCTGAAATCTTTCTCCAGTGTAATGTGATTGTCTGTCTCTGCCGCGTTGTTTGAGTAGGGTTTTGGGGCTTCTCTCTGAACAGCCATCATCTCCTCCAACAATTTCAACTCGCGAAAATTGCTGGAAATGGGTTCCACCACTACACCTCTAAGCAAATCCACATGGTGAGAGGCAGCGGTCTGTGTCAATTCCATATCTACTCTTTCAGAGATTACACCCTTCTCTTTACTGTCCAAATATATGGCTGTGTCACCTGGAGAATTCTGTTTTCCTTCCTGAAAGGGGGCAAGGGTTGAAAAAAAAGAAAGAAAGAAAAGTTAGGCAGAGAACTTTATGAAAATGGAAAATATAAGTAATGATGTCTGTTTCGGATTATAATCAGTGACTTTTGGAGTAATGCAGGCTAACAAAGATTCAAGCTTCTTGATATACTGTACAAATAAGATACTTTCTGGACAAGTACATATTTCGAACTCTCTTATCAATGTATATTCATAGCTCATTGTTTTCTTGTTCCTCTGTCTTGATATGAGCTTTGCCTTACTATGAACGTCAACCTCCAGAAAACTCTTATTGGCGAGAGCTAATAGTGGAACAAATCTAATGAACATGAAAATCCCAGGGAATGATACTTCCACCACATTGTGTGTAACTCTTGAGATGGTAAACAATCCTATTGCCCATTCCTTATCCCATTATTATGTATGTTTACTCAATGCCCAACAAGACATTATGGGGAAATGCATGACTTCTACCAACTTTTATCCCGTTCTCAATGGTATATAGATTTTTTAAAAAAAGCACTAGTATTGTCTTGCTCCAAATCCAGTTAATCGGCTACTGCGAGTCAACTACAAAGCCAGACAGTCTTCATTAATATAGGCCATCAGTGAGTGGTCCCTTAGGGGTTTTCAACATGAGAGCTGATGTTCATCCTGCATTAGTTTGCTACTGCCTCATTTAAATTGCAGATTTTTTTATTTAATATATTTTTATATTAAAAATTGCAGAATTGTTAACCAGAGGGAGCTCGACTAGCAGCCTTGTTTAAAACAGTTCACAGTATAGTAACGATCATCTTGTTCACTGAATGTGTTTGCATTATGATTTTTATGCTATGTTTCATTCGTGGCATCTGATAAGTTTATTACATCACAGCTGTTTTGGGATGTTATTATTGTACTTTGGGATGGTTTCGATTGCTCAGAGCTGCCAAGAGCTGTCCTGTCTGAAAGAAACAAAGTATGGACCTATCCAAGGTCTATCTGTAGCTTACCAGGTGGCCATGAGGTGGTGAGAGATATGAATCCCCTGCCTGAGTTTTATGAAGCTCACCCATTTTACAAGACATTGTTATCCATACATATTCAAGCCATAATTCTGAATAAGGACATCTAGACACAGTGGTATCCAGAAAGGCATGGCATGCTATGAATTTGTGAACTCTTTCAGCCACCTCATCACCCACTGTACTAATGTGAATTTAAAAAAAATATATGCAAAGTATACACTGACCTCTTGTGGCAAACCTGCATATACAGTGGTACCTCGTACAAAGGAATTAATTCGTTCCAAATGAAATTATGTTAAGCAAATTTTCCTTTATACAAATTTCCCATAGGAATGCATTGAAAAACAGAGTAATCCCTAATCGTGACCATTTTTATGTTGTATCGATTCGCCCCATAGGTGATTCTGTTAAGCAAATTTCCCCTATCTCCGGAATTTTTTATTTTGTACAAATTTTATGTTATACAAACCATTTGTTATACAAGGTCCACTGTACTTGTGACCGATTTTTTCGGCAAAGGGTTTGCACAAATCATGCTGGGCAAAATGGGTATAATGATGACATTCGTGACATAATCCTATGCATATTGACTCAGGACCAAATCCCACTGGGTTCACCAGTACTTACTCCCAGTTAAGCATGCACAGAACTTCAACTTTCAGATGTCCGACAACATTTATCTCTGTTAGCATTTGTATAATCGCACCATCTATGTCCATGCCTGCATCTGAGAAGGTTGCAAATTGCATTTTATTGAGATAGGAAACCAGGGGCTAAATCCAATTTTAGTCCCAATTAGAGTAGGGCCATTCAAATGAATGGGTCTTGCTGGTCAGCACCGATGGGCGTCTCCTTGATTTCACTGGCTTTAGTCTGTTTAGAATGAAAATTGAATTTAGCCCAGGAAGCAAGAATTATATATGCCTATAACAGCAGAATATGTTTTGCCTTTTTGGATGAACGGGCGGTGGGGGGGGCATTTCCCCCATTTTATGTGGCAGACACCTAAAAGTAATTGGTAATAACAAATGCATCCTTCTCCCTTCCATCTATCAATGTGAAAGGTCATTGATTAGTTTTGAATTCTGCTTTATACCTTTGAATTGGCCAATTTAATATCGCATTGCTCCCAAGTATGTACCAGAGGTATCATTAAAAGACTGAGGAGGAGAACAAATGTAGGTGGCTGCCTGCAGAAGGCACTGGGCTGAGCCCCCAGTTTGAAAATAATTTTAAAAAAAACACCAGGGCCAAGAACATCTTCTGCCTTAGAGCCTAAAGCAAGGCTGCCATTTTTCTAAGCATCTCTTTTCCCAACCGGGGGAACTCCACATGTACTCTAGTGACCATAGTCACACTGCTTTCGCGACAACATATCTAGAGGACACTAGATGGGAAAGGGGGTTTGAATTCAAGTTTTCTCCCACCACTACACCATTTCCAGAATGGTGACAGTTTATTTCAACATCCCCCCAACCCCCACATGGCCTTATGAGACTATGTGTGTAGTGCAGCACTTTTTAAGTGATCTCTTCCCTCCTTTCCTTTGAGAGTCAAATTGCCTAGATTGGACACCGTTCTGAATCCGTCAGCTTCATTATGACGTTGCCTTAGGCAGAAGCAGCATATCTATTCCTGTTTTATAAATTAGGATAGGGATAGCCAAGCCTTGAGCCCCTTTTGCACAATTCCCTCCTGGTTTCCCTCCCCCCCCTTCCGATATAGCAAGGTTTTCCTGCTGGCTTGAGGAAATTGCCACGCTTGGGGAAAATGGCTGACGCTGCTGCTCGGAAACAGCTGTTTCACACACAGTTGTATTCGCTCTGCATGTCCAAAAAACATACTGTAGTGCTATCCCTGCAGTGAGAAAAGAGTCACTTTGAAAATGTGATGAACTTAGTGAGCAATCGCCTTATGGAGACCAACAGTCTCTGAAGAGAAGAGGTGGAGCAGGTCTCCACAGCTAGGAACACTGACAAATCAGGGTTGCTCCTCATGACATGGAGGGTCTCCACGTACAATGGAATCTTTCCTCTTCAGACTGTCACCCTTTGTGTGAAAATAGTGTGTCAGAGGAAGCAGGACCGGAGCATTGTCTTCCCTCATGAATTCAGAACATGGTGGCTTGTCCAGTGGTGCTCATGGGGCACTGCCTCACCTCAGGCTCAAGCTATTCCAAAGCATTCCACATCTGTCTCCTTCCTTATCTTCTTCCTTATCAAAGGGTTCCGCTGCATGTGTCAGCTTGCCTTTTTCTTTGTATGTGTGAGAGAGATTTGAGGTGGGTGGGATAATAAATGTATGGATGTCCACTTTTGCCGCTGGCTCTGTCCTACGGGTTGTTGTACCTTCTGCCCCATCAATCACAATGGGCAATAGCCACCACTGTTTCAGATTAGCCATCTTGATACAGCTATCAAGGAAGCGGAAGAGAAACGACATTGAAGATTCTTTGGGGCCATGTGTAGAGCGGTGTTGACCTTCTTTCCAAAGATGATAGGGAGATTCCCCCGGATGAAATTCTCATATATTTATATTGTTTCAGCTCTTCAAAGAACATATCCTTCTCTGATTAAGATATATATAATCTCCTTTACTCTGTGACCCAAATGTATTACCAGATTTTGATCCTGTTTTGAATCTCTGAAAGCATTTCACTTAATACAGGCAGTGGGGTGGGGAAGAACCTTTCATTTTATGATTTCACTTGCAGAATAGTCGGGGCTGGCCCAAGACATTTTTTATGCATGAGCCTCGAAGTGTGCACTGCCTAATCCTTCCAACCCAAAGTGTACAACCTGGCACATTTTTCTGACACATGAGGGGAGAAAAGCCCACCAACTCTCCCCCCCCATCCCCAGCAGTAAAGAAACAAAAATGTCCATTTTAGAAAAGAATAACTGGATTCCCTTTTGTTGCTCTCCATACAGAGAAAGCAAAAATGGAAAGGGAAGGAGCTAGCCACAGAAAAGCTAGGTAGGGAATAGGCGACTAGGAATTATAGTCTCGACCTGATGTATATACCAAGATGTCTTAGGACCTTTTTACACGACCCCTAACATCCGCTAGCCACTTAAATTCGGACCAGAGATCTTAGGGGTTCGTCGCTCTTCGGGCGTTCCCACCTCCTCCGCACTTCCTGGTTGCTGGCTGCGTGAGGGGAGGGAGAAAAATTGAAAGAAAAGCATGCTGCTCACCTCGTTCTGCCTCTCGTCTCTGTAAAAGTAGCTCTTAAAGGGGCAGGAGCCAAAAAACAACAAACAGAAGCAAGGAGAGCCCCGCACTCACTATCGTTACACCGGATCAAATAATTTTCACTGTCCCAGAGCAGGTACAAGAAAAGTGCGCTGGGACGCGCTAAAGTGGGCGGGGTCGCACTTAATTTCCTGTTAACTCCGGAGCTGGTGGGTAAACATTTTTAAGCTCCGGAGCTGGGAGCCATTTGCCCCGGAGTTTAGGGGTCGTGTATAAACGCCCTTAGACAGCTACCACTTCTGCCAATGACATCTAGAAACACTCACAAAAACATAGCTCAGTGGTTTAGGCATCTGGCTGTAGAGCCAAAGGTTTGGAGTTCGATTCCCCACTGTGCCTTCCTTGGAGCAGCTGGACTTGATGGTATTTTATTTATTATTATTATTATTATTATTATTATTATTAGTAGTAGTAGTAGTAGTAGTAGTAGTAGTAGTAGTAGTAGTAGTAGTAGTAGTAGTAGTAGTAGTAGTAGTAGTAGTAGTAGTAGTAGTATCATCATCATCATCATCATCATCATCATCACACAGCAGACAAGATAACTATGCTGAATAAAATAGCCTTCACCTCCAAGGCCATAGCTAACGACCCATACTTTATAGGTTTCAGCACCTTAGGCCATTGTTCACCTTAAGGCTATGGATACTGTTGTCTACTTAACAAGCCCATTCAGGCCATTATTCATCTTATGAGCTTATTTCAGACCAAGGTGATAAGAAGTCAATGCAGACTATAAGATGGAGGACTTGCACTAGCTTTTTTCAGACTGATGAATGTGGATGAGCAGCGAAACGTTTCTGTCTCTTAAGAAAAAGAAGTCCAGTTGCCATGACTCAACTTCCAGATGTACCCATAGGGCCTTTTTACACGACCCCTAAGATCCGCTGGCCACTTAAATTCGGACCAGAGATCTTAGGGGTTCCTCGCTCTTCCTCTGTCCCCACCCCCCTCCGCACTTCCTGGTTGCTGGCTGCCTGAGGGAGGGAGAAAAAAGAAAGAAAAGAATGCCTTCTTACCTCCGTTTTGTTCAGGGCAGCATTCAGATCTCTTAAAGGGGCGGGGCGCAAAAAAAGAACAAACGGAAGCCAGGAGAGCCCCGCACTCACTATCCTTACACCGGATCAAATATTTGTCACATCCAAAAAGCAGGTACCTGAAAGCTGCTGTTTGGTCTTGCTAAAGTGGGTGGGGTCGCACTTAATTGTCTGCAAAGTCCGGAGCTGGTGGGTAAACATTTTTAAGGTCCGGACCTTGCAGCCATTTGCGGCGGAGCTTAGGGGTCGTGTATAAACGCCCTTAGTGACATCTCCAGATTATTGTTGTTCTGGAGTGTCAGTAGTCTTCATGTTTACTTAATAAACTGCAGGTGTTTCAAGCTGCAGCTCAACAGCAGCATACTAATGAGTATCAAAGGGTCCCTTTGCAAATCTCCAGCCTTCATAAGCCTATATTTCCTCTGTAGGGAAGATTCTCCTCAACCCTAAAGATTTGACCCAATGGAGGTTTTCACCGCCTCTTTTTTGGACCAACTAATCAGAGCCAGCCCTACCATGAAGGAATTTGAGATGGTTGTCTTTGGGAGAGGATGTTGGATTATATGGAAGTCAAGAGGCACTTGGTCGTTCTTTTCTGTTTAAGAAACCACACTCCATTAGTCTGCTGCCCTCAGTTGTAGTAAGGGAACTCCTCCCATTCACCACCGCTGAGAACAATTTTAACAATTTTGGGTTCTGTAGACAAAATTCAGAGGGATACCATCTTGCCCAAATCAGCTGACAAAATGTTTTCCCAGATATTATTTTCCCTTCTCAGAGGCAGCAATAAATCAATGGCCTCACTTATGACATGTGGAGAGCAATCATACACATAAATTATCAGTCTTATTTGTGGTGGTTGTGATTTGCCCTAAATACATTGATTTGTGTTGCATCTTCCCCTAATTGTTTATTAGCTTCATTTGCCACTAGAAACAACTGACATCTCCTTGAAGAGGGAAATCTGACCACCCCTCTGAGCTGGAGATGGAATTTTAAAAATCTTTTTAATGGATAAAAGCAAGGTAAAATATGTTGAATGAATGAATGAATGAATGAATGAATGAATGAATGAATGAATGAATGAATGAATTCACGGAGGCTTTCATGCCTGGGATCTGATAGTTGTTGTGAGTTTTTGGGGCTGTTTGGACATGTTCTGGACATTTTTCTACCTGACGTTTCACCAGATTCTGTGGCTGGCATCTTCAGAGGGCATGAAACTCAGAGAACTATGAGAACATGGCAAAACAGCCCAAAAAACTCACAACAACTATAATGAATGAATGAACTACATTTTCTAACTATAGTTCCCAGCATTCCACTGCCAGCATGGCCACTTTCCACACCTTCAATGCCCTGCTTGACTTCTGAGGACAAGCACCATTTATTGTTCCAACTCACCTAACAAAATATTGAGTGCCAACCCAGGAAAATGGTTAGTGAAGAAGATGGGGCGGGGGGGGGCAATCATAGTTGCTAGATGGATTGTAGGAAAGGAAGAAAGAAATCATCCTGCCTCTTTCTGTATAGGTATCCACTCATCAATCTCATTTTCTACTGCTGTTGTTCTGTGCTATTGATGTTGCCTCCAACTTACTGCCACTCCGGGAATGAGTGACCTCCAATGAATCTCATTATTAACTGCCCTTGTTCATGCAAGCTTAAGGTTATGTCTTCCTTTATTAAGTTGTCACTTCCCTCATTATTCACCACAACTTCCTGTTCCAGTTTCTTATTGTATGATATCTGTTGCAAGACAAGTTCTGCCACTTACGGCCCTTCCAAAAAATATCCTGGCTTGTGTAGATCATCATTTTCTCCTACAAACAACAAAGAGGAAGAAACTTAAGGAAGCTCGAAAGCTCTTGATGGTCTTGAGCACTGGGCTGAAAACTAAAGAATGAAATTTAACAGGGATAAGTGCACCTGGGAGGGAAATGCACAGTTACACAAGAAGAGGGATACTTGGCTTAGTAATACTGTGAAAAGGACCTTGGAGCTGTTGTAGATCTCAAGCTGAACATGAGCCAACAATGCAACATGGCTGGGGAGAAAATAGTTGAATGCTATTTTAGGCTGCATTGACAGACATACAATCTCCACATCCGATGAAGTATTAGCCGGCCCTTCAGGACTGGATAGGGCCTCCCCTAGAGCACTGTGTATCTCTCTGGACACCACACTAGAAAAAGAATGCCAACAAACTGCAAAAGGGTTCAGAAAAAGGCAACGAGGATAATCAGTGGACTGGAAACCAACCCCTGTGAAGAAAAATGGAAAGAACCAGGCATGATGAGTCTTAGGGCCTTTTTACACGACCCCTAAGATCCGCTGGCCACTTAAATTTGGACCAGAGATCTTAGGGGTTCGTCGCTCTTCCTGTGTCCCCACCCCTCCGCACTTCCTGGCTGCTGGCTGCGTGAGGGGAGGGAGAAAAATTGAAAGAAAAGCATGCCGCTCACCTCTGTTCTGCCCCTCGCTCCTGCCGGCAACATTCCAGTCTCTGTAAAAGTAGCTCTTA
The DNA here is from genome assembly GCA_037367245.1 of Phrynocephalus guinanensis. NCBI lineage: Eukaryota > Metazoa > Chordata > Lepidosauria > Squamata > Agamidae > Phrynocephalus > Phrynocephalus guinanensis. The sequence continues at coordinate 40,173,540 of CM074736.1, forward strand.
AAGGGGCAGGAGCCAAAAAACAACAAACAGAAGCAAGGAGAGCCCCGCACTCACTATCGTTACACCGGATCAAATAATTTTCACCTCCAAAGAGCAGGTACTTGAAAGGTGCGCTGGGACGCGCTAAAGTGGGCGTGGTCGCACTTAATTTCCTGTTAACTCCGGAGCTGGTGGGGAAACATTTTTAAGCTCCGGAGCTAGGAGCCATTTGCCCCGGAGTTTAGGGGTCGTGTATAAACGCCCTTAGCCTTGAGAAAAGAAGACCGAGGGGAGATATGACAGGACTTTTCCAAATCTTGAAAGATTGTCATACAGAGGAGGTGTAGTCTGTTATCCATCATTCCAGAGTGTCGGACACATAGTAATGAGTTCAAGTTACAGAAAGCTAGAATTCAGCTGAACATCAAGAAAAGCATCCTAAATTTTAATGCAAAACAACAATAGAAACAATTAACTCAGAAGTTGGTGGGTGCTTCCACTTCAAGACAAAATGGAACAACCATCTATCAGATCTACTTCATCTTGGATTCCTGCACAGAGAAGGAGGTTGGTCTCAATGGCCGTATACAGTAGGTCCCTTCCGATTCATTATGTTATTCTATGATAAGCTCTGAAGTTTTTGATGAGGAACAGGATGTTCACAGCAAGCTTAATATTTCCTATAGTCATCATTCTTCCACAACCTCATAATAAACACAGACACCATACTTCCAATTTCCCAGAAATGTTAGAAGGGCAATTATCAAATGAAAAGTAGTATGGACATCATTTGTGTTTTGTGATGGAGGATCTCTTGGAAGGACGTGTGTCTTTGGAGATGCAGCAGCCAGGATTTGCATTCCGGAGTGTTGGCTTAAATATGGTCCTATGATCTGAGTTATCTGTCTCAGTAATATCTGTGGCAGGATGGGGATGTAAATGGACCACAAGTCTCATTAGCACATTGCCAATGGTAAGCTGTCCTAGGAGTTACAGGAAGACCTCATCAGTAGGGCCACACATTACCCAACCCATCTAGACTGACTGGCCTGCTAGAGTTTTAAAAAGCCATTCATGAAGATGCTAAGGGTTCAATCAGGCACCTTCTGTGTAAAAAGCATATTGCTCTACTACAGAATGGCAGTTCTTCTTCACTGTTCCATGCCACTCTTTTCCCTGTTTTTCAATTAAGAACATAAATTTATCATGTTATTGTTTCCTGATTCTGTCCTCTGAAATGAGCATCCTTCCAGTCCCATAAAGCAAAAGAAATATGCTCAAGGAGCAAAAAGAAAATCAGATCCTGGAAGAAGCAAAAATACAACACACACAAAAACTGCAGCCCTTTTAACATTCAGGAAGTCAGTGTGCAATGTGTTATTACTTTCAATCGCCCCTTTGCAACTGAGGAAATATTTGAAAGCAATTCAGGAACAATCAGTGCAAATTACATTGCCAGTTGCCACCCATGAAATATGAAAGAGCAAGGATTATCAATATATGGAAGTCAAATTCCTAATCATACCCCTCCTTGTAATTTGTAGAGGACCTTGGAGGGATTTTGAAAAGCTGCTTGAATGGTTTAACCAGCTCACACAACAAACAAAAGAAGATTCCATTTTGCCACTTATGGAGCCACGGTTCAGGTGCTGATCTATGCCATGCTAGCATTGCAAATTAGAATTACGAGAGGAAAACCTGGTGCAGAAACATAGTTCAAGTCAAGGTTCTAGCTGCCCACACCACCCTAGACATGTTTATACGAGGAACAGAGACAAGTGACAGGATGCTGGACGTTCTAGGGCAGAACCATGTGGTCTGTCACTTTTTTCAGAGCTAGGGGATCTTTGGATGTAATTTTGGAAGTAGCCACATAAGTCTGTGCTAAGCATATTAGGGAAAGAAAGAAAGAAAGAAAGAAAGAAAGAAAGAAAGAAAGAAAGAAAGAAAGAAAGAAAGAAAGAAAGAAAGAAAAGAAAGGAAGGAAGGAAGGAAGGAAGGAAGGAAGGAAGGAAGGAAGGAAGGAAGGAAGGAAGGAAGGAAGGAAGGAAAAGTTGTGGCATCTTCAAGACTAAGTTATATATTTCAATGTGAGCTTTCGTGGACAAGTCCACTTTTTAGATATTACTGATCATAGTAATAGAATAGTGACAAAGTGATGGGGATGAATATTTATTTGCTTAAGCATACCATCTTTCTAGGTTGGTGATCTATCTATCTATCTATCTATCTATCTATCTATCTATCTATCTATCTATCTATCTATCTATCTATCTATCTATCTATCTATCTATCTATCATCTATCATCTATCTATCTATCTATCTTCGCAGTGCTTTTCATCTTGATCAGGAGCTGGTGTGCTTCCTGTTCTCTCAGTGAGAGCTGGCACATTTATACAGAAAAATACCAGTGAAGTGATTTATAGGGTTGGATGGAATAAAGAAGAAGAAGAAGAAGAAGAAGAAGAAGAAGAAGAAGAAGAAGAAGAAGAAGAAGAAGAAGAAGAAGAAGAAGAAGAAGAAGAAGAAGAAGAAGAAGAAGAAGAAGAAGAAGAAGAAAGGCAGGCAGGCAGGCAGGCAGACAGACAGACAGACAGGCAGGCAGACAGGCAGGCAGACAGACACAGGAGCAAAAAAACCACTCATCCCAGAATCTCACTGGGTAGTCTTTGAGAAATCACTGATCTCCTTAGAGGAGAGACAGATTTAAGAAGTACTGAATAAATAAGTAAAATAAAATAGCCTTGTTGATAGGCTTCATCATGCACTCATTGGACCATTTTGGGTCTGCTGCTTGTTATGTTTTGGCTATGAAAGAATATAAATTGCTATGAGAAGCTTCAGCATCACTTGACAGCAGGTGACAACTGATGCTCACTTGCCTCCCCAGCTCTGGGTGATCTGGCCCAGGGAACACACTGCAGGCACTTCCTTGCCGCGTGCAACAGATGAATGAATGGCTTGCCTGAGGGTCATCATGACATTTCAGCTCTTGCAGTTTGTAAGTTGGCTAATATGGGTTTGTTGGCAAGGAAATTTATTATTGGTGGGTCTCCCGCAGTGGCTATCAGTTACTGAGGATGGTATGATCCTTCTAGTTCCTCTCTTCCTTTTTCTTCCTTTCCTTTCATTTTTGCCTGGCCCTTTGCCAGATTGGGGAGCATGGCCATTTTACAAGTGCAATTGTTAAAACAGAGAATTCGGTCATCCGCATAGATTGGTGCAGCAGTACAATTGGAGACACAGGTGCTCATCTGAACTGCCTCCATAGTCAGCCCTACCCATGTCAAGAATAGTCCAAAATGATAATAATCAGGCCGCTGAATCTGCAGGTCTCTACAAAATGAGGGCAAGGCATCTTGTACATTTAATGCCTCTTAACTGTCCATTCAAGACCTAAACATTTTGAAATACCCTGCATTACAACAGGGATAGCCTGTAACAATATACTCTTCCTGGGAGAAATCTGTTGCTCTCCCACTAACTGTGAGGATAGCAGCTCAGCTCAGAGGGAACAGGCAAAGCAGGAAAAAGGAAAATGTCAAGTCCATGCTAATCAGAAAATCCTGAGGGCTTCTACCCATTTAGCATTGATTCCACTCTACCAGTGGTTCCAACCTTTCAGTAACCCAGGTATTCTTGGACTCTCAAACCCAGAAACCTTGGCTGGCACCGTTAGTAGTGAAGGCTTCTGGGAATTGTAGTCTAAAAACACCTGGGTTACCCAATGGGAACCACTGCACTATGGCATTGTTCATCTCACAAAAGCAACAATAGCAGCATTTGAAAACATGTCCATTTACTATTGAGTCACACTATTGTATTTTTCTCCAACATCTAGCAACTGGACAGCTGCGTATAAAGCAGTGGCTTGTAAAGAAAGATGGGTGCAAAGTTAGATTTATGACACATGGCACTTCTGAATGCATCTGAGTCCAGGAACTTGTTTTAGCAGTAGGCAACAAATGACTTATTTACAAGAGTTTGACAAGTGACCTCCAGCCAATTGATGGATACTGTTTGAGCTGTTTTTCCCCCCATGCATTTTGTTTGAGTTAGATTTTCGGGATAACTCAGCCTCTTTCTGAAAAGAGTTCCTTGTGTTAGGACCGTAAGAACATCTGCCATACACTGTATGCTAGGAGCAAATAATATTGTGATCTGATTATTAGAAAAATAGCTTCTATTCCTTTTATCGAGCACAGCCCAGAAGTTTCATAATGAACCTATGATTCTGAACAGAATCGATCTGAACAGATACCATCATCTGGTGTGTTCTATCTCAACCAAAAAAGGGCCTTTATACACGACCCCTAAGCTCCGCAGGAAATGGCTGCAAGGTCCGGACCTTACAAGTGTTTTCCCACCAGCTCCGGACTTTGCAGACAATTAAGTGTGACCCCGCCCACCTAAGCGCGACCCAGCTGCACTTTCTTGTACCTGCTTGAGGTGGGTGAAAATCCCCAGGTCCGGATTTAATCTGGTCAGTGCGGGGCTCTCCTGGCTTCTGCTTGTGTGTTTTTTTGCCTCCTGCCCCTTTAAGAGAAGAGGTGGGAGGGAAAAAAGCAAGCAGAAGAGAAACGGAAGAGAAACGGAGCTCCGGGAAGCTCCTCCAGGTGAGCTGCATTTTTCCCCTCTTTCTCTGGTGGGGAGGAAGGAAGAGCAACGAACCCCTAAGATCTTTGGTCCGAATTTAAGGGACCAGCGGATCTTAGGGGTCGTGTGAAAAGGCCCAAAGATTCTCAGCACCTGATAGACAACATCCTCTATCAAGATTACATTTCTGATACAATGCTTTGATAAAGACAGCAGTTGCTATTGAAAGCTTAGCTTACATTTTTGTTTTAGTAGTGACCAATAAAGGTATCGCCTAGTCTGCTTATGGAATTGAACAGATACATAGAGGAAATATTCTAATTATAACCCCAACGCGGTGTATTTAGGAGCTAGAACGCTGGACAGGGCCTTGGGTGATCCAGGTTCTATTCAACCCCTTGGGGGAGCTATTCTACATCTCAATCTGGGGGACCGCACAAGGTCATTATTGTTGGCGTTTTATTTTCAAATTCACATGTTGCCTGTAGACTGAGTAACTGAAAGGAACTCTCCTCAGCTAGGATAATCGTAATCTATCTCACCACTAACTAATATTTCCCTCTTACCTCTGAATTCAAAGAGAATTCTCTGCAGACTGTTCCTTTCTTTAGTTTACTGCAGGCAGTTTTATTTGTTTATTTTGCTGCAAGTATTTCAGAGTGAGTTACTGAGAGTTTAAGTGCCAGTTAATGAGAAAGGACAACATTAACTGTCAAAGCATACAAGTATCTTGTAGATGTAATCCAGCGACCCAGATATCATCCTCCTTGCGTCTGAAAAAGTGGATTATAATCTACAAAAGGTGACACTGAAATGAATATATTCATCCTAAAGGTGTCACTTATACTTTTGCTATTATTGTGGTTTTATTTTGTGTTTTGTTCTTGAAACGGACCAGCACAGGTATCTCTCTGAAATCCTATGGCAGTGCCATAAACAATCACAAGATTTCTTCATCAGATGAAGTGGGCTCCAGTCCACAAACATTTGTGCTAACAAAGCTTCGGAGGGTTTAACATGCCACAAAACCGTTTATTTTTATCTTTTTTCTTGCAACAGAATAATGTGGCTTCCCCCTGTGGAAGCATAACTGAAACACATTCAGGGCCGAGCTGTGATGTATCGAGCAGAACTGTGCAGTACAATTTGCTATGCTTCCTTCCTAAACCGTAGGGAATCAGCAGCAGGCAAGAAAATCTTGCCCAACTGGGATAAAAAAATCAACAGTAAATCATCTCAAAAGAATGTCATATTAACTCAAACAAATGCTTGTATTAAAAAAAGAAAACACAGGCTGCTTTGGCTTTTTGCTTGATTGGTGATTGGCCTTCTTTTCAAATCTTTTCAAGTCAGATTTCTACCTGAGTCACATCCAGATGAAGAAAGAAAGAAAAAAAGATCACAGCTACCACCATGTCAAACAAATTATGGGGCTATGAGGAGTTGTTGGTCAAAATCAAAGTAATTTTTCAAAGTGTTGTTGTTGTTGATGATGATGATGGTGGTGGTGGTGGTGGTGGTGGTGATGGTGATGATGATGATGATGACAAAAGCCTTGGGTCCAACCAAGACTGAGTCAAGTTATTTTGGTGATTGAGGTAAGGGAGCATTTGGTGGCCTTCCCCTCCCAACCTCCATCCCTCAGTCAAGGTCAGGTCCTGTTATTTTGGAACCTGAGGCAGAAAGTCCTTCAAATCTCTCCCTTCCCCTAACAGTAAATAGGCAATGTTAGAGTGTACAATTAGCTGTCTTTTCCTGTCTTTTCCCCCTCTCCCAAATCAGCTACGTGTTGTGTGCTGTTTTGTTTTCCCTTTCATACTGGAACAGAGTTGGCACTCCGTGTTCGTTACTTGAAGCAAAGAAGAAAATGGTGGAGCCTCCTCCCCACCCACATTCTATATAATACACACAACTGGTTTAAGGATGACGCAGTGTCCATGACAATGTCTGGAAAAAAACTCAAATGGTAACAGACATATCATGTGATCCTGACCTTTCAGATCTGTCTTCCAGCTCCGGAAGGCCAAGATGTGAAGGTGAGAACAACCACCTTGACTGCTGTTCACTCATTAGGTGAGGTACTCTTTTGCAACATCGAGTCACCCATGCACCCCATGAGGAGAAATCAAGACATTGCCGCAGACATTGAAGAGAGACTCTCTCGGACTCCTGAATGAAAGTTTATGTGGTGTGAACACTAGTTCAGGTTAGTGAATTCCACATTGTAAGCATGCTCGCACGCCATCTTCCAGAGAGATACAAGCACACTTTGGATATTCAGAAAATGGCTGTGCTGAACATGTGAGGAGTAATGGGAGAGAGCTAGACCTATTTTCCTCATGGCTTTCTGACAATGAAAAACTCTGTGTCCATGTAAGCAGGCACATCTTTAAGAAAGAGAGTCCGTATGTGTCAGTGACTCTCTTTAGATTGTATCTTTCGACAATTAGGAACCAATGGGAAGAAGGCAGATCTAATATCCCCACCCCATTTGTTCAAGATTCATTCTTTTCTGAAGTATTGATTAAGGCTCCAGCATGTGTATGTGTATATGTGTATGTACACATTTACACAGACTGTTGCCTTGCACACTACTTCAATTATTCATATATAAAGTTCAGCATCCGCAAACACTGTAGATTCTACTAGACATGGGCACGACTCGGCAAAATTGTCATTTCCGTTTTCGGTTATCATTTCCGTTACGTAACGGAAATGGTAACAATAATTAAGCCGTCAGAACTCAAACTCAAACCGAAAAAAGAAAAATTTGGTCGGGTTTTTCGTTTCCATTTGTGGCATCACGTCGATCGTGCAATGCGAAGCACAGAAAAAGTTTTTAAAAGTTTTTTTTTTTAAAGAAAACCCGACTCCCGGCCAAAAAAGCAGGCGAAAATATGCCTGCCTGAGGCTTTGCCACCTACCAGAGGGGTGGTTTCTGGGGGGTCCCCGGCCTTTCCCCCCCTCTTCTCCAGTCCTGGGCTGCTTGCACCAGGCTGGGGGGGGGGTCATCCTCGTCATCTCGCCATGCCATGCAGTGGGGGGGGATCCAAAATGGCGACCACAATTTTTCTTTTGAAATCGTGGTCAAAAAACACACCAAATCACCACAGAAACACGTGAAATATATTTATTTTTAAATGCCTGAATTTTAACAGTAGCAGCAGTGGGTTTTTTATAGCAATAAAAAGTCGTATTGATTTTATTTTATTTTATTTTATTTTTTATTTTTTTAGACCTGCCCATTTAGGCTGGGCATGGGATGGGACCATGCAATTTTTTGAACCATTCCACCAATGGCATTGCCAGGTTTTTGACTGACACTTCTGGATGTCTCGGAGGGCAGAAAAAGCCGAGGCACCTTCCAGAAATCGCAGTCGGGTTGGGTGTATGGATGTGGTTGAGGGAGGAGGGCTGGCTGCTGGTGCTGGTGCGATCCGATCGAGATTGAGGAGGGAGGCCGGAGGCTTTAGGATTTAAGTTAGGCAGGCAGGGAGGGAATTGAATTTAGAAAATAATTTCTTTGATTCCCTGCAGCTTTGTCTGCTGAAGGGAATAGCAGTTTATTCTTTATTTCTTCTCTGGCAGTTTGTGAGGATTTTTTTCTGATATTGGATAAAGGGGGAGGTTCGACTGGGAGTGGGAGGTGTGGATTTATTTTAAAAATATATTATATACTACCATTTATTTTCTATTTTCCCAACTTCAATTTGCTGGCACACACACACATTTGGGGTGCAAGCCAAGAACAGAACCTCTATCCTAAGTGATATCCTAACTGCCCACTTGCCCGTCCGCCCGCGCCGCCACCCGCCTGCGGCCCGCGCCGCCGCCCACCCACTTGCCCGCCCGCGGCCACCGCCCGCCCATGCCCATGCCCCCGCCACCGCCGCCCGCTCGCAACTCCCCCTGCCTCCGCCCCCCAGCCTAGGGCGCAAAAACACCTAGCGCCGGCCCTGATTGCGGGACGCCCCTATGCTCTGGGAAGTCAAATCGCGCTAAATCGCGGTGGAAACGACAAACGACAAACGAAACAACAAATTTTTGAAAAATTTCGCAACAAACGGAAACGACCTGAAACGGACCCGTTCCGACAAACGAAAACTCGAAACATCATTTTTTCTGGTCGTGCCCATGTCTACTGTAGATATATTCATTTCTTTGGAAAAAAAACCCTCCAGGTTATAAGAACATAAGAACGTAAGAACAGCCTTGCTGGAACAGACCACAGCCCATCCAGTCCAGCATTCTGTCTCACACAGTGGCTCACCATTTGCTTAAGGGTATTCCCAAGCAGATGTCTTCACCTGCTTACAAAAAGTTTCATGGAGTGCCCCCTAGTTCTAGTGTTGTGCAATAGGGAAAACAGTTTATCCTTATCTACTTTGTCCACACCGTGTATGATTTTATAAACTTCAATCAGGTAACTTCTTCGGTGCCGTTGTTCAAGAGTGAAGAGACCCGGCGTTGCAGCCTCAGATGGTAAGGAAGGTGTTCCAGTGCCCTAATCATTCTGGTTGCCCTCCTCTGCACTTTTTCCATTTCCATAATACCCTTCTGGAGGTATGGTGACCAGAACTATACACAGTACTCCATATGGAGCCTCACCATAGATTTATAAAGAGACAAAATGACACTTGCTGACTTATTTTCTATACCCTTCCTAATGATCTCTAGCATTGAGTTTACTTTTCACAGTGTTGCGGCACACTGGTTTAACACCTTCATTGAGCTGTCCACCAGGACACCAAGGTTGCTTTCCTGGTTTGTTGCAGAGAGTTCAGACCCCTCAGTTTATAAACATAATTGGTTTGGGGGGGGGTTGTTTGTGTGTGTGTGTGGTTTGGTTTTTTTGTTTTGTTTTTTGCCCAGACGTGCATCACTCTGCACTTACTAATGTTGAAGCTCATTTGCCAGTGTCAAGAAAAAATTGCCCACTCCTCACAATTTCTCTCAGTTTTTACTATATACAATTTAGTGTTGTTGGCAAATTTGGCTACCCTGCTATTTACTCCTACTTCTAGATCAATGGCCTTCCTAGTTGGGTTCTTAATTCTAATGTACCGTACTTAACGAACTCCTTGTTATTACTTTGAGTGTCTTTTAGCTGGTTCTCTGGCAGTTTTCCTACTTCTAACGTGTTTAAAGAAGCTTTTATTATTTCCCTTTATATTGCCAGCCATACGTTCCTCAAAGTCTTTCTTTGCTTCTTTTATCATCTTCTTACATTTCTTTTGCCAGAGTTTGTGTTCCTTTTTATTTTCCTTGTTTGGGGAGGATCCATTTATGGAAATATCTCTTCTTGTGCTTTAGAGCCTCTCTAACTCCACTCATTAACCATGCCAGCACCCTCTTGGACTTAGAGGAGCTCTTCTTTCATTGTGGTATGCACTTGTGCTGGGCCTCTACTACCATTGTTTTAAACAGGCTCCATGCACTCTGGAGAGATTGGATTCTTTTTACCTTCCCTTTCAATTTCTTTCTAACTAGTTTCCTCATCTGAGGGAAGTCTGCATTTCAGAAATCAAGGGTTTTTGTGTCTGATTTGCTTGACACTCTTCCCCCAACATGCATGGCAAAGGAGATTGCAGCATGGTCACTGTTCCCCAGAAGCTCAGTGACATTCACATCCATGACCAGATCCTGAGTATTAGATCCAGAGTTGCCTGTTCTCTTGTGCGCTTTATGACACATTGCTCTAAGGCACAGTTATTCAGCATGTTGAAAAACACGGTTTCTCTTTCTTGCCCCAAGCTAGCATTGGCCCAGTCAATGTGGGGATAATTGAAGTCCCTCATGATTACTATACTGTCCCTCTTAGACACCTCCATGAATTTTTCTCCTCCTTTAACGGTCCCCCTAAAGTTTTTGATCTGGTGGATGATAGCACACCCCCACTATCACATCACTCCTTGGACCTGGTAGTTTAGCCCACAGTGATTCTATGGTGGAGTCAGACCCACTGTCAATCTCCATTCTGCTGGATTTTACCCTTACTTGGACATAGATGGCCACTCCACCTCCAACCCGCCCCTCTCTATCCCTTCTATAGAGTTTATAGCCTGGGATTGTGGTATCCCCTTGGTTCTCTGCATTCCAGTTATATCAATGCCTGTTATACCAATGTTATCCCTAGCAGCCAAATATTGAAGTTCTCCCATCTACGTTCAGAGGCTTCGAGCATTTGCAGAGAAGCGCCTGTACAGTGGGTCCTCCAAGAATGGCTGCTCCTTTGTCCTTTTCCCTCCACAGCTTTTAATTCCAGTAGGCAAACTATCATATCCCATTATTCTCCCAGTGCTAATACCTAGTGTGTCATTACTTTGTAGTTCTCTACCCTCTCCAGCCTCATTCCATGGGGATAAGGTGTTCCAAACCAGATGCCACTTAGCTCCTGTCGGCTTTCCCCCAGTTATCAGTTTAAAAGCTGCTTTGCAGCCTTTTTGACATTGTGTGCCAGCAATCTGGTCCCATCATGGTTCAAGTGCAACCCATCCCTTCTGAACAGGTTTGGCTTATCCCCAAATGTTCTCCAGTTCCTGACAAATCTGAAGCCCTCCTCTCGACACCATCGCCTCATCCGTGCATTGAGGCTTCTGAGCTCTGCCTGCCTGGTGGGTCCTGCACAAGTAAAGAAGACCACCTCCCTGGCACTGCTCTTGTGGAGGGCCCAAGTCCTTTTGATCAAGGCACAGCTCATGGGTGGTGTGAGGTTATGAATGTGGGATATTGTGCTTCTGTACCCACAAGTCAAAAAGCTGCATAGTATCATGCCTGCATTGCAAGCAGGGGGGAAATGAAAAAAATTACAGAGCAGAGGGTAGCCTGAATGTTCCTGACACCAATGGCAGCAGTCAAGATGATCTACAGGATACCCTCTTCTGATCATCTGTTGAAAAAGAGCCCTGACAATTGCTTTGTGTTTAGGTGAAAAGTAATTAACTGATGGAAAAAGCAGTCAGCTTCTAGGATTTTCCTTTGCGTTAATGATAGTGGTAAGGGGTTTTGTTTGTTTGTTTGTTTTTATTTAATTTGTATATCGCCCCATTCCTGCAGATGCACTACTCTGGTTTACAATCTGATGAAACAATAATATAAAACAAAACACAAAATAATGATCAACATACCAAGTGGCTGAAATATGAAATGAATACAGCACTGGCATAGAAACATAGAAAGCATTCCCCGAACAGACGAACACACACACACACACACACACACACACACACACAAAAGTTTCCATAGCAGAGAAGGGATTCAAACCCAAGACTCCGTCCTGATCACTTTATCCATTACAGCATACTGGGAATCAAGCAATACAATACTGGTGTGTGTGTGTGTATTTGTCTTTCAGAAGATGCAACAGGTAGCATGCCACACCAAACAGCTATAATGACTCTCAACTTCATGGCACATAAGGCAAATTAACCCCCCCCCCCAATTGTGTGTTTTTGGATTGGATATAGGCAAAGTCAGTCTTTGCCTGCTGTCATAATTCTTCATCTAGTTTGTGAGGTTAGCTTCTATCTAATGCATTATGAGTACTGAATAAAGGGCTTTAAAGCCCAAGCGCTGGCAGTGCTGATAAATTTAAAGAAATATATTTCAGAGTCAAATATGTTTCTAGAAAGAGGAAACCAAAGCAAAGGTTGATGAGGAGCTTTGATAGTAGGAATAGGTCCCACTTTTTTTTTTTTTGGCAGCCCGTGTTTCTCAGCTGACTGGCATAAGGCTTGAGTTGAATTGCCAAAGAATTTAATTACAGGCTCCCAGACAGAGAAGGGAATGCTCTGAAGAACAAGCAAGTAAGTGCTCAAGATGGCTCCGTCGCACCGCAAGAGGTAACCTCATCCCTCTCGCATCCACATTTTCTCCCAATGCAGTTCTTCCGCCAGTATTGCATGCACTTGAAGAATGGTCACATGAAGAGTCATCCAAAAGCAATCAGCCTTGCCAACATGAGCTCAAAGAAAGGCAGATTTGTTAGTTTCCGCAGTTACTTCGGATTTTGTTCCCCCTCTCCTGCCCTGTACTTAAATATTCTTCCTGTTAATTTGCCGTGGAAAATCATTTGCAACAGAAAATTGTATTTGCAGCGTTAAACACACATTAGTGAGTGAGCATGACATTGTAGAACAAACTAGCTGGGATAAAATAAATTCTGAGACAATGAGGGTTTTCTAAAGTGATGCTAATGAATTGCCTAAGCTCCTCCAAATTAGAAAAATGGCTTTCCCAACATGCGAAAGGAAGACTCAGGGCAACTTTCATGTACTTTGATTTCTTCCTTTGCTTTTATTACAAATATGATCAGTTTGGGTGATGACTGATGACCACACTTAGAATCCTCTTTTTATTTAGATGACACTATGTTGGCAAGTCAGATGGAAGCTGCCACTAAAATTTGTTGTGGAAAAGACAACTAGAACTGTGTCTCAAATGTAGTTACTTGAGATATTTGTCCACATAAGTCTGTTTCCATCTGCTGTGCAATGATCAGTGTGCAGCTCATACACTGCATATGGCAGTATTTGTAAATACCACAACTCGGAATTGTTATTTAACTTAGACAGCAGTTTGCAGCATGACCTCTGACAAACTTGCAATTAGGAAGCTGTTTCATTGGGTCATTGGGTCTTAGGATCACCACCTCTGGTGGGCAAATGTTCTTTAGAATCTGAGCCAAAATCTCCAGTACTACTTGATCCTTTAAATGTGGATGCTACCAGGGAGGCATCCTGTAATATCTGCATGCAAACCATACCATTCTGAACTATGGTCCTTCCTCTCTTTTGCATGCAAAAGCTGAAATCTTGTTGGAAAACTTTACATTGCATAAGGCTGTTGATGCCAACAACTGCAGCAGTTTTCCAAAAGTTAGACATTTCCAATTCCAAGGCTCCCTTGGAAATCTTTTCTTTGAAAGAGGCAGTGAGATGGAGGAGAGGGACTTTAATTGATTAAAAAAACACAAACGTTGGTAAAATTATCTTCCAGCTGTCACTTTGAGAACTTAAATTCTCCTTCTGCCATCCTGCAATCTACACAATGAAAGGGATCCCAAGGAAGCTTTGCAGCTTTCAGGGTGAATAACTTCTGAAAAAACACTGCAGTTGATTGCATCATCAACCTTACCTACAGTTTTACAACAGGATTCCAACTAGGATGGGCATGAAATTGAAAAATTGTGTTTCATTTCATTCTGTTTCGTCCCCCCTGCATTTCATTTTGTATCGTAAGTAATGCATTTTTTCAAAAACAATTGTTCCTTACGAAACAAAACAAAACAAAATGAATCCCCCACGGCACCAGCGCTCCTTGCAACCACCTTCCAGCTGCTTTGACAGCTTGATCCCAGCTGAGAGGCAGGTGGGTAGGAAGAAAGGAGCAGTCAGGAAGAAGTAAATTCCCTGCCTGCCTGCTCCTTTCTCCCCTGCCATCCCATCCTCCCAGGAGCCAGCCCCCACTGCCCACAGCCCTCCCTGTCCAGAAAACCTCCCTGGGAGGACTGAGGAGCACTGGAGAAGGAAGGAGGCAGTGGTAAATTCAAACAGAACTTCACTTTACTGCTGCTTCCTTCCTTCTTCCCTGTGATCCCTGCCTACCAGCTTGGGCTTTTTGACAGGTCGGTGTTTGGAGAGTTGGTGCCCCTCCCCCCCAACCCAACCTGTCAAAAAGCCCCAGCTGGTATGCGGAGGGAGGGGTGAAAGGCAGAAAGGAGCAGGGTTTTTCCCCTCACTGCTCCATTCTGCCTTTTGCCCATCCCCCTGCCTATCAGCTGGGGCTTTTTGACAGGTTGGGGTTTGGAGAGGGGGCACCCCTCCCACACGCACGCCCCAACCTGTCAAAAAGCCCCAGATGGTAGGTGGGGGAGGGACAAAAGGCAGAATGGAGCATTGAGGGGGCGGAAACCTGCTCCATTCTGCCTTTCACCCTGCCCTCCATCTAACTACTGGGGCTTTTTGACAGGTCAGTGTGTGTGAGAGAGAGGGGCACCCCCTCTCCAAACCCCAACCTGTCAAAAAAGGAACCTTATTGCCTCCACGCTCCCAACATACTTTGCCAATTTACTACCCCCAGCCCCTTTAGAGTTTTCATAACTAAGTCCCCTTATCCCAAAATATTTCCAGATTTCAGGGGGTTCCCTAAAATCACTTTGGGAAGGTACCCCTGCTGCTTCGGAGACCCAAGGTAAGTAAATTTTGATTGCAGTTTTTAAAAATAATTTCCGAGTGCATGTTTTTTTTTTAAATAAAATGCACTCAATTACTTATCTTGGGGCAGCAAAGTAGCTGGGGTACCTTCAGAAAGTGATTTTAAGGAACCCCTTGAAATTTGCAAACTTTTAGGGTAAGGGGGCTCTGTTATGATGCTCCAAAGGGGGTGCTCCTAGAAAAACCTTCTAATTGGAATCATATCTGAAGCGGAAGCAGTGCTATCACTCACCCGATCAGCTTCCGATTCTAATTAGTTATTTTCCCAGGGACACCCCCTTTGGAGCTTCATAACTCAGCTCCCTGAACCCCAAACTTTTCCAAATTTTATGGGGTAGACTAGAATCTCTTTCTGAAGATACCCCTATCATTTCCTCTAGAAGAAATGGTGATTTGTTTCATTTGTAATGAAACTCTGCTTCCCTGTTTCATTTCATTTTGTTTCGTTTTGTTAGCTAACGAAATGTCAAAACACTGAAACACTGTTTCATTTTTTGTTAGGTCCCATCCCTAATTCCAAGCATTAAAAGAACAACAACTTATTCTGACATGGTTATTATAAATGTGTATAAACTACTATTGTCACGATATACTGTATTCCTGAGTCAACTTAGCTCAACTCTCCATCATTTAGTGAGTTGTTTGTAATTAATTCCTTCCAGCTTCTAAGCATGCACAGTTCTAACCTGCAATAGAAGAAAGTGATTGGAGCTCAGAAGGAAGGACTAGATAGAATGGCACTGCTACACTTCTCCCAAAATCTGCTTTGGAAGTCTCAGAACTCAATGTACAAATGTTTCATCCTGACGAACTTCACAATACATGGCAGGATTGTATGGACTGGAAAGAATTTTGGGAAAGAAAGGTATTCTCTCTCTCTCCTCTCTCTCTCTCTCTCTCTCTCTCTCTCTCTCTCTCTCTCTCTCTGTGTGTGTGTGTGTGTGTGTGTGTGTGTGTGTGTGTGTGTGTGCCTGAGACATATAGTCTACCTCAAGTTTTACAGTCCAACTCAAATCAAAGGGGAGGAACTGTACAGTCTCTCTGGAACTTACACTCCACAAGACCAGCAGTTATAAAAAGAAAAGAAAAGCTATGGAAGATGAATAAGAAATTTCTTCTATGTGAAAAAGATATTTTTAAATATTTGGGATTAACTGCCTAACTGCTTTCTGCTGTTAACAGGATTTAACCATAACTTTTAATTGGCAGTGGAGAGTTAATCCCCTGAATGAGAAAAGATTGCAAAGGCATCCTATTGTGAAAGGACCTCCTCCGCCCCCCCTTTTAATTCTTCCTTTGTGTGGACTGTGTATACAACATTGTAAATTCCAGGATCTGACTTAGCGTGTGGAAAGGTTTTTCTGAAACAACAAACTCCTTCATATGTCTGTGTCACGTTGTCTCTGTTCATTCATAACCCTGCTCTCTCCCAGTTCTGCATCCATCTGTGTATGTTTTTTTGAAGCTTAGGTACCTTTCTTCATCCGTTTGCAAGATGTGCCAGGGCTCCGTGGCTCAGCACAAAGGTGTTTACATGCATACTGTGCTTTCTTCCCTCCCAATCTTTGTCTGTGCTGCCTCTGTGACATCATAAGGACCAACCCCTGTGATAGCAAAAGTTTCCATCCCTTTCACTCTCAGATATAGTGGCACCTCCTCTTACAAGCAATTCGACTTAAGAGTGGAAAACTGTTGGCATTTTAACTGCCGGTTTACAAATTTTAGATGCGGTCTACGGTACTTACATTTATTTATTTATTTATTTATTTATTTATTTATTTATTTATTTAGATATGGCTGCTCTACTTAACGAGTTGTTCGACTTATGAGCATGCATTTGGAATGGATTAAACTCGTAAGTAGAGGTACCACTGTATATATTTTTAAATTATTATTATTTTGACAGGATAGTACCGGGAATGGGATGTGACTGATCTGGCAGTCCTAGAATGGTGTGGTAGGGGAGAAGAACAGTATTTTATAGAAGATAGCTCAGTGGATTAGTTATCTGGCTGCAGAGCCAGCGGTTGGGAGTTCAAGACCCCACTGTATCTCTTTGCCAGGGGCTTGATGGCCCATAGGGTACATTCCAGTTCTGAGGTTCTGCTAGTAGTAGTAGTAGTAGTAGTAGTAGTAGTAGTAGTAGTAGTAGTAGTAGTAGTAGTAGTAAAATGTTATCACTCACCTGAAATCTAAAGGGACACACACTACCACATTAACCAATTACCACCCCATTCTGTTGAAAATAAAAACCAGGTCAGAATTACCTCTGATAACATTCTCTACTCATCATTTAAAAAAAAAAAGAAAAATTAGAATGGTGGCTTCAGGCATAGTCTATCTGCTTCTTATCAGGGTGTGCTTTCAACACTACCTAGACAAATCAAAAAGCCTTCACCACCAAGGCCATAGCTAATGACCCATACTTTATTGGTTTCAGGACCTTAGGCCACTGTTCACCTTAAGGCTGTGGATACTGTTGTCTACCTAACAAGCCTATTCAGGCCATTGTTCATCTTATGAGCCTATTTCACACCAAGGTGACAAGAAGTCAATACAGACTATAAGATGGAGGACTTGCACTAGCTTTTTTCAGACTCATAAATCTGTTTGGATGAGCAGCGAAACATTTCTATCTCTCAAGAAAAAGAAGTCCAGTTGCCATGACTCAACTTCCAGATGTACCCTTAGTGACATCTCCAGATAATTGTTATTCTGGAGTGTCAGTAGTCTTCATGTTTAACTTAATAAACTGCAGGTGTTTCAAGCAGGTGTTTCATGACTCAACTTCCAGATAGAGTGACATAATGGCTGAATAGCTCATTGTTTTAAGATTCTGATTTTGAAGGCAAAGGTTGGAAGGAGTTTGCTTCCCCACCATGACTCCTGTGAGGGAGAAGAAGGAGACTCTGTGGCCTTGGGCAAATTGCATAATCCCAAGATATCCCCCAAAGAAGAGAATGGGAACTCACTTCTGAGTACTGTACTCTCTACCTGGAAATCCCTGAAAAAGGCTGCCATAAATCAGAATTGACTTGATGGCACAGGATTACTATAGCTCATCTTAACTGCAACTGGCAGCACCCAGCATTGATTCTCAGGTCTCACAGGCCACTTGAATTCTCATCCGTCCCTTGACAACTCCCAGCTGAATGCTTAACCCAGCTTTATTGACAAACATTGCACTTGAAAGGGAGTCAGAGGAGACATTTCTATGTGGGTAAATCATGGCAGGCTAGATGAAGTGTGCATATTTATTTATGTGTTGTTATTTTTTTAAAAAACATCTCACATTTCCACTGAATTTTCAGCACCGAGCACAGCTTGTCTCTGTCAAAAAGCACCACAGGAAAATCTAGCAGACATCAACCACATAAACAAAATACAGTAAAAGCACATTCAAAATTCTGCAGGCAAGGGTGAAGGTTGCCACTAAAACAAAAATGAGTTCTACAGTTATAAATTCTAAATTATCTAGCTGATACACCCCAACTGAAACCAGAGAATGAGCCACTGAATAATCCCATGCACAGGGCTAAAAGGCAGGGTGTTGTGATGATTTTGTGTCCCCTCTATGCTCAGGGGGAAATGTGCCTCTGTATAGCAGCTGCTATTGTGATGCAATGATTAGAGTGATAGATTAGGACAGTGGTGGTGAACCTTTGGCACTCCAGATCCTTTGGACCACAACTCCCACAATCCTTTGTCATTGGCAAGCTAGCCTTGGAATTCTTGGAGTTGTGGTCCAAAACATCTGGAGTGCCAAAGGTTCGCCATCACTGGACTAGGAGAACATAAGAACATAAGAAGAGCCATGCTGGATCAGGCCAAAGGCCCATCTAGTCCAGCTTCCTGTATCTCATAGTGACCCCACCAAATGTGTCTTGGAGTGCATAAGACTAGATATCTGTTTCCGGACACCACTCCCTTGCATCTGGCCCTTGAAGAGATGGGTACAAATCCTCACTTGGCCATGGAAACACATCATGAGGTAATAATGGTGAAACCACTCCTTAAATACTGTATGCCACATATTTTCTAAACCCTAATCCAGTGACTCCCAGCCTTGGGGTCCTCAGATGCTCTCAGACTAAAACTCCCAGAAGCCTTCACCAATATCTGTGCAGCCCAGGATTTCTGCAGGTTGTAATCCAAGAACATCTGGGGACCATCATGGTCTTAAAGAGTTGGCCTGTATCAGGTGCAACTCGACAGGACCTAACAACAACATAGGATGTATTGAGGGAAATGACATCTGCAGAAGATTCCCACCCCTTCTCTCCTGCTCCTGAGCAACACAGGTTCAGTTGGCTACTGTGGGAAACGCAATACTAGATGAGCTAGATCTTTAGCTCATTGCACTGTGAAGTGGCCTCCTTTCACTATTCACATTTGTATTCAGGTAACAACAGACCTGAAATGTGTATTGAACTGGATGTGCCTTATTAAGAGGAGAGAAGCCATTGTTCTTTGGGAGAGCCACATATGTTAAGGATTATCAATAGTATGGTTATCAAAGGGCAGCTCCTCAAGTGTTGTCAAGCTAAAACTCTCACATCTCCAGTTTACAGCTGGTGTTCAGCAACACCAGGTGTGGTGCTGTGCTCCACCTTCTCCTCGCACCCAGATTCCTTAAGAAAACCCTGAGCTGTTTCTGCCATTTCTGGCACCCGAGTATGGAATCCGAAATGTCAACTGGCCTCCAGAACTACACCAACAAATTGGAGACCCGTGTCTGGTGACTGGACCCGGGCGCAGTCTAGACACAAGCTTCCTGCTACCTGGTGCTTCTATCACAGATTAGGAGGAAAGAAAAAAAGAACCATGTTTTAATCTCACTTGTGTATTTTAGGCCATTTTCCTGAGGTACTGTTCAGGAAAGTATACACTGCTGTCATGGAAACTGGGTATCCTAGCAAAGTAATTACTGCCATTAAAGCACAATGGAGATTTTTCTAACAGATTAGAAAGGCAACTGGCACCACATCCACTATAATGCTCTGGCAGTAGCTCCCTGTTACACTTGGCCTAATAGCCATAATCAGCAAAATAATCACACAGAGGTAACACTGAACTGAAGCAAGCCCCAAGCATGGCTTCCTGTTTAAACAGTAGGGTGTTTCATGCCTCAGCCTCCCTATGCCTTAAAAGGATATTAGGTCTTCAGTTTATACCTCATAGTGGTAGAGACAAATATAAGGGTGACAAAATTACTTTTGAGTAAGCCAAGCAAAGAAATATACTGTATATTTTTACAGAAAATGTGCTGCCCCCTCTCCTAATTTTACAGGTATTGTATAAGAATGCATTTTATCCAAAGCACTCTCCTAAATCTCAGGATGGTTGTTGTTTTCTATCTCCTTTTATTTATTTATTTATTTATTTATTTATTTATTTATTTATTTATTTATTTATTTATTTATTTATTTATACCACCCGTCTTCCCAAAGGAACTCCGGGTGGTTAACAACAGCAGTGAATTAAAAGCAAATATTGAACACACAGTACTACAAATATCAGGGGCAGGGGAAGGTTTCTGTGGGAAACCTGAGAAGGGTGTAGCTACAAAGGCGCTGCTGTCTTTAATCCTCTCTCAAGCTCAAGGTTTAAGAATCAACCTTATGCTTACAGCAGCTTTCAAGACTTCAGCAGAGCAGGAAACTGGCAGGGCCATATCTGTGCACAACTCTTTTCCATCCCACCCCATAAGCTGCATAACTGGGGAATTAATCAGTTTGAAGCACAAGTTGAGAAGCTTGGTCTTAGGGAAACAGAATTATAGCAACTCTAAAACAGAAACCACTGCATAACTGGGGAAAATCAAAACAAGTGGCTTGGCTTCCTGGCTCAGAATTATTTAAAAGAAATGGAAAAATAAAATGGCTTGGCTTCCTGGCTCTTTATTTATCCTGTTCTATATGCCCTTTAACAGGATTCCAACTGAAACCGTGCTGTGAAGTCAAGCCCAGAGAGGGAACCGCTCCCAGCCTAAGGTCTCCTCTTTCTTTACCCAGTCCTTTCTCCCTCTGGAAACTCTCCACTGATCATGAGATGCACATGGGTAGAGGAAGTATGAGGACAGGCTGATTCTCACACAGTTTGAAGCACAACAGGAAGGGCAGTTTCCCATACGTCTCATCATCCTGAATCTGTCCAGGCAGTTTTCCATAAGTCTCATCATCATTAATCTGTCCTCTGATGAAGCTACCTCAACCTACTATGCCAAAACCCCTTTCTGCTTTGGTGTGCTTGCCAAAAAAAACCCCCTAAAAAACAACAACTGACAGTTCTCTCTCCCCCTCCAAAAAGTTACTTTTTTGTCTACCACTCACAACCACTTCAAGTTACTTTGCTTGCTGAAGTGAAGCAGCAAATGCCCTCCTGCTCCCAACTTGCGCCAAGTCAAAAAGATAGAGATAGAGAGAGAGAGAGATCTACCTCACATAACAGTAGGTCTAACCCAGAGCTTAGAAAAGTTACTTTTTGAACTATAGCATTTTTCTACCCTACTTTGCCAAAACTGGCCACACCCTGTACAATCCCGGTCCAAGAAGTTTTCAAAGCTCTTGTCCAGCTCTACCACCCCCTCAGAAGAATTCATGTAAGATCTGTGCTCCATCATAACAAAAACACTAATCAGGCATTCAGTGGCCAACCAGATGTTTACCAGTATGGAATGTGGGCACAAACACAGTCTCCCTCTCATGTTCCCCAGAAGCAGGTAATAAGAGGTGCATAGCCACTGGCACTACTTGGCCATTAACCCTAGCCATTCTTGATAGCTGCACCCACCTTCAGTGTCTACGCAGCAAGAGGATGAATCAAGCATCAGTCTACTATAAATGCACTCATTCACTTTCGCAGTCTTTGTTCCAAATTTCACAGCTGCATGAAATGTCACAGCTGATTAAAACTTGAAAATATGTCAGTCACCAAGCTGGGTTTGACCCCAACATTCGGAGGACTAAATTACTTTCCTCCAAATAGTTTATGGCAATCCTAATTCAGTCCAACGATTCTGGGAAGGGTTACACACAACACAACACTGCCTTTATATGTGTAGACTCTCTCTCTCTCTCTCTCTCTCTCTCTCTCTCTCTCTCTCTCTCTCTCTCTCTCTCTCTCTCTCTCTCTCACACACACACACACACACACACACACACACACACACACACACACACACACACACACACATGCATAGTTTACTCTCCTGATCCTGCTTAGGGGGGAAGGTTATGTGACAAAAAGTATTAGAGTGTTGATTGTTTGTTTATTTATTCACAGTGGACCCTTGTATAACAAACAGCTTGTACAACATAAAATCTGTATAACATAAAAAATTCTGGAGATAGGAGAAATTTGCTTAACATAATCGCCTATGGGGAGAATCCGTACAACATAAAATGGGATTACTTCATTTTCAATGCATTCCTATGGGAATTTGTATAAAGGAAATTTTGCTTAACAATTTCATTTGGAATGAATTAATTACTTTATACAAGGTACCATTGTACTTTAAAATATGTTTGTCTCTCCTTTCTCCTTAGAAAGAATCTAAGGTCTAAAGTGCATATTAACGACACCCATTATATTTTATTTATATTTTTGAACCTTCAAGTGATACCCACACAGTATTACCTGTCCTGGATCCTTCTGAGTAGAAAGTTGGGATATAAATAAATAAATAAATAAATAAATAAATAAATTTTGCTTCCAAATCAAACTCATGAAATATCTATGGAAGCCTTAATATTTAATGCAAATCTCTTTATATGGAGAGCAAATACTAGTTGGGAGGAAACACCATATAACACACTAACATTATTACTAAATTCAGATAAACTGATAAGGTGTCACAAGTATAAATGGACAAATGATTCCTCTCACACACTAAGTATCAGTGTCTTAAACATAAGTCCTAAGAAATGAACATTTACTGACAAAACTTTCTCAAATTAAGTTCAAATGCCTATGGGGGAAAATTAAATAACTTTTGCTGGCTTTTTCCATTAACACAACAATTGGTTTTCATGCAAAACACATTCATTAGTGATATCCAACAATCATACACGTTACTTCTTTCTGCATATTTCATCCAGGCAAATTTTACTACTGAGTTGCATTCTCAGTTGTGACTGTATTTTAAAATAATATATCACCAGTTCCTTGAGTGATGTAGTAATATTGAAGGGAGGAGAGGTATTTTTACCTGGTTTTTCAGCTTTTCCTTTCGTCTTCTTTATATTCCTCCAATAAAAGCGAAGAGTGAAAAATCAGTATTAAATTCCCTTAGTTAAGAGACAACCTTATTGTTTCCCTTTTCCTGAAGGGAGAGGTTTTGTATCTAAATGAATAGATCACAGAGACACTGGATTCTGCATCAGGGGAATTTACAAGTGCCCATTACAACCTCTGCACTCATAAATGAAACAAGAATTTCTAGGTCTGCTATCATGTGATGCCAACTTAGAAGCTGGTGCTTGTTTTGACGCCCATTAGAAGTATTCATTGCATTTACAAAGCCCTTTTTAATCCTCCTCAGTCGTTGGAAAGGTCAAAAGGAGAAAAAAGTAAAACGGCTGCTTATGCTATCAAGAAAACTCCAAATATGTTTCATACATTGTGGTACATTCTCTCAAAAGCAAGAGAAATTTATTTGTATTTCTCAGATATCATTTTCTGTTTTTTTCTTAACATAGTTCTTTCAATAGTAGACATTTGCATTTAAAACTCCAGGAATTACAAAGGGATGGATTTCAAATAACAGCTACCTCTAACGAATTGCTTTTCTTAGTTGAAGGGGATGGTTTCTTAATGAAGCTGGATTACTAGTAATGAATGGAAATCATGTTGCTTTCTTGATAAGTTGAGAAAATTGTTAAGCTATGTTTTGTTCTTACTTTTCAAGGCCCCTTTCAGGGTTTTTAAGAAGCATTGTGGTAGGATTTCCCCCCAATTTTTTGCCATTCTCATTGTTAGATTAATAATAATAATAATAATAATAATAATAATAATAATAATAATAATAATAATAATAATAATAATAATAATAATAATAATAAACAAAAACAAACAAACAAACAAACAAACAAACCAGTGGTGGTCCCGCTGGGTGCGGTGCCTAAAGAGCTAAGCAAGTATTTAGAAGAAATTGGAGTTGACAAAGTCGCATCAGTCAGCTGCAGAAAGCCGCCTTACTAGGATCTGCTCGCATAATTTGCCGATACATCACATAGTCCTAAACGCTTGGGAAGTGTTCAATTAGTGATTTGTAATACAAATTCCATCGTAGGTAGTTGTGTGGTGGTGGTGATGATGATGATGATGATGATGATGATGATGATGATGATGATGATGATGATGATGATGATGATGATGATGATGATGATACAGTAGGACCCCTGTATCCACTGATTCATTATCGACTGATTCAGTTATCCACAGGTGTCAGAGGAAAAAAATAAATAAATAATTCAGCAGCCACAAAGCAAGCTACTGTCAGAAACAGCAGCTGTAAAGCAAGCTACTGTCACAAAATAGCAGTTTTCAGGATTTGGGGGCGTTCTCTCTTATCTATAGTTTTCATTATCCACGGGAAGGCCTGGAACTAATCCCCAGCAGATACCGGGCTCCTTCTGTAATAATAATAATAATAATAATATAATAATAATAATAA
The DNA here is from genome assembly GCA_037367245.1 of Phrynocephalus guinanensis. Lineage (NCBI taxonomy): Eukaryota > Metazoa > Chordata > Lepidosauria > Squamata > Agamidae > Phrynocephalus > Phrynocephalus guinanensis. The sequence continues at coordinate 40,198,006 of CM074736.1, forward strand.
TAATAATAATAATAATAATAATAATAATAATAATAATAATAATAATAATAATAATCCCCTAAGGGGGGGGAGGAAAAAAGCAAAAGAAGGAGCTGAATCAAAGCAGAATGCCTCAAGATATTTTTTAAAGAATGTCATAAAACTGAACTTTTTTTTTAAAAAAACCCACTTTAATAGGTAGCAGAAACAAAAGTGTTTCCCCAAACTCCTACGCAGCTGTTTCTAATCTTGCTTCCCTGGATGTTCTTGGAATGCAACTTCCAGAAGCTATCCTGGCCAGCAGAGCTAGTGGTGGTGGCTTCTGGGACCTTTCATAGAACATCAAGGGGCCTGAATGGGGAACCAATGAGGTAGACAAAAGAAACATCAATTAGAGGAATGACAAAGAACTGTGTCTTTTACTACATGTTCTTTGAATGATCAGTCCCTGAGTGATAGACAAAAAAAAATAACTCTGAACATTTTCCCCCTTTTTCTGGAGGAAAAAATGATTTGCTCGCGTTATTTCAGCAAATGGCTTTGCTAACAATATTTTCAGAGGCAGGTCAGGGCTTGTAGCAGGGTGCACCCAAGTCTAAACTTCGGATTCTCCAATCTAAGGTTAGATTGTGTGGTGCGAAATTTACTCTTTTATGATTCAGCCCATACCTTTGCTCACACCCCATGGGTGTTTCTGCTCTTCCAAGATCTGCATGCAACTCCAAGTGCAAATTGTATTCAAAAACCTATTCAGCCTGTGAAGGAGAAAAAATGTACTTAACAACATTTAAACCTTCACAAATGATACCACAAAAATGTTGCCCAGGCCTAAAAAGTAAGTTTTAATCAGTAACAGCTGATTAGACAGGCCAACTAGAGTTCCTACAATTGAAAATGGGCTGTGTATGCCTAGGGTTCAGAATCTCGGACGGTTTTGTTTTGCTTGTTTAAATTTCAGCTCTAAAAATCCCTCCCCCAGCATGGCTATGTTGGCCAGGAAAATTTTGGGAATTGCAATTTTAAAAAAAGCAACTTTCCATGCTGACATTGGGCCTTTTTACACGACCCCTAAGATCCGCTGGCCACTTAAATTCCGCCAGAGATGGCTTAGGGGTCCCTCCTTAAAAATGTCCCCCACCCCCTCTGGACTTTGCAGACAATTAAGTGCGACCCCAGGGAGGGAGCAAAAAGAAAGAAAATAATGCAGGTTTTCTTGTACCTGGTCTTTTGTTCCGGGCAAATATTTGATCTCTTGTAAGGGCGGTGAGTGCGGGGCTCTCCTGGAACAAACAGTTTGCCTTTTTTTTGCGCCCTCACCCTTACAAGAGATCAAAATATTTGTCACCTCCAAAAAACAGGTACAAGACGGCATGCTCTGGGTCTTTCTTTTTCTCTCCCTCCCTCAGCACTTAAGCAACCAGCAAAGTCCGGAGGGGGTGGGGACAGAGGACATTTTTAAGAGCCGACGACCCCTGCAGCCATTTGCGGCGGAGCTTAGGGGTGTGTATAAACGGATCTTAGGGGTATTCAAAAAAGCTTCTCTTAGTTCTTCACTAGAGATGGGAAACACACCAGCAAAATGGCAGTTTGTCTTGATTTGTGATTCAACAAAGTCCAGGAACCACAAACCACAAATTTCTGATTTTTTCCCCCGAACAAAGCACAAATTGGTTCATTTGGGTATTGTTGTGTTTCTTTTTTCCAAGAGCCGTCTTTAAAAAACAAATGTAGGCACAGCTGGCAACGCTCAGAAAAGGAGGCAGTGGCAGGAAAAGGTACGGAAGCAACTGAACCAGTGGGAGAGCGGCAGGCTGTGGGGGGGGGGTGGGAAAAACAAACCAAGAAGTTTGTTAAATTGTGGGGGGAAAGTTAATTGATTTGGGAAAGTTCAGGTTCTCCAGTCTGGATGAGCCCGAACTGACCTGAACCAACAAACCAGGTATTAGTCACAATCTTCCTGGTTCATTTTTTTTATTTTTATTTTTTGGTTTGTGCGCATCTCTATTCTGCGGAGAACAACTGCTGAGATCAATGAGATTCTGCCCAGTTTGGGACAGCACATTGGATTAACTGGCCAGCTTTGCAAAAGCTCAAACCCCGTCTCTTAGATTAGTGGTGGCAAACCTTTGGCACTCCAGATGTTTTGGACCACAACTCCCACAATCCTTTGCCATGGACAATATAGGCTTGGAATTCTGGGAGTTGTGGTCCAAAACATCTGGACTGCTGAAGGTTCGCCACAATTGCCTTAGATGCTTTCATGATAGTGGTGATAAAGCTGTGGACCTCCACGTGTTGTGCTGCAACCCTGTCTCACCTCTGATCATAGGCCCTGAAGGTTGGGACTGATGTGAACTGCATTTGATGGCCATGAGTTCCCCATCAGTGCTTTCTCTCAACCAGCAAGCAATGGGGTACAATCAAAAAGCTATTGGAATGCCCTTGTCGAATACAGCAATGGGTTCCAACCTTGAGAGCTTTGATGTTTCTGGACTAAAACCGGAGCAGAAGGCTTCATTGAGGCTTACTGCCCTTTTCTTAAGGGAAGGATAATCCCTTTTCATAAGCTTTGTGTGATGGATCTGTGCGTGCTTTTCAATTCAGAATAGTCTTACTCAGTTTCTGTGTTTATTCTTGGTTTTAAACAATGCATTGTGTTGGATGATGGTGGAAGATTGGTGAAGAGGCACAAGAGCATCTTACAAATTAAAAAGATGTGAGATGAAAAAATATTTGGGAACAGCTAATGTAAAGAAAGGGGATAGCAATGCATATTAAAAAGGGGAACGTGGTTACTGTTAATAGCTGTTTTCACGAGTGAGGACATGCTTTTTTAACCAACCTTGAGTCTGGGAATTGCTACGGCTGTATCGATATCATGGCACAGTGTGAATTATGCAAATAAAGAACGGTTGCCTCATAGCACACACTGTGAACTTGTCTCAGATCTAACACTTGGAAGGATTTTTTTTACAGATTCTGCCTTATGACAAGCATGTGGGGGGTGGGCAGAGTCAGGGAGAAAAGAGTTTGCCTGCATTCCTGACAGACTTTGAGTCCTATGCAATGAACCAGAAGGGATAAAGCATGGGGAGGGGAGGGGGGAGGGGACAGGAGAGGAGAACCAACTTGAGGGCTCTGTCATGTTTGCCTTATTCCTATATCTCAACAGAGAATGATGTTGGCATAACTACATAAAACAGATTCCATATGGCTGTCCATGACAGGGGCTTATCCAAAACCATCAAAAGATAATAGAATCATAGAGGCGGAGCACATTTCCAAGAATCGTTGGGACCAATCCTTTGGCAAAACAAGAAATCCAAGACCGGCAGCTATCCAACCTCTGGTTTGTTAGCTGCAATGTAAGAGAACCCACCATTTCCCAAACTAGTATGTCATATTGTCAAACAGTTCTTATTGCCAAGAATTTCTTCCCAATGTTCAGCTGGTAAGCTGAAAAGCTGCCAAGTCATAACTGATGTATAGCAACCTTTATAAGGGTTTCAGGGTAACTGAGCTATCTAAGGAATAGTTTTATCTGTTCCACTCTGCCGGTGAGCTTCCATGGTTGAGCAGGGGTTGCAACCTTGTTCTTCAGAATCTTAAGCCATCCTTCTCTACACCACACTGGATTCTCTCCAACAGTTGTTCTTTCCTCATTTTTACCGAGACAAAAATGCACAGCCTTGGAGGATTTTTGTTCTCACATTTTTTTCCTGCTGCAGAACAACATAGGGTTCTTCAGGTTAAATGGTTAAATGCCTGTACTTCAAGTAAAACTGTGCTCACGACCTGGGTTCAATCCCTGGTAGCAGGCTCAAGGTTCACTCAGCCTTCCATCCTTCCGAGATCGGTAAAATGAGTACCCAGCTTGCTGGGGGGGGGCAATGTGTAGCCTGCACACTGTAATTAAAATTGTAAACCGCCCAGAGACTACTTGTAGTGGTATGGGGCGGTGTATAAGCAGAACACTTTGCTTTGCTTTTTCTCTAGAGATATTTTTACTCTGCAATCTTCAGCTTCAGAAAACTTGCAGTGGTCAGTGATCTCACTGTTATAGTAAACTAAATAGTGTCGTTTTCTCTTTCAACGGAGTCAAATCTTAAAGAAACACCACTTGAATATATAAATAAACCATATGCTGTCCTTCCAGAACAGGGGGACCTGGACTTCCCCAACCCCTGCACTTTGTCCATGTTGGCTGGGATGTAGTCCAACACATCTGAGAAGCACCAGCTTTTATGATGTTGCTTATCTATCTATCTATCTATCTATCTATCTATCTATCTATCTATCTATCTACCTACCTACCTACCTACCTACTACCTACCTACCTACCTACCTACCTACCTGACTGACCTGACTGACTGAATGAATGACTGAATGACATCTTCTGGTGGCGCTGTGGGACTGTGCAACTTCCTGAAAGCCGAACAGGTAGCAGGACATTGAATCTCATCAGGCACAAAACCTCCAGGTCATCTCCATTGGTTCCTTACCCAGAAGGCAGAGTAAGTATTTGAAACCCTCCTCTTTGACTCACAGCCAGGTGCTTTAATTTAGTACACAACACAGTGCCAATATGATAAATGAATGGGTTGACTTGCAATTACAAAAGGATATCCCGAAAGAAGTTGGTTATCTCTTCCTGAGATTCTGATAACGCTCTCTTTTACCATCACACCCAACAAAACCAACCTGGTTATTCAAAGGCATACTGGCATGAAACTTTCTGACTGTTCATTCTTAAACTCCTGGAGACCAGTGTGAGAAGGCAAACCTGACAAATGCAGGTATACGGGAACTAATCACTCACAACTATTTCAGGCTCAGTTGTGCCTATATGCTGACCTTGTGAAAGGAAGGAAAAGGTTGATGATAGGATGTACCTCAACAACCTACTTTGATGTAGTGTGCCGTAGGTCTCTTGAGGCACTGCAAGAAATAAGGACATGGAATTTCAGACTTTTGCCTTGGCCTTGTACAGCTATCATGGACATGAATTTGTCCACAGTCCCCTGGTCAACAAATCAGGACTTTCTGTCTTCAGCACTTCAAGGCTTCACCTCCAACATCCAAAGGAATCTCAACAAACAAGTCTCCTTGTCCAATGTATTCTCAAAGGGTTTCACAGCCGGGATCTGATAGGTGTCGTGAGTTTTTCAGGCTGTTTGGTCGTGTTCTGGATGTTTTTCTTCCTGATATTTCGCCAGATTCTGTGGCCGGCATCTTCAGAGAGCAAGGAGCTCAGGGAACTAGGAGTTCTCTCTGTGCTCTGGACTCCTAGTTCCCTTAGCTCCTTGCACTCTGAAGATGCCAGCCACAGAGAGTCCAGCGAAACGTCAGGAAGAAAAACATCCAGAACACGGTCAAACAGCCTGAAAAACTCACCACAGCTTTCTCCTTGTCCACATTGTGAGGATTCTTTCTTGCGTTCAGGCAGCTACTCACCATGTTCAGGTTTCAAGTCAGTCACCAAAGACTCTCTCGAGTTTCAAACCTTCAACATTTATTTTAGGGAGATCCAGAAAACCATTAACATCCACTTGAATGTCCAATTTTTATTCCTTAACCCATGGAGTGCAGAAAGAATTACCATCTTGAATGAAACAGATTTTCTACAGTGAAGTCCCATTGCCCACCAACACCCATGGGGGTTGTGTCTATTAATATCTACTCTCATGAAACTGGACACAGGGACATTCATTCATTCATCTCTCTCTCTCTCTCTCTCTCTCTCTCTCACACACACACACACTAGGTCAGTGATGGCGAACCTATGGCATGGGTGCCAAAGGTGGCACTCGGAGCCCTTTCTGTGGGCACTTGACATCACCCCTTCATAGTTACCTGTATACAGGTTCAATTACTGTATTGGCACTTTGCAAAAAAAAAAATTAGTGGGTTTTGAATTGCAGTTTGGGCACTTTGTCTCTAAAAGGTTCACCATCACTGCTCTAGGTCCTCTAATCTTTCTTCCTCATTCCCTTGCCTTTCTCCGACCATTTTGTGGGGTATATCCTTTCCTTCGCCTTTCAGTCTTTTCCCTAGCCACCATAAGCCTCTCCCACAAATTTGCCAAAGGGCTTCCTAGCCAAATTCACTCCCATCCAGGGGGAAGCAACTTCACCCTTTCATGTCTCTGCCTCTCTGGCCTCCACCACTTCTTTTCCCGAGACCACTTTATTATGTATGTACCTCTTTCCTGCCTGCCTTGTCTATTTCCACCTTTTCTAACGGCCTCACTACTTCTTTTACTACATTTCCCACCTTTTCTGTTCTATTCTTCCTTTCCTCGGTCTTTCCGGCAGATGCCCTCTCCTTTCCTTTTGCTCAACTCTCATTTGTCCTGCATTCTATATTCTTTCCCCCCTCTCTGGTGCTCGGATGAGAATAACATCAATTCTGCCCTTTGACTCACACACTTACAGCATAGTCCCTGAGTGGAAAATATGCGATATTGCTCAGGCAATGTGATAAGCAACATGTCTGCATGGTCCAAATGAGTTGTCTAGCAGGATGCCACAAAGGAGTAATATTAAAAGGAGTAGACTGATGGGGCTGTAAAACAGTGAGGACCTATTTAAAGAAGTATATAGTACATACAGTAAATATATTGTTCTGAAGCAGTTGTGGAAATGAGAGACCTATCATAATCTATTAGCAACACCACTTGAAATCTTTCCCCAGTATTCGTACACAATCCATGTGCAATGATCCAATTATACCCAGAACTGTCTATAGCACTGTGAAATAAGAGTAATGTTTATCAATTGCTTTCACTTTCAGTGTTCTTCCTGACCTGATTGCTACCATGTATTAATTTCTCTCTCTTTGGAGTATTTTTCCCAATAAGATAATTTTGATAATTAGTTTTTTTAAACAAATGTTCCACTTTGATCATTAGTTTTTTTTAAACAAGTGTTCCAAATGTTAAAGCTCAGGAGTTTTTCTTACAACTCTGAAACTGAGCAGGCATTGTATTTCTTTGTAAGTTAATGCAATGGAAAAACCAAAGGAATTTTACCCTTATAGTGAACACAGGGGCCTTGCAATGCTTGGCAAAATATCAAAATATGAGCAAGGCAAGAATGCAATAATCTAAGATTCTTAATGGAAGGTTTACTGTATCACTTCAGTCAGCCCAGAAATAACAGGGTCCATTTTAAAAAAAATTACCGTATTTATTGGCGTATAGCACGCACTTTCCCCCCCTGAAAATAGGGGGAAAATTATGTATGCGTGTTATACGGTGATATAATATGAGGCGACCAGTGTGCTTGGCAAAAACGACTGCCGTCCCATAGCCAGTGATCGCACACTGCGAGCTGATGGGGCAGGCCAGAGAAACAAGGATCCCACGCACGCCCTAACCCCCCTCCCTAAAGCCTAACTATCTCCCCCCCCCCGGGAGCAGGGAGCCCGCCCCCCGGGACCCTAACCCGCCCCCTAAATCTACCCCCCCGGCGCGAGATCCCTAGCCAGACCAGACGGCCCGGATCCTCGGCTGCACGGACGGAGCTGCCAGGTTGCCTCAGGGACTCCGTGGGTGGGAGGTGGGTTAGGGGGAGGGTTAGATAGGGACCCGGGCAGGTGGGCGCCAAAAATTTTTTTTTCCTAAAATTTCCCTCTTAAAATGAGGGTGCGTGTTATACGCCTGTGCGTGTTATACGCCAATAAATACGGTAAGCCTAATACAATGATAAGTGAAAGGACAGGCAAGCTTTAAAGAAGTTCTTAAGGACCCGATTGTCATGTGCCAGGAGTGAACAAGACAGGAATTATTAGAGCATAACTTTGTCAGAGAACCCAAATTAAGGATTAACCTTTTGGAATATGATAAGGCAGTTTGCTTACTTTAAGATAAGGCACATTCTAAGAATGAAAAGGGGAAAGCCTTCCCACGATTAATACTATTCTGCTTTTGTAATAATCAAGTGACTCGTTTTAATTCTCCAACTCTACCAAGTTCAATTGATCCAAGATTTTTTTTTCTTCTCTTTGAGGTCGTTTTAGATAACCATGGCTTTTGACAAACGTTGGCCGAAATCCTGTTGCCTCACATGGTAAATGACGCTACAATACACTGGGGATTTAATGAGTCAACTTCTCCATAAGTTTGATTTGATTCACATGGGCCTACTCTGACTCACTTTACATAATAAGCTGCATCCAAATCAATAGAACTTACAAACAAGCTTGACTTGCTAAGTCCCTACTGATATAATAGGCCTGCTGTGATGGAAGTGTTTGTCAATTGAGTAAATTGTACTGGGCTCTTTGTGTACATGTGAACATGCACACGCACACGCACGCACGCACACACTGTTCTTGCATTTCAAACTAGCTCCTTCCAAAAAAAATTGTGTTGTATGTATGCCCCCAAAGCCTCTTTCCATTAACAAATACTGCAGTTTCAACACATCTTTCTAGTCTCAGTTACATTTAGCCTAGTTCAACCTGCCATAAGCATTAATTTGGTAACACCTCTAGTTCAACCTGCCATAAGCATTAATTTGGTAACACCTACAGAGTTAATGAGATCAATAGGCCAAGGTTGTAACAAATGCTTACTGTGGACATAGTTACAAGTAGGAGCAACACAATAGGCGGCCTTGTTAAACCCATCACTAACTTCCCTAGTCCTGAAGAATACCACTGCCATATTCTCCTCCTGGGCACAATGTATTGGGACTCCTAATCAACCTTATTCCAAAAAAAGAATGCTTAGAATGAAGAGATTCTCTATGGAATGCAGTTAAATGGAACAATAAGCTGATTCATCAAAGCTGCACCTGGAATTCTCTGCAAAAAATATTCTAATGCCTGAATTGTAGTGTAACATGAAGAGGAACTGTGAGTAAGTAGTGTGGATTCAGAAATACCAGCTGATGACTCTTTTGACTGCTGTAAAGCACCGCATGATAGCAAGCAAAGAGTTCCTCATCTGAGGGAGAAGTATCAGACTAATATATTGGGAATTTATACCGTGAGGAGGTCTATCATCAGCATGCTTATACTATGAAGGGAATGTGGCCTTACAGAGAAGGCTCTCTAATGGCAAACCCAACAGATAGCTGTACCCCTGCCCAAGTCCATTGTAGAAGTCATGAAAGAAAACGGTGACATGATAGGAAAAGAGGTAAAGCTCCTGAATTTCTAAAGCCAAAAAAACAGGTTTTGGAACATGATCTGAGAGGTGACCGAAGAATAAATTTGATTCTCTCATTTTAACTAAGCAACAGTTTTTACTTGATGCAGTCAACCTAGTTCTTCTTCAGAAGCTGGGAAGCCAGTAAATTCCTTGGAAGATTTCTTACCATAAAAAGCCCTACCAAATTGTTTGTGGCAGATGTTTTATTCAGAGGGAAATTATAGTTCTTTGCATATACATGGCACAATTATGTACAGTATATTTCCCAAGTTGAGAATTCTCTCATTCACAGAAAGGTATCAATTCAAGGTACAATTTTTATATAGAGAGAAGCTAAGATATGGACATTGCAGGGCTGAGTGAAAGTAACAAAAGTGTTGGTTAGTTATCTAGTGGTGAATGTAAGGAATACTGATAACTGAGTGTTCCAAAAAGTTTTTTTAATAAACAAAACAGCTAGTAAAGTTAATTGAAATATGTATAATACTATTCAGTCATTGCACGGTAGTTCCAATATACAATCAAGAAGATGCAAAAAACACAACACTTAATTTGGAGGGGGAAATCTATTGCACCCACAATTAAAAAGATCTCGTTTTCTTAAATTCCACACTACTGATATTTTATAAACATTTACAACACATAAGTAAACACAAAAGTTCTACTTGCAGTGCAGCATAAAAGAGGGAGAAGGGAACCCTCCCCTATCAAAATAGATGTCGAAATGCCCATAGAGGGCACCCACTTATTCTACAGAAAGTTACTTCGGTTAGCAGCCATTATTATTCCTACCATGGGTAATGCAAAGCTCCCCACATTCAATAGTAATTAACAGTCCTCTGCTTAACATGCCTTTGTCTCCTGCTCAACAGTCCTTGGCTCAAGTGCTACTTTCGTGGCCCTTTGCCTCAGTGCTTGTAGTCCCCAATTCTTCGTAACGGGCGTTCCTGCTCAGTGGCCAGTCAAATAATCTTGCGTAGAATCAGAAGCAAAAGAATCTGCATCTTCATTGTCGGAGTCGTCGCTGCTGTCATCAGCCGTCGGCTCTCCCGTCAGTGCTATTCGAGCGTAGTCATCCGTGTCTATAGACTTGCAGAAGTGGATGGCATACTTAAGTTTTTCTTCTAGCACCTGCTTGCACGAATACCTGGGCAGCTTCAGCAGAAAGAAGCACGTATAGGACTCGGGGAGGAAATGGTCTGGTGGGTTGTATTTATCCAGGACCTGTCGAGTAACAAAGAAACAACATAGTACATGAAAAATCTGAGACAAATTTTATATACACATCATATCATGCATTTCTATTGCAGAATCTCACGTAGGCTTACTCAGAATTTAAGCCTCACTGGCTCAGTGGAAAGGGGTACAGGACTGCAACCTTGATCTAAATAAGTTAGTTAACCACTCTCTTGCAAGTTACATGTGTCACTGATAATTTAATTCAGACTGAGACTTATCTTATTTTTTAATGATTTTGCACATGTGCAAATATATTTGACCATAAACCATAATATTCAGTCTAACATATTCTGTATATCAGTGAAGAATCCTTAGATATCCTGCTCACGTTTCTTGTTCTAAAATAATAGTTGCTGTTTTCTTAAAGGTTTTGCTGAAATCATCTAACAATCTTTACTACCTCTTTGTTAGCAATTTCAAGCCTTTAATGCTAGGAGAAATAATCCTTAATAATAATATTTATTTTTAGTTTACCTCAAAGTAGGCTACTGCTTCTCAGTGAAAACACAGTCACCTATTCAGTAGGAAGATCATAAGATCAAGAAAAAAACTGTAATGCTGCAGTCACAAGTAAAGCTTGTACAACAAGCGAATACATTCTGACTACATCAAAAAGCAGCTGTATGGAAAAGAGAAAACAACTATGGCAAAAATACTTCTAGAGACACAAATATTCAGGGAAAACATTAAGAATATTCATTTAGAATATGGGAGAATTTTCTACATGCTTCTCTAGGAAAATCCACATATACAGTGGTACCTAGTATAAAGGAATTAATTTGTTTCAAATGAAATTATGTTAAGCAAATTTTCCTTTATACAAATTTCCAATAGGAATGCATTGAAAACAGAGTAATCCCTAATTATGTTGTATGGATTCGCCCCATAGACGATTATGTTAAGCAAATTTCCCCTATCTCCGGAATTTTTTATGTTGTACAGATTTTATGTTATACAAACTGTTGGTTATACGAGGGTCCACTGCATATAAACATTTCCTGCTGCATAATCCCCTGCTGTGTATTTTTTTAAACAATTGCTTGCACTGTTTTTCCTAAAACACATAGTTTTAAAATTTGGGAACAGGTTTTAAAATAGTCACAACCTACTTATCCTGCATTTCTGCAATTCTTACCTGGATGACAAAGTCCCTGCCTCTGAAATCGGCAATTGTTCTCGGGAGTCTTGTCCTGCCCCACACAAAGCGTAGAAACAGAGAGCGTTCTGTGTTGGAAAAGGATTCCATTACTTCCCAAAACCACTGGATAAGTGGAGCCGTGGGCTCGATCCCTTTATACGTGGCCACGGATTTCAAAAGGTGAAGAGGAATATCTGGACTCCCACATACCTGGAGAAGGCAGAAAATGGGTAGACGCTGTTAATTATGTTTCCATAACGTTTAAGCAATTTTTTCACTGAGAATATTATCAACACTTTTATTTGTTAATAGAGGTGTATTTAAAAGAAATACTAGTAGTGGAGATTCATTAGAAACCCGGATCTTACCTCCTATGACACTGTGAGTTTAAGTATGCACTTGATCTGGGCTAAAGACAATGCCCACGTTTCACCTAACTCTGGATTCTGGGAAAGACATTCTTTTATGGTTAATCCAGATGTGCAGACTGCAGCTTGCTTCCAGTGAGTCACAGAGTCCTAAGCCAAAATACCCTTTCCTTATTCATTTTTTTCTCCATTTCTACCTCTTAAGAGTAGGGATGGGCACAAATTGACTCATGCCGAGTCGTTGGTTTTGCCATGCAGCACCACAGAAGCTGTGCCATCCCTTTCACTAGCCACCTCCACCAGCTTCTCCACTCAGCACCAAGTGCACACAATGCTTCCCTTCGTCATCAGGATTTCATACTGTCCCAGCAAGAACGCCTGCTTGCCTCCTCTATCAGCTGGCCACTTCAAGAATGCGCGGCAGAAATCCCTGACCTGCCTCCTCATCGGCTGAAAGAGGGATGCAGATGTTCCTGCCTGGACTGAATGAGGGGAAGTGTGTGTTAGTAGTGAGTAGAGCATCTGGGGTGGGGTGGGGGTGGGAAACCATGGGTGCTGCATCAATTGAGCACAACGACCCAGTACAGAGCATTTTGTGTCCGGCTCCACTGAAGAAGCAATAAGCTGAACATAGAGCACTGAAAACTGTGGGTGCTTTTGCCATAAAATGGCAGGTGAATTCAGCATTGAAACTGTGGGTAGTAAATAGAAAACAATTGTTGGGAGGAAGCATTATCAGAAGAGGCAGAGCAATCTGCAGCAGCTTGTCTATTGAAAGAGGCAGAAAAACCCCTCCGCAAAAGGGAAAGGAAACCAAGCAGAAGCGGAAAAAAATCCACCAAGGAAAAGGCAAGGAAAGATACTGGAAAATACCTCTCTCTCTCTCTCTCTCTCTCTCTCTCTCTCTCTCACACACACACACACACACACACACACACACACACACACAACACACACACACATAATGGAAACCATGGACAGAGAGACAAATGAACCACATATGTGTGAAACATTATATTATATGTATGAAATATGCCCAAGCAGCAACATTAGGAACAAGGTTAATGGCACTGGGTGCAACATAAAAGGAATTTTGGGGTGGTGGATGATCGAGTGGAATTCCTGTAGTAAAAAAAAAGCTGACACAGAATCATAATTCAGTCTTTTACAATGTATTCACGTTCACTTTCCAAGACAGAACAGCGTAAAAGACGCCTCAGCTAATTATCTTCCCTGCTCTCCATATTATATGTCAGCAGCTAATAGCCTCCATGCAAGTGAATAATCTTGTCCCAAATTAAATCCACATTTTTAAAATGCTTTTTGATAGGTCAGTCATGTAACCCAGAGTAGTCTTAATCGTTTGCCAATAACGAGGCAGAACTGACGAGAATGCTCTTAAGCAAGGGCAGAACTTTCGTAGACAAACAGATAACTTTTTGTTTGTTTCTTTTGTTAAACAAATCAACCCAAACAACAGCTGCTCCCCACGTACCATTGTTTCCAGTTCATATCCTGTGAAAAGCGAAAGAAGAGGAACAGGAACAACGCGGGCCATCCCTTCACGAACTGCAGCGACTTGTTCATCAAATTCATGAAGTCTGTCAAAAGAGAAACATTTGCCAGGCAAAGAATATCACTGATACCACTAGCAATAATATGGATTTACAGACAGAGTTGGGAGGCTTTCTTCCTATTTTTGCAAATTTACATAAAAGATTCTGAAATTAATCTGCACAACAAAATGTTCCAATATGTTATGGTTATTTAATTTATGACCAGGGTCCTCGCGATAAAGCAAAGTATCACAGAGTCGCGGGCGCACTCGCTTCGGGTGGCCACGCCCAGGGAGGCTCAGAAAATGGTGACCCACAACCGAGCCTTCTCTGTGGCTGGCCCTGTGTTATGGAACCATCTCCCGAGTGAGTTGCGCCTTGCACAGTCCCTGCCAGCCTTCAAAAAGGCCTTAAAGACCTTGCTTTTTTGTGAGGCGTTTGGTGACTGTTAATTTTTTTTTGTCCCGCCATCCTGCCGTTGTCTCCTTTCGTTGTTTTATTACGATGATTTACTTAATTTGTATCTTTGTTATTGTTTTACCTGTTGTAAACCGCCCGCAGTTCCTCTAGAAGATGTGCAGTATATAAGTATTAAAATAAATAAATTAAATAAATATTCCCCCCCCCCCAAAAAAAAATATCTTTAGAAAAGGTTGGGCAATTGCGTCCTTTCCGATATTATCCATAATCCCTCCTTATTAGCTACACTTGCTGCAGCTGATGGAAGGTCCAGTGCTACGACATCTAGATTATCCCAGCTATTCCCCCTGCCAAAAAGCCAGGAGAATAAATTGCAGTCTAGTTCCCAACAATCACATACGTACCACCTTCCGCTATAAGCAGGATACGGCTGTTCACTAACCTGTAGTTTATTGCCAGCCTTACATACTCAGCTCGATTATCCAGAGTAATATGGGCATATTTGGAACTCAGCTGAATGTCTTGGCCGCTTGCGTTTGGCACAGTAAAAGGCAGACTCATGGCTTCAAATTCTTCAGAAGTAGCTTCATTGTCTCGGATGTACATAAGCCCAGGAATAAAATCCTTATCAACCTTTACAACATGATACAGATCCAAGTAAGTCCCTTCCCATAGAAAAGTGGAACATTCAACATGGTAAATGTATGAGTAGGTTACTAAGAGAATGAAAGTTCTGTAAGGATGCACACGTGTTAAAGATTGTGGACTGAATTAAAAACAGATCCTATCTAGAAGAGACCATTAAGTGGATGGGACAATTCACTTCACCAGTTCTATTTTGATAAGGACTAATGTTAAGAGTCAGCTCACTAGAATTTTGCTTCTTAAGGCTAAATAAAAATCTGTCATGGAGCCTTCTGAGTCTTTGTAAGCCAGGGTAAAACTGGAGAATTAAAGATGGACTGTCACTGACATGTATAAATAAATAAATAAATAAATAAATAAATAAATAAATAAATAAATATTCTGTGAACATATATCAAAATATAATTGTTAACACCAGGGTAGCCCTTATAAATATGAAGAAACGCTTTATTGTTTCATAGCTGATCAGGCTGCATGCACCGGCACAAATTAAACCACTCTCAAAAATAGCATTTGGCATCTAATATAAGTACATACAAATAATCAGAAAAGCATAGAATAATTAAATGGCATTCTCAGACAAGCATCACATTGTGAAATTAACTTGAAGTGTTTGTGAAGCAGGCAAACAGCTCTGTCTTTCCATGGCTCGTTTAATGAATTTATCAGTCTTATAGGATACATAGTCATCTGTACCAGATAGCAGAAATAAAACTGTACATTAAGAGGAATTATTCTTGATCCTAATTGTTAAAAGTTTAAGATACTGATTCCTCAAATCTACATACAGAGGGTACTTTGTTGGGAAAGGTATCATGTCCTTGATCTTATGGCATCCTGCTGGGTAATGTCTCCCTGTATATATTATGTTGGAGGGTACATAAATAATAACCCTAAATTCAGGAAGTGGATAGCATCTTCCAATGGGTACATCCAAATAAATTAAGTGATGCATAGATATATGTCACCACCTTTCTCCCAGCAGCCCATCTGTGGCAATATATTGGCAGATACCCTGCAAGCTCTAATTAAGCCCTGCTCCAAGTTAGCTTAACTCTGGCCTCTTTGGAGCCTGTGCCTTGTTAGATGATAATTAACAAAGAGAGTAACTGGCCTTGCATTGGCTATGTCTTAGTTAGGTTTTAAAATGTGCTCTGCAACTCTAAATATATTCAAAAGCAAAGCAGTATATTTATTTTAAGTAAATACACTTAGGAGTGGGTTGCTAAGCACTGAGTAGTTATTATTTCTTCAATTTAATTTAAGACGGAATGTGGCACTGGCTCAGACATACATTGTTTGTTTGTTTGTTTGTTTGTTTGTTTGTTTATACAGTTTATATGCCGCCCACTACCCAAAGGTCTCTGGGTGGCTTACAATTCAAAATTAAAATGAACAATCTGCAGTTATGCATACATGGGCAGTAGCCTCACTTTTTATCCATTATTTCTTTTATCCAAGTCAGAAAACAGTATCTAATCCACCTACATATGACACATAACTCTGATAGCAAAGTCAGAAGCAAACAGGTTTTTTTAAAAACATGCTATTAATATTAAATGGAAGAACTAAGTTTGTGCTTGCCTCGCTGAGATCAGCAATTGTTAGGTTCATTCCTGCCAACTGTTTCCAAACAGGTTCAGCCAGATTGAGACTCAAGGGGCTCCCGGTCCGAATAGCTATCCCCAGCAGAACCCCTAGAGAGAAACAACATGACCAGTGAGGGTCTGTCCATAATAAGCAGAGAAAGCTTTACTAAATTGTAAACAGAACGGCAATGTGAATTACCTAGAAATCGGAACATGTTCATGTGCAACAAAGACTTTGCAGCCGGGTTTAAGAGGAAGCAGTCTCGGTTGGCTCCCGATTCGTCCCTTCCATTGGGAGTCACAATCAAAAGTGGTGTCAGTCCATTCTGAAGTTCTTCACACATTTCTGCTATCGATTCACTATAGCCTCCACCGCAGTCATCCACAGATTCACCTTGGGGGAAGGAAGACAGTATCTTGCAGGCATGTCACTATTAATGCCACATTAATTTAAAAGCTACTTACAGCAGAGTCTGTGAAAACACATTAAGTGCAGGGCAAATGAAGAGCTGTTCAGTGTGCTTTCTTTTGCCAGTATTAGTCATCTCCAGGGGCACAACAGGCCGCATACTTCAAAATATTTATTGGTCATTTATGTGCGCACATGATGTGTACCAATATGCATTCATAAGCTATAGAAACAGACATTCAGTGTCATCTGCATTGTTTATTAAAAACGGCACAGTTGCCCTTACATGCAGTTCACATTCCAAACATGTTTATCTTCCAAAAGCCATAATCACTAAGAGAAAGCATGTTCCCTTGTATGGCCCAAATCAGAATGAAAACACAAGGAAATGAGAAAACATCCAAATGAAACACTGTATATCGTGGAAAATTACATAGGCAAAACTTTACAGCACTTATCATTTGTTACAATACTAATCAGTTAGAGGAATACAGAAACACTTTTCAAATAGATTAGTTCAGACTCAACCTCAGATTTAATTTAGTTTGTTTACCATTAGTACAAAGTAAAACACAAATGAAATTACTTTGTCTAGTATAACTAGATTAGGTGGCTTCTTTTTTAGACAGACGTATTTGAGTTGCAAGTGTGATTTCTACAACTATTCTTTAAGGCAAGCTAAAGTGCCCATTTACCTGAAAACAATAAAGTCTGGAGTCATGCTGATTGATGACTAATTCACAATTATTAATATACAGTGGTACCCTGGCTTAAGAGCAGCTCATCTTAAGAGCAATTCGACTTAAGAGTGGAAAACTGTTGGCATTTTAACTGCTGCCTTACAAATTTTAGATATGGTCTGCTTGACTTACAATTTTTTTTAATTTTTAACTTATTTTTTCAATTTTTTAGATAGGTACCCAGACTTGAGAGTAGATCAACTTAAGAGCATGCATTTGGAATGGATTAAATTCATAAGTTGAGGTACCACTGTAACTGCTTAGAGAAATCAACTCCTTTCTTCTCTAGAGAGTTTTGACATTTCTTCTCTGTTTTTCAACTATCAATACAGACTATCTGAATAGGAGAGCATTAATGGGGGAGAAACAGACATGCTGGGGAGAGGAGTCTTACCAACAAACTTGACTTTCCAAACACGATGAGGTAGAAGAAGACTATCAGGGCTGAATGAGCTCATTTTAGCGCACATCTGTCCAAAAACAGATTTTGTGCCATCTGGACCAGCCAATCCGCCTTTGCTTCTAGAACGCTTTACCTGACAGTGAAAGATAAGCACACCTCATCACACTGCAAGTTCAGCAGACCCTAATGCTTAAAGCTTAATGAGCAGAACCGTGATGCTTTTAGCCATGCAGAAACATATTATCAAATGCATGACTGCAGTAAATTCATTTTTTCCAGTGCCTGCACATGCAAACGCGCACAAAGAAAACTTACACAGATCTAAGTGACAATGAAGAGCCAATCCGAGAAAATGCAAGGAAAACATGAAATCCCTATATCTATACTTAGAGAAAAGCAAGAACTGAGAACATAAGAACATTAGAAAAGCCATGCTGGCCCCACCAGATGCTCCTTGGAGTGCATGAGACTAGATATCTGTCTCCTGATACCACTCCCCTGCATCTGGCCCTTGAAGTACCCTGGTTTTAAGACTGGAGATTACACATCTCCATCATGGTTTGTAACCCTTGATGGACTTTTCCTCCAGGAATCTGTCCAATCCCCTTTTGAAAGCATCCAGGCCAGATGCCATCACCACATCCTGTGGCAGGGAGTTCCACAGACTAACAACACTGGTTATAAAAATATTTTCTTTTGTCTGTTCTCACTCTCCCAACCCTCCATTTGAGTGGTTGTCCCCTAGTTCTGGTATTTTGTGAGAGGGAGAAGAGTGTCCCTCTATCCACTTCACTCATGCCCTGCATTATTTTGTACGTCTCAATCATATCCCCCCTCAGGTGCCTTTTTTCCAGACTAAAGAGCCCCAAATGCTTTAGCCTTTCCTCATAAGGGAGGTCCCCCAGGCCAGTAATCATTTTAGTCACTCTCCTTTGCACCTTTTCCAGTTCCACTATGTCTTTTTTGAGATGCAGTGACCAGAATTGCACACAACACTCCCGGTGCGGCCTTACTATCGTTTTGTACAAAGGCATTATAATATTGTACATCTAGTTACGTAGTTTTTCTGTAGTATATACTCTATGGTTATTTGCATCCCTGCTTCAACTCCTCAGCATGTTCATGTTCATGTCACACTGATCATTTAGGTACATGGAACAGACAAAGGCCTCTGGTTAATATCCAACAGTGTTACCTCTGGTCGGAGTTGACATTAAGGAGCAGACAGAGCAGTGCTGAACTAGGCAAAGGAAGATCATTGGTCCAATGTTGTTTTAGACCAGTGGTTTCCAACCTTGGGTAATGCCTAGTTTAACAACTATGAACGCAGGCAAGCATAATTTAAAGAGAGATTCAGTCATATGCCCATTATAAACAGTAACAACAAAATTATTTCTGCTGCAAACTTTATTCTATGTAACTAAATAATACTTTATGTTCAGTCTTTAGGAAAAAAAATTACTGCGCATCTGGCCCAAGGCTTGACATCAAGCTATTCCACGTCAATGAGGGTTTTCATAACAGCCACTTCCTTTACCACTGTGACCACATGTGATGCCCGAAAGTGATTTCGTGAACCTTAATTGTACTCGAGGCCATTTGAAGTATTCCAATTTATACACGCAAGGGCAAGCAAAATCATGTGAGAGAGATAAAAGGTGCACAAATGAGATAAAGGGCACTCCAAAACTTTAACAAGAATGCCCTCCTGACTTATTTTGTTTCATAACAAGTCAGTCAGAAGGGCAACTACATAGTTCTGTTGGCCCAGACAAGGCTCCAGTCATACATAAAAGTGAGCTGTCCTCAGGCATCCATTGCTTCTATATCCAATGTGATGAATCTGAGTTGCACTGGACGGCCACTGTCTCTCTCATTATCAATTGGATGCCCCTTTTGAAGATTCCAACTCTCAATGCATTTATTCCACCTAGTTTTGCCTTGTTTCACAGACCCTAGACCTACATATGTTATATCATAGATACAGATACACGGCCATCCATTCACGGAACAAAAGGCAAACCTTGTTCCAATCTTCAATAACAATAATTATTTCTTCTACTAGAGTGCACTGCAGTAAAACCAATAAACACACAAGCAAACAAAAGATTTAACATGTGTCCAAGCGTACAGATACCTGCATACATCAACATAAAACTCCTTGCAGTGAGCCTTGATCCAAGGGGAATAAAACTAACTACCAATGAACCAGTTAAAAAGTAAAAGTACACCCTGCCTATGGCTCCAAGTTGAACTTTCAAGCCTCAGATACATTTGACCAACTCTGGTTCCATATCCATATGCTGGAGAAAATTGCACACGTTGGGAACCAACAATGCATAAATACTCACAAAAATAAAAATGAGAACCACAGCTACGTCTACGATGGGGGGGGTGTGTCACATTACTCCTTGCCTTTCAGGCAAGATTACTTCGTAATCTGGTGCTTTTCAATATAGCAAAGTAAAGTAGCGATTCTCAGAGCCCATTAGAATGCTACAGAATGTTATAAGCATTCCAAGCAGCTGGTCTCTAATCCTCAAGCAAATATATATCTCAGCCTCATATTCAAGGCCCTCGCTGCACATCATTATTCTTACCTGTATTCTGTTGAGCTCTACAACTGGCCCATGCTGCCGATCCCTCACCATAGTTGCTTGCACTACCTTTCTGAAAGCTGCCTCCTAAAAGAAGAAGAAATTCGCATTTGGAACATCACTCTAGTTATATTTGTTGAGTGGAAGAAGATTGCTCTTTTATCTCCATGGACTGGCCTAAAAGAAAATGAAACCAGTAGGAAACTCCTGACAGGGGGCTGGAGAATTTTGAATGTGTCGGGAGACGAATACAATTGAGTCAGAAGCTTGTGAACATTTCAGGAGTGAATTCCGCAGTAATTTAAAACATAACATTGTGTCTGTAAAAAAAAGTTGTCAATCTTTTTTTTTACAGCTTCCAATGAATGTCCTCATACCAATTCTATATCCATAAATGGATGAGAGGGGGGAAGGAGGGGAAAGCACAACTCATAAATATTAAGTGGAACAGCATTGAGGTACATTATTATAGACAGACGAAATCCTGTTGTACAGTTCTGTTGGTCATGCAGGTGGCTTAGCCAGGAATCTAAGTGGTGATTTGTTAAACAATAGGACTGTGTTGCTCTGATTTATGTCACGGCCCTTTTTCCAGTATAACTATTCATCAGGATATTAGTCTCTATATGTAAGGATATAACTAAGAATACACAAATGAATGCTTGGTAACAGTGAATTGTTGTTGTTGTTGTTGTTGTTGTTGTTGTTGTATTGGATTTCTATACTGTGTCCATCTAGCAACTAGCCCACTCTGGGCGGCGAAGTAAAACCAACCCTGTGCAATAAAGAAATTCAGCAAAAGTATATTAACAACCACCCACTCAGAAACATTACATCTACTCTGCCTTGGATGTCCAGAACCATTCACTAGAAACTATAAGTCTTGCAACTGGAAGCGTACTCTGTCCATGTAAACAAAGCAACAATTTATTTTAAAGGTAAGACTTCAACTGTCCCTTAAGAGATGGAAACTACTCAGAAGAACTGACAGACTGTCCCACTCAAACTGCGAGAGGCTGTTGAATAGACATTGGTGACTAGAGATGGGCATGAATCAAAAAAAATGCATTTCGTTTGTCATTTGTAGGGTCCGTTTCGGTTCGTTTCCGTTTTTTGTGAATTTTTGAAAAAAATTCATTTTCATTTTCGTTTGTTTCATTACCGTTTTGTTACTATTTATTTCATTTTTTGTGATTTTTTAAAGGATTTTAAGCAATTCACTCTTATTGCAGTAACGGAAACGAAACGCACGACAAAATTTCTGGTGTTTCGGTTCGTTTTGTTACATTTCAGAGACAAAATTCATTTGTCGTTTCATTACATAACAAAACGAAAAAACAAAAACGGAAACGAAAAATTATTCGTTTCGTGCCCATCTCTATTGGTGACAATGTGCACATGGAAACAAGTACTATATATACTCAAATATAAGTCTAGGTTTTCAGCCCTAAAAGTCATTTTAAACACCACACACTGCTTCTCCTGACACCACCACCCCGCGTTGCTAGGGAGCGGTGTGTGATGTTTAAAATGACTTTTAGCCATCAAAGCAAGTGCCTGCCTCAGTGGCTAAAAGCCATTTTAAACATCACACACTGTTCCCCCAGCTCACAAAGGAGGAGCTGCCAGGCCCTGCTACATTTCCCACCCTAGACTTATACTCGAGTCAACAAGTTTCCCCAGTTTTTTGGGGGGGATGTTAAATCAGGGGCCTTGACTTATACTCGGGTCAACTTATACTCGAGTATATATGTTAATAAAAAAAAATTCTTATCATCTATGTCTCTGACAGCAGGGCTACATAATCCACAGACTTGTGAATACAAGTGGAGGGGCTAAGCTCTTCATAGCACTACATCCCCCTGGCTGAATTTCTTGCCGCCAGAACTAATCATCACCACCACATCACGCACTGTGGCAGTATCAAGACAGCGATACAGAGTAGGATGCTGGGAGGGGATGGAGCCTAAACTTCTTTCTTCTCCTAGCAACTCTATCTGGAGGTCCTGTTAGCTGTGGGCAATTTTGATAAACCACCACTCAGGACTAGCAGTGTCTTTTTTTCTGTATCTACTGCACACCTATCTGTGCAACTGCAGTTTCTGCAAAGAATCAGGGTGCTAGATTGTATGGGCAGTCTCCATGCGCAGAGGATGCTCCCCCCCCTTTTATGCACTTGTTCCCCATGTGAGAAAAGCAACACACTGTCACACATTTATTTTCTAACAGGGTTTGTAGGCATATACATATAAAGATATATATAGTCACCTACAGTCATGGAGGCAGCATTTCCTTAGCAAGTTATATTTAATGAAATACCAGACGTCGAGAAACGTACCTTCCCTTGAGATATTAAAATCCCTCGTAATGTATCGAACCCCACGGAGGGACCTTGGCCGGTTTCATCAAGGCGGCCCTCCAGGTCAAACATGGGAATGCAAGGGCAAAAGAGTTCAGAGATGTGATGTAGCAACAGCAATCTGTTCCTCAAGGAAATGATAGGAATCTCTTGCAGATGATTATATTCCATAGGAACCTAGAAAAATAATTACATGGTAGGGTTTAGTGCACCTTGAGTGATTCACATGTCACTCGTGGTTACTTATCAAACATAGAAAGCCATGAGCGACCTAGCCCATCTGTTCACAACCAGGAATTGCCTGGTTTTCTGTTTGACATCTCTAAAGGTTTATGTATAACGTGTTCTGCACTATGGCATGAAAGAGCAAGAATCTTTGAATCTAACTCTGTGACCAAAAAAATGCTTTCATCAATGTTCATGGAAGTACTGCTTTGGAAGACAACACTATATGCAGAGAGAGAGAGAGAGAGAGAGAGAGAGAGAGAGAGAGAGAGAGAGAGAGACCCAGAGAACACTGCCATCAATTCCCTGTGCCCACCCCCAAAAAACATTCCTCATATTACAGTACGTTCAAGAGATTAACTCCTGTTGCAACAAAATGTTACGTGTTCCATTCCTTCCCCCCGAATCACAAATTTATTGCTAAGCATCATCAGAGACATGGCTTTCTATCCAACACCTTTTAGAACTCCAAGCTAACTTGAGCTAAGGAGCAGATGGGTAGCAGGACTCATTTGTAGAAGCTTCCAAGGCTTTATCATAGTATGACTACAATAAGGCCAAAAGCTAATAAAAGCATAAATTCCTGAATAAATCTTCAGTAGTGAAAAAATAAGAGCACTGCTTTCTCCCCCTCTTTTTCCTGCTCTCTCCAGCTTTACCTTCTCTATTAGTACTATCATCTCATTATCACAAGAGAGAAACAGATTTGCCAGTTAGTGTTATGATGTTATGCTCTCCCAAGCGGTTTCGGAACAAGCACTATTCACTGCCTTTGATCTCAGAGGGATCATGCCGTCAACAGTCATGTCTACGTAGCATGAAGATGTCAAACCCCCCCCCAATCCCCACCCTAATTCTCTGCATCCCCTCCCATTGGCTTAAATCAAGGACATTATTTACCAGGAAGGAGAAGAGTTTGGAGCAAAACAGTAGCCGTGAAGTAAAAAACGAACAGTGCTGCAGTACCAACAATTCTAATGCAGATGATTATATTCCAGAGGAACGTAGAGCAAACACACATGACAGGGTTTAATGCACCCTTGCGTGATTCACGTCACACGCGTTTAATGTTACTAGTTAACATTTTTACAAGTTAACATTTTCAACAGTAGACAATCTGAGAAAGACACCTGTCCACCATGACCAAAACACAGTTCCTGACCAGAACACTGGAACAGGAGGGGGGAAGGGAGGAAGGGAGGGAGAGAGAGAGAGAGAGAGAGAGAGAGAGATTTTTAAAAAAATGACATTTTTTTACCTGGGTAGGGAGCTTGCCTGCATTCGCTGGCTTACTTGTGGACCAGGCCAAGGTATGTGCTGAGCCACAGGCCACTCTGTTGATCTTTTTACCCTGCAGTGCTGCGACCAGGCGTGGCCTTTGGATGGCATTCGTTGTTCCATCTCCAAGCTGCCCTTCATCATTATCCCCCCATGTATACACTTCGCCTATGCCAACAAAAAATGATTATTTTTACCACTGATGATATAGCACAACCAACCAGTTACAAACATGGTTTAGTGATGCTAAGTTGAAGACATAATCATTATATGTCATTTCAAATTCCAAGTATCGCAGCTGAGCCTGCTGATGAAATCACAGCCTGCCTAGTGTTGCGTTTAATCAACTAACAAAGAACTTGGTATTTTTAAAGATAGTTGCATGGAGACTGACTGTTCTAGAAAGTGCTTCCAACACGCTGATCACTTGCTGGAAAGAACTTTGGGCTGCACAGGTGCATGATCCCATAGGTGTTAGTCACAGGGGCCACAAAGAAGAAACACAGCTATGATACCCACTAACAAAACTATCAAAGGCAATTTGCACACATGAAGTGTTTAATGGGGGCACAACTGCTGCATATGTTATTACAAGAAAAGCTGTTGTTTTTATCACTGAATGCAACGTTCTCAACCTCTGGCCCTTCAGATGTCATGAACATCCATTCCCAGAAACCATGACTACTGCCCACACAGATTATGCTTCTGGGATTTGAGAATTGCTGGCTTAATATGTACGTAAGAACACAAGAGCATCCAATTTGTTGAGGCTGCGGTAGCCTTTCCTGTTTATGATTCTCAGGTGTATTTATAGTTCCCTACCCCATGACTGACAACTTCCCTTATTTAATTCACAATCTACAAACTTCCTGTCATTATCTAAAATATCTTCTTGTAATGCAGTTGTTTAGTCACAACTTCCTGTCTACATAGGGAAAGGTATGTGTTTTTTTGCTGGTAACAAAAATGCGATGAAACTCTTCTTTTTTACTTTATTCAGGAACCTCTAAACTGCTAGTACGTGGTGGCCTCGGGGACTAGAGCGCTAAAACGGTTGGCTGCAATATCAGCAGCTCAGCGTTTCGAATCCCGGGTGCCGCGCAGCAGAGTTAGCTCCCGCTGATAACGCCAGCTCCTGCCAACCTAGCAGTTTGAAAGCATGTCAATGCAAGTAGATAAATAGGTACTGCCATAAAATGCAGGAAGGTAAACAGTGTTCTGTTCAGTCATGCCAGCCACATGGCCATGGACTTGCACAACACTGAGATGAGCACCGTCCCTAGAGTTGGACATGAGTAGCATGCATGTGTGGGGGAACCTTTACCTTTATCTTTTTTTAACCTACTGATAACTGGAATCATTTCTTCTTCTGATCTAGCAGTGTTGTATACCTTATATCACACAATGAAATACACTATACGTGTCTCTTTCTACAAACCAAAGGGACAACACTTGAAAGACTTTCTGCACTAGTTGTGAGGGACACATTTGAGAACTGAAGGCTATGGGAGTCTTCTGTAAAAAAAAATACCAAGATCAGTCAAATAGACAGATGATGCAACATTTTGTAAAATGAGGGACACAACTGAGACCCTGATTATATTCAGATATTCTCAACAAGGGTTAATTTGAAAATGCGAGCAGGGAGAACGTTCCAGCCCCATCCCTTGTCTGACTGTCTCCACGTGACCCCCCCCCCCAAAAAAAACCCAACTATACACTAGTGCCCTCTCTTTTTGTGTGACCAGGAACCTGGTCCCTAGTTGTGTGGAGAGAAGTTTATCCCTCTTTGGGCAGTCCCTTCCTTTGTACACCTGAATCTAACTTAGGTTCACTTCTCAAATTACAAGGTCTAAAACAAGGGAAAAAAGCAAATAGCTGTTCTGCATACCATCCTCAGTGCAACACACACAGTGTAAGGAGCCAGTTGCAATGGCAATGACCTTCTTCCCTTGCAACCCCTGGACTTGTCGAGGTCTTCGAACGTGGTCATCTGACCCATGGCCTAACCGATGGTAATCTCCTTTGCCCCTACATGCAGCAAATAGACTTAATCAACATTTGTTTTGATCAAGCAATAGGCAACTTTGTCTACATGCCTACCTTGGATACATTTGGAAGTATGCCAATTGGTAATATAGGTCTCTCTCTTCAATTAAATACTAGACACACAGGTCACTAAATGGTCCCTAGTTTCTAGTAAAGAACCAAAGTTTTACATATGTTGGCACCCTTGTAGATTAGTGGGACATGCTGCCTGGCTGCAGAGCTTGTGGCTAGGAGTTTAGCTCTTCACTTTACCTCCCTGGAAACAGGCAGCCAAAAGTGCTCAGAACATACATAGCGGATGGCATTATAAGCTATGCAACCTTGGATGATCTGCAATGTCCCAGGGTACCATCAGAAAGAAAGACACATAAAACTATTTCTGAATGCTTAGAAAATCATAGACTACAACAAGATGCCATCAACTTGACAGCATAGTTTCTAATTTTCCAAAGGAGAAAACCAAAGAATCCAGGACAGAAAAGTTCCATTACCATCACCTCCAATATTCCAACAAAAGCATTATGGCATCTTGCAGATCAAATTCACCTGAGTGGATGCCGTCATCAATCAGACACACAAAGTGCACGCTGGAGGAATAACCTCCAAAAGCTCACACTCCAATTTTTGAGGTTCCATAATTTGGCTTTGTTATTTGTGCCAAAACAGATTAATAGGGCTCTCTCGTTAAAGAGTAGTGAATACCCATGAGGCTTTTGTAAGAACCCACAAATAACTTCTGTTAAATGTTTCTGAAGAATTTATATGCAGTCCAAAAGAAATGTACTTACCAGGTATACACTGCTCCAGACTTAGTAAGCGCTACAGAAAATTGTGAGCCACATTCAACTTTAATTACTCCAACTCCTGTGAGGGAATCAATCTAGGGGGGGGGAAGAACACATGAAATGTAACTCTAAAAACACAAACAAAAAACATCATGATAATCCTATACATTCCCCATTCCTGTTTTAAACAGCTGAATAACAGCTTAAAGTCATGTACAAATTGTGCTCACTTTAAAAATGGCAATTAATATTTTTGAAGAAAATGGCACAAGGAGGGGAAAAAATCAAGATGAAATATCTAACAGGGTAAACGAAAAGTGGGGGTAATCCCTAAGGAAATCTAAACCTTCTCGAGTCTCTTATAGTTTTCCATGCTGAGCCTGTTAGGGGCAGAGTGACCAAAAGAAGTGCATCTACTTGAAGATCTTAAAAATCTCAAGAGGTTCATGCTGCAGAACACAGTTTTTCAGGCACTTGTCTTAAATTGTATGAGGCTTTATCTGTCATCACCAGCACTTTAAATTGGACCAGAAACCAAACCAAACTAGACCCAGTAGAGCTCTTGTTAGCAGCAAAACTAGATCCTCTCTCTGTCTTGAAACAGGATTGTTATCCCTTCTTCGTTTTTTAATAGACTGACTTCTGACATCAAAAATACCTTCATGGGCACTTTACAGCCATCGCTGCCTCCTCTCCCAAGTTTTCCATAGTCTCCATCTCCCCAGGACCAGACGGTATCATCATCTGTCAAACAGAGCGTCTGTGCATCTCCACTGCCACAAGCGATGTCAATCACGCGGTAGCCCTGGAGTGCTTCCACCTGCAGGACAAGAGGTTTTGTCGGAAAAAGAAATCTCTTCTGTCAGATCTTTAAGATGACGAAGCAGTTGGGGGGGGGGGGGTTGCACCAAAATGTAGGTAGCTCCTCTCACCATGGAGAGGTGGTACATGGTTTTATACAAAAAAAATTCCTTCCTTTTCCAACATCCTATTCAAGAGTCAACATTTTTGTGTCGAGAATGAGAAGCTGATTTATGTGAGGGGTTGATGAGAGCATGTTGTTACATTGCCTAAATCAGAATACAGTTAAAAACCTTTTTAAAGATAAATTCTTATTGTATTACAATAACTGCTTTGGGGGATTGTCTTGTATCCTGATCCAAAGAACAGAGCTACAAACAGAGCTCTGTCCCAAGTGAAATGTATGGCTGACCCTGAGAGGTTGCCGCCACATCTTGGTTATGTGATCCCTAACTATGCTGGGAGGGCGTGGGGGGTATTTGACTCACGAATTGCCACTTCCTTACAACAAATCAGGGGTGATCAATGTATAACTAGTAGTGGAAGAGACAGAATTTAGGAAATTATGTAATTGGATACCTCACCCCCAACCCCCAAAAATGCTCCATCTAAAGCACAATTACATGGAATTTAAATCCAACATCTGCGTCAGGGTTTTACATATTCTGTAACATCACTCTTCTGAATCATACAGCCAAAAAGGAGTAAGACTAAACTGACACTACTACTTGTAAAAAAAAAACCTTTGGTGGTTCATTGCCACTTAGTCAAGACATCTGTCTGGAATGAAAGGTTACAGTACAAGTTAACTGTTCTTTATGTTCGTCACTCTAATTCATGTCAGTGGAACTTATCCCCAAAGGTGGCAAAATATATGACACCTTATAGCACTACATTTTCAGGCTAGATGTGTATCCACTCTCCTACTTCACAAGTAATCTCAGTCTGCAACCATTCAAACAATTACGGAAACAATCAACTTAAAACACCATCTTACTAGTTTGGGTTTCAACTGGTCCTCACTGTCTCCGTGGCCGAGACGCCCGTATCTTCCTTTGCCCCAGGTGTAAAGATCTCCTGCCACAGTAATACATGCGCTGTGCGCTCCGCCAGCGGCAATGTCAACAACTTCGATGCCCCGCAAAGATTCAATTACACGAGGACGGTCACAAGGACTAGACAAAATTAAATTGGAAAGGAAAATCAGGTATCAAGTATTAATTGCTTGTGTGATTTTATTTTTTTAAAGAAAGCCGGCAGGAACAGCTAAAGCATAACCCACAAGCTTGATGGAATACACAGCCTCAATGGACACCGCCGGCTCGGGAGAGGCCGTGAGATCAAGACAAAGTATTACACTCTGTTCATATATGCGTGAAGTGGCTTGGCCAAACGGGTAGGGCAAGGCTGAGCTCAGCCAAACAGCCAGTGTTGTTTTGCCTGCAACAGCCTCCCTTTTTTTACGGACCTGTGCCATGGGCGGGCATTATGTTAAGGGTAAGGAACTGCTTTCTGCGCACAGTTCAGACTTCAACTCTGAGGATGCCTCAACAGGGGGCAGGGCTGATGGGAGAGGCCATCCAACAATACAAAGAGGGTTTTGGTCATATACTCGGATCCTAAGCCATGTTGGTGGAAGTCTTTGACAAAAGGAGGACAGATTAAGCCTGCTTTTTTCACACAGCACAGGCAGAACATAACAAGAGGGCACGACTCAAAACCGTGCCATCCAGTTGTTGCTGGTGTAGCTGGAATATTAAGGTTTTTCCATTTGGGTATTCAAGGCTTTAAAAGGCATTGCAATCGATCCAGTTCTTCTCTTTTAAAATTTCCAATGTCTACATATTATATTTAAAAACTTTCCTAGAACACGCTAAAAAAAAAAGGTAGACCCATCCCAGTCAACAGACTGAAAAGACCTACAAAACGTCATGAACTTAGTTGCGAAGTAAAAACACTTTTTAACACAATACGAGGTTGTCCAGCTTTCAGTGGGAGAATATGTCCTGCCACCCCCAGAATACAAAACATATTGTATTGGTTGAAATACTGCTGCACTACCTTCGGTTGCCATGACCTAGTTTTCCGTCTTCTGCCTCGCCCCAGGAATAAACTTCTCCTTCCGATGACAGCGCAAGGCAGTGCTTTCCACCTGAATTCACAGTAACCTTCTTTATAAATACATGCTGAATGGATTCTAATAATGTTGGGGTAGAAACAGATTCTGTCCCTCCAATTCCAAGCCTTCCACCAGCTCCGTATCCAGTTGCATAAAGCTAAAAGAAAGAACGGGTTCGGTAATTGTATGACTTAGTCTCATAACAGCAGGCATATTGAAATGTTTCTTTGAAGAACGATACCGACTCTTTTATGGACAAGGAAGGCTTCCAGAGCGACTTAATGTCCTACTACTCTACTTTCCTCGTCAAGAGACGTAAAGACTCTTCCCATATATCTCTGGAGATGGTTACTTTTTCTATATATGGTCCAGTTTTAGGGAGAACTAAATGTTTTAAATATAGACAGAAGGACAATGGAGGATACGAAATAAGTGCATGATCCACCCATGTGATGACCTAGTTTGAACTATTTTAACTAGCCCAGCAGGCCAATTCAAAATACAGAACTCGCAAGCATAGAGCACAGATAAGAAAGCAACTGTCACTGAATGGGTGAAAACTTCCAGTGAAATGAGTTTGCAATATTTATAGAAGGAATAGTTGTGTTGGTCTGTGCAAGCATTATAGAGGAGAAGAAGAAAAATACAAATAAAAAGATAAAAATGAGGTGGCACCTTCAAAACGTCTTTTTTTTTTTAATGTGAGCTTTCGCAGACAAGTCGACTTCCTCAGGCATAAGAGCCATATGAGTGCCAAAGGTTCAGTTTGCTGCACTGGAGCAAACTATCTCATTGGTTCAAACCTAGGTGACCACGTCAGGTCTTTCCCTGACCTAATCGGACCCTAGATATGCTTACCTTCCCGTCAGCAGTCACGGCAAAAAGTGTCTGCTCTCCTCCAATTAACTGCACCGGTCGAAGGGTGGCCAGGGCTTCGCATGGGGTTGGAACTTTGACCTTCGCTCCTTCGATGCCCCCAAGCTGCCCTCTGTGATTATGGCCCCAGCCATAAATAGTCCCGCTGCCTCCAGCGGAAAGGGTCCAATCATCTGGTCGCCTGTCAAGAAGAGAGGAAGCATTATAGTTCCATGTCTCCTAAAGCATTTGCTCATCTGAATATTTGAAGTTGGAAGGTTATGCAACAATGCGGAGCCAGCAAATGACCTGTTCATCCACTGCACAAGCTGCTCGTCTTGCTCTCTCTTGAACACATCGTGGCTCTCATGCAAGGTGTCCATGTTCTCATTATCTGCCATCAGTTCGCGTATCTTCTTGGCCACCTGCAATGTTCATCCAACCACTGAGTCAATCGGTTAAAACGAAGCATGTTATAATTCATGGCACATACATCTTTATTTATTTATTTATTTATTTATTTATTTATTTATTTATTTATTTATTTATTTATTTATTTATTTATTAAATTTATATATGACTCCATCTAGCTACACGGCTACTCTGGGAGGTTTACAAACCCATAAACAATACAATATCATATAATAGATAGGCACAAATAAGTAAAAAACATAATAATAAGATATATAAAAAACATTTAACAGGAGCAAGATGGGCTACAGGTAAAAACAAAATAAAATACGTAAGAGCAATCATTATTAGAACAGATTAATATCCAGGGAAAGCCTTTTTAAATAGCCATGTCTTATACAGATGTTTCTTAAAGACTGGGAGGGAAGATGCCAGACAGATCTCAGGAGGAAGTTGGTTCCAGAGCCGAGGGGCCGCCACTGAGAAAGCCCGATTTCTCATCAAAGATTTATGGGCCTCCTTCAGCGACGGCACCCTCAAATGTCATACCTTCACTTCTCCTTGGTAACAAAACCATTCAGTCAGGCAGTGACATCTCATACCGAAATAAGGCCACTAATCCTAATCTTGGGAGGCCAGCATAAATTGAATTTGAGCCAATTTATGCTAGTGTCCATGAAAGCATTTTGAGTACAGTGATCCCCCGCCTATTGCGGGGGTTAGGGACCTGACCTAACCCGCGATAACTGAAAATCCGCGATATGCGGATGCAGGTTGAGTCATGCCGGCGGGGGGGGGAGCTGGGGGCTCTTGTACTTACCCCCAGCCTGGCCCTACCCCAAACGGGCCTGTGAGAGCCTTCCCAGGCCTTCTGGAGGCCCCAAAAGGGCGTCCCTGTGAACCGGAAGTGACTTCCGGTAAACCAGAAATCATTTCTGAGGCCTCCGTCAGGCCTATAGAGGCTCTCGGAGGCCTCAGACATGATTTTCAGCGATCCGGAAGTCATTTCCAATTCGCAGAGAGGCCCTTTTGGGGTCTCCAGAAGGCTCAGGAAGGCCCTCACAGGCCTGCTCAGGGCAGCTCCAGTCCTGGGGTAAGTACGGGAGGCTTGAAATAGGACTCCCCCCCCCTTACCCTAGGTAATATAGGGTAAGGATATAGCAGAACCGCAGTATATGAACCATGGAAGGGTGGGGACCACTGTATTCCTTTTAAAGTCACACGTCTGTATTCTACTATTCCCATATTACACTAAACCAGTACTCCAGTACCTCATCAAGGAACAGGCGAGGTAACGATGTTCTCTTATCAAGGGCTACAGCCACCCTGGAAGCCATGCAGTATCTTCTAAACCAAGCCCATTTGTGGGTCTCTGCACAGCAGGGAAGAGTATCCAGTTCCAGATCACAGGCCAGTGCTACAAGCACCTACAAAAAGAAAAACCATTTGAGAAGGCGCCTGAGGGGGGAGATGATTGAGACATACAAAATAATGCAGGGCATGAGTAAAGTGGATAGAGGGAAGCTCTTCACCCTCTCACAAAATACCAGAACTAGGGGACACACACTCAAATTGAGGGTTGGGAGAGTAAGAACAGATAAAAGAAAATATTTTTTCACCCAGCGTGTTGTTAGTCTGTGGAACTCCCTGCCACAGGATGTAGTGATGGCATCAGGCCTGGATGCCTTCAAAAGGGGACTGGACAGATTCCTGGAGGAAAAGTCCATCACAGGTTACAAACCATGATGGGGATGTGTAATCTCCAGGCTTTAAACCGGGGTACTTCAAGGGCCAGATGCAGGGGAGTGGTATCAGGAGACAGATATCTAGTCTCATGTGCTCCCAAACGCATCTGGTGGGGCCACTGTGAGATACAGGAAGCTGGACTAGATGGGCCGTTGGCCTGATCCAGCATGGCTCTTCTTAGGTTCTTATGTTCTTAAGATTTAGGAGGGGTCGACCAATAATAGCACTACTGCATTGTTTTTCATGCAAAAAGTATTAAAATAAAGCTTTTTGACTCCATGGCTTGTTCTGTGCTCAAAACGTGCCTGCCCCCCAGCTACCCCTTCTTCTTATATATTCCATACTGTCATGATGAGACTGCAGTTTCATGAAGGTTCAGAATTTGCTTCCCGGCCACGCTGAAGGCACCTCACTACTGACCTTAAAGAAAGGACTGTGAAGAAGTTGCTTGCCACCTCTGACGATGGGATCTTCATAATCAAATTGCCGCTGCAAAGCTTCAGGAAGACCTTTAACCAACGCAGCTAAGGCACTGCCGGTGAAACTCTGCGGGGGGGGGGGAGGTTCAGAAAATCAAGGGTAGCTCCTAAATGAGTCTTGCAGATGACTGGGGATGGTAATAAAAAGATGGCAATTGACATTGCTAAATTTTATTGAATGGGGGTGGCGGCAAACAAGCCAATCACAATTTAAGAGTACAGTATGACTGCTGTATCCACAGGGGATCAGTTCCCGGGGACCCCCCCCCCCCAGATAGTGAAATCCGTGGATAAGAGCAAATGCTCTTATCTGAGGATAATGGATGGTGGCAGCAGGGGTGCTGGGGTGCAAGCTTTTGCCCCCGACACCCCCCCAAATATTTCGTAGTGCGGCGGCAGCGGCGAGGAAGGTTTGGCATCTCTAAGTATTCTTTTGTTTTCTTCCCTCCCCGTCACCACCGGCCGGCTGCACTCTTCACCGCCAGGCTCAGTAGCCAGCCTGTGGGGGCGGTGGGGGTGGGGAGGAGGGAAGGAAACAAAACAATACTTAATGATGCTGAGCCCTCCTCTTCACCACTGGGCTAAGTGGCTGATCTGCAGGGGCAGGGAGGAGGGAAGAAAGCAAAAGAAAACTTAACTATGCTGAGCCCACCTTGCTGTCGCCGCGGTCGAGGGCCAGCCTGCAGGGGTGGGCAGCAGTGAGGAGGGCTGAGCCTTGGTAAGCTTTCTTTTGTTTTCTTCCCTCCTCGCTGCCGCTGCCCCGGCCCCCACACGACCGCCACCC
Organism: Phrynocephalus guinanensis; assembly: GCA_037367245.1. Taxonomy (NCBI): domain Eukaryota; kingdom Metazoa; phylum Chordata; class Lepidosauria; order Squamata; family Agamidae; genus Phrynocephalus; species Phrynocephalus guinanensis. The sequence goes on from CM074736.1 coordinate 40,232,137, forward strand.
TCTTCGCTGCCAGTTTTGCAGCTAGTTTGCGACAGCAGCCTGCTTTGTGGCGACGGAATTATTTTTTAGTATTCCTCCCCGCTCAGTCCACGGATAAGTGAATCAGCAGATAATGATCCAGCAGATAAGGGCGTCATACTGTATTCCTTAACTGTAGAACATGGTTGCTTCTTTTTCGTTCTGTGACTGCAATCACACAACTACATGCAACCTGTGCCACCTTTGACAAATGCCGACTAAGGAAACCTATATAAGACCCACTTATCCAGTACCCAAATGAAAAGGACCTCAGTGTGCTCCCGGAGGTGTGTGACATTACATGGCTCACTGTAAGGGGTCCTGTGTAAGACCTGAGCAATTCATAGTGTCTCCAGTGGCATTACCATAGCTTGGTTGAGCCTGTGGCCGTAAATAAAAATTGTATTGTTGTTGTTGTTGTAATTACCATAGCTCGCGCTTCACCATCATTATCCCCCAGGATTCGATTGATGTTAATCGACTGGCCAAATTCTGTAGTTAGCAACTTTCGCAGTCTCTGTAAGGCCCACATCCTGTGGCCAGCCGCTAAAAGATGCACGAGGGAAGAGAGATAAGATTAAAAAAAAAAAGAATCTATTTTTTAAAATAGATAGACTGGAGGCACGTCTGAAACTGCACTCACCCAGAGCGCTGAGCTGTGCACAGGCAGCCAACGAGGCTGCTAAGCGAGGAACTATGCTCCTATTAGAAGCAAAATTCAAACGGAAATCCAGTAAGCATGTTACTAAATCCATGGAAGGGCAAGAAAGTATGCAGCGATCAGACAGAAGATCCTTTGGCCCTGGGGACAAAAAAAAATCATATTATTAATGCCAATTTCATTTTTGCTATACATTAATCCCCGGCTTATCACGGGGGATAGGAGCCTGACCCGACCCGCGATAAAGGAAAATCTGTGAAATGGGGAAGATGAATCGGGTTGGGACTGGGGGGCCTGTTTGGGGCCTCTTGTACTTACCTCAGGCCTGGCGCTGCCCCGAATAGGCCTCCGACAGGCTTCCCGGGCCTGTCGGAGGCGCCAGAAGTGGTTTCAGGCAAACCAGAAGTGACTTCCAGTTTGCCGGAAACCACTTCTGGGGCCTCCGACAGGACCGGGAAGCCTGTCGGAGGCCCCAGAAGGACCGGGAAGCCTGTCAGAGACCTGTTCGGGGCAGCGCCAGGCCTGGGGTAAGTGCAGGAGGCCTCAAACAGGCTCACGCAGCTTGCCTCAGGGGGCCTTGCCTTCATATACTACGGTCCCACAATATACCAGGAGTGCAGTATATGAACTGCAAAATGGCGGGGGTCGACTGTTAACATTTAAAAAAAATGCCACCCCAATCTGGGCTACTGTGAAAGGGAGAGAAACTAAACATTAAATATAGACTACAGTTTAATTCAATGGATAGCAACAGTGCCTTCACTCTCTAGTTCAAACTTGGGCCAGTTTCACATGATTTCCACTGCTCTTAAAATATGATGCCCACCAGGGTATCAGAAGGTTTTTCACGTTGACTCTTCAAACAATAGCCTTTTTAAAAAAATGAGAAGTACTTGGCAGCCATCAGTGAAAGAAAAGCTCAGACTGATCAAGCGTATCATCATGTGAGCTGGATGTTATTATCCACATGTTCTCCAGCATAGACGCACTCACACTCCTTTTTTCCTCTTGTTTAAACTGCTTGCTAAGACCGTTACTACTACAATTCCCATTCAGAGGAGAACGAAAGGGAAGGAGGCTGTAATTTCTATTTCAGAACCAGACACGACATTCACCTGCAGCTGGCATGATGGGATAAACTGTGAAGCGCCAGCCCCATCCGTTCACAGAACCATCGCTGATGAATTTCCATTTCAGTTCATCTCCAGGAATACGCAATTCACTAGACCAGTCAGACCACTCACGACCTGTAGGATTCAATTGAGACTGACCACTTAGATGACAAAGTCTACAGAATAAGGAACCATTCGTTTTTAACTTGCCCTACAAAACACAATACACCACAATAGTGTTCTTAAAATATATATTTAGCTTGAATAGACTTGTATTTAAAATATATTTTAGCTTCACAAAGGACTGAATAAACAATTCCTAAAATGTAGTCTGTCTTTAAAAGGAGCTGCTGCAACGTTACAGTAGTTGCAGAAAACGTGTAAGAGCAAACAAGAACTCAGATTCAAATACTGACTCTTTCTCCAGAGACGGTGAAGGAAACAGCATTAAGAAATCCGACTGCCTACTGTGCCGCACCACTTTTCACAATTCAACTACAAGATTTATAAAGCAAAGGAAGCATGACAAAGCACAAGGAGGCAAGCTAAAAAGTGCAAGTAACAAAACAGGTGAAAATTCTACAATCCAAAAGGATGAATAAAAGCAAAAAAAGCAAAGCATGCTGCTTACATACTTCCCCATAGTGCTTAAAGCACTCTCCGGGCAGTTTACATGTAATTATGCAGGCTACACATTTTCCCCTACACACACACCCTCAGCAAGCTAGGTAATCATTTTGCTGACCTCAGAAGGAGAGAAGACTGAGTGAACCTTGAGCCTGCTACCAAAAAATTGAACTTCAGTCCAAAAGCACAGTTAACCATTGTGCCAAGAGGCAGTAATATACAGTGGTACCCTGGTTAACGAAATTCATTCATTCTCCAGGTCTTTTTGTTTTCCGAAAATCTTGTAATGCGAAACGAATTGGAAACCAATTAATCCATTAATTGGTTGGATTAAATGACAGTCACCTCCTTTCCCTTGCTGAGGGGGAAAGGGAGTGTTGGACCAGGCGCCCCAAAGCCAAACCCAACAATGTGGGGAAGCTTTGGGGCGCCTGATCCCAGTGTGGGAAATGGGATGACTGTCAAAAAAGTCACTTCAGACAGCTAGCTCCTTCGATACCGCCTCCCGCCCACCGCTCGTCACCACCATGGGGAGCAAAGTCAGGTGGCGGTGACGAAGGAGCTACCTTTCTGAAGCAAACCCAGAAGTAAAGCCCTCTCCACTGGCTGGTTTCGTTTCAGACAGATGGCTCCTTCGCTGCCGCCACCCAACTTTGCTCCGCGTGGTGGTAGCGGGCAAAGGCGGGTGACTGGTAGCAAAGGAGCTAGCTGTGTGAAGCAAAACCGGCCACCCTTCGCCCATGGCTCGCCACCACCGTGGAGAGCAAAGGCAGGTGGCTGCTTGCGAAGCCTTAAGGCGCAGAAAAGGCTTCCCAACCAGTCACCCTGCCTTTGTTCCCCGCGGGTGGCGGTGATGAAGGAGCTAGCTGTCTAAAGCAAAACCGAAGAATCAAAAGAACTGGAGCATCCAAAGGAACCAACGAGTCAAAAAAGACAAAGTCTCAGGATGCTAAGCAAAAAAAAAAAAAAAGTAAAAATATCTATCCAACCTAATTACCACTTATCCAATATTTTTAGTGTTATAAGCCTTTTACCAGAATACACACTACGTATTTTTATAATATTGCTGTGTAAGAACAATAGATATTCATTGGTTGTCCCTTTGTTTTAATGCAGTTTAACATAGCCCCTGAAGAAGGCTTCCCAAGCCGAAACGCGTTGGGCTTTTGTTTCAATAGAGCAAAACTGGCCAGCAAGAGTGAAGCCACTGGCCAGTGAGCAAGCTGCTTCATTCCTGCTGGCCAGTGGCTTCACTCCCACCAGCCGGGTTTGCTTCAGACAGCTAGCTCCTTTGCCGCCGCCGCCGCCGCCCACCCGCCACTCGCTGCCACTGTGAGGAGCACAGTGGATTTTCAATCCCAAAAGCCGTAAACTGGGGCACCCCATTGGAAATTTTCTCAAACTGAAGGATCCCTACATGGTATTACTATATACCAGATGGCTCCATTTTGGATGATGGATCAATAGGAAACTCTGCACCTCTATCACTTCCAATCTATCAAATGTTTTGTAAATTCAACATGATAGCTGCTGTTCCAGAATACTATCTGTTATATTTGTTACCTAGAACATTGCCCTTTAGCAGCAAATCACCCTTTCAGTTGATTCACAATATATTATTTACTGATAATCCATGAAAAAAGCTGATGAGATTTTGACATAAAATGAAACACTCTGATATTTTGTATAACTACCTGATCTGACAGAAACGATTCTGTTGACCCCATCCATAACAGTGAGTGGATCATGGCGCCGCTCTGTAGAACACTGGCGGTCAAATTCTACTCTTAGTCCTTCAGCACCTATATAGTGAAAATGTAAACAGGAAACACTTTGCAAACTTTAAAAAAGGTTCCATATTATTTAGATTCTGCTCAAATCTTTTGTGTCCAGGAAGATGCCCCTATCTTTCCTAGCAGTATAAAACCACGCTCAGCGGATATCTGAATTTCAATTAAACAGCACTAATTGGTTATGCTTTAGAACTGCAAATCTAATCTAGATCTTTAAAATGTCTTTTGTGAACTCTCAGGAAACAAAACGAAAATGTTTTCACTAAATCAAGAATTTTTAAGTGATGCTGTTAGAATCCTCTGGGTGGTCACACAAGCTCTGCATAACTTTCAGCAGGTAATCTGTGGCTGATTGGCAGTGTGTCAACGCACATCTTGGTTGCACAAGTGGGCATGTGACTAGATATGTGACTGAGAAACTTTCTGGAATTTGTGCTATTCGCAACAGGAAAGTCTGAGCACAAAAACATCTCGCATGAAAACGAATTGGATCCTGGCTGCTGACAGACAACATAGACACAGCTCCTCCTCTGAACCTCTCCGTTATATAATAATAAATAACATAACAACTGTCATACTGCATAAACATTTATGAAGCTCTACATAAGTACTGCCTTGTTACTACCCTGACCATTACAACTAAAGCTCAAGGATGATCAAGCAATCCTAAGGTGACCTTCATCAAAGTTCACATGCCATCTTCTTGACCAACATTCATTAACACAGTTAAGGAGCTTCAGCAACTGAACCACCAATTCTTCCCATCTCAGGAAGGAAACTGAAGGCATCAATGTATTCACAGTAAATTTTTCAGTAGAAGTACAAGTGATTTCCACTTTCAGTGTGCTACCTACACATTATATGAATACAGTACCTGGTATTTTAACCGTCCCACTGGTAGAAGTATCGTCTGTATATGGATGGCTACTTTCCACCACCACGGGTTGTGAAGACAAGCGGCCACTTTGTGAATCAGTCGCCACATCTTCCAGTTCTGTAACGCAGAGCTCCAGCAACATATCGGCAACCTGGAAATACAAATGGGCTGTGATTCGCTATCCCTGCTATAGACTGGTCGATCTATCTGGCTGTTTCGCTCAAATGGTTGCAAAAGGGCAAACTAGTTGAAAGCATGCAGAAGCCCAACTCTCAAAGTCCGTAGACCAGTCATGTCCAACCTTTGGCCCTCCAGATGTTTTGGACCACAACTCCCACAGTCCTTTGCCATTGGAAATACAGGCTTGGAATTCTGGGAGCTGTGGCCCAAAACATCAGGAGGGCCCAAGTTTGGACATGCCTGCCTTAGACACATGAGCCCCTTAGAGGACACTTGGTATAGAGGTGTATGTCTGGCGCAACACATTGAAAAGTCTTCCCAGGATTGGGAACACTGCCTTACCAGTGCGAAGGAAGGAGAGATAAAAAGGAATGGAATCAACTAAAGGTTTCTCCATGGAACACTGAGAAGATGTGAAACTAATGTTGTTGTTGTTCTACAATCTACAGCCTTGCCAAGGCCAATTTTTTATATCTTTGATAGCATTTGTATGCACGTGCACATTCAAGTACATCTGCCACAACCAAGAAATATTTCCCTTTTCAGATTTCAATTCCCAATTGTCACACTAATTGGAGGTTTCTAAGAGAGATGAAGTTTCAAACAAGTATTTTCTTTCAAATCCTAGTGTGCATATAAGCATTTTTCAGTGTCTCCAAAAACTGTAACTTTTCAGCGGGGGGTTTGAATATCAGAAATCCCACCATTCTTAGAAAGCATCAGAGGACAACCCGTGTATCACACAGACTGAGGTCACTTCCACCAACCTGAGGATAAGCGGTGCCCATGCCGGACAGTACGGCCGAAAGAACCTCCTTCCCTTTCTCTCCCGCACGACTTGACACAGCCAGCTTCAGCAGATCAACCATGACTCGGGTGTCATCTGGTACCAAAAGACCAGTGAACTCATCCAAGTACTGGGGTTCTGGACCAGAGACTTTACTTTGGCTTTCCACATCCTTCAAACCAACAAGAAGGAAATCACATGAAGGACATTCGGCAAGAAAACACGGCCGTCAATGAGTCTCAGCATCAAGCGTGTAAGATCAGATAATCAGTATGCTATATAGCTACTCTGTGGGATCTTATAGTCATACAAGCCATCCAGCTCATTTTCAATCTACCCAATAAGTCTTTACAATTTGCACTTAAAAATACAAAGAACACAATACTTCTGTGTGACAAGTTCATGGATTCACAGTAGATAATAAACAGTGCAAGTCACGCTGGCCATTGTCCTGTTGTGCAGTGTTGTCAGTGTAGCAGCCATTACGTCGCCAGTAGTGGCACTCCTGACAAGATTACGGCTATTGTTTATTGTGGGAGCTATTCTAGGATACATTTATGTTTCAGCCCTACAGAACTTGCCTAGCTGATTAAATGAATAAATACTGTACTTCCATAATGAGGTAGATTAAGACAGTCTTTAGCATCTGGCCACCCCGAAACACAATTTGTACATGGTACATCCTATTACAAATTCTGGATAAAACATTTTAAATTGGCATTCAGGCTTATTGCTCTCAGCTATAATCACTATGTATCAATAGATAAGAGGAACACAGTACTTCTTTGGTTTTGGTCATGGTCTCGGCTATTATGCTGGCTGCTCCAGGATCATCTGTGACAGGAATGAAAGGACGAGATGAGGCCGCAGATGCTGAGGGGGTCAGAGCAGAGGGGGTCACAGCATCTTCTGTAGAACCCACCTAGTCAAACATAACAACATGGCAGCAATAAGAAGAGTGCATGCAGGATTATGTGAAACCAATGATAATAAAACCAGCATTTCCAAGCAGTGCCTAGGTGACAATTCAATATTCAGTATTTTATTTTATTTATTTGTTTTGTATTGATTGGATTTCTACACCGTGCCATCTAGCAACACGGCCACTCAGGGCAGTTTACAAAATATGCCATAAAAACAAAACTATATACAATGTAAAGCAACATAACAAATTTTAAAAAAGAATACAAGTGATTAAATCTACATTAAGATAGTAAACACATATTCAAAAACAAAGATTGGCAGATGGCATAAGAATGAAAGAGCAGGTAATGAAAAGAATAATGAATGATCAGGGAAAGCAAATCTATAAAGCCATGTCTTCAGATGGGTATTTATAGTACTCAAATGAAACACATCATTGAGAAAGAAGTTATCAATAAAAATGCAATCCCAACTGTTTCAGGGGTGGGGATGGGGAACTATCAATTTTTTTTTCAAATGTAGTTTTATACCAGAATTCTTCCCTTGTGTATAAGATAACTTTTGAGAAAAGTATTTAAAATGAAATGCGAATATGCAAAAAATTTAAAACATCTATTTTATAGATGTGGCACCTTAAAGACTATTATATTTTAATGCAAGCTTTTGTGTTTTCATACATCTGAAGAAGTGGACTTGCTGCACAAAAGCTTACATTAAAATATAATAGTCTTAAAGGTGCCACATATATTTGTCTTGTTTTGTTTTGCTTCTTTGGATTTTGCCTGGAATTCTTGCACAGACTAACACGGCTACCTCTTCCAAAACTATAACTATTTTATAGCCATTTAAGGAGTATCTTATTTCGTCAGTTACGGGGCAGTCACCTCAGGCAATTGTTCTTAAAAGCTCATAAGTCATTGGCAAACAAATTGATACGAAAAACAAAATATCACACCTATGGTATAAACAAAGGTTTGCTGCAGAACATCTTCTAGAAGCACATCACTGTTACAGTCCACACAGGAGAAGCATCTGACTAGTTCTCTGATCTGGGAAATGACCTACCTCAGCTCTTCTATCTTGCCAGGGTGTTGGACTCACTCTCTCCTCCACATCTATCACAAACATGCTTTCGTCCCCATTGGGAGCACTGCCGCCGGAAGCAAGGTCTGGAGGGGGGGCAGGTGATGAAGACAAACATTCCACTGGCGCAATCATACTGGCAGGCATCAATGCTCCAACCACAGCATCCCTGAAGAAGAAAAAATGTCCAGTCTATTCTCATGTCAGGTTATCCGATTGTCTTGCTGGGAAGGAAATATATCAAGGCATCTGCTAATTAAATTTTAGAGAAACCTTAGAGATCATCCAGTACTAAAACTCAGATAGAATCATTGAAATCTAGGCATTCGCCATATACACTACAACCAAACTGAAGAACACAATATACAGTGGAACCTTGACTTACGTCATTAATCCGTTCCAGTGGTATAGACTTAAGTCAAACATGACTTAAGTCAAATGAACGTTTCCCATAGAAAGTAATGGGAAAGCGGATTAATCCGTTCCAGGTGATGAAAAGACCTCCAAAAACAGCAATTTAACACAAATTTGACTGGGATAGGAGATTCCTTCTGGGGATGTAAATGAAATGTCTCTTCAAAGAGAGGAGGAGGCAGTGGAATTATAGTCCACAAGTTATATGCCTCCACTTTTTAATGTTCATAGCAACAATGTCTAACATTTAAGTTTTACTGACTTTAACCTGACGTTCCAAGTTCTGAACAACTCTATGCTTACCATTAGAGTCCCACAACTTTACAGCTCCCCAACTAAAACGCTTCCATTGTAGACCAGACTTCTGCAGCCAGATTTTTTACAAGACTGAGCCGACTGTCTAACCACCGAGGCCAGCCCTGAGCTCCCAGCCTTCGACTCCGGCAGCAGCAGCGGCTTCGGTGAGGCCAAGGACCAGCTCCAGGTGCTCTGAGCTGGCCTCGCCGAAGCCGCTGCTGCCGGAGGAGGGGAAGAAGGCAGGAGCAGTTTGGAGGCGGCAGCCGCGATGCTGGGTTGTGGCTGCCGCCCAATTCCGGTGCCTTGCGCTGGGGCTCCGAGATGCAAGTCAAAGCCTGCGACTCAAGTCAAACAGGCCCCTTCTTGCTGCAAGTCAAATATGATGCAAGTCAAGCAGTATGTAAGTCAAGGTTCCACTGTACACATACAAAAAAGAAAAAGAACAAATCAGCCTGAAGACAATAATCCAGCTTCAAATTTGAAGCAAAAGTATCTTCAATTAGTGTGCACATCTTTGATTGACCTGCTTTATCCAAAGACAGTTGCATGTTTTCAAATGTGTTGTTTAAAAGAAAGACTGACACCTGTCAATAAGCTTTCTAAAACCGTAAACAAAGGCTGTGGTGATGAATCGACCCAATGATCTGCAATAATTAAACAGCAACGGCAAGGGTTGTAATACAAATACACTGCAAACAAAATCTATTAAAGGGTCCAAAAGAATTCCTAAATAATTCTACATGATGTGTTTATGTGGATTTTTTTTAATGAAATCATTTTCTTCTTCACAAACAAGGTCAAGGTTAATTGATTCCAATACTCAAGGCAACTCTGATAATAAAAGGAAGTACTGTATATTCAATCAGCGTTAAGCGTAAGCTTACCTGGCATACATGATCTGCAAAGCTGTCAGGATATGAGATAAGGCTTGCTGTTTGGCAAGATTGCCATCTAGTGATAAGAGGATCTTGGCAAGTGAAGGCCGGCTAGGTTTGGAGTTGTTTGTACCATTGATTTTGTTATTAACAGCAGAAGAATCGGCATCTGATGGGACACCTACAAGAATAAAACATTTCCAGGTTTTCCATTAGAGGGAATTTACATACAAATTTGTCAATCATGAAAACCAAACACGAGGTTTGGCTCACGACCCACTTGCATCAAACAGCAAAACACAGCTGTATACTAGGCAGGCAACACCCATCAGAACATTTGCTGCTTCTTTCTTTATTCACAGTGTCTTCCTTCATCTGTCCTCTCTTTGTGTAGTGCAGGGGTCCTCAAAGTTTTCAAACAGCGGGCCGGTCCACCATGCCCCAGACACCACTGGGGGCCGGACCACAGTGGGTGGGGGAGCGGGGGACCTTGCTGTAGCCCTCCCACTTTGAATGCCCCACTAGCCAGCATGATAATCATATGGGTGGTAGTTGGGGGGAGTGGGAGAAGTGACATAGCCCACTGCTTTGAACTGCCTCAGCAATAGAAGCAGCTGCGGAGGCTGTCTTGCTCACAAAGCAGGGGGTAGGTGGGGGGGGTTGCAATTGGTCCCGGGAGCCGGACTCAGGACCTTGGGGGGCCGCATTAGACCCCGGGGCCTTAGATTGAGGACCCCTGGTGTAGTGTCTTCCTTTCTCCTCCACCTTTAATTGCCTCTGGTTATATAAGTCCTTTTTCTTTCCCCAAACACAGCCATTTCCTCTCTCAGCTTCTACTCTTACTTCTGTATTTAAAAAAAAAGAAGAAAGAAAAACACTAGCCTTATATTACCTAAATAAGACGCGCCTAAAGGGTCTCTTGCAGTTTGAAATAGAACCGGTTCGTGTACAGATGGTGTGGCTACATCCATTGTCGTCCAAGCCACGCTATGGGAAGATCCGCAGGCAACCCGTGTGATCTTCTGTCCTTCTAAACCCTGCACTAGGGTGGGCTTCCTGTTGACGGTGGTGGTCCCGTTGCCTTGCTGGCCGTGATCGTTATCACCCCAAGCATAAACCTGCCAATAAATCAAATAATTACGCCCACCACTCATCTCTCTTAGCCTTTCATATGCAGTATACTTAAAACGATTGAGACAATGTCCTACCCAAGCCCTCGAGTACCACAGGTAGAATCTTTCCCTGAGCCAAATTATGTACCTATAAACCCCAGATCCCTAACATGCAGTTTCTCCAGAAATGTCAGCCTATAGGAGCCCAGAATGAATCAGATGCGCAAATATCCTATTTCATCAAACAAGTAGCAATAATATAAAATGTGTTAAATCCAACTTTTAATTCTCCAGCCCTTGCTAGAACAGACCCATGCAAACAAGTCAACTTCATCTTGTCACTTAGTATGAACTGCTTATACAGTAGGACCCCCTGTACCTACTGATTCATTAACCACTGATCCAGTTATCCATGGTTGGCAGAGTAAAATAAATAAATAAATAATTCAGCAGCTGTAAAGCAAGCTACTGTCGTAAAACAGCAGCTGTAAAGAAAGGTACTGTCACAAACAGCAGCCGTAAAGCAAGCTACTGATGCAAAACAGCAGCTGTAAAGCAACCTACTATCACAAAACAGCAGTTTTGGGGGTTTTCTTGGCATTCTCTCTTATCCACAGTTTTTGTTATCCATGGGAACGGCTGGAACCAATCCCCAATGGATACCGGGGTCCTACTGTACAGCTATATTGGAAAGCGTCCTATAGCACCATTAGAAAATTTGCAATATGTGTCACTAACATCAAAAAGGAAGAACAGTGAATTCTGACAAGGGTTTTAAAAGGATCATTGTGTTTGGTACCTACAGTATTTTTCCATGTATAAGACTATATTTTGTCTAAAATTGTTAAATTAAAAATTGAGAGTCGTCTTAGACATGGAATTAAACCACGGAGAGAACTGTGCCATTGCCAAACTGTAATTTGGGTTGGGAAAGTAGGGGCCGTCTTATACATTGGGGTGTCTTATAGATGGAAACATACAGTACTTATTACCAGAAGCCCAACATTTAATCCTAAAGAGATCAAGGGAAGTGCATCCTATTATTACAATGAGTCTTACTCCTTACTCTTCAGAGTAGGGTAATGAGTTTTTCATACCTGTCCTGTGTCCGTGACTGCTAGACAATGGAGTGCTCCTACGGCGACGTGCACAATCTTCTTCCCTCTCAGACCTTCTACTACTTGAGGTTTTCGCACATGAACATCCGTACCATGTCCTAACCTAAAGTAGTCTCCTTTGCCCCTGAAGACAAACCATGATATGGTAAAATTCAGAACTCTGACCATTTGAAACAAATAACTTGACAGATTAGGGAATAGTTTTCCCTTGCCCTTGAACAGCAAACAGCTGATATAATGAATCTTCCATACACTGTGCAAAGCAAATTTCCCCCCTCCCAACATCCCATCTTGGCTAATCCTGGTCATCACTCGTAAAATGCTTTTTTAAAAGGATAAGAAGGAGAAAGAAGAAGCCTCTGATGTCATCATTCCTTCTGCCTGACACTGGCCAATCAGACAGGGAGGCGGGATGATGCATTTCCCTGCACAGCTCCTGATTGGCCAATGCCGGTCAGAAGGAACGATGATGTCGGAGGCTTCTTCCTCATTGGAGCTCAGCCCTGCTGGGCACAGAGCAAGGTAAGGGATTGGCTGATTACATTTTGGAGGCTTCCGAACACCAGCTGGGTTCCTTTGTGTCATTTTGGAACTGGTAGCTTCTGAAACGAATAGCCCATCCCTAGCATACTGTCCTTTACAATGGAGGTAACACACATAGCCATCATTAACTACAAGCATTTCCCTGAATTAATTTACCTGATCCTTTTTAAGGTGGTCTAACTGGGTGACTCCACCTGTAGATCTCATTGTTTATCTATGAACTCTTGGGGAAAGAAGTTTTAAAGTAATACAAATGGTTTGTTTGATTATAAGATTGTTATTTATTAATTCTACTTCAGAACCGTTCAAAAACAAAGTACAAACTTTATGATTTTTCGGAAAGGAGACTAGAAAATCAATGAAGCTAGTGAAACTTCAGGCACTGGACATTATCTTGATTTCTGCAGAGAACAAGTTGGCTAGAATCTCTTGCCTAATTATCCTGGCATAACACCATATAATTATCGTAGGCAGATGGTAAGAACCCATGATGGACATGACCTGTTGCACACTGAGTTGTCTAATCCAGTGTGCAACTCATAATGTCTATGCTGGGTTTTTAACATGGGCCAGCTGGCCTCCAGTGGTCGCGCCATTTGGATAGTAATGCAAGACGATGTTAGCGGTTGACCCAACAAGCTGCGGCTGCAGTCATTTCTGACCCTCGGTGGCTGCAATTGTAAACAGATCATTTTGTGAAGCAGCACGAACATTTTCTGTTACACAGGATAGCATAGGAATAATCTAGTCCTCCTTCCAACTTGGCTGGTTCTAACAAAAGCTTAGAATTAATTAAGCGTAACCTACCAAGTCCATACTACCCCGGACTTTGTGAGAGCCAAGGAGAACTGAGCTCCACACTCAATCTGGCAGACGCCCTGGCCGTTCAGCCTTTCAATGTTCTGAGGAATGTTGCATCCTTCACTCCCTCCTCGACCCAGTTTGCCAAAGTCTCCATCTCCCCAGGAAAACACAAGCCCTAAAAGGGGGGGGGGGGAAGACTCACATCAAAGATGGTAACCACAATAGAACATTGAACGTTAGTTTGAGAAGAACGCTCCTTACCTTCATCCGTTAAAGCCAGCGTCTGAGCATCCCTGCTGCCGCAAGCCACTTGAATGACCCTATGGCCAAGGAGCACTTTAACCTGGAACACATGAAGTACATGGTCTGAGCTTCCTCACTTTCAAGCTGTAGAAAACCTGTTCACTTAAAGCAGTGGTGTCCAAACTTCAGCCCTCCAGATGTTTTGGGCCACAACTCCCTCAGTCCTTTGTCACTGACAATACAGGCTTAGAATTCTGGGAGTTGAGGTCCAAAACATCTGAAGGGCCAAAGTTTGGACATCCCTGACTTAAAGAGATGTTTTATCTGACCTTTTTACCTCAGACATCAATGTGTCACAATGAGGGAGTTTCAGTAAAGCAGAGAAAGGATTTTGCGCCTACCAAAACCAGGTACATACCCTTATTTCAGCCCTCAAGACCAGCAGATGAAAAAAGAAAAAGAAGGAATGCTAGCCAGGCACTTTGTTTAATGAACAAAAGACAGCTGCATTCTTGGTCACCCCAAGCAGCTGCCTACTGAGAAACAGAAGAGCCATTTTTTTGATCTAATCAAGAACAACATCTTCAGAGAAGAGTCCACACCCATGCCCCTTCGGCCCATTGTATGGTATGAGCCCAGATATGGGCCGTTATTTTAAAAGGCCACCCCTGTTAACTCTTCCATGAGGGCATTTGGGCTGTGCTACAGCTTTTATCATCCCTCCACAACTATGTGACCTTTAACAGGGAAAGGTATAGACCTTACCATCTTCGGTTTAAGTTGTGTAGTGTTATCTCCATGTCCCAGTCGGCCATATTCACCAAGCCCCCAAGTATACAATTCACCACTGGAGGTGATGGCAGCACTGTGAGAACTGCCGCAGGCAATGTCCCGGATACGTTTTGTTTTCAATGCTTCTATCAGTCTTGGCTTGTCACAGTTCCTGGAAACAGAAGAAAATGCAGATCCCCAAATGAAATATTTTTGTTCCATGACCATTTATAAAAAGGACGACACAAGCCATTTGCAGTACACTTTTTTTTAAGCATGCAATCACTTAAAAAGTGGGGCAATGCCCAGAGAAAAGCACCAGTTGAATTCCCAACTGATCCAACCCAATGAAATGTCATTTTTATGTACCCAAAGGATAATAAATCACATATCCCATTATTAACTCTGCTTCATGCACATTTTATATCCAGCTACCTACTTCTTGCAGCTACATCTGGCGATCCCCTTCATACATAATGATGCCTAGCCAAGTGAAACAATGTCTGGCAAAAATTCAGAACTGCAGCAAAAATAGCATCCTTACATGCGACTGAAGTGTCCAAGTTTGCCATCATCTCCTTCGCCCCAGGAGAATACCTTCCCATCAACAGTTAAAGCCATAGCATGGCGTCCACCTGGAATGGACAGAAGTATGAGAAAGTGTACAAGGTAGAAGGAACCAAGGTAAGGAATATCTAAACATTACTAAGAAACTTCTTTGAACACTCAATTTAGTACCAGGACACTCCCTGCACTTATAACTATGAGAAGTGTCATTTTCAGTATTTAAATTTAGCTTAAAGTTAAGAGCCCACCTTATCAAAACTAAACCGTACATTTTATTTTTCTCAGAGCAGATAGAATTTCAACTCCTCTTTGGAAATCTCCAAACTAAAAGAGCAAAATTATGTTCAGTTCAGAGCGAGAGTTACAAAGTTTTAAAAAGGTTACACTGGCTCTAACTAAACCAAATCATGAAAGCAATTCCTGGGACAATTTTTAGGCATTATGTATTTGACCCCTTTGTGACCCCTGGAAATTTTGAAATGGAAGAAGCAACCAGGCAAACAGAAAGTGTTTGTTTCCCACACAGCAAATTTATTAAACCTGGGTGATACACTTGTATATGAGCATTTAAGAATCTTGACTTGATAAGGGCTTCCCATCCTGTGTACAAAAGAACTTAAAAGATTTAGACTTATTAACATAGTGAACAACAGAAAATAACAGACTCCTGAAGTAGAAAAGTCAAAGAAACCTGACATTTCCTAAAATTAATGTGGTTATTTTGCTGTTTTTGCCACTTCACTATTGGAAAGTGTTCAGTTCAGCGGATTTCACTTTACAAATCAACATCAAAATATGAATACATATTTACATTCTGCATATTTGAGCCAAATTGACGTGCCACACTGGTTAATGAACTTTTTAGTAGCTTTGTGCAGAACTAAAGCAAGTTGTTTCAGTCAGAAAAGAGAAAGAACTAGAGCAAATTGGAAAAAATTAAACAGTGACTGATTCCATAGTTCAAAAACCAAATGTTGTATGAACTACAGGAGGAATTTGAACTTGATGTTGCATTTTACCACGTCACGCTGTTGGAGAAACTTAGTCCAAGGGAGATGAATGGCATCAGCATGGAATTATATCAGCTCCAAAAGATCTTAAGCAGGGGGCACTCCCAGTCTGAAATTATTTAAACTGAAGATGCTAGAAATGGTACATAGAATCTCCTGCATGAGCTATAACTCCTCTCCAAGAAGAGGTCCCTTTCAAAAAATGTTGGCACAATCTGATATCCCTCACTCTTCTACACTGTCAATTGACTTAAGTATTTTTGATCACTCTGAACAAAGACAAATTTTAAAGGCAAGATTAAAAATTGGAACTTTATATTTTGAACATTCACTTCTTATGCTATTCACCCTTTAGCCACATTCAGAACCAAATCTGATGTTTAGCAGCGTTCATCCACACATACTAGATCAAAGGTCAGTTTTCAAAAGCAGACACAGTATTCCAGCCTCACACTGACGTGACCTTGTTCAGTGTATTGTGTAGAAACAGAGCAAGAACTGAATTGTACCATTGAAAAAAAAAGTGTTGTTTTTTTATCCAAACGATTATATAAAATAAAATAAATAAGGAGACTATACAGAGATATTACAGCTCGGCATAATACTGAGAAAAGTACAGAACTGATACCTGAGTGAACGGCAACTTTCTTGACTACATAATTGCTAAGAGCAGTAATCTGCCGAGGAATGGGCACCGTTCCACTTGACAGGCCTAGTCCCAGTCTTCCATTAGTGGCCTCTCCACAAGCGTACACTTTCCCTTCCACAGTCACTAGAACACAGAATGCATTTGGGTGTTCCATTACTGAGAAATTAACACAACTGGCAAGGACGTTTCACATTGTCAGTAACATAGCAACTAAGAATTGTGGCTTACAGCGAACCTCCTCAAGTTTCCTGGTTATCAACTACTTAAAAGTGTTTTACCAGCCAGCCCCCTTTCTGGCGGGGCTCTGAAAATGTGTAGTTTGCCAAAGACTACCAAGGCAATCGGGCACACAGCTTCGTCAAGCTCAAATACTCTGGTTTACCTCAGTGGGGTCCCTTTCATGGGATGCAGAGTGGGAATTCAAACTCCTGGCCCTGGCCGGGCTTCCCATCTCCATGCGTGACACCAGTGCTTTACACAACCTCTGACACTGTGGTGAATTAAAACCTGCACACGTGAAAGGAAATCTCCCTTACCCGCAAAAAGACTTTTGGATCCACCAGCTACTTGCACGACATTCAGGGCAGAAAGAGTCTCAGAAAAAGAGGGAACTTTTATCTGTAAAATGTCAATAAAACACAAAATACTTATTAAATCAATTCAGAGCATGTGGCTTTCAAAAGTAAAATGATTCAGTGCCCTTAACAATTGTTGGAATCTCAGCACCTGATAAGACTACATGCTCTATCAAGAATGCACTTTGGTACAATGCTTTGATAAAGATAGCTTGCTATCGAAAGCTCGGTTTGCATTATTTTATTTTATTTTATTAGTGACCTATAAAGGTATCACCTAGCCTATCCTTGGAATAAATTTCCACTTCTTAAAATGCAGAATGCATATGTTTGATTGAAGTTTGTAAATAGGCTGGTTTCTTGGGGAATAAACATTGAGACATTACCTCTAGTTTGCTTTCAGTTCTATATAATGTACCACTATTGGTTAAAAGAGAGTATTCTCTCTTTTGTGATTGCTTGGCTACTTTTTTACTTTGTGATGATACTTTTCCATTCTGATTTATTTATTTATGTATTTATTTATTTATTTATTTATTTATTTATTTATTTATTTATTTATTTATTTATTTATTATTTCAAAGTTCAGAAAACGGCTAAAATAATTTGAAAAATGTAGACTCAGAAGAGAACCATTAAATTCCTGCTAAATCTGTTTTTTCTGACAGAATTCCAAAAATTCATCATACTAATGGGGAGTTTAAAACTACACAAGGACTTCTGTCGTTCAAGGACAGTCACGAAGTCACTAGGTTCACTTTTTTCAAATAGCAGCTCCCAAGGCCAGAGTGCAAACTACTTTTTCATAAATGGGGATTTTGAAAACACCCAGTGGTCTGGCACAGGGACAGGCTCTTGGAAGGAAAACATGGACAGTTCTGCCACTTATGCCCAGTTCTTTGTTGGACCTAAAATATTTCTTTGGATTTTAGCCCTTCTTCTGCTGGTCACGTGGTGCTTATTTGAATATTCTTATTCAGAAGTTTTCCTTTTACAAAATAAAGCAAATACTCCTGTATCTCATCAAGTGCTGCCTTTCTGTCTGCATCTCAGGTTTAAAAAGTTTATTTTCTTCCCATCAGACAATATTTTTAGATTTAGTGATTGAAATAATCTGGTTCTTGTCTAGACAGCAGTAACAAGAGCCACTTCAGGACAACCATTGCCTAATCACTGTAGAAATGTGATGCCAATAAAAGAATATTCTCAGTGTAAAATCTAGTCTAGTTTTTTAGTGAAAGGAGCCAGTGAACTCAAATCCATATTTGTCGCAGTATGAAGTACTTTATTAAGATTTCTATGCCTTGCATCTGACCCTTGTGGGTTTTTGAACATGGATGGTATCATCACCCACCTGAAGCTGCTACTGGAATGTCAAATTCTCTGTCATTGCAACCTTCTAAGATGGGGGCTCAGGAATCTAAATGCTCAAGCAAGGTAAGCAGTCATCATAACTTGCACTATTACCTGTGCTTCCTGCTTTCACCACATGGACATCTCTTACCCCAAAGACAAGGAACACATACTTAAAAAACACACAACAACCCAATACCTTTGAGCCTTTTAATCCTCCCAGTTGGTCTTTATCATTCAGTCCCCAAACAAAAACTTTGGTCCTTATTGTAGCTGCCGACTCCAGGCCTGAAGTCTTCTTTCTAACGAGGCTGCATATGCAAAACAACATGTTAAGCTTGGAAAAAAAACTTTCTATTGGGATTTTTCCTTGGAGCTCCTTGCATGATATCCATACCGCCTTTCTTTTCCTTTCTTTCTTTTTTTTGTAACTGACAGGCATGCTGGGACAAACATATTATTATGATGGGAAACTGTGATTCGTTAACCTAAACATGCTTTGGGAGATGGTCTAAAAAAGATGAGCAGGACAGTGTCGTTTGTGATATGCTTTCAGAGCATCTCGTTCGTCCTTTTGCTTTGCACAAACAATGCAAATTACTTAAAATTTCTAAAGAATACAGTCAGATACCAATGCCGATTCGCCAACATAAAAACCTATTCCTTAAAAAAAAATAGCAACTAGTCTTTGTGCATTTAAAGGAATGGGTCAAAATAACAGCTGGATAGTCCTTCCTTCTGTTCTGTGATACCTCCTTAGTCCATGCATTCCTGCTTATTCTTTATTACAACCTGCTTTTCTTCCTCTTTCAACTGCATACAGTAGCTCCATGAGTTCAGAAATTCACAGGAAACAGACGGTGACATACTTGGCACCAAGTATCCTGAATTTGATTACCCAACGAAACAGTGAGCTTTTGCAGCATACAATGAAATGCAACAGCTAAGAAGCAGGAATTTTAAGAATTGTTGTTTCCATACCTCCCTGTACTAGCTTTATCATCATCTTCTTCCTCATTATCCGACGCAAGAAAAGGGACTGTAGCTAAGTCTTCATCCTCTGCCCGGATACGTCCCAATATGCTGAGACCATGTATTTTGCAATCTATCCCAGAACTCCTGCACTGCTTTATAGCAATCTCAATGTATCTGTGATACTAGGATACAAAAGGGATTACATTCCTATAGTTCTTAGTATATTCAACCATGCCAACAAAAGGAAAAGTAGGAAACATAAGATCAGACTATTTTGTTTTATTCTTTAGACAAAGCTGTTCTGCTGACACCCTCTACCATATACTCAAAGGGAATAATAGCAAGTATTTAATTTTTTCAGAGGTGAACATTTGGTATTGTGAAATCTCAAGACAGAGAAAAAAAATATTAAAAAATATTACTGGAAACAAACTGCTACTCAAAAAGCAACTTTGGCCATGAGAGCTAATTAGGAATACATTTTCCAATCAACGTTACTAGCCCTCGATCAGAAATAAATATGATCAACCAGAATTGTGGAAAATGCGAAGAAACTTTACCCCTTTCAACATTTCTAACATTAACAACACAGCTGACTTTGAGGCAGATAAGAAAAAAACACAACCTATGTTTTAATTAACATAGATGAATATATGACCACATGACAGAAACACTTGCCACCTGAAATCTTTAAACAGATGGTTTCTTTTTTCCCTTTCAATGTATTTAATATAGTTTGTGATTACAGTTGTTTCTCGCTGTTCTTTATATTTAGTACAGAATAACTGCTTACTGTCAAATTCACTCAGGATATTTATGTGTCTAGATAGAACATATCGAGTAACACCCTTGTGGAACCTGTTAGTTCTTAAAATTTGGAATCCTTACTAACTTTATTTCAATTGGATGACTTGATTAAAAATAAATTAATAAAGACAAAGGAGCAAAAGACATAAAGAAATCCTGTGCTTAGTTATATACACGGAAGGCAAACAGCATAACATTCAGTTACTCCTCCCTGGCATTTAGCAAGTCACTGCTGGGATCTTGTGTGCCCATTGGCTTAGCAAACAGGTGTGGATCCCAGTAGGAACTTGTTAATTGCATGCTAGAAGCCACTGAAAGGTATGCTGTTTGCCTACTATACACGTTAATTGAGCAACAGGATTCTTATCACTATGTGACAATGCTCCTACAGGTGGCCACTCCAAGAGAGGTCAAGAAACCTTCTATGAGAAATAGGGCCTTGTTCATGGAGGCACCAATACCTGGAACCAGATCACAATGGAGCTGCACCTGACCACGCCTTCCAATATTTGAGACTTCTAAAAATATTGCTCTTTAGAGGATCCTTCTATGACATCCCTGCCTGATTTCATAACTGATTTTATGTCTCATGTTCTGCTTTACCTAAGATTAAGGCTCTTGTATTATTTTAAAGTATCTTGGTTTTATTTATAACACCTATTGTTGTAGTGTTATAATGTATCGTGTTATAAACCACCCAGAAAAGTGTGCCACACTAATAATGCATTATTTACATTAAACAAATAAATAAACAAATACAGTGGGATAAGTTGCTTATATACTCTTTACATTCAGTACCTTCCAGGCATTCAGCAAGGAATATGCAAAACAGGACTGAAGTAATGCTTCTGTTTTTAATTATTGTGCTAGATAAATAACTATTCATACTGACAACACCTATAGAATCAGGAAAAAGCAGCTATCTTTCTTAGGTTAAAAAAAACCCAACGTTGGCAAACACCTACCTCTGAGCAATCACCAAGAAGAGGAACGGTCGTGTCGGTTGGATTAATATTGATCGTTTTCAACTCTATGAGGTTGTTCAAAGAATTTCCACCTGTAGAACAATTTTAAAAAACACCTTATGTTCAAATGTATACTTCAGACGCTTTTCATTCCTATAATGCTGTCAGCAAACAAGACAAATATGTCATTTAAAAATAGGAGGGAATTTTTCCTTAACGCTGAAAGTCCCGTACCTGAAACGACAACCAACGAGGGCATGTAGCTGCTGTCTGCCGGGTCCACTATCATTTTCAGCCTGTGTACCAGCACATCAGGGAAAATCTCCAAACGGATCCAATGCTAGAAATTGATTGATTTCATTCAGTAATCTGCTCATTCCTTTTACATGTATCCCACCTTTCCTCCAATGAGTTCAAGCTAGTATCCACAGCTCATCTCCTCTTTATTCTCGCCACAACTTACTTGGAAAGCAAAGTGTGGCTTGGGGCCATGTGGAGAGCTTCAAGACACAGAGGGGCCTATAATCCGAGTGTCTTGACTCCCTGTTCAAAACCTCAGTTACAACAATCATTCTGACTAATATAATAACTACATACACTTATATAATACACAGTGCCTAGAATACTCTGAAGATGCTTTATGGACTAAATTATATGAGGACAATACTGCTTTAGTTCAAGAACTGCAAATACCTAAGGATAGTTAAAAACTATGTACTTCAAAAAATCTATAGCTACATATAGACTCCGAACAAAGAGTAATGGTAAATAGGCAAATGGCAAACTTGCAAACTTGTTTTTTAACTTGCCTTTCCTTGGGAACCAG